>CM075775.1:26179231-28679231 GCA_037974665.1 Ehretia macrophylla | reverse complement strand
GCAATAAGCCATGTGGTTACCACTAGAGAATTATTAGCTTTACCTTGTTGAGAAAGGTATTCCAAGCATGAGGGAACTATTTAGTTATTTGTTTTCAGTGCTTTATTTTGAATTTTATTCTAGTATTATTGCTTTATTTTTCTTTTTTCTTTTTTTTTATTCAAGGGAGACTTATGGTCATACAATACATACGTAACCGGTGGAAATTGATCCCGTGACCACTCGCTAACAAACGAGTAACTTTACTACCAAACCAAAGCCTTGGTGGCTAGTATTATTGCTTTCACTTTCTTAACTTCTACAGATAGAAAGAGACTTTTTCATATTTTTGATATAAATGGTCATTCATTCCCATCTTCCTTTTCTGATGATCAAGCGATTAATAAGAGTTATAGAAGTGGTAAAACTCTTCTATATTCTTTCATTAACATTTTGCGAAGGCAATGCTAAATGTGATGTTATTATTGCTAAGCATAGATATTCATAGTAAGTAGTATATAAATGTTGGGTTGTGAACACTTATCGATTCAATCTTCAAAGAAGATTGTTACACATACTACCACAAAGACATCATATTTGATTTTCTCTTCTTTTCTTTTCGACATCATATTTGATTTTGGACTAATGAAATATTTTCTTAGAATTCAGTGAAACAATCCTAGGGAGAGATTTTCATTTCACAAAAAAAGTATGTTCAAGATTTGCTGAAAAAAAAAGGTTCATATGGAAAGTTGCAAGCCAATGTCCACTCCTTCGGCTATGAATGAGAAGTTACAAAATAATGATGGAGCAGAAAAGGCAAATCCAAAAATGTTTAGAAGTCTTGTCGGATCATTGATCTATCTTACAAACACAAGGCCCAATATTGCTCATGGAGTAAGTTATGTTTCCAGATTTATGAATGAGCCAAGCAAGCTTCATTTCAATGTTTTGAAGGAAAGGTCAAGACTTTCCCTTTGTATGTAAATTTACTTATTGCTTGGCATACTTGATATTTCTCTAATTTGTGCAAATGGTCTTTATTATTTACTAAAATTTTAATTCATTTTTATTATTTAAAATTAATTAATTTAGTCCATATTATTTTTTTAAAAAGTTTAAATTCGTCCATATTATTCAAACTAGTAAAGTTAGTCTCTATTGTTTTCCAAAAAATTCAATTTAGTCTCTAGTGTTTTAAAAAATATATATATAATTTAGTATTTGCCTGAATTGGCTTAATTGAAATTTTTTGAAAAATAATAAGGACTAATTGGAATTTTTTTGAGAAAAATAGGGACTAAATTGACTAATTTTGAACAATGAGAACAAATTTGAAACTATTAGAAAAATTATAGGGACGAAATTGATCAAATTTAAAAAATAAGGACGACATGTGCTATTTTTCTTCTTTTTTTTTGGGAAGAACATTGCATTTCTTATAAAATATGCGTCTTTTGAATTGTGATTGATTAATAAATATTTCTTGCATTCTAATTCATGTTACTATGAAATAATTATCTGCTGAAAATTCGCAATCTGAGATTATATGTTTGGTTGTTTTAGATTGCTATTTATTATCCATTCACATTCTTTCTATTTTGTTATCTGAGTTGACCATGAATGATGTGCTAGTGAAGTACAAACGACCAAAAAGCAAACAGCTGAGCCCAGAGCAAGAAAATCAAAAACCGCCATGGCCTAAACAAGGGAAGAATCTCTTGAATTTCATCATATTATCCTTTCATCATAATATCTTAATGTTTGTTACGGTAAGTTTCTGAATTTGGCAAGTAACTCGAACGAGTTTTCCAAATCTGCACACAAAAACAATAAACAGCAAAGGGGCTCCTCCGCGTAAGCATTCCGATACTTAAGTTACCTAGAGTTTTTGCCTTCAAAATATATTGATTGTATGATAACGATATATTGAATTAGTTACCTCCACAGGTATGCTTAGTAGCTTATTTATACCTTTTGAAAATATTATGTTCCTGAATTTCTAGGATTGTAATGGTATTCTGTTAATAGTTCGACCTATATGAGACGTCATCGGGTTGGAAAAAATATCCTGACCGATTGAGATGTTGTCGGTTCGAGATCCTCCAGATAATGTAGGTCTCGATCTTACATAATCCAAGGTATGTTGGATGTTGAGGGCAACATTCCAAGCTCTTTATCTTTATTAACGTTATAAGAGAATCTGTTTTTCTATCTCTGTCACAATCCATCTCTCCAGAGGACGGGCGTAATACACTACTTTCTTGTTACCATGCTTCGTGACCTCTACACAGAGAGGTTTCTAGCATATATTTTTTGATCCGGAGAGCTTATGATATTATTGTTAGTGGAACGAATAGAAATCCCAAAATCTTGATATCCCCTCTATTATTACTACATAAAATATGTCATTGAATCCTTGATGTAAGGATTTACTGAGAATATTGATTCTATACCATATGCAACTACAAGAAGAAATTTTAACTGCTGAGGATATAGCAACAGCTATTAAAAGACTCGTTAAGTCATATTTAATTAACTTAATTCCCTGCAAGTCTTGCACAAAATTTTATGATAAAGTAATTGCTAAACTCCTGTCGCAAGCCAGCTGAACTTGAGAGTAGTTCCTGCACAAGCTTTCGTTGAACTCCACCTGCTTAACGATTTTAAACAAACTTAATAATTTTTCATACCGTACTTGTGAACTTAATTAGCATATTAAAAAAGTCTACCAATGTACTCTATAAACTCCTAGTACTGTACCCGGTATTAGAACTCCAACCACGACTTGGAACGTAACGTGAATATGGTAACTAGTTATGAACCGGGTACACCATGGATGTTTGTTCTTTTGAAATATGCAAACACACACCTAGACTCACTCTAACACTCACAAATAAACCACATACAATCCTCATGTAAAAGACCCACAATAGTTCGAAACTAACATATATATCATTCATGGTCAACTCAGATAACAAAATAGAAAGAATGTGAAGTAACAAAATTGTGATCATCATAAACAAACTACAAAAAAATAAAAATAAAAATCCCAAGATATATTCAGTGAGTTTGATCACACCCAAATTTAATCCAGGTAGTATAGAGCGGCATTTTGGAATTGAGAAAATTATCGTATGAACCACCATTAAAAGTGTGGTACTTTTTAGTTGCAAGCGAATAGAACAAACTATTGTTGTCACGGAACCTTGGAAAGTAGACTTTGTTACTTGTCCCTCTCAAGGGAGAGGCCTCACAGAAGGATCCGGGATGACTAACGTACAAAGCTTTGTTCTTGAGTTGGTTTACTGCTTGCCAACCTCCCTTATTCAATAAGTAATTATAGACCTGAATCCATCTCCCATCACAAGCCATAAACACTGCCAGTAAATTTCCATCATCATCCTCCATCATGTACCTTTCACAAGAAGGATCGGAAAGCAGCAGCTCCCGGATGGCCTTGGAAGACGGTGTCCAAGAACATTCGTTTTTATCAACATCATAAATAAAAAGCTCTCCCAGCATACCCAAATAATAGTGACACCTCCTGGACGTGACAGGGTTACAATATGAAAAATTAAAATCAGGAATATTGTTCACATTAACTCCAATTTCCGTCCATCTATCTTCACCGACTTTTACCTTATAAAGAGTAATTATATCACGGATATGTTCAAGGCCAACAACCACACAATTGGAAGAAGTTGGAGGTGATGAGAAAGTCATCCCATTGGACGACCCTGTGTTGTAATCAGGAAGATCTACCGTCATCTGCGTGAATGGATTGAAGAAAAATATCCGTCGCTCGCCTCGGGTCATAAGCAACCAATTGTACTTGGATGCACGAATCACTGCATCAGATAATAATCCAGCTTCGACGGCTTTCCCTTTTTCGGGCTGCTCCTCAAGCCTTCGAGTGGCGAGCTTTGCTTGGGCCGGCTCAAGTGATTGAGTTGAAGCTTTGGGCATAGAGCGGAGCGAGCCAATGTGATCGTCTAGATTGAAAGATGCATTAAGTATTGGGTGGAAGAGTTTTTTTCGAGGGAGATTAATCAGGCATGGAGTTTGGTTTAGCGGCTGAGGCGGAAAAGTTAGGAAGGCAAGCCTAGGCCGAGCAATAACATGAGACACTACTGATTGCCGCCATGATCTGCAAACGGCAAGGAAAGCAAATCGATCTCCAGCAAAAAGATGATAGGAAAGTATTAAATCTAATAGATCATAGGGAAGTTCTGACCACTGTCGTTCTTGCTCTAATTCGTTAATCCCACCATGATCAGCCTTGCTCCATAAAGTACCTGTTGATTCTTCCATGTCGTGGATTTTGAGAAATTGTTTTTTACAACTTGCTTTTGTCAAATATTGCATGCTGCATAATGAACGCATCAAGAAATTAATAGGCAATTAAGATACATATTATATAGATATAAGGATGTTTTGAAAGGGTAAGTTTGACTTTTTAATAGGCAATTAATTAAGATACCTATTCCTTTTCCATCTAGGGTTAGGACTACGACTCCATCTATTCCTAAGTCCTACCACAGGACGAATTAATTAGCTAGTTTTAAAAGGGTAAATTGGGCTTCAAAGCATAAATTAATTATAATTAATGATATAATTATATAGGTGTTACATAAATATCAAATATGAATTATATATTGAGTTGTGTGTCTCTAACTAGATAGTAAATATCACATTATAATAAAAGATTTGAAGCATCTAAAACACTTTTTCTTTTCTTTTTTTCCTTTTTGGGTCAAACCAGTTTGGCAAACACTATCGAACAAGTTTTGTAATATACATAAAATATTCTCATGAAAATAAATTGATGTGAGTGTAAGAGAATGCGAAAGGGGTACAACTGACATTTTGAAAAAGGGAATTAATTCACTTAATTCCTTTTCCATCTGGAAAGAGGAATACAACTCATACCATAAAGTCTCCACACAAATTATATATACTATGTATTTGCGGGAACATACGCGCGCTCACATCGACCAAAAAGAAAAAAAAAAGGACAATCAGCTTAATGTTCTAAATTTTGAGGACTCCAATCAAATTTTTGGTAGTACTAAGGGCTGTTAAACAGGTTTGTCTTAACTCCTATCTGTTTAATTTGTTTTCAGCTTCTTATCTAATATAGAAAATCTGAAAGATCCTTTTTCTTGTAAACTATCTGTGCACAGGGATTTGCATGTTGTGTTTTGCATTGTGAATTAATACTATCGATACTAATTAATAACTATTTGAGTTTTACTTATCAACTTCATGAATTGATAACCTAAAGGAGTTGTTATTTTTTAAGTAAATCTACAAGGAATTATGTCTAGTTTTACTTACCCACTACGGATTAATTAGGATCCTATGATGTTGAAATATATTTTAAGTTTCAATATTATTCTTTATTTTATAACTCTAGTTTCGACAATAATTTATACTTAGTCGTTATTGAAATTGGTTTCCTTATGAACCATATTCCTAATTAGTCTAGTTTTTCTTCTTGGTCATCAAGTTATGAGGCCTATAAAATAGGCATTCCCATATTTTTCATGTCACATGTAGTTATTATCTCTTCTTTTCTTCTAGAGTGCCGTTGGTGGTTTAATTCACCTTCTGTTTCAAGACCTGAATTCCAGTACACTTTATTTTTTTAGAGGGCCAACATCAACTTGTGATTCATAGCTCCTCTTGCTTTGGCTTGTCTTCTTTTTTAAACCTCGAATTATAGAAAAGTTTTGTCCTCACTTTTCCTCAGGTAATTAATTAAACAAGCTCAATATAGAGTTATGGAAACAACACAAGAGACAGAGGAAAATCGTAATGCTTGTCCACCCTTGACACGCCAGCAATACCCATGGCTTGTCATGGCTCATGAAAGCCATGAAAGCCACATCTTTTTCAGTTTAGTAGAAGATCATCATTTGTACATTAAGAGCATACCAGACATGGCTAACACATTCATCAACTGTTGTCATCGCGGATGGTTGGTGTTAGTGGATGAAACTGATGATGAGTATCACGATTGTTCCATTTTGGATCTTGAGTCGATGAAGAAGGTAGAGCTCCCAAAACTAAAGTTTACTGGGCATCATATTTGCGTTATATCTTCACCGCCAACTGATAATAATTTTCGCGTGGTATTCATTAGTCATGGAGGTGACTATTTTTTGTCCTACCAGTTGGGGGAACAGGAATTTCGCCAACAACAACTCATAACTGAAACTGAAGATGACAAATTCATTATAGATGCAATAAACTTTGATGGTAAGGTGTATGGTATAACGTATGCTAGCTATAGTTTAGTCTCAGCCGATTTTGCGGATCCTGATCTTCGTTTTAGGCGATTGATAAGAGATGAATCATTTCCTAACTTGTTGTCACACACCTGGGCGAAAAATCTTTGTTGTCTGGTTGAATCTTGCGGAGAACTTCTGTATATTCATAAAACTTTCCATGGCTCACAGCTGGTAAATTTCCAAATTTTTCGTGCCAATTTCTCTACCAAATCATGGGTGAAGTTGCAAAGTATAGGTGATCATCGAGCAATTTTTCTCGATCAATGGAGAGGCGTGTCTTCACCAGCTACAGATCAATGCGGAATAAAAGGAAATACCATCTACTTTACACGACACAAGAATCGGAATTTGTACATCTGCGACCTGGAAGATCAATGCATTTCGATGACTCTACCAAATCCTGTTGTTAATTCTAGTAAATCACTTTTCTACTGGATTTTGATTCCTTTTGAACGAAATTGTTAGCTTTTACAGTTTTCATATGTAGGTTTCTTCTATTACTATATTACTGGTAATGTAATTCATACACATTCTATATATATATATATATATATATATATATATATATATAGCATCTATTTCCTGTTCCAATATATGTTTCGTTTCCCCTATATTTAGTAATTTTATTGTGTGCATTATTTGTTCAAAAGATCAGTTATAAGGACATTTATTCTATCATGTACGTAATTCGGATAACACATTATCAATTGTTGCTGCTCAACCAAGTGACGATCAAGTTCAGGATATATATGAGAAACCATTCATTGCAGCACATTCATAAGGTCACGAAGTTGTACAAAGAGGGACACGAATGACATTCTATACCTGACAAACCAAGACATTGAAAGTTGAGAATATGAAATCACAAAAGCAAACGGAAAAAAAAAAAAAAAGTCATTTTAACTCCCGTAATATGATAATTCTCAAATATATTTTGAGATTCTCTCACAGGTCCCTCATTATTAAATCGTTTGTCAATTTTAACATTTCAAGGGTTTTTCCGTTCAAGTACCTATTTTGCACATTCTAGCATGCTGACTTGGACGGAGCTAAGGTTCTAGCATGTGTTGTATACCTATGTAAGAATGTCATATACATATTTGAGATGAATCTCTTGAGAATAAAAGTCTATATGAAAGCCTTGATTGTATAAAAATATGGCATGTGCTTGTATAGAAATATGTACTTTGGGCAAAAAAATATTGTTGAACATACATACCATTACTATTTCTACATTATTTTTCATGGCTTTTGATTCTTCTATTGAACCAAAACTTGTTTTCTTCCATGCATTGGCTTTTATCATATTTTTGTTTATAAGCGTTCTAACATCTTTCTTCTTAGCTTGTTTTTTTTTTGTTTATGATGATCAAAAAGAAGAAGAATGCATGATTTTGATATTGATGAAACGCCAATTAAATTTAAAATTTTGATTATCATGACAATGGAGAAATATGAGAAAATTTTTATTTGGCTTTATTTGGAAACCTTTTTCTTTTGCAAACAAAAGAATTATTAGAATCTATGTGATGAGTGTTTTGGATGTCATTCGTTTCTTATAATGCTATTAATTTAAATATACGCTTTGGTTGAATACCAAAGGGTGAGAAAGAAACATGAGTTAACATTGCATATAAAGGAGTAAAAAGTTGAAATGAATAGTGTATGTTTTGTGCATTGATTTGCCAAAAGAAAGATACAGAGGTCATGTGCTTAAATGCTTTCATGCTATATATGAAACTTATCCAATATGTGAATATGCACTTAGTAAGGGGGAGTATTGAGTATGATCCCATTGTAATGCTATCTTGAGTAATATCCCATCGTGATGTTATTTTAAGTAAATTCCTATTGTGATTTTATTTTACATATGTGCATATTACATCTTATACCTCCTTATCGTGTTTGTACATTTTTGTTGATGTCAAAGGGGAAGAAAGATATGTATTTGAGATGTGATTCGTTAGTTATATATGTTAAGATGTGATTCAAAGTGGTTGCATTTGTTTCCTATCCTCAAGACACATTGATAGAGGGAGCTTTATTGAATTTGTTTTGGCCTACACATCAATAGTTTAATTGTCATAATAAAAAATGGGAGAGTGTTAATCCTAAGGTGTCATACCGAGGGTATTTGCAAGGTTTTGATTACAACAAACATATCAATGAATGTGATTGATCTAATTGGTTATATAAATCATGTGTTATATGCACTATGTGAGGGGGAGTCAAAGACTCTGTATGTGCTTTATTGGTTCAAATCTTATTATCTTGACATATAGTGTATTAAATGCACTATGTGAGGGGGAGTCAAAGACTCTGTATGTGCTTTATTGGTTCAAATCTTATTATCTTCACATATAGTGTATTAAATGCAAAATGTGAGGTAGAGTCATGCTTTAAAGACTCCATGTTTATGCTATAATGTGTTTAACTTGTATGTAAATATGATTATAACATATCATGATTTGTCATCATCAAAAGGGAGATATTGTTAGCCTTATGTCTAAATGCATGATTTTGATGATAACAAATATGGATTGGTGGCATATCTTGAATGGAGAGAATAATGATATTGATCTAATGAAGGATGCAAGTATAAATAATTAAATTTATTAAGTGTGGAATCAAAATATGTTTATCTTCTTAAACAAACACTTGTTGGCTTTTGTGCATTAAATGTGTATATCATTATAAGTCATAATTGTATTTGAATGTTTTGGCTTGTTTAGATAATATAGAACATACTTCATTGTAGGCCAAAATATATAGAAAGCAAAAAGTATGACAAAAAGGGCAAGACATCCCCTAAAAGCATAGTTATATAACCAACTTTAAGCCTAGCGCAAAAAAAAAAATTTTAAAAATCTATCACTTGTATACTTTACTTGTATATAAGAAAGCGTGTTGAAATATCAAATTAATTAAGTACATACTCTGTATTCACTTAAACGTTTAGTTTCATTCACCCAAAATAAACATAGCAGGTGACCACAAATGGTTCCATAAGTCATGGAACTAGCTAGAAAATGTGCCATCAGATATTCGGTCATCTAGTTAAGTAATATTATTGTATCATTAATGTTAAGATGTAATTAACTCATACTAATTGGAATTTTTGTTCTAGTGGTATGATTATAACTTAGAGTGAGAGAGATATTGAGATCTCAAACACTCCCCCATTTGCTTAGGTCTCCCTTAAAATAAAATAATGAACTTCCCTAACCCTCCCCGTTAACTTTTGAGATTACCCAAATTCCCTATGTGAAGTCATTTCAGTAGCAAAGTTTTATATAATGATCAATATGCCCATTATCCAAATATGTAGTTATTAACCTTGTCGTAATATCAGTTTTAATTGCCCTATGTTATTCACAGTGATTAGTTTCATTCTTTTTTTTAATTATTTTCTACTTGTTCTTTAATCGATTAATTTTAGAGAAACATAATAAATTATTCAAACTTTAAAAAAAGTACAACACTATAAGTAGCTACAACTATTACGAACATTCTATGAGTAGTTACAAATGTTACGATTTAAATTTTCCTACTCAAAAATCTTCGTGCAGTTAAAATATATTACTTTAATTTAAACACAATATGAGACTCTCAAATAACACCAAGATAATAGCCACTAAACCTAAATTGCATCTTATAACAAACTATGGTGAATTACAATAATAGGAAATTAAGAATAATTTTTTAAAAAACAATTACCAAGCATACCTAGTTTGCTTAAATAAAAAAATTAAAAAAATACGTGAACGAGAGTTATTCTTGACAATGCATATTTGGAGCATAGGTATAATAGCCAATAGGCAAAAGTAAATTGGCACGCCCCGAGCCCAAATTTTCAAATTTGCAGGCGAGACTAGTATTGTAAGCATAAAAAATAATTATTTGGGCCATTTTTTCTACTGGCCCAAAATGGTTAACTCAAGTTATCATTTATACCCACAACACTCACTTATAAATTACTTACAAATACTATCAATATCTTATGTGAGATGTTATATATACCCCCCGTTAAGGACCTACCGTCTTTGTTAGGGGCACACAACAAACCCAAGACCAACCAGAAAGTAAAGGATTCTAGAGGTAGTTTTAACAGGTTCAAGAGGTGGCTCACACCATCTTCTTGGTGTAGCATTTTGTCCTGCACTGGCTAGTGACCTGCTCTGATACCATTCTGTCACGCCCTAAGCCCAGACTCCTAGACCCGTAAGCGTGACTAGTGTTATAGGTATAAGAAAATAACTACTTGGGCCCGTTTTCCTACCGACACAAAATACTTAACCCAAGTTATTCTTTATACCCACAACACTCACTTATAAACCACACAATCACACTATATTCCATCGATGTGGGATATTATACAAATCCCCAGTTAAGGACATGACGTCCTCGTTAGGGGCATACATACCCAAGACCAACCAGGCGGTGTAGGATTCTAGAGGTGGTTCATACGGGTTCAAGAGTAGGCTTCTACTAACCTTCTAGGTGTAGCACTATACCCCGCATAGTACTTAGTTCCTGCACCAGATAGTTACCTGGTTCTGATACCATCTGTCACGCCCCAAGCCTAAACCTCTAGATTCGCAAGCGAGATTGATGTTGTAGACATAAGAAAATAACTACTTGGACTCTCTTTTTTACTGATCTAAAATGGTTAACCCAAATTATCCATTGTACCCACAATACCCACTTATAAACTACTCACAAACACTATCAATATTTAATGTGGAATGTTACATAAATATAACGAATTTGGGTGAACATAGGGCCTTTTCAATAACAAAAAGGCATCACACCACATATGCAACAGTCATATTATAGCATACAAACGTTGGTGGAACTAGGGGTGAAGACTCAAAAAAAAAAATTAAAATTAAAAAAAAAATACATAAAATTTTACCTTGCCTTCCCGATTCTCATTCCCATGGGGCCCATTTCCTTTTCTCCCACTTAGTTTTCCCTCTTCCTTTTTCCCCTTCTCGCATGGCCCATTCCCTTTTTCCCCACATTGTTTTTCTTCCTTTTACCTCAGCACATTTTTCCTTCTTTCCTTTTCTTTTACCTTTGCGCATATGATCCATTTTTTTCACCTTTGCACAAAAACAAACCGTGATCAACTTTCTACTTTCGTAATTCTTTCTTCTCTTCTTCATTCATCACATAAATGATATTGACAAGTTTCACTCTTTTAGACAAGTGATTGGAATTGAATTCAAATAACACTATTTTCTACGTGAGTTAAGATATCTTTTAGTGTATTTATTAATTGTTAGTTTTTGTATTTATTTTGATAGATTGTCTATTATTTCTCAATTTTCTTTGGTCAATTAACTTTTATATATTCATATTCTACTTGTTTTATATTTCTTTGCTTAGTAGATAGAAGATTGTTTGAAACATGCCTACATTAGTTTCTCTTTTATTAGATTGAATGTGTTAATTATTCATGTTTTAGATTCAATATAAGTATGCACAATATGTTTTAGACATTTTCTTTCTTGCGTATTGGCATAAGTATACAAAGTGTTTCCCGACTTATATATTTTTTTATGACATTTTTACTTTTTGAATTAGAGGCATTATTGAAAATTACTCACGATTTGTAGGAATATTGAGTTTAAATTAAATATAAAAATATAACATTCTTAGGAATTTGACAAAATATTTCAAAGAATATTTTTAACGTATCAAACAGTTTTAATCACATTATTAAAAATAACATTCCTGAGACTAAAAGAATTACATTTATGAGAATACTAGTCCCAAGAACGTTATTTCGGGAATGAAAAATTATTTTTTGAACCAAATGATATCTTAGAAGAAAGTTTAGGACAATATTGTTGAAGGGGAGTCGAACATTTTTTCTCTTTGCATATTTTTCTAAAGAAATTAATTGGAATTTGAATTTCACGAAATGATTAGCCACAAGATTTTTTTTTGGACAAATTACCATCCAAAGAAAGTGCCTGCATATAGCGTGGCGATACTTGCATCCAATTATACTGTCCATTGTAGTTCCATGGATTCTTTTTTTCTTTTTTTTTTTTTTGGTCGGAGCTCCATGGATTGATTTCCGATAATATTCGTTAACAAATTTTTAGAGTCTACTGGCTGATTTTTATTTTTATTTTTATTTTTTCAATTCTAAGGATGGCCTAAGCTATTATTCGTTTAGTCAATTTGTCCCCAAAAATTATCTTTAACCTTGTTGTTTCTCATTTAGCTTTAAAAAATATGAGAAAACTCTAATAATTCAAAGCGCTTTTATGATTAAGAAGCGGGTTTGATGCATACATATATGGTAATTTTCGTTCATTTCTAGAAATGACGATCCACATCATGTCAAACCTCTCAATATTGTTTATTTTATTTTATTTTTGAAAAGTGGAGTAGTTGATTCTCAACAATTAGTGACTGAGATAGTCACAAACTTGGTTGCCCGTTGATTATTTCTAAAGACTTGTCTCACACCTTCCACAAGTGTATTATCCTATGGTTGAGTTGGTCCAAAATTAGCAAGTCACTCTACACATTTATTCCAATATACATGAATAACTTAGAAGCCCGACTATCGTTGTAAAATCAGTTTGCAATATTCAATTATTGGTTTTAAAGGTTTTGGAGTGTCACGCCATGCACAAAGCTAAGACTAACTCTAATAACTTTTCCATTTTTTCTAAGGATTCCTTAGTTTAATTTCACTTTAACAACTTTATCACTCTTAATCAATCCGTTATTTTAAAAAATTTATTTCAATTTCACTCTTCCAACCTTCCTACTTCTATTTGTTTTTGGTGATTTGGCCATTGAGAAGGAAACAGGATGGGATAAAGGATTTTTACCCTTTCCCAAGAGTGGATTTAAGAATTATTTTTGGTAGGGGTTAAATCATATGACTTTCAGCTATATGATTTTGTAAAAGATTAATTAATTTTTTTAACTAAAAATATACAAATATTTAATTTTTTTTTAAAGTTATATAAAGTTTTAATTTTTTTTTTTTGGACTAGTGGTGCTGCAAGCCTCTCAATGTAGTTTTACCAGGAGATCAACCCCTAATCATATAAAAATCGATTTTTCTTGTTTGGTCTCATTAAAGGTCAACCGAAGCTGCTGCTGTTGTAAAGTTGCTATTATTACATATTACTTAACCTTTTCATTACAAATTACTTAACCTTTTACCCTTCCCTGGAACACCCCCGCAGTGAGCAGAGTGTTAGAGAATTTCTTTAGCAAGCTTATGAACATGGCAAATCCAAAATTTTTATTTAGTAAATGTTAAAAATATATAATTGAATACTTATATATATGAATATTTTTTTTCACAGTGAGGGGTATTTTTTTGTCTAAACATACATTAAAAATATGCACATTTTTAAAAGTACAATTCCAATTCACTCGTTAATACTCACCCATGCTTATGAGTTATGAGCACTACATTTAAGACAAGATACGTACAATTAATAAAATATGAGAGTAATGTTCGAGAAATTAAATTAATTAAATATACATTATTTAATAGTTTAAATATTTAAATTAAGTAGTCATTTATGATGGTATTATAATCAATACTAGAAACCCGATAGAACCCTTTGAGTCACTGAAACGCTCTTAATCTATCAACAGAGGGAGCAAAAAGGGCTTTGCTCCCTTTACAATATGAAGAAAGAAATAAGAATTAAAGTTTAAGTCGATCATAATAGTTCTATCTATAGAAAGGATTTTGAAAGAAGTCATCAGAATGGTACTTGAATTTATTTACGTTCTCGAGTTTCCAAACACATCGTGCTTCCACTCAAGTCAAGGCTATAACTCGGTCTTAAAACGGATCAAAAAAAAATAGAGAACCTCTCCCTGGTTCTTATGGAATAGACATATTAATATGTGTGGATCATACCCGTGCTTCCACTTATAGTTCCTATGTTAATAGGAGTGGGACTTCTTCTTTTTTCAACAACAACAAAAAATCTTTTGTCGTATTTAGGCGTTGCTGAGTATTTTATTGTTAAGTATAGTCATGATTTATTCAATCAATTTATCTATTCGGCAAATAAATAGCAGTTCTATCAAGTCTTGATCCTATAAACCCGTTGGGGGTATGTTAGAGACATAAGTTTTGCCACTATAATTTTTGTTTATCACGTATATAACTTAACAATCTCACTTGCACGTGAAAGAACATATTGAACATATTAAACTAATGAACAAATATACACTATTTAATAACTTAAATTTTTAGATCAAGTAACGTATTAAATATACATTATTTAATAACTTAAACTTTTAAATAAGCGTTCACTTAAAAAGCACTTTCACGGTGATCATCAGCTTTATGGCTGAAACAAAAACGAACCAGTTTCGAGCTAACGGATGTGGTTAGGAAAAGTTTTTTTTTTTTTTTTCCCTAGTCAAATGCTAATTAATTATCCATTTTCTCTAACTAATAGTAACGATTTTTATAAGGCAATATATGCTAATTTAACCATGACATCTACATTATATTCCTGTGATTAGACTGATTTAATTATTCACCTATTATATATAAATTCCTCTAATCACCGATAGTCTTTAACTGATTAATCAAAAGACCTTAAAAACCTAGAAAGTAGAAGGATAAGCAAAAGCAACAAATAGAAAAGGTGAAGAATTATACATTGCGTGACCAAGAAAAGAAAAAAAATTGACTCGTACACTTGTGAGCCTATAATTAACAATTTGAACGTTTTACCACATGGTCTTAAATCTAAGGAATTTTTTTTTTCCTTTGAAATTTGGGTATAAGAAAAGTTCTAGTAACCAAAATACACTAAACAAAATGACAAAATTTGAAAATGGTAAAATTTTCTTTGTTTAACTAAAAATTATTAATTATTAATTCAATTAATCTATTAGTTATTAAATTAAAATTAATTATTTTTTATTATTAATAAATAAAAATTTATTTTTATTATTAAATAATGATTTTTTATTATTTAATTAATTATTTTTTTTAATAATAAATATTTAAAAATATGACGAAATTGAATTATTTGTATTTAATAATATGTAATTAATTAGTTTTTATTTGATAATAATTTATTAGTTAATTTTTATTATTAATATATAATGTTATCTTATAAATATTTATTATGGTGTTCATTATTTTAAAACATAATAGCCGTTAGTACACATTCATCTACAAACCAAAAACCCTATTCTTCCATTCAGAAAAACACCCCCATTCGAGCATATTCAAGAAACGCTCCAGCAAAACCCAATCATCATTCTCACATTGAAGAATTAAACCATTCATCACCCTCTTCTTCCATTCAGGAAAAATACCCCCCATTCGAGCATATTCAAGAATCGTTCAGAACCCAATCATCATTTGCACATTGAAGAACTAAACCATTCATCATTTAACAATCAAAACCCAACCATGTCTGGAACACAAACCCAAACCCTGCTTCTGTTGAAAGTGAGGAAAGAAGTTTTCCACGAATCAACTTGACGACCATGAAGCCCACTGTAGCAACACACAGCAGGTGAGGAAAAGAAAGTGAAAAACAATTAAAAATAAAAAACAAGAAGTTCGTTTCAATGTTGGTTTCATTAGTTCTAGTATGTAATATGCAAACAATTCTTATACATCAATCATTTCGCTACAGAAAGAAGAAACCTACAGCTGACACAGTGTGAATAAAGAAAGTTTCAAGAAAGAGAATGCAGAAAAGAATGATCAAACAGAGGAAATAGCACAGGTGAGAAAAAGAAAGTAAAAAGAAATTAAAACAAGAAACAACAAGAGCAGATATATTGAAATCAGATATAGTTCTTGAATATAATTTTGTTTGATTGTTGGCTTCAATAGTGTTCAGAGATATGTTGCAAACAAGTACTGCTTTTTTTGTATCAATATATTTTGTTTTCATTGTATTTGTTTGATAAATTTGTGCTTCAACTCCATATGAATATTGGCTCAGGATCTGAGGATCTGGAAACAACAAGAGATATCCTCGCAAGTTGTAGAAGAGAGGGCAGACAAGAATTAGATGGAAGAAGAATAAATGACAAAGGAAAAGCAGAAATAGCAGAACATTTAGATTGAAGAAATGAAAGCAGAAAAGACGGAGGAAAAGCCAGCACTGGAGCACATTCAGCTAGAGGACTCATCACAGGTGGTAGAGGAGATGGCAGAAAAGAAACAGATGAAAGAAAATAAGACAGAAGGGGAAATTAAGGAGGAAAACCCCAAAGATGAACTCACTCTTGAAGATGTAGTACATGAAATGATTGAGGTTAATTCAGAAATAGTAAAACTGGAAACAAAGAGGGATCAAATCATAAGGACACAGGGAAAGGTAGAAAATCAAATAAAGGCCTAATTTGGACACACAAGCTTACAAAGGGTAGTTTGGGTGTAGTGAGTAATGCTTGTAGGAAGCTGAAAAATATGCTAAGGAAAAGGCTGGAATGTATGCATAAAAATTGGTTCTCCAAATCTGATTTCCGTTGTACCATACAACTCATATATATACAAGTTACAACCTATGGTCAATGCCTATGATCTATGCTAAGTGGCTCTTCTATGATTTGTACATTTGTCACAATCATATCAAGATATTTACAAAGGAAATCTGCTAGAAAATTCCAGAGTTAAACACCTAAGCACAATTCTAGAAAAATTTGTGCAGAGTTGGGCAGTTTGAGCAACTGGCTGGGCAAACTGGACAGATTTTTGACTTAGCCAATTTTTTAGATTCTTCTTGGTTCAAATCTAGTTCATTCCCTTCAAATTTCGTTTCTTGCTTCCTAAACAATCTTTCCTACCCTAGAATTTGGTCCTTCTGCTGGGCTGGGGACTCGATCCACAGGTGCACGCCTAGGTTGCCGACACACTAACTAGAGGTTGCCTGAGGTTGTGCATACGAGCGAGCTTGACTAAAAGATAGGCAATAAGCACACTGGATTTTTAATAGTAAATATTTAAAAATGTGACGGAATTGAATTTTTTTTATTTAATAATACGTAATTAATTAGTTTTTATTTAATAATAATTTATTAGTTAATTTTTGTTATTAATATATTATGTTATCTTATAAATATTTATTATGGTGTTCATTATTTTAAAACATAATAGCCGTTAGTACGCATTCATCTGCAAACCAAAAACACTCTTATTCCATTTAGAAAAACACCCCCATTCGAGCATATTCAAGAAACGCTCCAACATAACCTAATCATCATTCTCACATTGAAGAACTAAACCACTTATCACCCTCTTCTTCCATTCACAAAAATACCCCTATTCGAGCATATTCAAGAAATGCTCCAACAAAACCCAATCATCATTTGCACATTGAAGAACTAAACCATTCATCATTCAACGTTCAACGTTCAGAACCCAATCATCATTTGCACATTGAAGAACTAAACCATTCATCATTTAACAATCAAAACCCAACCATGTTTGGAACACAAACCCAAACCCATACCCTGCTTTTGTTATAGTGTAGAAAGTGCGAAAATGAGCTTTGCACGAATCTACTTGATGACCATGAAGCCCACTGCAGCAATACACAACAGGCAAGGAAAATAAAGTGAAAAGTTATTAAAAATAAGAAACAAAAAGTATGTTTCAATGTTGGTTTCATTAGTTCTAGTATGTAATATGCAAACAATTCTTATACATCAATCATTTCGCTACAGAAAGAAGAAACCTACAGCTGACACAGTGTGAATAAAGAAAGTTTCAAGAAAGAGAATGCAGAAAAGAATGATCAAACAGAGGAAATAGCACAGGTGAGAAAAAGAAAGTAAAAAGAAATTAAAACAAGAAACAACAAAAGCAGATATATTGAAATCAGATATTGAATATAATTTTTTTTCATTTTTGGTTTCAATTCTATTTTTTTTCTAGATATTTGCTTAACTAAGTCTGAGAAGAGAATGTTGAGGTTGTAGTTTCACTTCAACCTGTTCCCCATTTACTTTGGCGAAAACTCACCGACACACTCTACAATCTCCGAAGGATAAACACTCATATATATCTCCTTTTGAAAGGATCTCCACCATAGTTACACATAAAAGACTGTTCATGGTTAGCTGAGAACCAATTCATTAAGAGTTTCAAGAATTTAGATACCAAAAAAAAATTTGTAACTATTTGATTAAATGCCATCATATGAAAAAATCTTGCAAGTTTACACATATTTAGAGATAAGTTGCAAACTTTGCATGAAACAACTTGAAAAAACAATGAAGCCTACTGCAGCAATACACAACATGTGAGGAAAAGAAAGTGAAAAACAATTAAAATAAGAAACAACAAGTTTGTTTCAATGTTGGTTTCATTAGTTCTAGTATATAATATGCAAACAATTCTTATACATCAATGATATCGCTGCAGAAAGAAAAAACCCTACAACTGACACTGCGTGTGAATAAAGAAAGTTTCGAGGAAAAGAACAAAGAAAAGAATGATCAGACAGAAGAAACAGCGCAGGTGAGAAAAAGAAAGTAAAAAGAAATTAAAACAAGAAACAACCAGAGCAGATATATTGAAATCAAATATAGTTCTTGAATATAATTTTGTTTGATTGTTGGCTTCAATAGTGTTCAGAGATATGTTGCAAACAAGTACTGCTTTTAGTATCCAGATATTATGTTCTTCATTGTATCTGCTTGATACAGTTGTGCTTTAACTCCATATGAATATTGCCTCAGGATCTAAGGATCTGGAAACAAGAAGAGAGGGGAGACAAGAATCAGATGGAAGAAAAGGAAGAAAAGACGGGGGAAAAGCAAAAATTGCAGAACATTCGGATTGAAGAAGTGAAAGCAGAAAAGACGGAAGAAAAGCCAACACCGGAGCACATTCAACTAAAGGACTCCTCAGCAGAGGTGGTAGAGGAGATGGCAGAAAAGAGACAGATGGAAGAAAATAAGACAGAAGGGGAAACTAAGGGGGAAAACCCCAAAGATGAAGTCACTCTTGAAGATGTAGTAAATGAAATGATTGAGGTTAATTCAAAGACAGTAAAACTGGAAAAAAAAAAAAGGAGGAGCACATAGAGCACGTTGAGTCGATGTGTAACCTGGACCCACGGTTGGCTTCCCACCCACTATACTCAAATCAAATCAAAAGGACACAGGAAAATGCAGAAAATCAAATAAAGGCCTATGACAAAAAGCTTGAAAAGCTAAGGCGGGTGCAATGCAAGCACATCCTAGATGTCATTCACCTGGCTGCACCCGACCCTAGTGCTGATAGGGAGAGAGACACAGCTCAGTACACATTAAGGACTCAAACCCTACAAACTTAGATTCAAAAAATGATCAGACAGAGGAAACAGCGCAGGCGAGAAAAAGATAAGTTGCAAACAATTACCGCTTTTAGTATCAAGATATTCTGTTCTTCATTGTATCTACTTGATATAGATGTGCTTTAACTCCAAATGAATATTGGCTCAGGATTTGAGGATCTGGAAACAACAAGAGAACTCTTCACAAGTTGTACAAGAGAGGGCAGACAAGAATCAAATGGAAGAAAAGGAAGAAAAGATAAGGGAAAAGCAAAAATTGCAGAACATTCGGATTGAAGAAGTGAAAGCAGAAAAGACGGAAGAAAAGCCAACACCGGAGCACATTCAGCTGGAGGACTCCTCAGCACAAGTTGTTGAGGAGATGGCAGAAAGAAATAGATGGAAGAAAATAAGATAGAAGGGAAAACTAAGGGGAAAAAAACCCCAAAGATGAAGTCACTCTTGAAGATGTAGTAAATGAAATGATTGAGGTTAATTCAAAGACAGTAAAACTGGAAAAAAAAAAAAGAGGAGCGCATAGAGCACGTCGAGTCGATGCGTAACCTGGACCCAAGGTTGGCTTCCCACCCACTATACTCAAATCAAATCAAAAGGACACAGAGAAAGGCAGAAAAACAAATAAAGGGGTATAACAGAAAGCTTGAAAAGCTAGGGCGGGTGCAGCGCCAGCACATCCTAGATGCCGTTCGTCTGGCTACACCTGACCCTAGTGCTGATAGGTGGAGGTACTCAGCTCAGTACACATTCAAGGACTCAAACCCTACAAACTCAGATTCCATCCCCTCAAACCCTTGTGATGCCTCAAACCCTACAAACTCAGATTCCATCCCCCCAAACCCTACAAACTCAGATTCCATCCTTTGCATTGTGCTATGCCTAATTTTCATCTGCGCTACTGTCTTCGCTATTTTCAGCACTCTCAATTAGTTACTTTGCGTAGTGCTATGCCTGATTGTCATCTGCGCTACTGTCTTGGCTATTTTTGGCACTCTCAATCAGTTACTAGTTGGTTTTTGTCTTCCTATTGGTTGTATGCTTTGATTCTATTGCTTATAACCGTTAGTTATTAGTTGGTTTTTGCCTTATTGTTTATTGTATACTTTGATTTTTCGCACTCTCCATTATAGAAGTCTGTTTATTGTCAACTGCACACTAAAAGAAAACACATATACTGTCTAACCAAATGTGGAATCAACATGGTGAAAAGATGAAAACAGAGAAACAGTATGCAGAGTCTAGAATTACCATAGTTTGCACTCTCCTATATCCACATAGTAATTCTTTCCAGTGAAAAAAGAAAAAATGTTATGGAAAATGAGGCCATTCCCTTCTCCCCAAAGTACCTACACCATTAAAATTGCAAATTACCTAGAGACTAATAAATAAAAGACAGTATGCACAACAACAAACACTTCTACGCGCCATCAATTGCGATATACATCTTTAACATCTAGGATATTAAATGACTAATCCCAATAAGGGAAAAGGGAACAAAAGCACATCAAAGATGGAACACTGTTTAAACGGCTGCAGTAATTAAAGCATGTCCACGCACACGTATAAATGACACTAAGAACTTACAGGACATGAAGAGGAGAGGAAAGGAAAAAGAAAGAGAATACTCACAAGCGGCGCCACAGTGATCCATCAGAAGCAGCATCATTCAGGAATCTACAAACCATCAAGAATAATTTAATATCTATCAGAACTCAAAATTACGTGCTCAATTGAAATATTCTCAAGAAAATAGTGCTTATTATTGGTAAACATAATGGAGTACGAATGCGCAGTTAATTTGATGCATGAACAGGGGACTTTCTTTCCATTAAATTGTGACTATATATATTTTCTTCCTTTTTATTGTTCTGTTGCTTTACAATATTGTGGCGCTCATTCTTTGTATGCCCTCAACAGTTTTTTCTTTATTCTTCTTGTCAAAACCTTGAATTTTTCACTATAATGTAATATTTTTGATAAGTAAGACCAGTTATGATGAAGTCCAACTTTGACTAGGAGGTGAATGGTAAAACTGACATTTATTTTGGATCTTTGGTGTATAAAAGCTAATAAAGTTTGTATTTTTATTCTTTTTTTTTTTTTTTTTTGGGTGGGGGGGTTTATAGTTTAGTTTGCATCTAAATACTGGCTGCAAGAAATTTGGAATAAGCCAATAGGTGGAATTTTGTATTTCTACAACAGCTTATGGTGGTTTGTAATAGGCAAGCTAATTGTGTGTTCAAGTTCTGTTTGCAATGTGTCTGTTAAGAGTATAATATTTTGTTGATAACATTATTCTGAATTTCTGATATATTAGTTAATCTATTTTGCTCGTCTATGTTCTCTCCAAAGCAAGAAACCTGCACAACTTAGAGAATAGAACCACAGATAACATGCAACTCGAGTGATGATCTAACCAACTAAAATCTGTCCAAGTATGGAGTATAAAGCCTAAAGGTGCTCAAGGCTGCGTAGAGGTAGAGGTTTAAGATGGCCTTTCAATGCAACTTTAGAACATGAAATACAAACTTATTACTCATACTTTTTGACAAAGACTTAATCAGACAACCCCAAAGCCTAATCTTGGATTGAGCTAGGACACAAAAGATAAGAGAAGGATACTGAAATATTTTTGAGAATATTTGATATTGATAGCTTGTTTATTTTGGTCCATAATGTTAATTTAATTATAACATGAATGCAAACTAACAAAATATTTTCAAACATTATATAGAGAAAGAATAATAAAGCAAAAGACGGATAATGCAACAAAACAAACCATAAAATACTAAAGAAGAAATTAACATCAGTACATTGCCATGTAAAGGTGATTTACTACTATAGAAATTAATATCAAGAGAAAGTGGTGGTTTCAAAAGGTCTGAGACTATACTTATATACAAATATAACCTTACATATATACAGATCTAATCCGCGAGACTTGAACTCACAACACTACAAGTGTCATGCCACTAGACCAAAGAATATTTAGCGTCTTTATATTTTTTAAAGCCTCACATTATCTAAAAAAATTCAAAAAACTCTACTATTAACATGACAATATCAAACAGTCAAAGAATACCATACAACAAAACTTTTAAATAAAACTGTACTACTAAAAATTCTACAACTCAACAATTAAAATTTTATAATTAGACCAAACTGATCCAAAGCCAAGAAAAGATAGTTCAAAAACTCGAAGTAGGATTTCTATTGGTTGTTCCCAGAGGTTGAAATTGCCCTTTCAAAAGGAGCTAAATTTGATCTCTGGTGTGCATGTATTACAAAATTTTACACAGTTGAGAAATCCAGCCAACAGACAACTCCCGGAAGGTCCCAAGTGCAGAAAGTGTGTCAAGCCTCCCAAATCCGATAAGAATGCAGCTTACAAGCGAATCTACTCCTGAATCTTGCCCCATATGTTTCATCAAAAGGTCAGATAAGAGATCATCTTTTTTCCTTTTCTGAATGGAAAGCTCGTCATAAAACTCCTCACGCTTCCCAATGTTGGCGTCATGGGTTAGCTGGCATCTGCAAGATGTGAAGATCTGACAGTCTAGTATCAATCATCTCCTTAAAGCACCATAGTTTCTTGTTACCTGCAAATAAGAAGCAAACGGCAAAGTACAACTTTTAGAATACTGCAAAAGGGAGAAGTAGTGCACGATTATCTCTTCAATAAATAGAAATCACGCACAATTATGTGACTCAGACATTCTCTCGCCACAAGCTATATATGCACACCCGGTCTCTAATAAAAGTGAAGTAAGCTAGTTTATTCTCTATGATTCACTAACAGATTCATCGATTCTTATACAGACAGTAGAGTGGTTTTCCTTTTAAATAAATGATTATTTCAATGTCGTTATACCTATAATCCTTCGATGATTCATAATTGCTTGTGCACAAACAGTAACATGTAGAAGTAGAAAGGTTGTCTCTCTGATATATTATTATCTGATTCAATGTTATCAATAGACAAGGTTGCCAAAGCTCAAATGTTCATGAACAATATGCACGCTTTCTAACCTCATGATTGTTGTAAAGGTTTTTCTAATTTCTAAAGCGAAAAATGGTTCTTAATTAAAAAGAAGTGAGCCCAAAAAGCAAGAGGAAATCTCAGCCTCACATCTTGATGTCATCCTATACACGGTAATATATTAAGAGTGATAACGTTTTCCAGACTTAAATACCACTTCTTTTATCTGATATGACAACCATAGATGAATTTCTTCATTTATTATCATTGCATAACAATGACAGGCTCCATGTTTCTGTAGAAACACATTAGCAACAAGAAATAACCATAATAAACTTGCTGTAGAATATGCACAAAGGTGTTTGCAGGAAATGCAAGGATCAATCAGCGGAAAGATGATAAAAATTGTCCTCAGTTCGCAAACACCATTAAAAAGTTACTAATGAAAGCCAAAGTGTATCAGGCAGAAGTCAGAAGCAGAAACAAGTGAAGCGACAAGAAAGATTTCAATAGCCATGGGAAGAAAGCTGCAAGCCTTTATATGGAAAATGATGACGGATAATAATCTCAAGTGAAACAGTGAAAATAAATTTTATAATACAATTACCCGAGGTTGAGATTTATTCGTTTTCTTTGGTATGTCATCATCGTCATCCTCATCATCTCTACTCATAAGCATCTTCTGAATTGAAGATGAAGAGCTCTCAGATCTCCTTCCCCTTTTAGAGGCTGCAGCAGAAGCTCTACCCCTTCCCCTTGGAGCAGCTCTTTTACGTCCTTTGCCTTTGAGGGTCTCATCCTCATCCTTGAAATGGGACACAAAGAATAACTGAATAAATACATATAATGAGCAACAATATTCAGAATGTTAAATATCTTGACCCAGAAATAAGGACCCACTGAACGAGCAAATGACCAGCAAAGAAATAACGGAAGGCTGCTATTAGAAAAGGATTCCTTTGCATTTTATCCTCATCTTCTTGACCATCTGGATAGCTACTTGAGGAGCTCAAGGGAACATATAGCCAATGAGCTGTGGATTAAGTAGTAAACAAGTCCAAAGAGGCCCTTAAACTATGAGATCCTGGGTGCAAATCCCATGGTAGATGTATCAGTTGCTAATCCAACCGCATAATGGCCATATCTACAGGCAGAAAGGTCTTTGAGGGGATTTCAAGAGTGACTTCCTTTTCTCCTTTTTCTGTGTGTGTGTGTGTGTTTGGGGAGGAGAAGGTGAGTGTAGATTGCTCAAGCAATTAAGTTAAACTAAGATATGGTAACTGAAGTTTTGAACACTGCACAGCAAAACAAAATAGAACGAAGTGTGCTCCTTTAGGAAAATTTACATGCTAATTTCGCAAGTATTATTATTTTCTTACCTAACTAAACTGTTAATACAAGAATCTAGTTGATTTATAAGATGAGCTGATCAAGAATATAATCCCTACCGAACTATTGTCAATATTATTTATTTCTGGTTCTGGTGCTCCATCACTTAAACCTGAGTCAACATCTTCCTCATCCTCCGCAATGCTTCGAACAGATGCTGATGCAGCTAAAGATGCAGATCTGCAGCAACAGATGAAATGAAATATTTTTCTAGCAGCCATGCAGAGGTATGAAACAGACGAATAGAAAATACAAGTCCTATACAATATCTCCTCTCTTAAGCAGGCACACACACTTCATATGGTATACAAAGAAATCTCCTAACATCAAGTTAAGAGTTTGTCCTGCATTTGTCACACTGTTAAATACTGGGACTACAATTGACAGGTCAAAAGCATCAATATAGTTTAAATTTAGTCACAAAGACTGATGTGAGCTGATGCTGAGAGGTGACATGATGTGACCATACAGTCATTTTTCCACACCGAGGAACCCCATTCATCTCGCCTTCTGGTAAAGAAATTCTAGAAAGTGGCTACTTACACACACAGAGAGAGAAAGAGAGTACAATGGGAATATTATTAATCTAATATCTCTATCAGAAAAATTCCATAAAGATTTCCTTCTTCAAGTGATACAAAGAATGATGGTCAGCAAGCAATTCTTCTTTCACGTTTTCTTCATTCGTTAGGGATAGCATGCAAAGAAGTATAAACAAATGAAGCATTAGATATAGCAAGCACCTCTGTGAATGGCCAAACCCCATAGCAGCATCAAGTGTTGTCTGCTTCAAGCTATTAGCACCACTTCCTCTGCCTCTACCCCTTCCCCTGGTTGACGTCTTAGCCGCTCCAGAAGTATCACGAGAGGACCTAAAAGATTGAGATGAAGCTTTCCTGCCTTTTCCTGTGGACCTTGAATTAGAGAACAGAGTTGTATCCTCATCATCGCTGAAGGAAACAGCAGTTCTGACTTCTCCAGTGCTTTTACTTCTAACATTCTGCATAATTTTCCAGAGGAATTCTGAATCAACTTATACACAACACTGAGAATATACATAAACACTGGAGAAAAAACTTCACCAGGCACAGAGATCACAGTAAGTCCCAGAATACAAAATCATTATTACAAGACATACCTCCAAGGAGTGTCCACTAGATGTGAACTGTGAGGCATCTTTCGTTGCGGCCCTTTCCGTGACACGTTCTTGTGACCATCACTTTCATTCTCAAAATGTGAGATGATTTACAAGACAAAGGACAACTATTCAGCTTTTGGTCCACAGAAGCACTCAAGATTGAGCAGAAACAGAAATCAACTCATAGCTAAAACTGAACCACCACACCATAAACTTTAGTTTTCAGCCTTAAAACTTCTGAATACCTATGCACTATGCTTGGATAGACGGGCAAACGGCTTTTTGTTTCAAAATCTTACCTAGCAAGTCAAAAAGATTAGCACAACCACATTCTATTTTCATGAAGAAGATATCACTGGCCTTTGAATTGGGGACATTCAGCTATGAAACAACATGGATTTGCTCCCCTCCTTTGAGGCGAACCACAAAAGAAAATAAGAGAGTAATTTTAAGGTGCCTTCTATTCATCCAATATGGTGACCAATCTATCTCGTGCAGAAGGTATTTCAAGCCTCTGAATTGGATGCCATCGTTCAACACCCTGCCCCCCTCCACCCTCCCCCCCATAGGCCACGTAAAGAAAAGGAGAGAGAAAAATGAGAATGAAAGGTGCCTTCTTTTCATTCCAAATACGGCAACCAATTCTAATTTTGTAGCAGACATAATATTACTAGGCAGACACAGTCCAAAAATATGGTGAAGAGCAAATTGAGAAGGGCCAAAGCATATGTTAATGCATCTTGCTGCTTGGAGACTCTAAAATCAGCCTATAGTTTAGAGTCAACAACATTCTATCTCGTCCATGATGTCCCAGTTTCACAAAAAAAGTAACAATAGATTTCCCTGTTTGTATTTTCTGTACCATTAGCTGTTTCCAATAAAACTTTCATGATCCATTTAATCATTCTATGGAGAAGATGATATTTATTCATCGGCACAGATAAAATCAGCCCCAAAAATAGCTCTGTGCTACGAACACTAACACCATAATACTGAGGCGAACAATTGAAAAGCCCAGGACCTATTTCACCTCCTTAGAAGCCACCATCTAAGGAGCTCGCACACATTTCATGATGCAAAACAAAAACATAAACAAAATGAAAACAATTGCGAGACAGATCTTCTTGCCTCCAAAGACTCTCCAACTTTAAGAATAATGTCTTCCTCTTCAAACTTCAGAGTATCCGGATCCTTAGCAATTTTGTTCTGGTAAATAACAAATTTTTTAATCAATTACCAGATAAAACAGGAACTTATACAAAGGTCTCAAAGAAGGAAATTGGGATTTTTCTATCAGCAACTTTGTAATGCACAACAAATTACTTACACGTGTTTCTTCAATGTTGTATTGTACGCAAGAATAGAAAGCCATCTTGTCATCCTTATTAACAAAATTGTGTAATGCAACATCCAGATCATTGACGGGCAGTATCTCCATTTTCTATAAAATAAGTTCGCATTAGAGGGTCTATATATAGAGATATAAAGATCAAAGACAAGAGATTCTGCTCTCATAAGTTTGACACTAACTTTCAGCAGAGACAGACTAAAAGATGTGTAAGTACTATCAATGTATAATCGTGAATTATTCAATTTATCTGTTGCTATGATACTGTTGCTCCCACCTTTCAGAATCTAACTAGAACTAAATTATTATATGCTTTTATCAAGTAGTTCACATTTATGACTAATTAACAAAGGAAAAATGCAAATCCAAATTTCAACCAACAAAAGCTATCAACTGTTAGCCCTGACAACACAATGGGAAATGGATAACACACCAGATTACTCTCAGCAACCAAAGCTTCAATATTTTGCTGATTCAATTCCTCTGGGCGTAGCCTTTCAGACTCATCAATTTTAACTACGGTCCAGAAAAGAGGCATATCGTAAAACTTCCACAGAAATAGAAAAAATCCACATCAGAGAAAGGGAAGAGGAAACGAAACAGGCAGCAACAGAAGAATGCCCATCAGCAAATCATAAAAACAATCAAACTCTGAAACAGAGGGACGAGGAGCACTGAGATAATTTTAACTACTAGGATGCTTTTACAATAATATTGCCTACTTGCCTTCAACATACGAGCTGCTTCCCTCAAGTTAATCATAGCTTCTTTCTCTTGTCCTCTCAGAAGCAAGAACCTTTTATTTCCATCCTTTTACAAAAGCAACTTGCAAGTGCAAGTGGTTTGTCGTTTCTTCATATGAAAAAGAATGAAGGGTTTATCTCAATTTTACGATTGAAGTCAATTGTCTATTCAGTTAACAAAAAAGTTCAACCATATACTCAAGTATGGTACAATGAAGCAAATTCAGTAACGATAGCGTGTTTGTTCATATTAAAACTGACCGATGAACCAACTCTTCCATTTAGAGTAACAGTACGGTTGGCATGGTCTGAGTTAGGGGAGAAACTCATTTTGATGAAACTAAAAGCTAAATTTTTTATTCTCTTATCTACAGATGTCCAAAAAAAAAGACAGACTTTAGACCTGTACTTGAAGTCCTTAAGAAGTATAGTCAATTTAATCAACATCTACAGGCCAAAAATGGAAGAAAGATTTCACCTCTGGAGTCCTGCATGTTTTAATCTTTAAGAAGTCTGCCTATTTAATTAACATCTACAGTCTAAACATGGAAGAAATATAGCAACCCTTGCAATTACCTTCTGTACGGCCCCTTTTTATAGATTTAGAGAATATGAGAATATCCTGGGGATTTGCCACCTGTATATTTATAGGAAAAGATCATGAACCTGTTGGGGATAGGGAGAAAGGAGAATAACAAGAGCAATATCTCCCTATCCAATTCAATAACAGATTCAAGGTACCTTCCCAACATATTTTTGCCCAAAGCGTTGAGGATTTATAGTCATGAATCCTGAATAATCTACCTGCCAAATCAAACAGAACAACTAATTGGATACAACAAAAGAAAATCAGTTTGGTTTTGTGAGATCTCTATAGATAGAAATTATTACCTTTACTCGAACTAAGGGAAGCTTGAGCTCTGATCTATTTGCAGCTCCTTTGCTTGACCGTTCTATTAGATTTGTCACCTACATCAGTTCCAAAATTAATCCTGCTATCCGCAAGCAAAAAAAACATAACTAATGATGCAGAAATGGCATTGCAATGGAATGAAGAGAAAGTTTTAGAAGGAAAAAGAAAAGAACGATTTACCACTTTGTCCAAGTATTCCAGGATAGAATTTTGATCATTGGGATCGATCTCTGGTTCATCTTTCAATACTACCTGGAACAGGAGGAGTGACAGGTTGAGCAACAGTTCCTACACTTAAAAGCATAAAGATATATAATAAACTTACCTCAGCATACTCAAAAGGCCTCACAGTGTTCAAAGGTATTTTAGATGGACGATATTGATTTCCCTAGAAGTAAACAGGCAAACAGTTGAGACATAAATGTTCAGTTATTTGGCAACTGGTAGTTAGTTATCAGACAGATATCGAGATAAGCAATGTGTAGAAACAAAGTTTGAAGAAACGCAGAGGAGACACTTAAAAGAGACAACAAAAGAGAAAGTAAACCAATCTATAATTGATAATTAAAACCTTAATCTCCAACAGCAGCACATGCTTCGGCTTTGATTCACCATCAATTAGTGATGTTGCAATGGAAGATCCTGGTTGAGTGATGTGGAAACCCATTCCTGGAACTTCCTGCAATTAACTTGAAGCAGTATTAGCAAAGTATCACGACAAAGTAAATCAAAAAAGAGAGCTCAAAATGGTACCTGCGGATCAATAAGGCATTCATGTTCATGGCCCCAGACAATGAAATCCAGAAAACGTGGTAGAAAATGCTCGTTTATGGCGTTTTTAGGATTTGTTTTTACTCTAGAAAAAAAGCAACAAAATATGTTATCACTTGCAGGAATTTCCCAAGTCTCAAATCAAGACGACGTGAAAACTAGTTTAAATAGTTCAAGCAGACTGATCAAATAATTTTCTCATTTCTCATATATAACAGCTGTTGGGAAATAATAGCAACCTGTTTTGATGAAGTACCAGAATGTTGAACCAATCTGAAACTTGACGTCCTTCCTGAGCTTCAGGTCTCATCCACTGTACTGCATGTGGTGTCTACGATTTCCAGGACACATCCACTATATACATGAGTGCTGTCAAGTTAATATTCTGTAGACTAGAAAGAAATAGATCCAAACAATACCTGAAACATTCTATTTAAGCGTTCATCTCTAATATTCCCAAGACCATAGAGAGCTACAGAGGTTGAACCCTGCCATTCTTAGAGTTAGGACCATTCTACAAGATTTAGATCAAACTTTTACAAACCAACAACCTCAAGAGAACAAAAGACAAACCTTCCGGATAAGAATAGGGTAGAGAGTGATCTGCCCTACACCAGAACCTCCAAGAACCATCTTCCCGAAATAATTGACAAGATTGCATGCTGAAAGGATATCAATGGCAGAAAGGTTGTCCTGATACAAGAGTTGAGTGTCTGAAAACTTAGGTAAGGACCCAGGGGAAATTGTTGTATATAGATGATAATAGCAGCAAAGAAGTTTCACAATGTTGTAGTGAGAAAATATTACTGGCAATAGAGATGGAATGAATATCTGAATGATGTGAGGACAGGAAAAAGAGAAGTTAACTCTTTCTTTCCTATTAAGAGCTACAGATTTTGCTTAAACAAAATAGCTGGAGGCTCATCATATCTTAAATCTTGGCTTTGTAAGTCAAACCAATAAGACACAGAAGAGAACAACCACACACAACACATCCACCAGAGTCATGAAACACAGATCCAAACAAAGCAGGTAGTAACCACCAAATAAAGCAAAATTCAACTCTCTCATACTTGTCGCAAATAATATTTTTTACCACAATTTTTGTACTGATAATATTCTTTCAAATATATTAGCAGAATCATAACCTAACAACACACTTTTTACTCAGAGGATTAGCATAATCATTTCTGGTCAAACACGAAGTTTATTCATGATGCATTTTCAGTTTTTAAGGAAGCAAAATGACTCTTATCTTCTGATCATCAATTTAGTATACACTATGAAAAAGGCAGAAAGTATCAATCGATTAAATTCTTAAGGCTAAGATCCATACCACTCCAGCAGGATCATCATGATTCCCATGAATGCTGAAAACTGGCAAGCCAACATTAAAGTGAGGATCTTCATAATTTACATGACCAAACCTACAAAGTTAGATAGCACCTTGTCAATGGAAGATAAATAGCATAAAAACAAGTGTCTGGTATCAAGACTGATTTCAGTATATTCACATGCAAATGTGGAAGAAGCAAAAGAAAAAGGTGAAATAAAACTTAGCATCTGGATACAGAAAGACGTTTGACATTTGGATAAATGGAATGTGAACTTATGTATATTTTGGTTCTTCATAAACTCCATATCTGGCAGGTAATTAGAGAGATTTTGAAAGCATTCTCATATAGCAACTTTCACTTCAAGAACTGCCAGAAAATAGTTATGCAGGAGCTTGGAAGATAGAGAATAGAGTGAAGCAAATACCGAGAGTGACAAGTCAAAAATTGTAGAAGTTATTATTAACATTTACAGTCCCCAAAAAACAAGACAACTGGACAATAAAGATTGCTGAGAATTACACGTTTGTGAAGTTCACTGTTTGGTCACTGACAACCTGGAACTGCACAGGTCGATCATTGAGACAATAACGTCGGAGAATCTCGATTGTTTTCACTAACGTTGTCCTTGAGGGCTTATTCTCATGAAAAAGATCACCACCAAGAAGTACAAAGTCCACCTGACAAAGACTACGTCAATATATGGTAATAGTACATGCACATGACGGATTGCAAATCATATACGTGCATGTGCAAGAATATAAAAGAACTAACTGTAAAAGGAAATATTAAACTACGATTATTGTCTCCAAGCTTCCAACTTCAGATTTATCAACCTAGTCCAACACAAACACACTCTCATTTGTGTAATCCATACTAACATATTAGGAAAACCATCACTTGTGAAGAAGTAAAACAGGGCAAAGGGCAACAGCAGACCTTCCAGTGAAGAAGGAAAGCAGCATTGCACACGAAAAGGATTAAATGCATTAATCTTTTGCTTTTGCCAACATAGGGAAAAGGCAAAGAAAATGAGAAAATGAAACGAGGGTGGAACTCATTTCCTTCACATTTTCTTCTCTTACAAAGCGAAAACTGAAGTCAAAATGCTACATGATTTTACTAAAAGTTCAAATAGAAGTTATAAAGCCTAATTCCTTAGTTTCACTCACTTAATATCTATCATCAATTTTGCACAACAAATTAACAACGAATACAAATTTTCTTTCAGCTTATATATTCTTTCTCTCCCCAATATTCTATTTTACAAATAAGTCCTATAAAGAGGCTGCTAGGCAAGTTGAACAGAACAAACAAGACATGTTCGCACTATCAGCATTCAACGCATCAAGCAAACTATACAAAGCGAAAAATCTATCACCTGTTTTTGCTCAGCAATTGAGCATATCTCTTCAAATGCCTTAAATGAATCGTGCCTACGTATTTCATCTTTCTCCATATATCCCAAGTGACAATCGGTTGCAACAAGTACCCGTAGCGTATTACTCACATCCTCCCTACAAAAATATTTAATAGCAAAAATTAATTTCTCACGGACTACTACGACAATTACCTAAAAGCAATTAAAGGAGAAATTCAACTAACAGTTATCAATGTTTACTCAGATTTTTAAGTTAGTCTCTATTGTTACGAAAGTCACATTTTAAGTCTCTAATATCCAACAAAAGTCATCAAGTTGTTTCCTTCCGTTATATTTCCATCAAGTCAACAGATAATCACAAATTACTTATTACATCCCCACGAAATCATCCTCCAAACCTTCAAGTTGTTCTCCAATTTTTACGCAGATTCTCAATTTGATTCTTACTCGAATCTCAAGTTAGTCCACAGACAATAGCACATGTAAAGTGAAATGCCCATATGTCATCGCATTTTACTGAAAGATGACGGTGGGGACTACTTAGAACACTTCTAGTGAACATTGGGAACTCATAATATAACTTTTGAAACTTAAGGATTGTTTTTATCAGGGACTAGTCATGAAATTTGCCCGCAATTGAATAAGCAAATCAATAAATAAACCTCAATTGTTAAATTTTCCTAACTAAAGATAAAAATTTTGAAAAATAATACACACACACACACACTCAATTGTTAAATTTTCCTAACTATATACATATGTATGTATGTATAAATTCATCGATTAAATAAGTAGGGCACCAAGAAGCATTTACTTACGTTGAATTATCGGCCATCTGCTCAAAATTTCACCGCTCTTAACCTACAAAGCTCAGTAAAAATACATGATAAACATGTTAATATACATACATATATACATATACGTACATATAACAACTTTTAAAGAGTGAAACCCTAGGAGAGTGAAAGAAGCAAGTTAGTGCTGAGAGTAAAAATATTTTGGGATTTTAATGATTAGGGGAAAAAAGAAAAGTATGAGAAAGAGCAGTGGAATAAGAATATGTAACCTTTGTGTTGGGAGAAGAATCGCATGAAGCAAAACTTGGGCGACAGCAAAAGAGCTGACCAGTCGAGAGCGTGGCGGGGAATTAAAAGTGCCTCTTATGTTAAGAAAATGTCTTGATTAGAACAATTGAGTCTACTTACGTTGGATTTTATATAACAGTCGTTTTTGTGACATTTTAAAATTTCGTTCTTTATTAGTTTAATGTATGTGAAATGACATATTGTTACATCTAAATTTTAATAATTGATGATTGAATTTCGTCAAATAATTTGATGATTAGACTTCATTAATTAAATTTTCACATTATCTAAAAAAATATACAAAAATTGATTTTGTAACCTTGACCACTAAAGTGGGAATCATACGTGCACTATGCCCAATGGCTAGTGGCATTAGACTTCACTTTACCTTGGGGAAAAAATAAAATAAAATAAAAGAATTTAAAATATTCAAATCATTTATTAGTTGCTCAAAACAAATACATATTGTTTTGAAATCTATTTGAAAATAAAATTGTGCCTTTTAATTTTAAGTTCTTACTACATTGTAACGATTTTAATCATCTTACAATTGATCACTCGACTCCAAGAAAAAAGGAGACAAATAATAACATAGAAAATCGGTCATTTCAGTTGCCCAAAACATGATATTGATCAATTTTAAAAAAATTAACACTTTATCTTCTCTACTTTAGAAATCGTGCTTGGCAAGACCTTTCCAAGCTCATGTGTATAACACTTTCTCAATCGTTAATGGTGAAAATAGACTGTGGAGGTGAATTGCCATCATATTTTCAAATTAAATGGTTCAATAATTTTAAATTTAGTGGTCAAAAGTCGAAGAACTTAAAAGTATAATGGCTTTTTGATGATTTTCCATTTTATAAGTATCTCCAAATTTGTACCAATGGTAGATAGTAAACAGTAAATACTATCAATCTTTTCATAAAAGAGATGAAGAGGATTCATCAACTCCTTTTTAATTTGTAGTACTCCTGTAGAGAGGATGAGAAATGTTGGTAGAACTTCTGCGAAATTTTTGGGAGCTAATAATCGTGTAACATTCTGTTTCACATTAGCTTGATAAGATATATGTGTTCAGATTCTAATAACGTTGGTTTATTACTATTATCACTACGGGTTTAAGCATTATACGCCAATTAGAAAGCAAGTCAAGCGAAGGATTATAGTAAAGGGAATGACTTACAAACGATCACCCATGTGTCTGGCGCGTGTAACAACTAACGACACACATAACAGTGACAATTTGGAAGTCATTTTCCTTATGGTAGGTGCTAAGAAAATCAAATTCAGATTGTTGAAAAAGTGATTGCATATAATCCAATACAAAATTGTCTAAATTCATGATACACTCGTAGGTTACAACCATTTTAACATCACACAAACAAACTTTATCTATCAATGCTGTCAATTATATAGATGTGTGCCAAATGAAGTTATCAAATAAAATTACAATTAATTTCCACATACTATTATAATCAGATTGATGTATATTATCATCACATAGAAGCAACATAAATTCATCATGTTACCAAAAAAATCCTATATCTATTCGCGCTAATTATTTTCGAGCAGTAGATGTGGAAGAACAATCACAACAGGCCTCATGAGTACTGTTGAGCACCACCTTCCTGTGGAAGTTCCTATGGCAATGGCATGCATCACACTTCAAAGCTTCACTTGTTCCTTCTTCTCCAGCCGGCATAAACTCACAACATCCATCCACAGCATACCCCCCAATGCTTGCTGCATGGTTCTTCCTGCACTCTTTGTACACGAAGATCTTCGCGCTCGTTGACAACTCACCTGAGATCTTCCTCTGCTCCTCTTTAACTTTCATTTCAATCGCCCGAAACATGCACAGACGTCTTTTGCTTGTTTTATTCTTGAAGTTAGACAAGATAGATAATAGATAGCTGCAAATGTGATAACTGTACGTGAGGCAACTGCAATAGATGAATACAGCTGCATTTCTTGCCTCCATGTGGTAGTTTTGCATAAAAGCGCCCCAAAATGAAAAGGTAGGCTTTATTGTTAGGTGTACATGATGCAGCGCCCCCTCTATTAAATATTGTGTATGATACCGTTTTTCCACTTCTTGCTTTCTGTATTTTTATTTCTGAATATATATACAATTTTGATATTTTTTGTACCGAGCATAATGAAGGAAAATAATCTGAGATGGTATGAAGTTGGTAGACCGTCTATTGAGGCACTTGTTAAAAAGTGCAAAAGTATAGAGATAATACCTTGTAAGAGAATTAAGGAAGAACTAAGATGCCTCGCTTGGAACTAATGGAGGGTGATTCTCTGTAGGTGTGGTTTGGTGTGGTTATTTTTTCTTCTTAGTGTATATACATTTTGGAGGTAATGGTCCCCCTAAAGGCCAAATAGGGATTGGTATTCATTGATTCGGATTGGTGCATTGTGAAGATAGTGGACTCTATCTAATGGACTGATTTGATTTGGTTCGACTTCAATTTTGGGATCATCCGTATGGGATAATTTTAAGCAAACAACAGGAAGAAAATCGCTTTGATGTTCTTTCCTTTCATTTTGTCACTGACTAAGCAGTGTAATAATCCACCTCCAATCAGGCAATTTTATGCAAATATTTAGAATTATCACCAGCATATAAAGGTGACTGATATGAAGAGTGAAGGGAAGAAGAGACTGAGACCTTTCACATTAAAGACTCTAATCTACTTGGTCTTTGTATTAGTTGAATCCAGTGCAAATGAATCGGGGGTGAATTTAGAATTTGGCCAATCTTTCTACCAGGGTGCAGGCCGGATTTGAACTACCTTAATCTAAATCCCGAGAACTTTGATGAATAACTAAAAGTTTTTGGCTCACCTCGCTCGCCTTACTCGATCGAAAAGAAAAAAAGCTTGCCTAGTATTACGTATTTTTCTATCGGTCTACGGCTTGACATAAATCCATCCTTGCTACCCCGACCAAGAGGAAGAAAAGAAAAGATCTATATACCTTCAAGTAAATTGCAATTGTATATGGGGTAGTTATAATCGAAGGGCATTTTTATTGAGAGTTATGACACGTAATTTGATAATTAACAAATTGTTAAGGTAAAAATTTGTCGACCTAGATCTTCGACCAAGAAGTTGTACTCTCGAGTTAGCTTCCTATAAAACAGACAAGAAATGAGGTGTGGGATGTATCCCGGAAGATAGCTCCGATACTCAAGTTAGTATTGTGTACGATCGAACTTAAAAAAAATTAAGAAGTTAATACTAAATAAATATGTCATATTGCAATTACCTGTTCACAACTTGATAATTTGCTATCTATTTGCTAGATAGCTGTGATAGGGGTCCCAACACCATGTCATACATAAAGACAAAACAATGGCGGCAGCTCGAAGGATCATTTAGCGTCGGGAACTCAACCAACGTTACTTTATTGATTTGTCCCCGCTTATTGCTAGCCATTTTACTTTTCTACCCTTCGAACTATTTTGACCCTCATCACAAATCATTTTATTTTATTTTTTCCATTGAGAGCTATATTTTTTTGGCTAAAAATACCTACAAATTTCAAATATTTAGTAGCAAATATGTGCCTGAAAGGAATACCACTGCTTAAGCTTTTAGTCGAAACATAAGCTTATTACATGAATATGCTAGTTGTCCAGTTAATGGATCGTTTATGAATGGACTTGCATGTGTATAAAGGTATTTGGAAGGATATGAAACGCATCACTCACCATCAGAACTTTAAAACCATTGCACAAACGAATTTATGCTACATACAAATAGCAGATGTAAGAACGTTATTAAGGAGATCGAAGTTGTTGAAGTAATAATACAGTTATTTGATTCATCATTTCACCATCATTAATAATACAGTTATTTGATTCATCATTTCACCATCATTAATCTCTGTAATAACGTTTTTGTATTCCCAGGAGATCCAAATCCTGTACAAGGGCATAAAAGCATCATTTATTGCCATAGTTGATGGTTTGAGGCAAAATGAGAGAGACACAGATAATTAGAAAGAAAGACTTGAGAATTAGTTAATTCAAGCCAATGCTTCTTTGGTGAATATTAAGTATATTGACCAATAAGCCTGCTGCGACAAGCGATACGATTTTTCTTTTATTTTTTATGTACATATACATATATATTGTTCTCTAGAAAATGAGCAATAAGTCATGAACTCTGAAAAACTATTCCTCCCTCTCACAACTACCAGAAATTGATTGGAGCTTTTAAGTCTAGGCTACCCTACTCAGGTTCTACTGTGTAGTGTGTACCACATCCTCAAGATTGATCTGAAATTTCAGTATGAAACCAAGAAATTTGCTGCATATCCTCAACAATATACATGATAGTGGAATCGGAATGCAAGGTAATACAAGGTAGAAGAAGGTTGAAGGATTACCCAACCATTTGGTATCTAGAACAACTCGAACTCTAAATGCTCTCCTGTAGCGCTATACTCCAGAAACCCTTTTCCGTTGTCTGGATGGGCCATTTTTGGAACACCAACATCAGAAAACTCGGGCACTTGAGGTGGAATGGCACAGCGTATAAGCGCCCAGTTTAGGCCATCAAAGAATGGGTGTCGCTTGATCTCGGCAGCACCTGTCTCTGTACCAAACCTATGCTCAGGTTCCTTCACTAACAATCCTCTTATGAGATCCCTTGCCTGAAAGCTAACCATTGGGCTATCAGGAAATTTAAGACTCTGCAGCACCACATTGGCTAATGTGTCTTCATTATTAGCACCTCTGAATGGTGTCTTTCCATACAAAAGTTCATAAAGGAATATACCCAATGTCCACCAATCGACAGCACTCCCATGGCCATCACCTTTAATGATCTCCGGAGCCAGATACTCGTGTGTACCAACAAAGGAGTTGGAACGTGCCTCAGTTGGCTCAGCCACTAGCTGTGGCAACGATCTGGCCTGAGCTGCAAGTTCAGCTTTCAGTTTCCTTGCCCTTGTGGTGGCAGGCAGAAGTCTAGGGCTGAAACATGAAACTTTACAAGATGGTCCAGCACAGAAAGGATCAATGCAATTAGATCCAGCACATGGGCCACTGATCCTTGGGGGCTCCACTCCCAATGGAGATTTTAAAAGAGTTGGGCTGACAGAACATCTAAGTGACAAGTCAAAATCAGTAAGCATGATGTGACCATCTTCACGAACCATGATATTCTCCGGTTTCAAATCACGGTATATAATACCAAGCATATGCAAATACTCCAACGCAAGGAGGACTTCAGCAACGTAAAATCTGCAGCAGTAAAGTCTTCTAATTAGTCTATGTTTTGCATGAAACACATGCGAAATAACAGCAAACGATTACAACATTACAGCCTACTTCAGTCATGAGAATTAGAAAATGAGATATTCAGAAGATGGTCAAACTGCTGATTACAATTTTTTCCTAGTTGTGCCAAGGACTGACAATGGAACTGGATTAACTAAAGAATTGGAAAGCTGTTCTGTGTTCAACACTTCTTATGCAGAGAACAACAGAAGAAGATTGAAAAATCCCGAGATTATGACAAATGATATCATAGATATAATATAGATATATTCTAGATATTTTCCTCTTCTATTCCCTCTATGAAACCAAAAGGATGATAGTGAAGGAAAGAATAAATGCTGACTGAAAACAAGGTTGGAAAACAAAAGTTAAAAGAAGCACATGGTTATACCAAACAAACCCATCTTTAGTGTCTCTAACTATATACTCTATAAAAGATAATGATTTATGAAATAAACTGTTAATGTAATGAGCAGATGAATCATGCTTATACTGGAGGATGGTGGAGTCAGCAAAATGACCAGAAAATTGGGATTGTGCAGATTTTCGTCTATTTTCTCAAAGAATATTCTCTTTTTAAAATTGGGATTGTGCAGATTTTCGTCTATTTTCTCAAAGAATATTCTCTTTTTCTCCCTATTTTAACATGTCTAATATTTCATAAAATCTGCAACTGATAGACCTCCAACTTAATATTACCTTGCAGCTTGTTCAGGAAAGTATCTTCCCAGCTGTTTCTGCCGGAGAACATGCAGATCTCCACCTGGGCAGAACTCCATTACTAAACATGATAAATTATCTGATGTAAACTGGGCATATAGCATAGGGAGAAAAGGATGATCCAGCATTCTAAGAATCTCTCTTTCAGTTTGAGCCCTTGTCATCTTCCTCCTCCTTGCCAAGAACTCATTATCCATAACCTTAATTGCAAAGAGGCAGTTTGTTCCTATCAGTTCGGCTAGATAAACTGTACCAATGTCTCCAGAGCCAAGCTTCTTTAATAAATTAAAATGTCCCAGCCCAAGAAATCCATGTTGCTTCCTCACATTGTTGATGGCTTCCCATCGGAAATCCTTCGACATATGTGGTTTATTTCCAGAACTAGGCCCACTTAAATTGCTCTCTTCACTGATGGTAGTGCTACTACTATACTCACCAATGCTACTCTTTGAGCTATGGGAGAACTCCAATTGCTCTCTTGATTTTGACATTTTGTTAAATTTTTCAGCAGGAGTGATAGCACTATCACAGCCATTAGAAATGAAGCCTGGCTTGCTCACACCATAGCTCCTATTAAGTGGGTGGACCTCCGGAGGGATGCTGGCAGGAATAGGAGGAGGGTCATGGTTAACCGACTCCATATTAGCATCCTTCATATGACACTGACATCTCTGGCAGACTAATTGGCTAGTTGAGCCCACAACCCTGCTTATTTCATCAGGTAGAATTGAGTCACCAGCAGCTAACACTGAATCATGCTTTTCTTTCTTCTTAATGGTGCTCTTAGCTGGTTTTCCGGCACGAGAGGTGCTCTTTATCGACTTGCTATCTTTATTACTTTTTGTAGCACTAGATGATTGCAGAGTTTGTAACCTTGCTTTTCTTCTCAGCTTAGGTGTTGCTTTTGTTACTACTCGAACAGAGGTACCAACACTCTTTCTTGAATTTTTTGTTCCCTTGTTTGTCACAGTCGTGTGTTTGTCAGTATGATGAGAAGGCGCAGAAGGAACTGAAAGAGGGTTTTCTTTCCGTGATTGCACTGTTTCAGGTTGAATCTCAACTTGTGTTGATGCAGGTAAGACCTCATTTTCTTCTAGACTGGACTCCACAGACGTAGTTATTGGTTTAACAAGAAATTGAGGAGAAGAATGAGTACTATGGTGAAGCCGAGGAGAAGAATGGGAACTGTAATTTCCTGACTTAATTCTTGGCTCGCAACAGGGAAGAGAAGGGACTGTAGTGTGGTTTTCTTCTTGTGCCGGCAAAGATTGAATCTTGAGTTGGGTTGGCACAGGTTCAATCTCAGTTTGTTTCAAAGAAGACTCAACATTCTTAGCAGTTGATTTGAAAAAAAATCTAGGAGAAGACTGCACACTGTGGTTTGCCGACTTCGACTTGGGCTCTAGAATGTACTGAGGCACCTTGAAGGAGGAACTTGAAGTGCTTTCTTCTGGCACCAAAGATACTTGAAATCTACCTTCCCTACCTTCAGGTAGGGGAAAACCAGAATCACCAGATTCTACTACGACAGATCTGTAGAAACTTGAAGTTTTTCCAGCTTCTAACATGCTAGGAGACCCTGGTGGTTTGGACATTCGTCTCGTGGCAGCCATTTCTGCTGCCTGAGAAATGCACATCCCTCGTAGAGCCTGTTTCAAGGAAACTGGCTCAGAAAATCCAATTCCAGGTGAATTTGATCCACCTACTCTCATTGGCCTCTTTGAGGCATTTTTCCAAGAGAGACCTGCACCTCGTCGATCTGACAAATCTAAACTCTTTGATGTTCTGAGATCGATTCCCTCAAAAAGCTTATTGATATCGTCTCCCAAAGGCTTATTGGTTCCTTTTTTCAGCAAAGGAGGCTTTTGATCTTTGTCCTGCATTCTTGTTTGACGAAACCTTCTAGAACTCTGCATCGAACTAAGCTCATCCTTTGATTCTACAATTTCACAGCTACCAGTTAATGAACCCATTGTTTGACAGCACCAGATGCAGGTTAAATCAACAAAAATTTAGCACTCCACAGAGGAGGACAACCGTGCATGTCTATGGCTCATTTTTCTGAGATCTCGGGATTGGATTAGTACTCAGAGATACAGAAGCTTGAAGTGCAGTGAAGAGTTCCTAGTATGCACCTTCCACCCTGCAATGACAAGGGGGAAAAAAAAAAAAAAAAGGAATTTCATAAGCTGAAGATCTTCTGCTGTCTTCCAGCAAAGTATAACAAAAACCAACACGAAGTACAAGCAGATATTTGTATTCTTCACTAGAATCTCAGATTCAACACTTAATTAGAGTATCTCCAATGGGAGACACTATTTATAAAAACATACTATTTTTGGTAATTTTTAGAGACCGGGTCTCTAAATTTATAGTATGTTTTTGTAAATAGTGTCTCCCATTGGAGATGCTCTTATGATGCATAATTGAAACTTAAACATGAAAACCGAAATTATAAGAATTTTATATAACAGAAGATGCATAGATTTATTAACACAATGATGCAAATAATTTCCCATGGACACCAGCAAAAAAATTTTAAAAAAAAGAAAACGAGATCTCCTGAAAAATCATGTAATCAGGCCTCATCTCCACAAGCACTTTAAATAAAAGAGAAAGAGATCCAATAGAAAATGATTAAGCATTTTGCACTTTATTTCTACATTATCATATTGAAAAACATAGACAAATTGAATTCAACCAATTAAACTGCAACAGCTTCAGCCTCTCTCATCCAATATACCAAAACAATATTTTTGAAGAACAATAAAGAGATCCAAGATTGCCTCATAGATGTAGATGTTGTTAAGATGTATCGTTGGCCCTTTTAGCATCAAAATTGATAAGCAAAGTTCGATTTAGATACACATTCAGTAATGCACATTTCTCCTTTCAGACTAGAGATGCCCCAACTCCATATGGTAAAACAAGATTACAATATTTGCAGAAGGAAACAAACTATTCCCACGATGCAATTCATTTTCATTTTCCAATTTCTCATAGCCATCTTTTCAAAAATAATAATCTTATATTCAAAAAATAACGAAAAATGCCTTATCCCATTATTCTTATCCCATTAGAAGAGATCGGCTACGTGGTGACACACGTTCATAGTCCTCCCCTACCTTACCTCCCCGCACACGAATGAAGTTTCAAATCTATTAGAAGAATCCAACAGTATTTGTGTCAGCTGTCGGCTACCTTACACGAGTTTGCCTCCCTTCATTTTCTCCATTCTTGTGGGAGGGTATATACAAAGTCATCTGCAGACTAGCATAAGCCGTTTCTTTGCACAAATACAAATCAAAGCACCACAAAGACAAACCAAATACCAAAAACTGAAAAACAGAAAACCTCAAAGTTCATATCTTTCACCTTCATCCCCACCACCACTAACACCACCATCAACCCCCCCCCCCCACCCCACCCCCCCACCCCCACCCCACACACATACACACACACACACAAAAAAAAAGAAATAATTCCACATACCATAAGTGATAAAAGTACATGAAGAACACAACAAAGGGTCATCAACATTTACAAAGAAACTAAGCATGGAGGCAAAAAAGATTCAAAAACAGCACTAAAAGCATATCAAAAAATGAAATTTAAAGCAAAATAGTACCTGTAAGAAAAAAAAATAGCTAATACCCAGAGAAGAGATCTACACACTAATCAGCATTGTGTGCAGATTCAAGAACAATAATTACCAAAAATGGTGCTGTTTGAGAAGGCTATTGTAACCCTACTAAAGTTTTAGGGTAAATAATAAATAATTTTGGTTCATTTTCATTTTCTGATTCTGAGGAGACTCTTCAGTGAGAGGACACACTACACAGACATGACAGGAGAGAGAAGAAAAATAAAGCAATACTTACAAATCTCTCTCTCTCTCTCTCTCTCTCTCTCTCTCGAAATTGCTGTTTTTTCATTTCATTTTCAGTGTATTTTTCACTTTTCTTTGTTTCTCGACACAGTGGACTTATTTGGATTGTATAGGGGGCTGATGGGATCCACTGTTACTGTGTTTTATGAGGTGGGTCCCACAAAAGTGTCTTTGGATTCTGATTTGCTTTTGTATTTAAAATTGTTTTTCTTGTGTATTTAACCAAGGTGGTGTGTGAAAAATATATTTTATTAGCTGATTAAGTAAATTATTAGCCCTTACCAAAGTTTTCTTCTTTTTTTTTTTGTCGAAAGCCCTTACCAAAGTTGAGTATATAAAAAATGATAATTCAAATAAATTTTTACTGTTTGGCCCTTTTAAAATAATAATTGTTTGGTTGGGATAAATATGTTGTTACGATCTAGATATATTACTTTAAAAAGAGATTTACTCTTAAAAACGATGATAATATAATATGCTTTGCCAACTCGAGATATCAATCTCAATTCTCTATGACCTACGTAAAGGCCAAAATCTTAGCTTAGGTGAGTCAACTTTATTGAGAATTATAATCATTTTTAGCTTACTAGGTGAGAGTCAACTTTATTGAGATTGTAATTTGATTTCCAATCTTCCATTTTTTTTTTTCTAATATTGACTTTCTAAAATTTTTATAATGTTTTGAAAGGAAGAGTACCATATAATTAATTGGTGAGTAAAGGGTTTGGCATAGAGTTTTAATGGGGTGAATAAATTCACTTTATTTTCTTTCTTTATTAGTTCAAAAAATGTAGATACATAGCCAAATAAGAAAGCTAGCATTGAAATGTTCAAATAATTACTGCAATTAATTCATTTATTCAATGTGAAAACAACATGCTCTTATGTGCTGAGTTCAATTTAAGGCATATGGCAAAATGATAAGACACAAACTCATTTGCATGATGGATGAGGATCACACATGTTTAGAATAATTATGAAGATGAAATCTTGTTGAAATGACTCATTACTATAAATGAGAAAATGCTCTTATTGGCCCCCCTTAATTATTGATGGGAAGATGTACAAGTAATAATATTTCCTTTCTTCTTTCCATATTTAGCACATAACTATTTTTTCCAAATTAGCAGTGATCACCAAACTAATACAATGCACGAAATTAATGCGGTAATTAAAGATTTTTTCTTTTTTCTTTTTTCTTTTACATACGTACGAGTAAATACAATTGTAATATTACCTTTTTGCAATGTATATTTTTCAAGAGTTAATAATACATATTCATATTGACCTCGGTATAATTCCTTTTTTTTGTCATGACCTAGGTATAATTCTTTAAATAAAAGAATCTTTTATTATGTATAGCATTAGAAGAAAAGAAGGAACATATATAACAATTATTAGGAAAAGGTAAATTAAATTGATGGTAAGAATAGTGAATTAGCCAGGGTTAGTTTAATTTGTTCACCTATATGATATCAACTTGTAATTAAATAAAAAAAAAATTGCCTAGGAGGATCTTTTAATTACATAATCTTTTCAACTCCAGTAACATGCTAGTAGATTTGGAAAATAGCATATACATGGTAAAATAATTATCATTATTCATACTTGAGAAAAAGAGGAAGGCGTAGTACTATATGATTTAGACCAAAAAAAAATTTACTTTATCATTTTTCATTACTTGTTATATAAATTCAATTATATTCTTTTCTCAAAAATAAATTCAATGATATAGACAATACAGAAGTATGACATATGATTTGTTGGCTTTGTGTTCGACAAAGTGGTGTACTTGTGGTTCATCTAAAACTATTTATACTATATTCCCTTTTGCTTTACCTTATTCCATTTTTCTTATACTATACCTTGAAAAGATTGTCGGCACATATATCCAAATTGGGCATTCTATCAACGTAGTAACTTTGAGAATTTTTCAAAGATTAATGACAAAAGGGGGCTGTTAAAAGTAAAAACAGCTCTAAAAATGAGAATATGATTTTTATAGAAAAAAGAAAAACTATAAGCACATGCTCAATGATGGCCTTCCATTATGCGCATGCATTGGTAGATTCACATTTGTAGTCGTAGTGATTACGGTATTCACCTATTCTACAAAATATTTTAAAATATCTCAATATTTTAGTATATATAACCACTTAATTCTACAGTTCTACTAATTTAATTTCCAAAACCATTTATACATTAATAAAAGGGCAATTATCTTTATTAGCCCCCATAAATTTGACAAAAATAATAATTTGGTCTCTCTTAACTTTAAAAACGTGTCTTTTAGTTTTTTAAGTTTACAATATAACATACAATTAGTCCTCACATTTTTGGTCAATATTTTGCCATTAATGACGCCTCACTTAGGTAGTTAAAGGACGAAAATACTTATTTAGGAAGTTAAAAAATTAAATTATCATTTTATCCAAAATTAAGAGATTTTTTTTTTCTCAGAACCCAAAATTAAGAGATTGATAAAGGTATTTACTCTTAATTAAATATATTGGATTCACCCCCGTGGTGGCATCCTTCTTATGCTTGCATTCCAGATAAAACATTTTCTTGCACAAAATAAAAAGCAAAAAAAATTACTGCAGTGTATTTAGTGTTTTTTCATTTGTCTCTGCAGGTTATTTATGATTTTTTATTTTATTTTATCTGAGGTTATTTATGATTTCATTGGCACATAGGTTGAGAATCTTTATGTATGATTTTATTTTTGAATAAATGGCATTAAAGAAACAATGTCAGAGATTAGCAGGGCCCTGAGGTGTATGGGAGGTTTCAGAAAGAAAGATACAAATGGTTTTTGGCGGGATGTGCCTGGTTTTTGTCCTTGAGAGAATGAAAATGACCACTGGGATGCATCTAACCTTTGAGTGGATCACATCGACCCATTTAAATATCGAAACATTGTGATCTTATCTGTCTAATTCAATTACTGCCTTCGAAGTTATTGGTCAATCCATGTGGTGAAATTTTTTGTTAACTTTTATTGGTGGAGAAATAAAGGTTTTACGTTTTTAAAGAGTGATTCAGATGACAACACGTTGTGAAAAATTCATACAAATGCGGCATAGGCAAAATTTATGGTCGGTTGTAATTTGTAACACCTGTAGCATTTTTACAACATACAACTGATAGTTTATTAGTGCAATGAGTGATTGTAGAGTCTAAAATCAAATCAGTTGCCGCTCTAGCATGTATGGTGTGTCCCTAGTTGTGGTGTTCGATTGTATGGTATATCTCTAAAGTGATTACAGGTTTATATTGATTGTATTATCAACCACGCTTGTAGGTTAGTAAGTTTTACAACTAAATATTTTTCAACTCAGATACTTTTTTTTGATTTTTTTTTAATCAATACTCTTTGTAGCATATAATAATATTACGAATAGAGATTGAACCTAAGAAAATATATAGCGTCTTTTTAGAAAGTTAATTTAACATATCTAAAAAACATTAAAATGAAGTCTAAATAAGCTAATAATTCAAAATTTGAAATGGTACTGGATAGTTTTTGTAGTAGTTTTTATTTTTATTTTTTATATATAGCTTTTGTTGTAGTTAATTATTATTCTTCTTCACTTTCTTCAGTTTCCACATTCAGAGGATGCAACTTTTTGACCAAAATGGGAATATTTATGAATATGGTTCTAAATACATATTACTTTTATAATTAATTCATTAGTTGTGAGAAGACAATTGGTAACCTTATTGATATGTATCTTGGCCTATACTTTTTGACTTTGGGTTGTTCCCAATCCATCACAAAGCATAATATACGATATGTTTTCACAAGTAAATATGTACTTGAAAACCTTCGTTGGAAATCCCCTTAATCACAAAAAAAAAGAAAAAAAAAGAAGCTTTTGCTTACCAAGTTTCATGGAGGAGACTTATCCAAAAGAAAGAAATAGCGTATTCGTTGATAGAGCAATTTGTATTGCTTGGAATGAAAATAAACAAACTATTGAATTGGTGATTTTTGTTGCTAACACCTATGATTATGTAAATGTTTCAACGTTGTGAATACTAATAAGTTCTTAGGATGGTAATCACCTTACAATTTGACTATCATAAGAATTATTTTTTTTAATAGAACTAATTGAATTTTTTTAATAGAACTAACTAAATTTTTTGGACTAAACGTACAGATAAATTTAAAATATTTTCGAGATTGTGGGGCTAGAACCCTCCTTGATTGGTTGGGTGAAGGCATAGGCGGAGGCACCTATTACTCAGGGTGTGCACAACTGAGAAAAAAATTATTTATTATTTATTTATTTTTTGTCTTAAAACAATGATAAATGATAGGAAGTCAAAGTAATGAAAGGTGTCTTATTTTTAGTTATTGATATACTATTCTTTTCAATTATTTTCTCTTGTTTTCTCACTTTGATAATGATATGTTATGTACTTCTATTGAGTGGAAAGAGAAAGTGAGAAAATAGAGAGAGAAAGGAGAGGAAAATATAGAAAAAAAAATCAAGTAGTCTTCATCAAACATAAGATTAGACGGTGATTTCTTATATGATTCAGCTGAAATTTGGTGAGCAGGTATGTTGTGGTAGAATCGATTTTGGAGCTCTCTTTGGTTGGCTTAGTTGCGTATATAGCAGCCTATTTTCTTGGTATTTTTATGTACATGTTATTGTTTTAATTTATACATGTTATGCTTGAAAATTTTTTAATCTCAATTTGTGTTGGATTTCTATTTTTTTTTTTTTGTTGAATAGGGCATAGATCAATTGTTAATTTATGAGCAACAAACTTTTCTACATCTAATGAAATAGACCTTTTCTACTTAACAATGACTTCGATAATTTATTTTTCTATGTTACGTCATTACTATATAGTCATACCTTACAGACTTTGTTTGTGCTACAATGATCTTAAATTAAATATTGGTTTAGTCATAGCATATTATTATTTGTCATCATAAAAAATATAATTTTAGACATAAAATTAACAACCTTTTTATAACATGTATAAAAATTTGTGCATAAACGAGTGTCCTAATTACTGACTTTACCACTGTAGTATCCACCATAACTTTTAGCGTTGGACTCTGCCACTGGGTGAAGCTCTCATTAGAGATTGTCATGAAATTTTGATTAAGTGTTTTCAAGAGGAATCTCTTCTCTATTCGACGTTCGATTATTCGACTTACACATATACACGTAAATTTCAAATTTATGGGTCCATTTCAAGAATTTTTCTTTCAAGACACATTTGTCATGATTACGTTAAGTGTGGCTGGAAAGCTATGGACTATGGGAGATGGTTTAAAGCTTGCTCAAAGCCTTAATATCTTGTAGCTGGAGCCTGGAGGTCGATGTTGAAGGCTTGAAGCTACTATTGCCTTAATGCTTGGCAGGCTTAAAATGGACAATATCGTACATGTGTTCAGACACGCAAATACTTTTTCTTATGATCTGTCTGCTGATTGTGGAAATTTTTACTTTTCCGCACGGTAGGGTTATGAAATAAACAAATGGGACTCTATATGTGTGAGTCCCACTCTCTATTTTATAATTGTATTTTTTGTATTTGAATGAATGACTTAATACATCTTATATTTTATTAAAAATGTACAATAATTTTTGTGTTCCATAAATAAGTTAATTACCCTCTATATTTTAAAAGCGTAGCTGAATATGTCTTTATACTTTGAAAAATATAGTTGAATACTCGCTTCCATTAGAAAAATAGTTCATTTTAATAGAGGGTATTCAGTTACGTTTTCAAAATACAAGAGGATAATCAACTTATTTATAAAATATAAGGAGTATTCAACTATAATTTTAAAACCACATGGGAGGTACTTAGCTAAATTTTTAAAACATATAGAAGTGTTGTGCACTTTTGACAAAGCCAGAAGAGTATTAAGTCGTTCACTTATTATTTTTTAATGAATCTCCAGATTGTATTAAAGGTTTTCGAAAAATTCTTCCATATATCAACCAGTTGATCTTGTTCCCTACATTGTGTGTGGCCCGGGTGGACCAGTGATGTATAGAAACTCTTTCTAAGGTTTCCTAACTCCTGACGTGCAAGGGGTGGAGTACCCCTGGGACGTCCTCCTCTCTCTAACATCGATAAATGCATGCGTTTTCTTACTAGCCACACCTCTGAGAATGAATATGTTCATAATGTTATGATATTATGAGCGAAATGTAATTATTATAAGAGTTATGATGAGTTAATTGAACAATTTAAATAGATAATGCATAATTATTAAATTTTATTTATAATATTATGATTTTATAAAGTGATCCGACTCCATCCCACTCCATTCCACTCCACCCCCACGCAACTCAACCCAACTCAATCCAATCCAATCCAATCCAATCCAACCCAACCCAAAAGATGGAAAGAGAAAAAGAAAACTTCTGGTATGCATATCATGATTAGTTGAGGTTCCAAAAGCCTTTCTGCTGAAAAGAAATTAATCTATTACATCTGCTTTAATTTTAGATGGCTTGTCAAACGCTGGGGAGCCTAGCATATGGCTAATGTGATGTAGCATATCAATTATACAAAACACAGCTTGTATGCCTAAAAAACTCGTTTGCCAATAATTGATAATTCATTGAATGATGCTGTACCGTGGTGAAAAATGTGCTAATTATGATGAAAAAGTTTTAGACATAGATTGTAGGGGTACTACCTAGTGTCACATGTCACAATTTTTTTTTATATATTTGAGCGTCTAATTGAGAGGCATTTAGTTACATTAGACAATTTTTTTTTATATATTTGAGCGTCTAATTGAGAGGCATTTAGTTACATTAGACATGTAATGTCTAATATTAGTCGGATACATAATTAATAAATAATTTATAAGTAAATGTTATGAGTTTAAATAATAATTTAAATTAATTATTTTGAACTAATTAATTTGAAATCATAATAATTATTTTTTACGTGTATAATATTAGTTTCCCTAGCAAACCTAGGACCCTAGGCCCTAGGTATGACAGGAGGCACTTATATATATGGTTGTTGGACGCTAAAATGTAACATTGTGATACAGGTGAGTCCTAATACCAATTAGCTTATTTTGACTTGTAGATTAAGTGTAATTTTTAGGACCGTCTCTCACCTTTGAGGACTAAGCGATGTACAAGCGATATGCACTCAATTCGTGACGTAAATATTATTTTGAGTAACATTACCGCCAATGAAAATTTTTTGGTCAGTTCGAGTTGACTATCAGCCTTAAAGACAACGAGTGAGCCCCACATATTGTAGGATTCACTTGAATATGAGTGAACTGACGATCAGCTCGGATTGACCAAAGAAGTTCTCGTCCGTCAATAACATTTGTCAGGCAACACTAGTGGTACAGTGATCATTTGATGCTAGGTAAATTTCACATTTAATCCCAATTGTTTATATATTTTTTCAATGACATTCTTAATGTTTTAAAAGATTCATATAAGTCCTTAATGTTTACAAAAGTGATTCAAAATAGTCTCTATTATTCAATACTAGCCAAGTTAGTCCTTATTATTTTTCAAAAAATTTAATTTAGTCCTTATTATTTTCTAAAAAAATTTAATTTAGTCTTTACATATGACCCATGTTTAGGGACTAATTTAAATTTTGTGAAAAATAATAGAGACTAAATTGATTAGTTTAAATAATAGGAACCATTTTGAATTACTTTTGTAAATATTAATGACTAATATAATTTTTTTAAAATATTAAAGACTAGTATAATTTTTTTAAAATATTAAAAACTAATTTTAAAAAATGTGTAAATAATAGGGACTATTTGCACAACTTACCTTTTGATGCTCATGATAAAGGTGGGTTTTAACAACAAAGCAGCCAGTCTTTCCTTCGTTATTGTACTTGCGCCTTTTCACTTATTGTTATCTTTCTAGCTTCTTATTCTTCTCTTTGACCTTAGTTTCCACTTTCTTTTTTCAGCGCCGTGGGGTTGGTCCTGGTGGTGTTAGAACTTAGACCTTAGTTGTATGGTTGGTGAAGGAAAATGCTTGAGAACGATACAATCAACCCCACACTCTAAATAATTACATTTTGACTTCTATTGTATTTTATTAGTTGTTTGGACAAGTCCAATAGTCGCCTGAACAGATCCAATAACTGCTTGGACTGCATACTTACAATTCAACAAAAGTAAGAGGACAAAAAAAAAACTCTTATCGTTTTGAAGCTCAACCAGGTCGGTGAGAAATGAATCAGTGGAAAATCAAGCACAATTTTTATCATAGATTGGAAGCATGAGTGTTAGGTACAATGAAAATGCTAGCATGTTCTTGGTCTGCAAAGTTCCAAGTTAGTGTTTGGTGACCGAAGATGTGCGAACCACTTAACTTCTTTGTGACCACCTTGCAAGGAAGTGTATCAAAATTACATATATATTAATGAGAAAGTACGTGGACATGGACAAGGATGCATTATTTGCGCGTGCATTGTTCCATATAAATTTATTCAACATCACCCTAATCCAAATTTTCTAGGGATGCATGTGATACAAGTAAGGTGGATCCTTAATTTTTATTAAGTGGGAGTTAAAAATGAGTAATGTGATAGTTATATACAAATTATATTTTTAATAGAAGCTAAGTTAATTTTTCATATTAAAAATATTTTTAAAATATACATAATTTTGAAAAAAATTTGGGGCCCCAATATGCCGCGACCTTTGTTTAAAAGTACGGACGATGGATGTTTTATAAGGAAAAATTAAGTGGTTTTGGATATAACAATTAGGTAGCGATGGATAATAATAGTGATTGGACAATAATAGAATGGGATAAGGAATGGAATGAACTTAAGAATGCGAATGACATGATTGGTATGTTCTAGAAATGAAGAATAGTAATGAGAATGTCTTATATAATATGACATGATTACCCTTTTATTATTATAGTATTAAAAATAAAAATAAACATGAATATAACTCTAAACAACATAAACATAATAAATAATAATGATAGTAATAATAACAACAACAACAACAATAAACAACAACAACAACAATAATAATAATAATAATAACAAAATAAAAACAATAATAACAATAACAATAATAATAACAACAACAACAACAACAACAACAACAACAATTATTATTTTTATTATTATAATTATTATTATTGTTGTTTTTATTTTTATCATTATTATTTTACTTTATTATTATTATATTATTATTATTAATCATTTTAATCAATATTTTTATTTTATTTATTATTAGTATTATTATTATTATTATTTCAATCAATATTATTATTTTGTTATTTTAATTTTATTGTTTATTATTATTATTTTTTTTTTTTTTATTTTATTTTTAGTTTTTGCTTTTATTATTATTTTTATAATAATAATTATTATTATTTAATAATAGTTAATATTATATTTATTTACTTATTATTATTATTATTGAAATTTGGGGATATGGTAGTTAAGTTCATTCTCAAACACATGGCTCATTCCCACGTGTTTGCTCTGGAATGGCTACTCCCATATACGCGGGAATGTGATTATCTTGAGAATGGGATTCCTAAGTTCATTCTTTCATACCAAGTAGGGAAATCGAAAAGAGTTGGGAATATCATTATATTCCAAACCTCATTCTAGTATACCAATCGTTACCTTAGTGGAATGTAAAATGGAGAGTAAAATGAGGGCTATTTAATTATACAAAGTAAAAAAATGGAGGTATTTCAAAGTATTTTGTCGATCAGTAAGAGTTACATCCCCACAAATCTGAGTGTAAATTCACCTATGTCTTATTTTTGTTAGTAAGTTTCCTGCTCCAGCCCGCTTCATCCTCGCCCCACAATGCAACAAGGATCCCAATTGCGTGTATTTACTTGTAATGACTTATACTTCTACAATGTGTTGAGATAATTATAATAGTATTTATTTATGCTGCTTGCATATGGTACGATAATTATGTGGGGCGTTATGCTATCACCTTCCCAGCCTATGCTCTATCCCTTTCTTTCAATTTCTATGTAAGACTAGGCTTAATATGGTGGAAAAGAGAACCAAACATACACTTATTACCAATGAATTTTAGTTGCAAAAGCCAATTGGTCCCCCTTTGAAAATCATTTATTAGATGAGTTACTTTGGCCAAATGCTAATTCCTTTTGGGCGCTGCAAAGCATGCAAATTATAAAAGGCCTCTTAAATGAAGGTATGCCAAGGTAGCCCTAGGCCCTTTATGTGTCAATTGTCAAAAGGAAGAAGAACCATCACTTTCATGAAGAAATTTGCTTGGAAAGTGATGGTTGGTTTTTGTCTACCATGATATTGTGGTCCCTTGGAAGAGGAAATGAATGGAACAGAAAACTGTTGGAGGGTTTGATGACACACACAAACAAGAGTACAACGAAAGTACCTAAAAAGAAAATGAAGAGTGAGGTGATCAAGAATTTTGTTAGTATACATCTTGGTTTAAACCATAGGGGAAAGGTTAACTTTAGCTAATATAAGATATTCTGACACACGCATCTCTCGCTATATACAAAACTGAAATATTAAGCTGAAATTTGTGTGTGATAAACTGGATGAAACGCATCATATGTGTAAATTATGATGTGGAAGGACAATTTTGCATTGTCAGTAGGCGTTCGTTTGAGTATCTAAATTTACACCTAGTAGTATACTTTTTGGAAGACCTTTAAGTTAGTCCAACAGTAAGCGTTCGGGGCACCTGCATGCGATAGACTTGTTTAGTTCTCGTATTTGAATGATCGGTTAAAAAATTAATTTTCTTAGAATTAATTCCCGTAAGCCTTACGTTTGATTGACCTAAACTATGTCTCATCTAAGTGAAATTATGTATTTTGATATCGTTAATATGAGTTCAAAAGACTTTTTAAGAAGTTATTTCAATTTTTTTACCCAATTTTACTGAAATATTATTACTCTTTAATGCTGAATCTAACATGGGGAGGGGGGAGGGGGCGCACAAAACTTCCCCATTTGTAGCCACATGCAACTAAATAATTGGAGAGTGCTGGTTTTCTATGAGCAGATGCATAGACTATCATATCATAGAATGGTCCCTAATATTTTCTTTCCACCAAATTGAACAATGGAAAAGAAATGTTTTCTGATATTTTATTCACTTTCCTAGGCGGTCACTTAAAAGCAATGTTTAATGCTAGGCAAAATCATGTAGCACATATGTGGTCCTCTTCTATGGCTTGAAGGAAAATGAAATGTATCCACCAAATGCACTTTACACCACTTTCTCTACACTTGAAGGCCTCTAAGGTAGTGGAAAAATAATAAAGGAAAGAAAAAGAAAAAGGGTTCTCTCGTTTGAATTGAAAAAAAATATTAGGAAAATAAAATGAAATAATTTTATAATTTTTTATTTGTATTGGAAAATGAATAGAAATGAAAGAAATGTATTGGAGAATGGATAGAAATGAAAGAATAAAATTCAAATGAAAAATCACTTAAATACTTTTTCATATTCATTGTAATGTTAAGGATATAATAGAAATTATATATAAGTACTAGAGGTAATTAAAACATTTTACTCATCGTCATTTTCTTTCTCGATATAGAATTTTAAATTGGAAGGATTGTAAAATTCTCTCATCGAAAGATTTCTTAATTCGTCAATAACTTTTCTCCCATTCCGAAAATTAATTCAAGCAAGATAAATGATTTTTTTTTTTTTTAAATTATTTAAAAAGAGAAATCTAAACCAATATTATATCACGTACAATTACTGAAAATCGATCTCGAAACCTGTTCACGCAGAGCAAAAATTATACCATCAAAGTAAATGCCCAATGATAGAGAAATGATTCTTTACGACCTATTGCAAACTATATCGGACCATGCACTAACGATTCTTGGACCACATATGAATCAGTGTAGTCTCTTTTCTTTGGGCTGAATCCAAATTATATGTATGCTGGTAGATCTAATAAACGCTACATGAGCAATAGTACTGATTGAACATAAACACAAACTAAATTGTGTTCCACTGAGCTGGACTATGTGCCTTTGTCTATAGAACATAAACAAACGGGGATGTTCATGATATGTACGTGTCAGATGAACTAAATACTCATCAAAATATTTGTAATAAAATAAAAAAATAACTAACTAAATATTTCTAAAAGATACTTGGTAAAAGGATTCAGTCCAGAGCTTGATCGAAGACTTCCATTTACAAGGAGGAAAAAGAAAAAATAGGTAGCAATGTAAATCTGCCTTTGCACTCTGATATGGGCTTGAGCTAGTCCAAGGATTTTTTTGGCCTAACTTTAGATATTTTTTATGCTTTATGTGAGTTTAGAAGTTAAAGTTAACATATTTGACATATTTTTAAAAGTGTTTTAAAGTAAAAACTGAAGTTAAAAAAGTTAAAAAGTAAGAAACTCCAAATTAGAGCTTTTAAAAAAAAGCTTTTGCTAAATTGATTTTACATAATGCTTGAAGCTGTTTTTCTTAATCTTCCTCAAATATACCTTCTATAGTTTTAAAAGCCCAACATATGCCAAAAAATCAACAGCTTTTTTATTCAATAATACTTCTAACCAAAATTCTACTTTTAAAAACTATATAACTCAAAAGCTAAAGTTTTATAGTTAGGCCGAATAGAGCTTAAATCCAGTAAATTGAGAGAGATTTGATATGATGATAAATTTAATTTGGCCGAGGCAGTTTCCAACCGTAATTCGCGAGTATTGGGCTAGCTTTTTGGTTGGGCTTGATTTCTTTATTTCTTGGGCTGATTCCTTTGTATGTTTGTTGTTTAATTTTTTAGTGGGTCTCGGGTTTAGGGCCATCTTTGTTATACTTTTCTTTGATTAACGGGATCTTACTTTTGACCCAAAAAGATACGATGAATGGGACTGAAGAAATGGGATTGAAATAAATTTAAGATTGTAAAATAGAGAAAGATTACTTCTACAGTGTTTTCACATTCTAAATCTTAATCGGGACAGAAAATAGGCCAAATACATTGGGACAAGGGACAAAATATGAGATTACCCCTTGGCTCCTGCCAGGAAGCCTTACATGCAGCCTCAAAGTCTTTCTTTTCAATTGTGCTAGTTGTTTTTATATAATAACTAAATAGAAAGAGAACTTTGGAATGGGGTAAAATTATTTTTGTGAAATCAAAAATTCGAAATTTTCTACTTATGTAGAGTTTCGTCCTTAATTGAATAATCTAGTATTAGTGTCATTTATTTATTTTTCATTTTTTTTTAGCACTAGTGTTGTTTAGAATCAAAACTCTTACAAAATTTTCTATACTATCAATGTAGACTATGATATAATTTAATGTAATATATGAAATTTCGATACAAATTTATTGTATACTTTTTGCAAAAGAATAGTGATATTTTCCATAGCAAATGACTTTTTAAGTATTATCATTGAACAACAATTCACCCTCAATCATATATAACAAAATTATATCATTGCCTTGGTATTTTTCTTACATAAGAATTATAAAAGAATCTTCCTAACTAATAACCAATCAACAAATCTCTAGAATTTTATGACAAACTAAATAAAAGAAAATTTGTTATATACATCTAAAAAAAAAATTGTTTCATACGTCTAGCGAGACGCCAAACCCTCTTTGTGGAGTGTATCTCACGTGTGTACCCATAGAAGAGGATTGATATCCGATGGATGTATGAAAGAGTTACCTAACAAAAGTTGTTTATTTCAATTTGGATAAATACTCAGTTTGGTCTCTTATTTTTTTGATTTGTGTTATTTTAGTCTTTATATTTTAAAATATATATTTTTAATCTTGTATATTTATTATTTGTCTCAATTTAATTATTATTTTTTAAAATATATCATTCTAATCTCGTATTTTTATCATTTAGACCACATTTAATTTTTTTGAACTAAAGACCACATTTAATGAGAAGTCTGTTTTCTCTCGTATGTGGGCCACATTTAATGAGACTCGGCTCACAGATCATTTTGGTCTTGCTTTCTTAGCCAAAGGAAGACGCGTGTGCTATCACCAAGGTTACGTCAAAGTCTCGTGATCTGCTGAACGTTCTGATGCCATTGCTTGATTCTTTTCACATGTAATTTTTTTTTTTTTTTGGGTCAAATTTTCACACGTCATATGAAATTGATGGTCTGTAACCAAACAAGTCAAATAAATTGTTTCCTCATCAATGACGTCAATGGGTTGCTGTCAAAGTTAGAACGTACATTCTCGTATTCATATTATGCAACTATTCTTTTTTATTTTTTTCATTATGCAAACCAATCGATAGCGCATTGCAAAAGAACAAAGCTACAAAAGTCATAAAGTGATCTACTTGCAATTATGATCAGTTTGCTTTCCTTGTATAGTAGCATCTCGTTTATACACACTAATATTCTTTTGAAAGTCTATCATATAATAAAAATGTTAATCTTATTGAGAAATTGATATCTTATTTCATAATTTTGATGAAATATTTCATTAATGATTTGTTTCAATGTCCCCACTCATAAAGAAAAAGAATGAAAAGAGTTTATATCAACCTTTGCTTGAGTTGAGAGAAAAGGGGTTGGATGAATCATTCTCTTTGATTGGATTGAAAATATTTAAGAGGTAGATTTTTTTTTTCCCATTCCGTTTATCTTTGTTTTTCCTTTAATTAATAGAAAATAGAAGGAGAAAAAATAACAAAATTATTATATGCCAAAACGATTAATTCTTTTTAATGAATTGCTGTTTATTTTCCATAAAAAATATCAATCCAACTCACAAGAAAAGATAATTTACCATTCCAATCCTTTTGTTTTCGATTAAAAAAATATATATATATTCATTCTCCAATCCAGATACCTATACTTTTCTTTCTTTCCTCCTTTTTTTTGTTTGTGTTATCCAAACAAAGAAGATTTTATTCATCTCCTTTATTTTATGATTTTTCCTCTATTTCCTTTTCTTGGTTTAAAACCGGTTACAGAATAATTTGTTAAATATTTTCCTCAAGTTTGAATTATCGACTTTGATTCCTAAAATTAAAAAAATGCCATGACCAAATTATTCAAGAAAAATTCATATACTCATCCAAATACTAATTCAATCATGAGATTTATGGATTTGGATTTTCAAATAAAATTATTAAGAGATTAACAATGGTAAAATAACGAAAACGTTATTTAATCTTCACATATGACGATCTAAATAATTTTATCCTGACTATATCACTGACTGTATTATAACTTTTTTTTATTCAAAAAAAACTTAAAGTTATATTATATAATTAGTAAAGTTTGAATTTACAACCTCTTACGTACATAACGAATATCACTTTATAACCATTGATTTGTTTAATAACGTTTTCGGTGGTCCAATTCGCAAATTTAGTCACAACTCCTAACGGCATGCGATTGCACAGTCAACAAATTTAACGGCAGAGGATCCGCCACGATTGACTTCCCGTTTCATATCCACTGGTCAGCCAATCACCATTCAACTTTACTATTTATATATCCCAGAAAACAGCATTCTCACTAAACACTTTCACATCTCCCTCCTCTAACTCTTTATAATCCCTCCGATCATCGACCAAACCAATTCAATCAAATCAAAAATCAAAATCAATGGCTGAGAAATCCTTCAAGTACGTCATCATCGGCGGCGGTGTTGCTGCTGTAAGTATCTCTCTCCGATCATTCTTTTATTTCTTTCATTTTCTTTTACATTCATTGAATTTATTTATGTATTTGTTTTTGGTTATTTATTTTCATCTCATGTGTATTTGTCGAATTTCGAATTTTATTTACCTAAATAAAATTTGATTCTATGAAGATCTTGAAATTACTAGCTAAGCCGCTGTACTCTTCTGTTGACTTTTAGTTTGACTAACGGCTCATGTTTATTATTATTAGTTTTTCTTTTTTTCCTTTTTAATTCTCAAATGGCAATCACAGTCGTAATAAAATAGAAACAGCTGAATCTACGTAATAAACAATTTATTATTTTCTGTTTGTTTTTTAAATCTTTTTTGTTTGATAATTGATTGGAATATTTGATATTCTAGTTTTGATTATCAGCTGAAGCTATGTAATAACATGTATTTTTCTTTTGCTTTGTTTTTAATGATTTGCTTCTTTTATTTTTCGTAATAATTGAGATATTTTAGTTTTATTATCATCTGAAGCTATTTGTTAAAACTATTTTTTTTGTTTGTTTTTTAATTACTTTTTTTTTTCTTTTTTGTTTAATGATTCATATGGAATATTGGATATTCTAGTTTTGATTATCAGCTGAAGCTATGTGATAAATATATATTTTAGTTTGTTTCTAATGATTTACTTTTCTTTCTTCTTCGTTTAATTATTGATATGGAATATTTTATATTGTGTAGTTTAGGTTATTAATGTTGTTTATCAGAACATGTCATAAGCGGGTTTAAACAAATTAGAAGCTTAGGGAAAGCTGTTTATTATGATTTATGTCATTGCCTATTTTAACTGTTTTAGGTATGTCTTGTGTTAATTATTCAAGTGTCGTTTGGTCTTGGCAAAACATTGTCTGAAAAGAAAGAAATCAACATATTCTTAATTTATCAACTACAATTGCGTGGCATATTCATGACATAGTGTGTTGATTTGAGTGTGTCACGAGTTGTTTGAACTTCACATCACTCTAGTTTTTCTGCAGTATAAATGGACTGAGAGTAGTATAATGAATGTCAGACTTCGTCTGATTACCAAACCATTTGGGCTGACCATTGGATTCACCTTCTTTTAAATTCATTGGTTGATTTAAATATCCAAAATTACAAAAATTCCCGTGTCTATCATTTATCTCTGTACAGAAATATATCCCTTCCCAAAGTTCTTGAGGTGGCTGTTTTCTCCAATTGACAAGACAAAATTAGTGCTATTCAGAGTTTGACGGATTCTGATGCATCTCATTGGTTATTCTTTTCATCCAGGGATACGCTGCTAGGGAATTTGCCAAGCAGGGAGTTAAGCCTGGTGAACTGGCAATTATTTCCAAAGAGGCGGTATGCACTTCTAAACTACTACTCTTGACTATTTTCCATTTATTTTTCTCTTTGTTTCCATGCTTTGCTTTTTAGTTGTTATTCTCAATGGATTGCCTATTGAGATAACGGGTGGGACATGTATGCCATTCGGACTATATACTGTTGTTCCTTTTCTTTTTCTGCATTGTCTTTTAAAACAGAACGTGATGTCTTTCTGGAAAGAATGTAAATTGTTTAGTTCTTATGGACTGAAAGAATGTAAGTTGTTTATTCTTGTGGAAGAAGTTCCTTCATTTCTTACCATGATTTTCTCTTTAGTTGTTATTCTTAATGGATTTCCTATCGAGATAATGGGCGGGACATGTATGCCTTTCGCATTATATACTATCGTTCGTTCTCATTTTCTAGAACTGTCATTGAAACAGAACGTGATGTTTTCTGGAATGAATGTAGATTGTTTGTTTATTCTTATGGACTGGAAGTTCCTTCATTGAAGAATGAAACTTATTGGTGTGTTTTTGATGTTCAATTCCAGGTGGCTCCTTATGAACGTCCTGCACTTAGCAAGGCATACCTCTTCCCTCAAGGTAAGTCAGTTATATAATTTGTTGTCAATCATAGTGGGAGTAAGGTGTCAATTCTGGTGATAGCCATAGTCCCTACATGGTTAGCGATTGCACTCTCGAGGTGTAGTGCAAGCTGATTTTAGTTTGGGTTGGGGGCGTTATAAATGTTGTCTGTCTGAAGAAAACCTTTTTCCTGTATATTTGGTTTGGCATATTTTGCCTCTCCTTTTAAATGGCAAAAAGAGAACAATTAAATCGTTTTATTTATGAAGACTCTGTGGTCTTGTTACTGAAATCGTCATCCCTCCTTGGTTGTTATATCATAAATTACATTATCATGCTTTACTTCATTTCATTCTGCAATTTTACTATCTTCTCATCAAGAGTTCTCCCGTTTTACCATTTTAGAAATATTCTCTACTCTTATTTTGTAAACTTTCTTTTTTATTTACTTTTTCAGGAGCTGCTAGACTTCCAGGCTTTCATGTGTGTGTTGGAAGTGGAGGAGAGAGACTGCTTCCTGAGTGGTACACAGAGAAGGGTATATATCTGCTCCACCGTACTTCTAAATGCAAAGTTGTGATTCTTGTCAGACATCATTCACAAAATATGGCTGATCAAGCGGCTTAACTTTTTGCCATAATTCCATGTGGTAGCTTAGTAATAATTATCCATTGGACAAGTATCTTAAGAAAGCCTATTACGATGTTACAGGGATATCATTGATCCTTAGCACAGAGATAGTGAAAGCAGATCTTGCTTCCAAGACACTTGTTAGTGCTGCAGGAGAAACATTTAAATATCAGATATTGATCATAGCAACTGGTTCTACAGTGAGTACCATGTTTTTAGGAATTTTTCAAGGCTTAAATCATTTGATTGTGCCCATCATGCCCACTAATTTGTCTTTTATTTTCGTGTTCTTTTTTAGGTTTTGAAGTTGTCAGACTTTGGTGTACAAGGGGCTGACTCCAAAAACATCTTTTACTTGAGAGAAATTGATGAGGCCGATAAGCTCGTAGAAGCCTTAAAAGCAAAGAAGGGTGGAAAGGCTATCGTTGTTGGAGGAGGATATATTGGTCTTGAGCTTAGTGCGGCACTAAAAATCAATGAATATGATGTCAGTATGGTTTATCCAGAGCCATGGTGCAGTAAGTAGAAATCTTTATGCTCTGTTTCCAAAATCCATTATTCTTTATCATTTGTCTATTGGACAGGACAAATTGTACCTTAACTTGGAGTGCAAACCTTGACTTTGTTCCTGTTTATGTTTTTGCAGTGCCCCGACTTTTCACAGCCGAAATAGCTTCTTTCTATGAAGGTTATTATGCAAACAAGGGAGTTAAAATCATTAAAGGCACAGTTGCGGTTGGATTTGGCACTCATGAGAACGGAGAGGTGCATTCTCGTGCTTATTAAATTTCTTAATTTCTTCCGTAAAAGAGCTTGTTACAAGGTTCGCGGTTTTAACACATTGTATTCTTGTTTATCTTGTTTTAGGTAAAGGACGTGAAACTTAAGGATGGTAGGGTGCTGGAAGCTGACATAGTTGTTGTAGGTGTGGGGGCAAAACCTCTTACAGCATTGTTCAAAGGGCAGGTTGAAGAAGAGAAAGGTGGAATTAAGGTGTGAATTCCTTATATGATATAGTTTTTTCTTATTTTGTGCAACAATATTCTCATCATTTTCATTTTTGAATAGTCACCAATTAATGTTTCAGAACATGCTTTTTCTAATAGCTCGAAGTCTGAAGCCCGTTATCTTCTTCATATGATGGTCATCATGTCTTTAGTTTATGGTGCTAGCTTTTATTTTCAGTTAAACAAGTTTGATATCTGAAGCCCTTGACTGCCATTTAATACCGCCAATTTTTTATAATGCATACAGTATATGTGCTTTTAAACTTGGAGGAGTGCTTATTACTACAAATGCATCACGCTGTATATCATTCTTTTCCGTAAATATGAATGAGGAATCATACTTTGGGTCTGTTTTGATTGCAGACTGATGGATTCTTCAAAACAAGTGTTCCTGACGTCTATGCTGTGGGAGATGTTGCTACTTTCCCTATGAAAATTTATAATGACATAAGGAGAGTTGAACATGTCGATCATTCTCGTAAATCTGCTGAGCAGGCTGTCAAGGTACGTGATTCCTGTTTATTTCGAAATTATGATATTTGTATTCTAGAATGTAGATTGCCTATGAAAATAAATGATATTGTAAAATACGCAAACTACACAATGTAGAGTTCGTCAGACTTTGGATCTTCGTGTTAAAATTTTTATATTGCTCTACTCTCTCTCGTCTCCGCTCACAGTTCTTTATCCAATACCATAAATTGGCTTCTTCACCTCTAGAGATACTTTTCGTTTATTGAATTACGATTGCATTTCCAAACTTCTCAAAGGCTGTGTGACAATCCTGGCAATGTTCATCAGGAGAGCTCGTTCATACAGTTATGTCCGCTTTGCTAGAAGAGTAGAATCTAACGACTCGGGTGTTATTGCAGGCAATATTTGCTCATGAGCAAGGAAAGTCGATAGATTCGTACGATTACCTTCCGTATTTCTATTCTCGTTCTTTTGATTTGGCGTGGCAATTCTACGGAGACAATGTAGGCGACACTGTCATCTTTGGGGACAATAACCCAGCGTCCGAAAGTCACAAGTTCGGATCGTACTGGATCAAAGACGGGAAAGTTGTGGGTGTATTTCTGGAGAGTGGAACCCCAGAAGAGAACAATGCAATCGCTAAAGTTGCTAAGGTCCAGCCCCCAGTTGACAACTTGGACCAATTGGCAAAGGAAGGTCTCACTTTTGCCTCAAAGATCTAAACAAGTTTCCGAAACATGAATCGCGTTGTGAGATGTATGTGTTCATTCTGCGCTCGTGGTTACATTATTTAGACCAGTGGCTTGGCCAGATTATATAAAGACTGATGGTTTGTCTATCGGCTTTTCCTAGATAGTGATCTTGGAAACTTTGGATTGTCTCTTTCTAGTTTGCTTATTTGCCTCATAAATGTCTGGCTTTTTGTAAATTATTATGAAATGAGTTTTGTACTCTTGTTGAATATTTTCTGGTCCTCCTTTGGCTGATTATTTCGGCATTTCATGAAATACACTTCATTTAATAAATAAGAGTATAAATAGAGAGGAGAATCTAAATCGGGCATAAGCCACTAATGACATGCGTGTTGCGATGCTAATGCCAATCTTATAAAAAGCACTGATTTTTTCTCAATTGTTTGTCCAAACCCACATTTGAGGGGTTAAATGCTTTTTTGAAATTATATATCAAAACCTAAAATTCTACATTTATACTCCTAAAATACCAAGCCAAATGTGACCTACTTTTATCCTTATTCTAGTGATTATTACAATGCCCAAACTTAATAAAATTTAATAAAGATTAAAACTAGAAATTATTTAATTCTTATTGGTATTGACCGGTCTTCTTTTGCGTGACTTTGCAACTAGTCATAAAATTCTTAAATCATCTAATAAATTCTCTCATCCTACCTTCTTTTTTTGCTTTGCTCTTTTGATTTTTTCTTTTTCCTTGGTTAATATTTTTATTTTGTGGAATTTGGTTTTGCTATAACACCACCTTTAGTCAATGAGGAGGAAAATGAAAGAAAGACTCACTTTAAAAAGAGTGAAAGGTAATAAATTGGAGGGATTAATAACTTCTACCTATATTATTCTTGATGATTCCAATGTAGAGAGCCTGTTACAAAAACAATTATGTACATAATGGACAAAGTGAAGAAATGGTGACCAATTTCCCTTACTAGGGTATTGGGTCTCATATTTATAGGTTCTTTGAACATGTCTTTTCTTCTTCGATAATAATTGAGTGTATTAGAACGATAGACCTAAATGTGATATTCTAAAAAAAGTGAATAAAACCATGGTGACTTCAATCATCAGATCTCGTTGAGTTGCCATGATTCTTTTGTTCTTTAGTCAATGTAGCACTTATTGAGTAAACTAGCATGTTTTGTCCCACCAATTTTGAAAACTACATATATATTAAAGAAAAGAAAAGGAAAACACTTGTTAGAGTTGTTTATGTCCATCGCTCATGTATTTTATGGAAATCGGGAAATAATCAGGCAAAAAAATAGGATAGAAAAATATTCAACAAAAGTATAAAACTCATTTCACATTATGAAATTTACAAGAAAACCATACATTTTGAGGTAAATAAGGAAACTAGATAGAGACAATCCAATATTTCTAACAACATTATTTAGAAAAAGTAGATAAACAAACCATCAGTCTTTATATAATCTAGCCAAGCCATAGGTCTAAATAATGGAACTACAAGCGTAGAATAAACACATACATCTCACAGCTTAACTCATGTTTCATAAACTTATTTAAATCTCAGAGGCAAAGCAAAGTAGACCAATTGTAATTAACAATTTTGAAGGAGGGCTCCAAATTGACAAGATTGTCACAAGACATTTTGTATTGGCCTATATTCAGATTTTTATTCCAGACAAAGTGATATTTTAAATTTTAGAAAAAAAACAGTTGTTGCGTACATCTACAACCTGCTTTGCAGATTTTACTAGACGTTTTGGGTTGGCCTATACTAGGGGCTAAAAAACATGCTAAATCTTAGGGCTTGTTTGATTCATGAGGAAAAAAGTAATAAAAAACAAAAAAAATTCATCAATCTCTTTCTTTTCCCATCCTTTTCCCTAAAGCCAACACACACTATGATTTTGACAATTCTTTTAGCACCTAATATAGGCCAGCCCAAAACGTCTGTTATTTACATGGGCTTCTCCGGCCCCATCATACACATAACGCAATTTTACATCAACGGACCGGGTCAAACCATATAGCTTTTTTCTCGGAGCCCAATTCAATTAAAACCCTAGTCTTATATATGAAAATACTCACTGTACCAAAACTTCAAACTCTGTTCTCTTTGTTAAGTCGTCTTCTTGCAGCCAACCCTCACGCAGATCTAAGCTTTCTCTCAGTAAGTTTCCTCTAACACACACACACAAACACAAACACACACACACACACATATATACACACATATTTATGTATATATATGTATATATATATATATATATATGTGTGTATAAGCAATTAATTATAATGATTTAATTTTGATGAGCAGCGATGAAGGTTATAGCCGCATACTTGCTCGCTGTTTTGGGAGGCAACACCAGCCCTTCCGCCAATGACTTGAAGAACATCTTGGGCTCTGGTATGCATATGAATGAATATATACACATGTGTATCTCTCTATATATATGTATATGTTCTTTATGTTCTTTATATATGTATATATCTATGTCTGCATATGTATACCACATGAGTTTGGAATGTTATTAGACTGATTTTATATGCATTGTGTGATATTCAATTTTTATGTTTTTTAAATGATCTTTGTTTATTTGTATAATGGTTCCTATTATTTGATTGAAAATTTGCATGTTTTGGACATTTTTGGGTTCTCAATACACTAGAATTGCCACTCAGACCTTCTAGATTGTATGACACCCGTCTTACATAATATTGGGACATGAAGTTTACTGGTTTGGTTTCTTTAGAGGACAATGGATACATGTGGAACTGAGACATTAAATTGTGTGTATTTTTATGAGTGTAAATTTCAGAGTGAAATAATTAGTAAAAATATTGTGCACCAATGACAAGAATATGAATAAAGGAAAAAATATCAATCACGTACATCACATTCAACTAATCAACTTGTGTCTTGAGTGTGCTTTTAATGTCTAACAGTTCTCATTATAGATTAAGTTGGTGGATTCTTAATACATTTTGGGTTTCTTTCTCTTGGTGTTTAGTTGGAGCTGAAACTGATGATGATAGGATTGAGCTCCTTTTGTCAGAAGTTAAGGGTAAGGATATCACAGAATTGATTGCAGCTGGCCGAGAAAAATTAGCATCTGTACCTGCTGGTGGTGCAGTTGCAGTTGCTGCTGCACCTGCTGGTGGTGCCGGTGATGCTGCTGCTGCCCCAGCTGCTGCAGCCAAAGAGGAGAAAAAAGAGGAGAAAGAGGAATCAGAAGATGAGGTGCTTTTCTATTTTTACTTGCATGAAGTGTGGTTCACTAATTATCCGGTCTAGCATAAAGGGTTAAGTATTGATTCACTGACTGAATTCTCTCTTTGATTCTGCAGGACATGGGCTTCAGTCTCTTCGATTAAATTGGTTCTAGGCATTGAAGTCTTTTGTTTCAAGGTCTTCTTATATAGATGTTTTTCAGTCAAGTTTTAACTTACTATTTTGTAATAGGTGATAGTTACGGCAGGCTGACTGGTGGATTGACTTTTGGTTTAAATATTTTAGAATTTTATATGATAAAGTTGTCACCTATTCATCTTATTTGGTGATTCTGAGTCTTTCCCTTTGCCTTGGGTGGTTATGGTTATATGTGATTGTTGTTATAACTTTTCCACTAAAAGTTATTACACATTATATTTTGAGCCCTTGTCTATGTTGTGCTGTGTTGTTTACCTCAAATTTTACTGTTAGATGATAACAGAATTTGTGTGTGAAACTGAGGGATGATAACAGAATTCGTGCCTGAAACTCTTCAGTTTGTTCTTAGTTATAAATTTTATCCTAAATTTAGGGTGATATAATTGAAAGAAAAGAAAGCAATGTTTTTTTTAGAGTAATGAAAGGATTTGTTACTGTGCGTGCTGTCTTGGTTTTGTGGTGAAATTAGTACGAAAGGTACTTGAGCTCTCGGTTATATTGCTATGTAGAAACATCTTTGCTTTGTAATATTTATTTTGGTCAATTCCAACTAAGAAATGTGCTGTTGTCTTTGCTTTGTTACTGTGCGTGCTGTGTTGTCTTTGCGTGTTTTCAATTTGGATACTTTTCTGCTGTTGTCATCAGAGATTTGTGCTGGTTGTAGGAATAATGTTATGGTGAAGGGAGGAAATACTTTGAACTAGCTTTGTATTCTGAAAAAAAGAAAAAATTAAACCTGATGAGAAAAATTCTTTTGGATTAATCTTGTCATCTTAAACATTATTTGTGAGCTTCTGACTGGTTGATTGAACTGTCATGTGATCTCTTTTTGATCTCTAGTTTATTAAAAACTCTTTGGTTTGTCTGTGGGATCAAACGTCTCAACTTAGAGATATGTGGGGTGGGTCTTACCCTATGTGAGAGAGACGATGGTCCGACAGACGGACAAATACGGGTTGCAAATATCTGTTACTGACGTATATCCTCAGGTGCTCCATCCTTATGCCGAAACAAATAATGTGATGAGAAGTTTCCATGGCAGAGTATCACTCAGCATTACAGAATATATGGATCGGTTTTGATCATTAAAGTGTAGCTTCTTCGTGGGGCTGGACCTACCCAAGAGTATCTTTCGTTCAATCTAATTTACTTAATTAATTGTAATATTTTAATGGCCAATATATCCATCTGGTAGAAGCTTCAAGTTTCGCATCTTTATTCCTTTGAGTGGACTCCAATGGAAGAATCTTCCATTGTTAAAGAGAGCGGAGGAGCCTTTTTTCTTAAACTTGAGATAAGACTAATCAAGATTAGATCTGATCTGTGTGTCACGCAAATACAGAGAGAGATGGAAATCAGACATTTTTAGCCATGATCATCCATTGGTCCTCAAAGAAGTTTCGCCGGAGGGTGAGGGTGATGATGATGGGAAATTTATTTGTTACGCTTGTCAAGGACCACTCTCAAAATTGGAGAGGCTGCATATGGATGTGGGCAGTGTAAATACTTCCTCCACAATGTATGTGCCATACTACCGAAGGAGATCACACAATTTCCCAAGCATGATCAACACTCGCTGATCCTTTTGCTTAGATCACCTTATGATTCAGGCACTTACAGATGCCAGGTCTGTCTTCTAGTTATGAAAGGTTTCATCTACTATATAGCTCGCTCTGTGAATTTGGTATATGCATACCATGTGCTCCTAAGGTCAATAATGATGTATTATGTGCTTCTTTCAAGGAGGAGCATATCATTAGTCTCATTAAGACTTTTATCGCATCCTTATGGTGCTTATGATCACTAAAACAAAGTATTCAAAGATATATACAAGGATCTTCATCTTATAATAGCAACACTTTAAATTACTAGACATAATGAACCAAATGAAGTAGAACTCTTTCGCTTTATAATGTAGACTCTCTATGCATGTGTGTTAGAAAAACTCAATGCCTTGATACCAAAGTAACCCGAGTATATTTATAGAAAAAAAAAATATAACAATTTTCTAAAAAGAAAATGGCCACGCACGTACGTAACAGCTGGGATTAATTTGGAATAATGACACTTATTGTTGGAACCAAATAATTTGACCGAACCCAATAATTGATGTAGGACAAATTAACTCACTTCCCCAATTGTTTATTTTCTCAAGTTGATATTTCAACTTTGTCATCAAATTACTTTTTTATTACTTATGTAGTTTCGCTATGTTTATCTACTCGAAAAAAGAAACACGTAGTTATCCATTTTTTTTTTCATAGAACAATAATCCTTTCCCCTTAAAAGTGTAGGACCTATATTAAGCCAGAAGTACATATTCACTTGGGTTAAATCAAAATTTCGACAACAAATCATTTTCTAACAACTTAAACTTTTAGATGAGGTGTAAACTTAACATAAACGAGTAATATTATATGTTACATCTTATCAGTTATCACTTAATTTTACTTTTATGTGACAAATGTCAATACTATTTATTTTCTTTTCAAATAATTGAAGTATATTTACATATGATACTTGTCACATAATACTACATATAATGCCAATTGAGAGGTGAAATTGAGATGATACAATTTGATCATTAGTGATAATCAAACCAAATGCGCTAATCAATGAAAAAGAAAACATTATTTATCAAAGATAGCTTGCATTCTAGTAGGCAAATCTATATCCGTATTAAAATGTTGAGATGGCTAAAGAAAGATTAAGGTTTATAGCACTTGGCTAATGGGAAACACCAGCTTGATTTCAGAGAAAAACAATTCATTTCTGGTACCAACCGCATTATGGAAGAAACACCAGAGACTTTGAACCATGCTTGCTTGATAACTCTTTGAATTACCATTATATACTATGAGATGTTGTTATACTTATTTGTCGGCTAAAAAGATGTCTTGTTTTTACATTGCCAGTCTCCTATTTGATATTATGTGTGGGAGCAATTTGAAAAAAATATAGTTGTTCTTAAAGTTGAGGACTTAAAAATATGCATAGATCCGAAAATTCCCGAATAAGGCAATCTTTTGAACTGTTGAACTGATAAATATCATCCAATATAGGGTTGTAGCCATCCTTGGTTCTCATTCCAAGGGAAGACTAAATTCTTCCATGAAAGATGAGGAATCACCATGTCACTTTTTCTTTACGCAAAGCTTCGCATATCTGATTGCTTTGTTCTATTCTTTGGACCAACCCAAGAATATCACATTCGTTAACCCCGTTTCTGATAGCTTTTTTAATGATGAATCCATCTGGTAGAAGTTTCGCATCTTTGTACTTTGAGTAGAATCCAAGGGAAGAATTGTTAAAGAAAGGATCGGATCGGAGAAGCCTTATTTTAATTGAACTTGAGATAATAAGACTAATCAAGAATAGATCTCAATCTCATCTGTCTGTCACGCAAATACACACACACACACACACGCGCGCGCACAGAGATAGAGAGATGGAAATTAGACATTTTAGCCATGATCATCCTTTGGTCCTCAAACAAGTATTGCCAGAGGCCGATGATGAAAAACTTATCTGTTGCGGTTGTCAAGAGCCACTTTCAACGTTAGAGCCAGCAGCATATGTTTGTGGGCAGTGTAAATACTTGCTCCACAAAAAATGTGCCGTACTACCGAGGGAGATCACACATCCCAAGCACGATGAACACTCGCTTATCCTTTTGCATAGATCACCTTATGATTCAGACACTTACTATTGCAATGTTTGTGGTCTACGTGGACTGAAAGGTTTTGTATACCATTGCTCACTCTGTGAATTTGATATATGCCTAGCATGTGCTCCTAAGGTCGATGACATATTATGTGCTTTCAAGGAGGAGCATATGATCATTAGGCATGACGGTCATCAACATTCACTGATACGCCAACCCAAGTCAGCCTTGTTTCATTGCGATGCTTGTGATGTGGAAGATAAAGATATGTCTTACACATGTCCTTCATGTCCATTTTGGATACATGAGAGTTGTGCCTCATTACCAAGCTCAACCAAACGCAAGGACCTGCATGAGCATACTCTCTCCCTGGCCTATGGCCTTCCATCAGATTACAGAAAATACTTTTTTGAATGTGAGATATGCCGCAAGGGCATATTACCAGCATATTGGGTTTATTTTTGTGGGCTGTGCACATATTTTGTTCACCTCAGATGTATCACCACCCAACAGAATGATGAAGCTAACTCGTAAGACATCCATCCTAATTTCTCAATTCCACATCTTTCTTGGTTTTTTCTTTTTTATTTTAGTTTTTTGTACGCTTTTATGAAAACATTACCCTATAATTTTTGTGATATTAATTTAGAGATGCTCAACATGATGATGGTGCAAACTTTAAAGATGATGATGTGTTGCACTTACCGGCGACTGATATATCTAAAGAGCTTATTGGCCATTTTCTACTCGAAAAGAATCAGCTCGATCAGATTCAACCAGAGATCAATCACTTCAGCCATGAGCAACACCCCTTGATTCTCTTTCATGAGCAGAACGACAACGACGACACAGAAGATGAGGAGGAAATATTATGCAATGCTTGCATTACGCCTATTTCTTCTGCTCCTTACTATTATAGTTGTGTGGAATGTAGTTACTTTCTTCATCAAACTTGTGCCAACTTACCAGACAATCTACAACATCCCAGTCATCGCCACCTACTCACCCTCCATTGCTACTCAAATTTCCATGACTATTTTGTTTGCAGTATATGCGATTGGTATTCCAATGGATTCTTCTACGAATGCAAGAGATGCAATTTCTTCCTCGACGTCAAATGTGCTGCTTTCCCCAGTGCTGTTAAGCACAAAAATCATAAACATCCCCTCTTTCAATGTGAAGCTTCAACTAAAGTATGCAATGCTTGTGGTTACCTATGCAGTGGTCTCACCTTTGGTTGTCTTTCTTGCAAGTTTTACTTGGCCCACGATTGTGCAATGCTTCCTCCGGCCATTAAGCATAGATGGGATGCACACCCTCTTCCTTTGAGGTTTCTGCCATTTAATGATCTTCCAGTTGATTTCGATTGTGATATATGCGAAAAGAAAATGCATCCTAAACGTTGGATTTATCGCTGCTCAGAATGCGATAATACATTTCATCCAGATTGTGTTCCCAGACTTGACAGTTTTCGTAATATCAAGTTTGGAGGCATGCTTAAAGTGGTCTCCCACCTACATCCTCTCAAGTTTGTCTGGAAGGCCACCCTGAAATCCTTTTGTGACCTTTGTGGATTAGATTTGGGTGCTGTCTTCGAATGTGAAGAGTGTAACTATTGTCTATGTGGTCTATGTGCTCTTGTTATGAAATTCCCTCTTGACACTGATACCCAGAACCCTCATTAAGAGAAAAACGGAACTTTCTGTTGTATACAAAATACTCTTTGTAGTAGTGGTCTTTATATATCGTATTAACAATCGAGCTCCATCATGAACTATTTACATTACAACCCAACAAAAAAGGGAGCTCTTGTTATCCTTAAAATGTTTTTCTTCGTTAATCTAAGGGATAGAACGAGTTGCCAAAATAAATTTTGTGGATACTATTCATTGCATTGTATTTTATGTGCATCATTATTCATTAGATGCTTCCATCCACTGTGTTTTTTGTTGGAAAAATCTCACATTTAATCCTTATTATTTACAAAGTGTCTTAGTTTAGTCCCTATTATTTAAAATATTTCAATTTAGTCCCTATTGTTTCCCTAAAGTTTCAATTTCATCCCTATTGTTTAAAGTTTTCAATTTCATCCTTATTGTTTCTCAAAAAATTTCAATTTCATCCCTATTATTTTTAAAAAGTTTCAAATTCATCCCTACTGTTTCTCAAAAAATTTCAGTTTAGTCCTTTGATAATAGGGATGAATTTAAAACTTTAAGAAAACAATATGGACGAAATTAAAACTTTTTAAAAATAATAGGGACGAAGATGAAACTTTTTAAAAAATAATAGGGACTAAATTGAGACATATTAAATAATAGGGATGAAATTAAAACTTTTGGTGAAACAATAGGGACTAAATTGAGACATTTTAAATAATAAAGATTAAACTGAGACACTTTACAAACAATAGGGACTAAATGTGAAATTTTTTCTTTTTTCTTTTAGTTGCATAGGCTTATCAATTCTATCTTAAGATTCATTAATTTAGACCCTCTCACAATTTTTCATATACAACAAAATGATGGCAGAAAGATGAAAAGCAAACTAATTTTAATAAAGATAGGGGAGGTTTTGAAGGTATTAAAACCCAATCACATTTACATACATATATATATATATATATATATATATATATATACTTCAAATAATCTAATTTTCTACTTAATATAACTTATTGTATTTGAGAATGACTTGTTAATAAACAAGACATTAAGTCTCAACTTCATTTTGAAAAACAAGTTCGAAAAATTTTCAATTTGGTTCGACATGGCTTTCTTTAAGGCACCAAGTAGAGCCAAAATGTCACGCCCCGAGCCCGCAGGCGCGACTAGTATTTTAGGCATAAGAAACAATTACTTGGACCTCTTTTCTACTGGTCCAAAATGGTTAACCCATGTTTTTCCTTATATCCACAACACCCACTTATATAAACCATACAAACAAACTATATTCTCCCGATGTGGGATATTACATACACCCCCCGTTGAGGTCCTGATGTCCTCGTCAGGGGCACACAAACCTAGGACCAACTAGGCGGTGAAAAATTTTAGAGGTGGCTCTTACCAACTTTTTAGATATAGCACTTTGTCCCGTATAACACTTTGCTCGTCCACCGGTTACTACCTGCTCTGATACCATTCTGTCATGCCTCGAGTCCAAACCCTCGGGCCTGCAGACGCGACTAGTGTTCTATGCATAAAAAATAATTACTTGGGCCTCTTTTCTACTGACCCAAAATGATTAACCCAAGTTATTCCTTATACCCATAATACCTACTTATAAACCACACAAACACACTATATTCTCCCGATGTGGGATATTACATAAAAACGCAAGTTTGTGTAAATATTATGCACCAGTTGCATTACGCCTATTTCTTCTGCTCCTTACTATTATAGTTGTGTGGAATGTAGTTACTTTGTTCATCAAGCTTGTGCCAACTTACCAGACAAACTACAGCATCCCAGTCATAGCCACCTATTCACCCACAGTAGTTTCCAGGATTTCTATGACTTTTTACTTGCAATAACTGCCATTGGAGTTGCAATGGCTTCTTTTTCGAATGCGAGAGATGCAATTTCTTCCTCCACGTCAAATGTGCTGCTTTCCCCAGTACTATTAAGCACAAAAATCATAAACATCCCCTCTTTCAATGTGAAGCTCTAACTAAAGTATGCAATGCTTGTGGTTACCTATGCGGTAGACTCACCTTTGGTTGTCTTTCTTGCAAGTTTTACTTGAGTGGCCGCTGTCTTTTGCTTCCTCTGGCCATTATGCATAGATGGGACCTACACCCTCTTCCCCCGAGGTTTCCGCCATTTAGTGATCTTCCAGATGATTTCGATTGTGATATATGCGAAAAAGAAATGCATCCTAAGCGTTGGATTTATCGCTGCTCTCAATGCGATAATAACACCTTTCATCTAGATTGTGTTCCTAGACTTGGCAGTTATCGTAATATCAAGTTTGGAGGCATGCTTAAAGTGGTCCCCCACCTATATCCTCTCAAGTTTGTCCGGAAGGCCACGCTAAAATCATCTTGTGACCAATGTGGACAACATTTGAGTACTGTCTTCGAATGTGAAGAGTGTAACTATTGTTTATGCCGTCCAGGTGCTCGTAAAATTTCATAGGTCATCGTTTTTCTTCATTAATCTATGAGATACAAGGAGTTATTAAAATTATATTCTGAGAAATGAGTGATCTGTAACTTCTTGGGATACCATTTATTGCATTGTGTGTTTTTATGTGCTTCAAAAGATGCTTACGTCCACCAAATTTTTTTATTTTTTTCCCCATTGTATGTATTCTAGTTAACAAGAGAGCACTTACGAACTTGAAGGGGCTAATAATAGTAAGAAATAATAACATTAGTCATTCATTGTTTAGGATGGAATATTTGCTAATTAGCATTGGCTAATAAATTTGATTTCTGTCTCGCATATCTCTTTGTCATCTTTATTATCTGGAAAGTTATCAAGATCAAACATAAAGTCCTGACTTATGAGGCTATAATGTCGGACCCACACATGATAGTGTCACACAATTCAACTAATGGACTGAAGAGCTAGCGACTCCTAACTTAAATGATCTTTTTGTATTGTATTTCCTTATGATTCTTTCTTCTCCCTTGTAAAGTTGTCTCTGTCGAGTCTCCCCTTAGGCCTTTGGCGTTGATTAATATATGCCTTTCTTCTTTAACCAGCAATGAGATGTATGCTTGTATATTGACTATGTGGACTTGTGCGATCAAAAGATTTGGAGAAAAAAATATGATGTTGAGACTAATCTTTTTCTGTTCTTCTTTCTCTATATTTCTCTTTTGCATTTGTACTCTGTGATTTGCCAGACCAACTTTAATTGTATGGCCCATCATTTAACAAGTAAAGTAAACAAAATGTAAGATAGTATTTCTATTGATGCATCATATTAAGTCATAAAGGGTCTTTTGTGGTTCCATTATAATTGTCTCCAAAACTCTTGACAAATTTTTGGTAAAAAATCTCTCATATTTGTTTTTGCATGTCATAATCCCACATTTAACTTTATAAAGTATCACTCGATAGTGATATAAGACAATGAGAAATTTTAGATATTACTTTATTTAAATAGGAATATGGTTTTTTTTGTATGGAATATTAATCAATCAAAGCTGAGGGGTAAATTGTGATTTTTTTTTTGTATTTTGTCGAAATTATACATTAGACTTTGTGTTATTGTAATAATCCATTAATCTTTATGATTTATAAGAGTATCAAGTAAAGATTAAGACCTTTGATACTTTATTATGATATTTTAATATTACACTTCGGCCATTCATTTAAATTTTAAACTACAAAAGTTTGGAGGACAAGTGAAATTTTAGATACTGAGTAAAATGAATAGCTAGAATGTAGTGTTTGAATATAATATAAAATACTAGTTATAAGAGGATCCTAATCCGTTCTCAATGTCTGGTATGCGAGGTTGTGTTTCATACTTGTATTACTAAAAGGAGATTATTAAACAATTATAGCATCATGTAACCTCAACAAAATACAAATATTTTATGAATTTTCCCTCTACCCCATAGCTAAGTGAAGCCACAGAGCTATGCAACTCATCAATAACAAGAACCAAACTTCTACTTTGTGATATCAACAAAAGATATTTTCAGTCGAAAGCATAAACAATCACCTGTAAAGGATATATGATTGTGCTGCGGGTTATGTGCTTATCACTAAGATGGGATATATATTGTTCAAGGAAATTGGGTTCAAAACCTTCCCTTTTCTATTAATGTGAATTTCATCAACACGTTAGACTTACGCGTTAAAAATAGATATGTGGGACTGAGGGCGTTTTTAAGTGTTGCCCATTGTTCAAATAGCTTAATGTATAACCACTTGGAAGTGAGAGTTATTAGGAATAATGCCTAACATCTTGTTTGGATTGCTTTTTTTTTAAAGGAAAGTAAAGGAAGGGGAGGGATTCCCTAATCCCTCCCCCTGTTTGGATTGCATTTTCAGATTCAATAAAGAATTTGGAGGGATTCCAAAATTTCTCCATTTATTTTAATGAGAAGGATTTTACAATCCTTCCAATTTGGGATAAAATGAAAGGAAAGGAAAGGAAAAAAATAAAAAGACTAATTTATCCTTAATTCTTTCTATGGTTATTTTATAAGAAGGATAATAAGGTAAAATTATCCTTTCATTTCCTTTACTTCTTCAATCCAAACAACAACTTGTAAATTTCTTTAATTTCCTTATTATTTTTGCAATCCAAACAAGAGATTTCTTTTCCTTTCCTTTCCTTTATTTTTCTTCCTCTACCTTACTTTCCTTTCCTTTCTTTTTCTTCCTCTACCTTACTTTCCTTTCCTTTCTCATGTACAATCCACTTTCTCATGTACAATCCAAACTAGGGGTAAAAGTTAATTAATTGTAATTTAGAAATCATGGATAATGTATTATTTAATTTATTAAATTATTTAATATGAGCAGTTTATTTATTTATTATTAATATTTTAATTAAATAAATAAAGTCCTTAGAATATTATTTATAGATTTCATCCTTAAGAGTAAGGATACGAGTGACAGAATCTATATTCACAAATATATTCTAAAAGTTATCTCCGATTATAGGATAAATTAATTGGGCATTAATTTATCCGAATAGATTGTATTACAATCTACTAACCAAATTATATGGAATATTAATTTGAGCGATTAGTCTCATGTCGTTATAGTAGATGTATAAGTGCTTGTTATGAGCAAGTCATTGGACTTGATCACTAATACAACGAATTATATGGAATGTCAATAATTCGTTGTATTATGTAATTGTGCAATTAATCCTCAGACCTGAGACACTGTGATTATCTCATGATTAGGAATATTATGATTTACTGGTACAATTAAGCTAGTCTTAATCTTGGATTAGACAATGTATTCAGTGGTTATTATCTATTCCGTCATGGAGAAATGTGTGTGTAGATACGAGAACTGACAACTAGGAATCCTATGCAATATAATTAATTAAGTAACTTGAAATCCTTGGCCAAGGCGGAATAGTGAAAATGTTCCACAGATTATTTATTAGTTACTAATTAATTGGATTTCGGCATATGATTGAGTAATAGAGTTTGATGACCCAATCCATGACTATGGCTCGATTAGGATAATTAAGACAGTAGGACTTGATTGCATAGAAATTACTAATGGGTTTGCATACTTGCACTTCATCTTTAATTGGGTACTCGCGATATAATACTAGGTGTCACTCGCAATTTGTGAATTAATTAGAAGGAGTTCTAATTTAATTAATTAGTAGAATTAATTATTCGCTACCAATTAATGGTGAACCCGAGAGATCACACACAAATAGAATTTGTAGATTAATTGGATTAGAGAAAAGATTAAATTAAATTTAGAATCATCTTAAATATTAATTTAATCGGGCTAGTAGTAATTGGATAGTGATCTGGTTATTATGAAGCCCAAGACTAGTTAGTTTAAGTCCGGTCTACATGTGTCTTCTATAGAAAACCTAGTGGGGGTGAAATCCAATTGACAAGCGCAAATTCTGTGTAGATCAATTTTGGAGGCTTCACACGTGGAGAACTTGCTTCTGATTCAACTTCGATCTACGTTGCAAGAGGTAATCTTAAATTCTCGCGGATTAAATTTAATTAGATTAAATTTATTATCTGATAATCATAAACGAATACATGTATAATTTCTGCTGCATAATTAAAATTTTATTATCATGTATATTTCCCAACAGGAGTCGCACATGATTTCAATTGAAAGTATGATAGAAATTGTTCTGATGACAATCAATCACTAATGTCGTTATAGCACCGCATTGTCTAGAAGTCTGCAATTGCACTTTTATGTTGTAGGTTGACGTAATAGTCAAAATCTAACTTGGGTTGAAATTTGGCTGGGTGAATATCTCTGTCTTACATGCGCAAATGTTATTGAATTGACTCGACAAAGTCCAAATATCTTGAAGAAGAAAGTTGGTACTTCATACATGACATTTTAACCTAAGGAGGATAAGTAAGTTAGTTTAGTATAATTGCTATGTCAACTCATATTCAGTGGTTGATCACACTTGGACTATTGATCCTCCTTGATCCTTTTTGATAATCAAGCCATTGTATAACTAAAAATAGATTTCCTACCCCCAACACAAAGATAGCTGATTCTATACACTTTTACTCTCCTCAACTATCTCTAGTCATCTTTATGCTTTTCCATCCCCTATTTATACCTATTATCTTATAGATTGTCCTTTCTTTTTTTTTTTCCTTTTTAAAGGAGTCAAAGTTGATTAACCAAACATCCACTAGACCAACTCATAGATCTTCTAGCTCTAATGCAGATTGGTCCCCGCCTCAAGGTAATGAGTTCAAGTTCAATATTGATGCAACTTACTTGAATACATCACATGCAGCTATAGCGTACTTGGGACAATTTAGTTCCGGTCAAGTTTACTATGGCCACGCAACCACTATCAGATGTTCGTCCCCAGCTAAAGCAGAGGCGCTTGCCATTAGAAACGCCAATCTATTCGCAAAGCAACTTCAGATTACCAACATCACCATTGAAAGTGATGCAGAAGCAGTGATCACTGCAATCAATCCTTCTTTCTCTGCGCCGAATTGGAGATCAAATCTCATTGTAAAAGATATTCAAAAGATTGTGAAAGGCGCAACCAACTTAAAGTTTCGTTGTATTATGAGAATTGCTAACAAACCCTGTGATTGGGTTGTTAAAGAAATGTCAATAGGAGCTGTAGCGCCCCAATTCGACCCCATCTATTATCAGTCAAAACGCAACGGAATTTCGGCAGTATAACAATAATAACTTGGATACCGAGGCTCTAAACCAACCTCTTTGTAACTCATACAACCAACATCAAAATCAACAACAACTCCACAACCAATTCAACAATAAACATCACAACCATTTCAACTATATTAACAACCATTCAACATTACATTCGCTAGTTATACGCCTCTGTTCCAACATCAAACCATTGGCTATAACATACATCTCAAATAGATTATAAACCAATCTAGCAACCTAATCATGTTCAAAAGAAAGGCTACTAAACTAGCAATATACTTATGTCTTATAATTGAGTAAGTTATACAATATAACATATTACAACAACTAAGACAAACTCATGGCAACGACTCCAGCACATAAGACTTATCCACATAAAGCACATTCTCAGCTTCCTGAGGCACATACCAGTAATCCTGTTCAGTATCACCTGTATGCATATAACGAATGAGAGTAAGCTTATATAAAACAAGATCAGTGAGAATTCGATAGATCTTTTAAAAGTATTTACTATACTCCTTGGAAATCATCATTTGAGCAGTAAACACACAATAAACATCAATAACAATATAAGCACAACAATGATAATAACGAATCAATAAGGATACTCTAGTTGGTGTAGCTCCAAATGCCATCATGATCTCAACCATCTTCTTATAACTCCCCATTACTCACACACCCGAGGTACCTCATTAGCCCCTCTCTCCATGGAACCTCCGCCCATACGAGCTGGGGATAGTCTATGATAGTCATGCTGTTATCAATCCGACAACCCAACGCTGCCCGAGAGGTGGCACACACATACCAAGACTCATGATAATAATAATAATCATTTATATCACAGGAGGACAACAAAAGTAGGTTGCCTGTCTCCCGGCTTCATCAATAATCAATCAATTAACATCATTTCAACAACATAACATCAATTAATTAGTTAACAACTCAACAACTAAGTTAGATGACAAAGTAGGCCATCTAACTTAACAAGCATTAAACCACTCAACCAAACCCGAATCCAACCAACAACAACCCATGATTCAACCACTCAAACACCACCCAAACAACTAAAGACATTATTTCAACATTTAAAGAAAAACTACTCAAACTTCTAAAAGTCATAACTTACAATCTACTAATCCAATAACCTCCAAACTAGTTTCTATTACTCACCCACTCAAGCAACTACATTAGTCCCCTCGGAAACTAACCTCAATCCATCCAATACAAGGCCAACAACCCTAAAACCTCAATGCACCATGACTGAAATTTCCGGACTTTCACCACGTCATTACAATCAAAATTTCAGTATTACAATATTACTACCACGTATTTAACAAACTTTTAGAAGCTAACATCAATCAATTCCAACCACCACAACTCCATTAAATCAACAACAAGCCAATAACTCAATTTTAATACCCGAAAAATAAAAATACATTCTACAACCATTCAAAACTTATATAAACACATATAAATGATCCTTAGCATCCACTGAGCAACAATCTAACAACAGTTTAACATTTCATCAGCTAAAAATTCAATTATATGAATTGACATAAAAATAGCATTTTGAGATCTAGAATTTTTCTCTCACCTTTGATGTTATATGATGTAAGAAAGGTGTGCAATAAGTGCCCAACAAGCAAAAACAAACTTTGGTTCAAGTGTATTGGCTTTGTATTACAAATTATATGAGAAAAATTGATCAAAAACCAAACAAAAATGGCTCCCTATGTTTCGGCCATGTGTGTGAGAAAAGAAGGTGTTTGAGCTTTGTTTTATGAGTTGTTTTTGTTATATTAGGCATATATAAGGAAAGTCAACAAAATAATAGAAAGTCAAAGTTGAAACAAATAAACTAGTTTTAGTATTTTTAGTCTTTTAATTTATTTTCTTGACTATTTTTGCTCACAACATGCATTTAACACTTAGACTAATTTAGGTAGCATATTTTTAGTTGACAAGGAGTTTTACATGCAAACATTTACACCCAACTCGGTTAAAATTGGTTTTCGCAAAAGAAGGTGTAAAAAACCTTTAAAATTCCTAATTCGATTTGAAATCCGTTTTAATCAAACACGAGTCTATTAATATTTGAGGACTAGGTTTTAAAACATTTAAAACACCAGTGTAAAAATTTTAGCGGATGTGTGTTCAAAACACTATTCACAAAAACTGACGATAAAATTTCTGATGCTGTTTTTTATGAAAATTTCATGAATGCACACTTGGCATGTATTAAGAATAAAAATCACAGAATTAACACATTCTAACTCATATAACACACAAACAGGTTAAATCACGCATTTCTATGCAAAGATGAAATCTGGGATCTCACAGGAGTTGTCTTTAAATTGGTTATCTAATATCTCCCTCAATTGTATCAGCTTTTGAACATGGATATCTGCCTGATAGCGATGGGGATAGGATAATATGTGTCTTTTTTCATTCAGTAATGAATTTATTAGTCCAAAAAAAAAAGTTGATTACATAACAATCAATTTAGACGACGATTCACCCCTTCTATTCTTCTCCAAAAGAAGCAAAAGAGCATAGGGAAGATGTTCAACCATATGGCATCCAAGAGGAAGTTGTAGCGCATTGTTGGCAAGTTAATTTACACCTCGATCAGTAGTATATCATCCTATATTGATCTCGTCGGAAAAAAGATCGGTTTGCAAATTTCGATTAAGGGTCTAAGAGAACTATTGAGTGGCACCAACCGTATGCATTGTCCTTTACTTCTTTTCCTTAACTTATACACTTTTTTATCCTATCTTTACTAACTTGAGTATTAACTTGTTTGGTCATTTGTTAATGATTCCCAAAAAGATCATGGAGCTCTGGAGTAATAATTTGATCTTAATTTGATTGTCTACAGTTCACTATAAGAGCAAAATGCATGAAGTAGAGATCTTTTTCATTTCTTTTTTGTTTTTTTGTCAAAATCATATGCCAGGGGGGTGAGGTGTATAATACATAGCATTTACATTATCAGACTCTATTAACTATAGTAGACGGGAAGAGGGACAGGACAACCACGTGAGAGGGAGTAGCTTTTGACTTGATTGTTTAGTCAGTCAGTCCGCAAATTATGTACCTGAATGAGTACCCCGGATGTATCTGCGCAATGCTTTTGATATCTGCAACAGGCATGAAGGCGTGCCAATTGATCTCCTGAGCTGGAAGAGTCACAGCAAGAAAAAGGGCTCTATTGTCCTTCTCAAAGGTGACTAATTATGGAAAGTCACGAGAATGGGCGTATTATATCAATTCAAATCAAATTAGATATTATTCCATAAAATGAGTTTAATTATATGAATTTGACAATTTTATTTATTCTTGTTAATAATCATATTTTCTGATAACTCTATGCATACGAAATTCACTTAAATGTTTTCATGTAACTCAATTTAAATCTTCCTTTACTCTTACAATTTTATATCTAGATATTTAGCACTACTAGTATATATAGGTAATAGATTTTTTTTTGGTCAAATAGGTAATAGAATTTGTTAACCTCGTCTTCTAAAGTAGAATGCACGGATCAAAGGTCTGATTTGGAAAGTTTCAAGTTTTCAAGAAAAAATCTAGAAAGCTCGACTTGATCCCCTACATTGATTTTTTGGATGATTCTTTTAGCCCACGGTTTTTATCTCGAAGATTTGGTTGATTTCTGGTATGAGGACCTCGTAATTGACTTTGACCGGAGTTTTTAGCTTATGTCGCATTGGACTTGACCCATTCATTATATTATGTTTTTAATTCCCTTTTTCTAGGCCTTCGTTTTGGAGCACTCTTGGTGCAATTTTTGAGTGGGTTTGCGTATTTGTAACGCCCCATATTTTGAATTTTACTTAATTAACTTTATATTTATTGGATTAACAGAGTAGATTTTTTTTTTTTTTGGACTAAGCCTCTTGATAAATATTTAAGTTCAGCCCTATAAATATATTTATAACCTAGAGTTATCTGTAAAACGTTCTTTAACTGATAGTCTCTTTGTAAAATATAAAAAACATTCTTGGAAATTTGTGATAAAAAAAAATCAAGAATATCTTGAGATTTAGACTTAATATGTCAAAAGGTAAGTGGGTTTGATCCATTTTACGATATATGAATATAGTTTACTGAATAATTATGATTATATGAATTGTATTACGAATACTTGACATATTTTGACACTCCTCGAACTATAACCTGTTACTTATTGGATTTTGTGAAGAAAGATTTATGTTCCGGTTGATTTTAAAACATGATGTAAAACTTGAAAAGGTAATTTTTACAAAAATTATGATTGAGATCAAAGCGTTGTTACAAGAAAAACAAAAGAAAAGCTTTTGAAAAAGAAAAGAAAATTTTGAACAATACCCGCATTACTGTTCACACATGAACAGTACCCGAGTTACTGGTCCCGTGGAACAGTTGTTGGGTCAAATGCATTTGGACGTATTTCTTTTCCTTTCCTCTTTAAGTTCTAGTGCTTCTGTTCAACTTCTTAAGCATAGATTTGAATGCTTTTGGTTTGATAGTAGTTTTGAATGATTTTATAATTTTAAAAACTCCAAACAATTCTAGAGCTGAAAGTTTTGCATTTTTTGAATTTATACATAAATAATATCTTTTTGTACTAACATCGCATGTCGCCAATTGATTTAAATGCACTAAATAATTTTGGAAAACTCAAAATAAAACCTTGGGACTAAATTTTAGGTTGATTTTAAGATATTTTATGAAAGTATTTTGACACTAGTTTTGGGCATCACGTGATTATCGAAAATATTTTGAAAAGTTTGATACTAGAGACTTTGAAACGGCTCTGAATTCAGGACCCTATTGGTAGGGTTAAATACCAATATTTCAGAACCCTATTGGTAGGGTTAAACACTAATATCTTTGGGGTAGTGCACTATCATACGAATAAAAAACCTTTGGGGCTTTTGGTGGTATTGTGCCTATCAAACTACACTATCATTTGCATCATGTACTTCCATGAGGGGTTATGTAAATAGTGATTGAGTCCATATTTTAATGAACGTATATCTACCCAAAAGTATATTATCTTAGTAGAGTTTTACTCATGATCACTTGTTTTTATTTTTAATGCGGTATCCTTGTTTTAGTTTCAGTCTGGAGTGTCTTTGTTTTCAAAGAATTTTACACTTTAATTGTTTGGAAAACTAAATCTAATTTTGGAACAAAAGATTTTAATGTGATTGCATCATGTACTTCCACGAGGGGTTTTATTTCACTTTATATTGTATCATAATGGATATGAACCGGAGTGCCATGTATTCCGTGGCCGTATTTTTGTGCCCTTATTGGTGAGGATCGTATACCAACATATCGTGGGGTAGTGCACTATCATTTCATAAGGGATTCTCGCTTGCCTTTAGTGGCTTGTGCGACAACAAATAATTTTTTGGACTGTGCTACCAGGAATCAGTGGAGGATCTATATCTCGGTGAGGATGCACATCCTCACCTTGGGAAAAAAAAAACTTTGTTTTTTGGTATTTTTTTAGAGAAATCATTATATTGGACACTTTGTACAAATCATGAACTCTCTCACTGTACGAATGCATAGCTTGAGTGTGGGTGCTTAGGTCTATCACTGTCAGGAATGTAGCTTCGGCCATCACATTGTTGGATCCTCTATTAGTACCATTGGGTTTATTCTGTTATAGCACTATCAACATATTTGTTTAAGTTTGTTATTCGAACTTGTATATTAATTTTGGTTTTCCCTCATACTCTACTATGCTTTGGAAAACTTACGGAATCTAGTTTATAAACTTTTTGCCAAGAGTTTTGCATTAACTTTTATGTTTTGTCTATTTTAATTTTGGACAGTAACGTCATATGTTATTTATAGGAGGTCTACTACTTACTAAGCTCATTATCTCATTTTGTATTTAGTTTTTTTTTTCTTTCTTGAATCTACATTTTCGCAGATGATGAGGACTAGGTCATTACGCTTGGGGACTAAGGGCTAGATAACCAATGTCTTACTGGATTTTTTAGAACCTTTGAATAAAGAAGAGACGTTTTATTGGCATCAGACTTATTTGATTTTGAATTTTCATATGCTTGTCGACCTTTCTTTGGGATTATGTAAACTTTGGAGTTATTTTAAACTTTTATTTGGAGATATGGACAATTTAATTGTCTTTGGTTTTAGATGTTATGGTCTTACCACCTTGCTTGAGGATTTTAGTTTACTGTGCTTAATACCTTGCAGATTTAATGACAATCACGCTTTTCGAGGTTTGATTTTGATAAATTTTGAGGGCGTGATAGTATATATATTTTTTCGGTCAAGTGTTAACTCTAGCTTAATTACTTTTGGTTTAAATATTTTAGGTTTTTATATGATAAAGTTGTCATCTATTCATCTTATTTGGTGGTTCTGAGTCTTTCCCTTTGCTTTGGGTCATGGTTATATGCTATTGTTGTTATAACTTTTCCAGTAAAAGTTATTACACCTCGAAAAGTTATAACACATTATATTTTGGGCCCTTTTCTATGTTGTGTTGTGTTGTTTACCTCAAATTTTGCTGTTAGATGATAACAGAATTTGTGCGTGAAACTCTTCAGTTCTTAGTTGTAAATTATGCTAAATTTAGGGTGATATAATTGAAAGAAAAGAAAGCAATGTTTGGTTTAGAGTATGAAAGGAATTGTTACTGTGCGTGCTCTCGGATATATATTGGTACGCAGAAACATCTCTGCTTTCTAATATTTATTTTGGTCAATTCCAACTTAGTAATGTTTTCAATTTGGATACTTTTCTGCTGTTGTCATCAGAGATTTGTGCTGGTTGTAGGAATAATGTTATGGTGAAGGGAGGAAATACTTTGATCTAGCTTTGTATTCTGAAAAAAGGAAAAAATGAAACCTGATCAGTCAAATTCTTTTAGATATGGGGCTTACCCCATGTGTTTAGGACTGATGGTTAACCCGAGTTGTTATATGAATTTTCATGCTTGTCATCTTAACATTATTTATGATCTTGTGTCTGGTTGATTGAAATGTGATGCGATCTCTTTTTGATCTCTAGTTCATTTCATGTCAGAAATCCGCAGGTGCTCCTTCCTTATGTCCAAACTAATAATGTGATGAGAAGTTTCCGTGGCAGAGTATCTGCAGCTTCTTCGTGGGCAGTGGCAGTATACTTTGCGTGGACTCCAATGGAAGAATCTTGGATCCATTGTTAAAGAGAGGATCGGAGAAGCCTTATTTCTTGAACTTGAGATAATAAGACGACTACTCAAGAATAGATTGAGAGAGAGAGAGAGAGATATGGAAATTAGACATTTTAACCATGATCATCCTTTGGTCCTCAAACAAGTATTGGCGGAGGCTGATGATGATGGGAAATTTATATGTCACGGTTGTCGAGAACCACTCTCAACGTTAGAGGCAGCATATGGATGTGGGCAGTGTAAATACTTCCTCCACAAAGTATGTGCCCAACTATCAAGAGAAATCACACTTCCCCAACACGATGAACACTGGCTTATCCTTCTGCATAGATCACCTTATGATCTGATCACTTACCAATGCGATGTTTGTGGCATAACTGATGTCAAGGGTTTCGTCTACCATTGCTCACTCTGTAATTATGATATATATATGCATGGCATGTGCTCCTAAGGTCAATGATACATTATGTGCTTTCAAGGACCATATCATTAAGCATGATAATCCATTCAAAGCCATCCTTGTTTCATTGCCATGCTTGTGATGTGGAAGATAAAGATACGTCTTACACATGTCCTTCATGTCCATTTTGGATACATGAGAGTTGTGCCTCATTACCAAGCTCAACCAAACGCAAGGACCTGCATGAGCATACTCTCTCCCTGGCCTATGGCCTTCCATCTGATTACAGAAAATACTTTTTTGAATGTGAGATATGGAGTAAATTGTTTACCGCCTTCCTGTATTTTGCTCGAAAAACTAATTTACTTCCTATAATTTTAAAATAGGCTCATTACCCCCTGTGTTTTTTTGATTAAATTGATACACCCAAAATCTCTTATTCCGTTAACAAATGTTACCAAATTAGTTAATTAATCGTTATACCCTTACATAAAATTAAAATATAAAAAAAACACAGGAGGGTAATGAGCTTATTTTATAATTATAGGGGGGTAAATGAGTATTTAGGGCAAAATACAAGGAGACGGTAAGCAATTTATTAAAAGGATAGTTTTGTTCAGCAACGAATTTATTTAAACCAAAAACATAAAAAATTGCATTTTAAGTACATGGATTGCAATTGCTGTTAAATTAGACGACTTTTTTAACGTAGGGGGCGTTTAGCTATACTCTGAAAATCACAGAGGGTTAATGAACTTATTTTAAAAAGACAGAGAGTAAATGAGTATTTCGAGCAAAACACAGGAGAGCGGCAAGCAATTTACTCGTGAGATATGTGGCAAGGGCATATTACCAGCATATTGGGTTTATTTTTGTGGACCCTGCAGATATTTTGTTCACCTCAAATGTATGACAAGTGAGACCCAACAGAATAATGAAGCTAACTCGTAAGACATCCATCGATTTTATATATTTTTTGTAATTGTTTGTGCTTACGCTTTTATGAAAACATTTATAATTTTTGTGATATTTAGAGATGCTCAACATGATGATGCAAACTTTAAAGGTGATGATGTGTTGTACTTACCGGCAAATGATATATCTAAAGAGCTTTTTGGGCATTTCCTAGTCGTAAAGAATCATCAGCTCAATCAGATTCAGCCAGATGATCAGATCAATGACTTCAGCCATGAGCAACACCCCTTGATTCTCTTTCATGAGCAGAAAGACAACGACATCGACAACATAGAAGATGAGGAGGAAATATTATGCAATGCTTGCATTACGCCTATTTCTTCTGCTCCTTACTATTATAGTTGTGTGGAATGTAGTTACTTTGTTCATCAAGCTTGTGCCAACTTACCAAACAAACTACAGCATCCCAGTCATTGCCACCTACTCACCCTCTGTTGCTTCCAGGATTTCTATACCCTTTTTACTTGCAATAACTGCCATTGGAGTTGTAATGGATTCTTTTTCGAATGCGAGAGATGCAATTTCTTCCTCGACGTCAAATGTGCTGCTTTCCCCAGTGCTATTAAGCACAAAAGTCATACACATCCCCTCTTTCAATGTGAAGCTTCAACTAAAGTATGCAATGCTTGTGGTTACCTATGCGGTAGACTCACCTTTGGTTGTCTTTCTTGCAAGTTTTACTCGAGTGACCGCGCCGACTTTTGCTTCCTCAGGCCATTAAGCATAGATGGGACCCACACCCTCTTCCCATGAGGTTTCCGTCATTTAGTGATCTTCCAGATGATTTTGATTGTGATATATACGAAAAGGAAATGCACCCTAAGCATTGGATTTATCGCTGCTCTTAATGCGATAATAATACCTTTCATCCAAATTGTGTTCCCAGACTTGGCAATTATCGTAATATCAAGTTTGGAGGCATGCTTAAAGTGGTCTCCCACCCACATCCTCTTATGTTTGTCCGGAAGGCCACCCTGAAATCCTCTTGTGACCTTTGTGGATTAGATTTCTATTTGGATGTGGTTTTTGAATGTGAAGATTGTAACTATTGTCTATGTCGTCCATGTGCTCGTAAAATCTCCTAGTTCATCATTTTTCTTCGTTAATCTATGAGATACAAGGAGTTGTTAAAATTGTATCTCCGAATTGTCATTATTATTCTATGGGTTATAATGAGTTGCTAAAATAAATTCTGAGAAATGAGTTCAGTGACTTCTTGGGATACCATTTATTGCATTGTGTGTTTTATGGCACTTGGGTGAAGTTTCACTCGTCTGTTGTATGGTGTGGATTTATTTGTTAAATTTTAAATCTCTCTTATATGGTAAAAACTTTTACTATAGAGAGGGGTAAAATATTACTCGATAATATACAACAATACTCAAATTTAAAGAAAAATTATTCAGTCTATCAGTGTGAGCCGTGCAAATGTAAATGTCGAACTTACCCCATGATAGTGTCACATAATTCAACTAACAGCCTGAGAGAGCGACTCCAAACTTAAATGATCTGTTTGTATTGTATTGCCTTCTTATTCTTTCTTTCTCCCTTGTAAGTTATGTCTCTGTCGAGTCTCCCCTTAGGCCTTTGGTGTTGATTGATATATGCCTTTCTTCTTTTACCAGCAACGAGATGTATGCTTGTATATTGACTATGTAGACTTGTGCAGTCAAAAATTTTGGAGAAAAAAGTATGATGTTGAGACTAATCATTTTCTGTTCTTCTTTCTCTTTCTCTTTTGCTTTTGTGCTCCATGACTTGCCACACCAACTTTAATTGTGTAGTCGATCATTTAACAAATGATAAACAAAAGTAAGATAGTATTTATATTGATGCATCATATTAAGTCATAAAGGGTCTTTTGTGGTTCCAATTGTCTCCAAAACTCTAAACAAATTTTTGGTAAAAATCTCTCATGTTTGTTTTTCATGTCATAATCCCACATTCAACTTTTGATCTATTGTTGCCCAATCTTATAAGATTGGAGCCTGAAATGACAAAAAAGAGCTATAAATTGTATACATGAAAGATAAGGAATCGATTTACTTTATAAAGTAACTGTTGAAATATCTGAAGAAAAGAAGATAACAACTAAGGATTTCTAGTTGTAGATTTCTTGAGCAGTGGGCCTCTGATTTAATCTTGACTAATGTAATTTTAGGGCAGTGTAATATTTGACTTATGTAATCTTGTTTGGTCTATTTATTGCTTTGATTGTAAGAACGCCTATAATATAGATTGTAAGAATGTTTTTATCAAATCATTTATTCCTATTTGGTATCTAGAGCCACAACACGTGTAAACCTTAGAAGATAGACAAACAAACCACACACACAAAAAAAAAAAAAACCTTATCTCAGTCGCTGCTTACAACAGCCCCTGGGGTGCAAATCTCCGACGCTGTCGTCGTGAACAGATCTCTGATGCCACCAGATCTCGTCGTCGTCGTGAGCCACCAGATCATGCATTACTAACTTATTTACTGATTCGTTATTCCAAACAAATCAGCAACCATTGTCCGTTACTTATTCACCCAAAACGTCTCATTCATATTCAACATTTTTTAACCATGACCCCACTACTTTTTTCTTTTGTTTTTCAACTCCTTTATGTCCATAAATTAGATTTCTTTACCAAACAACTCATTTTTTCATAATTCTCTACTAATTCTCTCTCCTCCACTTTTACAACTTTAACTATTTTTTTTTTAAATCTCCATAATTCTCTCTCCTTAAAACTAACGCCTACCATCTTCTCTTTCTACCCTTTTTTGAACCAATAGACCCTACCACTACACATTTCAATTAAAAGAATAATTTCTCATCTTCTACTGTGCACATCAAGCACAGTCATCGTGGTCACTGGTTATGGCTTATACTCTGATGTGTTATTAAAACATCTAATGTATTAAGCCCACATCCTCTCTCCGACATAGCCTTCAAAGCCGAGTATCCGACGTCTTCATCTGCCAGCATGCTTTTCTTATATGATCAATATTAGCTTTCTTTTTTAATCTCTCTAAATATCATTGTTTTATTTTCTCTTAATAGTAGTATTGTTATTACTGCTATTTTTGAGATATGACATCTATGGCATCAGAAAAAGAAGAAACCAGTCAATCAGTTATTCCTTAAGGTATGGACCTATCTCGTGAGCCTAATGCACCTGCATAGCGAGTCACAAGTGTGTTATTAAATAAAAAAAAAATTTATCCTTGGTCTCGTTCATTCCGCCTTTATCTTGGTGGAAAATATAAAATTGGATGGATTTTAGGTTCGGAGCCTAAGCCAAAAAGAATAGATCCTAATTTTGCTCAATGGCATGCGGATAATTGTGTTTTCTTGGGTTGGATGTTCAATTCCATGGAGGACCGAATCTATAATATGTTTATGTATCATAAGACAGTTCATGGTTTATGGAGTTCCCTAACAAAGATGTATGCCCATACACGTCATGATTCTCAAATTTTTGAGTTTTATCGTGAAATTTCTCATACTTATCAGACAACTTTGGGATTCTCTGTTGCAGATTACTTTGGATATCTCCAAACTAGATGGGAAGAACTAGCTCAATATGAGCCTTTGACTGACTTCCCCAATGATGCTGAAGTTGAGACTAAATGTCTAGATCATCGTCGTACTTATCAGTTCTTGATGGCTCTCAAGCCTGAGTTCAAGAATCTTCGGACTCAGATTTTAAATACATCTCTTCTACCTTCTCTATATGAGGCGTTCGCGATTGTGGATGGTGATAATCGAAGGCGTCTTCTTCTTGTACCCGAACCCACTCAGTATGTTCCAGATCAGATGACATTTGCTGCTCCTTTAGGTTCTCGGCAAACAGGTACTCGTCCGTATTGCCAACATTATCGGAAACCTGGTCACCTCATTGATCGATGTTTCATTCTTCATCTTGAATTAAAGCAACAATATTCTCGAAACTGTGGTAGTGGACAAAAGAAATGAGGTCCTCATATTGGAGCTGTGGCCGAATTGGCATCTCCTTCAGCCTCAACAAAACTAGTTTATACCCAATCAAATTATAGTCAACTTCAGGCTCAGATTGCTTAACTTCAACTACACTTGGGCCTCACTTCATCATCTGGCCCCATGGCTGCCCTTGCTACAGATACTCCTACCGCTTTTCATGGTAAGTCAGGCAACCGTCTTGGATTCTAGATTTCGGGGCCAATAATCATATGATTGGTGAGTTTTCCATTTTTTCCTCGCCTGTCAGTTCCATCAATCAATCTGTTCAAATTGCTGATGGAACGTCTATTCCTATCAATTGTCAAGGAGATGCCTGTTTATCCTCAGATATCACTCTTCGCTCTATTTACTATGTCCCCAACTTTGCTTATAATCTATTGTCTGTTAGTCATCTTGCCAAGAGTCTTCACTGTGCAATTGTATTCTTACCTAACAGTTGTTTCTTGTAGGATCAAACTTCGAAGAAGATTTTTGACAGGGGGTATGAGCACGATGGACTTTACTACTTCGGCGAACCTGTAACCTTTATTGTACACTTGTCCAGTCTACAAGCTTCTGTGTCTCCAATTTTTGATACTTCTATTCGCTCTCTTCAAAACTTAGATTTGTGGCATGCCCGTTTAGAACATGCAAACTTTTAATATTTATATTGGTTATTTCCATCTTTTAATAAAGCATGCAAGGATTTTAAGTTCAATTGTATGACTTGTGAATTGTCAAAACATACCCGCACTACATATATTCCTCGTATGCATGGAGCTCCTTGTGCCTTTGACCTTGTTCACTTTGATATTTGGGGTCCCTCTCCTATCACGACCCTTTTTCACCATCATTACTATGTTATATTTATAGATGATTATAGTCGTTGTACTTAGGTCTACCTGATGAAGAAAAAATCTGAAGTCTTCACTCATTTCACTCACTTCCTTCAAATGGTCAAAACTCAATTTAACACTGTAGTCCGCAGTATTTTTCTGATCCAATGATTTTCGGGCTGAACTTAATAAAAAAAGCATTCTGCAGCAGCTTACTTGTCCTTACACACCTGAACATAATGGTGTGGCAGAACAAAAGAATCGGCACATTATGTCTACAGTTCGCTGTTTTTTATCTGGTATGAATGTACTTTGATATTTCTGGCACCTCGCTGTCATTACCGCTACATACATTATCAATTGCACCCCTAGTCGTGTCCTATAAGGTCAACCACATCTGCATATTCTTAAGCCAAATATTGTCCTCTTTCCTATTCTCCCACGAGTCTTTGGTTGTACATGTTTTGTTCAAAATTACAGCCTTACTTGTACTAAGTTAGATGATACATCTATTTATTATATCTTTCTTGGGTATTCTTCCTTGTCTAAAGGATATCGGTGCTATGATCCGGTGACTCGTCACTTCCACCACTCGATGGATGTCACATTCCTTGAGACTGTACCTTTCTTCTATCTTCCGTCCCTGACTTTAGAGCATTCTCCAGAAGTGTCGTCTGCAGAGGAACCCCCATGTCTTCCTCGCCCTGTTCCTCTTTCTGATACATCTCCACCGTCTCATACACCCTTGCAGAGCCCCAATGATGGTCTCCCTCTTGTCTCTTCTCCGGCTCCCCTACAAGATTACTCCCTGCATCCTCGTGCTCCCGCTCCACTGCCAGCTTCTTCTCTGAATTCAGGTAACCATCATTCTCCCTTGTTCTCTGAATCTACCCCTTCTCGTTACCCCACTCGTGACTGACGTCCCTCTGCCCGTTACTTACTTTCAAGTAGTATTCATCATCCTATTGCCCTGTTCATGTCATTTCATGGTCTCTCCGATCAGTATAAATCTTTTGTTGGTCAGGTTGATTCAGTCTCTATCTCTCGCTCAGTTCCGAAAGCCCTATAGAATCCTTTATGGGTGGCTGCTATAAAAGTGGAAATGGATGCCCTCCAACAAAATCAGACATAGGAGCTGGTTGATCTCCATGCTAGTGAAAAGACCGTTGGATGCAAGTGGGTGTTTAGTGTTAAGTATCTTGTAGATGACACAATTGATCAATATAAGGCCCGTCTTGTCACTAAAGGGTTTACTTAAGTACCGGGCAAGGACTTTGGTGCGACATTTTTTCCTGTAGCCAAGTTAACTACAGTCAGACTTATCGTCTCTTTGGATGCCTTATATTCTTGGCCTCTCCACCAATTGGATGTCAAAAATGCATTTCTTAATGGCGATCTCTCTGAGACTATCTACATGGATCCTCCACCAGGTTTTTCGGCTCAGGGGGAGTATTCAGGGAAAATGTGTCACCTTCGTAAATCGCTTTATGGGCTTAAGCAATCCCCTCGTGCTTGGTTCAACCGTTTCAGTGAGGTGGTTCTTACTATGTGGTTTATTAGGTACAACTTTGATCATACATGCTTTGTTCGACGCTATCCTCAAGGTCAGTGCATTGTTATATCAGTTTACGTGGATGATATTATCATTACTGGAGATGACACTCATGGAATTGTTCAGGTACAACGTGACCTTGGGATAATGTTTGACATTAAGGATTTGGGCAAGCTTCGATATTTTTTGGGTATTGAAGTGGCTTGAAATCGCCAGGGTATATCTTTATCCCAGAGAAAATATGCATTGGATCTTCTCCAAGATACAAGCATGCTAGGTTGTCGACTTGCCGCGATACCTATGGACCCCAATCTTAAGTTAACAGGGGAATCAAGGGAATTGTTAGCTGAGCCATCAGTATATCAGAGACTTGTAGGACGACTTATCTATTTGACTAACACAAGGCTAGACCTTACATATGCAGTGAGTATTGTAAGCCAATTTATGCATGCACCTTGTACCTCTCATCTGGATGATGTCTATCATATCCTTCGGTATCTTAAATCTTCTCCTGGACTTGGAATCTTTTATGCAACGAGTGTACAAAAAGGATTGTCCTATTACACTGATGCGGATTATGCAGGGTCAAAGAGCGATAGCGTTCTACCTCAGGGATATGCATCTTCCATGGCAATCACCTTATCTAATGGAAAAATAAGAAGCAAGCAGTTGTCTCACGATCTTCTGCGAAAGCTGAGCACCGTACTATGGCCCAAGGAACATGTGAACTATTTTGGTTACGCTATCTCTTATCTGAATTAGGGTTTCCAATAATCGACTTATCCATCTTATTCTGTGATAATAAATCTGCTATTATGTTGTCCTCTGACTCAGTTCTTCATGAGAGGACAAAACACATTGAGGTTGATATCCATTTTATTCGGGAAAAAGTTCGCTTAGGAGTTATTACACCTTGCTTTGTTACATCATCTGAGCAGGCTGCTGATATGTTTACCAAGTCCCTTGGACCATCACTTCTCCAATCAGCTCGTGGCAAGCTCGAGCTCGTCAATATCTTCGCCCCAGCTTGAGAGGGAGTGTTGAAATATCTAAAGAAAAGAAGATATCAACTAAGGATTTCTAGCTGTAGATTTCTTGAGCAGTGTGCCTTTGATTTAATCTTGTCTAATGTAATTCTAGGGCAATGTGATATTTGACTCATGTAATCTTGTTTGGTCTATTTATTGCTTTGATTGTTAGAATGCCTGTAATATAGATTGTAAGAATGTTTTTGTCAAATCCTTTCTTCCTATTGTATCACTCGAAAGTGATGTAAAATGACGAGAAGTTTTAGATATTACTCTATTTAAATCATTAATGAATATGGTTTTTCTTGTATGGAATATTAATCAATCAAAGCTGAGGGGTGAATTGCGAAAAATCTTTCTGTATTTTGTCAAAATTGTACATTAGTTTTTGTACTATTGCAATAATCCATTAATCTTTATGATTTATAAGAGTATCAAGTAAAAACTAAGACCTTCTGCTAACTGATACTTTATTATGATATTATAATATTACACTTCATCCATTCATTTAAATTTTAAACTACAAAAATTTGGAGGACAAGTGAAATTTTAGATCCTTTGAGTAAATTGAATAGCTGGAATGTAGTGTTAGAATATAATATAAAATATTAGTTAGAAGAGGATCTTAATCCGTTTTCAATGTCTGATATGCGAGGTTGTTTTTCATGTATTACCAAAAGGAGATTATTAAACAATTATAGCATCACGTAATTTAACAAGTAATTTCAACAAAATACAACTGTTTTTTAATTTCCCCTCTACCCCATAGCTAAGTGAAGCCTTATAGCTATGCAATTCATCAATAATAGGAACCAAACTTCTGCTTTGTGATATCAACAAAAAAGATATTTTCAGTTGAAAGCACTAACAATCACCTGTAAGGGATATATGATTGTGCTCCGAGTTATGTGCTTATCACTATGGGATATAGATTGTTCAAGGAAATTGGGTTCAAAACGTTAAAACATTTTGAATTTCCTCTTCTATTAATATAAATCTCATCAACATGTTGGACTTATGCGCTAAAAATAAATATGTGTGATTGAGGGCGTTTTTAAGTGTTGCCCATTGTTCAAATAGCTTAGTGTATAACCACTTGGAAGTGGGAGTCGCACATGATTTCAATCGAAAGTATGATAGAAATTGTTCTGATGACAAACAATCACTAATTTCGTCATAGCATCACATTATCTAGAAGTCTGTCGTTGTACTTTTATGTTGTAGGTTGACGTAGTAGTCAAAATCTAATTTGGGCTGAAATTTGACTGGGTGAATATCTATGTCTTACATGTGCAAATGCTATTGAATTGACTCAACAAGGTCCAAATATCTTGAAGAAGAAAGTTGGTACTTCATACATGACATTTTAACCTAAGGAGGATAAGTAAGTTTAGTACAATTATTTCGTGATTCTTATTGTGTTGACTACTATCCATAACTGCTATGTCAGTAAGGGCAGATTCAAGAATTTTTCTCAATAGACCTAAATTAAATAATTTTTCTACTATACGAGTTCATATTTATTTTATTTTATTGAGGGCTAATTAAATTTTTTTAACTAAAATACATAAATATTTAAATTTTTTCCTAAAAAATATTTAGAACTTTTAATGTTATTCTAAACCAGTAGGAGTTGCAGCTCTCGCTAACCCTAGTGTAACTTCACCCCTAGACCATCCTGTTCTTTGTTGGGAGTATATCCTTCCAAGCCATTGATGACACGTGAACTGTTGATCCTCCTTGATAATCAAACCTTTGAATAATTAAAAATAGATTCCTTACCCCCAGCATAAATAGAGAAATTATGCACACTGTTACTTTGTAAAAATTATACTTCAACTCTCTCTGGTCATCTTCTATACTTTTCCATCCGTCATTTATTACCTATTATCTTATAGATTGTCCTTTTTTTTTCTTCCTTTCTAAAGGAGTCAAAGTAGGTTACACAACAATCAATTTAGGGGATAATTCACCCCTTCTATCATTGTCCAAAAAGAAGCAAAAGAGCATAGGGAAGATATTTCACAATATGAAATCCAAGAGAAAATTGTAACACATAGTTGGTGAGTCAATTTACAAATCGATTAGCTTCAGAGTAGATATACACTACCCTATATTGATCTCGTCAGAAAATGATCAATTTGCGATTTTTGGTTAAGGGTCTAAGAGGGCTATTGAGTGGCACCACCCGTATGCATTGTCCTTTATTTATTTTCCTTACCTTATACACTTTTTCTATTCTATCTTTACTGACTGACTTGAATACTGGAGCTTGTTTGGCTAACGCCACATTAGTGTTTGAAAAATGTCTGATCCTTTATAGTGGTACAAGCAAGCTATCGCGAGACATTCTTTCTACACTTGGTTGGCTTGGAAGGATAGACTCCCAACAAAGAACAGGATGGTGTCATGGGGCATTGATATTGACCCGATGTGTGTCTTTTGTAGAGCATCTATTGAGGACAGAGATCATCTTTTTAACTTGTGCTCTTTCACGAGAAAATTTTGGAGAAGAGGGTGGAAGATAGTTAAGGGGCCGTGTCATCTTGTAAACTGGGATCAAATTGGTGAGTGGTTCATCAACAATATTAGCCGAAACAAACTCCAAATCATCACGGCTAAGCGCTTTTAGGGTGCTTTTATTTATCATATGTGGAGAGAAAGGAATAGACGATTGTTTAACAATGATGCTCTCATGGAAGATCAATGTTTTGAAAACATTATTTTTGATGTAAAAATTAAACTTGTTTCAGTGAAAACAGTTAGAAGAACTCTAATAGACCAAGCTATTTGCATAGCTTGGAATCTGGAAGAGAAACAATTTGGTTAGAAACAATTGAAACAATCTTTGTAATTATGACTATACATATTTTTGATTGTTGGTAATATAATCCTTGCTTTTAACCAAAAAAAAAAAAAATCATGGAGCTCTGAAGTACTGATTTTGATTGTAATTTGTCACTATAAAAGCAAAATGCATGAAGTAGAGATCTTTTTCATTTCACACTAGCCAACTTTAAGTCATTCTTTTACTAGCGTCTTAATTTCATTCTTGATAAGCTAATGGCGCAGCTGACTTCATTGTCAAAGTTGCTAACTAGTCAACTTGTTCTCTGACTTCATGGAGAAGTTTCACGTACCATTAGTATATAATATAAATTCAAATTAAATTAAACATTATCTCATTAATAAGTTTGATTACATGAATTTAACAATATTATTTATTCTTATTAATAATCCTCATTTCTGATAATTTTATGCACATGAATTCACTTAAGTGTTTCCATTTAGTTCGATTTAAATCTTTCTTTACTCGTACAATTTTATATCTAGATATTTAGCACCACTAGTATAGCACAGGTAATAGAATTCGTTAACCTCGTCTTCTAAAGTAGAATGCACCGATCAAAGGTCTGATTTGGAAATTTTAAAGTTTCCAAGGAAAAAATCTAGAAAGCTTGACTTGGTCCCCCTATATCAATTTTTGGATGATTCTTTGAGTCCACGGTTTTAACCTCGAAAATTTGGTTTCAGCCCCTGACGAGGGGTTCCCGAGCTGAGCTAAATTAGCCGACCTTTTGATCAGAGATGGGCCAATCCGCGCTCGATCAGCAGCTCGCTCAGCCCAATGATCAACCACAGATGACTGACCCGACCCCATTAACCCCGACCTCAGTTCCAGCTGTTCCGATGGGACATAAAGCACTGATGGGACATAAAGCTGCGTCGCATTAAATGTTGTCAGACCCAAACTTAGTATAAATAGAGCTCAACCCTCCTCATTTACTCTCTCTCGCTATTAATTGCTCTAAACTACTTTGCCAGCTCGGACATATTAATCATTCGCACGCCTGAGGGGAAAATCCGGGTCGTCACCCCGCCTTTTCCTTGTCTTTCTTGTGCAGGATCTGCAGCCGACCAGGAAAGTTTAGCTCGGAGTCGGATCAAAGGAGTCCAGCTCGGCCAAAGTAGCTCCCGAATCTAACTGTGAGATTTTCAACCTCGATAGTTTGGCGCCGTCTGTGGGAAATCGACGAGTTCTTCTATAACTCTCTTCACCACTCATTGAGAAGCCATTATGGTGCAAACTAGAAGCCACAACGTACCGGCAGAGGATTCGCCCAACCTGGAAGGGGACCTCGAAGCCGTGCAGGCGCCCAGCCAAAACCTGACCCAAGCCGACGTTGGAACGAGCCAACGCATACACTTAGCCACTCAAACCCAACCCGCAGCAGAAGGAGACCCAAACTCCAGCCTATCACCGGAGATAAGGATGATGCTGAGGATGTTTGAAGAACTTAAGGAGCAGGTGGCCCGGCTGGCTGAGGGCCCCCTGGCACCGCAAGAGGTCGCGCCGCGGCCATCGCGCACCCAGTTCCACTCCCGGAGTCTAGACGAAAACGGACGCAGGAAGAGGAGGGCTTCTTGGAGCCAATGCCAAGATCCGACCCGACGAGAGGTAAAAGGGCGGTTCAAGCCGACCCCGAGCAAGGAAAGACCGCGGCGGCCATAGCTAAGGTCATCAACCAACTCGGTGTAAGCCCACTCTCTCCCGAGGTATTGGACACGCCCCTACCCCCCGGCAATCCCATGCCCAACCTGGCCGTTTACAATGGAGACGGAGACCCAGCCAGCCACCTGCTCAATTTTGACCACCACATGACTCTGCATGATATGCCAGATCTCATGAAGGCGAAGACGTTCCCGACCACCTTGGTTGGCAATGCGTTGGATTGGGTCCAAAAACTTCGTCCAGGGGCAAGTGCAACTTTCCACCAGCTGACTGAGGCATTCCTGTCTCGCTTCGCGGGAAGCCGCCGCGCCACTCGTCATACTTCAACATTGCTGTTGGTGAAGCAGCATCGAGGGGAAAGCTTGAGGGCTTACACGGCCAGATTTAATGAGGAGTCCCTCCGAATTCCGAACCTGGAGGACTCCATGGCTCTGATGGCTTACCAGAGTGGGCTTAGGTCGGGCCCACTCACGTCTTCCTTAGCAATTGATCCTGTGGATACTGTGTCCGAGCTGATGGTACGAGCAGAAGGGTACATACACTCGGAGGAAATCCACCAGGCGAAAAGGGATGATGACAAGGAGAAGGAGGCCGGGAAGAAAGGAGAGGCCTCCCGAGCCCAACCTGGGGCCAAAGCCCAGAATGACCGAGGCAAGCAGCCCCAGCAGCCGAAGCCGAACCCCCGGTTCACGATGTTCACTCCCCTCAACACCTCGAGGGAGCAGATCCTGATGGAGATCCAGCACCAAAACCACCTGCCTCCGGCACCGAGAATGAAAGGCCGGCCTGATAAGCGCAATAAGACCAAATATTGCCGCTACCACATGGACTATGGCCATACCACCGAAGAGTGTAAAGACTTGAAGCAGGAGATCGAGGCACTGATTGCCCGAGGTCACCTTCGGAGGTATGTAGATCAACAGCCGACCCGAAATCCGGAGCAAAGGGATAGGGAGAGGAGTCCGCCCAGGCGCCAGGTTGGGGGCGGACGTTTGGCCGTGATTGAAACCATAGCGGGAGGATTAGCGTCAGGAGGCGAGACCTCAGCAGGCAGAAAAGGTTATGTTCGCGCAGGGAGAGAATATGGACCAATGAAGGGACCGGCCCCGGGGATGCAAGAGATCACCTTCTCTTCAGAAGACTTGGAGGGGGTCATATTGCCTCACGACGACCCCCTGGTGATCAGCGCAGAGATAGCCAACTTCACCGTCAAAAGGCTGATGGTGGACACTGGGAGCTCGGCAGAAGTCTTGTTCCTCAGTGCTTTTGAGCAAATGGGGTTGGACATGAGCCGACTCAGGCCATTGCGTGGTACTTTAGCAGGTTTCACCGGGCAGTCCCACCGAGCCGAAGGAGTCATCAACCGCCCGCTGAAGTTGGAGGATGGGGATGAGTGGGGGTCGATGCAGGCCAACTTCATTGTAATGAATTGTAGCTCCACCTACAACGGGATCTTAGGTCGGGTGGCGCTTAATCACTTCAGGGCTGTCCCCTCAACGTACCACCAGGCCCTGAAGCTCCCGACCCCGTCTGGGATAGCACCCATGCGCGGGGCCCACCTATCACCCCGGGAGTGTTATGAAACCTCACTCCGACCCAAATATCAAATCGGCTGGGGACCGGATCTGCCCGAAGAAAAGAGAGACGCTAAGAGAGGAAGCCCGGCTGAGGACCTTCAGGAGGTGGAGCTCTCTGACGAAACAAAGAGAGCAAAGATCGGGTGTGAACTATCTGCCAATCTCAAGAAAGGTATAAGCCAATTTCTTTTAAAGAATGAGCATGTATTTGCCTGGTCTGCTTCTGACATGACAGGAATTGACCCGAGTGTGATCGAGCATCACCTGAATGCCGACCCAAATCACTATCCAGTAAAACAAAAGCGTCGGCACTTTCATTATGATAAGCAACAAATCATAGCGGAAGAAGTGGACAAGTTGGTGGACGCCGGCCACATAAAGGAAATACAGTACCCAACTTGGCTGTCCAATGTGGTGCTGGTGACGAAGTCTTCTGGTGGATGGAGACTATGTATTGATTTCACCGACCTCAACAAAGCTTGCCCCAAGGATTGCTTCCCCCTGCCACGGATTGACCAAATGGTGGACGCCACCTCCGGGTTCGAGCTGCTCTCCTTCATGGATGCCTTCAAAGGTTATAATCAAATCAAGATGGCTCCCGGGGACAAAGAAAAGACCGCCTTCACCACCGATAAAGGACTCTACTACTATGAGGTCATGCCTTTTGGCCTCAAGAATGCTGGAGCCACATACACTCGGATGGTGAACAAGGTCTTCAAGAACCAGATTGGCCGGAATATGGAGATCTATGTAGATGACATGTTGGTCAAGAGCAGGAGGGCGGAAGACCATGTAACCGACCTGGCTGAGGCCTTCGCCGTAATGGAGCACTTTGGGATAAAATTGAACCCGGAAAAGTGCGCATTCGGCGTCAAGGCAGGCAAGTTCCTGGGCTTCATGGTAACAGCCCGCGGAATAGAAGCCAACCCGGAGAAAGTCCAGGCGATCCTAGACCTAGTGCCCCCGACCTGCGTGAAGGACGTCCAGGTGTTGGCAGGAAAAGTCGCGGCGCTGAGCAGATTCATGTCCAGGTCGGCTGACAAGTGCGCTCCCCTATTCAAAATATTGAGGAACCCTAAGAACTTTGAATGGACTGAGGAATGCCAAAACGCCTTCCAGGAGCAGAAATGGTACTTAGCCTCGCCACCTCTATTATCCCGACCTGAGGTGGGGGAGGAGCTGGTAGTATACTTGGCATGCTCGGGAACAGCGGTGGCGGCGGCGCTAGTCCGAGAAGAAGGCAAGGAGCAGAAGCCGGTCTACTACGTTAGTAAAACCTTGCAGGGAGCCGAGGTGAGATACTCCTCCTTGGAAAAACTCGCCCTCGCGCTCATCACGGCGGCTAGAAAGTTGAAACCATACTTCGATGCTCATCCGATTAAAGTCATGACTGATGCTCCGCTCAAATCCATCATGCACAAGCCAGAGGCGTCGGGCAGGCTACTGAAATGGGCAGTTGAGTTGAGTCAATTCGACATCACCTACCAGCCCAGGACAGCCATCAAAGCCCAAGCCATTGCTGACTTTGTCGTAGAGTGCACTGGCCGAGCAGAGTACGACCCGGAGGACGTGTGGAAGGTCCATGTGGATGGGGCCTCAGGGAAGTCTGGGAGCGGAGCTGGGGTGGTCATCCTCGACCCAAACCGGCATGAGCACCAGTACTCCCTCAAGTTCGCATTCTCGGCGTCCAACAATGAAGCAGAGTATGAAGCGGAGATTGCAGGGATGAAACTTGATGCTCAGCTCGGGGCACAGACAATCGATCTAAGCACCGATTCTCAGTTGGTTGCAAGTCAGATATCTGGGGAGTTCGAAGCCAAGGACAGTGCTATGCTAGCCTACCTCAACAGAGTCAAGGATTTGACCTCAACACTCAGAAGGTTCACGATACAGCAGATTCCCAGGGAAGAGAACATGAAGGCTGACGCCCTATCCAGGCTAGCCTTGGGCGAGAGCCGACCTACCCTTGTCCACGTGGAAGAAGTATCTGAACCTAGTATCCAGTTGGGGATGCGAGCGGTAGCCGAGCTCAACTTAAATCCAGATTGGACCAAACCAATCATGGACTATTTGGAAGGGGGTATGACCCCGGAGGATGAAAAAGCTGCTCGGAAACTCATGAAGCAGGCCTCAAGGTTTGTCATAATTGCCGGGCAGCTCTACAAAAGAGCCTACACCTGGCCTCTTTTGAAATGCGCTGCACCCGAGGAAGGAAACTATGTACTCCGGGAGATTCATGAAGGGGTGTGTGGAAACCACTTGGGGGGTAAAGCTCTGGCTCGGAAGGCGTTAAGGTACGGCTATTTTTGGCCAACCTTAGAGCAAGATGCCAAAGAGTATGTAAAAAAGTGCGACACCTGCCAGAGGTTCGCCAACGTGCAGCGGAAGCCTGCTGTAGACCTCACAGTGATGATAAGCCCTTGGCCATTCTATCAGTGGGGTCTAGACATCATCGGCCCCTTGCCGGCCAGTCTCGGCCAAAAGAAACACGCCTTCGTGGCCGTAGACTACTTCACCAAATGGCCCGAGGCTGAAGGTGTTGCCAGAATAACCGAAAAGGCAGCTTGGGATTTCGTATGGAAAAATATCATATGCCGATTTGGGGTACCAAAGGTCATTGTCACCGACCACGGCAAGCAATTTGACAGTGCATACTTTCGAGGCAAATGTGCTGAGATTGGGATCGACCTCAGATTCTCGTCTGTTGCTCACCCTCAAAGTAATGGCCAAGTTGAAAGAACTAACCAAATCATTTTGCAGGGTCTGAAAACCAAGCTGGAGGAAGCAGGGGGCCAATGGGCATCAATTCTCCCAGAAGTGATGTGGGCTCAGCGGACCAATATCAGCTCGGCGACGGGAGAATCGCCCTTCGAACTGACCTTCGGCACTCAAGCCGTGCTGCCAGTGGAGATCGGGTCTCCAACCAGTAGAACCCTCCACCATGACCCAAAAATAAACGGAGCACGAATCCGTGAAGAGCTCGACCTCGCTGAAGAGCTCCGAGCTAAAGCTCAAATCAGAATGCTGGCCAGCAAAGCTGCAATGAAAAGAGCCTTTTCCAAGCAGGTCAAGCCTAAGCCTATTAAGGTCGGCGACCTCGTACTCAGGAAGGCCATCTTTTTGCCGCGCTCCACTAACAAGCTTTCCCCGACCTGGGAGGGACCCTACGAGGTCATGAAAGAAGTCCGACCCGGGACCTTCTACCTTCGAGACAAGAACGGAAAACTGTTAAAAAATGCATGGCATTCAGAACATTTGAAACGGTATTTTGTCTAAAAACGGCCCCGAGCCGGAATATTCTGTCAACGGCCCCGAGCCGTAATATTTTGTAAACGGCCCCGAGCCAAAGTATTTTGTAAAGGCCCCGGGCCGAAACATTACTTGTACAAATTCAATACAATGCGATTTTGTAAACTAGTGCAATTCCCGACTTGGGAACAAGCACAAACCAGTGCAATGCCCGACCCAGGTGCAAATGCTACAACTACAAAATTACTCGAACTCGGATTAACGCGGTGGCCACGCTTAATCACGAGCAAACGATAAAGTAAACCAGCTCGGATTAAGTTCCAGCTCGGGCATAATCAATAACAATTTGGTTAGTTTTGCCAGTTCGGATTAAGTTCCAACTCGGTTCATTCCGGTCTCAGGTCGGTATATTAGCTTGGGTCAAAACTCGAGCTCAATACTTGTCAACATTAGTTTGACCAATTTTATAACGAACTGACGAGTTCGAATCGGTAACCGTTATGAGTTGCCCCTATTATACCAGCTCGGATTAGGATGTTAAAACATCAGTCGCGTCCAGCTCGGGTTATTACTCCTAAGTTTGTATGGTCCATTGAAATTGGTCCGACCCCACTAACTTGAGGAAAATTTGCGGAGAGAAAAGTACGCGTGTACGAACTCAATTGAAACGCAAATAAAGCCAAAATAAATATTTCATTAAAAACCGGAAAATGATTACAAAGGCCCAGCTCCGGCAACATTACAATAGCCCTAGTAGGGAGGCGTTGCTAATTCTATTTTGGCGCGACAGCGGAGGTGGTGGCCTCAGCTTCATCCCCAACCTGGTCCAGGCCCTTCTGGACAAACTCAGAAACCTCCTTGGCCTGGGATATCAGGTCGGAGGGAAGCTCGGGGATCTCCCAGAATTCTGGCGGCGGGACCTCCAAGATCTCGATGTAGTCGTTCTTGGAGGATGGAAAGAAAGTCTTCGCTCTCTCCCGAGCCGCAACTTGACCCCGGAAGTAGAACTCCATTTCCGCGTATTTTGCCATGGCCCCGCCTTCCGTGGCCAACCAGTCCACCGCCGCGTCGCTGGTTTTGAAGGCCTCCACCGCCTTTTCCCCGTGGACGCCGACCCGCTCCGCCAACTCCTTGAACTTTGCCTCTGACTCCCGCTTCTCTCGCTTGTAGCGATCGACGTCCTTGGCCGCGGCTTCACGTCGGCCCTTCTCTAGGTCTAGCTCCTTCCTTAAGCGCTCGACCTCCGACGCATCAGCCCTCTGCCTCTGAGCGGCTTCCTCTCTCGCTGTCTCAAGTTCGGCTCGGGAATCCACGTACCGTTGCTCGAGCTCAACGCAGTGAGTTTGGGCCTTGATTAAGAAGCTGGGGGCAGAGAGGATGTGGGACTCGGCCTGTTCAGCAGAAGATAAAGCAATTAGCCAAGCTAAGAATGCGATCCCTATGTAAGGGATAGGGACTTACCGTAACAATGGCCGTCCTCAAGTCCAGCGAGAGTTGCTCGGCTGGGACCGTCGCCAGTTTGGGGTCGCGATCCACCTTGGACGCTTCCATGAGGTGCTGGTCGGGAGGACTGAACTCTGACTCCTTGCCCTTTCCGGAGTGCCCGGGCCGAGGCCGCTTTCTGTTCTCGGATCAGGGGGAGGAGCGCTCCGGGATCGTTAGGCCCGACCCAGATTTCTTCGGCAATGGGGACCCCGAAGCCCCTTTTGAAGAGACCTCGGGACCGACCTCACGCCCTTGGCCGCTGGGGCGTTGCCTCTGGCCTTGTCCAGTGCCGCCCGGTCCTGACTGCACCTGGGTGTACGCGAGCTTCCTCATATCCGCCATATCTGCAAAGGTAAAGAGCAAAGGGAATCAAAAGTGAGTCGAAGACCCAACTAAAGCGAAGTTAATAAGACGGGACGGGAGGTCGGACGCCAATCCTGCAACCTGCCCCTCTTCCGAGCCGGCCCCGTCATCTCCATCCGGGTCGGGAATCAGGTGGGGATGATCCTTTGAGAGGTCGGGCTCCCGACCAAATAACTTAGAATCCCAGATTCGCTCCCATTTCAGCACACTGTCAATGTTTATCAGCATCCCGGGCGCGGGCCTGAGCACTGCAACTTCTCCACGCTCCTCCTTTGAGAGTTTAGGATCATCATTGACGGTTTTCCTCAGGCTCGGGAGCCAGTCCAACCTACATCCAGGATTCACAGACGACTCCACCCAATAGTAATCATTATGCCAGCCCTTGTTAGATGAGTGCCACTTGGTGAATATGGAGTGGCCGACCCGAGCTGCGAAGTGGAACCACCCCGGTTGCTTCGGATTGGGCTTACATACGAAGAAATGCCTGAATCGACGGAAGGTCGGCTCCACTCCCTTCTCCAAACAGAACACGTAGAAAGCCACCATTATGGCCCAACCATTTGGTGACATCTGACCCGGGCTGAGCTCGAAATGGTTCAGGATTCCAACGATGAAGCCAGGGAGGGGGAGCTGGATGACGTCGAAGGCCAGATCATATATGGTGTAGTGGTTGGCTGGGGGGTAACACGCCGATTCTTGCCGACCTGGAACCTTCAACTTGTGATGACGGTCCACTGACCAGTTCCTCAGCCTTGCGTTCGCCATCTGCACTGTAGAATGGCACTCTCGCTTGCAGCAGGCAAACAACTGCTCGATCCTTTTCCCCCGAATTGAAGAAGCGCTAGCTGAAGCCGAGCTCCGGGGTCGAACAGCACTGACTGGAACAGCCTCGATCGGCTCGGTGGCAGACACCCCGGCTAAGAACTCTTGCGGTATCTCGATGCCCTCCAGTCGATTCAGCGGCTCCTCATCCCCCCCGACATCGAATTCTCCCAGCTCGGCCATAGGGTCCTCTTCTGCCTCTTCTCGCACCAGTCTAACCCCAATAACTTGGCAGTCGTCGTCACTCTCCTCGCGATTGGATTTCCGAGCCGGCCCTGAGGACGAGCTGGTGCTCTCTCCGCCACGGATCCTGTTCGAGGTAGATGCCGAGCTCGGCGGACTTTCATCTCCGCTGTAAGACCTTACATCCATTGCCTGAGAATCTTCTGATTCCGACCTCCCCATCCTGTCTACAGCAAATACAAATGTACAGGAATGACTAAAGGGAGTCGGGACGTACCTAATGCTCCCAACTGCGGAGTGTGGCCGACTCTTCTGGTCCAAGCTGCAGAATCCCGAGAATATTCTTTCCGAGCTAGTTATGTCCGACCACTCTTGCGTCCGACCTAAATTCCTTGAGAAATAGAAAGTGAAGTATGCAGTGAAATCTCGGAGGAGGTGGCCCTATTTATAGGCGCCCGTGAAATTCGCCTCGGGAAGACCAAACGTCGCGTCTCGTCAGAACCGCCAGGTGACGTGGCAGCCATCCGTTGGGCATGCACTGCTGACGTGGCCATCCCTACTCTATCGGGGTCGGGCACCTGCAGCTCGGGATTAGCTTCTACCTCTAGATCTCGCCCACTCGATCTCGACTGGGGGGGGGGGATGGCGAGGGGTTCCCGAGCTGAGCTAAATTATCCGACCTGATCAGAGATGGGCCAATCCGCGCTCCATCAGCAGCTCGCTCAGCCCAATGATCAACCCCAGATGACTGACCCGACCCCATTAACCCCGACCTCAGTTCCAGCTGTTCCGATGGGACATAAAGCACTGATGGGACATAAAGCTGCGTCGCATTAAAAGCTGTCAGACCTAAACTTAGTATAAATAGAGCTCAACCCTCCTCATTTACTCTCTCTCTCGTTATTAATTGCTCTAAACTACTTTGCCAGCTCGGACATATTAATCATTCGCGCGCCTGAGGGGAAAATCCGGGTCGTCACCCCGCCTTTTCCTTGTCTTTCTTGTGCAGGATCTGCAGCCGACCAGGAAAGTTTAGCTCGGAGTCGGATCAAAGGAGTCTAGCTCGGCCAAAGTAGCTCCCGAATCTAACTGTGAGATTTTCAACCTCGACAGCCCCTTATTTTTCCAAGTTGTTAATGTTGATTTTAGTATGAGGACCTCGTGATTGACTTTGACCGGAGTTTTTATTTTTTTGGTTAAACTTATGTCGTATTGCACTTACCCATTCATTATATTATGTTTTTAATTCTTTTTTTTTTATGGGCCTTGGTTTTGGGGCCCCTTTGGTGCAATTTTTTAAATTTGAGTATTTTTAGAGTTTTCAATTTTTAAAAAACAACATTAATAATCCAAAATAAAGACTTAGTTTCTATTTTTATCAATAAATTTATAGAAAAAAATAGAGACTGAATTTCTGTTTTGACATCTTTTAAACTAAAAGTAACGAGATTTACATACTTTTATCATAAATAATATTATTTTTTAGATCATAAAACTCTAAAAATACCTAAATTTAAAAACTTTTATATTATAAAAACTCTATAGTAATTGACGTTCAAAATAGCTATCAATTGTCGGCCCACTCTGTTAAATGACTTGAGCAGCGTTGTTTGACTTTTCTCAGGCTTCCAAGAAATGGATAAGAAAGAAGACTGGAGTGAAAGAAAAGGAAATCCGCAACAAATGAAGCTCAAAATAGGGACGAACAAATGAAGGATAGGATAGATTTGAGTGTTGAAGACAATAAGTACACATAATAAATTTTTTTTAAATATTAAACTTTTAAATGACGTGATTGGTTAATAAGATTTTTATTGAGAAATATATATGATAATTAAAATTTTTAATTAATGTAATGGAATAATATTTATGTATCCGCTTATGGTTTATTTACGCATATTTAATAACAAATAATAAATTTAATCTCATTAAATTTAAACTGTAGTCTTAAAATTACCTTTTGACGTGAAAATTACGGTTGATTCTGAGACGAGAGTCCCATACGTGAAGCCTCCAAGATTAGTCCATATAGAATTCGTGCTATCAACCGGATTTCACCCACTAGAGTTCTTAGAGAAATCCTATATTTTTCTGACTTTAGAAAAAGTGTTCTAGCTCTTTATCTGTCAGAATACTATAATATATAAGAGGCACATATGCCCTTGGAGCTCATAATAACCAGATCATCATCTAATTACTACGAGCTTAATTAAATTAATATTAAGACGATCTTAAAATTAATTTAATTTTTTCTCTAATGCAATTAATTTGCAAATTCCTTTTATGTGTGACCTCTTGGATTTATAATTAATCGGTAGCGAACAATTAATTCAACTAATTAATTAAATTAGAACTCCTTCTAATTAATTCGCAAATCGCGAATGACACATAGTTTTATATCTCGATTACCCAATTAAAGATGAAGTTCAATTATACGAACTCATTTAGTAATTTTTATGCAATCGAATCCTACTGTCTTAATTATCCTGATTGAGCCAGAGACATGGATTGAGTCGTTAAACACTATTAGTCAATCATATGCCAAAATCTATTTAATTAGTAATTAATGAATAATCCGTAGAATGACTTCTACAAATTTACTTTAGCCAAAGATTTCTAGTTACTTAATTAATATATCGTATAGGATTCCCAATTGACAGTTCTCATATCTACATGCATATACCTCCATGACGGAATAGATCATAACCACTGAATATATTGTCTAATCCGTAATTAGGACTAGCTTATATTGTGGTTAAATTATTACGAAAAGGTAATTGAGCTTTGGGTTATATTGTTACTCTCTGCTTTCTAATATTTATTTTGGTCAATTCCAACCGAGTAGTGTTTTCAGTTTGGTAACTTTTCTGCTGTTGTTATTTGGGAGATTTTTTTTGCTGGTTGTAGAAATAATGTTATAGTCAAGGGAGGTCAGGAAATACTTTGAACTAGCTTTGTATTCTGAAAAAAAAAAGAAAGTAAACCTGATGAGTAAAATTCTTTTAGATCCATCTTGTCATGTTAACATTATTTTTGTGATCTTCTGACTGGCTCATTTTTTTGATCTGTTTGAGAAATCTCTTGGGAGGTTGGATTAAGCCAATATGGGTTGCATGCAAATATCTGTTACTGATGTATATCCATCCTAATTATGCCCAAACAAAAATAATGTGATGAGAAGTTTCCATGGCAGAGAGAGAGTATCACTCAGCATTGCAGAATATGGATCAGTTTTGCAGCATCAAGAGTATCACATTCATTCCTTAACCTCCCCCCCTTTCATTCCATCTAATCTACTTAATTATTTGGTATATTTTAATGACGAATTGATATATATATCCATCTGGTACAAGTTTCGCATCTTTATACTTTGAGAAGACTCCAAGGGAAGAATTGTTAGAGAGAGAGGATCGGAGAAGCCTTATTTTAATTGAACTTGAGATAAATAAGACTAATCAAGAATATAGATACTGATCTGTCTGTCACGCAAATACAGAGATAGAGAGAGATGGAAATTAGACATCTTAGCCATGATCATCCTTTGGTCCTGATCAAAGAAGTTTTGCCGGAGGGTGATGATGATGATGGGAAATTTATATGTCACGGTTGTCAGGAACTACTCTCAACGTTAGAGCCGGCATATGTATGTGGGCAGTGTAAATACTTCCTCCACAAAGTATGTGCCGTACTAGCTAGGGAGATCACGCATCCCAAGCACGATCAACACTCGCTTATCCTTTTGCATAGATCACCTTTTGATTCAGGCAAGTACAGATGCCAGGTCTGTCTTCTAGTTAAGAAAGGTTTCGTCTACTATTGCTCGCTCTGTGAATTTGGTACATGCATACCATGTGCTCATAAGGTCAATAATGATGTATTATGTGCTTCTTTCAAGGAGGAGCAACATATGATTAGGCATGATGGTCACGAGCATTCACTGATACGCCAACCCAAGTCAGCGTTGTTTCATTGCGATGCTTGTGATGTGGAAGATAAAGATATGTCTTACACATGTCCTTCATGGCCATTTTGGATACATGAGAGTTGTGTCTCATTACCGAGCTCAACCAAACGCAAGGACCATGATCATACTCTCTCCTTGTCCTATGGCCTTCCATCTGATTACACAAAATACTTTCTTGAATGTGAGATATGCCGCAAGGGCATATTACCAGCATATTGGGTTTATTTTTGTGGGCTGTGCACATATTTTGTTCATCTCAAATGTATCACCTAACAGAATGAAGCTAACTCGTAAGTCATCTTTTCTCAATTCCACATCTCTCTTGGTTTTTTCTTTTTTTTTTTTAGTGTTTTTTGTAATTGTTTGTGCTTACGCTTTTATGAAAACATTCTATGTATAATTTTTGTGATATTTAGAGATGCTCAACAGGATGATGATGCAAACTTTAAAGTTGATGATGTGTTGTACTTACAGGCGACTGATATATCTAAAGAGCTTATTGGGCATTTCCTACTCGGAAAGAACCATCAGCTCAATCAGATTCAACCAGATGATCAGATCAATGACTTCAGCCATGAGCAACACCCCTTGATTCTCTTTCATGAGCAGAAGGACAATGACGACGACGACGACGACGTAGAAGATGATGAAATACTGTGCAATGCTTGCATTACGCCTATTTCTGCTCCTTACTATTGTTGTGCGGAATGTAGTTACTTTCTTCATCAAGCTTGTGCCAACTTACCAGGCAAACTACAACATCCCAGTCATAGCCACCTGCTCACCATCCGTTGCTACCAGAAATTCCATAGCATTTTTACTTGCAATATCTGCGATTGGAGTTCCAATGGCCTCTTTTTCAAATGCGAGAGATGCAATTTCTTCCTCGACGTCAAATGTGCTGCTTTCCCCTTTGCTGCGCCTGTTAAGCACACAAGTCATAAACATCCCCTCTTTCAATGTGAAGCTTCAAATAAAACATGCAATGCTTGTGGTTACCAATGCAGTGGTCCCACCTTTGGTTGTCTTTCTTGCAAGTTTTATTTGGACTACGACTGTGCAATGCTTCCTCCAGCCATCAAGCATAGATGGGACCCGCATCCTCTTCCCTTGAGATTTCCGCCATTTAGTGATCTTCCAGTTGATTTCGATTGTGATATATGAGAAAAGGAAATGCATCCTAAGCGTTAGATTTATCGCTGCTCTCAATGCGAATTAACCTTTCATCCAAATTGTGTTCCCAGACTTCGCAAATATCGTAATATCAAGTTTGGTGGCATGCTTAAAGTGGTCTCCCACCAACATCCTCTCAAGTTTATCTGGAAAGCCACGCTAAAGTCTTCGTGTGACCTTTGTGGAAAAGATTTGAATTTGGATGTGGTCTTTGAATGTGAAGATTGTAACCATTGTCTATGTCGTCCATGTGCTCATGAAATGTCCTAGTTCAACGTTTTTCTTCATTAATTTGTGAGATACAAGGAGTTGTTAAAATTGTATCTCCGAATTATGCCATTATTATTCTGTGGGTTATAATGAGTTGCTAAAATAAATTCTGAGAAATAAGTGATCTGTAGCTTCTTAGGATTCCTTTTATTACGTTGTGTGAATTTTATGTGCTCCAATACATGCTTCAGTAGTCCACCAAACATTTTTTTCTTTTGCCCAAAAAAAAAAAAAACGAAGAGTAAAGGGAAAGAGTAATTTTCGACCATGTGATGTGGTTTTCAGTTAACAATCGAGCAATTATGAACTTGAAGGGGGCTAATAATCGTAACAAATACTAACATTAGTCCTCACTCATTGTTTAGGATGGAATATTTGCTAATTAGCATTGGCTAATAAATTATAAATGTTGGATCCACGCATGATAGTGCCACACACGATTTAACTAACAGATTGAACGACTCTAAACTTGAATGATCTGTTTGTATTGTATTGCCTTCTGATTCTTTCTTCTCCCTTTCAAAGTTATGTCCCTGTCGAGTCTCCCCTTAGGCCTTTGGCGTTGATTGATATTTGCCTTTCTTCTTTTACCAGCAATGAGATGTATGCTTGTATATTGACTATGTAGACTTGCGCTATCAAAAATTTTGGAGAAAAAAGTGTGATCTTCTTGTGTTCTTCTTCTCTAGCTCTTTTGCTTTTGTACTCCATGACTTGCCAGACCAACTTTAATTGTATGGTCCGTGCATCATTTAACAAGTAGTAAACAAGAAGTAAGATGTATATTATATTGGTACATCATATCTAGTGATAAAGGGGTCTTCTGTGGTTCCAATTGTCTCCAAAACTCTTTAACAAATTTATGATAAAAATCTCTCATGTTTGTTTTTGCATGTCATAATCCCACATTCAACTTTTGATCTATTCTTGCCCCATCTTATAAGATTAGAGCCTGAAATGACAAAAAAGAGCTAGAGATTGTACACATGAAAGATAAGGAATCGATTAACTTTATAAAGTATTACTCAAAAATGATGTAAAGTAACGAGAAGTTCTAGAAATTACTCTATTTAAATTATTAAGGAATATGGTTTTTTCAAAGGACTCTACTCTTGTACCTAACAGTTGATGAATTCTCACTGAATTACCTGTAGAATAAAGGACCTAGGGTGGTGTCTAGGTTCCCACTATGATGCTTAACTTAGTAATGGGAAAAAAGAGCTCGGATAGAGCTCAAATAGGCAATAAAGTAATGTAGACTGCTTAACTAGAATTCAACACCCCTTTTTGCTAACTATCGGTACATATTTATAGGTAGAGTTGGACTTATTATGCCGTTGAGGGGAAACTGGGATTGACCCACAATAGACGTTGGGGTTGTTTCCCACGGTTTCTCTGAGCTCTTAAGAGCATGCTTGTTTGAATTAGTTGTGATTGCCTTTGAATAGGTCAACCATGTTTCAAGCTCTTGACTTGGTTATCTGGGTTGGGCCTCGATCTAGTTAGCTTTTGGGCTGTGGTTCGGTTCAGACCATTGTTTTAGTTGTTGGGCTTTATTTTACGGCCCATCATGTCGTATGGTATATTAATCAATCAAAGCTGAGCAGTGATGAAATATCTTTCTGTATTTTGTCGAAATTATACATTAAACTTTGTGCTATTGTAATAATCCATTAATCTTTATGATTTATAAGAGTGTCAAGTAAAGATTAAAACCTTCTCTAAATGATACTTTATCATAATATTCTAACATTATATTTCAACTGTTTATTTCAATTTTAAACTACAAAAAGAAGACAAGTGAAATTTTAGATGCTTCGAGTAAAATGAAAGACTGAAATATAGTGTTAGAATATAGTATAAAATATAAGTTAGAAGAGGATTCTAGTCCGTAAATATGACTTATTGCTTCTCAATGTCTGTACGCGAAGTTGTTTGTCACACTTGTATTAGATTATTAAATAATTATAGCATCACCTAATCTAACAAGTAATTTCAACAAAATACAAATGTTTTCTCCCCTCTATCCCATAGCTAAGTGAAGCCACGGAGCTATGCAACTCGTCAATAACAGGAACCAGGCTTCTGCTGTGTGATGTCAACTAAAGATCTTTTCAGTCGAAAGCACTAACAATCACTTATAAAGTATATATGATTGTGCTGCAATTTTTGTGCTTATCACTAAGATGGGATATAGATTGTTCAAGGAAATTGGTTCACTACGTTTTGAATGCCCTCTTTTATTAATGTGGGTCTTATTAACGCGTGGGACTTACCTACACAGAATTGATGACATGTGGACTGTTGATTTTTTTTGTGGATAACTAAAAATAGATTCTCTACTCTCAGTACAGAAAGAGTTAATTCTACACACTGTTATTCTGTTTATACTTGTCACGCCCCCAAATTCGCCTAAGCGAATCTCAAGGATGTAACTGCCATGCATTAAGAAAGAACGTCATTCCTAAATACGCAAGACACTAAACTTATATATATTGAAAAACCATAATAATAAATAGGCGACAAACCATCAGAGCATCTAAACCAAACTAAACACAACAGAACTTAATCTCCAAATTTAATAAATAAAATACCCCAAAATACAGAGTCTTAAACCAAAGTGTAGAATTATAATCCAATATCTAAACGAAATAAATAAATTATTCATATATAAGAAATTTAAATGTCCCACTCAATCTCTTATCAATGCAACTTTTGTCCCAAGCAATAGCCAAAGTCTATTCCTACATTCTACAAAGAAAATCATTTTTGTAAAAATAAGACACAAATCTCAGTAAGTGGCGATCCCCAAAAAAAATCTCTTGGGACCTTTAAAATATTCTTGTATGTCAAATAGTCATTTCATTATAGTACATAAATATCATAGATTCAACAACAATAAAGCACATGCGAAATCATAATATTTCATGCCTAAAGTCATAAAAGTTCATGCCAAACTAAATTCATATGTCCAAAAATCATAGTGCTATAAATCATAGTCAATCGAATCAATGCACAAATCTAAGTAGACTTTTATCCTCTACCCCAGAGTCAGAAGTATTGACATTTATCATCCGTCAGAAAGTCTTATTGGCATTTAGCCCTAACCAACAAGTGTCAAATATTCATTATCCTTCCAAATTCCTCATTTTCAAATATTTCACATGTATTCGATAATCAAAGGTCAGAATCATTGGCATTTATCTCCAACCAATAAGGGTCATAAAATTGGCATTTATTCCTAGCCAATAAAGGTCATAAGATTGGCATTTATCCCCAACCAATAAGGTCATAATATCATAAGTCTTTCAAAGTCTCAAATTTTCGACAAAGTCCTAATTCACAGCTCTTTTCTAAGTTTCGAGTATCAAATAGTCCAAAGATATATTCATTAATCACATGATGCACAAATTTAAACTTCGAAATGCCAAAATATTTTCATAATTTCATAAAATCAAACTAAAAGTTAGTCCCAAAGTTTTGTTTTAAGATTTTGAAAATCATTTACAAAACTCAAAGTCTAACATACCAACAAATCTATGTCAGCATTAAAACTATTCCACAGGATTTAAGGGCCAAATTGAAATAAGTTGCAAACATAAAAGAAAAGGAAAACCATTTCTTTGACCAATACGTCACGATGAACAGTACGTCATGAACAGTAACGATGTTACTGTTTACGAGAACAGTGCCTCTCTCTTTTTCTTTTTTTTAATCAAAATCCTTCATAAATAGAAAGTCATACTAAATTCTTTTCATTTAAAATGTTTCTAAGAATGATATCATGCCAAGTCATTTAATCTTATCTAGATTTCTCGTGCAGAACAAAGAACAATGGAATCATGAGTCTTTCTGTAAAACATGCAAAACACGTTCGGGACATTACACAATATGACTCTAAAAGAAAATAAGTTCAATAAATCTAGAGTCCATAGTTATAATAGGATGAATAATAATGAAAATTTTCAAAAGTGAGGATCAAATCATTTACTTTTTTGACGAATTAAGTTTAAGCCTCAAGAATTTTCTGATTCTATCATGATCTTCCAAGACTCTAAGTGGAGTGGTTTGCGAAATATATTTACAGCTTGGGTATAGATAAAATATTTTCTTATTTTTTTTGTAGGAAGGCTACTTAAATAAAGACTTTTAAAACTAGGCTTAAATACTTATCACGATGCCTTAATCTAAGTATCAATAATCAAATAATCAAATAAATCAAACCTAGAATACGGTGTGTTACAATACCTTAACTCTCTCTGGTCACCTTCTATACTTTTCCATCTGCCATTTATTACCTAGCATCTTAATTTCATTCTTTTGATGTGCTAATGGCTACGACCAAAAAAAAAGATGTGCTAATGGCGCACCTGACTTCATTGCCAAAGCTGCTAACTAGTCAACTTGCTCTCTGACAGGGGTAGTAATATTTCAAGAGAATTTGTATTTTGCTATTGGACTTCCCAAACTATAGGATTGCATAGGTCCTATTTTAATCTTAATGGATTTTCATATTTCCAACAGAAAAGAAGGTACTAATTTTGACTTGCATAGCGAGAATCCCAGGTTAGCAAATATCGACTTTAGCATCTAATAGTGAACCTTTACACCCGCACTTTTTAAACAATCAGGAGAAGTTTTACGTACCACTGATATATTATATCAATTCAAATTAAATTAAGTATTATCCCATCAATGAGCTCAATTATATAAATTTGAGGATTCTATTTATTTTTATTAATTAATAATCATCTTTTCTGACAATTATATGCACACAAAATTCACTTTAAGTGTTTCTATTTAGCTCGATTTAAATCTTCTTCTACTCTTACAATTTTATATCTAGATACCGTAACACTAGTATAGTATTGGTAATAGAATTTGTGTTGAATATATTAAATATTATAATAAACTCATCTCTAATAGTTTAAATTTTTAAATGAGGTGATTACTTAAGTTTTTAGTCCGATATTACTTTCAAAATTTTTAAAAGTTCAATGTTGTCTAATATAGACCAAACAGTCAACAACTTTTGTTCAATGATACTTCTAACAAAAGTTTTACTCTAAAAGTTCCACAGTTCAAAAACTGAAATTTCACAACTAGGCCAAAAGAGCCAAAGTCCTTGTGTGAGGATTTAGACTTTTTCTGTTTATAAAGTCTTGAGATGGTTTTTATAGTTCCGTTCTAAAAGCTGTGAGCTTGTGAGTGGAGGAGGGTTTTGGATATTTTCTGAGCAAAAAATCTACTGCGTTGTAAAGATTTTGGTTGAATGGTGAATTTTTTAATTTCTTGGGTTGTGGAAGTGTAGGTAGATGACCGTTAAAATATTGTGTGTAAAATTCTTTTGGATTCATCTTGTCATGTTAACATTATTTGTGATGTTGTGACTGGTTGATTGAAATGGCATGCGATCTGTTTTTGATCTCTAATTCATTTCGTGTCAGATATCATGGGGATGGGAGGTTGGATTAAGCCAATACGGGTTGCAAATATTTGTTACTATGTGTATATCCATTCTAATAAATGCCCAAACAAATAATGAGATGAGAAGTTTCCATGGTAGAGTATCACTCAGCATTACAGAATATGATGGATCGGTTTTGATCAATCTAATCTGATTTACTTCAATTGTTACATTTTAATGATGAATCCATCTGGTAGAAGTTTTGCATCTTTATTATACTTTTGAGTGGACTCCAAGGGAAGAATTGTTAAAGAGAGGATCGGAGAAGCCTTTTCTTTTTTTCTTGAACTTGAGATAATAAGACTAATCAACAATAGATTTGATCTGTGTGTCACGCAAATACACAGAGAGAGAGAGAGATGGAAATTAGACATTTTAGCCATGATCATCCTTTGGTCCTCAAACAAGTATTGCCAGAGGCTGATGATGAAAAGCCTATCTGTTACGTTTGTCAAGCACCACTTTCAACGTTAGAGCCAGCATATGTTTGTGGGCTGTGTAAATACTTCCTCCACAAAGAATGTGCCGTACTGTTGAGGGAGATCACACAATATCCCAAGCATGATCAACACTCACTTATCCTTTTGCATAGATCACCTTATGATTCAGGCACTTACAAATGCAATTTTGTGGCATAAATGGTGTCAAGGGTTTCGTCTACCATTGCTCACTCTGTAATTATGATATATGCATGGCATTTGCTCCTAAGGTCAATGATACATTATGTGCTTTCAAGGACCATATCATTAAGCATGACGGTCACCAACATTCACTCATATTCCAATCAAAGCCATCGTTGTTCCACTGCGATGCTTGTGATGTGGAAGATAAAGATATATCTTACATATGTCCCTCTTGCCCATTTTGGATACATGAGAGTTGTGCCTCATTACCAAGCTCAACCAAACGCAAGGACCTGCATGAGCATACTCTCTCCCTGGCCTATGGCCTTCCATCTGATTACAGAAAATACTTTTTTGAATGTTAGATATGTGGGAAGGGCATATTACCAGCATATTGGGTTTATTTTTGTGGACCCTGCAAATATTTTGTTCACCTCAAATGTATGACAAGTGAGACCCAACAGAATAATGAAGCTGACTCGTAAGACACCCATCCTTTCTCAATTGGTTTTTTCTTTATTTTATATATTTTTTGTAATTGTTTGTGCTTACGCTTTTTATGAAAACATTCTATATATAATTTTTGTGATATTTAGAGATGCTCAACATGATGATGATGCAAACTTTAAAGATGATGATGTGTTGTACTTACCGGCAAATGATATATCTAAAGAGCTTATTGGGCATTTCCTAGTCGAAAAGAATCATCAGCTCAATCAGATTCAATCAGAGATCAATCATCTCAGCCATAAGCAACACCCCTTGATTCTTTTTCATGAGCAGAAGGACAATGACAACGACGACGACGACGACGACGTAGAAGATGAGGAAATACTGTGCAATGCTTGCATTACGCCTATTTCTGCTCCTTACTACAGTTATGTGGAATGTAGTTAATTTCTTCATCAAGCTTGTGCCAACTTACCAGGCGAACTACAGCATCCCAGTCATAGCCACCTACTCACCCTCCGTTGCTCCCCACATTCCTATGGCCTTTTTGCTTGCAATAACTGCCATTGGAGTTCCAATGGATTCTTTTACCAATGCAACACTTGCATTAATTTCTTCCTCGACGTCAAATGTGCTGCTCTCCCCACTGTTATTAAGCACAAAAATCATAAACATCCCCTCTTTCAGTGTGAAGCTTCAAATAAAGCATGCAATGCTTGTGGTTACTCATGCCGTGGTGGTCTCACCTTTGGTTGTCTTACTTGCAAGTTTTACTTGAGTGACCGCTGTCTTTTGCTTCCTCCGGCCATTAAGCATAGATGGGACCCACACCCTCTTCCCCTGAGGTTTCCGCCATTTAGTGATCTTCCAGTTGATTTCGATTGTGATATATGCGAAAAGGAAATGCATCCTAAGCGTTGGATTTATCGTTGCTCTCAATGTGATTATACATTTCATCCAAAATGTGTTCCCGGACTTGGCAATTATCGTAATATTAAGTTTGGTGGCACGCTTAAAGTGGTCTCCCACCCACATCCTGTCAAATTTATCCGGAAAGCCACGCTGAAATCCTCTTGTGACCTTTGTGGAAAAGATTTACGTACTGTCTTCGAATGTGAAGAGTGTAACTATTGTCTATGCCATTCATGTGCTCGTAAATTAATGTTATAGTTCATCGTTTTTCTTCATTAATCTATATATGAGATACAAAGAATTATAATCTCCGAATTGTCATTATTATTCCCTATGTGTTATAATGAGTTGCTAAAATAAGTTCTGAAAAATGAGTGATCTGTAACTTCTTGGGATACCATTTATTGCGTTATATTGTGTGAACTTTATGTGCTTCAAAAGATGCTTCAGTCCACCAATAATATATATATATATATATATTTTTGGCGACTCCAAACTTAAATGATCTGTTTGTATTGTATTGCCTTCTGATTCTTTCTTCTCCCTTTTAAAGATGTGTCTCTCTCGAGTCTCCCCTTAGGCCTTTGGCGTTGATTAATATATGCCTTTCTTCTTTTACCAGCAATGAGATGTATGCTTGTATATTGACTACGTAGACTTGTGCGATCAAAAATTTCGGAGAAAAAAGTGTGATGTTGAGACTAATCTTTTTGTGTTCTTCTTTCTCTATCTCTCTCTTTTGTTTTTGTTGAACTTTAATTGTATGGTCCATATATCATTTAACAAGTAGTAAACAAAAAGTAAGATAGTATTTATATTGATGCATCATATTAAGTCATAAAGGGTCTTTTGTGGTTCCATTATAATTGTCTCCAAAACTCTTGACAAATTTTTGGTAAAAAATCTCTCATGTTTGTTTTTGCATGTCATAATCCCACATTTAGCTTTTGATCTCTTGGAGCCTGAAATGACAAAAAAGAGCTAGAAATTGTACACATGAAAGATAAGGAATAGATTAACTTTATAAAGTATCACTCCAAGAATTGTGAAAAAAAATTATGTATTTTATCGAAATTGTACGTTAAACTTTGTACTATTGTAATAATCCAGTAAATAATCTTTATGATTTATAAGAGTGTCAAGTAAAGATTAAGACCTTCTGCTAACTAATACTTTATTATGATATTCTAATATTACATTTTAGCCATTCATTTAAATTTTAAACTACAAAAATTTGGAGGACAAATGAAATTTTAGATACTTTGAGTAAAATGAATAGTTGAAATGCAGTGTTAGAATATATAATATAATATACTAGTTAGAAGAGGATCCTAATCCGTTCTTAATATTTGGTATGCGCGGTTGTTTTAATTTCATGTATTACCAAAAGGATATTATTGAACAATTATAGCATCACGTAATTTAACAAGTAATTTCAACAAAATTCAAATGTTTTCTAATTTCCCCTCTACCCCATAGCTAAGAGAAGCCACATAGCTATGCAACTCATCAGTAATAGGAACCAAACTTCTGCTTTGTGATGTCAACAAAAAAGATATTTTCAGCCGAAAGCACTAACAATCACTTTGTAAAGGATATATGATTTTGCTGCGAGTTATGTGCTTATGACTAAGATGGGATATAGATTGTTCAAGGAAATTGGGTTCAAAATGTTAAAACATTTTGAAAGTCTTTTTTTATTAATGTAAATCTCATCAACACGTTGGACTTACGTGCTAAAAATAGATATGTGAGACTGGGAGCGTTTTTAAGGATTGCCTATTGTTCAAATAGCTTAGTGTATAACCACTTGGAAGTGGGAGTCGCACATGATTTCAATGGAAAGTATGATAGAAATTGTTATGATGAAAACAATCCCTAATGTCGTCATAGCATCACATTATCTAGAAGTTTGTAGTTGTACTTTTATGTCGTAGGTTGACGTAGTAGTCAAAATCTAATTTGGGCTGAAATTTGACTGAGTGAATATCTATGTATTACATGTGTAAATGCTATTAAATTGACTGGACAAGGTCCAAATATCTTGAAGAAGAAAGTTGGTACTTCATACATGACATTTTAACCTAAGGAGGATAAGTAAGTTTAGTACAATTACTTCGTGATTCTTATTGTGTTGACTACTTATTCATAACTGCTATGTTAGTAGGGTGGATTCAAAATTTTTTTTTAATAGAATTAAAATAAATAATTTTTCTACTATATAAGTTTATCTTTTTTTTATTGAAGGCTAATTAATTTTTTTTAACTAAAATACATAAATATTTAAATTTTTTCCTAAAAAATATATATAACTTTTAACGTTATTTTTAACCAATGAGAGCTACAACGCTCACTAGTCCTAGTGTAACTCCGTCCCTGTATGTCAGGCCCATATTCATAGGATTGATGACACGTGGACTGTTGATCCTCCTTGATAATCAAGCCATTGAATAATTAAAAATAGATTCCTTACCCCCAGCATAAAGAGAGCAATTATACACACTGTTATTCTGTAAAAATTATACCTCAACTCTCTCTGGTCATTTTCTATACTTTTTCATCAGCCATTTATTACCTATTATCTTATAGATTGTACTTTTTTTTTTTTTTTTCTTCCTTTCTAAAGGAGTCGAAGTAGGTTACACAACAATCGATCTAGGGGATGATTCACACATTCTATCATTCTCCAAAAAGAAGCAAAAAAGCATAGGGAAGATGTTCCACCATATGAAATCCAAAAAGAAATTGTAACGCATAATTGACAAGTCAATTTATAGATCGATTAGCTTCACAGTAAATATACACTACCCTATATTGATCTCGTCGGAAAATGATCAATTTGCGATTTTTGATTAAGGGTCTAAGAGGACTATTGATTGGCACCACCCGTATGCAATGTCCTTTATTTCTTTTCGTTACCTTATACACTTTTTCTATTCTTTTACTAGCATCTTAATTTCATTCTTGATAAGCTAATAACGCAGCTGACTTCATTGTCAAAGCTGCTAACTAGTCAACTTGTTCTCTGACTTCATGGAGAAGTTTCATATCAATTCAAATTAAATTAAACATTATCTCATTAATGAGTTTGATTACATACTTTTGACAATACTATTTATTCTTATTAATAATCATCGTTTTTGATAATTTTATGCACATGAATTCACTTAAGTGTTTTTATTTAGTTCGATTTAAATCTTCCTCTACTCAGTACAATTTTATATCTAGATATTCAGCACCAATAATATAGTATAGGCAATAGAATTCGTTAACCTCGTCTTCTAAAGTAGAATGCACCGATCAAAGGTCTGATTTGGAAAGTTTCAAGTTTCCAAGAAAAAAATCTAGAAAGCTTGACTTGGTCCCCCTATATCGATTTTTGGATGATTCTTTTAGCCCACGGTTTTAACCTCGAAATTTTGGTTTCTGCCCCTTATTTTGCTAAGTTGTTAATGTTGATTTCTAGTATGAGGACCTCGTGATTGACTTTGACTGGAGTTTTTATTTTTTTGGTTAAACTTATGTCGCATTGCACTTGACCCATTCATTATATTATGTTTCTAATTCTTATTCCTCTTGGTGCAATAGGTGTGGGTACTTGTAGAACCCAAATGACTCTCTATACTAATAAGACCTATATGATATGGATTCTATTATGTTGTGAGAGCTGTTGAGTTTAAAGCTTCTTTTTTTTTTGTTGTTGATAATTTTAAGAAATATTTTCACACAATCAACTCACAATAAACATGAATATATCATATTAGAGTTGAACCTCATAATTACTTCACTGCATGCATTATTTCAATCTTACAATTGTAGTTAGATCTCAAGAGTACAGCGGTACACTTCAACATATGTACCAAGTCAGTCAAAAATTTGATATGACAACAATCAAAGAGTTTCAAACCAACGTTTTAATGAATCTCTTCTCCTCGTTGTTAGCTAGGCTACCCCTTGGGGGCCCCAATCAGGGACAGACTCAGGCACTGGAACTCATGGTAGTCAATGGGGCTCAGAAACCGGGATTCAGGGACACTAATTTATACATAAACGAATACATATTACACACATTGCAACAATTATAAAAATATAAGAAGAAATAAACCAATATATGCAATTGCATATTTTTAAGTCAGACTAGTTCCAATGTATATATACATTCAATAAAGTAAATTATCGTTAATAGTTTAAAAAGTTTGGAAATTTTAAAAATTATTGGCCACAACGATTTCCTTTTCTCACTATACAAGTATTTCAGTACTGACAGCTTGGGAAACAAGTACAATATCAGCATATTTCATACAATGCAGCAACATCAGAGTTGAAGTTTGTTAGCTAACCCTCCACCACTATAGTTTGATTGCCAAGTATCATTCATGAATTCATCTAATTGCCATACTTTCAGGAAATGTAAGACTTACATTCCATCTCATTGCTTGTCACCAATAAGCAAATTAACTTTTGGCAGAATATAAGTACAGGAAGAACACAGAAAGAGGAGCATCAGAGATAATGACAAGAAATTGCTGGGGTTCGATTCAAGTTTCTAATGGACAGAGAGGTGACGAAAGTGATTCTCGCAGCTTCAATTAAGTGTTCATTCGGAGGTGACAACATAAAGCTTGGTGTTTCGCCAATCTGGCCCAAAACATCAAGTCTCTGCACTGTAAAAATTTATTTGATCAATAAAAAAGATACTTTTGAGGATTATTCATTATATTCAACCCTTCACTCACACAACATATGGAAAGCCACTAAGGATACGACCTTACAGATGAAATTACTAAAATTTACCAAGTTTCCCTTTATAATACCTATTCAAACATCTCTTTTCTTTCCTTTCCCTTCCTTGGGGTAGTTGGCAGACAACATATTTTGCCCAAATATTGGAAGCTTACAACAAGCATATTATCAGTGCAATGTAATAGTTTGAATCGCAAGAAACAACAGAGATATATATACATTAACACTGAGACAGCAAAATATATTCTATATAATTCCCTAAATTCTTACGCTCATTAAAATTCACAAAAGAAATTACAAGTAAAAAGAAGAATCAAAAGGGTATGGATCTGAATAAATTGACTGGAAGAAAAAAAATCAAACAGAAACTTTACACCAATTACTACACAAGACACAACTTGTTTTAACTCCACCTTAGGTCAGGCCTTAGCAGCACCAACAAATGAAAAAATATAACATTCAGAGTGAGTTTATCACTAACATCAGCAGCACCAATAAGAGATGAAGGAGGAAAGATATTTCAAATTAAACTTTGCTTATGTACCTGCTGCTTGCAACAATGCGTGAGTAGAACTGAATGCTTGAGGAGAGTGTGGGTTGAAGTCGAAGACCTTGAGGCGGAGTTTGGGAAATAGATCAGATCATTGGTAAAGTATTTTTACATTTTTTTTTAATAACATAATTGAAATTACCAAAATACTCCTCATTATTGAGGAATATTTCAGTGCATGCCCTTGCATGCACTGGGCACAGGGCAGGTCCGCCCCTGGCCCCAATGGCAACATACATTTTCTTTTGTTATGGTGATGATGGTTTGAATACATCTGTAACAAAAGTGCATCAAATTGACAGCTGAAGACATTTCTAACAAAAGTGCATCAAATTGCCAAGCTCTCAAATCAAAGTGGCGTACGCTTATGCCTATCTCTCTACTTGAGCAAATAGTTATATAACGTGGCCATTGTGTAGTAATTGACGTTCAAAATAGCTATCAATTGTCGGCCCACTCAGTCAAATGACTTGAGCAGCGTTGTTTGACTTTTCTCAGGCTTCCAAGAAATGTATAAGAATTCGACAAAAATGAGAAAAAGAAATGAATAAGAAAAAAGACAGGAGTGAAAGAAAAGGAAATCCGCAACAAATGAAGCTCAAAATTGGGACGAACAAATGAAGGATAGGATAGATTTGTGTTAAAGACAATAAGTACACATAACAAAACCCTTTTTAAAATGCTAAACTTTCAAATAACGTAACTGATTAATATGATTTTAAAGTTAAGTTAGAAAAGGTTATGGGTTCACGATTACTCATTAAAAAATATGTCATACTTAATTTAGCTGCTGCGTGAGAGACTGTGTTAAAAGCAATACTTTAAATTTTTTGACGGGCGTTATCAACTAAAACTGAGGTCGAGGTCACACTCAACACCCGATCCTATTAGGGGTGGTTTTGAAAATCTCTACCCTATCTTACCTTATCATTTCTTGGGTTGGGTTCTATTGGGTTGGTCACTTATATGTGAATGGCTAAATAGTTTTTTGTTTTTAATTATTTGTTTAATAAAATCCAACATGTTTTAAAATTAAATAATTGGTTTATGGGCCTCTTATGACCCATGTTTGGAAAAACCTAGAGTTGGTTACAAATAACTCTTATAGATTGTCTTAAAAAGAAGAGAGTGCAAGAAAAATAGAATGTGAATAACAGAAAAACAAAAAGAGAGTTTCTTGTTCGTCACTAATTGAGCAAGTTTGTTCAAGGTGAAATTAGATGGTAGGTTCTTATCGGATTGAGCTGAAATTTTGAAGGTCTGTTATTGACATCTGATTCTTCAAATCTAATGGTGGGATCGCGTTTTTAAGACCTAGCGAGCTCCTAAAGATTCTGTTATGTTTTGGTGATATCCCTTATTTTTTATTTTATTCTACTTATTTGTGAGAGTTATTTATTGTGGGTAATGTAAGGCTTGTTGTTCTTGATTTTGTTCTTGATTTTTAGACCTTTGTAATCCTTATCTTTGATATAGTGGAAGTTTGGCGGTGCATCTTTTGATCCCGTAGTTTTTTTCTTCGCATTTGAGGATTTTTCACGTAAATCTTAGTATTCATTTTTATGTGTGTGGTGTGTTGCTTGGGGCAAATTTAAATTTTCTTGTTTGTCTCATCAATTACTCGTAGGCTAACACAATTAGAAAGAGTTTTTGCTCTACAGCGTTTGTACTCTTTCCCAACAGGTTCTTCTCCTTTATTTATTCTCCCATTTTCTAGGTTAAGTGTATTATGGACCATCATATTTGGTCCTTTTAAATACCATCTATTTGTTTCAAATATTTTTTAATATATTTTTCATAGATGATTAGTTTATTACTCCAAATCTGATATGATTAAAAGTTAAAAAAGACCAAATCTAATAACATATAATATATCTTATTTAGAAAATTAGAGAATAAAGAAAGGCGACTCTACTCTACTCCATAATTTATAGGAGGTTATAGAGTGAACTCGTAACTCTTTTTTTTCCCTTCTCTTTCTCGCATTCGAATTCGAGCAGTTTCTGATTGGATGAAGCATGTTAACTACGAAAATCATAAAGTAATGTCGAAAATATACCTTATAAGCCACAAAGGTCCTTTTCTTTTTAGTCTATAAGTATCATTTGTAATATATTAATGTATAATCCAATAATTTCTTTTTAATATATATATATATATCATTATTAGGTTCGGAGACTTTAACTATATATCTAATCCAATAATCGGTTCAATAAGATAAGAGTAAGAAGAAAGATAACCAAGCTTATATTTTATACCATACTTTATTACTATCGATCTTGATATTTTTTTCTCATATTCTATCTTTTTTATAACCTTATTTATGAAACCATTTTAAGACAGGTTACATGTTTGTTGTACCTATTTGTGCAGCCTTATTAGAATAATACTAATTTGCTTTTGAAGGAGATGCAACAAAAAATAGGAAAGAAGTACACCTAAATATATACATCGGAAAAAGGTTGGCATTTTAGGTAGCAAAACCATAAATAAATAAATAAATAAATAAATAAATAAAAACTTGCAGAAATGAGCTTTTTTAGCCTTTGCTTCGTAACCTAATTTTTTTTTTTTTTTTGTTTAAAGTATACTCTTACGACATGCCAAAATTTTCTTGTATCATAGACAAAGAACTACCAAGGTCCCATTTTCTAAAGAAATGGAATTGAAATTAATAAAGAATAAATAATAGTTGGGTAGCAATTTCTTGTAGTTAAAGTTTTCAATTTTGAATTTTGTCTTCTCATCTTAAATATTATCTGATCTCATTGGAATAGTAGGTTAACGATTTTTTGTAATCAAAAGTTTCAATTTTGAACTTTTGTCCTTTCATCTTAAATATTACCTGATTCTAATGGAGTAGTTGGGTAGCGAGTTCTTGTAGTCAAGGTTTCAATTTTGTACTTTTGCCCTCTCATCTTAAATATTACATGATTCTTTGACTAATTTGAAACATGCATGAACTACATCACGAGATTAATAATCTTGAGATAGATCCAATTCACTACACTATTTTAGCTCTTCTGCAACACTGTAATTGAAAAAAAAAAAAAAAAAAAAAACCATTACTATAAGTTTCTTATTGTAACGGTCGGTTAATTTTTTCTTTTATAACTTCTTCTTAATAATTTCTTATGAAATAGCTTTATCGCAACAATTTTAAATTATAGTTGAATTGTAGCGATTTTCAAAATCGTTGCTTAGTACTTGTAAATACTATTGCAATAGAGTATTTGCAATGGTTAAAATGATCATTCCCAACGAATTTTAGCCATTTTATAATAATTTTAAATATTATAACAAATACAAATATCATAATGTGATGTGATATTCTATGATGTGAAAATTACTTGCCATTAAAAAAAAAGATACGAATAAGGGATTGGATTATTGGACTTCCCAGTACGTCTTCACTTGCCAAAGTTGAATGTGGGCTTTGAAAAGTAAAAGACGTTCATGATCACATGATAACCCAATAAACCATATCCAATAATGCGACATAAAAGTTGGACTTGGAGACAATAGAAAACGGACAAAAACAAAATATATATTTTTGTGACTGGACAACCACCATTAAACCATATCCAATGATGTTTAAAGGAAAGATTTATTATTGCGACAGAAGGGGCCTTCAAGTTTTTGTCATGGCTTTGACAAAAAAAAAAAGTCTTTGTCATGGCTTTATAATCTCTACCACTCTCTAGAAAAAATGTTCGAACAAGTGGTTATGTATTTTTTTTAGCAAAATTAAATCTCTAAAAAGTTGACTCTACAATTAAATGGTATAAAATCGAATTTCTAATTAATAAAAGCGAAGGTCATATGTCCATCTATAAAATGATATGACTACACTTCGTTTTTTCTTATAAATTGTTGTCAAATTTACATAATATTTAGAATAAATAAATTCTATAAAATTTTACGGAATTCATTTACAATTTTAATTTTTCGTGTTTGGAAGTGTCATTTTAAAGAATTAGAAAGCCAAAATTTATAAATCTTAAATTTACTCAAACTTTATCCAAATTTCCTTACTTAAGAGATAGAATTTATAATTTCAATCTACCAAATTAGTTGCTCATCTTTTAAATACTAAACTACCTTTGAAGTTTCTTTCCTTTTCTAGTGCTTTTATTTTTTTTTGGCTCTTATTCCTATGTAGTTAGTTTTTCTTGCGAGCATCTTTACGACAAATTTCTTTTCTATATATATTTTTAAAATCTAAGTTTATTTTTTGTCTTCAATTAAATGGTCAAATCATAAGTTATTTATTTATCCATCCTTATTTTCAACTAGTATTAACATACTTAGTCATATAAAATCATAAATTATTTATTCATGTTTTCTATTCATCAACATTAATTAATTAAGTTTAATTTTAAAATTGATTAATGTTATTGATAGAATATATATTCATGTTAAAGTTTCAAAAGCAAAGGTTTAAGATATAGGAATAGAAAATGAATACCTACAATAAATATATTTACAAATCACAGAATTGATTTAATACTATTTTACAGTTCAAATAAAAAAATTTATTTATAAATACAAATCCTCATGAAATTCATTTATAAATCAAATAAATTTCACACTAAAAATACTTCCAAAGAGTCTGTAATTATTATACTATCTTTTCTTTTCTTTTTTAATACACGAAACTAACTTCGCAAGTCTTTGGAGTTCACACGAGGAGTGTCTAATATTGAGACACATAATACCTCTCTAGAGAAGGCTATTAAGAATTATAGGGTTTTCATTTTAAAATCAATTGATGATAGGTGGAGTAACTCAATATCTTATAAAGTGATCTTGAAATTTATGATTTTTTAATGTGAGATAAATGTACATTCTAACAGAAACATCGTCCAAGTTAGTAAAAAAAAAAAGCCCACTGAAATTAACTATCTCAAAAAGTAACTTTCTCAATAATTCGAACCCAAACGTGAACATTGCCATTCAAAACCGGAGGTTATATGATATTGATCAATCTCATATTTATGAAAGCTCCAACGACAATATTTGGTAAAATGAGTCACTCTTTTCTGAATAATTTGCTCTTCTAACTCTGATGAAAAAAAACAACAACAATTTAGCTCTTTGTTGCAACTTGGAATTAACTTAAACCCAATAATTAGTCCGCGATGGGAAATCTATCAACTTATAACGTGGTGTAGCTAGCTTTGTGCGACAGCCTCATGACATGTATAATATGTACGCAGCCTCCACTTGAGCAGGAAAATTTTGATCGTGCCACGTGTCTTCTCTCAAAAAGTTACTATCGTCCTTTGCGTAATGTTAATGCAAAAAGGTAAATTTCACACTTAGTCTTTATTATTTATAGTTTTTTTTAAGTTAGTTTTTAATATTTTAAAAAAATTATATTAGTTTTTAATATTTATAAAGTGATTCAAAACAGTCTTTATTGTTCAAAATTAGCTAATTTAGTCTCTATTGTTTCTTATAAAATTTAATTTAGTCCTCAAATAGGGATCACGTATAGGGACTGAATTGAATTTTTTTTAAAAATAAAAGGGACTAAATTGAATTTTTTTAAAAAATAATAAGAACTAAATTAACTAAGTTTGAATAATAAAAACTATTTTGAATAATTTTTGTAAATATTAGGGACTATTATAAATCTTTTAAAATATTAAATACTCCATTAAAACAACATCTAAACAATAAGGACTAAGTGTGAAATTTATCCATACAAAATACGGTTCTTGAATGGAGGATGATACTGATTAAACACATAAGAAAAGACCTCGTATAGATTTACATGTCTATAGGCAATTATGATCATTGTGTTACATGTCTGGAAATAATTATGGTCATGGTCCACCATGTCTTCTTAGATTTGAGTAAGGCCTTAGTAATGATGCTTCGTATCGAGGGCAGAATTTTGCCACTACGAGTAATTCACTCCAAATTTAGGGTACTAAGTTATTCCTATATTTTTTTGCTCGAAGGCAAGTATATTCATTAAAGAATGAATAACAAAGATTACATCATAGACCATATTAAAAGAGCAAAAAACAATTAGCCAAGTAGGCTAGAATCAATGTTCTAAGAATTACATAAATTTCTATTGAGAACAATGTTCTTAAATTTCCATTCCTTAGTGAATTTGCATCTGATGTCATAGCAGATTTTCTCCAAAATTTGATCATCCGTAGTTGCTGACTGAGTAAAAATTCTACCATTCCTTTCATTCCAAATATAGTAGATGATGGACGTCCAAAAAAGGTGAAGGATAACAGACAGGAGTTGTTTTCTTTTATAGAAAATAATCATCCATTAAAGAATCTGATCCCAATTAGCAGTATTGAAAGTAGCTTTGTAGAGAGAGACACCCAATTTTTAGATTCTTTTAGAATAGTTGTGTAACGCCCCAATCCCTCACGGAATCGGGACTCCTATTAACCACGTTATACTCAACCCAATTCCAAACCCCGATCACGAAATTTAAGAAAAACGGACGAAATTTTTCCTATTTATAGGACTAATAAAAAACCCGCAAGCAGCAAATATAACCACACGAGCATGTAATCAAAAGACAATAAAGTCTATCTTTAGCTATTACATGCCACTGCTTTCAAATCACATAAGTCCTTAAATTGGTTTACAATCCAACAAACAATACAAACTACATACAAGACTTCAAGGGGTTTCAAAACAGAACAAAAATACATCAAGTCTCATTTTCACAAACAGTTTCCAACAACATCAAGATAAGCAACCAACAACACGGCACACAAGGTAGTTATTCTAACTGCACCTGAAACATGTTAAAATGAGGAATGAGTAACCAAAGTTACCCAGTGAGGGAGGTGATGTAGTAAACCGGGGAGTGCTACATGATATGCACAAAATAACCGCATATACAACATAAAATAACAAATCTAGCCAGACAAGTATTTAATCACATAATCAAAGGATACGGTTCCATTTGTCTTCCGTCACGAGCCATGAGCCAAGATCTTCAAGTAAGTGCCGGCAAAACCCTTATTCCATCAAAAATGGGGTACTCCGGATGTACCCCGATCCTACGACCCTTTCTCCTGAGATAGGTCCATATGCCCAGCAGGTGAACCACGCGTCTAAGGTAGTAGAGTTTACTCAGCGAGAGAAAGGGAATAGGCACCATGGTAGTCGAGGGATCACGACAAGCCCGATGCCGCCCGTGTTTCTCGACGCTACCATGTCCGAACTTGTGAGAATTAGCCAAGGACTTCTTCAATATGCTTCAAATATAGCATTCCTTCAATTATCATTATACAACACAATCAATTATTTGCTTAAGAAGTTATACATTCATTTTTAACTAACGCTAGTTCACAATTCCATTAACTTATTCATCTTTATTTGATTCCATTGAACTTACACAACTAACGATATATTTCATTGCTAAACATGCATTCTAATCATTACTTAAATAGAACATAAACTCAAGTGATCACACATGCAACATTCTTTAAGTTCCAAATATTACACAAAGACAACAACATAATAAATACATATTCATAGCAATGACAATTCATAAAAGAAGAAACACTATATAACATATAGCCAATAAGTTATATAAGCATAACTTCTCACTTACAACATAATTAATAAGCAATATAAACATGTTTACTCAATCTTTAACTAGTAACCACATAGTTCATTTCACAACTTCTCCAAATAGATGAACTTGTTACACAGGTACAATTAAATATTTATTCAATCAATTAAGAATCAACTAACAATAATTATTATCCAGGTTCATTACTAGTTCCTTTAGTCCATTTTAAGTTCATACACAACCAAGCCATGTAAACCAAGTAACTCGATTCACAAAACCTCACTACTAAGATACATATGCCACTCATGTGCATATAAATACTTAATTAATCAATTATAAAGAAATTGCCAACACTTAATCAAACTTTGACACTATTTTCCCTTTGTCCACCAATACAATTTGACACATAAATGGAACTCGAGTTACAGTATTTACAAGCTAACTATTTCACACTTCTAATGATACCTTATGACACCTACTCAAGCCTCGAAAACTCACTTTTAGTACAAAAGCTCGGGAAGGTCCCGAGGCGCTCTATAACTATAAAACTAGTCATTTAATATCGAAGACATACTACAATCACGTGAACCACATCCAAGCTCTACAAACACACATAACCCTCACATGACCCAAAATCACACAAAAGACCCCTTTGTATTCAAACCAACCATAACAAACTCCAATCACAATCTACTCAATTTGGGCATCAATCTAGCAATTGTAACACTTATGGCACCAAATGTAAGCACTAAAACCATCAATTGAGCAAAAGTCACACAACTCAATAGAATACTATTTTTTTCTCTAACTTTCTCAAGCTATCACAACCCAACGAGCTATGGTACTAGAAATTCGATTTCACCACTCAAACCTATCCACATTATGATCCACTTAAATGCAACGAAAACCTGTTTTAAACCACAACAACCACAAAACTCCATTTGACCCCTTAGTTGATTTGTACTACAACTACATTAATCGATTACCCAACTAGTGTCATAACCACACCAAAAGTGTTTCTATGACCTCCCAAGACAATGCCAACACTCAAACCGAGCAAATTTCACACTTGGTCAACACGTCCCCTTTGCAATTCAAGGCTAATTGCACAATTTTTCCAAAGTACAACCCAATTAAATCATACATTTAAGCATTCTAACATTTCAAGCACCTAACTAAATCGAGAAAACACAATTCGGAACAAAAATCACAACAAGGGTTTACTATTGACATTTTTTACTATTCATCATCTTCTTCAAACTATATTTTTCATTTTTAGCCATAAACTTAGTAATCTAACTATAAAACAATATTCTATGATCACAATAGAAAGTATTTGAAGCATAAACAAGTATAGATAGCCATTATATTGCAAGATCAAAAAATTAAAGTTAACAACTCAAATTGAAAAATCACATTGAATGAATGCATTCCTCACCAAAATGATAGAGGAAGAAAGCTATTTGAGGTCCTTAGGATGATCCTTGTACAAGCCTAAGAGAATTTGGAGCAAGAAAATAAAAGAGAAAATTTTGAAGAAAAAGAATGGAGCTCACGGCCCAAGCTCCATTTTTTGCCTTTTTTTATTTTTTTATTTTTTATTTTTTAGCTTATAAGAAGACATCTTGGTCAAAGGGTCAAAGGCCTTGGTCAATGGTTATTTGGGTGGGTCAAATAGCTAACATTTGGGTCAAATAATTACTAACTGGATCATTAGTTGTTTAATTAAAAAGCTGAAAATACTATTCATTTGAGGACACTAAATATTTTATATCTAACGCTCCCGATATGCTATGCACGTAAAATTAATGAACAAAAACTTTAATTTTGATATGTGATGAGAGAAAATATTAAATTTAAAAGATAAAATAGTTTAAAATTCACTCCGGGCTCGGAGCTACTTTTCCATTTAATTAAAAATAAAATAAATAAGTGCAAGGAAATAAATTCAAATACTATAAATAATAATAGTAGTTAACATTCATTTCAAATAGTTAATTTAGGTAGTATTTGAATATTTTTGAAGAATTATGAAAATAATCACTGAAATGGGTAAACTAAGTAAAGTAAACACATAATTCTAGGCTAGCATTTAAGATAACACTTGATTAAATGTAAATAGGAACTAATCACTATATGCCGGGTTCGGGGTACCACAAGTTGCACTCAAAAAATAATTGGTCTATAGTTTCTGTGGAGAGACCACAAAGAACACAAGTGCAGGAAGTTGGAATACCCCAACCAACCAACCTTTGTTTAGTAGGCAGTCGGTCATGAATTGACACAAGCAGTAAAGCAATGTCTAGGAGTGTGCCCCTGAAACCAAACCACATTGTACCAGTTGACAGACGAAAATTCATATCTGATGGCTTCCTAGGTATAGGAAGAGAGAACTTACCATTAGGACTAGGTGTCCAAACAATAGAGTCATATCTATTAGCGGTAGTAACAAGGGAAACAATATCATTGATGACAGACTGGAGTCTAGTAGAAATATTGCTAGTTCGCATTGTATGGATGACTTCCGTAACTGTGGTACGCAAAGAAATGCCTGATGATGAGAATGTGTTGCCACCAAAATATTCTTTCAGAATACCAAGATGATGCCAGCGGTCAGACCAAAAGAAAGTATTTCTCCCATTTCCAAGACGATAAGTGATAAAGTTTCTAGCCAACGGTCTGAACTTTAACAGTTTTCTCCAACCCCAAGTTTCATTTGTAGAAACATCAACCTCCCAAATAGACTTTCTTTTAAGCAGGTTCATCCTAACCCAACGAGTCCAAATAGAGTCGCTATCAAAGAAGAAGTGCTAGAAATACCATAAAGAAGCAGCAATGTTGATGTCTTCAAGCGTTTTGATACCTAAGCCGCCTTCCTCCGGAGGTTGGGCAATATGATTCAAATAAATTTTGGCAGTGCAAATGGAGTCCAGATTACCTTTCCAAAGAAAAGTGTCCAGCTTTCTTTCAATAGTTTTAAGAACCATTTTTGGCAACATGAAGATCCTAGACTAGTAAGATTGAATACTGATGATAATTGATTTGATAAGTTGACCCTTTCCCGCATATGATAATTATTTGTTAGCCCAGAGGTTGATTTTTCAATGATTTTGTCAAGGATAGGTTTACACGAATTGATGCTCAACCGCCCAGAAACAAGTGGCATGCCCAAGTACCTGACAGGAAAGTTCCCCTCCTTAAATCCTAAGAGAGTAAGAAGGGTATCTTTGAGAACTTCATTGCAACCGCCAAAGTATATTTCACTCTTAGTAGGATTGAATTTGAGACCAGAGAGACGGTAAAAGAGGCTCAAATAAAAATTAACAACTTGAAGAAAATCTAAGTCAGCATTACAGAAGATCAGCAAGTCATCTGTGAAGCACAATTGATTAAGCCAGAGTTTTCTACACTTGGGGTGAAATGTGAAACCTCTAAGAGAAGTGATTTTGTCCAGGATTCTAGAGAAGATTTCCATAACAAAAACAAAGATGTAAGGGGAGATGGGATCCCCTTGTCTCAATCCCTTAGCTCCTTTAAAGTAATCCACAAGTTCTCCATTGATAACAATTGAATACATCAGAGATGTAATACAAGCCTTAATCTAATTCAAAAACTTTAGTGGGAAGTTCATAGTCTGAAGCACAATAATGTAGAAATCCCATCGAACAATGTCATAAGCTTTCATCAAATCAATTTTGAGAGTGCATCGCGGAATAAGACTTTTCCTATTATAGTTCCTAACAACTTCCTGTGCCACCCAAATGTTGTCTGAAATTCTTCTCCCTAGAATAAAAGTTGACTGATTAGGAGAAATAATACTGCCAAAAAGTGGTTTTAATCGCATGACAAGGATTTTTGTGCCACTAATGGAGAACATAGCAGATTTGACTTTTTCAGCAGTTATGTCACAAGAGAGATCAGAGGCATCATCATATGAAATATGAACATTTAACAGTGATTTAATGTCATCAATGGATCAAGTTTTATGTGCATCACTAGGAGAACCCAGAAGAGATCTATAGAAGGTTGAGATATGGTTTTTAATATCACTCTCAGTAGAAACCCAAGTACCATCATCTGCTTGTGTGAAACCCCGTACCGAGCCAATATATAGCCCATATGCAATTTATAGCATTTTATATATTTTTGTATAATTTAATATGCGTTTATATTAATTAATATGAATTTATATCATTTAACGTGCATATGCCTTATTTAACGTGCATTTAAATTCAATTACATGTCTTTGAGTAATTTAGGTAACGTAGGTAATAATTAAATCATTTTACATGTTATCAAATTGGTTTATTTTGGATTACATGTATTTGTATCATTTTACGTGCACTTGTATTGGTTAACGTGCAATTTTGTAATTTTGCTATCGTATAACTTAAGTAGTTACTATTAAGTCAGGACAATCAACTAAATATTTGGAAAACAACTAGAATGGCAAACTAGTAGAACATAAGCTAGTTGAGGGGCAAGGTGGTCTTTTGGTCCTTTAGATATTTTTCTACCTAACAAATACACACAAAACAAACACAATACATCAATCACACACACTAAAACCCTGCAACACACACATACATAGACGCGATCAGAAGATTGGGAAAGAAGAGAGAAGAGAAAAAAGAGAAAGAATAAGAAGAAGAAGAAGAGAAGCATTTTCAAGCTAGCACAAGTCATTTTCAAGCTATTTATTGCATATACAAGTTTTTCCTAGGCCATTTCTTGCATTCAAACTCAAAAGGTAAGGTGAGGGATTTCTTTAAAAGGTTTTCTAAGCTCATTCAAGATGTTTTGATATGTGTTGAAGTTCATCTTGCTTATATATGTATATATATGTTAGAGTTTGATGAAAGTTTTAAGCATTATTGTAATGTAGTAGCTAGGGTTTGGTTTGAGAAACTCTTGATGACTCTTGGTGGATTGAGGAGTTGCTATGTAGTGGTCTAATGCTTGTGCTTGTAATGTAGTTGATAGGGATGGTATGAAGAAGATCAATGATGGGTGATATAAGCATAAGAGCTTTACATTGACTTTGATGATTCTTGACTTGTTGATTCAAATGAGTTGTATATGTGTTCTTGAGCTTATTAAGTTGTTTGGTAATGCTATGGAGCGTATTAGGTGGCAAATTAGTGTTAGAATCATGAGTAGCAAGCAAGAAAATGCATGTTTTGAGCTGTCGGATCCGGTTGATCGGATCTTACTTGAGTCGATCGGATCTGATGTCCAGATATCACTGGTCAGGATCCGGTCGAGTCGAAGTCGACTGGATCAGTTGACCGGATAGGTTTTCAGCATTGTGCAATATTTTTCAAACGACTATATCTTACTCAATTCAACTACAAATTGCGTTCCGTTTGATTCTAGAGTTATCTACATTCGATAAGCTTCAATTCTAGACCAAAATCAGAGTAATTGGAGTTTAGGAAAGTAGGGTAATTAACTGTTTAAGTTAGGCTAATGCAAAAGCCCTTTTAAGTCTTGCCCGTTTCGCGTTTTCTTGTCATTTTGAGTAGTCTATTGATGTCTTGTCACTATGTCATAATATTTGGCAATAATTAAAGCACTATAAATGCTATATATGCATGACCATTACATGCTTGCTTGATGTGCCATCGATTAATCATTTACTACCGTAAGACGTTTACGTGTTTACTCGCTATATCTTGTTATTACTGTTGTGACAGAAGCAACCTACTTTGTTGCTATCCTAGTCCCTCTCTCGCTCGGTGTCTTTTCTTGGAGAGTTGGGTATTATATATGTATATATGTATTAAGGTTATAACCTTCTAAAGGCCTTGGTGTGATCGATGGCCCCGGGCAGTGTCGGGCTTGTCGGTTGTACCCACGACCACCTTGGACCTATTCTTTACCTTTGAGGGAAACTATCCGAAACCCTCGGTTGTTGACAAAGTTAAGGCTTGGTGCGATCAATGGCCCCGGGCAGCATCAGGCTTGCCTGTTGTACCCACGACCACCATGGACCTATTCTTTATCTTTGAGGACTTGATTCGAGGCTAAAACCGCCATCATCAGCAAATACAATTACTCAAGTATCCTTTTTACTATGTGGTTCCTACCCCTGTTTAGACTCTTAAGGTCCACGGTGGGTAGGGTTACTTGCTTATTAATCATGGTAAACCCTGTTTCTTGCTAATTGTTCATCATTTGCCATTTACATGTGCATGTCATGTTTTTATCAAATCGTTTATGAAAAGATAAAACCTTTATGAAAACCCTTCATATTCCATCCTCACTGAGCTATATGTAGGATTAGCTCACCCCTATTTTCCACCATTACAAATTGTTCGGGGCTGGAGCTTGAGATCAGTTACTCATTTTGGTTAACCTCTTGTTATAATAGTATGAGCTAGACATGTGATTTGTTTGTAATGTATTAATCTTGTGGACATTTAACTATATAACTAACTTGATACATTACTCTTTTGAGGCTTAGTTGTAATAGTTGGACCTATGTGAAGTAACTTAGTATATCCAGGTCTTGTAAATTTGTATTTGATGGTTTTTATTTCAATCCTGAATGATGAAGTTTGTATAATGCGCCTGATGAGTTGATGTATTCAAGGTATTGTAATAGTAATCGTCTTACAGCCTTAATGTATTGATTTATGGTATTAGTGTTTAGGCTGTTGTTTTGTGTCTTAGCGGACTTAGGAGGAGTGATCTTCTTAAGCCCGTGGCATCACGATCCCAAAACGCTTGAGGTTTCGTAAGTTTCAATTGTAATTCCTTGTCATTATCATGATATCAGAGACCACGTTATAAATTAAGGAAATGGGGTTGTGACAGCTTGGAGCTTTGTGATAGAGTTACAGGCAACTCTTCCTTTAACAATCTTATGAAAGTATGCAGTATTCTTGTCACCCTCATTGATCCAAACAGCTCAAGATTTTTGCCTAAGGGCAGCTTCTTCAACCATAGAAAAGTCCACAAGATTTTTGAGGAGACAATTTTCTTCTTGTCTAAGCTGTGTCGAGAGGTCACCATCAAGAATACGTTTTGTGGATGATTGCCAAAGACTCTCTGATAGCAGCAGTTCTTCTCTCAGGATGGATGAAAAAATCTTTGTTAAAGAGCTTAAGTTGTTGTTTGAGGAGTTTTTGCTTTTTGTAGAGTCTGAACATTGGTATTCCTGCATTATATTACCCTTTTTTACACGCATAAAAGTTTCCCAATTCTCTTTTACTAACTTACATGTTGGAATGCTCATAGGGTATGGTCTAACGGTAGTACAAGATTTTAGTAGTAGAAGTGAAATCGCTTCTGTTAGGTTGTGAGTTCGAAAATCTCTACTATTTTAGAATTTTGTCTTTGATTGATCTAGTGAATGTGTAGAGACGCACTGATACATCTAAGAATTTATCAATTGGTAATTGAATTTCACCAATTAAGTTCCCACATCATTAAAAAAAAAAACTTACATACTGGAATGTCCGTCTGGAGGCTCTAAGGTTGTCACTGGCTTCAATTTCTTTTGCAAATTGCAGTATTTATGGGGTTCATTCTCCCTTATAGGCTACTTTGGCACTGGGCGTCAGAAAGATTAAAATAATTGAAAGACATATATATTCTTCCAGCCTAGATTATTCATTTCATATTGTAAATACATATATAATAGAAACAAAATGTGGGGTGTCGATATGACTGTACTTGGTGTATCCTATTCAGTCTTCAATATTTAACGTTGTTAATTTATAGGATAATACCAGGTTGTTGGCTGGATTTTTATGGTACTGTAGCACACAGTAAACGCAAACTGATAAACATCCTCGTTTACCTTGTTTTAAGTATGATTAATTAATCATCTGGGCCATAGGGGCTGTGCTTTTCAATGAGCATGCATGTAACAACGACGACTTCACACTAATAAGTTTCTTAATGTGGGGTCTCAATACGGGAGGCAATGAATCTACTTTTAATTTTATGTATGAAATTTTATAAATATAAATTATTAATATAATTATAATAAAATAATATAAATAATTTATAAATATTGAATTTTATTTATAACATTATAATAATATATAAGAAGATCATTTTCATATAAAATGACTTTAACTTTTAATTTCTTTTCATAGTTAAGTATAACCGGTAATGTATAACAATTTTAATGGTCTCAATTCTATTTTCATGGTCCAGATCACTATGGTCTTTATGATCAATCTCTATCTAGCTAGACAATCACTTTTTCTTGAATGAAGCTAAATCTCTCCTCTTTATGCGTAAGAAATTTAGTATCACTCGTGTGTAAAGTTTGCAAATAAGGCAGCTGATTGACTTGCTCGAAGTAGTAGACTAGGTTTGGTTTATCAAGATTGGACGTTGGATCCATTTGTCTTTTTATCTAATTAATTAAAAATTGTCCAGATCACTTTTTTTGTTTGTTATCACAACTTTTCCATGGTTTTGATGTCTATGACAGAGGTACAACAATGGAATGACAAAATTTAAATAGACTGGTCTGCTCTGGTTTTACTTTTCCACAACATACACATGCAAATGAGACGAAGAAAGTCAAGAAATTTGCCACTAGGGCCTTTGATATATATATAAGATGAAATGTGCTTTTTTTTTAAATTCAAATTTATTTTTCGTCTTCAATTAAAAGGTCAAATAATAAGTTATTTATTTTTTTACTCTTATTTTCAATTAGTCTTAACATACTTAGTCATCTAAAATTATAAATTATTTATTTGTGTTATCTATTCATCAATATTAATTAATTAAGTTTAATTTTAAAATTAATTAGTGTTGTTTTTTTTTTCTTTTTTTTTTGGGTCAAGATTAGTATTATTGATAGAATACATATTCATGTTGAAGTTTCAAAAGCAAAGCTTTAAGATATGGGGATACAAAATGAATGCCTATAATAAATATATTTACAAATCACAGAATTGACTTAATACTATTTTACAATTCCAAATAAAAAAAATTATTTGTAATTACAAATCCTCACGAAATTGATTTATAAATCAAATGAATACCACACTAAAAATACTTCCAAAAAATATGTAATTGTTATACTATCTTTCTTTTTCTTTTTTAATACATGAAACTAACTTTGAAAGTCTTTTGAGTTCACACGAGAAGTGTCTAATATTGAAACACGTGATACCTCTTTAGAGGAGGCTATTAAGAATTATAGGGTTTAATCTTAGAATTAATTGATAGTAGGTGGAGTAATTCAAGATTTTATAAGGTAGCTAGTCTTGAAATTTATGATTTCTCAATGTGTGAGAAGTGTATATTTTAAAAGAGGCATCGTCCAAGTTAGTCAAAAACAAGGCCCACTGAAATTAACCATATCAAAAATTAACTTTCTCAATAATTCGAACCCGAAACGTGAACATTGCCATTCAAAACCGGAGGTTGTATGATATTGATCAATCTCATATTTATGAAAGCTCCAACGACAGTATTTGGTAAAATGAGTCACTCTTTTCTGAATAATTTGCTCTTCTTACTCTGATGGAAGTTAAAAAAAAAAAAAATCAATTTAACTCTTTGTTGCAACTTGGAATTAACTTAAACCCAATAATCAGGCATGCTCAGAGACATACAACAAACATCATAACATAGGCATAAGATAAACAAAATGGGTTTTGGCCGCCAAGTGAAATCTATCAACTTATAAGGGTATCTCCAATAGGAGATATTATTTACAAAAATTTATTATTTTAAATAATTTTTAGAGATTGAGTCTCTAAATTTAGAGTCAAAATACATGGTCCACACAATTTTAAATATTTGTGTTAAAATAGAGATTCAATTTTTTTTTTTAGCTCTAAATTTAAAGACTCAAAAAATAATTGGGTATTTATTTTAACCAAAAAGTTAATAAAAGTGATAAGTCCCATCTATTTTAACTCTCAAAAAGTTACTTTCGTCCTTTAAAAGGTAAATTTCACACTTAGTTTTTATTATTTATATATTTTTTTTAAAGTTGATTTTTAATATTCTAAAAAAATTATTTTAGCTCTTAATATTTATAAAGTGATTTAAAATGGTCAATATTATTTAAAACTAGCCAATTTAGCTCTTATTATTTTCGATAAAATTTAATTTAATCTCCAAACGGGAATTACGTGTAGAGATTAAATTAAATTTTTTTAAAAAATAATAAGAATTAAATTAATTTTTTTTAAAAATAATAAAAATTAAATTAACTAAGTTTGAATAATAAAAATTATTTAAAATAACTTTTATAAATATTAAAAACTATTATAAATCTTTTAAAATATTAAAAACTGTTAAATTACCTCATGGAAAATTTAGTTCTTGAATAGAGGATGATATTGATTAAACACATAAAAAGAGACCTCATATAGATTTACACGTCTCTAGGCAATTATGATCATAGTGTTACGTGTCTAAAATAATTATGATCATGGTCCACCATGTCTTCCTAGATTTGGGTAAGGCCTTAGTAATGATGCTTCTTATCGAGGGCAGAATTTCACCACTATGAGTACCACATTCACTCCAAATTTGGGGTACTAAGTTATTCCCGCATTATGTTACTCCTTTCTATACACATAAATTTTTTTCAATTCCCTTTTAATAACTTACTTGTTGGAATGCCCTAAGTGATATAATTTAACGGTAGTAGAGATAAAATTATTTTTATTAAATTGTGAGTTCGATAAATTTTACTGTTTTAAAATTTTGTCCTTAATTAATCTAGTATATATATAAAAACACATCAATACATTTAAAAATTTATGAGTTAATAATTGTATTTTACTAACGGAATTTTCACATCATCAAAAAAAAAAAAAAACTTACATATTGGAATGTCCGTCTGGCGGCTCTAAGGTTGTCATGGCTTCAATTTCTTTTGCAAATTGCAGTATTTATGGAGATAATTCTCCCTTATAGGCTACTTGGGCATTGGGCGTCAGAAAGATTAAATTAATTGAAAGACATATATGTCCTTACAGCCTAGATTATTCCTATGATATTGTAAATATATATAATAGAAATAAAATGTTGGGGTGTACGATATGACTGTACTTGGTGTATCCTATTCAGTCTTCAATATTTAACGTTGTTAATTTATAGGATAATACCAGGTTGTTGGCTGGATTTTTATGGTACTGTAGCACACAGTAAACACAAACTGATAAACATTATCCTCCTTACTTGTTTTAAGTACGATTAATTAATCATCTGAGCCATAGGGGCTGTGCTTTTCAATGAGCATGCATGTAACAACGACGACTTCACACCAATAAGTTTCCTAATGTGGGGTCATAATACGGGCAATAGATCTACTCAGGATTTTATGCATGAAGTCTTACAATTATAAATTATTAATATAATTATAATAATATAATATAGACAATTTATAAATATTATAATAATATAAGCAGATCATTTCCTTTTAAGACGACTCTAATTTTTAATTCTTTTCATACTTAAGTCTAACCGATAACAGATAATAATTTTAATTGTCTCGATTAAATCGTTCATGGTCCAGATCACTACAGTCTTCATGATCAATCTGTATCTAGCCAGACAATCACATTTTTTTTTGAATGAAACTAATTAAATCTCTGCTCTTTATGCGTAAGAAATTTAGTATCACTTATGTTTGTAATATTTGCAAATAAAGGCAGCAGATTGACTTGCTCGGAGTATTAGACTAGGTTTGCTTTATCAAAATCGGATGTTGGATCGATTTATGTCTTTTATTTAATGAACTAAAAATTGTCCAGATCACTTTTTTTTTGTTTGTTTGTTATCATAACTTCTCCATGGTTTTTTTTTTTTTTTGGATTCAAGGAATTGAAGTATAAAATCATATAACATAACAAGCGATATTCAAACTTTTTATATATAACGAATAATTTTACCACTGTATTAGTCACAACTTCTCCATGGTTTTAATGTCCATGGACAGACTGGTTTTTGCACTGCATTTACTTTTCCACGACATACACATGCAAATGGGACGAAGAAAGTCATGATGAAATTTTACGTGGCCTAAAAGGTGAAACCTATGGACCACGTGAGTCACTCTCGCAAAGACTGTATTATTAATACGCTCGACTGCACTTCATTGCTCTCAACCGCACAATTTATGGCAAATTCAACACTAGAGTTGTTTGACGTCTAATATCAAAATTCCTCGGCTTACTAATTTTTTTTATCATCCAATCCACAATAAGTTGAATGGAATATGACCTTCGTCGGAATATTTAAGCTTTCTTTAAAAAATGTGTTCGTCAGAGTTAATTATTCTTACACTTTTAAAAACACAGATATAGACAGCACTATTATTTATTTCTTATAAATACCAAACCTTTATGAACATTGTACAAGTTACATTATTAGGTTTCTCATCGATCTGAATTTATGTTACGCAACAAAAGGCTATGAAAAAAAGAAGTTTTCCTACTATATATTAGAGTTTCATTTTCTTTTTGTCAAATTTGACTTTTTTCAAGATCATAGACTTCTACTTTTTTTTAATTATGTAAAATCATATTAATAGTATTTTCAATCTTGTTATTTGTTTTATTGGAAAATTGATAAAAGCGAGCATTCAAATTTTCTTAAAAAAATTTATTTTCGACTAGAAAAAGTCAAGCAAAGGCTGAAGTTTTAGAAATAGAGTTCTAATTTTGTAGTCATTGACATAGGCCATGGCCTTAAACTTAGGTTGGCCTAGTTAGTTTGTTGAGTGAGCATCCTTTCATAATATATCATATCGTTATGAACGAGATTTAATATTTCTAAATTATTCACGTTATTTTTTTATAAATATATTAAAATTCACAAATATAGATCATACAATAATATTATAACGTTATGAATAAAAGTTGAATTTCAAAAATAATATTATAATTTTATGAATATATTCATTTCCTAATGTGGTATTGTAAGATTTTTGAATAAAAAAAAAAAGCACCTCCTAGAAAAGAGGCAAAAAAATTTAATTTATATGTTATATTTGGTGAAGTCATACTCAAGTGCCCAATCGTCATTGATTGTTACATTCTCAACTCCCTTAGTAGCGAGTCCATCGAATCTAACTCAAAAGTATACTTTTCTAATTTTATGATAAGTTTTAATTTCATGTCAACTCCAAAGAAATTTAGTATTTTACATAATATAATACTATATGATAACTTGTTGCACCATTGCAGTAAACTACTACCAACTACCAACCGAGCAAATGCATGCACCTACCCTTTGGTCTTGAAAGAAAGAGATAAACGAAGAAAAAAAATCTTGTGTCGGCATAGGCGAGTGTAAATTTGTAGTATTAATTTACGCGTGTAAAGTATGAACAAAAAATAAAATTTATTGCAATTATATCTTTTTCGGAAATTGACAATTATGCTTTACCACAAATGTAAAGCGAAATATCTGCAACAAAGATAAAACAGCCCTCATTTGTATATTGTTCTTTTTCATGATAACTCAATAATTAGAAGAAATCACTTTTCTCATAAATTTCTAATTGTATATCCATGAAATGACAAACTTATGGATTCTATACAAGTTATTTTATTTTATTTTATTTCTAAATACTCTAATTATTGGTTATTCGAAAGCCACTTCTCTCGATAATTTATAATGATATCTATAATGGAACCAAAGTAATATCACTCATACACAATTATTTCTTAACAGTCCAATACTATTTTTCATAAAATCAATTTTCTCAATTTCTAATTATATATTTGTAAAAGACACAACTACCATAAGACATATGTAGATACCAAAAGTGACATAAACAAATCTATTCATAAAATCAATTTTCTCAATTTCTAATTATATATTTGTAAAAGACACAACTACCATAAGACATATGTAGATACCAAAAGTGACATAAACAAATCTAATAAATAGCAAGGCCAATATTAAGCCCACTCGAAGCAGTACAATAAAGAAGCCCAATACAAGTTGAAAAGTGGATGAAACAGTCTGGTAAAAAAAAAGCACCTCGTTATCACGTGCTGAAGTAACAGTGTAGGAATGATGATATAATCACAAAGGTCATAGGCTCAGTGTCCGATAGATCATCATGGTCTGTGTACAAACGACCCGAGAAACATGATAACACACACATATTGATAGAGAGGTGATAACTGAACTTCGCGAATCGTAAAAACGTGAATATACGAACGACTCAACCTCCCTAGCTCGGTAAATTTTTATCCAACTATCAGCGTTTATTGCTTGACGCGCATGTGCCCAGTGGCTTGCGAGGGTGAACATGGACAAGACAACAAATATCTCTTCTTGATCAATAAGAATTCATGTGCAAAATCTAAGGGTAGTCACTTGTTGAGAATGACACCAGATCATTTGCATCAACCAGTAAGAAACTATTATTATAACTATTTGTCTCGATGCGACTCGACAGAGGATCTAACGATTAATCAAATTTCAAAATCTAAAAACTAAAAACTAATAGCAGATATGAAACTCATGCCATGAATCAGTAAAAAGGACCAAACGCCTTTTAAAAAAAAAAAAAAAAAAAAAAGACATATACACTAGTACATGCGTACACACATAGAGATAGTTACATTTATATAGACAAACATTCTTCTATGAATGCAAGCACCATCTAGCAAACGTTCTTAATTCCTAAGCCTAAGGGCTAAATATCAAGTATTCTTTAGACTCGGTTAATATAAACAAAAATAAAATAAAATTAAGAGAGTTCTTATACCTCTTTAATCTTTATTGTCGTACACGAGATCTATTACATATTTATTTTTTAAATACTTCATAAATATGATTTTCAAAAAATCACGTCTCCCAATAATTTTTTATAATATACGTATTTGTAAAGAAACAAAATTATCGTCATTTGTACATAACCATTTTCTTGATACTTTAGTTCAGACAAATAAAATAAAATAACATAAAATACTGTAGTAATAAGGTTTCTGAAAAAATGACTCTTCTGAATTGTTGGCATTTATACATAACCATTTTCTCGATACTCTAGCAATCAGTTTTCCAAATAAAAATCATTCTTCTCAATAATTTTGATTATATTTTTAAAAGACCAAACTACCCTCAGGTATACATATTTATTGTTGTCGATACTATAATAATCAGTTTTCCAAAAAATCACTAGTCTCTAATCACTCTGCTTTATAACCTTCCCACAGCACTGATTCTCCTGGCTCCAACTGCTCACCACTCTGTCTCTCTCTACACACACACACACACACACACACATATAAATCTCTACACACATATAAAACACACACGCATACATACATATATATATATATATATATATATACACACACACAAAGTGAGTCGTCTCCGAGTCTATTGACATTTTGATAGTTGACGTTTGACCGATTCGTCAATGGAAGTAGAAACGCACGGTTCGGTCGCCTATTTGACTCACCATTCCGAGCTCTGCGCCTCCTCCGGCTTCCGGAGCAACTTCACGTCCTCCGACGCCGTCGCTGCCACGGAATGTGATCAGAGCGTCAACGGAAGCGGTGACGAAATGGCCTCTGTTTCTGCTCATGGCGGCGCCTCGCCCGCGTCGGAGTCGACGGGGGTTCGTGGTACCGGTGATGCTCCGGGGAGTGCGGCTATGAAGGTGCAGAAGGGTTACAGGAGCTACCGTACTCGGCGCATGTTGGCTGACTCCGCCGTCGTCGCTGAAGAGCTGTGGTTAGTTATCTCACTGTGTATGGCACAATAAATACACACATGGACGTTCGTGTTTATTTATTTATACAAATTCTTTTTTTTTTTTGGGTAGTATATGTGCTATAATTATGGAAAAATATTCGTATGTGGTTCTGGGATCTCTTAATTTTTTTTGTATGTATATGTGTGTTTATGTATTTTCTTTATTTATTTATTTATTTTTTTTGCTTAAAGCCTCCAGTGTCCGGGACCAACTTTCTTTATTTCTTTTTGTTTCTCATAAAATCATATATATATATATATATATATATATATGCACACTTGTATGTGCATAAATATTTACATACTTGCGTGTTTTTGTTTGTATGTTTTTGTATAATTTCTATTTTTTTTTCTTTTCTCGTAAATTATTGTTTAATAATTAATACCAAGACATGTATATTGGCATATATTTAAGGAAATCGTATAAAATATACAAGCGTGTGGCGACATGAAAATTATATATGAATTGATACATGTACACACACAAATATATATTTTAGTTCCTAAAAAAAGTGAAATTGAGGAAAATGAATATGCAGGTGGCAAGCATTAGACTATGCTCGGTTGAGCCACAGCACGATTTCTTTCTTCAATTTCTTGAAACCGGAGTCGGCAGCATCACGGTGGAATCGTGTCAGGCAAAATGCTTCAAAGGTATATTTTTATGAGTAATACTATATATCACCTCATCACCCTTCTTTATATTATAGAGTTTTTACCATTTGATATTCAATAGATGAATTCTTACCATAGGGTGAAGGGGTGACATAAAACATTACTTTATTTTTATTTTGCCTTTCTTTTTATTATTTCTTTATTGAAGTGATCAATTTTGATGTAGTAATCTAGTAAAATAAAAAGAATAAAGTGATACCACCATTGATTTACAATATTCATGTTTAGAAAATGGAAATGGAAATGGAAATGGGAAATTGATTTTCTCAACTTAACGGACACTAGTCACGCACTCTATATATGAGGAAAATATGAGCATCTATATACCAAGCTACCGTGGCTGTAAATGTAATTAGGGAAAGACATGTACAATGATGGTGTAAAATAATGTGGACAGGTGGGCAAGGGTCTTTCTAAAGATGGCAAGGCACAGAAGTTGGCTTTTCAACACTGGATTGAAGCTGTAAGTTAGTCATTTGCTGTGCTTTACTTGTGCCCACTCTTTCTTATTCGATACAGATTTTTTGGTTCACCTTTGCTCATTTACATTAAAAATTTAATGTGTATCAAATGTAGATCGATCCACGACATCGTTATGGACATTGGTTACATATTTACTATGAAGAGTGGTGTAAAGCTGATGCTGGTCAACCCTTTTTCTTCTGGTAGGTATTCTAAAGGTTTTCCATGTTAGAGTATTGTCCCAATTGGAAAATTTTTGGGGCTATTTACTCCTAGTGATCCATGGTCAAAGATGGTGGCCTCATTTTATTAAACAAAGACTTTGACAACTATATGAAGTATAAGTATTCTTTTTTTAATAAAACAAATGCGAATACTAATTTGAGTATTCCACTTCACCTAGATGAAGAAAGAAATAGTACGAGGAACCAATCAAGTCGTGGACTATATAGAAGATGGTGTAAAAGAATAATGTAGAATTTGGGAGTTGTATATTTTCTGGTTTGATAGTATCCAATGTTATTCAACTTATCTGCTTAGGTAAATATGTGCTACAAATCTGCTAATCATGGAGTGGATAATGAAACATGGGTTATTGGAGATCGTGTCAATTTTCCGAAGAGAAATTGAAGTCTAATCTAGTAAATAAGATAGCATAGAAATTATCAAAAAAATAAAATAGCATAGCATATATGTTGATTATGGATCATCTTTAAACTCTTCTGTATCTCTTGTTTGCAGGCTGGATCTTGGAGATGGCAGAGAGGTTGATCTCAAAGAATATCCCAGGTCTAAACTCCGGCAACAATGCATTAAGTACCTTGGACCGGTATGTCTAAAAGTCGTAGAATTCATCATCGAGTTTTGTTCTGATGGGGAACAAGAATCACATAGTTCATAAAAAAAAAAGAGCAAATCAAACCCAAGAAGAAGAATTACTAAACCTTCTCAAGAAACCTATTTTGGAGCCTTAAATCTTTGAGTATGGATGCATTATGGAGGAGTATTATATATGGTTGCGAAGATCTCATGAAGTACAATAAGTTCATAACAAGAATCGGCTTTAATCCTCACCTAAAGATAATTTTTTAGTTGTCCAAAGTTTGCCATTTATTATCTTTCTTATGTTGTGAATAGTACTATTGTTATGAATAGTACTATTTTGGTTAGTTATATCCCACATAGGAAATTTAGCAAGTTTTTAGGCTCAAGTGTTCCTATAAATAGATGGCTTTCTAACCCCTTTAAGGACACCTCAATCAATACAAAACTAGTATTATATAATTCCTCTCTAGCATTCTAGAGTCGTAATATTTAAAGTTTTCCTTGTATCAAGGATGTTTTGCTAGAATGAATCTAGTGTTTCGCTTCCGTTCTGCGTCATGTTCGGCTAGAACTAAGCTTCCCTCCAAGTTCCTAATGGTTCTACATCCTTTTCAACTTTGCTAACTAGGTCAAACCGTATAACATTATGCTTGGCATAATCCTGTAATGTATCATAGAACTTCAGGATATAATTTCATGACACTGCAGAAATAGGTGTACCAATATCTTGAATTAACACGCATGCACAGACACAAACACACATCTCAACTATACCCATACATTTAGATTGAGTATCAAATACTTATTCTTAAATCTGTACATTCGCAATGCTGTGTGCTCTTTCTATTGTCGATTTTCCTGTAAGCAGCAAGAAAGAGAGCATTATGAATATATTGTTAAGGATGGAAAAATAGTTCACAAGCAGACTGGAAATCTTCTTGATACGACCAAAGGATTGTCGGGAGCAAAATGGATCTTTGTGATGAGCACTTCAAAGAGCTTATATGCTGGTGAGGTGAGAGTTAAAAAGGACAGCAGTAGTTTCATTCTCCATTTTCTCCAAGGATTAGCTTCTTAGAAGTAATTTCGTTGTTAATACTTTCAGAAAAAGAAGGGGGCATTTCATCATTCTAGCTTTCTTGCTGGAGGAGCTACTTTAGCTGCTGGGAGGCTAGCTGTTGAAGATGGAGTACTTAAGGTATGATACATCCGTGTATTGTCTTTAGATCACATAATTATTTGATATTGCTGTATTGGATATATGAATTACATTAAATTGCAATATACAACTAGTAGTCAGACACTAGTGATATCGAGGGTAAAGGGTCAAAGGATGCTCTTCCTGTTAATGTACTCTCTATGTAATTCAGAATTCTGCTAACTATGATGAACTTAGATATTGAACTGGTCCTGTTATTCTGTTTTGAGAAACCGGGAACAAGTTGTCCACATCTTTCTGATTTAAATGAAAAAGAAAGTAATTTCTTTGCCGTATTAAGTGAGGCAGAGGACATACCTTTGTTTTCAGTTACATTTGTTCTTACTCTTGTGCATTTTACTTCTCAGTCTATCTCACCATATAGTGGACATTATCGGCCAACTGATGATAGCCTTGATAGCTTCTTATCTTTGCTTGAGGAAAATGGAGTCAACTTGGACGAAGTTGAGGTATGTGATATGCATATTTCCTTTTATTGTCGGATGGTTTGATGGTTTTGTAATACCTTAAGCAGTCTTTATCAAGTAGAGACCTAGGGCAGGTAACAGAACTAGGGCAACCACTAGATGTCTTACTTTGTATCTTCTATAGTATCCGATTTAATGGCCAAGCAAACTGGTAACCCGAAGATGAACTCATTATTGATACCGTTCTTTTGTACATTATGGTATTCAGATAAGGAGGGCAAATGAAGACTATGAGAACTATGAAGATGGAAAGTCATCTAAATACAGTACCTTGTCAACAACTTCAAGTAAATGTGAAATTTCATATGGGAACTCGACGAAAGAAGATACTTTCGAAATTTCTACAATTTCAGATGCCCCACAACCTTCTCTTCCAAATGAAGAGGACAAAGACCTACCCTCTGAGCAAACTGAAATTCTCCGAGCTCAAGTTGAAAATCCTTACAAGAGGACTCTATCTGGAGGTCTTCAGAGCCCAAAACCGGAGGTGCCAAAGAAAGCAATTTTTGAAAGGATTAATTCCAAGAAGGCTGTGAAATCATATCAGTTGGGGAAACAACTCTCTTTGAAGTGGTCAACGGGTGCTGGGCCCAGAATTGGTTGTGTTGCCGACTACCCTGTAGAAGTCAGGCTACAGGCCTTGGAACTTACACACCTCTCTCCAAGAGCATCTCCTACTCCTAACTTGCCAACCCCAAGGCGGATTTCTCCCCTTGTTTCACCTACCAATTGCCCTTCAGCAAATCTCTGCAATGGTGATTTGACATCCTGCTGAAAGCCTCGTTTTGGTGTCTCTTTTCAAGAAACTGCAGTGAGTGTAAATTCTTCATCATCCTGCACACTGATGCAGCCGCTTTGTTGAATATGAATATGTATTTGCTTTTTAAGTAGTTTGTCATGAAATCCAATAAGCACTATTTAGGAGAGTAGATGACATTTTGCAGCGTATACCGTCTTCTTAGACAGAATCTGAAAAATCAATTAGTCATAGTATGAATATGAGGTTTACTGCTTATAATCCAGTCGCACAATTGCCAGGACCTCTTGATTGGAGAACTTCTGGGCTCTCTTTTCGTCCTAATGGAAAAATTTAGCAAAATGCAGCATATTCTCTGTCTTATGATTTTGTCTTGATTGTATTCGTAGCCAGTCGAGTAGAAAAGCTTTCTAGATATCATCTCCAAAGATTCTTGTGCAATATTTAGAATTGATCATAATACTATCAAGTTCATTTCAGTGATATCAAGATATTAAAGTATATTAAAGAGTCGGTGATACTATAGTCCTTGCAATCTAAACGTGGATTCACTCCTACTGATGACAGAAGCATTGTTTAAGATTTGACAAAATGAACTTTAACATTTTATTGTTCAGAAAAAAGGTTAGTCTGATCTCTCAAAATTGACGCAAATGAGTTTTTGTTACAGTAGTTATTGGCTGGACTTAACTGCCCTCGCTAACATTGTGAAAATCACATCATGTGGGTGTCACATGTTGAGAGAGTTCATTGGGCTTTAACGGGCCGAACCTAACAATTTTCCTTTTGACACATCCCTAACTTCTTAAAACAGGGCAGAAGTCTGAATTATTGGACATTTCTGGTAGCCAAAAGAGGACTAACTTCACCTGGTGGTGGGGAAATCTGGTGAGAAATTTGATCTTTCATGAAGAGGGCCCGACAAAGATTAAGTAAAAATTGTCCCAATAGCCAATATTACCTCCTATTACAAATATTATTTGGCCTAATGTGTCGCTGCAAAACAAGATTTATAACCTTAGACTAGATGTGATCATACTTTAAGTAATTCTTCATCATTCGTTCCATAAATAGATGAAGACAATAGCCTGGCATCATGTTTGGCATGGGAAGTAGTGAATACATATCCAAGTAAAAGCGCCTATAATGCAATTACTGTGATCACTGACTAATATCATCTCGGTTACGCCCTGGTTGTTTTAACAAAAAATGAAGGAAAACAAGCATTTGGGTAGAAAATCCATTTTGATGTGTTTGTTTAAATTAAGAATCGGAAACAAGGAAAAAATCTTTTCAAGTTTTGCAATGATGTGACATCCAAAGTCGATGTTGATTCATAAAATCTCAGGTCAATATCAGTCGTTTACATTGTCGTTGGGACTTACACATGTCAGTGCCACCAATATATGGGAGACTGACCTCAATATAAATGACTTGCGAGTTTTTCTTGATTAAATGGATCGTCAGTATTCTACCTTCTTGAAGCCAACCCTACGTTTAGCATTACTTATGTCCAAGTAAAAGGCGTCAGTTTTTAGTCACATACAAGGAAATGATTTAGTTCCAGAGCTAAAGATCGCAATTTCTCGATAGAGCAATCGAAAAAAGCGTCAGTATTTAGTCAATCCTCAATGAAGCATTTGAAACTACAAAACTGATCATTTTCTTGGCAATAGAGGCAAGAATTGAATGAAATGAAGTGATTCTACCAATGCATACACTTCCCACATAGTAGAATCACATCCTAAGCTACAGGCCGATAAACAAGGATCGGACTCTTCACGTTATGCTTTGAATCACTCCATACTAATGATGCTGAGAGTAACCACGACCTTTCCCGAGCAAAACTGCCCTTCAAAATAACTTTGAAAGACCTTTTCTGGTTTCGCCCCGCGAATGTCAGAATCTTGGGAACAACTGTGATGGTAAGTTCCTTAGGAGCCTTAACTTTTGCTCTGTATATCGATCTGGGATTGCCTACATTCGTCACGGTTCGATAGAAAACTGCTGAAATGCTGGAATTTGGATTCTGGAGTTGAAGATGCATCGATGGATAGTTTAGGCCATCGGTCCCTCTTGCAGGCTGCACGCTCGAGCAATCATACTTTTTACTGCCAGTTAACAGGGCAATGGCTGTGCTGTTGTAGCCTTCTTTGCAGAGGAAACTTATGTATGATTTGATATCAATGTCATAAATTAGGCCTGGATGCAATGCTTTCTTTGGGTTGATTTGTCCTGAGCCAGAGGCTAGTTCAGATTCAACTGGTCTAATCTTCATGGATTTTGCTGCAGTGTAGAATATGAGAAGTTGATTAGAATATAGTAACTAGTAAAAGTGGTTATCAAATGTATATGCATATTCATATCTATCATAGATTCTTTAATGTCATTCTAGTGGATGTATAGAAATTTTTTCCATAAATAGTAGTTAATTAATTGGTTTGATTAGCAATTGGTAAGAAATATGAGTTCTATTTTAAAACCAATTGGTATTAGGTTATAGTAACTCACGATCTTATCAGATGAGTGCAGAATTTATGATTTATTAGTGTAGAGAATTGTATTCTTTAACAAACCCATCACACGGTCAAGGAGAAAGAGTTGCATAAGAGAGCTGACATAAAGTAATAGAGTCGGCGAGAAGAAATGGATCACACGTTGATAGAGAAGACTAAACCAAAACCTAACTTTGATATGATATTAAAAAATATAAGATTCCATCTTAAAAATCAATTGGTAGTCAACATAGTAGTTTAAAATACATATTATATATCTTGTGGTCTTAGAATCTATTATTCATCAACACGAGAGTGGTATTGTTTGGCAATTACTATTTTGCTTACTTAACAGATTCAGAGAAATTGCTCGGAAGGGATCTTACCAGACCTGAAAATTTTAGGTAAAATACACGACATTTTCTTGTGGTTTGCGAAATTGCTAATTAGACCATACTTCTTAAAAAGTCGCACGTCACTCCTCGAGATTGATTACTATTTTATCTATTGTCGTCTGTGATATCTGATCTCAAGGTCACGGATCTGAGTCGTGAAAAGAATCTTTTGTAAAAATGTATAAAAGTTTCGTATAATAGATTAAAGTGTGTGTAATCCTTTTTCGAACTTAGTGACTAGGGAGATTTTCATGTACCAAACTGTCCTTTTACGATAGGTTGGAAGAGATCTTACCCGTGGTCATCAAAGCGGACTTGATTGCAGCGGGTGACCAACCGGGACGGAAGGATTTGACATAGGCAGCAGCACCAGCAACATGAGGGCAAGCCATTGAAGTTCCGGATTCTATGTTATAATTCACAATTCGTTTATCGCGTGCGTCTCCTGTTAAAGTTGTCAATTTTGAATAAGCAGCTAGTATGCTCATTCCTGGTGCAGCAACATCAGGCTGGCCAATTGAAAACACTTTCTTGTGAGAAGGCGAACAAGGAAAGATAAGAGGAATAAGACTTCCATTCGGCATCCGGTAGTGAATCCTACCCACATACTCAATGGATGGGCACCACATGCAATGAGTCCCATTCTTACGAGTGTGATGCACTGACGAATGGGAGAATTTTCTTATCAGAATAAGGAAGTGGATATAGCCATTTTTACCTTGAGAATGTTGAGACTGATCAACTGGGGTCCTCTAGATGAAAAGGAACCCACGAATGGAGCAGTCATGTTAACAGTTCTTGACCTGTATATAACAGCTCTCGCGGACCTGCAAATGTATCATCATGACAGAGGAAAAAAGAATGATTTCATAATGCAACTTATCAGATTCGATTAAGTTTATTATTTTGCCGAAGGGCAGCTATTGAATCCGGCACGTGGATCTAACAGGCTCTCACAAACATAATAGGCACACATTATGAGTTTGGCTGGCCGGACCCAACAATTTTCCCTTTGCCAAAACAATGAACCATAAACTGAGTTTATAAATTTCTTATATCGCTCAGGAACACATGTGCATCACAGAGTTTGATCCTTTTATAATGTTATGATATTAGGATATGAACATGATAGTATAACAATGATGAAGTGATGATTATTTTGATTAAATGGGTAATCCACTTTCTATCATCATCACTTTATTACTGTTAGATCAAATAATTAATAGTTCAAATTTCTCTTATAATATTACGAGTCAATTAGAATTATGAGAGGATCCAAATTCATATCTCGCAGCTAACCATAAAACATGGCTACATTTACAAAGTTCATTAGATCAATATTACTGGTTGTTAAAAAACAAGTAACTCAATGCATGAAACTCCTGCTATGCATGAAGTCCGAGAAAATAAATGGTTTAAAATATAGTAAGAGACAAAGAGAGCGAACGTACTTGGTGGAGTTGATATACGTATCAATCTCTTTGCCGTCCTTTATATTGATGATTGTTGATGGTATAAGGGCAGGAAGAGCAGTATCAGTGAGCTGATCAGTTGATATGATGGTTCCAGCTCCATCCATTTCCATTATTGTATAATCCTGACCAGTATTTCCAAGGCAATACACGATTGTTCCTTTCACTTTCTTCTCGCTCAAGGTCCCATAATCACAAGCACTATCAAAAAACCAAATGAAATGAAAGTGAGTAAATTCCTAATATTAGAGTAATTGTACTAACATAGGGTGAAGAAGATGGTAATGGTGATAAAAAAGAGTTGAATTTTTTTAGTTATTTTGATGTATTTTTTTGTTGATCTAGAGGTTAAGGAGGTAAAGTGTTAGTTACATGTAACACATAAAAGGGGTAAAGTGTTCTTCCGTAAACATTAAGAGGGCCTAATGTAACTAACCCTAAGAGCAATCAATACGTAGTAGTTCAAAATAGAGTAGATAACTTAATACCCCTATGTTTTGTTAAAAGTATATAATATCTCTTTATATTTTAAAAAGTAATTGATTATCCTCATGTATTTTATAAAATTAACTAAATAATCCCTTTTAAAACGTAGCTGATTACCTCCTTTGTATTTTATAAAAGTAGCTGATTATCTCCCTGTACTTTTTAACACCCCTATGCTTCTATTAAAAAATAGAATTGGGCAATCAACTACTTTTATAAAACAAAGGAGGGTAATTAGCTACTTTTATAAAACATAAAAATATAATCAATTATGTTTTAAAACATAAGGGGTATTCAACTATTTTTATAAAATATATGAGGATAATCAGCTACATTTTAAAACACAGAAATGTATTATGCATTTTTGACAAAATATAAGTGGGTATTAAGTCATTTACTCTTTGAAATATAAAGTAGCCAAAATATAAGTTTTATGTGATTAAGACAAGCATTTCAGACTAGGTGGATTCAAATGTACAATTAAGTAATTTTTATAGACCTCACAAAATATTTTAAGCTTCTACTAAAATATCTTAAAAAATTTCTACTTAGAAAAAGCATTTAATCCCAGTTTTGGTTTTCAATTTATTTAACTCCACGGGTTAAATATTTTAAATTCATCCCTTTTATTTAAATAAAAAAAAATTGAACGACACTTAGATCTTAATGTATAAAACTTGGATCTCAATGCAACAATTTTAAAAGGGGGGAACAGCAGAAAATGAGAGAAGGCTATTTCTTAGAAATTAATTAAATTCTTTTCTTAGAGTAAATGAATTAAGAACATATTTTTAGCTTGAAATGGTATAATAAAGTAGTCCGTTAACACTTCTAATTAAAGTTATATTTGATTTCACAAATTCAAACCTGGCATTTCCAAAATTACCCCCGGTGATATTTTCTGCAAGGGCTCCACTTGTTAGCGAGTACATTTGTCTTTTGGCTTGAAAGGTATTAACAGACACTCCCTGCAGAATAATTTTACGTTATACAATTATAAGATAAGTGATCATTATATAAATAAACGTAGTGATTCATATAATAATTCGAGTTAATTATGACAAAAAAGACTTACGGAATAAATTTTCCCATTGCCTAATCTAACAGAAGTTTTAAACTGCCTATCAATGGCACTAGCAGCCACAGTCATGATCCATGGCGCAACATTTTGCACGCTAGATAAACGAGGCCCTTCGTTTCCTCCAGCACACGAAGTCAAAATTCCCTTCTTGAGAGCATGAAATGCACCAATCGCCATTGGATCTTCAAAAAAGTTCCTTGAAGGTCCTCCAATGGAGACTGATATGACATCAACACCATCAGCTATGGCTGCATCAAATGCTGCTAACATGTCCATGTCCTGGCAACCTATTCCCCAGCAGACTTTGTAACTAGCTATGCGTGCCGATGGCACCCCTCCGCGCGCAGTGCCTTTGGCTAAGCCGTATAAGTTTGCGCCCTGGACGGCTATACCAGCAGCTGTGGAGGCAGTGTGTGTGCCATGGCCATCAAGGTCTGCTGGAGTAACTTCATCAGGTGGAGCTGTATTTTCCAGGTTGAAGTATTGTGCACCGATTACCTTGCTGTCCAAGTTAGAAGCATGATTATTGTTACCGGGGTGGATATAGGATTTTTTTCTCGGTGGATTTATAGCACATAATTTTTAACTCTATGAATATAAATATATGTGTGTGTGCACGCGCGTGCGCAGAAGAGAGGTTGTAATCCACCTTTTAAATTTTTTTGTCACAAATAGCTAATCCTACAGGATCTCGTATAATGACTTCTTCTATTTCAAATTGAATGTCCATTTTTAATTCGGTAAGATATTTTTCGATAAAAATTCAAAAGTCATATTAAATTACAAATACTGGTGTTGATGGTTGAAGGACAAAGGATTAAATAAATGGGCTAAAGGAAAACAAATATATGCATCATTATGGTCCTATAACATTTTTTCATTTTAGAAAAATAGCATTCTTTTGGATTTTTAATTAAAAGGATAATTTAGGCGGCATTCAATTGGAGACGAGAAATATATATAGTTTAATAGAGTGGTCATGTGATTTTAATTTGAATGTATGTTTCTTGAATCGATCACCTCGTAAAAGTTTAAATTATTAGAGAAAAATTTATTATATTTATTTATCGTCTATACATGTATATGCACATATGTGTGTGTGTGAAAGAGAGAGAAACTTTTTCTTTATATAACATGAGAACTCAGTAAGCTGAACTCGACCATTGAATTATTCGACAGAGTCCGACAATCAATTGATAACCTCAAGTGTAACAGTACATCCCCACACATACATTAGAAAACAGAGAGAGAGAGAGAGACTTGCTTGTTGCACTTGGTGAAGTTTACACCCTTGGCACATGTGCCTTTCCATTTGGCAGGGGGTGGACCATAGCCTTTATCATCAAAACTTGGTGATTCTACCCATATGCCTATATCATTTAAGCAAGAAATTAACAAAAGAAATTAGATTAGTGTATGTCTCATATATTATCGCATAATAACATTTTAGGCAATTGTAATGGACCTGTATCCAAGAGAGCCACAATAGTATTGCTTTCCACTTGATGATTTCTACGCACTGTTTCTGGCATTCCCACAAAATCCCACGATCTTGTTGTAAGAAGTTTCTGCACAGTGTTTGGGAACACTGAAATTACATTCTCGTTCTCTGCATTCGCCAATATGCATCCAAATTGAGAAATCATCAAGAGAAATAACAAAATTTAACAATTAAAGGTAGCTAGATTAGAGTAAAAGTTCATGTATTGAATGTCAAATTTCTCATATATTATAGAGAATGATGGAGTGAAGGTAGAGACGGATCCAAGATTTCTTGTCAGGGAGGCAATAACGTACAGTTTGACAATCATACCAGTAATATATTTTTAGTGGGCGCTATCTTTTCTTTTCTTTTTTTCTGATGAAAAATATAAATTTTGTATATTTAGTGGGGTCAGTACTAGGCGCTTGAGGCCCATTGACCCCTTAATAGATATGCAAGTGGGTGAAGGGATGAATTATAGCAATGCTTGTTAAATTAATATATATATCCCCCACAGACTCCTTAATAGATCTGCCAATGGACGGTGAATTATAGTAATGCTCGTTAGATTAATACATGCCTGATAGCTTTGATGCTTCGTGAGGAAACAATCGTGCTGCGAACCCATTAAAGCTTCGTCCATAGCTATGTATCCTCGATTCTCTTGCTAACATGTCACTGAGGTTTGAATTCAAGAACAAAAAATATGGTTTATATATATATATATGGTTTAATATGGTTTATATATATATATATATATATATATATATATATATATTTAATATGTATATAATTTTAATGTACAAGCATATTTGTTTACTTTCCAATTGCTTCTGAAAGAAGATTATGGTGTTGATCAACCGCAGAAATTGAAGCACTATCCTCCGGCAGTTCTCCCATGTATACGATGTATGGCTGTTGCAAATATTTATGAGGTTAGAGAACGTGAAATTTTTTCATAGCATCACTAATAAAATATATGCTAATTTTTCACAAAATTTTCGAGGAATTTCAATATTATGTAGTCGGTTAATTCCTGAAGCAATTGATGAAAGCTGTTAATACTAAACGTCACTCTATTCTTATCACATATTTATTGCCTCATATTTGTATACTTAGTTACGCTGGCCTGCCAAAAGAAAAGAGAGAAGTAAAAAGTTGACTATTTTAACATGCCAATTAAGTATATATATATATATGAGAGGTGATAAGTGGATAAAAAAAATAAATTGACATCTAGCAACGATCATAAAAAAATACATAGTTGTGTGCAGTTGACAACATTTCTGGCCTGAAAATGAAGCAAACCATGCCAATAGTAAGCTAAGTGAAGATTAAGTCAGTCTAGTGACAATACCAACGAGGGCCAAATGGTTTTTACAGACTAAAATTATCAAAAATATAAAAAATAACTAAATAATTTTTTGGGCTAGTATAAACTGCAGTGTCCACAATTGTGTATGTAAATTCGCCCCGGGCAATACCTTTCGTTCATTGTCGTTGGACCCTTCAACAAGTGAAGTAAAAAGAGCTACAATATAGACAACAAACACTACGTTCTTCAACATCTTCATACTCTATACTCTTTTCTTCTTCTTTTTTTTCTCTTTCTCTGTCGGACTAGGGAGTGACAATTGGTGTTTTTATACCTGAAGAAGGAAATAAAATTTCTGTGCCGCTTTGTATGCATGCGGGCTTTGTGACAAATAAGTTGAACAGGAAAAAAAGTTGAAGTGAGATTTTGACCAAGGAACAAACAACAACGAGAGCTTAATGGCTACAAACATGGATCTTCATGGTGATTAATGTTTTTCTACAATGTCAAAGGCTTCCGAAACCTGCTGGAGACTTATTCCTCTCCTCTCTAATCTCATCCATGCAAAGTCCTCATTCTTGGTTGATCAAGGTTCTTGATACAGGTCTCAGCAATGCTAATATTAACTTTTTCGAACTCATAAGTTATAACCGCTCATCGTTACAACATTATTACTATTTGACCATTTCACCAGGGGCGGAGCTAGGCTGGGGCTCCTGCCCTCCAATATTTTTTTTTTTAAAAAAGTCTATGTAATATCGTTAAAAAAAAAGTTACTGTCATTAAAAAAATTTATATATTATCGTTAAAAATAAGTTAACGATCCCCCTATTTTTTTTCCCCTTGTCATGAATGTTTTTATTTAAATCTTAGTCCCCCAATTTTAAAATCCTGGCTCCGCCACTGCATTTTACCTAACTTTTGAGTAATGCAATTAACTTATTGACCTAGCTACCACGTTCTTGACATCTTTATATTCTTAAAACAAATTGTCAAAAGATAGTTACTGCACGAAACTCTAATTACATGTAAGAAAAGATCAAATTCATTTTAAGGTCTATAAAAATAAAAAAGGAAAAAAAAAACAAGAACAAAGCAATACATTAACAGGGTAAATTACAGAAGATTTTCCCATACATCTACTCGACAATAACATGGTGCAGCGAAGTGATACTAGTTGTGCATCTATTGGCCAACTGATCACCTGCTAGACATTGTTTCCCTTCCCCTTATATAGATGTGGTGTACTCTTCCTCTAATTTTAATTAGCCACGGAAACCCATCGCAAAACCACGGTCGCAAATAAAGTCCTCGTCAAATAGCGTTTCTATTGTTATCCGTCCTGAAATAATACGGTCGCTAAATCGCTTTCTTTTGACGACAAAAGTTCGTCGCCAAATCCGTTGGAACATTGCAAATTTAAGCTACTTTTAACCAAATTTTAACTTATAGTCTTTCATAGACCGTGCGGACCAGAATGGGTTTGGAGTCCACCTCGTTATAAAGTCCGGATGGTCCGGTCGTTCTGACCCAACTATTTTCCTATTCTTTAATGTACCAAGATTGATTCACTAGAAAGGCAATTTTAGTTATTGATGAAAATTGATTCGAGAATTGGTAGCATCCTAAAACTTTTGGAATTTTTTGCCCTTTGTTAATATTCGGAAAATAAAACGTTTTGCCAATATTTCGTCGTAAAATTTAAGTTTCTACTTTCTATGTGAAATATGACGCTTGGGGAGTCATCTACCAAAAATTGAAATATAGTTGAAAGCTGAGACTTCGCATAGAATTTGCATGAATGCTTTCCATAGAATAGTTATATAAACTCTTTCTTTTACTTCCTGGCCCATTCTCTCTCTCCCTCTCCTTTTTTTTTTTTTCTCTCTCTCTCTCTCTTTCATGATTACAATGGAGTACAAAGCTAAAAACTATTCAATAATTAATCTATGAGATTTTTCACCCTTTTTATCTCTAACGTGTAAAGACAAAAGTGTCGGATTTGCTCAACCAAATGCCTTGAAGAGTATAACTCAACTCAATATTGATTAGATAATCCGTACAACAATTTATCTTTTAGTAAATATGTTTTATTTTGTATCCTTGATTGCAATGCAAAATCCTTCGGCAATCTTCAATTTGTGGTCTAAGAAGATTATTCTACAATGTACCTCGAGCTATGAAAGTAACTGGGATCCATGAGTCAAACTCAATAATGAGTCGTTAAGACTCTGCGCCACAAAGACCTTCCCAAACTAATTCATTTTCCACGCAACCTCAATCCAACTCCATGGCAAACTTGACGACAAAATCATATGTAGTAGCTTGTCTACCCATTTGTTTGTTTTGATAATTTCTCATTTCCTTATCCACCAAATTGTAACCATGAATAACAAACTCCATTCAATATTGAGATGTTTTGTCTTACCACTTAGATATGCTCTCAACCAGCCTATCCCTTGCATATTGGCACTAAGAAATTTCCACTTTCTTCACCGGCTATAAAATCAAACTAAACAAAACTAAATCTTGTCTCATTAGGTACAGTCAGCTATATAAATCATGCGACACCATTCATTTTGTCGAGAGCCATTCATTTCTTCATCAACTATAACTATCAAAAAATTATTTCCACCTCATTTAACAACAATCTTCAAATCATTATTTTCATCACTTATCTCTTTTCAATTGGTTGTTATTTTTTGTACTCAGAATAACTTGGACCAAGCCAAGTTGGACCATATGTCCCGAAATTTATCACCCTTAAAGAAACCCAAAAGACTTCCCAAAAGACGTTCACGTTAACAAAGAGTAAATTTGGAGTTTATTTCATACGTCTTGCCAAGAGCTGTGGTGTCTTTGCTCATAAAACTCTCAAGCGATACCCACTTCTATGGTTTGTTTGTGCACGAACTCTCGAGCGATGCCCACTTCTATGGTGTCTTTGTGCATGAACTCTCGAGCCATACCCACTTAATTAAACCATGCTCCAGACATCAAAATTAATCTCCTGTAAGAAAATACTGTACACATTTCCAAAATTTGAGATTTTGGTTTATCGTTGCTACATAAGCATAAGAATCGCACCACCGAGATTATAGTCCTGAAGTGGATCCAACATGATTCTAGTGAGGGTAACCTTCTCGTCAAAAAAAAAAAAAAAAAAACCAACAACAACTAGGAGTGATTACTGCATCGTTGCCTGGAAGCCAAGATTACCAATAGGCTTTATTCTTCATCTTCAATCTTACTAAACTAATAATTTACAGATTCAAGGCTATATTATACAGTCTTTATGATTCTGTCTGTGGTTTCAAGAAATAGAAATGTTTATCTCTTGACATCGTACAACACCAGCGGCTCCTCCATAGCATAGCCATCTCTCACTGCCTTTATTCGTATTCCATCTTACCCGATGAATCGCTACAATCTTAGGAGGGAAACTTTCACTTTCATCTTCAACCTCGCTCTCTTCATCTGCTTCATTCTGTAACGTTTCCGAGGCTTCATCTAAAGCTTTTTTATCAGTTTTTGATGTTCTATTGGTGGTTGCTTTCGACTTGTGTGCCTGTTTGCTCCTCTGAGCAACCAATGGATCTGAATCGTATTCGCTCCCTGGATCATTCCCGTAACACAAAGCTGCAAAACACGGATTATTAGAAACTTTCATGAAAAGGAAAAGCTAGAATAATCATAGTAGCAAATTATCACCAATTACCTAGGGGTTGTTCAACTGACGTTTGATTTTTTTCCATTTGTTTCTTTGCTCTTTTCTTTCGATTTGATGCGAAGAGAAATCCACGTTGGGTTCTTGGGCTATCAGCCCACTCATTCATTGATTTCTTCATTGGGAACGGAATATCTGACTCTGGAGTGATCACCGTCAGTGTTGATTCTTCCTCAGTTAATGATCCACAGAGAAAATGTGGAGCTCGATTACGGAAAGGGTCTTTCTCTACTGCTTTTGTTGTCAGCTGATAATGATATTTATGTCAGTAGAATCTCGAAATAAAAAGCCTTGCTGATTTTAGTGGGGAAAAAACGGGGAACCTTTTCGGGACAGTGAAATCAGTCATAAGCTTGACATTAATATCCACATCTATCTGCTATCTTAGGGTTTTGAATATGATAGATATGAACGTAATATTGGCCTTTCATGACAAATTACACCCACCCCACCCCCCCGAACCCAAACAAACAAACAAAAACTCCTAGAAAAAGCAAAATTACCATGCCACAAATTGATGATGCTGACCCAAAAAGAATATCTATTCTTAAACCATTTACCATGGTATTTAGCCGAGGGGAAGAATTCACAACATACGTTTGGGGGACCTAAAAATCTTTGGCTGATTATGAGTGGGGAGGTACTGTCCCATGAGCAGTTTTAAAAGCAATACAAACATAAGATGTGAGATGCATAATAGAAAATTGACAAATTGAGCACTTGAATCCAAAAGTTTTATAGCTTTTGAAACAAGAACGTTCAACCAGTACATACCTGGAAACGAAGAGTATTACCGTCTGCACCACAATATGCGGCCATACCTGAAGTACCAGAACCAGAAAAGTGGTGTCTCAATAATTAGAGTGTTCAAAAGTGGACATTTTGATGCTTTGTTGAGGTAATCCACCATCATAGTCTATGGTGATTAAACATGTTTTGGATATTCAAATGTTAATATCATAAACTCATCTTCTTCCTATCTCCTTTGGTGTATTATTATTTCTTTATGGAGTTGGGGTAGAGGGGAGAGAGATTGGGGAATATTCGCAGTAGCGGCCATAAACCTCTACTGTTCCTTTAGTCATATTGCAGAATTTCATGTACCATTAATGAGCTCTAGTTCTGTCCAATATATATACCAATGCTGTATCTTAAGAGTAGCAACCTGTTATTCGTGAAACATGAACACTCCATATTGAAAATGAGGAACATAAGTAGCTCGGAAACCCCTGTTGCTGTGTCCCAACAAAAGGTTTTCCAGTAACAGAGACATCGTATGCAGCCTTTGTCAAGCAAAGAGTCCTCAGTGTTCCATCATCAAAAGATACAACGATACATCTGCAAAGCACGGATAATTACATCATGGAAAGAGGATGAAGCATAATAGTAGTAAGACAGAACAAATAGAACTCCGTCCATTAAACAGGTTAACTCGTACCTCAGATCTGGCAGCCAATCTAAACTGTAAATAAACCTTGGGACAGGATTAAAGTCCCACAAGGGACGAAATGGATCACTGCATTCAGTAAAAAACTTTGTAAATATAACAGAGTGCCTTGTTTGGAGAACACAATGGCATTGATGGTGATTTCCAACTCCACTAGATACAATCAAAATTTTGATATGATGAAGAATTTCACACAACCGTTTATAGCAGTTTTGGCCTTTAACGATTTTCGCAATAAGAAGAGAGCAGCAGAGTTGTTAGTAATAGCCAAATAATATGAAGATATGCAAGGGTGTTTTCAGAGTATTGTGTATAGCTCTAAGTAGTAAACTCCCTACTCTTTCTTTCTTCTTCAAATAATCCTTTCACATATCCAAACAATAGCCCGCATCACCCAATTAATTGTGATGCCTTCTAAAACTCAGACCCTTTCCATCATCTCTTTTCTTTTTTTTGAAAAGTGAAAGATTTTATTGATATGCACCAAGGGGGTGCAACCCAAAAATATATAATGAACTAATCCTCTTCATCTCCGGATTCATCCTAAAGAACCTTGATAGAAATCTCTAAATTGTTAATCGCCTTCCAATATGTAATCTTATGAGACAAACTAACTTAAGTTTTAATAGTCACCTTTCAAAGCATGCCATCCCATTACTATCATCTTCATCTATGAGAAAGCAATTCAATTTTTTCGCATTTTTCAACTAGGCCTTAAAAAAGGCACATCATCTGATTTGCTCTATAAGACGCCTTAAATGTCAACAACTACAACAGACTTTCTTCCAACTCAACTAGAAAATAAATATAGTTTGACATTTACCTACCAAAGAAAACTTTTCGTCATCTTTCTCCAACCTCCACTTCCAGTTATAAGCACTCATCGCAATCTTGCATGGAAGCACAACTCATAATGTAAAGAACACAATGTAATGATTAGTCCAGCCTACGTCCTTTGCCATGAAGACCCTACAAAGTCACTACCAGCTGGGTGCAAGACCCTAATATTTAATTAGGGACCAGGGAGTCTGATACCACTAAAGAATTCTGTTTTCAGGTACTTAATCATCTCACAAACAACTAACTATATGTATAAAAATAGAGGTATCCTGAGAAATGCATTTTGGATAATCCTAGAGGTTTTGAGTCCTGGAAACTCCATGGTTAGAGTTGCAGCACAGTGACTGAGAAGGGAAGTGTTGATAATGCCACTTCGTCAGCATCATACTACCTAGCCAGAATTTTGATTATATCAAAGCAGGATGGACGAAGTGGAGAAATGTGTCAGGAATCTTGTGTGATCGAAAAATACCACATAAGCTAAAAGGGAAGTTCTATAAGATAGCCATTAGGGCTACTATGTTATATGGTTCGGAGTGTTGGACGGTGAAATATCAACATGCTCATAAAATGTTGGTGGCTGAGATGAGAATGTTGAGATGGATGTGTGGCAAAATTAGGAAGGACAAGATTAAGAACGAGGTGATACATGAAAGAGTAGGAGTGACCCCGATTGAAGATAAGATGAAGGAAAATCGTCTGAAATGGTTTGGCCACGTAAAGAGACGACATGTTGAGGCGCCTTTTAGAAGGTGCGAAAGTTTAGAAATAATACACCAGAAAAGAGGTAGAGGTAGACTTAAGATTACTTGGACGGAGGCAATTAGACAAGACCTCGCGTGTATAGATCTCATAGAGGAGATACCTCTCGACAAGAAGGAATGGCGTCGCATGATCCATATAGCCGACCCCACCTAGTAGGACAAGGCTTAGATTGGTTTGGTATGGTTTGGTTATTAACAATAATCTCTTCTTAATACCGATCCAAATATTTCACATTCTCGTTTAAATTAATATATATGTAAAGCAAAAACTTCTTTATTCCTTATAATTTAAGGATACTCAGAGCTTAACACCAATCTTCACATTCACATTTAGATCAACTTAATATGTAAAGCACAAAACTTCTCTATTCCTCAAACAATCATAAATGTGGGAAAACATTTGACAGCATTTAGTCATAATAAAGGAGATTGTAAGCACATAATTACCGCATGTCCCAAAACTTCATCCCTTTGTGACCGGCAGTGACAATCACATTTGCAGCCTCTGAATCACTGGAAAATTTTATATCAAATGATTCAGTCAAGCAATTCACACACATATTGACAAGTAAATAGAGTATCAGCAGGTGCACCTTCTTCAACATTTACCAAAATGGAGATGGTAGCATTGTAAAAAGATAAAACAAAAGTCTAAGAAGGTTTTACATAATTTAAGTGCAGCAATCGTGAAATGAAGTGTCTGCCATAACCCAGTTAATGTTATCTAATTAAATGGCTTGAAAAATGGATATAAAAAGGATGATTATAGCATTAGTTAATGCCAGAAATGAAACGAAAGTCTAAGAATGTTTTACATCATTTAACCACAGCAATTGTGAAATGCATGTCTGTGATAACCCAGTTAGTGTTATCTGATCAAGAAGGGCTGATACAAGGAAATTTAAAGGGATGATTATAACATGAGTTAACGCCAAAAAGGCTATACTTGGATTACTAGTTCTCCATGAGCCAACCTCCAAAATCTTCCTCGTAATCTAACTCTGGTTAAAAGGGGACCAGATACGGTTGATTGTGTTATGGAAAAATTGGCATCCTTTCAAATATAGATATTAACAAGTGGATGATTAGTGGAGATCAGAAGTTGCCTAAAGAACAATAGTTCCACTAGGAGAAGTAATCATAAAATTCTTGATCTTACTGATGTGCTTATCCATTTCCCGCACAACTTGGCGCAAAATAGGCGACCTGAAAGAACTTAAAATACACATGCCCTGCATTGGACATAAACGGGGGTCTAATTGATAAGATCAAATGTTGAATTGTATCCCACCGCTAAGCTGCCAAATAAAAAAAGAGAATACTCATGCCCTGCATTGTATATAAAAAGGGTGTCTAATTGATAAGATCAAATGTTGAATTGTATTCCAACGTTAAGCTTCCAAATAAAAAAAAGAGATAGGCTGTGCCATAGCAAGTGAAACATTGAAATGGAAAGTACATCAGCAAATGCACGTGATGCAGGTAAACCAACAGCTACTGAAAGAGAAAGGCACTCCACAACACTAAAAATCTATGTTGTTTGCAGGTCCAAATGCAAGTATAAGAAAAAAAATTATCAAGCATCAAATAACCTTTCGGCTGGCGCCCATGCAATTGCCCTGATAGGAACTGTATCTGCACTGAAGCAAAGCAAAGGCCTTGTATCTGCAGATAGAAAGAATAGATCAGGACAACAATCAGATAACATAATGGACATCACTTAAACATTTCTACTTCATGACTAAGAACCCAACTCCAATTATCAGAGCGCTGCCAAGCCATTATACAAGAACCTCATCTGATGTTGCAAACTAAAGTGACTTTACAATACTAAATACCTTTACATGAACTTGCAGCGGAGAACTTCCACAAGGCAACCTGCATGTTGTGCAAATTCTTGGTCATCATATTTGAAAATGACTTCAGACTGGCAAATACCAAATCCAGAAAAGTATAAAATTTCAGACTTTCAAACCAAATTCAGAAGATGATATTTAAGAATTTTTTTGAATTCATTGAGTGTTAAAGGTAAGTGTGGGAGGTAAAATCGTCAGACATTTTTCACCCATTTACCTAAAATAGAGTTTAGAAAATCAAAGAGAAGGATGAATCATCAAACAATACCGCTCCATCGTGACATCCAGCTACAATCATTTCATGTGGAGAAAACACCGACCACTCCACCGTCAAAGGAATACTGTAACACAAACTTCACAAATTAGTTTTACGTGGAATATAGTGGAGCACATAAAAGACTTGCGATTATGTGAATTATTACATCTGAAAACGAGAAGAAGATCAGAGAGATATCTATATTTGGTGTCATAAAGCTCATGTAGTGATTAATTATTAACTTGCTTTTCTGAAATTAATTTTTTGACTGGATCTGGAGCTAAGATTTTAAGAAATGCAAAGCCTCTGCCATGTGAAAGATGTAAATGAAAACAAAGAGAGAAGATCAAAAGGGAAAAAACAAGTTTGATATTTACGTCAATTAGAGAAGTGCAAATTGGAAGGATAATAACAAATAAAGTAAACTAGAAACTAGGTTCACCAGTTATTATGTTCATATATATCTTAATTATCACCCAGCATCATTCTTGTTCAAGATAAGTAGTATCCTTGATGAGTGTCATTCTTGGGAAGAACAGCACGAAAGCACATTTAGGATACCAGATATAATCTAACAGCATCAGAACATCTTTTGCTAATTAATACATAAGATATCTACTGAGGTACAAGAAGACTCTATCCATTATTCACCAACTTCAAACACTGGCCTGGGCTGTAATGTCTGGCAAGCTTAGACAAAATTAGAACTCAGGGCATCCCTACCCGGGAAAACCTTGAGAGGAAAACAAATCTTGAGGAAAGGTAAATGTGGAGAGATAAACATGAAAAATTTGAAAAGGAACATGTACAGAATCTAGGAAACAAAACGAAATATAAAGAACTTTGCAGCAGAAGTTAGACTATATTTTGCCTTATGGCAATCATCAGAACTTTTTTTTCATGAATATGGATTACACAGTGACTCTGAAAGCAAGTCTAGAAACAAGTTATAATGACCATTTGCGAGGATGTGATTGTGAAGATCCAAGAGGACAAGAAGTTCAAGAGCAATAGTCTCAACCGATTGTTCGTAGCTAGAACCAATTTCAATTTTGCTTTAATTTGATGCTTTTCTCTTGAGAATGCCGACTCTTTTTCAGTTTTCAATCTTTGCCGATTGTTGTCTTTGTAATACTCTCTTTTCATTTTATTGCTGATTTAGGGAAAAAAAAAAAGTCTAGAAACAAGTTAGCACAATTACATTGACTCCATCATGTGCTTATTTTGTCCAGATAATATAATAATACTATTATCATACTCTACCTCTGCCTGTCACCACACTTTAATTTTGAACATTTGAACACCGGTTCCAGTTTCATGAAGCGAGGATCAGTACCCTCCATTTTACAAGCAGGATAAATAGCTTCAACCGTACGAGGAAAAGGAACCTCCCACCTGCATTTAGTAAAAACAAAAGCCAGAATGTTAGAACCAGATGTAACATGATGCAAATAGTTATCGAAGTTTGACAGAAGGTGATGATAGCATTTGAGCAAGCAGATATGCTGTTATTGACGGATAAAAATATGAACTTCAAGTTGGTCAGCATATCATTTTGGAGTGGACCACTTATGAGAGAAAGGCTGGACACATTATGCTTAGCAGTCTCATTATCACCATTTGATAAAAAAGAAAAAAGATCAAAGAAATAATGGACATAAAAAAATATGAAATGTAAACACTGAAGTTCTATAAATTTAATGAGAGATTCAGGAGTAGCCTAGTGGTGAGCTACTCCCCATGGCAATTGGAAAACCAAGGTTCAAATCTCATGGGGGTGGAGGACAGGTGGGGGTGAGGGGGTAAAAAAAATGGTTCTGTAAATTTATTGTTGCAAGAATTCTCTCATGATGAGAACAGACTACTCTGATGTGAGCTTCTTTTAAACTATGAAGACAGTTGGGGTTGCTGATTTATGGAGCTAAGTGCAGACTTTTGAAATTCAGAACACACAACTCTAATTCACAATACCAAGGTCGTGACACATAAGGCCATAACCGACTCTGGGCATATAAAGCAAATTTGAAATATGTAAGTACAGATGTAGAAGATTGTGAAGATAACTGGGTTTCTATTTTAAAATCAATCGGTGTCAAGTGGAGTAACCCAAGATCTTATTAATTGGTCTAAGAGTTTATGATTTTTCTATGTGGGAGAAGTGTATATTCTAACACTTCCCCTCACATGTGACCTGATTTGAGAGGAGTCACATGTGGAAGATTAAACACGCATGAGAAAGGTCACACTTGAAAGATTGAACACATGTGGAAGACTGAAAAACATGTTAACCTAATTTTTGAGATGGGTCATACATAAAAGATTGAACACACGTGATAGATAACACGTGGTGAAAGATTGAACATACGTGGTAGATAACACGTGGTGAAAGATTGAACATACGTGGTAGATAACACGTGGGAGATTGAAGATGCGTGGAACATAACACACGCGAAAGATTGAATACAAGATTGAACACAAGTGGACCTGATTTGAGATGGGTCGCACCCGGATGAATATGACTGGACCAAGGGCCCAACTCTGATACCATGTTAAGATAACTGAGGTTGCATCTTAAAAGCAATTGGTGCCAAGTGGAGTAGCACAGGATTTTATTAAGTGGTCTAAGAGTTTGTGATTTTTCTATGTGGGAGAAGTGTATATTACAACAAAATTAAAAGATAATGAGGACACTAAAGTGTATTACATACTTATAGCGCAAAAAATTATAGATCACTTTCTTGCGGACTATAGACTAGTCAATAAGCAAGCAGGAATTTAGATAGCAATTCTATTTCATTTGTGACCTAATCAACAAAATGTGTTTTTTTTTCCTTGAGAAATCACCTAGTCAACAAAATGTTAAACAACATGTGTAAGCTGTTGATGGAAATAATGCATAAGATTGGAAAGAAACTTAAAGATTCAAAAAGCACATCTCATTCATTAGCTGCCTACTGCAAATGTAAAGTTAATGTTGAGTTTAGCATATGATGCCCAAGCATTAAGTCATCCGGATATCGTGATAAAAGAATTACTGTCCCCTAGCGGGCTACATTGATAATTAAATTCCAAGAGATTACGATAATAAACCCACAGAAAGGAAGACAAATATCAATCTTACACTTCCAGAGCTCCATTTCCAAGTACGACAGCAAGATAACCCATTATATGTTTGTTATAGGAATCCGATGGCTTCCATTTGACATCCCATGCTAGTTTACCATTATGAGCCAAACACAACATCATTCTAGGCAAAGCAACATCCTTGGGAATAGAGTTCCTCATGGTGTTCATGTTTCTATAAGGTATAGAAGTTATATTCTCACTGGATCTTATGGAGTCCGGATCACTGCTTGCAAGAGTTTCAGAATTCACAGATGTAGGTTCTTTATTCTTGTCTGGTGCCTCAAGAGGCAGACCATGACGATGATCACCCGTCCTCGCTTCATCTTTTAATCTTTCATGCTCCGAAACAATTGACAATAACTTATCTTCAGCAAGTCTTTGGTTAGCTATCTCCTGGTTACTTCCAGTATCTGTTGGGGCAACATGCCCAAATGGCACAGCTACTGAAGGCAGTGGGGATGAATCTTCAGGGTATTCAATTGCAAGAGCTTGAATGCAGTTGCTACTGCTATCTATATAGTCCAAAAACTTATTAGGTTTCTTTCTTTGCCTCCCTCTTCGCTTCTGTGGTTCTGTAGATGTCTGTGGATTCATAGAAGGAGAATCTTCGTTATCATCTTGACTTAGGAGATGCAAACCATTACCTTGAGTTTGACCCTTTGTGCTTGCCTTGTTTTTCAATCTACTACGTTTTGAAGCAGTTAATAGTAAGCTATTACCAGGTACTCTTTGGATAGATCTGTCCTGTTCAGTTCCGGAATTTGTTGAGGCGACATGTCCATCTACACATTGGCTGCCACTATCTACATTGTCCAAAGATTCATTTACAGGGTTTTTCCTTGGTCTCCCTTTTGGCCTCTTTGGCTCAGTTGATTTTGCATTATCTGTTTGACATTTTCCAGAATCTTGTTTCTGCTTTTTTGCAACTTGAGAAGGCAGATCTTCTTCAGAACCTGTTGCTCTTACGTGTTCCTGATTATCATTTGAAGCCACATCTACAGAAAGCAACGAGGATGAATCTTCAGGATATTGGATTCCCAGGGCTTCTACATATTGTGCCCCGCTATCTACACTGTCCAAAGTTTCATTTATAGGCTTCTTTCTTGGTCTCCCTCTTGGCTTCTGTGGTTTAGTTGATTTTGGATTATCTGTTTGACCTTTACCAGAATTTCGCTTCTGCTTTTTCTGAACTTGGGAAGGCAGATATTCTTCGTGGCCAATATTCAATAGGCACCATATCTGGATGACACCTCGGCCCATCAGTGGGGCACCAATTTTGTGATATGATGATTCAGGAGGATGAGCAGTGACTGCAACAAACTACAAATTCAGTCGAGGAAAGTGAGAAAGAATCACTATGCATCACATAAGCAAGAAAGCAGCACTCGGCTTATATGCCACACATTTCCTACATGGAAAATGCAGATCCTTCTTAAGAGCAAAAGATACAAGGCTTCTAGTGATCCCCCCAAAATGCAAATCATGTAACATTGCAACCTGATAATATAGCAGACATATTGGGTGATTCAATCAATTTTTCCCAAAATTTTCAGAAGAATGTAAAGTTTATAATATTGATTCTTCCGCATGAAATCTGAATGGGTCTTATCAACTTAAAAGGATGCCAATTTTAATGCATCCAATTTGTCAAGTGGTATCAACTAGAAAGGCACCCCAAACAATATTTTTAAATATAGAAGATACTACAAAATGTGTAGCATACCACAATGTTCTAAATTGATTCATTTATCAGTTTAAAGAGTCACTCCTGCATTTAACTTTAGCTACCAAAATTCCATTCCTAAATTGATTAAATTATCAATTTAAAACTTTCCAAAACAAGGGTTAATTTTGTTTCAATTTCCAGTTTACTTGTCCTTTTAAGTAAGGGAAATAAAAAGGAAATGAAATACATATACAGAACAATGACAGAAAAATCAACATCACTAGGGCCAATTACTCCTATGGTCATTAAACACAATTTCAAAACTAAACCAAGCAGCGCAAATCTAGGAACAACTGCTTCATGCAAACCTTGGCAAAGGATAGATCCATCTGCATGCAGGTCCAACTTTCCCAAAACCAAGAGTAATTGAGTATGTAACTTGATCCAGGCCACAGACTGATAAAATTGCATAATTGGGGAATATGTATACATACAAAACATATATAATTGCAAACATACATAGAGAAAAAGGGAGAGGGAAAATGAAGTACCTCAGTTGCCATGTTACAACCAGAATCTTGATGAACTCTAGGACACCAGTCCAATGCCCAAACTGGACCTCCAACATACAATACAAAGTCTTTGCTGCAACAAGATCAAGTGAGATGCAGCTTATTATACATGTAAAAACCTTATATGTATGAACATAACTAAAATACTAGAAGGAAAATAATGCGTAGATTTCTGCTGCTTTTTAAAGTAGTCCTTTCTTGAAACAGAAAAAAGTAAAAACGCAGAACAAGGGGGAGAGGAACAACTACAACCCCATTTGCAAGGAAACAAAAAATCTTTGTTTATCTGTTTGATAAAAACACAGAACAAGGGGGAGAGGAACAACTACAACCCCATTTGCAAGGAAACAAAAAATCTTTGTTTATCTGTTTGATCAATTAGTTTATATCTATCATAGAAGCATCTTAACAAGCTCAAGCATCATACCGAAGCATCATAGGTGATGCAAAAAGGAAATTGATAAGCCAGTCAAAATCCAACTATAGTAATTTATTTATATGAACAGATCCTACAAACATTCTCTTACACAGAAGTTTAAACAGAATAGAGAACATTTTTGTTCATGTGCGCCAACTCTGAGACTACAACCATTTCTGAGGAAAATAACAAAGAACATGAGACACTGTAAAGCACAGTCAACTAGAACCTTAAGTCTACGGTAGATTTCTGATTCAGGAAACAACTCTCAAAGGTCCTTTTTCCTTCTGGAAGATACAGGAGCGAAAAACGTGGGAAGCTACGGTCTATTACTCTCACAAATTGCAAATACTAATATGTTAAGAATCAATCAGATTGTATATCCTTTTGATCAGAGGTTGATCTGATCATCAAATTCAAGCTTACAAATTCAAAACTTAATGGGATGCAGAGCAGATGAGAATTAGTCTAACTGAATATGTACGTCGACTTAATGTAGAGTTTTATTTGTTTATATTCAACACTATTTCAATCGGTACACAGCTAAGCAAAGTGTTGTCTGATATCATGAACTTTCATACTTCATGTATCATTGCATTGAGAAAAGAAATACCACGCGAGTGCAAGATAATAGCAGAGATGCAAATCCCACAATATGAAACATATTACAACAAAATTAAAGGGTACGATGAAAATTATCAAAAACCAGAATTACTTGACCTACTTGTGAGGGGACATCACTTCTCCATTCTGTGCTTCCTTCTGCATGACATGTCAAGTGAAATAATTAATTAAGCGAGGTAATTTACTATGGCAAAATTACTATGGAATGCCCACTTATATATCGACAACCTAAATTCGACATTCAACAAATGATAAATTCTTAATCATTTACCTTAGGAACAGCTGCAGCTGAAAATTGAGGCAAACTTATCTCACCAATAACATCCTTTTCATTTACACTCTCGCTTTGACACGCAAACCTAATTGCTCTCGGTTTATAATTAAAATATCTCCATTCTCTGCAAATGCACACAATCATATTTCATATAGATGAACGTGTCAAATAAATAAATACATATGCATACATAGTTTCCCTCAATTTAGATAAACATGCCAATAATACATACATACACACACACACACACACACACACACATACATACATAGTTTCCCTCAATTTAGATAAACATGCCAATAATACATACATACACACACACACACACACACACACATACACATATATATGTACAAGTTTTTTACGTTTTTACCTCAAAAATGAGATGGATGACGACATGCGAGTAATCTCAGCTGGATCAAAATCAGGGCTTTCGGGCTCTCCACATAACTTAGCGAGAGTTTCCACAGCTTTAAAGTGATTTTCAACCGAATAATCGAACAAAGAAACCTTAATTCCGGGAGGAGCATCACCGGAATCCTCATCTGCCAGTGACGAGGCGGAAGCTTGTAGTCTCTCCCCGTCGTGTACGGTGGCAGCTGCTTTCGCCAGCTTTTTCTTCTTTGACCGCGTTTGCAGTTTTCTCTTCTTGAAGGCCACCGCAAGGGGCGCGTCCATGTCGATTTCAAAATCTTCTTCTTGCATTGTTGCTCTGATAAGTTACATACACACAGATGCGATAATCGCAAATTGTTGCGATGCCCACCCGATAGGGATTGGGTAATGTAATTTTATCTGGTTCAATAACAATCCGACAAAAAAGAATATTACTATTACATATTTTCAAACCAAATTACCCTTTAAAACATTATCCAACCAGAAGCACACAGTAAACACCTTAAAAAAACACACACGTTCTCTGTCATTATCTCACACACACACTCAAGCACACAGTGAAGCAAACTCACGCACACAGTGAAGCACACATTCACGCATATAGTGAGGCACACACACTCTCAAACCCCCTCAAAGTCGGCAAGGCCAAACTAGGGGACGTGATGTCGCACACCTAAGAAGATTTCTCCTCCTAAGCGCGCAAGGCTCTAATAACACAATACAAGAAACTAAATTCCACGAAATCACTTACCAGAGCAGCTAAATTTCTATCACAGGAAGGTGATACTTAATAAATAATATTCTTCTATAATATCACTGTTCTCATGTTACCATGTAATTACAAGAACTGATCTCATATGGTGGCTTCTAAACCCATGTAGCCCGGACAGCTCATTAACCCTAGTCTCTACACAATTGTAATAAAATAATAATATGAGAATGCTCAGTAAGAAGGACACCAAGAATAAGGCTCGAGGGTAATCCAAAAATAATAATTTCATTGGAATCAAGATCATATTAGAATTAACTTGCGAATCAAAGATTAAAGTAGGACAAAGCAAGCCAAAATTGAAGGAATAGGCAAGGTATAACAAGACAATAAGGCGAGACAACCAAGGTCAATATAACTAGATCGGACGTACCATGATATACCACGCAAAGACTAGTAAGTCGACTGTATATCTTTTATACAGATACAGCATACTCATAACAAGACAAAACAAGACAGAAATATCACCTACAGTTGTGATAAAACATATATACATGCATACCCCACAACATATATCAAGAAGGCTTGTATTTGCCTCATCCTCTCACAGTGAAGCATCTCCCACCGCCGAGGGCACAACATGGCCACCTGCGGCCCTACACCTCCATACGGTGAATCGTCTCCCACCTATGGGCACAAGACTAGAATCACGCACATACGGCACTTACACCTGCCTAGTAGGTGTCACAGCTCTAAGGCCACGCGTAGAGTAATATAAAAATAGGACTCACATGACAATACCAAAATATTTATACACTGACTCAAGATCAAGACCAATCGATTACCGAGTAACTATGAGGCAACACGAGACAACCGAGACAACACGAGACAACCGAGACTTAACTTTACCGAACATAACAAGAGACAGGAAGATATATAGTAAGAAAGACGCAATTCCAGAAATTGAGTTCAATAACCGATATGCAAAGCATGTGGAGTATCAAAGAATTATAACGAGGTAAACAAATGGCAAGCGCATCAACAAAGTAAGAATTTTAGAGTATGAAATAATGGTATACGAGGGGAGTCCAACTTACCTCAATATGAGCTTTCAATCAACTCATCATTCTACCTAAGCTAACCTCAAATTAACTCGTTACTGTAAAGATAATAAAGCAAGCTAAGATCTCTAGTTTTTCATATCTAATGAAAATAAACTAACATGCCATATCAAACTGATGTTTAAATCTCTTTTTTATTTTCTTTTAGTGTCTCTTTTACATCTATCTTCCTAACACCACATGTATCCAACCCACCAAACACAATTAAACTCTCAGTCACTATACACACAACACATATATACACCACACCTACACACAGTCCAGGACACACACACACACCAAGCTTCCTGTTTCTTCATCTTTTACAACCCAAACACACCGTACATGCACACACATATATATAAATAGTATACACCACGACCATAGCCAACCATCACCACTTCGCATAACAGCCACAACAACCCCATAGCTATCCTCAAACACATTTATTGAGCCTTTATTGTTTTTATTATAAAGCTTCAAACTAAGTTTCATCCTCTAATTACGAAATTGCCCCCAAAGATTTTGAAATTTACAAACTAACCCCAACTAATATTTTTATTTTGCACATTGACCCTAACAAGAATTAGGGATATTGCACACTCACGCACACAGTCAGACACACACTATAGTCATAAATATATATACACACACAGAGAGAAAGAAAACCTACCTAAAACCTATTTATGGGTGTTCAGGGTCACGGCAACGCTTGGGTTCAAGGGGGTTCGGAAGGATCAACGTTGGTGGTTGGGGGTGCATGAAGAAGTCTATAGAAAAGTGATAACATGATTTTATTGATCTGTAAATGATTACATTGCAGATATATATATACTATTCTGCAGCTGTGTTACAAATACTTTACAGCTGTCATTAGGCTACCTGACTCTATTACACATTGACTGCATACAATCAGATATAACACATGTGCTAAACTACTGTGAGACTATTACTGTTACTGTACTTTACTGTACTCTATCATCCCCCCTCAAGCTGAACTGGGGTGGAAACACACAGGGGAAGCTTGGTACAGAGATAGTTGAAGGTCTTCTTAGGTAAAGCCTTGGTCAGTAAGTCTGCAATCTGCTCTGTAGTATTGATATAGGATAGCTGCAATGATTTAGATACCACTTGTTCTCTAACAAAGTGGTAATCTATCTCAATGTGTTTGGTGCGACCATGGAAAACAGGATTTGATGCTAAGGCCATTGCAGAGGTGTTATCACAGTGAATAACAAGGGTGGGAATTGATAGTTTTAGATCATGAAGAAGATAGGTATGCCACTTCATTTCTGCAGCTGTCTGAGCTAATGCTCTGTACTCTGCCTCTGTTGTTGACCTTCCAACTGTAGGTTGCCTTTTAGAGCACCAAGAAATAAGGTTAGACCCTAGAAAAATGGCATAGCCTGTAGTTGATCTCCAGTCATCTGAATTTGTGGCCCAATCTGAATCTGAATAAGCTTGTAGATGGAGAGGGCCTGGCTGAAAGAGAATGCCCATATGCAGAGTACCCTTAATGTACCTCAAGGTTCTTTTGAGGGCTGAATAGTGAGCAGTGGTAGGAGCATGCATGTACTGACACAAGGTGTTAACTGCAAATTGGATGTCAGGCCTTTTGATGGTAAGAAATTGCAAGGCTTCAACAATGCTTCTATAGTGTGTAGGGTTGGCATAAGGTGTAGTGTCATGAGGCTGAGAGTGTAAGGACTTAGAAAATGTAAGAGTATCTGCAGATTTGCAGTCTGAAAGCCCTACTTTTTGCAGAATATCTTTGGCATAATTTGTTTGATGAAGAAGAAAAGATTTCTTGATAGGACTGACCTCTATGCCAAGTAAGTAGGATAAGGAACCAAGTGATTTCATAGCAAACCGAGTGTTCATAGCTGAAATAAGAGTTTGTATGGAAGTAGGAGAAGAACCTGTGATGATAATATCATCAACATAAACTAAGAGTAGAGTAATATGAGTGGAAATTCTTTGAATGAATAAAGAAGTGTCTGACTGACTGCAAGTAAAATTTTGTGCTAGCAGAAAAGTTAAGAGTTTACTATACCAAGCTCTAGGGGCTTGCTTTAAACCATATAGAGACCTATTGAGTTGACAGACATAGGAGGGGTAGAAAGGATATTTAAAGCCCTGTGGCTGTGTCATATACACTTCCTCCTCTAAATCTCCATGGAGGAATGCATTGGACACATCCAGTTGTTGCAGAGGCCAGTCATTGTGCAAGGCCAAGGAAAGAATTAGTCTAATAGTTTGTTGTTTTACCACTGGACTAAAAGTCTCAGTGTAATCAATGCCTGGTTCTTGATTGTAGCCTTTGGCTTCTAATCTTGCTTTATACCTGGCTATTGACCTATCTGAGTGCCTTTTAATCTTATAGACCCATTTATATCCTATTGGTTGTCTAGTGGAAGGAGGAGCGACTAGACTCCAAGTATTCTATTGCAAGAGTGCTTGATATTCCTCTTACATTGCTTGAACCCAATGAGTGTATTTTGAAGCTTCTTTGTAAGAAAGTGGTTCCGTGGAAGGAGGAGTAGAGATGAGGGTATGTAGTTGATATAAAGGTTGAGGAAGACAACCTGTTTTTGATTTAGTCAACATAGGATGTATTGACTGTGGTGCTAAGGCTGAGAAAGATGGAGAAGAGTCAGATGTTGGTATATGAGTTGACTGTTCAAAACCAGAGGATGATTGAGGTTCTGACTGAGTTGGAGAAAATGGTTGTTCTACAGACTGAGTAGAAGAGGAGACACCTGTAGTAGGAGGGCTATGAGGGACTTCATTTGGACCCTGAATACTATGTTGTGCAGTAGTGCTTTGCGAAGGAGAAAGATGTTGAGGAATTAGGGATAGGGACTGAGCAAGAGGAATAGATGCAGCTTGAGAGCTAGGAACTGATTGTGGAACCTGAGACATAAGTATGGGTGAGGAAAAGAGTGGTGCAAAAGTAAAGGGGTTGGAGTCAGGAGTGGAGGATGTCCCTGATTGAGATTTGAACAGAAAAACCTGCTCATTAAACCTGACATGTCTAGAAGTGTAGACTTTTCAGTGCCATTGCCAACTGATACCTTTTCAGTGCCAAAGTAGGGCTGGGTAGAAGTAAGAGTGGAAGGATCATGTGTGACATGCACATTTGCTCCAGAGTCTAAGTACCACTGGGATTCAGCACTAGATTGAGGGCCTAGTTGGGCAGCCATAGCCTGTTTATCCTCTTTAGGCTTAGAGTAGTTTGTGACATCCAATATGTGCCAACATTCAATAGCGGAATGGTTGGGTTTCCCACAGATTTGGCAAAAAATCTTAGCTTCTGAAGTGTTGCTAGCTCTCTGTGAATTGTTAAAAGATTGAGAGCTGTTTCTACCACCTCTGTCATTTCTGCCACCTCTTCCTTGGTTTTGATTTCTACCTCTACCTCTAGATGAATTAGAGTTTGTTGTAGTAGTGTAGAGAGCATTAGAAACATATGCGGTAGCAGAGGAACTAAGTTTGACTAAATTGAGAAACTGAATATGTAGCACCTCTGTGAGTAGGAGACTGCTCAGTTCAGTGAGGGAAAGATAATCTTTTCTGACCCTAAGAGAGGCCCTTAGTGTCTCATATTCAGGAGGAAGTCCTCTGAGAATTTGAATGATGAGATCTTCTTCAGGAACTTGAGCTCCAGCTGAAAGAAGATTGTTTGTGACAGATTGGACCTCATCCAGATAGGTTCTCATTGTTTTGGAACCTTTGTTGAGGGAATAAAGTTGGACTTTCAGTTGATATAGATGAGGTCTACTCAGATTATTGAATCTGGCTGCCAATTCACTCCAAATCGCAGGAGTAGTAGGTAAATGAAAAATATGAGGAAGAACAGAAGGGGTGATTGTGGCTATGAGACATGTTTTGAGATGTTGATCCTTCAACATCCAGGCAGTGTAAGCTGGATTGAGTGTTGAAGAAGTAGAATTTGTGGAAGGAGTAGAATTTGTGGAAGGAGTTTCTGAGTGAAATTTGGAAGGACAAGGTTCAGCTCCATTGATATGATCCAAGAGCTGATGGGCTTGAAGAACTATCTCCATCTGTGCTTTCCACATGAGATAGTTGTTGTTATCAAGTTGAATTCTGACCAGATTATGTAAGTTCTGAGTCAGTGCCTTGAGTCCTTGTGGAATATCAACTTCAGAAGAAGCCATGGCTGAAAATTAGGCTTTTGAAGAATGAAAAAATTGCAAAAAATTAGGGGTTTGAAGTTTTGATTCGGTGAAAAGATAGAATATTGAAGTAGAAAGTATGTCTTCGCAAGCTTTCGCAGAGTGTTTTAATGGTGAAATTGCAAGCTGTTACAGAGATCTGTAATGGAGTTGCAATAATGATCTTCAAAGTATAGAGATATGCCTACTTGAAGATAAGAGAAGAAGAGATTTGAGAATAGAAAGGTGCGGAAGAGAGAGTAGAAGCTTCTCAGTGGAGCTTTAATGGAGGTTGAGAAGAGCTTCAATGGAGGTTGATGTTCTCCAATGGAGATCTTTCTCGGAAAATTTTCTCAAGATCAAAAATGCTCTGTGATACCATGAAGAAGTCTATAGAAAAGTGATAAAATGATTTCATTGATCTGTAAATGATTACATTGCAGATATATATATACTATTCTATAGCTATGTTATAAATGCTTTACAGTTGTGTTACAAATGCTTTACAGCTGTCATTAGGCTAACTGACTCTATTGCACATTGACTGCATACATTCAGATATTACACATGTGCTAAACTAACTGTGAGACTATTACTGTTACTGTACTCTATCAGTGCAGATCTAAGGATTGGGGTTGGAGGTTGGGAAGGGCATCGGGGGTACCGGTTGCGGGTTTGGTCTGATGGTGTTTGTGGGGTGGGTTTGAGGAGGGAAAGGGTGGGGTTGATGGTATATGTGTGAACAGGTTTTTTTTTTTTTTTTTTTTTGCTTTGTCAGGTATGTGAATTAAAGGGAAAAGGCCATTTTAGTCCCTAAGCTTATAGCTAAAGACCAAGTTGGTCCCTGTGTTTTGGAAAAAGGCCAATTTGGTCCCTCTAAATAACTTCCGTTAGTCATATGTTAACGGTCAACCCTTTGACCGAGTGAAAAGACTATAATAGTCACATATATTTACAAAGGAAAAAACGAAGTTGGCCCCTGACGTTATAACAAAAGCCCAAATCAGTCCAAAAAGCATTTATCATCCCAAATCAGTACCAATACACCATCATTCACATCGAAGAAAAAAAGAAAGAAAAACTACAATTAATCCAATTCAAACATAAACAACATAAAACTTAATCACAAAAAAACATAAAAAGTCATAACACATATGCTTAAAGAAACTAACTTTCTCGAGCTATTGCTTCGCCCCGAATCTCTTCTTTTTATAATCATGCACCCTGAATCTCCAAACACTATAAAAACGGTAATCTGTCATCACATAGAGTCTCCCATGCAAAACACTAATACAAATTGTCTCAAATTGGCAATGCAAAACACTCTAAAGCTTCCTCCTTTCGCGTTTAAACTATCAAATCCGCTACAAGAATCACAAAATTTATACATCAACCCCCAACATTTTATGACAAAATCGACCCAATTAGTTACTCAAAAGGTAATTAAGATCCCATAACTCTTTACAAACTCTTAATTCTGAATCAAGTATCTCTGCTTAAATTCGATTCGAAAACTCGAATAGCTTTCACCAATTACACTCTCAACAACGCCAATTCTCAACTATAAATTTCACCTCAGATTGAATCACATTATCCAAATCCAGATAATAAATTATCAAATCAACCTGCATTATCAGCACAATTTAAAAAAAAATAAAAATAAAAAAATGAAGGAAAAGAATAAATGAACATCACATTTATAATTAAAATCCATATTATCTTTTTAGTAAATAGAGTTTAACTAAATCAATAAAAATATAAAAAAATGCATATAGATATAAACACATATATATGCAACTGCAAGTATATAAACACACATATATATCATGTAAGCATAGATGGTTACCTGAGTAAGAGTGCGTCGCCGGAGAGTTGGTGTGTGTGTCGCCGGTGAACAAGTCGCCCGGTGTGTGTATATGAGAGAGAGAGCCAAGACAGAAGAGAGCGCGGTGTGTGTCTGTGTGTGTGGGAGAGAGAGCCGCGGAAGGGTCTGTGTGGTGGGGGAGGGGTTACGCGTGTGTGTTTGGTAATGGAAGACAGAGACGACAGGAGATAGGTTTTTTTTTAAAGCTGAAATGACGGAATTGCCCCTGCATCCGTTAAGTTTAACGGTTCTCCACTTAATGGAGGGACCAATTTGGTTTTTCCAAAATACAGGGACTGATTTGGTCTTTAACAAATATTTTTCCCAGTGAATTAAATGGTGAAGATGTTTGGGAAAATGATGGGCAATGGACAAATTTGTCTTAATAATACAAATTGAGGTTAGTTTAGTAATTTTGATTATTATTGCTAATAGAATTTTACTTCTTGAGAAAAATATGTGCTAACTTGAATTGGTATGTTTGAAGGGAAAAAACAAAGTGAAACAGCTTTCGCAAAATGTAAAAATAGTTTTGCAAAAGTTTTTTTTGAAAATTTTAATCTGGAGCTTCTTATTTTTTATTTTTTCTTAACTTCAACTTTTACTTGCTTAGCCAAAAAGAAAAAATTAACTTTGACTTAAAAACACTTTAAAAATAGGTCAAATAAATTAATATCAATTTCTTAACTTATAAAAAGTATTTTCAAATATCTAGAAAATAAATCAAATAGACCCTAGAATGATATGGACTTTTGTGGCTTATTAGACATCTTTTCGATATTATCTTATGAATTTAGTAGAAAACATGTTTCATGTTTGAATTTCGATGCAAGAAAGAGAATAAACAGTATCTTTATTTTTTTTTATAATAGAGAGTCAAATTGGTGATTCTCTATTTCAGTTTTACTTCAACAATACTCTCTATTTCAGACTCTCTATTTAATTTCACTCAAATAACTTTCTATATTTTATTTAAACTCATTACTTAATAATTTTTTATCTTTTATTTTTAAATATTAATTACTATGTTCTAACAAAAATTATAAGATTAATATAATTTAAGTTGTTAAATGCTATTATTATTATTCTTCTTGATTATAAATATATTTATTTAATATTTCATTACCTCCACTTTATGCTAGGGGGAAAAAAATACACACACAAACACAACACTTTCAACCAAGAAAACACATGGTTGAAAGCTGGAGACAAAAAAACCAAATTTTTCCATTCAACCGCAAAACAAAGAAGAACTCAAAATAAGTTGTTTAGACTCCAAAAAGATATGGCTCCTGGACAGAAGATCAATCCACAATCAGAGGTATGGTTCAAAGCTATTTTCAAGAGATACACTTCCATTGGTCATAGAAATTTACAACCTATTTTGGAGTGTATTGCCCCAGTGATTACAAATGATGATAATTACCATCTCACACTTCTTTTCACCAAAGAAGAGATTTGGAAAGCGGCATCGAGCTTAAAGGCCAACAAGGCGCCAGGTCCCGACGGCTACAATGGTCTCTTATTCCACGACTTTTGGCCGGTTATTGAAGATGACATCTTTGCTGCTTTCCTTGCCTTCCAGAATGGAGAATCTCAATTGAAATCAAACAATCACACCACCATCTCTCTGGTACCAAAAATTAAATCTCCCAGCAATATTGCTGATATGAGACCAATAAGTTGCTGTAACTTTGTTTACAAAATTCTTGCAAAAGTTCTTGTTAACAGGTTATAGCCAATCTTGGATAGCATCATTGCCCCCACTCAATCGGCTTTTGTTCCAGGTAGATCTATTCAGAACAACAAACTTATTGCTCAGGAAGCATCATTTTGGCTTCATAAGAGGAAAAGATCCAAGAAAGGCCATGCTATTTTAAAGGCAAACATGAGTAAGGCCTATGATCGCATTGAATAGGATTTCCTTGAATGATTGATGACAAAAATGGGCTTTCAGTCTTAATGGATTTCTTGGGTTATGAATTGTGTCACCTCAGTTTCCTTCCCTGTGCTAGTCAATGGCACCCCCTTGATTTTTTCTCCCCGTCTAGAGGCATTAGACAGGGAGACCTCTTATCTCCATACCTCTTTGCAATCTCTACCCAAGCTTATTTGAGCAGAGTGTTAGTAATGGTATCCTTAAAGGATACAAAATTACTAACATCTGCCCCCCTTACGCATCTTCTATTTGCGGACGATTCCATGTTCTTCTTTGAAGCTAAGTATCATGAAGCCCTTGTTGTGCAAGATATTATTTATAAATATTGCTTCGCTTTCGGGCAATGTCTTAATCTCAACAAGTCTTCAGTTATCTTTAGTAAGAACACACCAAATGGCATTCAACAAAGGATTGCAGAGATCTTTAGGATCAAAGTTGCAACGAAGTTGGGAAATTACCTTGGACTCCCAACTGAATAGGGACAGTCTAAATCCAAAGCATTGAAATGGGTCCAAGAAAAATATGCAAACAAGCTTGAAGGATGGAGAAACCTGCTTCTCTCAGAAGGTGGTAAGGATATCCTTCTTAAAGTAGTGTTCCAAGTTATTCCATCCTATGTTATGTCGTCTATATTGTTCCCAAAATCCCTTTGCATGAAACTGTCGGCAATGGCGGCTAACTTTTGGTGGAAAAGAGACATCAAGGATGGGATCCACTGGATTAAGTGGGATACAATGACAATGCCAAAATAAAGTGGTGGTCTGGGTTTTAGAGACCTCTATTGCTTCAATCAAGCTCTTATTGCAAAACAAGCATCGAAGATTTTGGTCAATCCTAATTGCCTTGCATCTCAAGTACTCAAAAGTATCTACTGCAAAAATGAGTCGTTCTGGAAAGTGAATAATCGAAGCCAATCCTCGTGGTCTTGGAAAAGCATTTTGAAAGGAAAAGACCCCATCAAATCTAATGCTATCTGGTCAATCGGTAATGGATCAAAAGTTGACATTTGGGAAGATCCTTGGATCTCAAACTTCCCAAACCTGCTAAACTTTAAAGTGGAGGGTCTCAAAAAAGTCTGTGATCTTATTGATCAGCATTCAAAACAATGGCGACGAGATGTGATTGCTTCTATTTTTCCGAAACCAATTTGTGATGTTATTCTGACCATTCAACTGGCCCTTTCCGATGTGGAAGATAAAATCATGTGGCCACTTTCTCGCGAAGGGTCTTACTAAGTGAAAACAGGTTACATAGCAGCTTTTTCCAACACAATCAATAGGCAATCATCCTCGGCTCTGGCTTGTTCCTTTCGTGACCTGCCACTGCCTGTGTAGAACCTTATATGGTCTGCCTCTATCGCCTCAAAAATCAAAGTGTTCCTCTGGAAAGCATGCAAAAATGGTCTTCCAACGATGGAAAATCTCTTTAAACGTAAATGCAAGAGTTCGCCAATGTGTTGTTTATGTAATTCTGATATTGAGTTAGTTGAGCATACCCTCTTATTGTGCCCTTGGACCCGTAGGTTCTGGTGTGCTTCACCAATTCATTGTGCCATTAATCCAAATCATGTGAGAAGAATTAGTGACTGGCTTATATCAATTACTGATCAATGTGTTCTTGCAGGTTACAATAAAAAGGATGTTGTGACTACAGTGGCAGTAGGTTGCTGGAAAATATGGAAAGCAATATGCCAAGCCAGTATTGAGAAAAGAGAAGTGGCTATGGACCATGCAATCAAGCAAACTTTCATCAGTATCTCAGAGCTCATTCATAGTCACCCTTTGAGGCAATAAAATATAAGTTCAAATGCAACTACAAATGTTGTGATCCTTACAGCTTGGTTACCCCCTAAAAGAAACAACTACAAAGTCAATGTTGATGCGGCTTTTTGTGAAGAAAAGAATCTTGCAGCATATGCCTTCATTTGTAGGGATTGGTGTGGAAATCTAATCCACGGGCAAGCTGCTTCCTTCTACTGTTCTTCAGCCTTTGAAGCAGAGGCCTTGGAAATTCGCATAGCATGCCAGTTTGTTTCTCAGGTGTCTCTCCCTACCGTCACAATTGAAAGTGATGCCGAGGTAGTTCTTAAGGCAATCAATTCTCCAAAACTTGCTCTATGGAGAGCAAGACCATTGTTGGAGGATATCAAGAAGATTGTTGCGACTAGCCCATCTACTCGGCTACATTGCATTAGAAGAATTGCCAACAGCGTGACGGATTAGGTTGCTAAAAGTAAACTTAGAAATAACTTGTCCCTTGATTAGATATCGATTATACCTACGTTATTGCTTAACTTGTTGCAAAATGACTTTTTACCCACTAGAGTGGGATGATGTACTTTATTCTCTCTTGCAATATTAATATTGTGTTTCGACCAAAAAAAAAAAAAACCAAGAAAAACACATAGTTGAAGAGAAATGGATGATGATAGAATTAGGTAGGTCTCGGCTAGAGTCTCAAAGCTAAGGTGAGCTTGACAGCAAAATACAAAACAAAACAAAAAAAAAAGAAAAAAAAAAAGTGAGGTGCTTTCATTTGCTGCTTGTAGCGAGCAAAAAGATAAAAATAACAAACTCACAAATTTGGCAAACTTGATAGCTAATTTGTTGGAGCTTACATGTTGGGTTTGAGTCGGAGATGCTCTAAGCACCCTATAAATCACACTAGTGTAGTAAAACAAAGATAGGGTAGAGATTCAAATAAACAAAAAAATAAAAAATAAAAAGATAGGGTAGAGATTTTCAAAATCGATCTTATTAGTGGCGTGCATCATGTGTGACCTTGGCGTAATATTAGTTGATTGCCTTGTTTAAAAACTTAAATTATTCAAGAAAAGTTTATTATATTTTTTTATTATGTTTAATATGTTTATTCACTTGTTGGTTGGATTAAATATTGTACATAAAAGATTCTAATCAAATGAGTGATAACAAGATATGAACCAAAAATCTTTGTTAATTACACTCTAGTACTCTATTAATTGATTATCTTTAAAAAAAATTAATCTAATAAAGAGAAATTATTGTATGTATTTATTTATTATCTTCAACATGTAAACTTAACATATGCTCTATTAGTTCATCCCTATTCTAAGCTTCATTTACTGAGGATTTTTTTTTTTTTTTTTACACTTGCCTTTTTTCTTTTTCATCCTGTTTTTTTTTTTTTTTTTGGTCGTAAGCTTTGTTTCTTTTTCCTCTCTTGGAAGCCTGAGAAATGTCAAACTATGCTTGGTCGAGTTTGGATCCTCTTATTTCTCGTTTGTCATTTCAAAAAATGATAAGTAACCTTGGTCTTCAAATTTGTTCATTCTTTCAAGTATTCATTTTAAAATTTATTTCAAATAATTTTTTTAAAATCTATTAATTTATTAACTCAGGTCTTATGGTTAAAATTAAAAAGAAACAAATTTAAAAATTCACAATGCAGATTATTTTTGAAATGACAAAATAAAGAAATGGGAGGATCTTTACCCTTTTATTATTTGCTCAAGTAGAAAGATAGACTACTTAGATAGACAACTTGGCGGTTTAATGCATTTTTGTTATAGATGTCTTCAAACCATCAATAGTCGAGGGCCCAAATACCAAGGCCCACAAACAGTATATCAAATGAACCAAGTCCAGAACAATATAAGCTTGAAAAGACAAATTAGGAGACTTGGTTAATAAACCCCATTGCCTAGCTACAATATAAGATTATAAAACAATATAAGTATTGTTTTGCCTTGGGTCAATGCCTTAACATAAATAAACCTCTATTGTCTTTAGTCACAACATTTCTGAAAGAATGCAGAGGAATATAGCTGATATCTTTCGAGTGAAAAGATCAAGAAACTTGGGGATTTACCTTGGGCTCCCAACTAATTGGGCTCGATCAAAAACTAATGCCCTTAAATGGGTTCAAGAAAAATGTGCATGCAAGCTTGAAGGATGGAAAAACCTATTGCTCTCCGAGGGTGGTAAAGACATTCTTTTAAAAGCAGTCTTTTAGGCTATTCCTTCTTATGTCATGTCCTCTATCTAGTTCCCTAAAACTTTATGCAAGAAACTCTCTTCTATGGCTGCAAATTTCTGGTGGAAAAAAGATGGCAAAAAAGGTATTCACTGGATTAGATGGGATTGAATGACAAAGCCAAAATGCAAAGGAGGTTTGGGATTCAAAGACCTTCACTGCTTCAACCAGGCACTCATTGCTAAACAAGCTTGGAAAATGATATCAGATCCCAACAGTCTTGGTACTAAAATCCTCAAAAGTATCTGTTGCTCAAAGGAAAGCTTTTGGAAAGTCGAGAAGAATAACCAAGGCTCTTGGTCCTGGAAAAGTATCTTGAAAGGAAGAGACCTAATCAAATCAAGTGCTTTGTGGTCTATCAACAAAGGAAGTGAAGTCAATATTTGGGAAGATCCTTGGGTCCTTGACTACCCGAACCTATTAAGCTTTAGATCAAATGCTTTCTCTAAAGTTTGTGAGCTTATGGATCCACTCACGGGTAGATGGATTACTGGTAGATTAAAGTCACTTTTTCCTGATCACATTGTGAAGAATATTTTGGCAATCAATATGCCTCTCTCAAATGTTGATGATGCTATTGTTTGGCCCCTCACGAAGGATGAAGTCTATACAATCAAAACAGGGTATAGAGTTGCTAAAGAAATTCAAACATCCAGCCGAGGTCCTGTTGATTTGGCTAGCTCTTCTCACGAAATTTCTCCTTCAACTTGGAAGCTGATATGGAATGCTCACATCCCCTCAAAAATCAAAATCTTCTTGTGGAAAGTGTGCAAGAATGCCCTTCCAACAATGGAAAACTTGTTCAAGAGAAAATGCAAAAACTCGCCTCTTTACTGTATCTGCAATACAGAGATTGAATCGATTGAACATATCCTCCTTCTTTGCCCCTGGACAAGAAGATTCTGGTGTGCCTCCCCGATCCAATGTGCCATTAATCCGTTCAACATCTCTAGTCTGGATAACTGGCTCGTGTCAATCACTGAGCAATGCATCAATGTTAGATATAGTAAAAGAGAAGCATTCACAATCATTGTTGTTTGTTGTTGGCAGGTATGGAAAGAATACAACAAGGCCTCCCTGGAAGCAAGAGAAGTAAACATTGAAAAAGCCATCTTGCTAACCAAGATCAATATTTATGAGATTCTCAACTTGTAAATGCAAGAGCAAAACAAGTTGAGATTAGAAATTCAAAGTGACCAGTCTATTCCAACCTCGTGAAGTCCTCCCCCTCTGAACAGTGTTAAATTCAATGTTGATGCGGCCTTTTGTTCTTCAAAAATGTTAGCAACCTGTGCATTTATTTGTAAAAATTGGCAAAGAGGTTTAATCCATGGGAAATTATTCAATATGTCGTGTCAGTCGATTTTCGAAGTTGAGGCTTTGGCCATCAGGGATGCATGCTACTTCGTTGCTCAGTCTTATTTTCCTAGCGTCACGATCGAAAATGATGCAGAAGTAGTTCTTAAGACAATCAATTCTCTAAACTTTGCTTCATGGAAGGCAAGACCAGTGTTGGAGGATATACGAAAGATTGTTGCTGATAACCGATTCATACGATTACAATGCATTCGAAGAATTGTTAACTCTGTGAGTGATTGGGTTGCAAAATGTAAATTGAAGGATAACTTGCCTATAGATTGGACCTCGAACATTCTTGCTCATTTGTACAATATTTTGTCTTCTGATTTCCTACCCACAGGCGTAGGATGATGTACTACTTTAGCTTTGCAATATATAATATTGTCTTTTGACCCAAAAAAAAGATGGACATACGAATTAAAGATTTAAGCTAAAGTAAATGGAAACACTCAAAACTGACGAATATTTAATCCATAACAAATCCAATAATGGGACATTCGTTAAGATTAATTTTTGTAAGAATTAATCAACGGATAATCTAATAGATTTGGTTTTAGGTGTTAATAAAAATCGAAACTTGAAATATATATATACATGACACATATAATAGAGTGAATTAGAAAAATGAATAGGCATTGTTGCATTACCCAATTCCCATGAGTTACCACTTAATTGAAATGTATTATGTGTTATCATATTAGGACTTTTAAAGTCTCAACTATTCATTTTAAATTTATTTTAACTATTTTTTTTACAATTGAAATTTAAAATGAATGGTTGATTTTTTTTTTTAAAAAAATCAAATCTTATAATCTATAATATACTTTATTTTTTTTTGGGTGAAAATAATACACTTTATTTAGACGAGAGAACTAATAGAAGAGATAATCTAAACCTATTTTGAAATCATCATTCTGAACTCGCATTATATAGTAGAGATCTAATCAAGTCACAAAAGTTATGCATATACAAAACGAGAAGGGTCGGCTGTCAGTAAAAGTTTGGTGACCTTGACGGTTGGATTTATACTCATATTTGCCAAGGCAATCTTCCACTTAATATTGCTTTTTTTATTTTTTTATTTTTTTGTCTCATGCTAATTTTACTTGGGAAAAAATTTATAAAGGCACTGTTTGAAGGTGACAAGTGTCACCGTCATATTTATTTTTAATAGAGCTGGCATATCTTTTGTGGCTCTATCGTTCTTTTTTATTGTTTGTAAGGCCATCCTTACCAGAGGTAGTAAAATGCAATGATAACACTTTTTAGAGATTCTGATGTATAAAAATCGAACCACAGCAGTGAATTTGAAGACCCAAACATTTTTTTTTTTTTTTAAAGACTGAAATAACAAAAGTTGATAAGTCTACAAAAAAAGTAGCAAATTTGGAGACTCACTGTAGCGAGTCTCCAAATGTCTATCAGATGATAGACCTTTTCAGAAAAAAAAAAAAAAAAAAGAAAATCCAAAGCCACAAATTTTATAGCCGTTGAAGGCGAACATTGGCAATGTTCACCTTCAACGTATGTATATATACATATACATATTCTGATTGTGTTTTCAAGTTCAAAGCAAAAAAAAAACAGAAAGATCACAACTCCAAAACAGAGAAAAAATGTATGCTTGGTTTTCTGTCATGAGGGGTGCGTAGGTCACGTGGGGGTAGTGATGCTGTGGGTAGGGGAAGGGGTGGCGATGGTGGCGAAGGTATGATTGAAGAAAGGGGATGGGGGATGGGGGTGGTGATGGTAGCGATGGTGGCGGTGGTTTTGATGGTATGACGGTAGCGATAGTGGCAATGATGGCAATGGTATGACAGTGGTGATGGTGGCGATGGCGTGATAGTAGCGATGGTGTACGGGTGGCGATGGGGTGAAGATGGCAATGGGGTAAGGGTAGCGAAGGGCTGATAGTGAAGAAAGACAACCGGGGGAGGGGAGGAGGCGGCGACAATGAGAAAGGAGAGGGGAAATGAATGGGGAGAGGGGTAAGGTTATATATATATATATATATATATATATATATATATATATATACATATTTATATATATTTTTTTAAAACTGATTGTTTTTGTTGTTGTTTTTTTTTTTAAATTATGTTATTTAATTTATTACTTTTATTTCTTAAAGTAAGTTTCTTTTTAAAATTTTATTCATTTAAGTTTATTTTTTTCAATATTTTATCTTTATATTATTTAAATTTATATTTTTTGTAATTTTATTCAATTATTATTTTTTTGAGTTTGTTGAATTTTTTTCTTCATATTATTTAAATTTATATTTTTGATAATTTTATTCAATTTTTTTTTTGTTGAATTTTTTTCTTCATATTATTTAAATTTATATTAATTGTATAATTTTTATTCAATTAATTTTTTTAAAATTTTGTTGAATTTTTTTCTTCATATTATTTAAATTTATATTTTTGATAATTTTATTCAATTTTTAATTTTGTTGAATTTTTTTTCATATTATTTAAATTTAAATTTTTGATAATTTTATTCAATTTATTTTTTTGCTTGAAGTTGTAATTTTTTCATTTAATTTTTTTTTTCTTCGGCTATGGATTCCGGCGAAGGAGTTAGAGATTGCAACTTCAATGTTGAAGAAGATATCACGTTATGCCGCGCATACCTTGCAATTAGTGAAGACCCAGTTACAGGCCGAAACCAAACATCAGCAACAAAGTGGGCACGAATCTTTCAGAAATTCGAAGAATTTCACCCTCCAACGACTCTGTTTCAAAAGAGAACTGCAAAATCTCTAAAATCACGATCGACTTTTGTAAACAAAAAATGCACGAAATTTGTGGAGTATCTTGCTCAATCGCAAATAAGACCGCGGAGTGGAGCAAATGCAACAAATATTGTGTGTTTTATGCAGCAAAATATGTTGATTTAGTTTTATTTTTTAAAAAAATACTCATGGTGATCTTCTTTTCTGTTTTTTTAGTTTGATGATGCCAAACGACTTTACGCTACTGTTACAGGAGAGAATTTCATCCTTGATCATTGTTGGTCGATATTACAACATGGTAAAAAGTGGAGAAAGATTACCGAACTCTACCAAGGGCAAAGTGCATCTCAAGAGGGTACACCGATTTCTTTTGAAGATGACTCTCCATATGAGTCGATGTCCGAAACCCAATCTGAATCGTCATCCTCGAGGCCATTTGTAAGAGAAAAGGCAAAAAAATTAAAAAAGGGCAAGGATGTTGCGACAGAGATCGTTCAGCAAGGAAGAGAAATGCAAAAACTTATGAAAGAGTACAAAGAGAGTTCTGACTGGGCAACATAGTATAGTATAATGTCGACGAAGACTTCGACCATCGAGACTTCGGCTAGAATAGTGTGGATGATTGACCAACAAAACAAAATCCTCGCCAATAGGTCATCTCGTTCTATCAACTTCGACGATAATGGTTATCATCCTCAAATGCCTTGAATTGTTATACTGTTATACTGTTGTTGTTTCTACGTGTGTTGTATTGTTGGTTTGTCTACATATATTGTACTGTTGTAATCTAATTGAATCTGTATTTGGTTTGAGAAATTTGTGTACAATTAATTTTTACTCCGTTATTAATTTTTTTTTAAAAGAACACAAACAGTTAATTTATTAAACCAGGACTTAAAGGGCGAGAACATTACAACTATTGATGTCACACATTGAGATCTCATGTACGAAACTCATTCCAAACATGCTCAACTAGATCACTTCGGAGTACATAGTAAGCCGCTTCGTTTGTCACCTGACGGCGATTGTTCAAATACTCAGTAGTTGTTATGGGATTTCGGGCATGTACCACAGGGGCCTCTTCTACATGGTAAAGTAATGGATCATCGTTGAAATCATCTCCTTCTTCCTCGCGATTATATTCCACAATCATATTATACAGAATGATACAAGTCTTCATAATTTCTCTAATATCACGTTCGTGCCAGAAACGACATGGACCTTTTATGATCTTGAATCTACGCTGAAGAATACCAAATGCCCGCTCGACATCCTTACGATAGGCTTGTTGCAACCTATTGAAAAATATCTTATCATGCTCACGTCCATCTGGAAATACTTGGACAATTGTAGACCAGCGACGATATATACCGTCAGCTAAATAATATCCTTGACTATAATTTATGTCGTTAATAGTATATCCTATCTGCGGTGCTCGACCTTCAAGGATATCGGAAAAAACCGGTGAACTATATAACATATTCAGGTCATTTCTTCCACTAGGTGTTCCAAAAAATGAATGCCATATCCATGTGTCATAAGACGCAACGACTTCTAGTATTATAGTAGGACGACCATGGTGTCCAGCATATGTTCCGACCCACGCAGTAGGGCAATTTTTTCATTCCTAGTGCATGCAGTCCAAGCTACCCAGCATTTCTGGGAACCCACGTTGTTGTGCCTTTCGAAGAAGCCTAAACAAGTCTGCATTATTCGGAGGACATAAATATTCATTGTCGTATAATGCATTGACGGCCCGACAAAATCGCTTCATGGACTTCAAACATGTAGTCTCTGCAATCTTCAAATAGTCATCATTTGCATCTGCAGGGTTTCGATATGCAAGCATACGAAGCACCGCCGTCATCTTCACATAAGGAAATAAGCCTTGCTTTCCTGCAGCATTTGGTTTTTACTTGAAATAATCGTCGTAGTTGATGATATCGCCCATTATTTTCAGAAATAGTTAGCGACGCATGCGAAAACGTAACGTGAACTCAGCAGGGGATACAAAGGTTGATCAACAAAATAATCTGTCATGAGTCTTTCATGGGCACCAAAGTGGTCTCTGTTTTTGGATCGTCGGCGTAATTGACGTGACGAGCTACAACTTTCTTCCTCCGTAGCAAGCTAATATGCAAGTTGCATCATCGATTGGTGTTGATTGAACATGGTCATCATCATTGCATGACCACGACGATAGTTATTTTGATGGATTCGGATATTTTCATCAAATGGAAGGGAATTGGGCTCGCCTCCTTGGTTGGACATTTTAGAAAGTGGGATGTAGAGTTTAGAGTGAGTGGTGAGACTTGTGATGTTTGATTATGGTGATTGTGAAAGTGTTGGATATGTATTATATATAATTATATGAGTAGTTAAATGATAGAAAATGTACGTACGAGATCGACCATGGAGAATCCAATCCGATGATCTTTGTGGGGATGAAAAATTTCTTTAGATAAGATTGAAATGGACGGACGAGATTTAAGTTGAAAATCCAATCGAAATGCCTTTATTTTGGATGAGAGATTTCATTAATGATAATGAATGGACGACCCAGATCGTTTAGAGAAAACTCAATCCAAAGGCCTTCATTTGGATGAGCTATTTTATTTCATGATAACAAATTAATGGATGAGATCATCGAGGAAACATCATATCCAATGGCCGCTATTGGGGTTTTTCGAAAATTAGCGTTGTTGTAACGAGTATAGTTAACGACATAATATTTGGCAAAATATAATCGTTGTTGGAATTAATTAATTTTTAGGTTGAAATGTTCGTAAAAAAAATTATGAATTTATAAGTTTATAAAAAAATCAAGTACTAAAATACACGAAAAAGTAGTACAAATTAGATTATGTTAAAAAATTAATAGAGTCTCTAAAATAGAGACCCAAAAACTAATGTGGTTGGAAAATTTTTAAAGACCCAAAAAGTAACTATATTTTTAGGTAGGGTCTCTATTTTGTTAAAAGTCTCTAAAATAATTTTTACAGACTCATGATTTATAGACTCTGGTAAGGATAACCTAAGTATGATCCTCTACTCGAATGTGATATTCGCTAAAAAAGAAAGACTGCAATGTAATAGAAATACGGTTTACCTTGAAATTATTTTTTTGCAAAATTGAAAAAAAAGAAAAAGAAAAAAATTACAGGTCCACTATATTTTCTTTACTTGGTACGAATTAAGTCCATGTTTGACCCACCTCAATCACAATATTACACCTCAACATGGATTCACTAGTTTATAGACGCTTTAATATGGTCTTAACAAAATCATATTAATGAAACTGATAACAATACTCTCATATTCAACCAATTAATGAAAGTTGTATCTCTTAATAATGAATAATTTTCCATCATTGTGTATAAGATATCAATCCAATTATCTAAGTATTAAATAATATTATCTAATCATGATTGATATAATTGCATATAGATTGATATGAGAATAGGAAAAAGGAAAATAATACAAGAAAAATAAATTAACATGAATTCCTTGATTTTAACTATGTTTTAGCTTCTTTTCATTAGAATTTTCCCCCTTTTATACCAGTTGTTAGGGTCATGGGTCACCTAAGATGGGATGATCTGACCCTTTCGACCCAAGTGAGTGAGAAGTTAATAAACTTCCTATTATTGGGTATTTAAGCCCAACACAAAGAATAGAACGATATGTTTGTTCTATTATTCTCCAGGCAAAACAGTAAATCTCTCTCCCTCTGCCCTCTCTCAAACTCTCCTTGCAATTCACTAGGGCACTTAGGCTGTGAACTAGATAGGATGCAATCTCGTATTGTATTCTCAGATTCTCAACACAGGCAGTGGAACAAACACATCAATCGATCCACAACTTTCGCTTCATAAAAGGTCGGTTTGCTTTTATGTAATTTCAGTTTTATAAAGATTCTGAATTTAAACATAAAATCTTACTAGTTGATGGAAAGAGGAATTTATTGATATTTTAGATGTTATGAAAATGAGAAATAGTTCACCAATTAGTATAGAAATGAAGAAATAGTTTAGTGGCACTTGAAACCTTTTACCTTTTTCTTTATAATTAGTATTACTTTAGCTTGAATTGAAAACTGATTTTAATTGTTGGCTTAATCTTTTAAAACAAATTTATTCATTAAAAATTTCTAGTTGAAGTAATTCAAACTAAAGGACCATTAATTTTTATATTTTTTAGGCAATTTGCATTTCGCGAATTAAATATGTTCACTTATAAATCACACTGACGACTTGATCTAGGTTTCATTGTGTTGCTTATTATAATAATATTCCCTGCATATTAATGATTAGCGGAAGTCTTCATTGGCTTTTTGCTTAATATACTAATTCCCCAACCAACATATAGACAAAGAATTTGTTGAGGGAATCATCTACCACATGATCCATGAGAGGCCTCCTAAAATTTATTTTACAGTACTACGCAATCTAAGTCATATGCTATAAAATATCAAGAGCTAAAAAAGAAAAGAGATATATATATATATATATATATATATTATATCAAGAGCTAATATATCATACGAATCGGTACGCTAAACTTTGTTATGAGCGAAAGGTCGTCATATCTATTTATAAGTTTATTTCATGCGATCTTATTTTGTATTTTGCGAGTGATTCATTTCGCAAAATATGAACCCATAACATCCAAATAACAATGGAAAGTGTTTGTCTCAATTATATTTAAACCTAATATATATAATGCGATATTGAGTAGATCTCGTTTTCAGAACTTAAACTATTGAATATGCTTATTATTATCAACCTAGGCATAGATACAAGAATATGAAGATACAAACACAAAACAACAAAGCTGGAAAATGACATGATGAACATTGAACACCAGAGAGAGTATGAAGGGAAGAGAAAAACTATGATGACATTGCTTCAATAACGGGAGTTTAATGCATCAGACTGTCCGATCCTTCAATAAATTTCTTGAAGAGTCGGTTGTAAAACAGTGTATATCGCATGCCATCCTGCTTGTGTTGGGTGCACTGCGTCCCAGAAGAATGCAGATTCTGGATCACTGCATACGGTGTACATCTTCTCTCCTTTTTCATTCACATTCCCGCAGGAATATGCTTGGCTTATACCCATACAACAAGGCTTCAATGGAGTCTGAAACTTCAAACTTCCTGATAACATGAAGGACTCATAATTCAGCCTCGACCATATATACAGAGAAGGAATAAGAGCGAGTAAAAAAAAATGGATAGAAGAGAAAATATTATATTTCCTCGACCTTAATCTTATAAGTAATGCTAGATCGCCCTATTTTTATCACCTTCTACGTATATGCTTAGTTGGCATGTTAAAAGAAGAGAGAGAATTAAAAATATTTCTTAATTGGCATGTTAAAAGAAGAGAGAGAATTAAAAATATTTCTTAATTGGCATGTTAAAAGAAGAGAGAGAATTAAAAATATTTCTTAAATTAACACGTCAACTAAGCATACATGTAGAAAGTGATAAAAATAAAGTGACATCTAACATTATTTTAATCTTATTTGTAGAGCCTTAAACTTATAAACCTCGCTTTTACCTCGCTAATGTTCGTTCACTCAAAAAGAAAAAAAAAAGTTTATTTTGCAATAATTAGGTTCTTTATATTATAGCGAATTTGTTGTGCATTCTATAATTTTTGTAACGAATTTATTTTTTCTTGAGGTTAAGGATTATAATTGTATGCCCCTGGCATGGCTATTTGCATAAGAAATTGGACAAAATTTTTAACGAGACATAAAAAATGAATATTTATGAACAATGTAGATATCATTTAAAAATGAGTAGTTCAGATAGAATCAAACTTTCAATCAATCCAGGAAAAGTGAAAGACAAGCACAAAAAACTAATTTTCGATCTCATAAAAAGTTAAAAAGCCATTAGTGAATAATTGTATTCGTTTAGAAAGAAGTTAAACCATAATTGTTTAAAACCTAAATAACATAGGATCCATCATATGTAGAAGGTAAACCAAACATTATTTATTTATTTATTTAGTTGTTATTTCATTGTCAAAATTATTAGAGTTGTCAAGTAAGGTGCTAAGTTTTATTATAGTCCTAGTAGTACTTGTCGTGCACTATTGGAACAAAATAGGTGTTAGAAAGTCTTTATCTTGTGTGTCATTAATATAACTTGTTTAGCTTTCCTCTTTGCTCGTCTTGTGCGCTGTATAGCTACCAACATTGCTTCTATACTTTGGTTATTTGCTTGATTTTATCCAATATATTTTATGTTATCATATTATAAACTTATATATGACAATTATAAACTAATATAACGATCAAATAGTACGAAACAAAAGGCCGGCTATAAAAAATGACTTTTTAGAGAGTTTTCAAAAAATACTACAAGAAAAAGAGCGACGGGTGACGGTCAAAATCCGTCGCTTGAAAAGACGGGCGATGGATTGGTAACCGAATTTAATTTTTCCAATTTGAAATAAAAATTACAACATTCCGTCCCCATTTCTTATATTTTGTAATTTTATTTTTTTGATATCCGTTGCTAAGTTTTTGTGTGCAGTTTGACAACCGATTAGTCGGTCGCTCATCCGTCGCCAATTTAGCGACGACGTGATGGTCATCGCCCGTGTCGAGCCCGTGTCGATTTTTCTTGTAGTGAAAAAAGGACAACAAGAACTTGAGCATATTGACGAGTTTGTTACCTGGTTGGTCCCCTTTGCGCTCCAAGACGGTGTTGAATGAGTTATAGAGATCAAGAATGACGAATGAAGAATCCTTTGTCTCATTATTCAACTTGACCATAGCTTCCTGCAACAACATATTATGGAAACTCACTGCTGTGTTTTCAGTTGCGTTGCATTGTTGGAATGAATTTAGTATTGTGGTTCGAGGGAGACATCCTAGAGGCTGAAGAGCTGCCACGGCTATTTTCTTTGCTCCTAGTCCATGAATGCGTTTCAAGTTGACGCCCAGTTGATTAACCACACGAGTTATGAAATTTGGCAAATCCTGCAAACAAAATCAATTGGGTCACCTTATGCTTCTTACTCCGACAATTTCTTGATTTATCTAGGTTGGGCTAACGATAAGAGATTATCGGGGAGGTCTAAAGAAACTGATATTGGTGGCTGATGGATTCATATACTCATTCTGAACAAATGCAAATTTAGAATGTTTTATCAATAGAGATTAAATAATTTTAAAAACCGAGGCTAGTGGAAATGCACAGCTATGTGGGGGCAAAATGACTTGGCAAACTAAAAAAATTAGAGTATTTAAACATTTTATGACGTCAATAGGGATTATAACTCGTGTAAGGATCCTCTCATAATATTATAACGTTTTAAGCAGAATCCAACTTGTATCAACAATAGACAACCGTTAGATCTCCCATAATATCATAATATTATGAGTAGATCCATTACCGCACCAACCCTTCAACCCAAAGAAGAGATTTGACCCTGTGAACAAGCATATAGATTCTACTTTCTTTGATTCTATTTATTTATTGAACAATCAGAACAAGAAGATAGATTCAAAGACCTATTATAATAATTTCTTCCTCCAAATAATATATTTCTAAATATATATAATAAACTTATTACAACAGATGATACCATACTTTAAAAATTCATGGATTTGAGATCAACTACGCTGTACTTGTATAAGATAAATACCATTTGTTTCACGATGCCAAATCATTGATAGCAAATTTCAACGACATAATGTCGTGGAAGCCACAAATATGTATACAACAAATTTGTTGACAACAACTTTTACACAATATAACGTCCGGTCCTAGCCTAGCTATCACATTTTCGGTTCAAAATAATAAATAATATAATAAATCTCCCTCTAACCGTTTAACCTTTTAAATGAGGTGATTATTTAATAGGATATCAAAGTCTTGGTATGAAAAGGCCACGAGTTGAAAACCTTCCGTCACCCATTTAAAAACATTAAAACTGTTCAAATACAAAACAAAAAAATAACTCCCCTATATATACGTGCAGAAATGAAGTTGCATTTGATCATCGGATTTTGGTCTTTCATGAGTTGAATATCGTATCATATCTTTTCGTATCAATGATTGACAACTAAGATATACAAAGATAACTTGAGAGGGGCGTGCCAACTAAACTTCTCGGCTGATTCAATTTTGTATAAACAAAAAAACACATCATTTGTCTTGTCTGGTATAAACTAAGAGGATTAGGTTAATCCATGATGTAGATAGCATGATGGTGTGAATAGTCTAGGTTGGTCAATAAGGCTCCCCGCTTTCTTACAAATTCGAACAATTTGAACCCGAGATGTGAACTAGTCATAATTCTCCATTTCTGTGGTGGGAGTTTAACACGACAGCTACTATAAGTGATGAAAAATTCTCTCCCAAGATCTCCTTGCTTATTATAAGCAGTGGGTTGTTTTTTAGGAAAACATGATTGTAAATAAGTATCGAAACAATTTTTTTACATGGATAAATTATAAATTTTTGTACCAGCATATAAAATTTCGGGGCACTCAATGGAAAACCATTAATATATTATATGTCTTGACCAAAAGAAAATAAAACATTGCATAATATGCGATTAACCTTCGACTCCATAGAAAACATAGCAATTAGGGGTATGTTTTTATAGGCAAAAAGATACATACTAAGCAATGAGTCGCACGATTTAATATGTGAAATTGTTGCATCTTCTAGGAAAACATGATTGTAAATAAGTATCGAAACAATTTTTTTACATGGATAAATTATAAATTTTTGTACCAGCATATAAAATTTCGGGCCACTCAATGGAAAACCATTAATATATTATATGTCTTGACCAAAAGAAAATAAAACATTGCATAATATGCGATTAACCTTCGACTCCATAGAAAACATAGCAATTAGGGGTATGTTTTTATAGGCAAAAAGATACATACTAAGCAATGAGTCGCACGATTTAATATGTGAAATTGTTGCATCTTCTAGTAAAACATACGATTATCTTAAACAAATTGTGCAATTTTAGTACAAGGTTGAACAAGAAACGAAACAATCTTGTTGATACTAGAGTTTTCCTAATTTTATAAAATTTTACTTTAACTTTATTGAATTTACTCACAATTTTTTAGTGTATATTTTCTTAAGTGGAGAAAAATTTATATAAACGATGGTATTACACAAGAATGTAAAGAGTAATCTTTTTGTAAGTGATGAAGAGTTTAAAATAGCTATATATTCTTTAGGAATTACTAGTTATGGTGGATATATATATAGTAGCATACAAAATATTCCCTTTTTTATTTCTTGACAAAGACTTTTTCTATTTAATCCCCAGGTATCATGCCAAAAATGTAGAGCCTAAATATTATGATGTCATTCGTATACGAATTGAGAAATGCTATATCACTCTATTTTCATCACGCATTTTTCAATTTCTATGCGGGATGTTTAGTTAGTATATTTAAAAAAAGAGAAAGAAATAAAAAAAAAGTTGATGTTTTAGCATACCAACATATGATAAGTGACCGATAAAAATAGAATAATATCTAGCAACACTCGGAAGATTTTTACCTCAGCAGTACCACCATTGGCTAAGTAGGCACCATAATCATTTCCAGAAAGTGTGATAAGAACTAAAGAAGACTGCAAATCGGTTTTGGTGTAGACAGAATCGGTGATGAGTTTCTGAAAGAAGTCGATCTGGGTGGTCATATTAGGATCCAACACCAAAGTATCAAACACACCAGTCCCTCCATAAGCAAAGTTCATCCCATGACGTAGTCTTTTTATTCCTGCATATTTCATCCATCTGTATGGTACTGGAGACTTGAGCCCCAAATATTTAGCTGTTCATGTCATATGACCACCAAGAATTAGAAAAGTATAGGAAAAGGAAAAAAAAAAAAAAAAGTTCACTACCTAATTTTAGTGTTTTATTTTTCTTTTCTTTCTTTCTTATTTTAATTATGACTATATTAGATTTACCTAAAGATGCAAATTTTGTGATGCAGGATGCATGTTTCAAAATAATTAATAATCATATAATATTTGTAATAAAAAAATATAAGTTCAAATCAAAACTTCTCGTCACAAAGAATCACTTACTCGACCACATCTCACCAACTTTTAATTACAAAGCTTAGGAAAAGGAAAAAAAAAAAAAAAAGTACACTACTTAACTAATGCTCGGGTTTTGGACGAAACACGTGTTCATTTCTTGAGTTTAAGTATTAAGTTTTACGGCACTAGTTATAGTAAGCCTTTCTTCTAACTTAAATCATATATTTTCCTATACGAAAGACTTTTGAAGAGAATTCTATCATCAAAGAAAAGGTAACATGCGCTACTCTTCAGTCCATTTACAAATTATGGTAAATTATCCAGATGTTATGTCGTACAGTGAGGTTTTGAGACAAAGGTTAGTGGACAACTGTGAAAATAAGTGCATTACAAGTTGCATTTTGCTGAAAGGTATGAAAGTTTTTTGGATGGCTTCATCAATAACATCTGTCACGTCTCGGCCTTTGTCAGTCTTCTCGATCATTAATTTTATTGCAGATGGTATTTTTAAACAGACGAAGAGAGTAAAAGAGGCTCGTGGAATCATGGTGGTGGGGAAAAGTGGCTCAGACAACGAAAGGCTGGGAGAAGCCAATAAAGTACTGAAATATTGGTCTGAATTGTACAATTATATGTTCCATTAATTTTTCAAATCACCCGAATTAATTATTATTTTACTTATATATAAGTAAATTTTATAATATATATAATTTATTTTATGTATTTAAAATTAATGATCAGTCCCAAAAAATTTGAAATTTTTTAATTATATGACCATACGATGTTGATTAGATTTTAATTTCCTCAATTTCTGAAGCAAGATAAACATACGCAAAGCATATGCAGACACGCTAAGCCTACGTGTATATGCATAAAATCACGTGAAAACGAAAGGACTTTATTCAGTAAAAGATAGAATGTTGATGATCTGACATAATGGGTGGCAAAAAGAGTAAAGGAAACCCCTCAAGACTCAATAATGCAAATTTTACAGCCAGAAAGAAGAAACAAACACCCAATTATAGCTTCGGCTTGAATGGGAAAAGTTTGCCTCCGGTAAATCAGATGTCCGGTTTAAAAAAAAAAGTAGTGAGTTTCACATAAGTACCGGACAATCAACACTGCTGGAATGCCGGATGCAAGTGCAAGAGGGTGTCACTAGCAACCCACCATACTTATAAAGCAAAACTGAATTGTTTAATCGAAAGACTATAAAGTGAAAGCAAAAGATAAAGTGAACCCACATAATGATGCTGTGTGGACTGTGTGAGAAATATAAAGCTGAAAGCATACTTAAAAAGGCAAAGGGTGTTGTTTTTACTAGCGTACCAATGTAATCAGTGAGGACACGGCCATCAGAGAACCGCCCTGCTGGCTTTCCTGGAAAAGTGATACCATAAGGTTCCTTCCATGATTCTGCTATGGATTTTCTGTTGTTTCCTGTATCAGCATACGAGTCTCCAAATACAAATAGCTTTGAATATATCTTGTTCGTCCTCTGATGTAGTTCATGCTCGTTCACATGGTGGTGGCGATGGTGGTGATGATGGTGGTGGTGGTGGTGGTGAGATGAAGCTAAGACACCTACATAGCCTGTCAAGACAAAATAGTACAAATTAAGGTGTATGTACAATTAGACATGTACCTAAAATGAATCATAACGGAAGTGCATCAACTAAGAGGCCGTGGCATTATTGCATGGATACAAAATAGTGAACATTCTTTTTCAAAATTTTGGAAAACATCTTTACACAACTGATCTACAATAGACCGGTAGGCACCATACTAAAGTAAAACTCTGCAATCACTTCCTTTCACGCATTATAGACCTTCCAACTGTATTTGACTAAAACCACGAAAGCATAATTACGTACTTCAACAACATATGCACTAGCTCAATAAAAAATTTGATCCTAAGGGCAAGAAAGGAGTTTCGAACCCACGTCTTTGTGGCCTCAGCTCCTTGGAGCCATCCAAGGTAACCCTTGAGGGCAAAATAGTGAACTATTTTACTAAATAGAAAGTAGAAATATGTATGTATAGAGCTGTTATTACCTGTTGTTGTAAGGAATGAGAAGTGGAAGATGAAGAGGAGGAAAAGATTTAAGAACTGCATGGGGTAGAATAATAGATATGTCTAGTAAGAAGATGAGTTTTAAGTGCAAAAGGAGATGGAAGAAAGGATGAGATTCCCACAACCAAGTGCTGATATATCATATATATATGGATGGATTGGGAACACTTGAAAAGGTTTGGTGGCTTCACCCCACAGGCCACACGGTCACTTCAGTCAATAATAATAGCCTATTCTTGGATCCACTTGGTTTATTTTTTACTAAGTCATAGGATTCCATCTAAAACTAGGCTAGTTATGATGGTATTAGAACTTTATTGTTAAAACAAAGTTTTTGGTTCATGTTTAGTCACAATATAATTGTGTTTATTATATTTCATCATTTAAAGTTGAGCATTTCACCTTTATTTACTTTCACCACCTCCTCATTCTTCACCATAGGATAAAATGACCACGTTTTGCCTTTTAACACAACTTCAAGGGTCTCATATCTCCCATGCCTCAAGAATAAATTAAAATTCTTCATTACCACTATTTTTTTTTTTGATAGATAGATTTTTAATTTATCATTCTTCATTACCAATATGATTTCACAACTCTCTTAATTTTTTTTTTTTTGGTACAACAAATGTTGAAACTGTAGTTTAAATTCAAAATTTTTAATTATAATGAGTCATTATATGACTATTCAATTCAATTCTTGAGTGTTTATAAAAAGAGTCTCGGGAGAATACTCATTTTTATTTCACTTTCACGACTAAATATATGTATGCACTTCCTAGCAAAATCTTTTAAATGAAGTACATACACATATATTTTGATAAAGGCAAAATATAAAATCCCCCTAAAGGGAAGCTTTTGTCTTGTTAGGAAGAAGTCAACAAGGTATCGAGATATGCAAGAAATTATGCGATTCACTGGATGCCCTCACTACTTTAATTTGCGTTTTAAAAATATTTAATATTTATATATATAAATTTACGAATTTTCTTTTATCCTTTCACAAGTGAGGTGTGATTCTTCTAATAAAATTAGATGAGATTCTTTTTCTAATAAAGTTCTTTATTTGAAGCTTATGTTCTATATGTTTTTTTTTTTTTTCCTACGACATTCTTATTTGTTTCATAACAAGAATTTATTGTTTGTAACCGGTGAAACAAATACCAAAAACATCAAAGCACTAAAAATTTAAAGGAAATCAAAACATTGAAGCAACAATTAAGCAGTTTCTTTGATTATTAAGATTCACCATTTAATGAAACATTACAATTTGCGGTAGCTTAAGTTGATTTGATGTATATTTCACGTTAAAGAAATTGAAAGTGATGTAAATCTCAAGTGAAAAAAAAATCAACCAGAGACAATTAAAAATGGGACTGGGCGAATGAAAAGGAAGTTAGTTAAGGCTTATTACTAATCATTCTCAAATTTATGCCCCCCAAATTTAACAGGTAAAATTTAGGGATGAGATCGCCTCGAACCTAATAGGATAAATCTTCCTATACCCGCAAGACATTAAATCTCAAATAATCTATAAAATCCTCAGATAAATAGCCAGAAATATTAGGCTCTAATTACATACCGAAAACTCCAACATAAATAAATACTAAAATACAATAAATATTATTAACTATTCTAATCTCTTTCATCTTTTCACAAACTTCTAGACAACTAAATCTCGAACTAAACTTGTCATTTGCAAAATAATAAAAGAGAAAAGGGTTGAGCGAAACAATGCTCAGTAAGTAGAATCTACCCCAATAAAAACTAAGGCTCAAAGAACAATAAATAGTAGGACAAATTGATCGATTAAATCAAGCACTAATAGAATAGTATAGCAAGTTGTGCCAGTTTAGCAGCGCACACAATACACAATATATAATACATAATTCACAATCAAAACAGATGACAGTTTATTAACTCTCAGCCGTCTAAGATTCAATACACAATTTGTATATAAAATTCGTAAGGCCTGATCAATGACTTGTACTTAGCTTATCAAAAGAAACAATACAATAACTTAAAAAGACTCGTAAACAAAGAGTAGAATAATAATGAATCAAGAGAATATTACAGATAAACAAACATGGTAGAAAAAAGAAATAGTAAATTCTATTTACCTGAATATTGTATATACATCAATACGATTAAACTTCTTCACAATGAAAACTTCTAATATATTTTCTAAATTAATGACCCATTGATACTCCACCCTCAAAACTAAAAGAATAGTCTCCTGAATACACCGTCAATGAGTCTGCAAGTCAAGTTTTTTTTTTTGGCCCTTACTCTACGTTGTACGTTCTTTTTCTTTTATTCTTTGTTTTTCTCTGACTCTATTGTACTGTATTATTATTATTTTTCTCTCAAATTCTACCCACACATATATTACTCTAAATATATATAATGAGATAATAACAACCCACTAAATTAGTTGACATAATTTTTAGGCTTCCATGCACCCACATTCAATAATTTAAAATAAATCATAATCTTCCAAATTATCTAGCATTATCTCTAATTGCCATAATGATAGGGTCAATATTTTTAAATAAAAAAATAGTCAAAACCTAAAATTACGGGATGTTACAGGATGCAATTTAGAAACATACAGGGAGTCATATTTCATCATTTAGAGTTGAGCATTTCACCTTTATTTACTTTCACCACCTCCTCATTCTTCACCATTGGATAAAATGACCACGTTTTGCCTTTTAACACAACTTCAAGGGTCTCATATCTCCCATGCCTCAAGAATGAATTAAAATTCTTCATTACCACTATGGTTTCACAACTCTCTTAATTTTGTTTTTTTAGTATAACGGAAGTTGAAATCGTAGTTTAAATTTAAAGTCTCTAATTATAATAAGTCATTATATGACTATTCCACTCAATTTTTAATTGTTTATAAAAGAAGTCTCGAAAGAATACTCCTTTTTATTTCACTTTCACGACTAAATATATGTATGCACTTACTAGCAAAATCTTTTAAATGAAGTACAGACACATATATTTTGATAAAGGCAAAATATAAAATCCCCCTAAAGGGAAGCTTTTGTTTTGTTAGGAAGAAGTCAACAAGGTTTCGAGCATATGCAAGAAATTATGCAATTCACTGGATGCCCTCACTACTTGAATTTGCATTTTAAATATCTTTAATATTTATATATATAAATTTACGAATTTTCTTTTATCCTTTCACAAGTGAGATGTGATTCTTCTAATAAAATTAGAAGAGATTCTTTTTCTGATAAAGTTCTTTATTTGAAGCTTATGTATTATATGTTTTTTTTTCTTTTTCCTACGACATTCTTATTTGTTTCATAACAAGAATTTATTGTTTGTAACCGGTGAAGCAAATACCAAAAACATCAAAGCACTAAAAATTTCAAGGAAATCAAAACATTGAAGCAACAATTAAGTTGTTTCTTTGGAGATTGTGGCGGAAAATTCGAGGTTGAGTTTTCAATGCATTAAAAGAACGGCCAATCATCCGTGTGACTGGATCGCAAAATACAGACGTAGAGATGAGCTTCCAGTGAATTGGCTTGCATGTCTCCCCCCTCAGTTGTCATTGCTCCTTGATCAGGACATTCACCCCACGGGAGTTGGATGAGTGATTTTCTGTGTGTTGATTATTTTTTTAGTCCAAAAAATAAAAAAAGTAGTTTCTCTTATTATTAAGATTCACCATTTACTGAAACATTACAATTTGCAGTAGCTTAAGTTGATTTGATGTCTATCTCACGTTAAAGTAATTGAAAAGTGATGTAAATCTCAAGTGAAAAAAAAAAAAATCAAACAGAGACAATTAAAAATGGGACTGGGTGAATGAAAAGGAAGTTAGTTAAGGCTAAGGCATTCTTCTTATACACAAACAAAGATAAAAGACACCCTTCCTATATCAGCTAAGTTTAGGATAAGGTTACTAATTCCGACCAAACTCCCATTCGGCAATGACGGATGTTTGGCACTTTCTCAAGTAGATTTTATATGTATATGAAATGTATACTTTTTTCTCTAATCCGTTTGTTTGCTGTAAAATAACTTATTTGTGAAAAAAATATTTTCAGGATAATGTTACTAATTCAGACCAAACTCCCATTTGGCAATAACGGATGTTTGGCACTTTCTCAAGTAGATTTCATATGTATATGAAATGTATATTTTTTTCTCTAATCCATTTGTTTGCTATAAAATAACTTACCTGTGAAAAATATTTTCATGGAAAATAAAATATTGTCTTCCGTTTGTTTACCGTAAAATAACTTACTTGTGAAAAATGTTTTCAGAAAAAAATATTTTCCTGAGCTCCGTTTGTTTGCCGTAAAATAACTTGTTAGAGGAAAATATTTTACTGAAAAATAAAATACTGAAAAATATTTTCTGGTGTTTGGATGTACAATAAAAAATATTTTTGGACATGAGATTTATAACAAAAAAAAATATACACATAAAATAGGGGTGGTTAAAAGTTCCGGAAAATTTTTTCATCTCCTAAAGAAATGAAAATATTTTCTCAAATTTTGAACTAGCCGTCATTTTTGACCGGAAAATATTTTATAGTTGACCAATTTTATGGTGTTACCAAATACCAAAAAATCTCCAAAAAGTAGCCTACTATTTTTTATTGGAAAATATTTTCCGGTTGACCAATTTTTCGGTGTTATCAAACACCGAAAAATCTCCAAAAAGTAGCACACTATTTTTGACTTGAAAATATTTTCCGGTTAACCAATTTTTCGGTGTTACCAAACACCGTAAAAATAGAAAAATATTTTCTGAAAGAATATTTTACGGCAAACAAACGGAGCCGACGAACATCTGGTTTGGCATCGAAACCAGATGTATTCGACTAATTCAAGTCTACTCTTTATGACTACTGACGAGGAGGATCCCGAGCTGAGGTGAATTACCACACCGAGCTCGAGGCGAGATACACCCGAGCTAAGGCCAACCCAAGCCAAGGTCAGCCTGTTCAGCTAATGCCCAACCTGAATGCTGATTCGACCTCACCCCGACCCAGGAAAACCCCGACCTCGACAAACAGCTATTCTAATGGGACATAAAGCCCTGATAGGACATAAAGCTGCACCGCATTAAATGCTGTCAGGTCCGAATTTAGTATAAATAGAGCTCCACCCCTTCATTTCTAAGGTAACTGCTCATTAAATGTACTCAGCTACTTCACCAGCTCGGACATACTAATCATTCGCACGCCTGAGGGGAAAATCCGAGTCATCACCTCGCCTTTTCCTTCCCTTTCCTTGTGCAGATTGAGTGGCCAACCTGAAAGTTCAACTCGGAGGCCAACTTGAAAGTTTAACTCGGATGCCGACCTGAAAGTCCAGCTTGGCAAGCGGAGCTGCCCAACCTCAACTATGAGATTTCCAACATCGACAATTGGGTGCCGTCTGTGGGAATGAGTTCTTTCATCACTCTTCTCACCACCCACTGAGAAACCATCATGGTACAAACCAGAAGTCACAGCGCACCGGAAGAGGACTCACCCAACCCGAACAAGGACCTCAAAACCATGCAAGTGCCTAGCCAAGATCCAACCCAAACTGACGTTAGAACGAGCCAACGTATACATTTAGCCTCAGAAACCAACCTCTCTACAGATGGAGACCTCAACTCCAGCCTGTCACCGGAGATGAGAATGATGCTCAGGATGTTCCAGGAACTAAAGGAGCAGGTAGCCCGGCTAGCAGCGGAACCCCCAGTCCCACAAGGAGCTATACCGCAGCCCGCGTGTCCACAGTTCAACATCCCAGCCCCAGGGCGAACCCGAGCGCAAGATGGAGAAGGCTCCCTAGAGCCGGAGGCGAGACTAGCAGAGGCGAGAGGCAAAAAGGAGGCCCATGCCGACCCCAAGCAGGCTAAGACCACGGCTGCCATAGCCAAGGTCATTAACCAGCTCGGCGTAAGCCCACTCTCGCCCGAGGTACTGGCAACATCATTGCCCACCGGCAACCAGATGCCCAACCTGGAAATATACAATGGGGACGGAGACCCAGCCAGCCACTTGCTCAACTTTGATCACCATATGACTTTGCATGATATGACCGACCTGATGAAGACGAAGACATTCCCGACCACCCTGGTTGGCAACGCCTTGGACTGGTTCCAAAAACTTCATCCCGACTCTATTGCAAGTTTTCATCAGCTGGCTGAGGCTTTCCTGTCTCGCTTCGCGGGAAGCCGACGTGCCACCCACCACACTTCTACATTACTGTTGATGAAACAGAATAGAGGGGAAAGTTTGAGGGCTTACACAACTAGATTCAATGAAGAGTCCCTCAGGATCCCCAACGTGGAGGACTTCATGGCATTAATGGCTTATCAAAGCGGGCTCAGGTCCGGTCCCCTCACATCCTCCTTGGCCATCAACCCCGTGGATACTGTAACCGAGTTGATGGTACGGGAAAAAGGGTACATACACTCGGAAGAGATCCATCAGGCGAAGATGGATGATAACAAGGAGAAGGAAGCTGGTAAGAAGGGAGAGACTTCCCGAGCCCAACCTGGGGGTAAAGTCCAAAATGACCAAGGTAAGCAGCTTCATCAGCCGAAGCAGAACCCCCGGTTCACTATGTTCACTCCCCTTAACACCACAAAGGAACAGATCCTGATGGAGATCCAACACCAGAACCACTTGCCTCCAGCTCCAAGGATGAAAGACTGACCTGATAAGAGCAATAGGACTAAGTATTGCCGCTATCATATGGATTACGGCCATACCACCGAGGAGTGTAAAGATTTGAAACAGGAGATCGAGGCACTAATAGCCCGAGGTCACCTCCGGAGGTACGTAGATCAGCAGCCAGCCCGGAATCACGATCAGAGAGATAGGGAGCGAAGTCCACCCAGGTGCCAGGCTGGGGGCGGACGTTTGGTTGTGATCGAGACCATTGCAGGAGGATTGGCATCGGGTGGGGAGACCTCGGCTGGTAGGAAGGGTTATGTTCGGGCTGAAAGGGAGCATGGATCTGTGCGGGGTTCGGCCCCGGAGATGGAGGAGCTCTCCTTCTCCTCAGAAGACTTAGAGGGTGTGATATTGCCCCATGACGACCCACTAGTGATCAGCGCTGAAATAGCCAACTTCACCGTGAAGAGGCTGATGGTGGATTCCGAGAGCTCGGCAGAAGTCCTATTCTTGAAGGCATTTGAGTAAATGGGGTTAGACAGGAGCCGGCTCAGATCATTGAGGGGCACCTTAGCTGGATTCACTGGGCATGCCCACCGAGCTGAAGGAGTTATCAACCTCCCACTGAAGTTGGAAGACGGAGATAAACGAGTTTCGATGCAGGCTAACTTCATTGTGATGGATTGTAACTCCACTTACAATGGGATCTTGGGTCGGGTGACACTCAATCATTTCAAGACCGTTCCTTCAACTTATCACCAGGCCTTGAAATTCTCGACGCCGGCTGGTACGGCCACTATCCGAGGAGCCCAACTCTCAGCCCGGGAATGTTATAAAAACTCTATCCGACCCAAATATCAGGTTGGCTGGGGACCAGATTTACCCGAGGAGATGAGGGATGCTAAGAGATGGAGCCCGGCTGAAGACCTTCAAGAGGTAGAGCTCTCCGATAAAACAAAGAGGGCAAAGATCGGGAGTGAATTCTCCAATGACCTCAAGAAAGGTATAAGCTATTTTCTTTTAAAAAATGAACACATATTTGCATGGTCTGCCTCTGGCATGACAGGTATTGACCCTGGAGTGATTGAGCATCACCTGAATGCCGACCTGAACCACTACCCGGTAAAGCAGAAGCGCAGGCACTTCCATTATGATAAGCAACAAATCATAGCAGAAGAGATGGATAAGTTGGTAGACGCCGGCCACATAAAAGAAATCCAATACCCAACTTGGTTATCCAACGTGGTATTGATGACCAAGTCCTTAGGCAGATGGAGATTGTGTATTGACTTCACCGACCTCAATAAAGCTTGCCCCAATGACTACTTTCCCCTACCTCAGATTGATCAGATGGTGGATGCCACCTCCGGATTCGAGCTACTCTCTTTCATGGATACCTTCAAAGGCTATAACCAAATTAAGATGGCTCCCGTAGACAAAGAGAAGATTGCATTCACCACCGATAAAGGTTTCTACTACTATGAAGTCATGCCTTTTGGCCTCAAGAATGCTGGAGCTACCTACACTCGGATGGTGAACAAGGTTTTCAAAAATCAGATTGGACGAAATATGGAGATCTATGTAGATGACTTGTTGGTCAAGAGCAGAAGGGCGGAAGACCATATAGCCGACTTGGCTAAAGCTTTCGCCGTAATGGAGCACTTTGGGATAAAGCTGAACCCAAAAAAGTGCGCATTCGGCGTCAAGGCAGGAAAGTTTTTGGGTTTCATAGTCACAGCCTGCGGAATAGAAGCCAACCCGGAGAAGGTTCAGGCGATACTTGACCTGGCGCCAGCGACCTGCGTGAAGGACATCCAGGTGCTCGCGGGCAAGGTCGCGGCGCTGAGTAGATTCATGTCCAGGTCGGCCGATAAGTGTGCTCCTCTATTCAAAATATTGAGGAATCCTAAGAACTTTGAATGGACTATGGAATGCCAGAACGCCTTCCAAGAGCTGAAAAGGTATCTAGCTTTGCCACCCCTACTATCCCGACCTGAGGTGGGGGAGGAACTGGTACTTTACTTGGCATGCTCGGGGATAGCAGTGGCGGCGGCACTAGTCCGCGAAGAAGGGAAGGACCAGAAACTGGTCTATTATGTTAGCAAAACCTTGTAAGGGGCCGAGGCGAGGTACTCCTCCTTGGAAAAACTCGCCTTCGCGCCCATCACTGTGGCAAGGAAGCTGAAGCCATACTTTGATGCTCATCCAATTAAGGTCATGACAGATGCCCCGCTCAAGTCCATCATGTACAATCCGGAGGCGTAGGGCAGGCTGCTGAAATGGGCAGTTGAGCTGAGTCAATTTGACATCACCTACCAGCCTAAAACAACTATCAAAGCCCAAGACATCGCAGAATTTGTGGTGGAATGCACTAGCCGAACTGAGCATGACCCGGAGGATGTGTGGAAGGTCAATGTGGATGGGGCCTTAGGGAAGTCTGAAAGCAGAGCCGGAGTGGTCATCCTCGACCTGACCCGGCATGAGCACCAATACTCCCTCAAGTTCGCCTTCTCGGCTTCGAACAATGAAGCTGAGTACGAAGCAGTGATCGCGGGATTGAAAATTACGGCTCAGCTTGGGGCGCAAATAGTTGACCTGAGCAACAACTCTCAATTGGTTGCTAGTCAAATATCAGGAGAGTTCGAAGCCAAGGACAATACTATGTTGGCCTATCTCAACAAAATAAAGGATTTGACCTCAGGGCTCAAGAGGCTCACGGTGCAGCAAATCCCGAGAGAGGAGAATATGAAGGCTGACACTCTATCCAAGTTGGCCTTGGGCGAGATCCGACCTGCACTGGTCCATGTGGAAGAAGTTTCCAAACCAAGTATCCAGCTGGGTATGCAAGCCATAGCCGAGCTCAACTTAAGCCCAGATTGGACCAAACCAATCGTGGACTACTTGGAGGGGGTATGACCCCGGAGGATGAAAAAGCGGCTCGAAAACTTATGAAACAAGTCTCAAGATTTGTCATAATAGCTTAGCAACTCTACAAGAGAGCCTACACTTGGCCTCTCTTAAAGTGTATCGGCCCCGAGAAAGAAAACTATGTACTCCGAGAGATTCATGAAGGGGTATGTGAAAACCACTTGGGTGGCAAGGCTCTGGCTCGGAAGGCATTGAGGCAAGGCTATTTCTGGCCCACTTTGGAACAAGATGCCAAAGAGTATGTAAAAAAGTGTGACACCTACCAAAAGCTCGCCAATATACAAGGAAAGCCTTCAGTTGACCTGACAGTGATGATAAGCCCGTGGCCATTCTATCAATGGAGTCTAGATATCATCGGCCCATTGCCAACCAGTGTTGGCCAAAAGAAGTACGCCTTTGTAGCTGTAGACTACTTCACCAAATGGCCCTAGGCTGAAGGTGTTGCTAGAATAACAGAAAAGGCAGCTTGGGATTTCGTATGGAAAAACATTATCTGCCAATTTGGAGTACCAAAGGTCATCATTACCGACCACGACAAGCAATTTGACAGTGCATACTTTCGAGGCAAATGTGCTGAGATCGGGATCGACCTTAGATTCTCATTTACTGCTCACCCTCAAAGTAATGGCCAAGTCGAAAGGACAAACCAAATCATTTTGCAGGGACTGAAAACCAAGCTGGAGGAAGCAGAGGGCCAGTGGGTATCGATTCTTCCTAAGGTACTGTGGGCTCAACAGACCACCACCAGCTCGGCAACAAGAGAATCGCCCTTTGAGCTGACCTTCGGTACTCAAGCAGTGCTACTAGTGGAGATCGGGTCTCCGACCAGTAGAACCCTCCACCATGATCCAGAAATAAACGGAGCCCTGATCCGTGAAGAGCTCGACCTCGCCAAAGAGCTCCGAGTTAAAGCTCAAATCAGAATGCTGGCCAGCAAAGCTGCTATGCAAAGAGCCTTTGCCAAGCAGGTCAAGCCTAAGCCTATTAAGGTTGGCGACCTCGTACTCAGAAAGGCCATCTTTTTGCCACGCTCGGGTAACAAGCTCTCCTCGACCTGGGAGGGACCGTACGAAATCGTGAAAGAAATCCGACCTGGAACCTTCTACCTCCGCGACAAGTACGAAAAACCACTGAAGAATGCATGGCACTCAGAACACCTGAAACGGTATTTTGTCTAAGGCCCCGAGCCCAAATACTCTATGTACAAATTCAATGCAATGTATTTTGTAAATCAGTGCAATGCCCGACCCGGGCCCAAGCACCTCAGCTACTTAGCTACTGCCAACTCGGATTAACACTGTGGCCACGATTAATTACGAGCTAATGATTAAGTAAACCAGCTCGGACTAGGTTCCAGCTCGGGTATAATCAATAACAATTTGATTAATTTTGCCAATTCAGATTAAGGTCCAACTCGGTGTTTTGGGTCTAAACTCGAACTCAATGTTTGTCAACATTAGTTTGACCAATTTTAAATCGGACTGACGAGTCCAGGTCAGTAACGATGATAGTTGTCCGGATTAACCAGCTCGGATTAGGATAAAAATTCATTAATATCGTCCAACTCGGTTTTTTATATTTAAATTAAGTTTGAATGGTCCATTATATTGGTCCGACCCCACTTACTTAAGAAAAATTTGTGAAGAGAAAGGTACACAAGTACGAACTCGAATAAAACGTAAAATATTCATTTAATCATAATTGAAATACAAATTACAAGAGCCCGACCCAGGCGAGTTTACAAAAATTCACTTAGGAGGGACAGCGGATGTGGTAGCATCGGCTTCATCCCTGACCTGATCCATGCCCTTCTTGACAAAGTCAATCACCTCATTGGCTTGGGATGTCAGGTCGGCGGATAGCTCAGGAATCTCCCAGAACTCCGGCGGCGGAGCCTCCAAGACTTCGATGTAATTATTCTTGGAGGCGGGGAAAAAGGTCTTTGCTCGCTCCCGGGCTGCGACTTGGCCTCGGAAGTAGTACTCCAGCTTGGCGTATTTGGTCATTGCCCCACCTTCTGTGGCCAACCAGTCCACAGCCGCATCGTTGGACTTGAAGGCTTCCACCGCCTTCTCCCCTTGGAGGTCGACCCGATCTACAAGCTCCCGTAGCTTCGCCTCGGTTTCGAGCCTCTCTTGCTTATAGCGCTCGACATCCTTGGCCGCAGCCTCACGTCGGGCTTTCTCCGTTTCGAGCTCCTTCTCCTTGGCTGCGAGCTCCGCCTTCAGCGGACCTGACTCTTTCACGTCCTCCTTGTACCTCTTTGTGGCCTCCACTCTTTAAGCATCTAGCTCAGCTTGGGCATCAACCCATCGCTGCTCGAGGTCAACACAGTGGGCTTGGACCTTGGTAAGGAGGCTTGGTATAGTCAGAGCGTGAGATTCGGCCTACACGAAAGGTCAACAAAAGCAGTTAGCCGAGCTGAAAGGCATAGTTATGCACAAATAACTTAGCTTAACTCACCGTCGTCGCGGTCGTCCTCAAGTCGAAGGAAAGCCACTCGACCAGGACCTCTACCAGCTTGGGATCACGAGCGACCTTGGCTGTCTCCAAGAAACCCTTGTCAGGAGGGCTCGCCTCCGTGGCCTTGCCTTTCTTGGAATATTCGTTCTGAGGCCGCTTTTTGGTGTCAGGATGGGACGCCGAGCGTTCCGGGATCGCAACCCTGAGCCCGATCTCTTGGGTAGGGGTGACTCCGAAGTCCCATTGGAAGAAACCTCGGCGCCGACCTCTCGTACTTGGCCCCTCGGCCGCTGCCTCTGCTCTAGAGGGGTGGAGCCCAAGCCAGACTGAGCCGAGACTTCGCCGCTGGCCTCGTTCTTTCTTTTCATCTGGGCATACGCGAGCTTCCTCGTATTCGCCATATATGTAAAAGAATAGAGGAAAGAAGTGAGAGACAGCCGAAGGCCGACCTAAAAAAAAACAATTACAGTCGGATTAATGAGGAGGTCAGGTGCTGATCTTGCAAACTGACCCATTGCTGAGTTGGACTCCGCGTCCTCTTCGGGCTCGGGAAGAAAGTGAGGATAATCCTTTGAGAGGTCAGGTTCCCTACCAAATAGCTTGGACTTCCAGATTCGCTCCCATTTGAGTACACTGTCGATGTTTATCAACATCCCCGACGCGGGCCTCAGCACCACGACTTCCTTAAGTTCCTCATTTGAAAGCTTGGGATCGTCATTGGCATTTTTCTTCAGGCTCGGATTCCAGTCCGACCTGCACCCAGGATTCACAGTCGGCTCAACCCAGAAATAGTCGTTGTGTCAACCCTTGTTGAAGGAATGCCACTTGGTGAATATGGAGTTGCCGACCCGAGCTGCGAAATAAAACCACCCTGGCTGCTTCGGGTTAGGCTTGCACACAAAGAACTGCCTGAACCGATGCAGGGTCGGCTCTATTTTCCTCCCAAGGCAGAATACATAAAACGCCACCACCACGGCCCAACCATTTGCCAACATCTGACCTGGGCTAAGCTCAAAGTAGTTCAGGATCATGGTGATGAAATTAGGAAGAGGGAGCTGAATAACATTGAATGCAAGGTCATAGATGGTGAAATGGTCGGGAGGAGGATAGCAAGCCGATTCACGCTGACCTGGAACCTTCAGCTTGTGGTGTCGGTCCACTGACCAGTTCCTCAGCATGGCGTTAGCCATTTGCACCGTAGAATGGTACTCACGCTTGCAACAGGCGAACAACTGCTCGATCCTCTTCCCCCGAGCTGAAGGAGCACTAGCTGTAGCCGAGCTGCGCGGTCGGACTGCCCTAACCAGGACTGCTTCAATCGGCTCCGCCGTAGAGACTCCAGCTAAGTACTCTTGGGGCATCTCGACCCCCTCCAACTGGTTCAGCGGCTCCTCATCTTCTCTATCTCCCAGGTCTCCCAAGTCGGCCAAAGGATCCGCCTCGGCCTCTTCTTGCGCCTGTCTGACCCCAATCACTTGGCAATCATCATCACTCTCCCTAAGCCCAGATTGCCGAATTGATCCATGTGGGTCACCTTGACCTCTGTCCGAGATAGATTCTGAGCTCGACGGACTCTCCTCCCCGCCGTAGGATCTCACCTCTATTATTTAGGAATCTTCCGACTTTGACCTCCCCATCCTGTCTACAAATCAAAATAATATGTACAGAAATATCTAAAGGGAGTTGAGACGTACCTACCGCTCTAGTGGTTGAAGATGACCCGACCTAATTGCCTCCCACCTAACTGGCTCCGAGCTAGTGGATCCCGAGCTGAATACCTCGAGAAGATTCTTGCTGAGCTAAAAGCGTCCGACCACTCTAGTTGCCGACCTAAAAGCTCTAAATTCCGAAAGCAAAGTGTGAAATGAATCTCGGATGTCAAGGCCCTATTTATAGGCAACTTTCGTAACCATCTCAGGAATTCCAAGCATCGCATCTTGTCATAACCGCCAGGTGACGTGTCAGCCATCTGAAGGGCGTGCACCGCTGACATGGCCATCCCCTCTGCCGGGGTCAGGCACTTCCAGCTCGGGAAGAACTCCCAAATCTAAATCTAACCCCTTCGATCTAGACTTGGGAGGGGGAGGGAGGGATTGACGAGGGGGATCCCGAGTTGAGGTGAATTACCCATACCGAGCTCGAGGCGAGATACACCCGAGCTAAGGCCAACCCAAGCCAAGGCCAGCCTGTTCAGCTAATACCCAACCTGGATGCTGATTCGACCTCACCCCGACCTAGGAAAATCCCGACCTCGACAAACAGCTATTCTGATGGGACATAAAGTCCTGATGGGACATAAAGCTGTATAGCATTAAATGCTGTCAGGTCCGAATTTAGTATAAATAGAGCTCCACCCATTCATTTCTAAGGTAGCTGCTCATTAAATGCACTCAGCTACTTCGCCAGCTCAGACATACTAATCATTCACACGCTCAAGGGGAAAATCCGGGTCATCACTCTGCCTTTTCCTTCCCTTTCCTTGTGCAGATTGAGTGGCCAACCTGAAAGTTCAACTCGGAGGCCAACCTGAAAGTTCAACTTGGAGGTCGACCTGAAAGTCCAGCTTGGCAAGCGGAGCTGCCCAACCTCAACTGTGAGATTTCCAACCTCGATAACTACTAATTCAAGTCTACTCTTTATGACTACTTGTGAAGCATGAGGAACCGTCCAGTCTAGGTGCATTCGATAATACCAGATATTTAGCACTCGTATAAGTGGAACCCATATGCGTATGGAGTCTATCCATACTCTCAAAAATGCACGTTTGGTTTGTCGAATGCAAACTTTTTCCTACTAGTTCAAGTCTATTATTTATGACTTCTTGTGAAGTATGAGGAGAGCATCTAGCCATCTAGACGGGCAGAGGCAGACCTATATACAACACACCCTCAACTTAAAAAAAAAAAAATTATATTGGATAATATCGGTGTACGAGTGCACACCTTAAGATTGGATGTCTAGGCGTTCACTGTAGACATGACATAATAAAGTAAATAAAAAGGAAAAAATGAAAAGTAAGAATTACTAGCTTTACCATTAAACGTGTAAACTATATTAAGGGTGCAATTGATATATTTAGAAAATTGTTGCACGTGAAGTTGCAATATTCTTTACACTTCGATCAAGAAGGTTGTCGCATAATGCAATGGTCCCATGGAGCTATTTGAAGAAAAACAATGATTTGATTAACGGGACAACGCACGCATCATGGTGCGTTCCAACTCATAAGAGACCAGCAATACGTTAGTTCGGTCGACATTCCATGTTTGACGTTTTCCCAAGTCAAAACAATCAGCCCTCTTTATCTATTTTATTTTATGGTGTAAATCTACCAAATCTTCTTTTTAATTTTCTTATTCTGTTGACTCTCTCCTATTATTGATAAATATGGAGGGTCCTTTATATATATATATATTAGTCTACATTGGATTTATGTAGGAACAACAGCCAATTGATTATTTACAAATATAAAATAACTGTAACTGTACTCATGACCGTTTTGCATAATTTATAACTAAAATTGTAATTGAAATTTGTTAGGCTTAAAATTCATTGACCACAATCTTAATCGTTAAATATATATATATAAAAAAAACGTGAATCCCGTATCCATAACCGTTTGCTTGAAAAAAATAGTTAATTTAAGCAGAAAATTAACCTTAAAAGAAGGCAAAAAAATTCAATTAAATGTCTAAAGAGTCCAAAAATTAAATAAAGCAAAACTTATTGGTTTACCTATCGACAAAAAATTATACATATATATATATATATAAATAAATTAACAATTGGATTTCTAATTTTATTTATTTTTAATGTCTAATACCAAAACTTATTAGTTTACTTGTCAGTTACTCATTTAAAAAAATTAAGCCCTAACAGATACCCCAATCAGTTTTGTTATTTAAGTCCTAATAGATAACTTGTTTGTTTTTTATCTTATTTGTTATCAGTCCGATTTTTATAAGTTCTAAATTTAAACCTTAACCACTATCATCTCTAGATGTATTATGACAGTAATATGACTTTATACACTTGTAATTATGAACATATCGTTGAATTTTCTCATAATATCATAAAGTAATGTATTGATTGTAGGTACAATTTATAATTATTGGTAGAAAAAATGGTGCAAACATGTTATTAATAAATCTAGGCGGATTAGCAATTAAAGCTATAAACATATATCAAGAAGTCTTAATATCAAGTTTCCTTCCCTCCTACTCATATGCTTATTCATCAAAAAATTGGAAAGAAAAAAAAAAAAAATTCTACAAGCTACAAATATTTGCAACAAATTGAATGTGAACAATGAAACTTGTTCAAGTTATCCACCTATGCACAAGTTGCAATGTATCAGAAAAGAAGGCTCGTGAAAAGAAAAATTTTGATGGATCGCCAATTGTTTCCAATGCAATTATTACGAGTTTAGAAAGTATTGGGTCCGACCAGTTGAACCATACTGTTCTACTATACTGACCCAATAATTTTCCATTGAAAGTTTTCCATATGGAGATCTATGTGTTCTCAAGCTGATGTACGAAGTCAAGTTGAAGGTAAGCCAAAAATATCAAGTATAATTCAATTGTTGTGATGTGGCGGCCTTTACAATATGAACGAGTTTGTCAACCATGGTAATCATATCGAATAACTAGCTTGAACAATGACCATGACCTTGAGAGGAGTCTATCCTTTGAAAATGACTAAAAATGTTGATGTAATATAGAAGTGAAAGGTCTACAAAAGGCCAATAATCATATAACAGAATAATAAATTACTTTCCGCTCCCTTATGTTTTGCTGTAAATATTTATTTATTTTTTATCTTTTTAAAATAGTCTCATTAATTTTTTTATAATTTTTAGAGTGTAACTGATCATCCTCCTTCGTTAAAAAAGATATCTAATTTAACAGCAATTGCAACACACACACTTAAAATGAGATTATTTTATGTTTTTTGTTTAAATAAATTCGTTGCTGGATAAAAAAACCCTTTTAGTAAATTACTTGCCACCTCCCTCTATTTTGTCCTAAATACTCATTCACCCTATGTAATTTTAAAATAGGCTCATTACCCCTCTATATTTTTTTAATTTTAACTTTATAAAAGGATATAACGGTCAATTAACTAATTTGGTAACATTTGTTAACTGAATAAGAGATTTTGGGTGCGTCAACTATAATCGAAAAAATATAAAGGGATAATGAGCCTATTTTAAAATTATAGAAGATGAATGAATATTTCGAATAAAATACAGAGAGACGACAAATAATTTACTCTATCACAGAATATAAGCAAATTTACGGAAAAGCACCTCTACGAATATTTATATGCAAAATACCCCAATGAAATACTTTTCTATTTTAAAACCCAAATTAATAAATAATTTTTTATACTAAAAAGATCAACCTACTAACCATCCTTTAACATCATTAATGAAGATGCACGAGCAGAGAAAATTCCCCCGTACAAAAGCTGTTTTTCTTGATACAAAAATTCCCAATATCAAAAAAATATAGTATATGCATGCCCCAGGGACATGGTTCAACGGTTTGAAACTGACTCCTAAGTTGTGATTCATCTGATCACTGGCTCAATGGTTTATAATAGCCCTCTCACGTCTCTCATCGAAGATTGCAGAGCTATTCTCTCACGACATGATCATTGTAAGCTTTCGCACATCTTTCGAGAAACAAATAAATGTACTGACTGGCTCGCCAATTTTGGAATTAACCAAAATTTGGGTTGCAATGCATTAGATCCTCTACCACATCAGCTTCTTCTCTTATTGGAAAAAGATAGAGTAGGCGAGTCTACTTCTAGGTTTATCAGGGTTTAGTTACCTGGCTTTAGCCTAAAAAAAAAAAAATCTTTTGTAAAGTCACAAGTTCGATACTTTTTATTACTCTGGAGTTCTCCCTTTGACTGACCTGTGCATGTGTGGGGACGTACCGTTACACCCGAAAGTTTACTAGTTGGTGGTTGGGCTCTACTGAATAATTCGATAGTTGACCTCCACCGGTTGGATTGTTATGTCATCCAAAAATATAATATAGAATGTAATATTAATTAATTATAAAGAATCCTTTTTCGAAAACATATGTTTGTAAGTGACATAGTAAAATGCATTATACCCCTTGTGTTTTTATAAAATAGTATTATAAACACTGTGTTTTAAAAAATCGCATTATAAATCATGTGTTATAAAAAATGTTGCATATAACCCTCCGCTATCTATTTTTCTATCAATTTTAATGTGAAGTGTAATACACACGCCTATGATTCTTACACATACTTGTTAGAAATATTTGCAATTTGGGCATAATAAAAGATATGCAAGATTCAATTTCATCATGATTATCCGTTGTTTAAGGTATTTTTTCAATTATATTACAAAATGAAGAATGTTGTAAATATCTCCCTCTAATATTAAAAAAGTGAAAAATACCCCCATTTGATATAAAAAGGTTGCAAATACCCCGTCTAATAAATGCTATACTCGTATCATAAGCATGTGTATTACATTTCACGTTAAAATTGACAGAAAAAAAAACGGCGGGGGTCGTATGTAATATTTTTCATAACACAAGATTTATAAAAATATTTTTTAAAATATAAAGTTTATGATATAATTTTATAAAAACATAGAAAGTATAATGTATTTTACTCGTAAGTAACATATAATTTACTTCAAAACATTGAATGTTTCGAAATATCATGAATTATTTTAACATTTCATTATTACAACACCCTAAGATTAAGGGTGTTTTAGTGTAAGGAACTTAATTTTGCTTAATTAATAATGTTGTAAAAGGGTTAAAGAATCGGATTGTGTGGTAGTAGATTTTCTCTAAATGGAGTCTTCGGATGGAAGATGTTTGTTGGGAGTCTCGAATAAAAATCTATTTTAGGAGGAGGTTTTGGCATTTTTCCTTATATTCATTACTGATATCTATATTATATAAACTTTACATGTAAATGAAAATCATTCGTTTAAATGAATAAATAGAATGACATTTATCACGCACAAGATGAAGAATGAAAAACATTAGGTAGACTATAACATATAATAGGACAAGCATATATATTTTTATATAGAATCTCTAACAAATCTGAAGTCGTGCGTGATGAGTTGTAGAGAGAGATGAGAGAAATAATAAGACAGTTTGGGCAACTTCCCCTGCATATGAGATCATTGAAGGGGACACGATAAATCAAACCTCCCTTGAAAAGCAAAAGATTCACTTGCTGTGCAAATTGCAATATTAGTTTACAACAAGCTAAGCACTTTATAGTTTTCATACTGATATTGCACCAGAACCATTAGAGGCATGATCAAGTCCTACTGAGATGAGAGGATCATAATGGCCATTCCCAGCTCCCTCTTTTTTTTTTTTTTTTCTTTCAAAAGTATCATATGTTATTAACAATCACCCAACATCAATTAAGTCAAAAGTATTATGTACAATATCAGTATGTAGCAAACTAAGCAAAAAAGTAGGACAACAGATGAGCCAATCAATAGGTAATACAAGTCGTCGAATCTGTTTTGCAACCCAGTCCCCTACTTTATTCGCAACATGAGGTATCACGGAGAATAAACACTAAGGATGTAACCTAGTAAAGCTTCAAATATCTTCAACAATACGTGAGGAGTTCCATCTGACACATATCAACAAGGAAGATAAAAATTAATACTCTTCATATTAAAATTATCGAAGAATTTAATTGTTCTACATAATAAATTAAGAATGTCAAAATCAATTGTGATTACCGTATTAGAATTGGTCCTTTGAATTTTTTTTTCTTTTAATTTGCTACTTTTTCTATCACGTTATTAATTGCATATAGCTAGAGTCATTGACTAAATAATCTGCTACTTTTTCTATCATGCTATTAGTTGCGTCTACAATAAAATTATATGGAAAATAACCCAAAATCTTATGCACGGATATTTTAAGTTTTAATTGATTCCCATAGAATTAATAATTAGATACTCCAATAGAGGCCATTAGCCGGTGCTAGACTTTGGTTGAAGAAGATGTATGACGGTGTGTGTTTGGTCTTGGAAAAGTTAATAGAAACCGTGTTACTTAATGCGATCAACAAAATATTCCCCACTCATTTACTAATTATAAAAAGTTAGTATTTTTTTTTATTTTTTGGTCGAAAGGATTAATTCATAAATTAACCAGAAATACAAAGGAGTCCAAGCCCAAAAGTGACTGGACAAAAGGATTGGAACGTGGCCCATAACACAAAAACAACAAAACATTGGGTCAAAATCCAAACAACAATCTTAGCTTGATAGGCCCAAAACAAACTGGCCCAAACAACAGGTACAACCTCAAGAATAGATCCTGGAAACGATGTCATTGGCGGCCAACAGCCAAGTCCCGACTGAGGCCAAGGGAGCCAACACCTCACCATCCAATCAGAAGCAACATCCCTGGTCACGAGAACAACACAAGTTGGAGAATACCCTTGTAATACCGCTGAGCAGACTGTCGATTTGACAGCCGAAAGAGAACACCAAACACAAACCACCAAAATGAGTTCAACGGGACTCATTAACCCGGATAGAGGATGGGCCTGAGATTTACAAAACTCAAATGGTCTAAACATTCCGAACAATGGAACGGACCCTCTGAGCCCCAAGCTTGAACAAGTGGTGCCAAAGACCACCCTATCTCCTCCACAGCTAAAAAAGACAAATGCGGTGACTAGAGTACAGGACCAAAGGTGCTGCCTGAAACTTAAGAATGCAGCGTCGGAGTGACGAAAAAAGGTAATGGATCTGAAAATTTGAAATGCAACCCAAGATCTTGTCTTAGATCTACCCTTTCTAGGAAGAAAAACAGCACAAGAAAAGGGCATTTGACCCCAACTCATGGACAGATCTACCATAGCAAGTAACTCGTCATCATCATTTGATTCTGGAAGAAAAAGGAACAAGGAACAGGGGGAGGCCATGGCCATTTCAAGGATGTGCAGTTATTTTAGTTGCACTAACGTGGTGGAAACAACAGGATTTTGAAAGGGATGAAGAAGACCCAAAGTGGGTTCCTTCAGATCTGTTGGGTATCTCTCGAGAGAGAGTTAAGAGAGGGAGTAGCTGCAGTATTTTGATGCTATTTGCATTTTTCTGACGAGTTTTGTTGATGTTGATATGATGCGTTGGTGATTTTCTTTGTTAGAAGTTATTTGCTTCGTTAGAATGGGGAAGATGGTTGGAGGCGGCTAGGGTTTAGCAGCCAAAGGACAGAGAGAAAACATTGGGGCAGAGAAATACATGCGACTTGAAATGATAAAAAAAGTCCATGCTGCATGACATACTCGTTTTGCATGGAACAAGAAAATTGCAGCGTGGAAATCCTACTGGCATCGATCCAGGTAAGAGCAAGGGTCGATGCAGTTCATGCCCAGGAAAGAATTATATTTATATAGTTGTAAAATTATAAATTAAAGTATTTTTTTTTGGGTAAAAAATACTCATTCATTTTATTACGACTTCCAAACAAAATTTACAATCATCTAGCACTAGTGCTTTCAAGAACAAAATAAAAGTCATTAATTAAACAAATCATTTTGAATAACAACTATCCAATTAATAGAAAGGGAGCCTAAACTAGTATCCTAATTAATCAATCTGCTATCCCATAATTTGCTTGACGTCAAACGTGCACAAAGCTATCACTCCATTGTCTACACACAAGAGCCTTAGCATCACTCACCAACGGTAGATTAAGAAAAAATAAATTCTAAATCCGTCCATAATTACGTGAATAAATAGGTTTGCCAATTGGGCAAGTTAATTAGCATACCATGTTCTAGTACTAATTTTGTTTGCCGTGCATCCACATGAATAACTAATCATGCTTGACGAATGCCTTTACACAAGGTTAGAAAAGATTTTTAGGGATTATAACTTCTTGCGCTTAGATTTAGAGTAAATTTCACACTTAGTCCCCATTGTTTGCTATTTTTTTAAAGTTGATTCTTAATATTTTAAAAAATTTATAAAGGTCCCTAATGTTTATAAAAATTATTCAAAATGATCTTTATTATTCAAACTTAACCAATTTGGTCCCTATTATTTTTTTTAACAAATTCAATTTAGTCCCTATTATTTCTTAAAAAAATTCAATTCAATCCATGCATATTATATTTATTTGGAGACTAAATGAAATTTTATGATAAATAATAGAGACTGAATTGATTAATTTTAAACAATAGGAACTATTTTAAATTATTTTGTAAATATTAAAAACCGTTATAAATTATTTAAAACATTAAGAATCAATTTTAAAAAAATAACAAATAATAAAAATTAAGTGTGAAATTTACCCTTTAGATTTACATTACTTACACGGCACCATTGTGACGTACGTAGAACTGATGCTCTAGATTTCATGTCGGTAGAGAATAGTGGATAAACGGTTAATGACAAAGGATGGGACAATTGAAATATGAAGAGCGTCCATTGTCTTAGGACAATCGTAAGGAGCACAATTCAGACAAAAAAAAATTGTCATTTTTGAATTTAGAATCTTGAACAAACTATCAATGATATGCTGAAAAAAGTGAGGTGGAAGACTGAATAAAGATATTGACAAATTCTTATACATATGTGCGCCTGCACGTTTTCGTTTGAGAATATATGTATATATGTGTGCATTGGTGGAGTTAGGTATAAGAGGTTAGAGTGTTATTACAGTATTGAAGTCAGTAATTAAAATTTGAGGTAATTATTTATGCATAAATTTTTATATAAATTATAAAAAAATCTAATGATTTTATGTTTAAAATCATATTTTATGCTATAACTAAACCAATGCTTAATTTAAGCACTTCATAATACAAATATTTTCAAGACATGACTCTTCGCATTTAATTCAAGAAAGAATATAAATTCAGGAATAAATTATTTCAAAGGTCATTTAAACTATTGTCAGAATCTTGTTTTGACTATTTAACTATTTTTTGTGAGGACCATTAATTTATTAAATGAATTATGTTTTAACCACTTCTTTAATTTTTTTATTAAAATTGTCTAAACAACTGACTTTATATGGATACAATCGTAAAATTATTTAATACAATTAAATTTATGCAATAAGATAAAAAATTATTCACAATCATACTCTAATAAATTTAAATCCTTTATATAAAACAAAATGATAGATATTACATACCAAGAGCCCAATGTTAGAATCTCCACTTATGTTGCTGTTTCTATTAACAAAAAAAAAAAAAAAAATTCAAAATTTAAGGATGTGCCTTTACATACCAATAGCTCAACGTGCCTCTGCCACTATGTGTGTGGATGTGATAGAACGTGTCCTTTACCTGGTTGTCAACTCGAACGTAACATTACACTGACTTAATAATTTCAAAAATTGATTAGCAAGTATTATCAACCAAAAGGTTTAATTAGCAAATGTACGATTCGCTATTGGCCCAAAAATAATTGCTCCTGAAAAAAGTAGTAGCATAGCTTTCGCAGCCCAACTCTTATCACATGCTAAGGCCCAAAAGTGACGAACCATTTGAAGTTAACTCGCTTGGTTCACTATCCCAATTTCTCTGTATCGATTTGGGCCCATACTAAACGTCCAACCACACCATGTTCTGTACTAAAACTAATAGTTTAGGTCTAGTTGAGATTTTTTAATTTCAAATCTAAATGTTTAAGAGATCATTTATCTTTGCAATTCTACGGACTACGAGAAAGTAAATTAAATCAAACCAAGTTTTGTTCCATTAAATAAAGTCCAGATACTCGATCTTAGAATATGAAGAATGATTTCTTCTTTATTTTGCAGTCGTTTTCTCTTCTTGTTCTTTTTCAATATTCAATATACTCTTTGTAAAGTTAGTATTCCAACAATAACATTCATTAAATGTGGTTTAGTTTATACTTTTGTTTGATTATAGAGAGGCTCTCCCATATTCTTGTAATTTGTATTACTTCAAATTAAGGTCTAGGTAACCCGTTTATGATAACTCCATAAATACGAATTTCTAAATATTTATAATAAACTCAAACACTATTCTTTTCCGAACTTTGTAAATAAAATTAATTTCGTACAACAAACTACCCTTTTTATAAAAAGAAAATGCACAATTTAAAAAAACATCAAAAGTTCTAAAAAAAAGAGTGATATGTAATACACGATACAAATAGTTAACAACCTTAGATAATTCATGAAAACCATGAATACAAGCTCAGGGCAACACTTAAAAAGGATCACTTCATTTCTGGCGCGTGAAGCCCACTCACCAAACACAAAACAATAATCGTTGTGAAGTATTTTCTACGAGCTCACTAAAGTTAAAGTAGTATTCCTCCTTACCTATGCTTAAAAGGGGTGATCTTGATAACCAAACCAGGGAAGACATCATCTGGATCATGGATATGAGGATTCTCTTCAACAATGTAAGGATCTCCACACTTTTCACTAATAGTATGTAATGTCTCACCTTCACGTACAACGTAGATTTCATCGCATGGCTTGTTCATGTCCATGTGCTTCATCTCTATGTCGTCAAATTGATCACCTTCATATGATTCACAACAGCTCAAAACCAGCATCAATGCCAAGAACAAAGCACAGTACCATGAGATTGTCTCTGCTAATACAGTTGATGAATGTAACCTCGACATGGTTAATTAAGAATATTTGTTGAAGATTTTAAGGAATGTATAATTGATTGTTTTGGTTTGGTTTAAGCTTGTGCTCAAAGGGTATTTTTATAGGTTTGCGTATAGCGGATTAGGAGTGCGAAAAACTCAAATGGATATGGCGTACAAAGAGAGATAGATGATGTTCCTTTTTCGTTGGTTGTTGTTGGAGTGGGTATTACGTGCACAGTTTCTTGAGGGAGTTGAAACGGTTCCTTCGGTGTGGTAGGTAACTGTCCAGTGACCAAAATTGAAAAATGATTGAGAGGGAAAGTTGGTTTAACCGCTTTCTTTAATAGGTCACTTAGGGAATGAATTTGCTCGTAACATTATATAATATTTTGAATAAGATTCAGTGAGTGAGAATTATTAATAATTTATAATAAAATAATGTAAATAGTTCACACATATTAATTCTCAATCATAATGTTGTGAAGTTATGAAGACATTTTACTCCTTCATGAAGTGTAGAAATAATCTGGAGCTTTGACTTGTTTTATGTATAGTACTGAGAGTCACTTCTCCAAAAGATCATCTAGGACATAGAAATGAAAACTGAAGTTGACCAATAACATAATTAAAAAGCAATAGAGAAAATCAAAACACAGTACATTTGCAAATTGAATAGCTGCCCTGTAATTATTAAGAAGTCAAGATCATGAAAGGTTCTGTTCAAATATTTACTTAATGAAATCCAGATAATGTTTCTAGCTTGCATCCAAAGTCGTCATGGTTATATATTTCAACCTAGCTTAAGTTCTTTGACAAGAAAAAAAAAATAGCTTTAAGTTCAGATGATGAAAAAAGATCATGTAAATTGTTATATAACCATTTGTAGGATTTAGATTCTTTCATAATATTATTGATTATTTGATCTGTTTTTTTATGAAGTAATGATAATAAAAAAATTGGTTATCACTTTGTTAAGTGATATGGGATTCAGGGGTATCCTATAGTGGATTACTCCCTCTGAAAATTGAAAAATTAAGATTCGAATTTCATGGGGGTGGGGAATAGGTAGGAAGAGGCGGGGTTAAAAAGAAAAAAGTGATCAATACTTTATCACCATGAAATTAAACAATCAATGGTTCATATTTATATTATAACATTATGATAAGAGGGTCCAAACCCTACATCATTTGGCCCTTTAGTTGATTTGTTAGTTTCAAATTATATGCGTAATGTGTATCTAATGAAGATCTTATCAATATTACATGGAGCAACTACCTTAAAATAGTAGGATTTCGGAGCTTCGAACAATTAATAAATAAAATAATTCCTAAATCATTAAATTGAGTTACTTTCAGTGTGTTTTTAAAGGAAATGATAAAATAAGCCAAGTATTATTTTACAAGCATTAACAAACTAAATGTTGGATTTTGGGGTTGGGCCGCTTAATATGGGTTGACCTGACTCGAGCCATTTTATATGGGTCAATATGAAATTATTAAAAATTATTAAAACAACTTCTTATATCCAAATATATTAGTTTTCTCTAAAAATTGACACGTTCAGTTTTTTAGAAAAAACAGTAACAGAAGTATAGCTTCTGTTTTCTTCTCTTATTTTCTCCCAATCTTTTTTTCTCTGTATGTTTATTACGTATACAAAAAATGACTCAATTAGTCTCAAACGTTTGCTTATTATTTTGACATTTTGGTCCAAACGTTTCAAATCGAACACTTTAGTCCCAAACGTTTTATATAAGGGACACTATTAGTTCATTAGCTCATTTATGTTAAATTTGTTCCGTTAAGATCACGTGATTCGCACGCCGCTCATTAAAAATAAATAAATAAATACAAGGTTAAATTGTTCATTTACCTTACAACTCATTCTCACAAAACCTTACCCAATCTCTAATTCTAAATGACCAATTTAACCTTGTATACTTTTATTTTTTAGGCACGGCGTGTGAATTACTTGACCTTAACGGAGCAAATTTAACTGAAATGAACTAATAGACTAATGGTATCACTTATGTAAAACGTTTGGGACTAAAGTATTTGATTTGAAATGTTTGAGACTAAAATGTCAAAACTAACAAACGTTTGGTACTAATTAAGTCATTTTCTCTTACGTATAAACGACCAAATCAAATAGGCACTTAAGTTGTGGCCAATAGATCTAAATCTCGTATTTAGAACTCCGATTCACAGCTTCTTGAATGGCGGAACGAACGTGAGTAAATCTTGAAATTCTTCTGCATATACTATAAAGTTAGTATAATTTTATTCGGTTTATGAAGAATCCATCCTATGTGTTAAAATTCTTCACTAAATATATATAAGACAATTTAACAGACCAATAATTTATAATGGATGGTTACGGTTCTTGGAAGCGGTCATTTTCTAGTTGCATACATTTTTCTTATTTTATTTTTGACATTATTTTCATTTAATTTATTTATTTATGATTCTCAACATATTAAAGGATTGATTGAATAAATTTAACGACTTAGAATTCCCCTCACTGCCTTGCCCTAATCATTCCAACCCTAACACCACTCGGGAAATTCAGGGAAGTTGGAAATGTACATGAAAACAAAGATTTATCATTTTCAATATTGCAAAAAGAAACATCCTATCACGAGTCAACACAATGAATGGCTTTTCAAACGAATTTCTTTTAATTAAGATAAGGCAGTCCAATGTACGAAATTTTTGTATATAAAATTGTCCAATGTATAAAGTATGAAGAAGGATTAGACCTACTTAGATTATTCTCCTAAAAATAAGTCCTGATTTTCAGTGTTAGAAATAACACTACAACCCTCTTCTTCTATTTTTTTTTGGGAGGGGAAGGTGGGGGAGGGAAGAGTGTAGTGGGCTGGTGAAGGTAGCCCACCCAACGTGAAAGAAGGCCCGACGCCAAGGACCAGGCCCAGGAAGAAATGACAGCCTAGCAGGGCAAGTGGGAATAGAATTAATGTCGAGAAATGAAGGAAATCAATCAGCGTGTAGAAGGGCATGATATAAGGGATTGGTCATGGAAAGTCTTGGCCTCGAAGCCAGCCTAGGGACCTATTTAAGAACGACGGAGGAAGCCTGAAGGGACACGACAGAAGACACCCCAAGACACTTTACCCTACCCTTAGCATATTAACCTCAACAACTATTGTGGGCTCTCAAGGCCTCTCACTTGTTAGGACCCCCTTTCTCTCTTGCAGAAAGAGGTCAAAGTCCTTTTTGACCTTAATTGTAGAATTTCAGGCTCTACAGGGAGTGGGGGGTCATTGCAATACAACCCTCTCGCTCACCGAAATTGAAGCACAAATAATGTTGCTCATATTCCTTTAGCTTTAACATTACAAGATCACTTCATTTTTCTTGAGGAATTAATGAAACATGGACAGATAGTAAGACTGCATCATTCTACATATCAGAAATACAAAAAACCATCAATTATAATTTCAACACCTCGTCCCACATTCAAGTGCGGAGCTAATATAATATCAGCGGGAGCCCAATTCTGTTAAAAGAGATTTTTATATTTATCCCGATCTTTCAAAAATAAGTCTACTTTTAGTAGAAGTATCAAATTAACCCCTATTAAGAAAAGTATAAGTGTCATATCTCCTGAAACAAAATTCTATATCCGTCTTTACCACGTTGATTTTATAACAAATATATCAATTTATAGTAATTTGAGTTTTCTAATATTATCACCACGGGTTTGAATATGTTGAACTAATTGATTAAGTTCGTCAATGCCTCTGTCAGGTTAATGTGGTGAATGTGGATCAATGAGAAGGATTTTTCTTTTTTTCACATCTTTTGGAATTATTTTAGGAAGAGTCAAAGTAAGGTGTCTACATGTGTTCAGTTATAGTAAACTTCCAAGTTCCATCAACATAAGTCCATTTTAAATCAGATCTTTACATCCCCCAAAGTGCAGGGGAAAATGGCAACCATCTAGGGTTCTACATCAAAAACATTTAGATATTCAGCTTCAAGGTTTCTAGATTGTTAATAATAAGGTAGGCTTTCAAAGCTCCTTTCTTCAGCTGGTGTGTAGGCAAAAGAGGTCGTTCACTTACTTGTGTAAGCTCCCCGTCCGCTCACGTTTTTTTGGGTTGTCAACCAAGAAATTCAATTAAAAAATGAGAGAATCAATAAAGAAACAACTGCAAAGTGCTTCATTGGATATTGTTTTTTACACGACTTTATAAATTTTCTATTGACATTCATTTTAAGATTTATGCCTCGCAAATTTTGAAAATTAAAATCGATCACTGAGTGGGTTGCTCATTGTGTAATCACTACTCATTCTTGAGGCTACTATTGTTGAGATAGTGGGCCTCAAAGGTCCACTAATTTGAAGCCTTTCAAAATTTGGTAACTGATGACTTGAAGGGCCCGGCCCATTTTATACGAAGCCACAAGCATCTCGTGTTGGTTTTGAAATGCAACTCCTATTTTATTTTATACGTGGATAATCATTTTTACAATAAAATTGCTTCTTTTTTTTTCATGTGTGTTCATTTGGTAATTATTGAGTTACCCTTATATTGATGCGACTTGTACACTATCATTGTTATGTAATGTAACCTTTGCATCAGTGAGGCTTGTACAACGTTATTATTATTGTATTATTGTATATGTATTATGGATATCCTACATGTTTTTTGTGTTTATTGTAGTGTTTATTGTTTCCATACATTACTCATTTTATTTTGTTTTCTTAAACTACTATTATATTGGTATGTATTTATATGACACCCCAAACTATTTTCTGAAAAAATTGCCCTCTTCTTCAGTCATATAATCATTTTAGTTTTTACTATAGTGCAGAGAATGAGATACAAACATCGTCTAGGATATAGACTCCCTATTTACTTCTTTAGTAAGAATTTACAAACTTTGTTGGCTTAGTTATGAAACCTTTGGACTATGTTAAGATTATATAGATTATGCTTTCCAGCAGTTTGGAATTGATGTTATTATGAGTTTTATAGTATCTAAGGATTGTAATTTGTTTTAGGATTTTAAGTTAAACATTTGATTTTAGATGCTCTGAGCTAATATTTAATGGTATAGATTAAAGTATGATTTGAGTTTTGTGGACTAATGAAAAAAAAAATCTCTTTTTAAATGCGTGGCAATCGCATTCTTGGAATTTGCATAAATGAATTTCGGAGACTTGATAGGTTGACCATTTCTGCAATGTAATTGAAGGGAATTTAGATTTCAATAGCTAGGATGATTTGATAAATGAATATATTACTCTCTATAATAGTATAAGAGAACAATCATCTTGTCACTCTAAAAGAAACGCCATCTTGTAAGCAAATAAACTCCCTCACAAAAAAAAAAAAAAAGAATCTTGCTTCTATCGAAAAATTAAATATTATTTAAAAATTCAAATTAATGAATGATCAAGAATTTAGAATTTGCCAAACAAAAGAAGGATTTCTTTTGAATAGTTTATTATAGTGTTTTTTGATCGACTCAACTCAAAATTAGCAAGTCAGTTTGCACAATGTTTTATCTCATTATACAAATGCAACACTTAAAAGTTGGTAAAATAATTTAACTAATAATTCAATCTAACCATCTAATTGTATGGATCATACATCATGAAAGATACTTTTTGTTTTTTAATAGGTCAACAAGTAATAGATAATGCCAAGACATGTTACTCTATATATTGCTATTTATGATTTTAACATCGGTAGTAATTATTGAATGATTTAGCTAAGTCTTCATTTTTAAATCTTTAATTGTTTTTTTCTTAGGAAAAATGAAACCCATGAAATCTATATTTCAACTGCTGTCTAATTGTTCTTCTCTTATAAAAAATGAAACCCAAGAAAGCAATATATTTAAACCAATCAAATTGATCTCAACTTCTAATTTATTTAAGTCTTAAAGACTCCTAAGTTTTCCTATCTAAATAGATGGAACTAGCAACATATCATAAGAAAATTAGCCATTTCAAATTTTATGCTTAACTAATAATAACTCTTAATACCCCAGATGTTATAAATCCCCAAGGTGAACCCCCATCCCAAAAAAATAGAAATTAATATCTCTGTCAAAAATTGCAGTATTTTTAATCCACTAGACTATATATCATTCTTAAGTAAAAATAGTGCATAAAGAGATTAATCAAACTCGAGATTTTAACTGTTGCTTTATTTTGATTCCGTAAATACATAAAATGAGATAAAGAAGGCCAGTAAGTTGACTTGAAAAATTTGTCAACATAAAAATATTTGAAATTTTCATTTTCCCATAAAAACACTAATTTTCTCTGATTGCCCTTTGAAAAGCTCAAAAGTTTTTCAATGTGTCTATTTGGCATAACTGTGATATTTTAATTTTTGAGCTGTAGAGCTTTCAACAGTATAACTTTGTTTAGAAGTGATGTAGAACAAAAATCGTTAACTGTTTGACATATGTTGGACAATGCGGTTAAAGTCATTTGCAATGATTTTTCAACTTTTTACAACAATTTTAATAGAGAAAAACTGTAGTAGTGGTGGGTGAGAGATTTGCTCACTTCTTGAGTTCAAATCAACTAAGAAGTTATTCTCTTTCGAACTAATTCTTGTAAGCTTTGTACATAAACACTTGGGCCATATCTCTTTCGAACATAATCATTTGTCCTTATATATGAAGTAGTATGATTTAAATCTAAAAAAATTTCTTTTGTGTTTTCCATCATAGGTAAAAAGGGATCAGTACATTAATACACTTTTAACATTTTTGAAGACCATTGTTGGATTGATAATTTAAGGGAAAATGAGATTTTTTGGAAGAAGCAGAATGCGATTACCACTTTCATTTGTAACATATTCCACCAAGGAATATATGTATTATATTGCAAGACAAGGAAATTAGCCAGGTGGGTTATATCAACACTAGTGTTTGTCAGTCAATTTGTAAGACTATATTTCTTTCTTCAAATTTGCACTTATCACTAGTAGTTCTGTGCACATTTGTTGGTAAAACAGAGTTAATTTGAATAAAGAATGAAGTATTAAGTAGAAAACTAATTCAAGAACATAAAGTTCACACAATGCAATAAATGGTGTCCCAAGAAGTTACAGATCACTCATTTCTCAGAACTTATTTTAGCAACTCATTATAATACATAGAATAATAATGAAAATTCGGAGATATAATTTTAACAATTCCTTGTATCTCACAGATTAATGAAGAAAAACGATGAACTATAACATTAATTTACGAGCACATGAATGGCATAGACAATAGTTACACTCTTCACATTCGAAGACAGTACGTAAATCTTTTCCACAAAGGTCACAAGAGGATTTCAGCGTGGCTTTCCGGATAAATTTGACAGGATGTGGGTGGGAGACCACTTTAAGCGTGCCACCAAACTTAATATTACGATAATTGCCAAGTCCGGGAACACATTTTGGATGAAAGGTTAATTCGCATTGAGAGCAACGATAAATCCAACGCTTAGGATGCATTTCCTTTTCGCATATATCACAATCGAAATCAACTGGAAGATCACTAAATGGCGGAAACCTCATGGGAAGGGGGTGCGGGTCCCATCTATGCTTAATAGCTGGAGGAAGCATTGCACAGTTGTAGCCCAAGTAAAACTTGCAAGAAAGACAACCAAAGGTGAGGCCACTGGGTATGTAGCCACAAGCTTTGCATGTTTTATTTGAAGCTTCACATTGAAAGAGGGGATGTTTATGATTTTTGTGCTTAATAGCACTGGGGAGAGCAGCACATTTGACGTCGAGGAAGAAATTGCAACTCTCGCACTCGAAAAAGAATCCATTGGACACCCTATCGCAGAATTCACAACTAAAAAGGGAACAGAAATGTTTGTAGCTATTGAGGGTGAGTAGGTGGCTATGGCTGGGATGTTGTAGTTCATTTGGCAATTTGGTACAAGTTAGATGAAGATAGTAACTACATTCCACACAACAATAGTAAGGAGCAGAAATAGGCTCAATGCAACCATTGCATAATATTTCCTCGTCCTCATCTTCTGTGTCGTCGTTGTCGTTCTGCTCATGAAAGAGAATCAAGGGGTGTTGCTCATGGCTTGAAAAATTGATCTGATCATCTGGCTGAATCTGATTGAGCTGATCATTCTTTTTGACTAGGAATGCCCAATAAGCTCTTTAGATATATCAGTCGCCGGTAAGTACAACACATCATCATAGTCATCAAGTAGACATTTCAGAAGTTTGTCTTCAAAGTTTGAATCATCATATTCAGCATCTCTAAATAGCCACAAAAATTGTATAACGTTTTCATAATAGGTAAGCACAAACATAAAACAGAGAAAATTGAAAATATAAAATCAAGAGAGATGTGGAATTGAGAAAGAATGTCTTACGAGTTAGCTTCATTCTGTTGGGTCTCAATTGTCATACATTTGAGGTGAACAAAATATCCGCAGGGTCCACAAAAATAAACCCAATATGCTGGTAATATGGCATTCCCACATATCTCACATTCATAAAAGTATTTTCTGTAATCAGATGGAAGGCCATAGGCCAGGGAGAGAGTATGCTCATGGTCCTTGTGTTTGCTTGAGCTCGGTAATGAGGCACAAGTCTCATGTATGCAGAAAGGGCATGAAGGACATATGTAAGATATATCTTTATCTTCCACATCACAAGCATCGCAGCAGAACAACGATGGCTTTGAATGGAGTATCAGTGAATGTTCGTGGCCATCATGCCTAATGATATGGTCCCTAAAAGCACATAATACTACATCATTGACCTTAGGTGCACATGCTATGCATATATCAAATTCACAGAGCGAGCAATGGTAGACGAAACCTTTCCGAGCTGGACCACAAACATTGCATACGAAAGTGACCTGATCATAAGGTGATCTATGCAAAAGGAGAAGCGAGTGTTCATCATGCATGGGATGTGTGATCTCCCTCGGTAGTAAGGTACATACTTTGTGGAGGAAGTATTTACACAGCCCACATCCATATGCTGGCTCTAACGTTGAAAGTGGTTCTTGACAACAGTAACAGATAAGTCTTTCATCATCAGCCCCTGCAACTTGTTTGAGGACCGAAGGATGATCATGGCTAAAATGTCTAATTTCCATCTCTCTCTCTCTATGTGAGCCTGTGTGTGAAACAAAAATCTATACTTGATTTGGCTTACGTTCAAGAAAAAGAGGTTCCTCGTCACCTCTATTTTTTTTTAACAAATTTGTTGAAAAAAATAAAAATTATATAAAAAGACAAAAATAAGTCAACAAAAAAAACAATATCAAATCTGACGATGTCACATTGTCTGACATCATCAGATCTGGAAAAAAAAAACACAAAAAAACGAGCTCAAACAGAAACAAAAAAATTTAACAAACATAAAAAAAATTACAATACAATTATTTTTTTCAACAAATAACAACAAAAAAAGGTAAACACAGATCTGAAAAAAAAAAAAAAAAAAACATAAAATTTGTGTAGGTGGTTTCGCCGGTGGTGGGGTGGCAGTGGAGAAGATGGTGGGGGGGGGGGGGGGGGGGGGGGGGGCGCTGAGGCGCTGCAGGGAAAAAAGGGGAAGAAGAAGGGGTGGGGGGGGGGGGGGGGGTAGGCGGCGCTGTATGTCTGCGTGTGTATATAGATTTGTGTGTGTGTGTATATTTGTATGTGTTTGTGTGTGTGCAGGGAAAGAAACGGACGGGGGAGGTGCAGGGAAAAAAGGAAAAGAAGGAAATGTGGGTGGGTGAGGGTTTTTTAATATTTTTATTTAGAGTTTTGTATTTATTTTTTAATGTTATTTTAATTTAAGTTATTTTTTTAATTAAGTTTTTTAATATATTTAATTAGGATTTTGTATTTTATTTTTTAATGTTATTTTAGTTTAGGTTATTTTTTTTTTATGTTTTTTTAGTTTAGGTTAAACATAATCTTAATTTTTTTAACATTATGATCGTCGCAATTTATTTATTTTTTGCTTGAAATATTCATTAAAAGAGTTGAAATAATCTAAATAATAATTACTTAAAACTAAGTAACATACGAGAAAAAATAACACATAATTAAATTATTATATAAAATTAAAATTAACACAATATATTGTTGCTATTTTATTTTTTTATTTTAATTTTTAAGTTTAGTTTTTTTGGTTTGGTAAAAATTTTTATTGCTGCTTATTTTTTTTTTTTGAACCGATATTATTGCTTGTTGGAAAAATAAAATTTTCTACTTTATTTTTAGTTTAGGTTATTTTATTAATTAATTGCATAAAATAAAGAAGAAAAAACAAATATAAACGTAACACACGATAAAAAATTAATTATGGAGACCGTCATTAGGGATATTTTTTTTATCTTGGTCTCTAAATAGGTCTTTAAAACAGTTTTTTTACATTGGTCTCTAAGTGGATCTCTAAAATACTATTTGGTTTCTATATGGATCTCTAAAATAATAGATAGAGACCCATTATAGAGACTCCATTGAGGATAGCCTAATATGCACCACTAGATTGAAAACTGAAATCTCCACCGACTTTATGTCAACAATTTTCTTCCCTTACTCAGAAAAAAAAAAACAATTTTCTTCCTTTAAAAAAAAAAAAAACTTTTATCAAGATCATTCTCACTCAACCCATCCTTTCTCTCTCCACCTTCTTGTGTTCAGACATTTTGTTTAATTGTATAATTCTTGCTAATATACATACTGTTTAAAATAAATAAATTTTAAATTTTTTTTATAAAATTTCTTTGTAAATTTAATTTTTTGTGTTTGCAAGTACTTCTTTAAAAAATTAAAATCTAAAATTTGTAAATTTTGGATTTATTCAAATTTTACCTAAATCCTTGCTCGAGAGGTGAAATTTACAATTTCAAGCCACAAAATTAGTTAGTCATCTTTTAAAAACTAAACTGGCCTCTAAATTTTACTTCCTTTTTATTGCTTTTAGTGTTTTGCTCTCATTTTCTATGTAATTATTTTTTTCTTATTTTTCTTGCAAACTACTTCACAATAAATTTATTTTCTATATTTCTTAACCCAGACTTTTTCTTTGGTATTCAAAATTATAAGTTATTTATTCATTCATTCTTAATTTCAGGTAATCTTAATATACATAATTAATTATCTAAAATTTAAAATTATTTTTTCGTATTATTTATTCATCTATGTATTTGTATTATTTATTTATCAATATTGATTAATTAAATTTAATTCTAAAATTGATTAGTGATATTGATGGAATATAATTTCCTATCAAAATTTCAAAAAGAAAACTTCAAAATATAAGGACATAAAAAGAATACCTACAATAAATATATTTATAAATCTTAAAATTGTCTTAATATTGTTTTCTAGTTCCAAATAAGAAAATTTATTTTAAAATCTAAATTCTTACGAAATTTATTTATAAATCAAATGAATTTTATATCACAAAAATTTCTAAACACTCTGTTACTATTGTTAAATCATCTCTCATAATATTATTTAATATAAAATGGTCCAATTATTCCCATCAAAAGACACTAACCATGGTTACGGGGATATGATCGGAATTAGTACTCAACGATTAAACAGTTTTATTCCCTTAGCCAAATTATTCAATACCTACCGCCAATATTAAAATGATAAATAACATGACAGTAACGCTCTCTCATGCGCATTGGTAAATAAACAAATATCTTTGATGACGTGAGATCTATATATGACAGTACCGATTCACCTAACATTGGCCATTCTATCTAATCTATTCGGTTATTATAAAGATAATTGAGCAGACTCCAGTTGACGAAGTATTAAAGAGGTAATTTTTATTGGGTTAACATCACGTTTTACAAGAGTTCAAAGTTCTAGGAGAAGAGAATCAAACCAAGTAAAAGATAATTGACCTATTTTAATTGTACAAACAGTCTAATTTGTCACTTTAATCAACTGATCCAATAAAAAGAAGAAGCCAAAAACTAATAATAAAATTGTGTTTGAATTGTAGATCATAGAGAATAGCCTCCAAGCACACAACAACAACAAAAACCGCTAAAGGCCTCCGGGAAAGAAAGTTGCATTCTGCTCACGGGATGAGATAGTATAGCTCAACATTCCAATCAGTAACCGATATTCACGGGGACACCTGATTAGAATTAGTCAATGACCTAATTGGTTTTTTCCCCTTAACTAATTCAGTCAATATCTACTCCCAGTATTAAGTATTAAAATGATAAATAACAATACAGCTCACCATTGCACATGCGTAAATAAACAAGTATTTTTTCATGGCTCGAGATCTACATACCTAGTACCATTTCACCTAACATTGGCAACTCTATCTAATATACTTGGTTATTGTAATGAAAATTGAGTAGCCTCCAGCTAACGAAAAATTAAAAAGGTTCAGAAATTAGTCCAAGATTTAAGATTTAGATCTTCAACTATTTTTCGGAAGTGTCTCACTTCTTGAACTTGAGATAAGATAAATTAAGAATAGCGCGATACTTTCTTTGTATTTTATAGACCTAAATATATATTTTTTAAATTAATAATTAATTAACTAAAAAATACATAATAAAATCAACAACCGATTTTCTTTTGTTAAATTTTTTGACTTAGTTGAATTTTATCTTTAATTGTGTGGAATATGTCTACAAGTGAGTTTCTATTTGGTATTATAATAAGAAGTTTTAGAATGTCATTTTGTGACATTGGTCCCAAAGGTTGTGTAGTATCATAATAATCTTGAAAACGCCATGTCATATTATTAATGATCTCATCTACGCTCAAAACTTATGTATTGGTATCATTTTCAATAAGAAAATTCAAGATAGATAATTTAACAATACTCTAACTCATTGATTATAACTTTCAATTCATTAATTGTGTGTCAATCCTTATAAATTAATAATTATTAATTTATCGATAAGTTATTATCTCGCTAAATTAATAGAATTTAAATAGTCTCAACACTATTATCGATAAATTAAGCAATATTGATGACATGATGGAAGAAATACTTAAGACTCTGAACCATGCTTGCTTGATAACTCTTTTATGTTCCAACATTCTATACGATGAGATCTGGTTATATTTATTTGTGGGCTAAAATGATGGCTTGTTGTTTACATTCCCAACCGTGTGCATCCTTGGAAATAAATATCAGAGAGTTGTAACAATTGATGTACTCTCCTATTGATATTATATACGTGTGGGAACACTCGGAAAAAATTTAGTTGGTCTTGAATGAAGTCGTCCAATAGAGGATTGTTGGACAGCTTTTAAGTCTTGAATCCTCGATCCATACCATTTCATTTGACGAGCTCAATCTACAGCACTATATTTGGTTATTTTTGACATTTGAAAGGTTTAACATTTTAATCATCAAAATATATTCATTAACGCATGTTAACGGGGATCTCATCGCATAATTCAATGAATATATGAGTAGACTTATATAAATAAATAAGTCCACTTATATAAATTAATTTTAACCACTGCAGATTCGTAAATAAATAAGTATTTTTCATGACGTGAGATCTATAGTATCATTTTACCTAACCTTGTTTATTTAATCTAAGCCACTCGGTATATTTTAATGACAATGGAGTAGACTCTAGCGGACGAAGGAAGTATTAAAGAGGTTAAGAGAATAATTTTTTCTTGACTTGAGATAAAACTGATCAGGAATAAATTTGCCTGTCAAACACAGAGAGAGACAAAGAGAGATGGAAATTAGACATTTTAGCCATGATCATCCTTTGGTCCTCAAACAAGTATTGCAGGCTGATGATAAAAAGCTTATTTGTTGTGGTTGTCAAGTGAAGAAGCTATAGAATAAAAGGAATTTTTGCCTCACTTCATTACCTTTGTGTACAGTGTTTAAATAGATACAAAAACGTGTGATGGGATTTTTGAATCCCAGATTACATGCACAATATTAAGCTATCCTAAAATAGACAATGAATGGCTGAAGACTTTGCTAGGATTTTGTCCTAAAATCAAGCTCTGTTTCTTGCACAGATTTTGGCTTGACTGAAATCTCAGACGTATCTTTATCATATCCCAGCAAGATAGGCATTCCATCAAGAACTCGTATCTTGAGTCGATGTCGTTGGAGGTATCGTCGTGGAAGTGTCTTGGTAAGTGAGTCAGCGAGTTGATCAGCCGTGTGAATATGGGCCACTAGAAGATGATTTCGCGCTACTTGGTCCCGAACAAAATGGAAATCAACTGCAATATGTTTCATGCGTGAGTGGAAAACTGGATTCCCACAAAGGTAGGTTGTACCAATGTTATCACAATATATAGTGGGAGTTCCTGGTAATGAGACCCGTAATTCTTGCAGAAGGTTTTGAATCCAGTTGACCTCAGCAGCTATAGAGGCGACAGACCTATATTCAGCTTCAGTGGAGGATCGAGCAATAGTTTGTTACTTCTTCGATGACCAGCTAATTGGGCTAGCTCCGAGAAAAATAATATAAGTGGAAGCGGAGCTTCTGTCATCTGTTTTTCCAGCCCAATCGGCATCCGAGAATGCATGTAGTTGGAGATGATCAGTTTTGCGAAGGTGGAAGCCATGAAATCTGGTTTGTTTGAGGTACCGGAGCACTCGTTTAGCAGCAGACCAGTGAGATTCAGATGGAGAGTGCATGAATTGTGATAAGCGATTCACAACAAATGCCACATCAGGTTAAGGGACAAGTATTGCAGGCCACCGATAAGTTGACGGTATTTAGTGTTGTCTGTTTTAGGAAAACCATCATGTAGTGTGAGAGTTGTGGAAGTGGCGAGTGGAGAATGGACTCCATTTGCATCTTGCATGTTGGTTTTGTGAAGCAGGTTGTTAATGTATTTTAGCTGAGACAAAAAAATTCCATTCTTGGTCCGTAACACTTGGACGCCTAAGAAATAATGCAGTGGGCCAAGGTCCTTGAGAGAAAACCTTTGAGCTAGTGTGTTGATGATTTCTTGAATTGCTGCATTGTTATTTCCTGTGAGGAGAAGATCATCTACATATACTAACAAGAACATTGTTAGTCTTTCACGACGAAAGGTGAAAAGAGAATTATCACTCCTTGAATTTTCGAACCCAATAGAAAGCAAGTAAAATTTCAGCTAATTGTACCAGGCTTGAGGGGCCTGTTTCAAGCCATAAATAGCCTTGCGAAGCTTGCATATATGGTGAGGGTATTGGGAATTGACAAATCCTGGGGGTTGCATCATGTAGACATTGTCATCTAGTGTTCCTTGTAGGAATGCATTGTTCACATCCAACTGTCAAATGTGCCAATTGAGTTGAACGACAAGTGTGAGAATGAGACGAATTTTAGTGGGTTTGATGACGGGGTTGAAAGTCTCACGGTAATCAATGTCAGGGCATTGATGAAACCCCTTAACAACCAGCCTTGCTTTATAACGTGCAACTGTCTCATTTGGGTTCTTTTTAATCCTGAAAATCCACTTACAACCAATGATGTTAGTAATTCCATTGGGAGGAATCAAATCCCATGTCGAATTTCGAATTAAAGCATCAAATTCGCTGTTCATTGCAGCCCGCCAATGGGGGTATTTTTTAGCTTGAGTTAAAGATGTAGGCTCAATTTCAATTTTAGGCTCAGGCACAACATGAAGACACATCTTTTTGGAAGGCTTGATTATATTGTTTTTTCAATCTGGTCATCATGGGATGGCTTGGCTGCGGTGCAACTTGTTGGTTGAGCAATGAATGGGAGGGGTAAGGATAAACTGAATTTACCTGTGAAGGAGCTGGTTCAGGTTGCACTTCCGTTGCTGGCTGAACAAAAGGATCATCATAGGGCACCTGATCAATTACAGGCTCAATTGGGGCTGGAGTTTTGGAGGTGTGCACGCGAATGACAGAAGGAAACATTTGATGTGGTGAGATAACATGAGAGTTGGTGGATTTGGTTTGAGAAGACGTGAGGAGATGGGATAGATAAGGTGCTGGAGCAATTTAGCCACTGGTCACGCATTTGAGAAGAGATAGTCCATGGCTTGGCTTTAGTACGAAATGGAAAATTTTCCTCAACAAATGTTACATGCCGAGACAAGTAAATTCGATTAGTTGTAATGTTGAGGCATCTATAGGCATTATGATCAGTTGAGTAGCCGAGGAAGACACATGGAGAGGACTTGCTATCGAGCTTGTGCTTCGTGTATGGCTTGAGCCATGGATAACACAACGACCCAAAAATTTTTAGTTTTCGATAATTCGGGGCTTCATGGAGTAGTGTTTCAAATGGCGACTGATTGTGTAAGTTCGGAGTGGTGAGTCTATTTATGAGATAGACAGCGGTTTGCATGCAGTAGACCAAAATTTGAGAGGCATTGAGGCTTGGGCAAGAAGGTTTAGAGCTGTTTCAATGATCCGTCGGTGTCGACGTTCTGCTAAGCCCATTACTTGAGGAGTGTGAGGAGGAGATTTTAAGTGTTGAATCTCGTACTTTGCAAGAAGTGGTGATAGGCCTACGTACTCTCCCCCACCATCAGAGTAAAGTGCAAGAATGAGGAGTTAAAAGTATCTTTTTACCATAGTTTTGAAGTTAATAAAGGATAAATTGGATAAATAGTCTCTATTATTTATAAGTTTTGGATAAATAGTATCTATTGTTTTAGAAGTCACGCGGTTAGTCCCTATTGTTTGTAAAAGTTTCACAAATAGTCCTCATTGTTTGTAAAAGTCCCACAAATAGTCCCCATTATTTGTAAAAGTCCCACAAATAATCTCCATTGTTTCAAAAGTCACTCAATTAGTTCCTATCGTTTGCAAAAGTCTCTTCATTAGTTCTCAATGTTTGCATTTTGGAAAAATAGTATCTATTGTTTTAGAAGTCACGCGGTTAGTCCCTATTGTTTGTAAAAGTCTCACAAATAGTCCTCATTGTTTGTAAAAGTCCCACAAATAGTCCCCATTATTTGTAAAAGTCCCACAAATAATCCTCATTGTTTCAAAAGTCACTCAATTAGTTCCTATCGTTTGCAAAAGTCTCTCTATTAGTCCCCAATGTTTGCAAACGCAAACATTGAGAACTAATGAAGAGACTTTTGTAAACAATGAGGACTAATAGAGAGACTTTTGCAAACAATGAGGACCAATAGAGAGACTTTTGCAAACAATAGGGACTAATTGAATGACTTGTGAAACAATAGGGACTATTGGTGAAACTTTTACAAACAATTGGGACTAACTATGTGACTTTTAAAACAATAAGGACTATTTGTCAAAAATTTGTAAGCAATAAGGACTATTTGTAAGATTTGCCTGTTAATAAATACCAAAGTTGTGTCAGATTTTGATTTAATGGGAAAAAGCCAAATGTATCGAGTGAAGTGGTCCACAAAGATAACATAATAATGAAAATTGTCAAATGATGGTAGCAAGGCAGGACCCCAAACATTGGTGAATATAAATTGAAGAGATTTGGTGCTTACAATGGATGAGACACCAAACGACAACTTATGGCTCTTATTACAGGCACATGAAGAACAATGACTTAACTGATTTCGAGAAATAGGTAAAGAAAATCTAGACACTATGTGACTAAGCGTTCTAGTGTTGGGATGCCCTAAGCGGCAATGGCAATTATTCAGAGATTGATTGGTTGCAATATAAGCGAGAGGGAATGCTTGAGGATTAGGCCACTTCTAAGGCCCAACCCGAGACCACATATGCATATAGGTTATATCATACATAATTAAATTATTTTATATGTTTTTATATTGATTTGTGTGCATTTATATTATTTTGAGATCATTTATCTTGATTTACGTGCATTTTATCGTTTAGCGTGTATTTGAGTGATTTATATCGTGTAGCTAGTAAGTGGAACCAACTAAGTTCAATAGCTAACTAGAACGATTGAATTAGAACCAAGACAATTGGAATTAACACTAGAATAACAAACTAGTAATACATAAGTTAGTTGAGGGGCACTCTTGTCCTAAAGTAATTTAACAAAATATTCTACACTATTCTTTCTCAACCAAAACACACACTACACCCCTCCCCCACATACAAAATCTCTACAACACACACTACACCATCAATAGACACAAACACACTCTCTCATTTTCGACCAAGAGAAGAAGAAAAGAGAAAGAGGAAGAGGAAGAAGAAGGAAGGAAAACCTATTTCTGTCACACCCCAACCCGACCTAAGGAGGCTAGACTAGGGTATGACCTAATTCATTTATACTATTTCACAGTCTTAGCCTTTTGTTATGATTTAATACTTAACGTTGGCCTAGAACTCCAAAAGTTTTTCTGGAAAACAGCTGTAATTAGGCTTTTTAGTTTGACCTAATTTTGAGATGCCTCAATTATTCCAATCATTAATCCGATTCCGATAAAGATTCCTGTTTAGTCATCAATAGATATGCCTACTAATCTATCTCGATAGTCTCGTTTGATTAATAAGCCTAGCATGATAACTATGCCCCGTTTATTTGCCAATTCCTGTCTTGCAAGTATTTATTATCTCTTAGCTTACGCATAAGCACCTAAGTGAGATTAGACAGAGTTTCATTATACGCTTATTCACCTAGTAGTTTAAACACCTATGATAACTACTAATCAAGACAATAAAAACAATAACCAAATAAAGAGTTCGTTTGGTTATAGATAGTACAAGTCAAAATTAGACCCAAATTATAACGGGGTCTTTTACATCAACGAAATAAAGAGTCCACAAACAAACACAACATCCCTAATAGTATCCATGTTCACGAAAAGCACGCAATGCACATGGTCGTTCCAAATCTGCTTCACCTGTGATGATAAAAGAGGGTAAGTTCTTATGAACTCAGCGATGGGGAACGAGAGATAACGTTTTAAAAAAAAAATTCTTTTTCGGTTAATCTTATGAAAACTTCTTTGGAAGCATGTCATATAGAATAAGTAAGTACATAACATAAAATAAATATAAATGAACACATTTACCCGTCTTTCCTCACCGAGGTCCTCTAGGAACCAAGCGAGAGTACTTAAAACACATAGTGAAAAGGATATAGTTTGATACGTACAGGGATCTAGAGGTGGCTCTTACGGGCTCAAGAGGTAGTTCCCACCACAATTGGGTGTAGCACTTTGCCCCGCATAGCACTTAGCTCTTGCCGTTCAAGTTCATTTCCAATAACCATCGTTGTAGCTGGCATTCATCATCCACTTATCACTCCAACGGGTGTACTCCGGATATACCCCAAACCTACGACCCAACTCTCCGAGGAAGTTTAGCCCCCAAGCGAGAGAGGGAATTGGACCATGGTAGTCACGGTAGCATTGGCAAGCCCGATGCTGCCCGGCGTGCGTGAAACGCTACCATGCCAAAATGAAAGGTTGCAACCTTGTATGCAATGCACATATATGCCATTTAACATTTCACATTAGGAGGTCAACAAAGTAGGTTGCCTCCGAGCAAGTTTATGATCACATTTTGACATATTGGCATATAAGGCATTGTAAGAACATATAATCATTTCATATATCCATTTGAAAGCAGTTAAACTTTCACGGGCAGCCAAGTAATCATGTTCAAATAAGCCATTGAATATCTTTTAACAATTCATATTAGGAGGTCAACAAAATAGGTTGCTTCTGAGCAATTATAAGACCATATATCGATAAGTAATCATACAAGGCATGCTTGACATGTATATTCACTTTGTAAAACACTTAGAGGCATATGAACATTTAATGGGCAGCCAAGTAACATCTTGCTAACAAGTCATTTTACCCAAATTTAGTTTACATACCAAGTATTAGGATCACACGAGCATGCTACGACAATTTACCCAAGACCGGGTGCAAGAATAGTTATCTTATCAACATACAATCATCAATAATCATACTTAGGGCTATAAAGACAATTCTGGGCAGTCCATTAACATTTCCCAACATCAATTATAAGATACACATGAATAGTTTAGAACTTGGGAATCTATGGGACCATTAGGGTTTGCAAAAGCCATGCTCAAGTATCGGTTTGTTTGCTAAGGACCACAAGAGATACTTTAACCATTTCAAGCATATAGCATTTATTGGGCAGTCATGTAACACTTGTAAATCAAGTCATATAACTCATTTCGGGGTTCATGTATCAAGTATTGAGATTATACAAGCACGCAACGACGTTTACATGAGACCGGGTACAAGAAAAGTTTACTTATCAACATGTAATCATCGGGAATCACATTTAGAGCTATAAGGAAAACTACTGGCAGCCTATTAACCACACAAATTAACACATTTAAACATAGGGTCATCTCTTAGCAAATAGTCATAAGCGTTAGGGCCTCAATTCCGTGCTTAAACAAGCGATTAAGCAAACCATTCATCAATTAATGATCCCAAGCCATATATCAATCAAATTAAGCAACTTCAACCAACCACAACAGTCCACACAACATCTAAGTGCCACAATTCCAAGCATTCAATACCTCAAGCAAGGTCTCAACATGATTCTAAGCATATCACTAAACAAAACCTCACTGCAATTGTCTGTTTTCCCACATTCGATTAGACAAGAAAACAATCTTCAATTTCAGTGAACCAAATTTCAAATTGAATTTTAATGAGTGATTTAAATCTAGGAACAAACCTCGCTGCATTTAGAGTTCGGACATAGGAGTTATGGCCAAAACCGTGAGACTACGCAAAACTGTCTAGTTTTAGACACATTACGATTTTTGCCATTTTTGAGGGTCTTAGAGTCAAATTTAGCTTTAGCCTATTTCTGACAAAAATGTCCAGAACTTCAAAATATAGTAACCTACCAATTTTCATACATTTTAGACATCATTTACAAGGCTAAAATAGTTTCGTTCTACAAGATCAGAAGGCTGCCAGATCCTACTTCAAATTTTCAATTTTTCCAGATTTTGACACCTTTCGATATTTTGCCATTTTGGAGTCTTAGAGTCAAAATTGGCCTTGGCCTATTTCTATGAAAAATGGTCAGAACTGACAAAACTAGTGACCTACCAATTTTCATGCATTTTTATCAAAGTTTACTAAGCTAAATGCACTTGGCTCTACAAAGTTAGAAAACTGCCAGCAAAAAAATGTTTTTACTTATCTTCAAGTTTCTAGCCATTATCAAGCCATGCATGAGAAGATAAGCTCATATACACACATATACAATAATTACAGAGGTAAAGCTAGCCATATGAGAGCATGCATGTGAGTTTTGAAAGCTTTTAAAAGAGTTTAACCCTCACCTTAAGCTATTGATGGTTAAAGATGCACAAATGCTCTTGAAGATGCACAAAAGGGGCTTCTTTCCTTGCTTGACCGAGAGATAGCTTGTTGTTTCTTTAATTCCTAGCTTAGTTAGCATATTCTTAGTGTGTACATGTGATTAGAACAAAAAGAAGTGAAACAAAACTATCAAGACATACCTATGGCCAAAAATGATGAACTTTGTGAGCTTGCATGCGTTTTTCTTGCTTTGCTTGCTATGGTCGAGTTTCTTAGAGTGCTTGAGAGCCTAGGCGAGCCTTAGAAGATGAGCTTGATCTATGGAGATTAAAGATGCAGCCATGGCCGAGAGAGAGAGAGAAGAAAGAGGGAGTTTGAGAGAATTTTTTGAGAGAATGATGCTTTGAGTGTGTGTGTCGGCCTTGGGCCCTTCAAATCTGAAAATTGTGTCATCTTTTGAGCATTTTGAATTGTGAGGGATGGGCATGGTGTGTAGGCCGAGAATGGCGTGCTTGGGTAGGGTGTTTAGGAGTTTTTTTATGCATTGTGCTTAGTGCATGTGTCATAGAATGTCTAGGCTTTTATTTAATTGTGCAAAGTTGATCAAATTGCTTTGTCTTGGCCGTGTAATGCAAGGGAAAATCTGAAATTTCAGATTCAAGTTAGTATATTTTGGATTATAATAAGTGTAGATTTATAATAGTTTATTGGTTAGTTGAGTGTGTTGGGAAGAATAGAATATTTTATTAGTTAGTGGGTTTTGTAGAGAATTTAAATTAGGAATATAATATTAGTTAGTAGATTGTGTAGGATTATTTTAGTGTTTAGTGCTTTGTGTAGGATTCTTTATTGATTAGTGTGTAGGCATGCTTTCCTAAGTCTAGGGCACACATTACGAGGTAAGACATGAACTACGAGACAAATGCACGTATTCCAAGTAAATGCACGCAACCCTAAATAAATGCATGAAAACCAATGCAAGGCACATAAATCGAGACACGACTCTTAAACCTTGGTTAAGGCACGCAGTTCAAGATTAGGACACACGAAACGAGATAACGCACGCAATTCGAAGTCAGGGCACGTAAGTCGAGGATTAGGGCACACAATTCTAGGTCAAGGCACGTATGATGAGGCATGCATGAAAACTAATATAGGGCACGTAATCCAAGGTCGGTCATATAATTCTGGGTCTAAGGCACGCAAATCGAGGTAGGACTCGTTATTTGGGGTCGAGCCTTACAATTTCAATATATTCTTTGGCATTCTCAAGCTTTTCCTTGTGGTTTCTTGCTTTTCCTTGCTTTCAAATTCAAGATCTAAGGTGAGGAAAGTTTTATAAATGTTTTACAAAGGCATATTATGTTTGATTGATGAGTTTTAATTGTGTATTGAACATGGTATGGGTAATGAATATGTGTGGATTTATTGCAAGGTTTGAGACTTACCTCGTATATTGAGCTAGGGCTTGATCAAATGGGTTGCAATTTATGGGTTGTGTGGTGGTTCTTGCTTGAGTCGAGTTAGTTGAACTTGTGGTTGAGGTAGGAATTGGAAGCCGAGCACATTGATGTTTAGTAGGTGTTCTTGGTGTTCTTGGTGGCTTGATTGACATTTTTCTTGATATTTGATTTCATGGATTATTGGTTGAGTTAATGGAATGCTAAACATGGGTTTTGATGTCACCTTGAGGTATGGTTTGTGTGCTTGTTCGTGTGTGCCATGTAGGGGAAGGGAATGGTGTTGGATTTAGTGTGTGGCAAAATTATGGATTTTCCCGTTCAGCGATCTGGGCGTTACCCACTTCATCCGGTCGCCCGGATGAAGCATGTATCACCCGGACCAATGCTCTCTACTGGGCGTTGTGGCCTCCATCCGGTCGACCGGATGAAGCATGTATTGCCCGGATGACCCAAATTGCTAGGAATTTGTTTTGGGGATTTCGGAAGCTACTGATGTCGGATTGATGAACGGTCAAATGCGTTGGAATCGTATCGAACCCTAGTTTATTTTAGTAATATGTAATTGAGGTTTTGTTCCATGGTTTGGGTGCCATATAGTTTCTAATCACAATATATTGTTGAGGAGTCTAATAAATGTAGACAAAATAGACTCTATTGATGTCTCTTGACTATTTTATCATATTTGGCATTACTTGTAGCATCACAAATATGTATATGTGCATAATGTTACTTGATTGCTTGATATCCATTGATAATTGCAAATGCATTCGAGTTGTGCATGCGCGACGGTTATAACAAGTATTAATGGAAGAAGTGACGGGACCTCTGGATTTGCCGCTATATCCCGACCTTCCCATTGTTAATAGAGGAAGTAACGGGACCTCCAGATTTTCTGGTATATCTCGACCCTCTCATTATTGATTGAAGGCTTGTAGTAAGGATATTTTGCTTGGTTATGTGCATGACATGTTTTATCAACCATTTGCAAAAGTGATAAAACTTTTACGAAAACCTTTCTTGTTCACCCTCATTGAGCTATACGTGAGGATCTAGCTCACCCATCTTTTCACATTTTAGGTGAGGTTGAGCCTGAGCATGCCACTCAAGATAATGATGAAACTTCTTGGTGTGATCCCGAGGACTTCTGCTTTTATATGATCACTACTTGTTAATGAAATCGAAATATAAATGATGTATAACTTATTCTTTTGGACAACTCTAATGTAACTAAATAGTTATATTCTTTTAAGGCCTAGAAACCCAATTGTTGGTTAGTTCTTGTGTTGAACAGGTGGTTTGAGGTCTGGTACATATGTAACTAATTATGGTTTCCTTTCTAAGGTCGATGACTTGGTTGACTTTTGAACTCTGATGGAATATAAAAATAGATGTACAGGTTGTTAAGCTTCAATTTACAGATTTACAGGTTATGAATATCGCATTCTGGCCTTAGCCTTTGTAAGTATACAGGTCGGGGCATTACACTACTCATAGAGATTCCATTTATTCTGGTCTTTGACAAGAACCGCTTCCGTTCTCAAATCCTTCACAATAAAAAAGGAGATAAATAACTCAATAGATGTATTGTTATGCTTACAAAACTGTGATACTGAAAGTAAATTGCGACAAATTGTAGGAGCAAAGATAACATTTTTCAAGATAAATTTGGAATTAGAATGAACAAGATAAAAGGATCCTGTATGAGTAATCGGGATACCAGTACCATCCCCAATGATGATATCGTCACCACCTCTAAATTCGGAGTGAACAGAGAGGTTTTAGAGGTCGAACATGATATGGTGCGAGGCACCAGAGTTAATCACCCAGTTGTTGTTGAAAGCCTAATTATCGCGTGCCATATGAAGGGCTTGAGGAACCGAGTATGGAGGTAGTTGAGACTTGTAGTATTTAGCAATGTGACCAAACTTGTCGCATAGCTGGTATTGTACTCGAGTACCTTGTTGATTGTTGGCTGAATGCCAATTCGAATTGTATGGTCTCTGGTTTTAGGATGATGAGAGATTGGTGTTGGTTCCCTGATGAGGACGATTACCAAGTTGAGAGTTTTATTGATACTGATTTCCTTGAATTTTCTTATTGCTATGACCTATGCCTTTCCCTTTCCCAGAACCCTTATTCGCGAACTGGGCAATAACCACAACTTGATCCTTGCGAGACTCCTCTCATTTTAGAAAAAGTTTCATGGTCAGCTAGTTTGTCAAATAGCTCTTCGAATGAGATTGGCATGTCTCGAGCCTTGATTGTTGCATTAATTTCTTTGAACTCGTCCCCAAGGCCTAAGAGAACATTGATGACAAGCTCATCATCACTTAGTGGTGAACCCGCTAATGCAGGTTCATCAGCAATAGATTTTATGTGTTGCATGTAGTCAGAGACTGATTGAGAATCTTTTGTAGTATTAACAAGAATATTGCGTAAGCCATAGACTCTGGTCCTTGATGTATTTGCATAGGTGGTGCTGAGTTTTTCCCACGCGACATGAGTTCTTGGTACCATAATCACCATCGGGGCAATGTTGGGTTCTACGGAGGGCATGATTGCATGGCGAAGAAAACTATCATGTCATATCCATGGGAGATATGTTGGGTTTAGGTAGCGATTGGTACATTGGAATGGATTTGGGCAGGAATGGAATGAACCAAGGAATGAAATGAAATTGGGAATGGAATGAACTTGAGAATGAGAATGACATGTTTGGTATGCTCTAGGAATTAAGAGTAGTAATGCGAATGACTTGTATAATATTACGTAATTGCCCTTTTATTATTATAGTATTAAAAATAAGAATAAATATAAACATAATCGTAAACAATATAAACATAAATAATAATAATAATAATAATAATAACAACAACAACAATAAATAATAATAATAATAATAATAATAATAATAATAATAATAATAATAATAATAATAATAATAATAATAATAATAATAACAAAATAAAAATAATAAATAATAAATGATAATAATAACAACAACAACAACAATAATAATAAATAATAATAATAATAATAACAATAATAATAATAATAAATATAAATATAAATATAAATAATAATTATTATTAATAAAAAAATATTATTATATTTTTAATTATTATTTTTAATTATTATTATTATTATTATTATTATTATTATTATTTAATCACTATTATTATTTTTTATTTTTATTTTTATTATTTTATTTATTTATTTATTTATTATTATTATTATTATCATTTTTTATTATAATAATAATAATAATTATTATTATTTTCATAATAATATTATAATATTTTTAATTTTTATTATTATTATTTTATTTATTATTATTATTATCATTTTTATTTTTATTTTTATTATAATAATAATAATAATTATTATTATTTTCATAATAATATCATTATATTTTTAATTATTATTATTATTATTATTTAATCACTATTATTATTTTTTATTTTTATTATTATTTTATTATTATTATTATTATTATTATTATTGTAAAACAAATTATTTATAAAGGGTATGGTAGTCAAGTTGATTCCCAAATACATGGGAATGGCCCATTCCCATGTATTTAGTCTGGAATGGCTATTCCCATGTATGTGGGAATGAGATTCCCATGAGAATGACATTCCCAAGTTCATTCCCTCATACCAAGCATGAGAATTAAAATAGAATTGAGAATGTCATTTCATTTCCAACTCATTCCCACATACCAATCACTGCCTTAGAGTTACTGCATCATCTTTCCGGAGCTACATTGGTGGGCATGGCAAGGAGCCATCTATATAGCCCATGAGATCATAACCAAACAAAAGGGTCTGGAACTGAGCACGACATGTTGGATAATTCATGCCATTTAGCTTTAGGGGAAGTTAGGCAGCAGGGTTGATAGAGATGAGTGATTGTTGAGGTGTTTGGATTTAGCTAGTAGCAGAAGTAATAGTATTAGAAGAGTTGTTGAGAGATGTCGACATGATGCTGAAGGTGGGGAAAAAAATGATTTGTTTGTTAGACTAACTCGAACAGCCTCCCTACTTTTTTCTCTATTTCAGGGACTTTAGATTTGCTTCTTTATTTTTAGGGGTTCCTTATTTTAATTTTACTCCAGTAGTCTCTCTACTTTTAATCTTTATTTATTTCAGGGACTCTCTATTTCAACTTTACTCTAACAACTTCTCTATTTTAGGGACTCCCTATTTCTTTTTCCTCCAATATATCTCTATTTTAGATCAAACACACCATTTTAATTTTTTATTTACGTTATTTATTTTTGGTGATGATATACTATTTTAATTATTAATAATTATTTTCTATTATAGTTTATAATAAATTCTTTTTTCTTTCCATTGTCCATATATTTATTTTTTCATTTTCATTAAAAAACTTTTTAATAACTTTATATTACATCAATTGTTCCTTTATATCTTGTATTTTCAATAGTAGCTTTATGTTTTATCGGTCCCTGTTCGTTGTTATTTTCTTTTACGTATTGTCTTGTACATGGTAGATTTTTTGATTGAAGACAAAATTTTATGTTCCATCAACTTTATGTACCATCATCATTTATTGTCATTTTCTTTTTATGCATTGTCTTGTATGTGGAAAATTTTTTCGTTCAACTTTTGGTTGAACTTAACTTTATGTACCATTACCATTTGTTGTCATTTTTTTTTATGCATTGTCTTGCCCGTGAATTTTTTTTTTGTTCAACTTTCGGTTAAACTTAACTTTATGCACTATCACCATTTGTTGTCATTTTCTTTTTACACATTGTCTTGTCAGTGGAAATTTTTTTGGTTCAACTTTTAGTTAAACTTAACCTTATGTTCCATCAACTTTACAATTCTATCACTTTTATGTACTATCACATTTTGTTGGTTTATGAAGGTTGGTGAGATTTAAAGGCTACAAATTGTCATGCATGGAGCTCATAAAATGCCACAACAAATCCTCTAAAATTTGCTAGCCTTATTCCTTGTCTAGCAATATGGATTTCAATTATGAATGCATCAAATATTTTGATGATTCCAACTCTGATAAGGAGTTGGTATTAGTTCAACTAGTTGCCAATCAACATGGTAGACAACGTAGGAGACAAAATAGTACGAGTCGCAGTTCTATACCCGATCATGCTTACATATGGAGAGATAGACTACAAGGTCATGAAAAACTCTACCATGATTATTTTGCTGAAAATCTTGTTTATCATTCCAATATTTTTCAAAGGAGGTTTCGAATGAACCGTTCATTGTTTTTCCGAATTCAATTTGCCGTAGAAGCCTATGATCCATATTTTGTTCAAAGACAAAATTATGCTGGACATTGGGGCTTGTCTTCTCTGCAAAAGGTCACAACTGCATTAAGGATGCTTGCATATGGAGCTGTTGCAGACTCAGTGGATTAATATGTCAGAATAGGAGAAAGTACAGCCATTGAGACTTTGAAAAGATTTGTGAAGGCTATGGTAGAAATATTTTCTAATGAGTACTTGAGATCACCAAACGAGAATGATATTGTTAGTTTACTTGAAGTGGGAAATCGAAGAGGCTTCCCTGGAATGCTTGGGAGTATTGATTGCATGCATTGGAAATGGAGGAACTGCCTAACTGCATGGAAAGGTATGTATAGTGGCCATGTTCGTGAATCAACAATAATTTTAGAAGCTATTGCTTCATATGATCTTTGGATATGACATGCATTTTTTGGTTTACCTGGTTCTTTTAATGATGTAAGTGTTTTGGAGCGGTCACCACTTTTTACTGAATTGGCTGAAGGACGAGCTCCTAAGGTCAGTTATTCAATCAATGGACATAATTATACAATGGGATATTATCTTGCGGATGGTATATATCCGACTTGGTCAATATTTGTTAAAACTATACCAGCTCCACAAGGCAACAAGAGAAAGAATTTTGCTGCAGCTCAAGAGTTAGCAAGGAAAGATGCGGAATGTGCCTTCGGAGTGCTCCAAGCTCGATTTGCTATTGTTCGTGGACTTGCACGATTTTGGGATGTTAAAACACTTAAATATATCATGACAGCGTGCATTATAATCATAACATGATTATAGAAGATGAGAGAGAGGTTGGTAACTTAGATTTCAACTATGATGGCGCTGGTGATAATTCAAATTCAACGGTTTCACGTAAACATATAGTTGAACTTACAGATTTCATTCAAACTTATTATTGTATTCGTGATCGTGATGCTCACGCTCAACTGTAAGCAGATCTTGTAGAATATTTGTGGCAATTACATGGAAGCGAATTAGATAATTTATAGTTCCATGTAAATGATTATAGTTCAATAACAAATTTTTCATTCAACTACAAGTACTTTCGACAAATAATAAAGTTCTTTAATATTAAACTACATGATAATACCGATGACAAAGCAACTGCATGACTAATACCATGAAAAAAGAAACTACATGGATAAAATCTATTATACCCAACCATTTTTTCGCATGATTTCTTCTTGCTTATTTTTCCAATATTGAACTTGGATTTCAGACATGTTAGAGAGATCTTTGTTTATAATTCTCTCTTCATACTCCTGGTCCAGTCTTTTCATCTTCTCTTCGTGAATTTTTTGTTTGCACTCGATAAATTGTTGCATAGTTTTTGCAATCATCATATCTAGATCATTTTCTACAGATTTGTTTTTTCGCTTATTCAATCTTTCTTTTTTTGCATCTCTACCTGGTGGTCTTTCGTTTGAGATGAAAATATCATACGCATTGTTGCTATTCTCTGAGATTATAGAATGAGGAGTTGATGAAGATGAGGCACTTGGACTATCATTTTTAAATCTTTTTAATTTTTTTGATTTCTTCTTTTCGCCTTCTTGTAGCCATTTTTGTTGAAATCTTAGCATATTCCAACAATGCTCAAATTGAAAAAGATGACCCGTGACATGTTTAGTATAGTATTTTGGCGTCTTGAATCTACATCAAACAATTAAAAAGAAAAAAATAGTCAAATTTAATAAATAATATTCCTCAAAAGTTATTATGCAAAAATTATTGTACCTTATCTTGTTTAGTCTTGCCACTTTGTCTTTTAGATTCTATTTGGGCATAATATCCATAGAATTTGTTAGTTGAAAGATTAATAGTCAACCAACGATGCATGAGATAATATCCACAGAATTTTTTGTGCGGATGAAAATATTTGTGTATTCTTCACCAGTATGTTTGATGTGTTTGGTTGTTGCTATGCACGACATCTAAACTAATGTTTAGCCATGCTGAAATAAGTAGCATATCTTCTTCGACTGAAAAAGTTACTCTTTTGTGGCACTGTCTATTTTCCGAGGTTTGATTGCGTTTGATCAAATGGAAAAGACGGAATCGGCTCGACTACAAAGTCGTCATCAAAAGTTGGATAGTACGGATTTTGTGAGTCCATCTATAAAAAAGAATTAAAATTAGAATAACACAATTAATAATACAAAATGAAATATTAAGAAGCTATACTTTAGTAACCATAATTAAAAAATTAATATGTTAAAACTAAAATTATGAAATGATCATAATATTAATAAAAGAATTATTAAATTACAAATATAATTTATTAACTATAACCTAATATTAACAAGAAAAAGGAACACAACTTCAACAAAAAGAAATGCAAACCTATTCCACTAAAACATTTTTATTTTACTAAATTTTGATTTGAAAAAAAAAAAATACAAACCTATTCCACTCAACTTTGATTTGAAAAGAAATACAAACCTATTAATTACAAACTAACGATTTACTAAACTTTTGACCAAAAAAAAAAAAAATTCTAAACCTATTCCACTAAAAATCTTTATTTTAAACCTAACCTATTTCACAAAAGCTATTCACTTTCTTCTTTCTTTTCTGCAGCCGCTTCCCTTCCCTTCCTTTCTCCCCTCCCCACGAAACACCCACGAACAAAAATTTGAAGCTTTGCCCACCACCCCCACCCTCTCCCTCCTCTCCCCCATATACACACGAAAAACAGTAAGTTTACCTCTGGCTTTTGTGTGTTTTTTTTATTTATTTGGTTTGTTTTTTGGCTTGATATTGTTCTTGGGACTTGATATTGATTTTTTTTTTGCTGAAATTTTTGAGCTTCAAAATATAAAATCTGAGATTTCAAAAGATTGGAGCCTTTGCTTTGCTAATTCAACTTGATTTGTGTTTTATTTATAGAAGAGCTCTCTAACGTTCAATTTTTTTACCGTTGGAGAGCTTTATTTATTTATTTTTTTTAAAGTCAGCTTTTTGGTAGTAGAAAGCCAGCTTTTGGCTCTCTACTACCAACGAGTCTTGCAATCAAATGTGAAGCTCCATATTTTAGAGAGCCTCCTATACAAAGACTGTTGGAAAAGACAATACCATTTTGCCTCCCTACAATAACTAAGTAGCCATTATAGGGAGGTTGTTGGAGAAGGTCAATGACTTAAATTCTCTAATATTGTTACCACGTGTTAAACTTATTCTCTAATATTGTTACCACGTGTTAAACTTTTTTCAACTAATTGATTAAGTGCAATGCCCTGACAAGTTTATGTGGTGAATGCGGCAGATCAATGAGAAGGAACATTTTTTTCCACATCTTTTGGAATTATTTTAGAAAGAGCAAAGTAAGGTGTCTAGATGTGTTCACTTACAGTAAATTTCCAAGTTCTAGCAACATAAGTCCATTTTAAATCAGATCTTTACATCCCCAAGGTAAAGGGAAAAATGGCAACCATCTAGGGTTCTACATCAAAACACCCAGATCTTCAACATTGAGGTTTCTAGATTTTTTTGGGTTGTCGACCAAGAGATTCAATTAAAAAATGAGAATCAATAAAGGAAACAACTGCAAAGTGTTTTTTTCTTTCTTTTTTCTTGGCCAAGTGCTTCATTGGGTATTGTTTTTGACACATGACTTTATAAATTTTTTTGTTCACATTCATTTTATGTGACACAACTTTTGAAAATTAAAGCCACTAGGACTTTGGTCCAATAATATATTACAAGCTATGTATGTAAAATGTTGTGAGTTTGAATCTCGCTAATAACTATATGTTATACCGCCTTAAGCCTCCCTTGAATTAAAAAATACTTTTGAAAATTAACATTGATCCTAAGTGGGTTGCTCATTGTGTTATTACTACTCATTCTTGAGCTATTATTGTTGAGATAGTGGGCCTTAAAAGTCCATTAATTTGAAGCATTTCAAAAGTTGGTAACTGATGACTTGAAGGGCCCGACCCATTTTATATTCCAAATAGGGTAAATTTCACATTTAATCCTTATTGTTTACATATTTTTTAATGACATCCCTAATATTTCAAAAGATCTATAGAAGTCCCCAATGTTTACAAAAATAATTCAAAATTGTTCCTATTGTTCAATACTAGCCAAGTTGGTCCTTATTATTTTTCAAAAAATTCAATTTAGTCCCTATTATTTTCTTTAAAAAAAATCAAGTTAGTCTCTATATGTGACTCATATTTAGGGACTAATTTAGTTTTTTTGAAAAATAATAGGGACTAAATTGGCTAGTTTTGAATGATAAAGATCATTTTGAATCACTTTAATAAACATTAGGAACTAGTATGATTTTTTTAAAATATTAAAGATCAACTTAAATTTTTTTGTAAATAATAGAAACTATTTGCACAATTTACCCTTCCAAATGCAAAGGAATTCGAAATATTTGTCGAGTAACAACTTATATCAGTTATTGCAAATAAAGTATACGAAGCGACAACCGACTAGCTACACCCGAAAAGCATCTCGTGTTGGTTTCGAAATGCAACTCCTATTTTATTTTATATGTGGACAATCATTTCTACAATAAAATTGCTTTCCTTTTTATTTTATTTTATTACTGTATTTTCTCTTTTCTCAAACTCCTTTGCATAAGTTTAAAGTCATGAACCAGACCTGGGCCCAAAATATGCATATGCTTTAAAAGCTCTTCACAAAAGAATACTACATCAAAAGTTCTTGAAAGGATCATGGGGTGCTAAAAGAAATTTTCTTGGTTATGTGTCCATTTGGTAATTATTGAGTTACCCTTACATTGATGGGACTTATACATTATCATTGTTATGTATTGTGACCCTGCATCAGTGAAGCTTGTACAACGTAATTATTATTGTATTATTGTATATATTATGGATATCCTACTTGTTTTTTGTGTTTGGACAAAAATGAAACAATTTTCGCAATGTTATGCAATTAATGAACAATTAGTTTGTATTTTCTTTTCGTATCTTCTTTGCTATATCTCTCTTTCCTTCAGATAAATCTAAAACTCTAGAGTATATCTTTCCACAGGTCGAAGCCAAAAAAGACACTTCGAATAAAATATTCTATATTTGTTTTTATCTGTTAAAAAAAGAGAGAATTTGATAAGAATTATTTGGCTTGTTATTTTGCATTGGACATTGATCCTTGTACTGATATGAATAATTTCATAGAGAACATTTAATTAATTTCACCTGTTATTGAAATAATGAACAAATTATGCATTGTAGTGTTTATTGTTTCCATACAATTACTCATTTTATTTTATTTTATTAAAACTATTTATATATTGATATGTATTTATATGACACCCCAAATTATTTTCCCCTATTATTCAATCATATAAATACATATCAATATAGAGATCGAACATAGTATCCTAGGAAACATCGAGCCAATTGCATGTATCAATTAATGATGATATGGTCTCCTGAATGATTCTTATAATTAAAAATTAATAGCTATATGGAAAGAATTATTGCTAATTTTCTTTCCAAAATTTTTGTAGAAATATATTAGTTTCAATACGTAAGACAAAGCCAAAAAAGATTTCGACAAAAAAAAAATAGTGCAAAAAATTAAGTCCATAATTTACCTAAGTTTTGTAGAAATATGTCAAAATTAAGTAATAATTCAGCAATTTTGTTTTTTAGCATTCATATAGAAGTATATTGGTTTATATATGGATGTCTATGCCACAAGTTAAGTTTATAATTCAGCTAAATTTTGTAGAAATGTGTTGGAAGTTAAGTTCATAATTCAACTAAGTTTTTATAATTTTAGTAGATAAATATGGAAGTTTGAATATGTAACAAACAAATAAGATAGCTGAGAAATAAAAATTATTACTTTTAGCTAACTTTTTATAATTTTAGTAGATAAATATAGAAGTTTCAATATGTAAAAAATTATTGCTTTTGTTTGGCAAATTTTAGTTGCAAAAAAAAAAAGTTACACTTACATGATGGTGTTTCCTTTGGAGGGATGCTCTTTTGCTAACACGTTACAAAATGGTTATTCATTTAAAATATTAATAGGTATATTTAAAAAATATAGATGGTTGTAGTCTAGTCTAGAGGTGAACACTCTCATTTATTAAGTGATTTTAGGTTCAAATCTAAGTAAGAGTATTTTATAAGGGATTTTTAAGTTATTGGGATAGCATTATAAATTTTTTTTTTATCTTGGGGCAAAAATGTAATTATATTAAGTAGTTTTACGATTTTATCCAAGTAAAGTCATGTCGTTAGTCAATTTTAAAGAAAAAATTAGTGAAATGGTCAAAACAAGACCCCTTTAATAATTTAATGGCCCTTTTAGGATAAAAAATAGTTGAATGATCAAAATAGAACTATGAGAATAATTTAATGATCTATAGAATACTTACCCTATTCCAAGACCCCTTTAATAAATTAATTGCTCTTTTAGGATAAAAAATAGTTGAATGGTCAAAATAAAACTGTAAAACTAATTTAATGACCTTTAAAATACTTTACCCTATTCGTTAAAAGTGAACTTCACATTAGCCATTAAAAATATTTAAATTCTCATTTTTCCCGTAGAAATATTAATTTTCTCTTTTTGTCCTTTGAAAAGCTCAAAAGAATGTGTTCTGATTCTCTTTGGCGTGAGAGGAACAAAAGAAGACATTAAGTTGGAGCTTAGAAAAGTCAAAGTTAGAAAATGTTCAAAGTTATTTTTGATGTTCGAACAAAAATGTTCAAAGTTAAAAAAGTCAAATACTCACTTGTGAATTAGGTCATTTGTAGAGTCTGGAACTTAGATGAATACACTTACTGGTAAATATATTAAAACAATGTAAATATTTTTGTCATTAATACAACCCGCTTGCTTTTAGAAAGAAAAAAAAAAGTTGGAACTTTTATTGAAGAACAAATTTTTAACAATATTTTTTGTTTATATTAAACATAAACTGTACACAATTAGGAGATTCAGAAACAATCAAATGAATAGGAACATTTCTACATTGTGGAACTTGGATGATAGTTTCCTAGCTTGACCTTGTTGGTAACTTGAACTCTCCCCACGCCTGGGGAAACTCTTGTATATCTTTTTTTGTGAATAATATGTTCTCTTGCTTCCCAAAAAAAAACTGAAATACTACCATTACAGTACCACGTAAGTCTTTCACGCAAGTTTAACAATGAAGTTGAATGTTGGAGCTTTAACTGGTATCATATATTAGATCCTATTAATAAACCCAAAGGAGTTAGTTTAACGGTGGAGCATTCAGGACATGTATTGCGAAATTTTAGTTCTATTGCAACACTTTAATAGAAAAATAAAAAATCGTGGCAATATGTATCTTATTGCAATGGTTCTTTAACTATTGTATAAGCTAAATTTTTTTACAATAGTTTTATTAAGTTGGAATGGTAGAGTTTTTTTTTTTTCACTTATTGTTATTAATTGCTTATGAGATTATTTTTTCGCATCAATTGTAAAATTCTAGTTTAATCTCAATAGTTTTCTAAACTATTGCTCATTGGTTACAACAAATCATTGTCGTAGATAATTTTCATGGGGACCATATGTAGCAGTTAAAGTTATTTGCAATAATTTTTAACCTTTTTTACAACAGTTTTAAATGTTAGAACATTCCAAAAATGTGCTAGTGGTGGGTGAGTGATTTGCTCAAGTCTTGGGTTCAAATCAAACGAGAAGCTATTGATCCCTTTCAGGCCAATTCTTGTAGGCTTGATAAGTAACTCACTTGGATTATGCCTCTTCTGCGTATAATCATGTGTCCTTAAGTGTAAGTCCAAAAGAGTTTCTTTAAGTTTGTTTTCCATCATAGGGAAATAAGATCATATTAATACACTTGTAACATTTCTGAAGAGTATTGTTGGATTGATAATTTAAGGGAAAATGAGATTGTTAAAGAATATATGTACTACATAGCAAGACTAGGAAAGGCAAGTGGGTTGTATCAGCCGCACTAGTGTTCGTCAATTTGTAAGACTATTCTTTCTTCAAATTTGCACTTATAATTAATAGTTCTTTGCATTTGCTGATCAAGAAGCATAATGTGAAAAAGAGGAAACTGAGAAAATTACACAAACATGCGTTTTTGGCTCTACTTGGTGCCGTAAAGAAAGCCATGTTGAGCCAAACTGAAAATTTTTCGAACTTGTTTTTCAAAATGAAGTTGAGACTTATTGTCTTGTTTATTAACAAGTCATTCTCAAATACAATAAGTTATATTAAGTAGAAAATTAGATCATCTGAACCAAATACGGCATATATAATTTTATATATATATATATATATATATATATATATGTGATTGGATTTTAATATATACTAGTCTTATACCCGTGCAATACACGAGCGTCACACATGTGTAATGTAAATTTTCTAAAAATATGAAACATAAAATCAATTTATTCAACTCTATAATCACATTATTGAGAGACTAAAATAAATAACTACTCTATATACTATATCATTATAAAAAAAAAGTGACAAATATAAGCACCTATTTTCTAAAAAATGTGACAGTAAATAATGTTTTACATAGATTGGGCCTTTCAAAGGTATATGTATGTATCTTATTTCCTCAAGTTGTTGTCTCGATAAAGTTCATGTCATCTCGCCTTAGTTTGACATCATTCTTACTCTTGCTCATATCATCTACTTGTAATCCATTTTCCACTATTAGAACTTTCAAGGATCCAATAATCAATCATGTAATACATTTGATTCTTAATAAAAGAAGCAACAATGTTCAGCATTATATAAAAAAAAATATTATTTGACCATGAATAACATGTGTGTGTGTGTGTATGTATATATATATATATATATATATATATATATATAGAGATGTTAAGGCAATTAATGTGGTTAACGATTTAATTGACTATGTTTTGCCAAAAACGTGTGATTACCATATTTGTGTTTTACCTCTTTGAAGGTGCAAGTAAAATTGTATGGCAACTTACCATAAAAGGAGAAGTCCTGTGATTGTATTAATTGACCGTTTTCCTAAAAGGCAAGTAGGTTTTTATGAGAAGCATTGTTTCGTGAAAGCCAAGGCATGCAAAGTATATATATGAAGTACAGGACGTGAAGGAGTGGGGGCTTGAAAAGAAGAAAGTGCACGGACGAGTAGCATTAGAGCACATAGGATTTCTATATTCCGTGTCATGTTGCAACACGATTTAAGTTGTAGTTCTTGATCGTTGTTGGATGTATTGTTGATATATGATTTCAGCACATTTTCACTTAAATTTGGTTAGTTCTTGAGTAATTTATGAGCAATTTGATTGGTTTTGTGTTTGTTTTACAATATAGATGAATTATATGAGAAAGCATGGACTTTGAGGCAAAGATTGAAGAAAAATGACTAAGGGAGAGCTTTCATGCGACTTGTGAAACAATTGAAAAAAAATTAAAAGTAGCACAGTCATAGCGCAGCTGCTCAGTATTGCAGAAAATTTAAGGGCAATTTTGTAAAAGGCACGAAAAGAAGAAATCCTATGTTAAAAAGAGGAAAATAAATGTTTGAAAGGAGGCTTTTGCTAGTGGTTGGTTTTTGCAGCAGAAGAAACATTCCAAAGGGGAGAAAAACTTCAAGATTAGCGAGTTGAAGACGGAGAACAATTCGGAGATGAACTTCTACCACGATTCTTCTCCAAATCCTAGTTTTCTCTATCTCTATTATCATGACTTATTTATTTTGGATTTTATTTATTTTCATGATTATGTTCTAAGTTATTTTTCTAGGGTTACGATGTAGCCAGATTATGAATATTTGATGCTTTTGGTTTTGATTGATTGATGAACTATTCCATATATGCGTTGAATATTTCATGCTAAGTTTAATGCTTGTGATTGCCTGATCAACAATTGCATGATTCGTGATTTGGTTTGAGACTAAGAAGTGATAACTAAATTAGACCATGTGAAATACTATTAAATCGTCATAAGCTAGAGATAGTTATGAGATCTAGTGCAGCATTTGAATTTTTAGGGCTTAATGCGTTCAAGTTCACAGTTATCACAGAGATATAGCTAGCTTGCTTATTAGGATAAGTTATTGATGCTTGAGAAAGATTAATATCTACCTTAGCGAAATTGCTGACAACGTAGGGAATAGGCGTCAATTGATTTCAATCAATAGTTTCAAGTAGGATTAATCTTGGTGAAATCGAAACCCCTAGAGCGTTTTAATTATTGAATTACTATCTTTTGTTAATTTCGTAATTGTTTTGGTTACTATTATTATAAGTTCTATAATTTCTTTAGTCGTTAATTATAAATTCTCAATTCGTGATTGTCCAAATAAAGTTAGTGCTAAATCAATTTCGGTACTTAATAATCACGGTCCTCGTGGGAATAATCTTTACTCATCATTTTATTACTTGTTGCGATACGTGCACTTGCGTTAGAAATCATACAACAAGTTTTTAGCGCCGTTGCCGGGAACTGTGCCAATTATTAATATTGATACCAAATAGCTTTAATTTTACTTTGGATTTTATTTAATTTTGTTTTATTCTCTTATTTTCGTTACGTGTGTTTTAGGAACATATTCCTTTAGGTGCATGCGAAAGTTGGGAGCTAGCAATTTGTTGCCTTTTGATCCTGAGATAGAACAAACTTATCGAAAGAATAGAAAGGGGCAAAAAGCTATTACCCACCATCTGCAAGAAAACATGGCTTAAATAGTGCAAGTACAAGGTGAAAATAACCAGGAAAATCTGCCTAGAACACTGCGAGACTATGTTTTGCCACCCACTGGAATTCAACCTGTGATTAGAAGGCCAGCGATTCAGGCGAATGATTTTGACTTGAAAACAGTGACGCTACAGTTGATTCAGAATATCCCATTCCATGGACTACCCACTGAAGATCCTAATCAACACATCGTGAATTTTCTAGAAGTCTGCAGAACTGTTAAGTATAATGGAGTCATTGATGAAGCTCTGCGCCTTCACTTGTTTCCTTTCTCTTTGAGAGATCAAGCTAAGGAGTGGTTGAACTCACAACCTTAGGATTCAATCACCACTTGGGATGATTTGATCCACAAGTTTTTGTCAAGATTTTCACCTGAAAAGACAGCAAAGCTGCGCATAGAAATCAATAATTTTGCACAACATGAAGGAGAAACTCTATGTGAAGCGTGGGAGAGGAATAAGGAGTTGTTGACCAAGTGTCCTAATCATGGAATACCTAGGTGGATGCAAGCTTATAATTTTTACAATGAATTGGTAAATTCGACAAGAACTTTGATTGATGCATGAGAATGATGAGCTCTAATGAACAGGACAACAGATGATGCTTATGAGTTGCTTGAAGATATTGTGTTGAATAATCTGCAGTGGTCGAGTGAGAGAGTCACATGTAAAAAGACAGCTGGGATCCATGAGATTGATGCCATAACTGCTTTGGTAGCAAAAATTGACAACCTGGCTAAAAAAATGCAGAATAATGAAGTAACTGCTAATGCTGTTCAGGCGGTAGTGGTGTGTGAGTTTTGTTGTGGTCCGCATTATAATGCAGAATGTCAGGTTGGCAATCCATTTGCGTAAGGCATAGCAGAACAAGCACGTTATGTGGGGAACTTTAATAGGTAGTAGCATAATCAATATCCTAACAGATATCATCCAGGATTGTGTTATCATCCTAATCTATCTTGGAGAAATAATTAGAATGTGTTGCAGCCTGAACAGAATAACCCACCACCAGAGAATAAAGTAAACTTGGAGGATACATTGGCTCAGTTGGCGACTTTACAAACTCAGTTTATGAATGAAACTAGGACTACCTTCTAGAACCAATCCACACAAATTAGAAATTTAGAGGTACAGTTTACTCAAATGGCTACTTTGTTTTCTGAAAGATAACAAGGAAGTTTACCTAGTACTTCGGAGGTAAATCCCAGAAGAGATGGCACGGAGCATTGCAAAGCGATCACTTTGAGATGCGACAAGGAGTTAGAAGAGCCAGTGAGAACCAAGAAGGTTGAGAAAGGTGAAGCAAAAAATGAGGAGAAAGATGAAGAGAAAACAGAAGAGTAGCCACAACCTCCTCAAGAACAACCTCTGAAAGTTCCTTTTCCACAACGCTTGAAGAAGAGCAAGCTTGACAAGCAATTTGCTAAATTTTTTGAAGTCTTCAAGAAACTACACATCAATATTCCATTCGCGGATGCACTTGAACAAATGATGGCACGGAGCATTGCAAAGCGATCATTTTGAGATGCGACAAGGAGTTAGAAGAGCCAGTGAGAACCAAGAAGGTTGAGAAAGGTGAAGCAAAAAATGAGGAGAAAGATGAAGAGAAAACAGAAGAGTAGCCACAACCTCCTCAAGAACAACCTCTGAAAGTTCCTTTTCCACAACGCTTGAAGAAGAGCAAGCTTGACAAGCAATTTGCTAAATTTTTTGAAGTCTTCAAGAAACTACACATCAATATTCCATTCACGGATGCACTTGAACAAATGCCTAGTTATGTGAAGTTCATGAAAGACATTCTTTCAAACAAGAGGAAGCTTGGAGATTATGAGATGATTGCACTTATTGAGGAGTGTAGTGCTATCCTACAAAAGAAGTTGCCGCCAAAACTCAAGGATTTAGGGAGTTTCAGCATTCTATGTTCAATTGGGAATGTTATTTTTGAGCGAGCTTTGTGTGATTTGAGTGCAAGTGTCAATTTAATGCCTTTGTCTATTTTCAGGAAACTTGGTTTGGGAGAGGCAAGACCCACTATTGTAATACTACAGTTAGCTGATCGTTCGCTCAAGCACCCCAGAGGAATAATTGAAGATGTGCTCGCTAAGGTCGATAAATTCATCTTTCCTGCAGATTTCATAGTTCTTGATATGGAGGAAGACAAGGAAATTCCTATCATTCTTGGAAGACTTTTCCTTGCAACTAGGGAGGTACTTATTGATGTTTGAAATAGTGAGCTTCGGTTGCGAGTGCAAGACGAAGAGGTAACCTTTAATGTGTTCAAAGCTTACAAGTACCCAGAAGCAAGTGATAGTTGTTTTTGCATTGATGTTGTAAAAGCTATAGTGTCTAACCATGGGGGTCAATTGGATCCCTTGGAGGCTAGCTTGTTACAAGATGATTCTTTTGTTCCGGTGGGATTGGAGCACAAGGAATATTAGTCTATTAAATAACTCAACATGGGTATGCAAGCAGTGGGTGAGAAAGAATTATTGCAATTGCATAAGCTAGAAGGATCCCGTGATGGAATGAATGAGAATACAAGAGGTTACAAGGAGAGGACAAACGATTGGTATAACAAACTTATTTTGGGAAAAGATTTCTTTCCTGGGCAATAAATACTTCTTTATAATTCGCGAATTCTTGGAAAACACAAGTCAATATGGTCTGGCCCTTTAGTTATGACTAGGGTGTTTCACTACGGTGCCGTCGAAGTCAATCATCCAGAGAAGGAGACGTTCAAGGTCAACGAACAAAGGTTGAAGACTTATTGAGATGATGAGTTTGATAAGCACAAGACCATTGTCCATCTCAACTCATCGTGAAAAAATTGCTCTGTCGGGCCTTCAATGTTAAAACAAGCGCTTTTTAGGAGGCAACCTGAATTTTCACACTTTTCTTGATTTAATAGTTTTAGTTTTTTTTAGGTAATTTTTTTGAGTTATAGTTGTTGTGGCTAATTGTTAATTTTTATTGTCATGTTAGGTTCAAGAACAAGTTTGGGGGAAGCCGAGGCAAAGAGTAGTTCTATCAAGTCAATTCAGGAAGAAAATGTGCAATTAAAGGGGTTTAGATTGCATGGGATGCATGCTTGGAAGAGAAAAGCAAAGAAAATAAAGCTGTGAGGTAGCATTGTTGTGCTATAATATAGCGCAACTGCGCTCACGATGTTTAAAAGTTACATTCACAAGGGGTTGTTGGAAGAGAAAGAGCGCAGGTATAGCTCAGCTGCGCTCACGTCTTTTAGTTTGACGTTCAAAGAAAAGAATACAGCGTAGGCGTAGTGCAGCAGCGCTTACTTCCTTTCTTTTGACGTTCAAATAAAAAAAAAATTCCTTTCCTCTTTCATCTGCCACCATCAATACCCAAATACACTTATCTCTCTCTAAATCCTAAGCCCCAAATCTCTTAAACACTCAACCTCTTCACCCTTAAGCTCAACAGATCTAAATCCTTCAAATACTCAAATCTCATTCCCTTTCATGCTTCATATTCTTCTATCCCGTCACTCTCTTTCTCTCACTCACAACAACCCATAGCCCAAAAAATTAAAAAATACAACCCAACTCTACCCATCGTTATTCACAATGACTTCGGCGTTAGGACAGGTCAGTGGCGAAGGATTGAAGGTTACCGACGATGACTGAGGCAGCCCATACCACCCACGTAAGTCCTCTTCTTGTTTTTGCGTTGTGGGTTAAATTTAAAAGAAGGGCAGCTGGGTCCAAAGTGGTTATCCTTGTTGTTGTTGGTGTGTTTTGTTATGTTTTGCATAATAGGTAATATATATTCTTGGGTAGAGTAAGTTGTGGATACTGCTTGTACACTAGTTGTTTGATAAAAGTCTTCAACGAGGCAGAAAGATTTGTAGAAATATTGTTATGTTCAAGACTGATTTATATTTGGAATCTATGTGGTAGTTCAGAGAATTGTAATTACATTGTGCTGTTCGGGCTATGTTATGGTGGTGGGCGTGCCATACTTTGCTTGTATTTGAATTTTGAGTTATGGCAGACTTGTTGAGTAGTGGAAATCAGTGATATTTATGTGTTTTTCGATTGTGTGATGTTTCAAAATTGTCTTGTGATTAGCACGATACAGTGGTGGTGGATGTGTGTTGATTGCGTGAGGTTGTCATATTGGTTAGAGTGAGAAATGCTTGCAGTTGAACTTGTGTTTGTTGGGTGATGTCAACTGGAAGAAGTTGTTTAGCATATCAACATACCAATGACATCTATTGGATCAAGTTGATTCGCATAATTGGAGCTAAAATATTTGAGAAGCCTTCGGACAATGAACGACACGGGCATTCAAGGAAGTCTTCTGTTTACTTTTCTTTACTTTTGACGTTGAGGACAATGCCTAGTTTAAAGTTGGGGGATGGTTATTATGTGTTTTCCTATGTGAACTTCTTCTTTTAGTATTTGTATTATGAGTTTTGTTATTTTTATTATGTTTTTAAAAAAAATCAGAAAAATTTGAAACAAAAAAAAAATTGAAAGTGATGCTGGAAAGATAAGAACTAGGCCGATGATGAATAGCGTAAGGCGTACATGATAGTAATGAGGATAATTGACTAAAACATAGCTTCGTTTTACGGAAAATCTCCACCAATTGTGTACTTAATTTCGCCTAGTTATGTTAATACTTAGAGAAGGTTTATGTAAGTTTAAGTGAACAGAAAAATGAGTATCGGACTTTAGAACTTGCTTGATTGTCACTCAACACAAAATCCTAGGTTGCATAGCATTAGAGAAATGATTTAGGCCATTTTTGGATCGTTTGAGCCTTTCAAGCCAACCCTTATAAAAATTGAATATCCTTAGTCCACCATTTTGAGCCTAAGTTAGCCTTTTCTTTCTTATTTAACTTACAATATCTTTCTTAACTTGTCAAGTTGATTTCCCTAATTTATGCCCTTCCTACTTGTAACATGTGATTGTTCTAGGATGATTATGTGGAGCTATGCTTTATATTGAAAGATGGGAGGTGTTATGACTAGGTGATATGCTGTATTATTCTTGAAAAAAAAATGAAATCTTGAAAGAAAAAAAGGGAATGAAAAGAAAGAAAGAAGAACCACACTCCTTGTAATTAATGTCAAAATGCAAGTTTGGGGGAATGTGGATTTTTTATGTGTTTTATAAATATTGTGGATGAGTGTTGAGGAAGTGAAAAGAAAGAAAAAAGAAAATAGATATGTAGAGCATTGTGTTAGGTGTAAGAAGTCAAGTTGGCATGTGCTCCACTGAACATCCTAAAATAATTGTGTGCTTACGGATAGTTTAGCCTTGTTTTATATCCATTATCCTACCTTGACGCTAGCCATACATTACAACCAAATGTAAAGTCATACTGATCTTTAATGCTATGATTGACCTACATTAGTAGAGAGTGACATGAAAAGTAAGTCTATGAAGTCCTAAGTGATTAAAAATAAAAGATTAACATTGTAAATTCGCTTAACTTGCATAAACATATCCGGGCACAATTGATTAGGATAGAGACTATACACACACTCACTTGGGGGACTTGAAGTAAAATGAAATTTATGTGAAGTTGAGATTTCTCATGCTTATGATTGAAAATTTCCTTTTAAGGTTGAGTTGTGAAAGGTTGCTACTGAGACCGTGAAAAATTTACTATCCCACAGTATTGCTTTCGTGAGTTGTCTTGTGTTGAGTATTTAGTTTTTCGGTTCTTTCTTTTCTTAGTTGTGTCTTTTGCTTGAGGACTATCAAAGCTTAAGTTTGAGGGTGTTTGTTTGGTGTATTATTGATATATGATTTCAGTACATTTTCACTTAAATTTGGTTAGTTCTTGAGTAATTTATGAGCAATTTGATTGGTTTCGTGTTTGTTTTGCAATGTAGGTGAATTATATGAGAAAACATGGACTTTGAGACAAAGATTGAAGAAAAATGACTAAGGGATAGCTTTCATGCGACTTGTGAAACAATTGAAGAGAAATTAAGAGTAGTGCAGTTATAGTGCAGCTGCGCAGTATCACAGGAAATTTAAGGATAATTTTGTAAAAGGCGCGAAAAGAAGAAACCCTATGTTAAAAAGAGGAAAATAAACGCTTGAGAGGAAGCTTTTGCTAGCAACTGAAGAAATATTCCAGAAGGGAGAAAAACTTTAGGATTAGCGAGTTGAAGATGGAGAACAATCCGGAGACGAACTTCTATCACGATTCTTCTCCAAATCCTAGTTTTCTCTATCTCTATTATCATGACTTATATTAAGTTTTCGATTTTATTTATTGTCATGATTATGTCCTAAGCTATTTTTCTAGGGCTATGATGTAACCAGATTATGAATATTTGATGCTTTTGGTTTGATTAATTGATGAACTATTCCATATATGCGTTGAGTATTTCATGCTAAGTTTAATGCTTGTGATTGTCTGATCAACAATTGCATGATTCATGATTTGGTTTGAGACTAAGAAGTGATAACTAAATTAGACCACGTGTGAAATACTATTAAATCGTCATAAGCTAAAGATAGTTATGAGATCTAGTGCAACATTTGAATTTCTAGGGCTTAATGTGTTCCATATGTTCACAATTATCACATAGATGTAGTTAACTTGCTTATTGGGATAGTTTATTGATGCTTGAGAAAGATTAATATCTACCTTAGCAAAATTGCTGGCAACGTAGGGAATAGGCGTCAATTAATTTCAATCAACAGTTTCAAGTAGGATTAATCTTGGTGAAATCAGAACCCCTAGAGCCTTTTAATTATTGAATTACCATCTTTTGTTAATTTCGTAATTGTTTTAGTTACTATTATTATAAGTTCTATAATTTCTTTAGTCGTTAATTACAAATTCTCAATTCATGATTGTCCAAATAAAATTAGAGCTAAATCAATTTAAGTACTTAATAACCACAGTCCTCATGGGAACGATTTTTACTCATCATTTTATTACTTGTTACGATACGTGCACTTGCGTTAGAAATTATACAATAATCGTATCTAGTGTTGTAACTTTGTGTTGTTTGATAGTAAGGCATGAGTGACTTATGTAAGTCTCTGAGTGATTAGGTCACTGTCTTGTTTATTTATTCTTCAGCAGAAGAATGTGTTATTTTCGGGAGAGAACATTGCAAGTCGAGGGGAGCTCGCGAAACCAAAGTTCGTTAAGGAGTTCTTCATCGAGGCGACAAAGGTCAAGAGGAAGTCTTTACTTGTGTAAGTCCATTGGTGTTGTAACTTACTATATTTTTTAATGAACAGGTTTGTTGGACCAAGGGAGGTCCCGTGGACGTAGACCGTATAGTTGAACCACATTAAATCTTGGTGTTCTTATTTCTGTTACTAGTTTATTATTTCCGCTGCTATTACAGTTACTGACCATGTTGGAACATTAAGTGGAACCGTGTATTAACCGACTAAACTAGATAAATAGACTAGTAGCGAATTGTGAAAGTAGTAATGTTCAAGTTAATGTTACAACATCATTTGTAACAGATTTGCTGTTCACTGAGTAGTTATATCAATTGTTTTACTTCCTCATAGAGTTTTCGTCAATTGAAAGAATTGGTCGTATTGTCTTATAAATTACCCATACTTATACTGCATAACTTCTAATAAGTGGCATCAAGAGCAGGTTACGAACTAATTCAATTAGATCTTTGGGAGTTAGTTGTTTATTTGCAGGATTAGGTATGGACACCTTGCGTGAAGGAGGTTCAATTTCTAAACCACCACTGTTGGATGATGCAAATTACTTGTACTGGAAAGCTCAAATGAGGGCATTCATCAAGTCTATTGATGAGAAGGCTTGGAAAGTAATCTTGACTGGCTGGACAACGCTGATCAAAACAGATGCTCAGGGCAATGTTGCAACTAAACCTGAAATAGAATGGACTGAGGATGAAGATCTTTTGGCAAGCTGGAATTCTAAGGCATTGAATATAATATTCAATGCTGTTGACTTGAATCAATTCAAATTAATCTCGACATGTGAATCTGCGAAAGAAGCTTGGGAGATATTGCAAACTACATATGAGGACACAACATCAGTCAAAAGATCAAAATTGCAGATGCTTGCCACTAGATTTGAGGAATAAAGGATGTAGGAGGATGAAACCATTGCAGATTTCAATGCAAAATTGTGTGCATTGCTAATGAATCTTTTGCGTTGGGAAAAAAGTATTTTAATGCTAAACTTGTAAGGAAAACCTTGTGTTCTCTCTCAGATAGATTTGGAATCAAGGTGACTGCCATAGAAAAAATCAAAAAATGTTGATGAAGTCAAGATTGATGAACTGATGGGGTCACTCCAAACTTTTGAGATGAATTTTAAGCAAAAGAAGAAAGAAAAAGGCATTGCACTAAAGGCTGAAACTGAAAAAAAAAAGAAACGCTAAGCTCTTCAGATGATGAGAAATTTGAAATCTCTGAATCCTTAGCCTTGCCCTCCAAGAATTTCAACAGAGTACTAAAAAAATAGGACAAACGAAGAAAGGGTTTTAGACAATCGAATTTTGACAAGAAGCCTCATGTTGCAACAACAGCTGACCCATTCAAGAAGAAAAACTTTAAATCAGCTAACGAGAAGAAAAAGAGTAAAGGCATACAATGCCGCGAATGTGAGGGCTTTGGTCACATTCAAGTTGAATGTGCAAACACCTTGAAAAAGAAGAAAAATGCTATAAAAGTTACCTGGAGTGATGAGAAATCAGAAGAATCTTCAGAGAGTGAAGAAGAGCATACTAGTAACTTTGTAACATTTATTGTTGCAACAGTACCGAGAAAGATCAGTCTTGACAAAGAAGCTGGTACAACTGTTACAACACCAGGTAAAACAAACGATGAAATAAGTGAATCTAATTGCATTGAGTCAGACAGTGATGGTGATTTGGATGATGAATAAGTCATGCAAATGTACAAAAACATGTACGAAAAATGAGTGTTCGTGTGCAAGAAAAACTAGGGACCGAAGTTGAAGATCCTTGAATTAGAGAAACAAAAGGCTGAACTAGAAAACCTGGTTGAAGAAAGACTGTTGGAAGTACAGATGTTGTAACATGACTTAAAACAGATGCAGTAAAATATAAAAATGCTAAATTCTGGAACTGAAAAATTCGATCACATGTTATCTATTCAAAAATCGAGCAATGATCATACTAGACTTGGTTTTTACGGAGGAGAATCTTCTGGAAAAACTTTTTTTTTGTCAAAAGTTCAAAAAATCCAAAATTTGAGGATAAGGTTGCAACTGCACAGAACAATAGTAAAAGTACCCTGGTTACCAATGTTACGACAGCACTTGCGACATTGCAGAGGCAACATAGGAAAAAGAAGAACAAGTTTATTCCTACATGTCACTACTGCCTTGCACCTGGACACATCAAACCTCACTGTTTCAGGCTTCAAAGAATGTAGGAGAAAGGTAGGTAAGTCTTTTAGTTAGCAAAAGAGATCCTCACATATGTTTCTGCAACACAAGGTAAAACAATTATGGGTGAAAAAATCAGACTTAGCCTGTTTTGTTGCTTATACCTTTATGCAATCTTGTACTGCTAACTCTTGGTATTTCGATAGTAGATGTTCTAGACATAAAACAGGTATGAGTGAAGTATTGAGCAGCTACAAGGAGTGCGACGAAGGCCAAGTTACTTTTGGTGATGGTGTTAAAGGAAAAATACTTGGGAGAGGAACTTTGGATATTGAAGGATTTTCGAGATTCAAGAAAGTATTGCATGTGGATGGCTTAAAAGCTAATGTTATCAGTATTAGTCAATTGTGTGATCAAGGCTTACATGTGAAATTCACTAGAGATGGTTGTCATGTATTTGATATTACTAACAATTGTGTGCTTACAGGAAAAAGATCATTTGACAACTGCTATATGCTCACACCATCTCAGGAACAACCATTACCATGTTATAACAGTACCTGTGACAACGCTGAAATTTGGCACCAGAGATTAGGACATTTAAATTATGATTTGCTAACCAAAATTGTGAATGTAGGTACAGTCCGAGGAGTGCCAAAGTTGAAAAACAGACAATCAAGTGTGTGTGGTTTCTGTCAAATAGGTAAACAGGTAAGAGCATCTCACAAGATGTTGCAACATGTGTCAACCAAGAAAATATTAGAGCTTTTGCACATGGATCTTATGGGTCTAATGCAAACCAAAAGCATCGAAGGTAAACGATATGTGTTTGTTTGTGTGGATGATTTTTCTAGATATACATTTGTGGATTTCCTTAAAGAAAAATTTGACACATTTGATGTGTTTAAGAAATTGTGCTTAAAGTTGAAAACTGAGAAAGGTTGCAACATTAAGAGAATCATTAGAATAAAGAGTGACCATGGTAGAAAATTTGAGAATCACTTTTTTATTGAGTTTTGCAATGCACATGGAATAATGCATGAATTTTCTGCCCCAAAGACCTTACAACAGAATGGTATGGTTGAACGAAAGAATAGAACAATTCAAGAGATGGCTTGTGTGATGTTGAATGATAAAAATCTCTCTCACAAGTTTTGGGCAGAAGCAGTTAACACTGCATGTTACGCCATAAATCGAGTTCTCTTGCGATCAGGTACTTCCAAAACTCCTTATGAAATTTGAAAAGGTAAGAAACCCTAACTGGGTTATTTTCATGTGTTTGGTAACACGTGTTACATCTTGAATGATAGAGAATAAAGAGGTAAGTTTGATGCTAGAAGTGACAAAGGTATTTTTCTTGGTTATGCAACTAACAGCTGGGATTTTTGAGTTTTTAATTTAACTACCTGAACTATAATGAAATATGTTAATGTGGTGGTTGATGAATCACAAAATTATGCAGGTGAGCCAACGGAAGAAACCAGCAGTAGCAAACTAAAGACCGATGTGTCAGACGATGCTATAACATTGAAGGAATAAGGAATGAAGAAAACTGGCGTGACTGAGCCAGGTGCAACATCAGACATAATAGCTCAGCAAACAAACAATGGTTCACTGGATGTTACAATATGCGGTGGAACAACAGATGAAACCACTGAAGAAATTCAAGCTGAACTGCTACAAGTTCACAGAAATCATGCTCCAACAAATGTGATAGGTTCAATATATGATGGAATTCGAACCAGAGGTAAACCCAAGATGAACTATAAAGATATGGTATGGTTTGTCTGTTTCATATCTACTTTTGAACCAAAAAATGTGACTGAAGAGTTAAAAGATAAATTTTGGATAAATGGCCTGAAGAGGAATTGAATCAGTTTGTGAGAAATGAAGTCTGAATTTTAGTTCCTAGGCCAAAAGATGTCAATGTCATTGGAACTAAATGGATCTTTAAAAACAAGACTGATGAAAGTGGTAACATCACTAGAAACAAGGCTAGACTTGTAGCTCAAGGATACACACAAATAGAAGCTGTGGATTTTGATGAGACCTTTGTTCAAGTTGCTAGACTTGAATCTATTAGGTTGTTAATGTCCATTGCATGTGTGTTAAAAGTCAAATTATTTCAAATGGATGTGAAAAATGCATTCTTGAATGGAATTTTAAATGAGGAAGCATATGTTGAGCAACCAAAAGGTTTTGAGGATCCACACTATCCTACTTATGTGTATAAATTGAAAAAAGCCTTGTATGGGTTGAAACAAGCTCCACGAGCTTGGTATGACAGGTTGACAAAATTCTTGCTTGATAAAGGCTACCAGAGAGGGGGAGTAGACAAAACCTTGTTTATCAAAAAGTATGGCTCAGGTATTCTCATTCTCAAATTTATGTTGATGACATTGTATTTGGTACAACATTTGAGAATAAGGTTGATGAATTTGTTAGGCATATGAAACATGAGTTTGAAATGAGCATGGTTGGGGAACTAACATACTTCTTAGGATTGCAGGTTAAGCAATATAAGGATAGGATCTTTATATCTCAAGAGAACTATGCCTGGAATCTAGTCAAGAGATTTGGTTTAGAATTGGTTAAGTTTTCAAGAACCCCTATGAGTGTGACGACCAAGTTGACAAAAAATGAGAATGAGAAATTAGTTGACCCTAGCCTGTATAGGAGCATGATAGGAAGTTTGTTGTATCTTACAGCAAGTAGACTTGACATCTGTTTTAGTGTTAGAGTGTGTGCCAGATATCAAGTAGATCCAAAAGAGTCTCACTTACTTGTAGTAAAAAGGATAATCAAATATATGAGTGTAACAGTAAGTCTTGGAATCTGGTTTACTAATGACACTAACACTAATCTTGTTGGCTTTAGTGATGCTGATTGGGTAGGAAATGCTGATGAAAGAAAAAGCACAATTGGTGGATACTTCTACATTGGAAACAACATGGTGTCTTGATACAGCAAGAAGTAAAGCTCAATCTCCTTGTCAACAGCAACATATGAATACATAGCTGCAGGAAGTTGTTGTGCACAACTTCTATGGATGAAACAGATGCTAGATGACTATAGAATTGAAAATCAAGTTTTGACTGTTTATTGTGAAAACATGAGTGCCATTAACATATCCAAGAATCCTGTTCAGCACTTTCGTGCTAAACATATTGACATAAGACATAATTTTATACGTGAACTTGTTGAAACAAAAATCATTGTCCTAGAACATGTTGCAACAAAAAAATAATTGGCAGATATCTTCACTAAAACTTTAGATCCTTTAAGATTTGAAACCCTAAGAAAAGCTATAGGAATTTGTAGTATATAATGTTGCATCGTGATTTTCGGTTTTTTTTTTTTTCAGAAACTTGAAATAAGCTTGAGAAATCTGAAAGTTTGATATTCAATTCAGCTAGTGATTTAATTTGTGAACCACATATTTTTGTGCACCCTGAAGTCTAGGTTGGGAAAACTAATTTGGATAGTCTGCAAGTGTAGGAGCTTGATCTGTCTGATGACTAGAGATATAAGGAGAAGTCTCTCTAAATCCATTCATGTATTCTATTCATCTTAAAATTTACAAAACAAGGAGTAGGAAAGAATGTGATGTACTGGAAATAGTTACCTGATCCAAAATAAAAGAGATTGAAGTGAAAGCTACCAGTTGCAACATGAGCTGAACCAGTAAAAGAAATACTTATGAAAAAAAACTGTCTGCTGCTTTCAGTTACAACATAGGCTGGAACAAAGGAAAAATATTGCGCTTTCTTGTGAAATGAATAGATGATCAGGTATGTTTGAGCTGATAAGGAGAGTACTTGCACTTTGCAGATTTGAAGGTGACGGTTATCTGAATTTTACTTGTCACACACACACATGGTTCATTAATTAAATCCTTGACTGAAATGAGTATTGATGAGTAAAGTGTCTTGAGTACTTTCATGCTGCTTGGATTCATCTTGCATTTCCATTTATTTTAGTTTTTTTTTTAATAAAAAAAACAATAAAACAAACAAACAAAAAAAGGGGAGAAAATCTTGAAGGATATAAGAATTGTGAAACATATTGCTAGTTTTTTTTAAGTTGCAACATTACCCCTGGATCAATCATAATAAATTGTTGCGACTTATGTCAAAATGTTGCAACTTTCGTATACAACATGGTGGTTTGTCAGAAAGGCAAGATTGTTTGAGTGGAAATTTTGGATATCATTAATTGACAGTTGTTTTATTTTTGCAGTATTCATTTGAACTTCCCAAGATCGTAGGATTGGTTAACTCTAATGGGTCGTTATCCATGATTAGGGCACGATTTAATTGAGCAATTTTTACTTTTCTATCTTTCAATTGCTCTGCTATCTTTGTTGCAACAGCTTATCGTGTTCCTTTCTCTTACCTTCTCTCTATTTTTTCGAGTTCTTGTTGCTTGCCCACTTTCAGTCATGCATAACACTTTTTATATACAGTGTCTAGTTAGCATATTCAAGTGCTTCCTATATAGTCCACTAGGTTCCTTTGCAAATCTAAAAAAACAAACATTTTCGATCAAATACTATCTTGCTCTATTGTTCAATTATGATATCAATTAAACGTAACGTAAATAAATTCATCTTCAAACGAAAAACATGATCAAAGTAAAGCATCAGTAGGCATGGATAAATCAACTACACACATCGTTTTAATTAGCATGACACATAACTGATCATTTTCAGTACCATTTTCAACCCCTAGTATTTGTTTCAATCTTCTCTTCCATTTAGTTCATTCGTTAGATTCTCTCTTCTATTTCTTTAAGCATCAACAACATAATACAAGAGTAAAAGAAAATGAATCTAGGAAAACATACCAAAACTTCTTTCTGATTCTCCTCTTCTTTTTTTTTTCCCCTGAGATCGTTTCCTCCTCCCTTTTTTTTTTCTTTTTCCTCCCCACTTTGACAGTTTCTATCCACAGTTATAGTAAACTACCCATGTTCTACCCTCAATTTGCCTTTTACCCCCAACTACTAGTATTTTTTTCCTTCTTTGTGCCACAACCACCACCCCCCCCCCCCCCCCCCCCCCCCCCCCCCCCCCCCCCCCGCGGCCTCCCCTCTTTTATTATTAATTTTTTTTTATCTTATATATATTCAAAACCTCCCCTATCTTTGTTAAAATTCGTTTGCTTTAATAAGGAGCAATCTCAGCAATCATTTAGCACCAAATCAGACACTTAGTCCTTGCCATTTATTAAGCTGATTCGATCATTGTACATCTAGCATAATTGTGCATAAATCAAGGGATTATCAGATCCCTTTCATACTCATTGTTGTATTGTATAAATATACGAACATAATAAAGGACATGTATGAAGTTTTCTATTCCATCACATAATCTCTTTATGGTAATCAGAGCTACATAGCCTCTAACGAGCAATTTTTTTTTCTTCTTCTTCAGCCATGGCCAGCTCAAATAGCTCTAGTGCCTCTGCATCACATGCTGCCCCAATTACAGATCCATCATCCTCTGTGACAGCCTCTCTTATCTCCATTAACCCGGCAGCCCAACTACCTCTCAAACTCAATGGCGCCAACTTCCCAACTTGGCGTGCTCAATTCCAAACCTTATTGTTCGGCTACGACTTGATGGGTTTCATTGACGGTCGCATCAAGGTGGATGGTGCTCTTACTACTAATCCGGAGTATCTCTATTGGCTTCACCAAGACAGTTTCTTAAGCCACGCGATTATTGCCTCCGTTGAACCCAACCTCGCACCTTCTGTGACTATGGCGTCAATAGCAAAGGCTGCATGGGATAAGTTGAGTACCACGTATGCCAACACCTCAAAAACTCGGATTTACAGTCTTCGCAACTCCTTAGTTAAAGCAACGAAAGATAATCAATCTGTGGCTGAATATATGCGGATGATCAAATCCATGGCTGATGAACTTGCACTTGCAGGTTCTCCTCTTGGTGATGATGAACTCGTTATCACTGTCTTATCTGGTTTGGGTGACGACTAAAAGGAGATTAGCGCAGCTATTCGCGCACGGGACACCTCCATCTCCTTTGAAGAATTATTTGACAAGCTCACTGATCATGAAACTTTTCTTCGTCGTGAAGCCTCGCGAAAAAATGCACCTCCCATTACAGCACACTTTGTTAACAAAGGAGGCAATAAGGGCAAAGGTTCCAACCATCACAGCAAAAAGAATTCTAATCAGTCTCAATCTAGTGGATTTCAAAATTATTCCCTTCGCAATGGAGTCTCGACTCCCTCTGGTTTTCCTACGCCTGGTCAGTCCACTCAGCCGCGCTATTCAGTCTCCAATTGGCGTCCCTCTCACAACAATAATGGCATACGAGTACAATGCCAATTGTGTGATAAATATGGCTATACTGCCAAAACCTGTTGGTCTCGTCCTTTGCTGTCCTACAGCTCTCAAGCCAATTTTATGGCACATGATGCTTCTTCTATTGGTTCCAATTGGGTTGTCGACTAGGGTGCTTCACATCATATCACCTCCGACCTTCACAATCTGTCCATAACACAACAATAGACTTGCAACTAGAGTGACGGAAAAAGTTTCTCTTTGATAGCGCTCTGACTACAATGGTACTGATGGGGTTCTAATTGGTGATGGTTCGGGTATTCCTATTACTCATACAGGCTCGACAAATCTCTCTTCCTCTCACTCTAATTTTATTCTTAAAGATGTTTTGTGCGCTCCTTCTATTCGTAAAAATCTCTTATCTGTTTCGCAATTTTGCAAGCACAATAATACATCTATTGAATTCTTTCCATCTTTTTTTTCTTGTGAAGGATTTGAGCACGGGGGCAACTCTTGTCAAAGGCCAGAGTAAAGGCAACCTCTATGAGCGGCCGACTGCTGCGTTTTCACCTCGAGTGTTCCATGCAACTAGACTACCGCTCTCTCAGTGACATTGTCGATTGGGCCATCCCAATGCTCGTACATTGCATCAAGTAGTCTCTCAATTTTCTCTACCTGTTTCTCAATCAAAGTTTGAGTTTTGTCATTTCTGTTTGTGTAATAAAAACCATCGACTACCCTTTGGTATTTCATCACTTAAAAGTGTTAGACCCCTTGAATTTATTTACTCTGATGTTTGGGGTCCAGCACCCATCACCTCCTTTGATAATTTCCGATATTACATAGTTTTTGTTGACCATTTTACTAGATATGTTTGGCTCTATCCCATGAAGCGTAAATCTGATACAACAACAATTTTTGAGCATTTTAAAATGTTGGTTGAAAATTATTTTAAACAAACCATTTCGACGCTTTATACGGATGGACGGGGGGAATACAGTGGTCTTCGTCATCTCTTAGCCAAACATGGTATCCAACATCTTCAATCCCCACCTCATACTCCTCAAATAGTAGGCTTAGCAGAACGTTGTCATAGGAATATTATGGAAACGACATTAACCCTCCTTTCTTAGGCCTCTCTGCCAACGAAATATTGGTCTGTCGCTTGTCAAAATGCTGTATATCTAATAAATAGACTTGTCACACCTACTCTTAATAACATGTCACCTTATGCTATGCTCTCTAATGAATCACCAAATTATCTTAAACTACGCACGTTTGATTGTCTTTGTTATCCATGGCTCAAGCCTTACACTGATCACAAACTCGATCCTAAATCTCATCCCTGTGTCTTTGTAGGCTACTCTACTGCTCATAATAGTTACAAATGCTTGGATTTAGACTCTAACCGTGTGTATCTCTCTAGGCATGTCATCTTTGTTGAAAATATATTCCCATTTCAGCATATAAAGCCATGTACCACACTGTATGCGTGATCACTGGCTTTCATCTCACAAATCTGATGCTAATCTTACTCCCATTATACAATCTTCTCCATAGCTCCAACCCTCTCCTCCTTCCCCTTCCCTTTTAACTGCCCCTCCAGTCTTTCGCTTAGCTCCAACCACCTCGTTGTGCCCTCTCTCATGTCCAGTTACTGCTAACAATGACCACCATCAATCACACACAAACAGTCCAACGCACTCGAATCTCTCGCCAGTGGCACCTCAAGGTGCTTTGCCTCATCCTTTGACAGAAGGTGCTCCCGCGTGTCAGCCAACACAGGTACAATCTTCTTCTTCTTTGTCATCATCTTCCACTACAAGAAAACAGCCTTGAGGCTATCAAAAATAACGACGAAAAAAGTTTGGTAGTCATTTGCAACGAATGGCGACGAAAGGGCGACGAAATAAAATATTTCGTCACTGTTTGGTGGCTAAAATGTGCGAAAAAAATATGTTAATGGGAAAATTACAAATGGTCGCCATTTGGTAGCCAAATGACGACGAAATAACGACAAACAAAGATAATTTTTGATTAATTAATTTTTGGTCGCCATTTGGCGACCACATGGCTACCGTTATCATTAATTTTTGTTTGTATCTTAATTACCAAAAATAAATTATAAAAAATAATTATAAAATAGAAAAAATATAAATATGGTATCCATTTGGTCGCTATTTAGCGACCAAATGGCGACCAAAATATATAAAAATTTATAGAAGTAAAAATTATAAAATAAATTGACAAAAAAAAAGTTAAATAAATAAACTAAATAAGGGTCGCCCTTAGGTTGCAAAAGGGCAACCCATACGCGACAAATATCATTAAATTTTCCAAAAAAAAATTACAAAAAAAGTAAAAAAGTTATAAAATAAAAGAATTAATTATATCAACTAAATTCTATATTTTGAATGATAGTTCGTAGCTCTGTGGTGGCAATTGGCCACCAAACGGCGAAAAAACGTAAAAGTTTGGTCGCCCTTTGGTCGCTAATGGCCACGAAGGAGCTACGAAGTATCCATGTTCATAAAATGTTAGGTAGATTTAAAATATAAAAATTAATATTAACAAATACATTAGAAATTTGTTCAAAATCTATTTTGTTTTGATTGAAAATATATTATAAGGTTTACTCAATGGTATAAAGTTATACATATTTAAGATATAAGACTATGAAAATGAATTAATGATTAATAATTCTATTTAACAAAAGTGGGATTATGAAATATAAAGTGAAAAACAATGAAGATTGTATCATTGTCATTAGTTTTTCACACACCAATCAAATTTTAATTCGTACTAACATCAATGAATTAGTATAAATTGAAGAATGACTATAATAAAAGATAATATTTAGCTTAGAAGATTTACTTAAAATAAAAGAGTTGATTATATGAAAGAAATTTTATTTTTTGTATGCTAGTTCGTAGCCTCGTGGTGGCCATTGGCCACCAAACGGCGACAAAAAGTAAAAGTTTGGTCGCCCTTTGGTCGCCAATGGCTACGAAAGGACTACGAAATATTTATGTTCATGAAAATTTAAGTTTATTTAGAACATAAGAATTAATAATAACAAATACATTACAAGTTTGTGTAAGATTTCTTTTGTTTTGATTGAAAATATATTATAAGATTTACTCAATGGTATAAAGTTATACATATTTAAGATATAAGAGTATGAAAATAAATTAATGATTAATAATTTTATATTTAACAAAAGTGAGATTATGACATATAAAGTGAAAAACAATGAAGATTGTGTCATTGTCATTAGTTAAAAATTTATTTAAATCATATAGATATTTAAAAATTTATTAAATCAGTGTTAGTATCTTGCAATATTTTATTTAAACTTTTTCTCTTGATATTACATGACAAAATAGTTGGATTAATTAAAATTACTGAAATACAAAGTGAAAAACAAAAAAGATTTTATGCATTGTCATTAGTTTTTCGTATATTAATCAAATTCTAACTTCGCACTAGTATCAATGAATTAGCGTAAATTGAAAATTGACTATAATAAAAGATTATATTTAGCTTAGAAGAGCTATTTAAAACAAAAGAAGTGATTATATGAAATAAATTCCATATTTTGCATAATAGTTCGTAGCCCGGTGGTGGCCATTGGCCACCAAATGGCGACAAAAAGTAAAATTTTAGTCGCCTTTTGGTCGCCAATGGCTACGAAGGGGCGACGAAATGTCTATGTTCATAGAAGTTAGATTAATTTAAAACATAAGAATTAACAATAACAAGTACATTACAAGTTTATACTAGATCTATTTTCTTTTGATTGAAAATATATTTTATGGTTTATTTAATGGTATGAGGTTGCATATATTTAAGACATAAGAGTACGAAAATAAATTGATGATTAATACTTCTATATTCTAATTAACAAAAAGTAGTGTTGCTGAAATACAAAGTGAAAAACAATAAAGATTTTATGCATTGTCATTAATTTTTCATATACCAATCAAATTCTAACTTCGCACTAGTATCAATAAATTAGCGTAAATTGAAGATTGACTATAATAAAAGATGATATTTAGTTTAGAAGAGCCATTTAAAACAAAAGAAGTGATTATATGAAATAAATTTCATCTTTTGCATAATAGTTCGTAGCCTCGTGGTGGCTATTAGCTACCAAATGGCGATGAAAAGTAAAACTTTGGTCGCCCTTTGGTCACCAATGGCTACGAAGGGGCGACGAAATATCCATGTTCATAGAAGTTAGATTGATTTAAAACATAAGAATTAATAATAACAAGTACATTACAAGTTTGTGCTAGATCTATTTTCTTTTGATTGAAAATATATTTTATGGTTTATTTAATGGTATGAGGTTGCACATATTTAAGATATAAGGGCACGAAAATAAATTGATGATTAATACTTCTATATTCTAATTAACAAAAAGCAGTGTTGCTGAAATACAAAGTGAAAAACAATGAAGATTTTATGCATTGTCATTAGTTTTTCATATACTAATCAAATTCTAACTTCGCACTAGTATCAATGAATTAGCATAAATTGAAGATTGACTATAATAAAAGATGATATTTAGCCTAGAAGAGCTATTTAAAACAAAAGAAGTGATTATATGAAATAAATTCCATCTTTTGCATAATAGTTCGTAGCCCCGTGGTGGCCATTGGCCACCAAATGGCGACGAGAAGTAAAATTTTGGTCACTTTTTGGTCGCCAATAGCTATGAAGGGGCGACAAAATGTCCATGTTCATAGAAGTTAGATTGATTTAAAACATAAGAATTAATAATAAGAAGTACATTACAAGTTTGTACTAGATCTTATTTCTTTTTATTGAAAATATATTTTATGGTTTATTTAATGGTATGAGGTTGCACATATTTAAGATATAAGAGCACGAAAATAAATTGATGATTAATACTTCTATATTTTAATTAACAAAAAATAGTGTTGCTGAAATATAAAGTAAAAAACAATGAAGATTTTATGCATTGTCATTAATTTTTCATATGCCAATCAAATTCTAACTTCGCACTAGTATCAATGAATTAACGTAAATTGAAGATTGACTATAATAAAAGATGATATTTAGTTTAGAAGAGCTATTTAAAACAAAATAAGTGATTATATGAAATAAATTATATCTTTTGCATAATAGTTCATAGCCTCGTGGTGGCCATTGACTATCAAATGACGATGAAAAGTAAAATTTTAGTCGCCTTTTGGTCGCCAATGGCTACGATAGGGCGACGAAATGTCCATGTTCATAGAAGTTAGATTGATTTAAAACATAATAATTAATAACAACAAGTACATTACAAGTTTGTGCTAGATCTATTTTCTTTTGATTGACAATATATTTTATGGTTTATTTAATGGTATGAGGTTGCACATATTTAAGATATGAGGGCACGAAAATAAATTGATGATTAATACTTCTATATTCTAATTAACAAAAAGTAGTGTTGCTGAAATACAAAGTGAAAAATAATAAAGATTTTATGCATTGTCATTAGTTTTTCGTATATTAATCAAATTCTAATTTCGCACTAGTATCAATGAATTAGCGTAAATTAAAGATTAACTATAATAAAAGATTATATTTAGCTTAGAAGAGTTATTTAAAACAAAAGAAGTGATTATATGAAATAAATTCCATCTTTTGCATAATAGTTCGTAGCCCCGTGGTGGCCATTGGCCACCAAATGGCTACGAAAAGTAAAATTTTGGTCACCCTTTGGTCGCCAATAGCTACGAAGGGGCGACGAAATGTCCATGCTCATAGAAGTTAGATTGATTTAAAACATAAGAATTAATAATAACAACTACATTACAAGTTTGTACTAGATCTATTTTCTTTTGATTGAAAATATATTTTATGGTTCATTTAATGGTATGAGATTGCACATATTTAAGATATAAGAGCACAAAAATAAATTGATAATTAATACTTCTATATTCTAATTAACAAAAAGTAGTGTTGCCGAAATACAAAGTGAAAAACAATGAAGATTTTATGCATTGTCATTAGTTTTTCATATACCAATCAAATTCTAACTTCGCACTAGTATCAATGAATTAGTGTAAATTGAAGATTGACTATAATAAAAGATGATATTTAGTTTAGAAGAGCCATTTAAAACAAAAAAAGTGATTATATGAAATAAATTATATCTTTTGCATAATAGTTTGTAGCCTCGTGGTGGCCATTGGCTACCAAATGGCGACGAAAAGTAAAATTTTGGTCGTCAATAGCTACGAAGGGGCGAAGAAATTAGAAACATATAAATTAAAAATTAAAAATTATAAAAAAATTTAAAAAATTAGGCTTTTTGGGCCACCAAAGTGCATGTCGCCCTTTGGTCGCGAGAACCACTTAAATTAGAGGGCAACGCCACTTCCCTCTGATTTAAAAAGGGTGACCAAAGGGCTTGGTGGCCCTTTGGTCACCCTGTTTTACTAAAAACAGGGGGCAGAACGTTGCCCCCTAGTTTTAGTAAGACTTATATATTTTTTTTTCTTTCAAAAACCCCACCCCATCCCCCCCCACCCCACCCCATCCCATCCCACTACCCTACCCGACCCCTCAAAGGTATGTATTGTTTTTTACTTTGTTTATTACATTATGAATATAGTATGTATGTATATGTATATCTATATATATATATATATGTGTGTGTGTGTGTGTATGTACCTATTTGCATATATATATATATATGTATATATATAGTTTAAAATATATATATATATAGCTTAAACATTATACATATATGTATATGCATTCTTTTTTTTTTTTTTTTTTATTTTTGTTTTTGCCTCTTTTTTTTTATATGTAGATCACACTTTTTATATAGATCCTATATAAATATGTATAATATATATATGCATTTTGTTTTTTTTCTGTTTTTTTATTTTCATTTTTCCCTTTTTTCTATTTTTTTTCGCTTTTTCCTTTTTTTATATATAGATCCTATATATATATATATATATATATATATATATATGCATTTAGCTTTTTATTTTAATGTTATTTTTTTATTTTCATTTTTTTCAGATTTTTATTTTCAGTTTTTTTTTATTTTCGTTTTCTCCTTTTTTCTATTTTTTTATTTTCTTTTTTTCCCTTTTTTTATATATAGATCATATATATATATATGTGTGTGTGTGTGTGTGTGTATGTGTGCATTTAGCTTTTATTTTACTGTTATTTTTTTTATTTTCATTTTTTTCAGATTTTATTTTATATACATTTTCCCTTTTTTCTGTTTTATTTTATTTAATTGTAGATTTTTTTTTCTGTTTTTATTAATGTTGGATCTTTGAAATATTTTTTTGCAGGATTGGAGTTTGTTTTGTCTGATAGGCCAGACTATCACATTTCAAGTTAGTCTTCTAATTCATTATCTTTTATATTCTTGTTGAGATATTATATTTGAAATAATGTTGTAGGTGAGATATTGTTATGATGTTTGTTGAGATAATAATTGGGTATATAATTGATTATTTCTGATGTTTGTTGAGATATTTAGCTAAAATTTAAGTTGATTGTTGAGTTATTTCTTGTATATAAAGTGTATATGCGTACTTGTATCAATATTACATAGCATAATGACCTTACAACGCAAAATGGTGGAAATATTTTGTGGTGTTTGTGGGCTGAATTTTCCAGCACCGACAGTGCGTTTTCCGGCGCTGGTTGGGCTGATTTTGGGGGCTATTTGGGCTACCCTCGGGGTGGTTTAGGTGCATGCTTCGTTGGTTAATTGATAGGTGGTTGTTTGGGTATTGTTTGATTGAGTAATTGCGGAATGTGTTGTTGAAAAGTTGAAGTATTGTTAAAGAAAGTTAGTTAAGTGTTGTTTTACATTCTTTAGTGTAGTATTGTTAGAGCTTGAGTTGGAATCAAGTAGGGTCGGAATTGGTTAATATATGGACATATATACTTGAGTTTAGGTAACTTACTTCGTTACCTAATCAATATGTTATAAGTGATTTTTACATGTGGAATTACTAAGTGTTGCATTATTTAAAGTGTTGAAGTGTTATTGTTGAAGTGCCGAGGGGCATCCTCTTTGAGTCGTGGAAACTTACCCTCATTTACTAACATTAATTTCAGGTGAGCCAGAGTTGGGATTCATGGCTCAAGAGGCTGAGGCCGAGCCATTTGATGTCGTGCATTATGTGAATGAGTCTTATGCTCAAGAGCCTCATCCTTGTTAGTGCTTGCTTGGATATTTCCTATGTTATCTTTGTGTTTATGGTTATAATGTATGAAAGACTTGCACTTATATAATAGGTAATGTTGTAACTTTACTTTAAGTTAGTAGTTTATAGTCTTTTTTTGTTGAATGATCAAAGTAAGCATGACTTGAGGAGCAGCAGCTGGCGCACTCGAAATTGCTGAGCATCGTGACGCAGTTGCAGGATAACATGACCCGAATGCAAGACAAGTGTCCATCCTCTGATCCAGACCAACACGATAATTAGTAGGTTTTAATTTGTTAAAAAAAAAAATTCTAAACCTAATATTATATACTTTATTTTAAAGATCTTTTAAATACTTAAATATGCATATATTAAATTAATTTTGGTTTTGTAAATATTAAATTTAATTTTTTTTTAAAATTATTGTGTGGCGACGAAATGGCGACAAAAACTTAGCTACCACATGGCGACTATTATTGGCTACCACATGGAGATGAAAATTAATGAATAAAAAAAAATAATTAAAAAATTTGGCTACCTAGTGGCGACGATAAAATAGCCACTATATGGCCACCAAAATCGGCTAAAAATTTTGGCTACCAAATGGCGACCAACGTAAATAATTAATAAAAAAAGATTTAAAATATTTGGCTACCTAATGGTGACAAAAGTATGGCTACCACATGGCTACCAAATTGTTGCTACAAAAATTGGCTACCACATGGCCACCAATTTAAATAATTAACAAAAAAAATATTAAAAATAATTTGCGACCTAATGGCGACAAAAAATGGCCACCATGGGGTGACCATGCATAATTAATTGATACAAAAATTAACGAATTAATTAATAAAATTGCTAATTATAAAAATTAACTAATAATTTATTTTTCTATATATTGAGACCAAGGGGCTATGAAATGTAAAAAAATTATATATATATATATATATATATATATATATATATATATATATATATATATATATATATATATTTCCGATTTGGCCACTAAAATGCGACCAAATGACAAAATGGCGACAAGGATTTTCTCGACGCTCGATTTTTGGTCGCCCTTTGGTCGCCCAATGGGTGTAGGCGACGAAAGGGCGATGAGAAACCTTTGTCGCTCCAGACCAATTTTCTTGTAGTGTTCTTCTTCTTCTCCAGCAAATCAACCCACTGCTCGCCATCCCATGGTCACTCGGGCTCAAAATAATATCTTTAAACCAGTTCGCAAGTTGTGTCTTAACACCACTCATCCCGCACCAAACCTTATTGAGCCCACTTCTGTTGCTCAAGCACAAAAATATCCAGAGTGGCATAATGCTATGAGTGCAGAATTTGATGCTTTAGTTTGGAATGGTACTTGGGATTTAGTTCCTTCTACAGGCTCACGAAACATAATTGGATGTAAATGGGTGTTTAGAATAAAGCGAAAACCTGATGGGTCCATTGATCATTACAAGGCATGTCTTGTAGCCAAGGGATTTCATCAGTGCCCAAGTATTGATTATCATGCTACCTTCAGCCCCGTCATTAAACCAGCCACTATTTGCATTACACTTTCTTTAGCAGTGCAATTTGGTTGGACACTAAGGCAACTTGATGTTAACAACACCTTTCTTCAAGGCTCTCTTGAAGAGGACGTCTATATGATTCAACCTCTAGGCTTTGTGAGTACTCAATTTCCACACCATATTTGTAAATTGCGTAAGGCCATTTCTGGACTGAAACAGGCTCCTCGTGCATGGTACAATGAACTCAAGAACTATCTGTTGACAATTGGGTTTATTGGTTCGAAGAGTGACACTTCATTGTTCATTTTGCATTCAAATAATCTAACTGTGTACTTGTTAGTTTATGTGGATGACATAATCCTTATAGGCAACAATCCCAAGGTCGTCCAGGATGAGATTTATTCTCTTGCACAACGGTTTTCCTTGAAGGACTTGGGGGCCCTTAATTACTTTTTGGGTGTTAAGGTTACGAGTACCAGCCATGGGTTATTTCTTTCTCAACATAAATACATTTCAGATTTATTGGTGAAAACCAAAATGCAAGGTGCCAAAGAGGTGTCGTCTCCTTTGTCTACAACCACAGCCTTGCAACTTGATGATGGTACGTCACCTACAGACTCCATACAATATAGACAAGTTGTTGGAGCTCTACAATACCTTTCACTCACTCGCCCAGATATATCTTTTGCAGTCAACAAACTCTCTCAGTTTATGCATTCTCCATCCGAAATGCATTGGTCAGCTGTTAAAAGGGTTCTTCGTTACCTCAAGCATACCATCTTTCATGGTCTTCTTATTCTTCAGTCCATACCTCTTCAGCTTTATGCCTTTTCTGATGCAGATTGGGGTGGGAATCTTGATGATCGAAGCTCTACCTCCGCCCACATTGTCTTTCTCGGTGCAAATCCAATAAGTTGGTCATCTAAGAAACAGTGTACTGTGGCCCACTCGTCCACTGAAGTAGAGTACAGGTCTGTTGCTTCCACAACTGCAGAGATTAAGTGGGCTCAACACCTCCTTCGTGAACTTCAGATCGAACTGCCTGCTCCACCAACCATCTTCTGTGACAATATCGGTGCCACTTATTTATGTGCAAATCCTGTATTCCACTCTCGCATGAAGCACATTGCTATTGATTTTCACTTTGTGCGTGATCAGGTTGCCAAGCAACAACTTAGAGTCTCTCATGTTTATTCTGTAGACCAACTTGCTGACTCCCTCACAAAACCACTTTCTCGGCATCTCTTTGAAAAGCATCGAATCAAGCTAGGCGTACATGATGGAACGCCTATCTTGCGGGGGCATAATAAGGAGCAACCTCAGCAATCATTTAGCACCAAATCAGATACTTATTCTTTGCCATTTATTGAGTTGATTCGATCATTGTACAGCTAGCATAATTGTGCATAAATCAAGGGATTATCAGATCCCTTTCATACTCGTTGTTGTATTGTATAAATATACGAACATAATAAAGGACATGTATGAAGTGTTCTATTCCATCACATAATCTCTTTATGCTTTTCATCTTTCTGCCATCATTTTATTGTATATGAAAAATTGTGAGAGGGTCTAAATTTATGAATCTTAAGATAGAACTGATAAGTCTATGCAACTAACAAAAAACACAGTGGATGGAAACATCTAATGAATAATGATGCACATAAAATACAATGCAATAAATAGCATCCACAAAATTTATTTTGGCAACACGTTCTAACTTAGAATAATAATGACAAATTTGCTGATATCATTTTAACAACTCGTTCTATCCCATAGATTAACGAAGAAAAACATTTTAAGGTTAACAAGAGCTCCCCTTTTGGTTGGGTTATAATATAAATAGTCCATGATGGAGCTCGATTACTGCTACTACAAAGAGGATTTTGTACATAGCAAGAGGTTTTGTTTTTCTCTTAATGGGGGTTCTGGGTATCAGTGTCGAGGGAATTTCATAATAGGAGCACATGGACTGCATAGACAATAGTTACCTTCTTCACATTAGAAGACTGTATACAAATTCAAATCTATTCCACAAAGGTCACAAAAGGATTTCAGGGTGGCCTTCCGGACAAACTTGAGAGGATGTGGATGAGAGACCACTTTAAGCGTGCCTCTAAACTCGATATTACGATAATACTGAAGTCTGGGAACACAATTTGGATGAAAGGTATTTTCACATTCAGAGCAACGATAAATCTAACGTTTAGGATGAATTTCCTTTTCGCATATATCACAATCGAAATAATTTAGATGTTCACTAAATGGCCTCAGGGGAAGAGGGTGTGGGTCCCATCTATGCTCAAAGGCTGGAGGAAGCATTGCACAGTCGTAGCCCAAGTAAAACTTTTTGCAAGAACGACAACCAAACGTGAGACCACCACGGCATGAGTAACCACAAGCATTGCATGTTTTAGTTGAAGCTTCACACTGAAAGAGGGGATGTTTATGACTTTTGTGCTTGATAGCACTGGGGAAAGCAACACATTTGACGTCGAGGAAGAAATTGCATCTCTCGCATTCGAAAAAGAATCCATTGGAACTCCATTGGCAGTTATTGCAATAAAAGCCATAGAAATCCTGGTAGCAACGGAGGGTGAGTAGGTGCCTATGACTGGGATGCTGTAGTTCGCCTGGTAAGTTGGCACAAGCTTGATGGAGAAAGTAACTACATTCCACACAACAATAGTAAGGAGCAGAAATAGGCGTAATGCAACCATTGCATAATATTTCCTCCTCATCTTCTATGTCGTCGTTGCCGTTCTGCTCATGAAAGAGAATCAAGGGGTGTTGCTCATGGCTGAAGTGATTGATCTGATCATCTGGTTGAATCTGATTGAGCTGATCATTCTTTTCGACTAGGAAATGGCCAATAAGCGCTTTAGATATATCAGTCGCCGGTAAGTACAACACATCATCATCTTTAAAGTTTGCATCATCATCATGTTGAGCATCTCTAAATATCAAAAAAATTATATATAGAATGTTTTCATAAAAGCGTAAGCACAAACAATTACAAAAAATATATAAAATAAAGAAAAAATTAATTGAGAAGGATGGGTGTCTTACGAGTCAGCTTCATTATTCTGTTGAATCTCACTTGTCATACATTTGAGGTGAACAAAACATCTGCAGGACCCACAAAAATAAACCCAATATGCTGGTAATATGCCCTTCCCACATATCTCACATTCAAAAAGTATTTTCTGTAATCAGATGGAAGGCCATAGGCCAGGGAGAGAGTATGCTCATGCAGGTCCTTGCGTTTGGTTGAGCTTGGTAATGAGGCACAACTCTCATGTATCCAAAATGGACATTTAGGACATGTGTAAGACATATCTTTATCTTCGACATCACAAGCATCGCAATGAAACAACGCTGACTTGTGTTGGCGTATCAGTGAATGTTGATGACCATCATGCCTAACGATATGCGGCACCTCCTTGAAAGAAGCACATAATACATCATCATTGACCTTAGGAGCACAGGGTATGCATACATCAAATTCGCAGAGTGAGCAATTGTAGACGAAACCTTTCCGTCCGCGTAGATCACAAACACTGCATCTGTAAGTGATTCGATCATAAGGTGATCTATGCAAAAGGAAGAGCGAGTGTTCATCGTGCTTGGGATGTTTGATCACCCTCGGCAGTACGGCACATTCTTTGTGGAGAAAGTTTTTACACTGCCCACATCCATATGCAGGCTCCAATTTTGAGAGTGGTTGTTGACAAGCGTAACAAATAAATTTTCCATCATCATCATCATAATAACCCTCCGGCAATACTTGTTTGATCAGGACCGAAGGATGATCATGGCTAAAATGTCTAATTTCCATCTCTTTTTCTCTTTCTGTTTGTGTTTGACAGGCAAATTTATTCCTGATCAGTTTTATCTCAAGTCAAGAAAAAATTATTCTCTTAATCTCTTTAATACTTCCTTCGTCCCCTACAGTCTATTCCATTCTCATTAAAATATACCGAGTGGGTTAGTTTAAATAAACAAGGTTTGGTAAAATGATACTATAGATCTCACGTCATGAAAAATACTTATTTATTTACGAATCTGCAGTGGTTAAAATTAATTTATATAAGTGGACTTATTTATTTATATAAGTCTACTCATATATTCATTGAATTATGCGATGAGATCCCTGTTAACATGGGTTAATATATATATATTTTGATGATTAAAATGTTAAACCTTTCAAATGTCAAAAATAACCAAATATAGTGCTGTAGATTAAGGTCGTCAAATGAAATGGTATGGATCGTGGATTCGAGACTTAAAAGCTGTCCAACAATCCTCTATTGGACGACTTCAAGACCAACTAAATTTTTTCCGAGCGTTCCCACACATATATAATATCAATAGGAGAGTACATCAATTGTTACAACTCTCTGATATTTATTTCCAAGGATGCACACGGTTGGGAATGTAAACAACGAGCCATCATTTTAGCCCACAAATAAATATAACAAGATCTCATCGTATAGAATGTTGGAACTCAAAGAGTTATCAAGCAAGCATGGTTCAGAGTCTCAAGTATTTCTTCCATCATGTCATCAATATTGCTTAATTTATCGATAATAATGTTGAGACTATTTAAATTCTATTAATTTAGCGAGATAATAATTTATCAATAAATTAATAATTATTAATTTATAAGGATTGACATGCAATTAATAAATTGAAAGTTATAATCAATGAGTTAGAGTACTGTCAAACCATGTATCTTGAATTTTCTTATTGAAAATGATACCAATACATAAGTTTTGAGCGTAGATAAGATCATTAATAACATGACAAAGAGTTTGGGACCAATGTCATGAAATGACACTCTAAAACTTCTTATTATAGTACCAGAAAAAAACTCACTTGTAGACACATTCCACACAATTAAAGATAAAATTTAACTAAATCAAAATGTTTAACGAAAGAAAATCTGTTGTTGATTTTATTATGTATTTTTTAATTAATTATTAATTTATAAAATATATATTTAGGTCTATAAAGTGCAAAGAAAATATCACACTATTCTTGATTAATCTTATCTCGAGTTCAAGAAGTGAGAAACTTCCGAAAAATAGTTGACGATCTAAATCTTAAATCTTGGACTAATTTCTGAACCTTTTTAATTTTTCGTCAACTGGAGTCTACTCAATTATCATTATAATAACCAAGTATATTAGATAGAGTTACCAATGTTAGGTGAAATGGTACTAGGTATGTAGATCTCACGTCATGAAAATACTTGTTTATTTACGCATGTGCAATGGTGAGCTTTATTGTTATTTATCATTTTAATACTTTGAGTAGATATTGACTAATTAAGGGGGAAAAACCAATTAGGTCATTGACTATTCTAATCAGGCGTCCCCGTGAATATCGGTTAGTGATTGGAATGTTGGGCTATACTATCTCATCCCATAAGTAGAATGCAACTTTCTTTCCGGGAGGCCTTTAGCGGTTTTTTTTTTTTTTTTTTTTCTGTGATTAGAGGTTATTCTCTATCGTCTACAACTTAAACACAATCTTATTATCAGTTTTTGGCTTCTTCTTTTGTTAGATCAGTTGATCAGCGAATAAAGTGATAAACTGGACTGTTCGTACAATTAGAATAGGTCAATTACGTCTCACTTGATTTAATTCTCTTCCTCTAGAGCTTTCGACTTTTGTAAAATGTGATGTTGACCGGTGAAGATTGGCTAATGTAGTATGTTATAATTTCAGTGTCAATATAATTTGGCCTTTTCGACCAAAAAAAAAAAAGATTAGTCTTATCTCAAGTTCAAGAGAGAACCTCTTTAATACTTCGTCAACTGGAGTCTGCTCAATTATCTTTATAATAACCGAATAGATTAGATAGAATGGCCAATGTTTGGTGAATCGGTACTGTCATATATAGATCTCACGTCATCAAAGATATTTGTTTATTTACCAATGCGCATGAGAGAGCGTTACTGTCATGTTATTTATCATTTTAATATTGGCGGTAGGTATTGAATAATTTGGCTAAGGGAATAAAACTGTTTAATCGTTGAGTACTAATTCCGATCATATCCCCGTAACCATGGTTAGTGTCTTTTGATGGGAATAGTTGGATCATTTTATATTAAATAATATTATGAGAGATGATTTAACGATAGTAAACTATATATGTCAATATATAGTAATAGTGAAATAATATAAATAATTTATTACTATTAAATTTTTCTCATATTATTATATTTGATGTAATCATACGAGAGGATTCAATTCTATACTACCTTCAACTCTCGTCCTCTCCATTTTCCTAGTGCTCGATCTTTTACATTTTCTTAAGAGAAACTTCAGATTAGACTTCATGATCCGCACGAAAATCGCAGTAAAAAACAACTTGCTTAATTAAACAAAGTGTAAAGAAATTATACAAACTAATGACAAAAGAAAATTGATCTAAACCATGTGATTGCACATGTAATCAAGTTTTAAAGAAAGTAAGAAATAAAAATCCGATCTTGGTCATGTATTTACAAATATAACAAGATCAAAGTAAAAGTAAAACTTGCAACATGATCTAGATCATGTATTTAAACACGTAATCTAGATAGTGTTTAAAAGATAAATGAAATAATAAGGAAATTGAGAAATAGCAATTCACAAAAATCTAAATGAATTTAGGTAATAATTGGTATACTGGAATAGGTTGGGAATGAAATTACATTCTTAATTATTTTCGATTCTCATACTTGGTATGAATGAATGAACTTGACAATCTCATTTATAAAATAATCACATTCCCTCGAGGACCGTAATTATTAAGTATCGAAATTAATCTAGCCATAATTTTATTTGAATCAACGAATTGAGAAATTGCAAACATAAATTAATAACTAAAGTGCTCTCGAAATTAATAAAAGAAGATTAATCAATAATTAAAAGCTCTAAGGTTTCCGATTCACCAAGATTAGTCTCACTTGAATCTCCTAATTTAATTAATTAATGGCTATTCCCTATGTTGCCAGTGAATTTCTCTAAATTGATTATCAATTTTTCTCAAGCATCAATAACATATTCCAATAAGCAAGCTATCTACATCTCTGTGATAACTGTGAACCTATGAAACTCATTAAGCTTGAGAAATTCATAATATTACACGGGATCTCATAAATATCTCTATCTTATGATGATCAAGTGGTATTTCAAATATGTTCTCATTCAATTATCACTTATTAGTCTCAAATCAAATCACAAATCATGCAATTGTTGATCAGGCAATCACAAGCATTAGGTTTAGATTGAAATACTCAATATAGAATTAGAATAGTTCATCAATCAATTAAAACTAGAAAGATTCAAGCATTCTTAATTTAGCTACATCGTACCCCTAGAATAGGAACTTAGAACACCATAATGGAATTAAATAAAATCCAGAACATAGAGTAAATCATGATAAGAGAAAGAAGAAAAAGTAGAAATTGAAGAAGAATTGGGACAGAAGTCCGTCTCCAGATCGTTCCTCCGTCTTCAACTCTTGATTCTTTAGGTTTTATTCTATCCAACGTCTCTGCAAAAGTCGGCTCTCCCCTCTTTTCCCTGCGCCAGAGTCCCCTTTTGTGAAAGGATCGATCTAGAGTTATGAATATCATATACAAGTTATAATCAAAGCAGAAACAACAAGCAATTTCAAAAAAAATTCAAGATTAAAGTCTTGTATACTATTCAAAACCCTAACTTAGACACATGTGATTAACACAATCTAAAGCAATATATAACTCATATATGTAGATTAGAGGTAGTATAACATATTACCTCTTGAAGACAAGCTTTGGAAGCCATGGTTGAAGCACATAAAGCTAGACTACTCATCGCACAAATGTAGAAGATCAAATTAGTCCACACAAGCAAAGAATGACCTCCTAAGATCTTCCAAACCCTTTGTGCTAGCAAGACTTTAGAAGATTTAAGCTTGTTCTTGAAGACTTGAAGACGAAAAGATATTTTCTTCTTTTTCTCCTTGAAGTTGTGAGCTTCATGAGGGCATCCTCAATTGGAGCTCTAAAATGCAAAACTTTTCAAATTTGGGTGTTTTTAGAGTCCCAAAAAGTAATACTATTTATGGTAAAAGTATATGGGGTCCATTACTTTTGATTTAAAAGATGTCAAAATATTTTCAACAAATTTGTTAAAGAAAATAGAGTATGGGGCGCTATTTTGGCCAAAAAGATAGTAAAAATAGTGGACCCCACGTACTTTTGTCATGAATAGTATTATTTTTTGAGCCATGGGGCTCTAAAAATACCCAAATTTAAAAAAATTTATATTTTAGAGCCCCCATTCAGGATAACCTAAAGATGGAGAGGAATAGTATCTTTTCTATTTTGCTCTTGTTTTATTTATTTGGTCAAGACATGGCTTTTGTGAAGGAACGATATCCGGGATTGCACATATAAAATAAAAATTTTGTAGCGGAAGATAGCATGAAATACAATTTTTTATAGCATATATGACATTCATATGTGTAGTCAATCCCAATACTTGATATTTATGCAATATACATCTCAAACCAAAGGTAATACAAGAAGAGAAGAATACCTCTTGAAGACCAAAGGCGTTGGAATCATTTGGTGAAACTTTGAGAACTCCTTGAACCTTCCACAAGTGTAGAAGTCCTAGATTGTCTACCTAGCAATTTGAAGAAGCCTTTCCTCCTCCTTGAGTTGTAGTGCTAGCAAACTCCTTGAAAGATTCATGGACAAGAACACTTCTATCTTTTGAAAGATTACTTAAAACTACTCTTGGTTTAGTTGTCTTCCAGAGTCTCAATTTAATCCAAGATGACAAAGCAAGTAAAGAACTAATTCTCATGTTCTTGCAACTCATCTATAGTGTATGTATATGTGGCTCTATTTTTCCAGAAAAAGAAGACTTCTCAAGCTCTCTCATCTTCACGTGGTCGTGTATAAGCATAAGGATTGAAGAAGTCTTTGTCTTCTTTCTCTTGCTTTGACCAAGAAGACACAAGACCAAAAGACAAGGCTTTTTCTTGTTTTTCTCTTTTCCTTGGTTCATTCTAAACACAAGACTTTGAATATATAACTTTGTCTTCTCTTGCTTTGGTTTTTCCGTGAAACACAACACACACACAAATACATTTGTCTTGCAAGTTGTTTTCTTAAAACAAGTTGCCATTATTTAATACTTAAATAAAGCCTACAATTGTTGACCATTTTTCAACCCTTGGATTAAAAGATGGATGGCTAGGATTTTTATTTTGGTGCTTTGTGTTTATTGGCTAATATATTGTCACATCAACATGTTGGAAACCAATAGGAATAAATCATATTTTACCTATTTGCACTAAGCACCCAAATCTTTGTCAATCTTACAAATTTGTCCCATTAACTTTTAATGGTTGAGACTACAATTATTAACTCTTTATAATTTATTAGAGAAGATAATTCAAGTCCAAGCAAGACTTAATCTCCTTACTAATATGGTGTGACTTTCTAGGTTCATAGCCAAATAGCAGTAAGGAAACATTAAACACCTTTAATGTCAATCAGGTTCTTGATTTGCTTCAAGAATTTCTCCTTTAATTCTTGAAACACCCTTAAGGTCTTGAGTGATGTCTAGCAACATATCAAGACAATTTATAAGGCAATGAAGTAATCACGTAATGAACTTATTTATAGTCGCCGATTACCGTACAATCCAGTCCTTCCATTAATTGTCTCGTCGAGCAAGAACTATGATTCGATTAAGTTCATAAACTCGATACTATGCATAGATCTAATTGGTGTAATGAGATATGACACATGGAAAACCCTTTCTCTATCATTCATACATTGGCCAAGGATTTCCTCATTAAACAACCAATCTTAGATCGCATAGGACATCGCCTCACGCCGAATGTTAATGGATCCTATCTTGACTCAAACGAATGAAACTGTAAGAGGACACATCTCATCTCGTTTGTCAAAACAATCATTGTCTAAATGCTAGAATCAAACCCCAATATAGATGACAACCATAATGTCTCAAGTCTAAAGATTACATGCACACTCACAACGAATAACAAATTATTAATCTGAAGTCATGTAATTTGTTATTCACGTCATATTCAGTGATCTATTCAACTAATAGTCACTCACATGTTTGTTAGTCGCATCCCTATGCTGTTATGGCACATGGCTCACATCCTTCATCATTAACATCCGTATGTTTATCAAAGGTAACAACACATGTGATAGTCTATAATAGATTATTGAAGTCCCGATCAAATAATTTAAAGACTATGAATACTTTAAGTATTTATCATATTAAGGAAATACGCCAACATATTATAAACGCTTTTTAGAATACATTCCTCTAATAAAAATACTAGGGACTCATTGATACACATATAGAAGGAGAATATAGATGTACTAATTATGTCAATATGAAAACACACATATAGGCATAGGTGCTATAATGTACAAGTTAATGTTAAAATGCCCTAATATATGTCATCCAAATGTGTAGCATTAGGGCATATCTCTAACAATCTCCCACTTGCACTAATGTTATACAACATAGTATTAGTATAACAAACAATGATATCTCATATCCATCTTCTCAAAAGGAGGACCTAGCTGTGACTAATTCATAGCTACGGTTAGTGGGTCAGCTACATCAAGTAATGTGGCCATTTTTCGCAAAGACATATCATAATATGATTATTGGCTACAGATACAACGCATGAAGATGGAAACACATTTCCTAAATATTTGGACATACAGTGAGACTTAGGTTCCACAAGCTAGTGCAGTAACTCCGTATAGTCGTAACACAAAAACATCACAACTTAACAGTAGGAACCATAACCAACCCATATGATTTTCTCGATCCAAACAACTTCTTTCGTAATATTACATATCACAAATGATATGAGTTATGTAATGGAATTTATAGTTTGTTTCGAACCATTCTAACTTACTGAACTCCCACTATAAATAGCTGTAAACCCTAGCATAGACATTCTATTATAAGATTTAGATTAAGAATCCGAACTGGTAAATCCGTCACTACAGAATTTGCCTCCTTCATAAACCAAAATATATATTTGGTGCTTCCCAAATACTTAAGAATATATTTTAATTTTATCCACCGTTCCCAAACCTGGATTGGATTGATATCTACCCGTAATACTTTATAGTTTACGCAATATCAAGTCTTGTACATAGTATAACAAATATAAAGTTACGATAACTTGAACATGAATTTACTATGCTACAAGAGTGTCTTGAACACCTTCAAGATTACTCTATGTATAATCTAAAGAACATGCCAAGTAATATATTTGTACTATTATCATAGCTACGAACTCACAAGATACGAACGACAAGCTCCAAATGGAGAACTTTTAATATGACTAGACTTTAATTAATATCACAACACGCATATCATCAACCATGATATCCAAGTGACATTATTGCAACTATAGAAAAATAGATGCGCTCCTACTATTCTTCTACAATCATAAGGTTCATCCACATTCTAAATGAAATCTAACTCTTTAATCTCATTTGAATTGGACAAAACAATTCTAAGAAATTTACTTAAAAATCCACAAGTGGTTTTATCAAGTATGCACATATTACTCATATCAATAGATCAGAATCATCAATATAGTAATACAATGTGCTATAATGACTAGCATAATACAACGAGACTAAAGCACAATAATTGGTAAAAAGACTTCATCATAGCCAACACTTTTGCATTTGATGATATCTTTTAAAAAACCAATCTAGCTATAAAAGGTCGCCAACCTTTTTCCATTAACTTCAACCTTTATCTCGGAAATCAATATCCAGATTAAGTTAAAGTATATGGAGCTTAATCAATATATTTTACATTATATAGTTTCTTGGAGTCGATATCATATATATCATTTTTTTGTAAATCATAGGATCAACTAATTGATCATTATCTCAAATACACAAACAACTTTCGTGCATCCCAAAAAGATATCCATATATTCTTTTTAAGGATGAGATACATTATTAGATTTGCAAAGATCTTGTATGATGACACATTCCAGACCGAATTAAATAGATTCATTACTTTGGTCTAGGCAATTTTATAGCTTTAGAGGATACTTCCTCAATTTTCATTTTATTTAGAAAGTAACATCTTCTTGAACAAAACCTTTCTTCAAGAAGATTACAATCTAATAAATCAATAGACATTGATCATTAAATAGAAATTATATCCTACAAAGCTAGGATATACTATAACATTACCTTTAACCAAAACTCCCACTAGTCCTTATAAAACTTTTCAATAAAAGTAGGACAAACCAAAAATTAACATATTTAATCCTTGATTGCTATCTAACTTATATCAAATATAAAGTTTTAGCAATAGTAGAGATTTAGTATTCAACATAAAATTAAATTGAGGAAATTACGACCCACAAATAAATAGGATGATTAGTTAAAGCTAATCAACAAATGTACTATGACCAACAAAGCACGATTTCTTCACTAAGGAAACCTAATTTAATTGTGGTACACCGGGCATTGTTAATTTCGATACTATATCAAAATTTGGGATACTCAAACAAAATAGTACTTAAGTATTTTACATTCATGATCCGATTATAAGGTACTAATATTATGTTCCTATATGAGCCTACTCTAAAATAGCTCCATATACATTAACATGTACTAATACAAACAATTTAGTAGTTCTGATTCTTTATCAAACAAAGGATGACTTTGTTACTTTTTCAATAAATAAGATGCATAAGTTGATCAAACCAACCTAATCATCATCTTATTATTAGAACAACCTAATCATGTAGAAACTACAATTGATTTAGATTATTTGAGTGATCTTAAAATTTGGTGGATGGTTATAACGGTTAACAATATGTTTGCAATACGTTCTTTCGTCTATATTAAGGAAATAAAGACTACACCATAATGCGCTTTTACAAGCTTTAGGAATATATATTTTATTCCTAACTTTATTTAGGTATAATTCTTAAAATACAAAATATGTCCAGAAGGCATCCAAACAATTTGTCTTTAGCTAATGTAACAACCTTTGTTTCATTTGCTAACACTGAAAACATTCCACTATTCCCAAAGCGTACTACTGTGATTAAGATTATATCTGATAACACATTTACTAATGTTTCACCAGAATCCAAGAACACAAAGTAGTACTAATCACAACCAAAAAAGTTTTATAATTCATAGTGGATTTACGACCTTGATATTCAAGCTATAAAGATACATTGGATTAAAACCTCTTTTAATGTCCAGTTACTAGACTATGAAAACATATTTCACATATGCCTATACAATCCTTAATTTTCTTTTTAGACATAGATAATAGAAATCATCTTTCTTTACTTTTCTTCTATGCATTACCACCAACCAAAGAGGAAATACAATTATGAGAATGAATTCCATTTATATCTAATATCATGCTATTGAATATGCTTACCACACAACCATTTGCTAGTTTAGAATCATATTCTTTACATCTTGCATTCTCATATGCAAACTATGAAAGAATACAACTCTTTAACATATTTAACTTATTTTACTTATCAACCATAAGTACTACAATTTTTCGTTTTGATACTTTATCAAAATAACGGGGTATCTAATTCTAATATTTGATTAAGTTTCTAAGAACCATTCTTAGACGAAATAGTTAATTCAAAAAGTTTGGTCCGGTTACGCGATATATAGTCTAGTTAATTAAAAACGGGTTCATTGTTGTAGCCATAAACGTATGCAGAAAATAAGATCATAAGTTGACATAAAACATGTTAAAACATTTAATTTGGCCTTTAATTAAATGATACCTCCCACTAATTTTTATCGAATCCCACACTTCCTAAATGAGATCGTGAATCTAATTAAAGACTCATTAGTAGGTGACCATGATTCTCTTTAATATGAATACCCCTCAACTTTGGTACATTATTGGAATATACATACAAAGAGTTAGCATTTTGCCCCTAAATCACCATAACCTCAGCTTTGGTGCATTATTGGAAACGTGATCTAGTTAGATTACACCGACCGTCACAGTGTTACGACAATTTGAAGCCCGGACCTCAGCTTTAGTGCATCATTGGCCTCGTGATATTGGAACAGTACAACATCACTATGCTTGCTAGGTAAACATAATAATTTCATAGAATATGTATTCCTACCTTTGGGTTAGCCAAGATATACCAATTGAGCAAATATAACCTAGGACAATGGAGGGCAACGATAAACACATTTACCGCTTTACAATCTAATATTCTTTGCACATAGGTAGATTTCGGATTTAATTAGGTCTCACTTTGCATATTAGTCCATTTAGCATGCATCTCATACAAAATAACTAAATAAACATATATGCAATAATATAAGTATGGTGGATCATGGACTTAGTGGTTGATCAAATTTTAGCCATATAAATTTGATCAATCACAAAACCTAAACAAGCACATCTCAGGTCTTCAAAGGGTCTTAGCACCTTGAACTCTTCAACACCTCCAAATCCATCAACTCCTTGATTGATCTTAGACTCATTAACAAGCTTGATTTATAGAATAATTACGTCACATGTCTCACTACAATTCGCTTTCTTGCAATATATGTAAAAATGAGACTTATGTCTCAATTATAAATCAAATGTATGAAAGATTATAATTACAAAGCCATTAAATGAATTTACAACCATTCAACCATACATCTATAAGTCCATGATCCATCCATTATGCCAAGATATGAATAATATAATTATGAATCATATCCATAAAAGAAATTAAAGGCATGGTTGCAGTAAGTTTCATATCTTGAGCTTTTAACATCTAATGTTTAAATAAAAGAACTCTACTTGTTAAATAAGGCTCAATGCAAATTCTTAGTCCATTTCGTGGTCTAATTTGAGTTCCTAGGATTGAATTAATCTTCTCCAAGAAAAATCCATCTAATCCTATTAGATTTAAGCCCATGAATATTTGGGCCGTTTGGGTTTTACCAAAATCCAATTAATTAGTCATGACTTTCAACTTGTAATCTTACTATTACAAATCTGCTGCACATGCACCAACTATTTTGATTCGTTTCACCTATCCACAATTCTTCAAAAATTCCAAAATTTTACAGGGACGTAGCTCTTCGAGTGTAGATAGTTTTAGAATCAAACAAAACTCAATTTGGATTTAATTTGACTGAGTTATGCCCCTCAGAATAGACACTACACAGTCCGTCCAGAAAAGCGCGAGAATCAGTAACTCACTGTAATTGATTTATTTGAAACCATTAGCCATGAAATTAGGAAATTAATATTAGAAGATGAAATGTTCTACTATCTCTATAGCATAACATATCCAAAAATCAGCCATAAACAATGACATTTACTATGTCAAATCAGCCTTGCAAAATCAATGCGCAGAAAACTTGCATACTAAATCTAACCATCAAACATGCATAGACTATGAAACTCTTTCCAAGCTCTTTTTAGTGCTCAAGACTCACGATACATGTAATTGCATGAATATCAAGACATGGCTCTAATACCAATTGAAGGAATGATATCCGGGATTGCACATATAGAATAAAAATTTTGCAGTGGAAGATAGCATGAAATACAATTTTTCATAGCATATATGACATTCATATGTGTAGTCAATCTCAATACTTGATATTTATGCAATATACATCTCAAACCAAAGGTAATACAAGAAGAGAAGAATACCTCTTGAAGACCAAAGGCGTTGGAATCATTTGGTAAAGCTTTGAGAACTCCTTGAACCTTCTACAAGTGTAGAAGTCCTAGATTGTCTACCTAGCAATTTGAAGAAGCCTTTCCTCCTCCTTGAGATGTAGTGCTATCAAACTCCTTGGAAGATTCATGGACAAGAACACTTCTCTCTTTTGAAAGATTACTTAAAACTACTCTTGGTTTAGTTGTCTTCCATAGTCTCAATTTAATCCAAGATGACAAAGCAAGTGAAGAACTAATTCTCATGTTCTTGCAACTCATCTATAATGCATGTATATGTTGCTGTATTTTTCCAGAAAAAGAAGACTGCTCAAGGTCTCTCATCTTCACTTGGTCGTGTATAAGCATAAGGATTGAAGAAGTCTTTGTCTTCTTTCTCTTGCTTTGACCGAGAAGACACAAGACCAAGAGATAAGGCTTTTTCTTGTTTTTCTCTTTACCTTTATTCATGCAAAACACAAGACTTTGAATATATAACTTCGTCTTCTCTTGCTTTGGTTTTGCCGTGAAACACAATACACACACAAATACATTTGTCTTGCAAGTTGTTTTCTCAAGACAAGTTGCCATTATTTAACACTTAAATAAATCCTAAAATTGTTGACTATTTTTCAACCCTTGGATTAAAAGATGGATGGCTAGTATTTTGAGCTTGGTGCTTTGTGTTTATTGGCTAATACATTGCCACATCAACATGTTGTCAACCAATAGGAATAAATCATATTTGACCTATTTGCACTAAGCACCCAAATTTTTTCCAATCTTATAAATTTGCACCATTAACTTTTAATGGTTGAGACTACAATTATTAACTTTTAATAATTTATTAGAGAAGATAATTCAAGTCCAAGCAAGACTTAATCTCCTTACTAATATAGTATGACTTTCTAGGTTCATAGCCAAATAGCAGTAAGGAAACATTAAACACCTTTAATATCAATCAGGTTCTTGATTTGCGTCAAGAATTTCTCATTTAATTCTTGAAACACCCTTAAGGTCTTGAGTGACGTCTAGCAACATATCAAGGAAATTTATAAGGCAATGAAGTAATCACGTAATGAACCTATTTATAGTCGCCGATTACCGTGTAATCCAATCCTTTCATTAATTGTTCATCGAGCAAGAACCATGATTCGATTAAGTTCATAAACTCGATACTATGCATAGATCTAATTGGTATAATGAGATATGACACATGGAAAACCTTTTCTCTATCGTTCATACCTTGGTCAAGGATTTCCTCATTAAATAACCAATCTTAGATCGCATAGGACATCGCCTCACGCCGGAGGTTAATGGATCCTATCTTGACCACTACCTCTCAATCACTATACAGAATGAATGAAATTGCGAGATAACGCATCTCATCTCATTTGTCAAAACAATCATTGTCCAAATGATAGAATCAAACCCCAATATAGATGACAGCCATAATGTCTCAAGTATAAGGATTACATGCACAGTCACAACGAATAACAAATTATTAATCTGAAGTCATGTAATTTGTTATTCACATCACATTCAGTGATCTATTTAACTAATAGTTACTCACATGTTTGTTTGTCGCATCCCTATGCTGTTATGGCACGTGGCTCACCATCATTTATCATTAAAATTCATATGTTAATCAAAGGTAATAACACATGTGATAATCCGTAATAGATTATTGAAGTCGCGATCAAATAATCTAAGGACTATGAATATTTTAAGTATTTATGACATTAAGGAAATAAGCCAACATATTATAAACGCTTGTAGAATACATTCCTCTAATGAAAATACTAGGGACTCATTCATATACATAAAGAATGAGAATATGAATGTGCTAATTATGTCAATATGAAAACACACATATAGATATAGATGCCATAATATACAAGTTAATGTCAAAATGCCCCAACATATGTCATCCAAATGTGTAGCATTATGGCATATCTCTAACATTTTGACCATTATGCCCCTTGACCAAGATATTTTAAGCTAAAATATCCATCATGTGTGTAGTATTTAAATCTAACCACTGATTCAAATTAAATTGGTAGACAAGACTATGTGGCTTAATCTAGTCCACCCATAGTGCTCTTTACTTTATTGAAATCATACATGCATATATACATAACATATACATGTCATATTAGTCTTTCAACTAAGTAATTAATTAATTAAACTAATCTCCAATTTTGAAAATAATCTTTTCATATTTATACTTTGGCCCCAACATTAATTTGAATTTATACATTGACCCCATAATTAACATTTAATTATATATTGGCCCCATTAACCATTAATGGTCAATTAAACAATTATTAACTCTTTAACAACACAAGGGAAATAAAATATGATTGTTAACACTTTAACAATTTAAGAGAAACTAAAACAATTGTTAACACTTTAACAGTTCTAAAGAAACTAGGTTCAAGTTATAAGCTCAATAGGCAAATCACTCACATGTGGTTTATTGTGTGTGACCTTCTAGATTCACCGCCATATAACAATGAGGGAATATTAAACAGTTTTAATCTATTTTGAAAATATCTCCCGTCATTCTCAATATACTCTCAAGTTCTAGGTTGATGTCTAGGAACATGCCTAGACAATATATAAGGCAATGAAATCCAATTCAAGTGAATCCATTTATAGTCGCCGATCACTATGCAACTCGATCCTTCCATTAATTGTCCCGTCGAGCAAGAACCATGAAATGATTAAGTTCATAGATTTGATACTATGCAAAGATCCAAATAGTAGAATGAGAGATGACATCCATGGAAATACCCATTTTCCATCATCACGCTCTGCCCAAAGACTTCCTCATTCAACAACCATGTCTAGACCACATAAGACATCACCTCACGCCAGAGGTTAATGGATTCTATCTTGACAATTACCTATCAATCACTATACTGTACGAATGATACCGCACGAGCTCGTAACCCATCATGATAAAACTAAGACGAGTCTTGCCCAAGTGCAAGTATTAAACCTCGATACATATGACAGCCGTAATGTCTCAAGTCAAATGATTATATACACAATCGCAACGAATAACAAATTATTACCTAAGTTATGTAATTTGTTGTTCACGTCACATTCAATGATTCATTCTACTAATAATCACTCATATGTTTGTTAGTCGCATTATACGCTATTATGACATGCGGCTCACCATCATTTATCATTAACATCCCTATGTTAACCAAAGATAATAATACATGTGATAGTCCATAACAAATTATTGAAGTCCCAATCATATAATCTAAGGACTATAAATACTTTAAGCATTTATCATAATAAAAAGATATGCCAACATATTCTAAACCGCTTATAGAATACATCTCTTCAATGAAAAACACCAAGAACTCATTCATATACATAAAGAGGGAGAATATGAATGTCTATTAGTAGTAGTCAATATGTAAACAAACATATAGATAACCATGCCATTAAGTACAAGTTAATGTCAAAATGTTCCAATATATGTCATCCAAACATTTTGTCCTTAGGTTTTTCCCTTCTTTAGACTCCTACCAAAAATAGACTTTCTGATGCAAAAGAAAAACTTCAACAACAAGTTCTTCGATACCGCGCAAAGGCACTATGGCTGGCATAAGGGGGCTACGACTGATATAACGTCAATTAGTACAACTCATTCAGTGCCTCTCGTTCACCAACGCTTTAAGCTCCGTCCAACCTTTGATATTCATTTCCATTTCTGCTTATAAGTCTGTTATGCTCACCAACATAGACCTATGTCCCTAAACAATCATAAACCACACAAAATTATTCATAAAAGCTCTTGAGAACGAACAAATGTTAAGTAAAAGGGCATTGAAATAATGTATATAAAATTCTCTCAACAAATACCCCCAAACTTAACATTTTACGTGTCCTCAAGCAAAAGGCACAACTAAACAGAAAAGAAAATAAGGCAAAAAAAAACCAACTTTAAATTAATTAATCAACACAAGAATTTATAAAAGCAATGCTTCAGGATGATCATTCCATGGCCTCAGTAGTATTTTTCAGAACTCAAAGCTCAAAACAATTTTTCAGCAATCATGAGTATGGGGAATACTAACTTCAATGACAATTTCATCTTACCTCAAACCCCGCAAGTGAGTGTGTGTATAGTCTCTATCCCAACAATCATACCCCGATGAGTTTATGCAAACAAGTGAATTATCAATGTTGATCTTTAATGTAAACTCTTGTAGGACTTCATAGGCTTACCTTTCATGTCACTCTCCACTAATGTAGTTATTCATAGCATCAAAAATCATTAGGGCTTCATATTAGGTTGTAATGTACGAATAAGGTCAAGGTGGGATAATGGATGTCAACTTTGTTTGCTAAAATATGCATTGTCACACGACCATCCTAGGATTTTCAATGGAGCACATGCCAACTCTTGTTACCACACCTACAAAATTTTATTTATATACTTTCCTTCTTTCTTTTCATTGCTTCAACTGTTACCCTCAACACTTACAATTGAATAGAGAAACCACACTTCCCCAAACTTGAATCTTTGCACTTTAAATACAAGGGATGCATCTCTTTTTTTTTTCCTTTTCTCTTCTTTCTTTTTCTTCAGACTTTTCCAGAATCTTTTTTTTCTTTTTTTTGAGGAAATTTAATAAATCAAAACACTCCCCATCCATCCAAATTAGCATAGATCTAAATACTCTTCCTAGAACAATCACATGCTACAAGTAAAAGGGTCATCATATGGGAAAATTTTATTTCAAAGGTTAAGGAAAATATTATGGGCGACAAAAAAAGAAAGGCTTAATCAGGCTCAATAGGGTGGACTAAAGATATTTAGTTATTTAAAGGGTTGGCTTGAAAGGCTCAAACGATCCAAGAATAGCCTAAATTATATTCCTAATGTGACACCCGAGAATTTCACTTTAAATTTATTATAATCGTTGCATACTTATGTGCGCATTTCTACGTGCATCATTTTTCTTGCTTAATTGTTTTTATTGTGGATCACTATTCATAAAATTTTTGACTGTTCCGAAAGCTTGATTTTAAATTTTTCCTAGGTCACTCGACATTTAAAAGGAGCCAAGAAATTTTCATTTTGAACTTTCGAGCTTAGGAGTATGCGTTTGAAAAATAATTTCCGTGAGCCTTGAATAGTGTTACGTTAGAATAGTGATAGTATTTAATTAGAAAGCAATTGTAATTGCAATTAGCTTTAATTGATTAAGTTTTGAGATTTAATTGCTTAGAATATTAATTACCTACAACACATAAAACAACTACCTCATAAAATAAAATAGAACATAGCAAATTAGTCATCAAAAAAACAATTTCAGAAATGCCATCCATGTCCCCTGCTGGCCGTCCACTTCAAAGAGGGAAAAGAGAGATTTTTGCTTCTTCATCCAAGCACTTTGAGCTCATAGTTTGATCTTGGGAGGTTATTGAGCAACTTAGGACCTTCAACAAAGCTTCTACATCTTCAAAATTGTGAGGGAGTCTTACTTGTTTGAATTTAAAGTTTGTTTGCATATGTTCAAATTTATTGAATTGTCAATTATAGCAATATATCTTGTGTTGAATGCTTCCTATGAGTTATTTAAAGCCTCTAGAGCTAACTTTTGTGGTGTGATAACAAATTAAACGGTTGAATGTTGAGATTGATCAAAGAGACAATGAATAGTGCCTAAAACTAGGGTTTTGAGAAAATTTGATAATTGACTTGAATTGATGCCTCAATTAGGTGCTCTAGACCCTAGGGAAGGTAATTGAAAAGCCACGTTAGATTGAATCACCCGAATTCGAACTTTAGTGCATAAATAGCTTACTTTAAAAAGGGGGTTTTGCACGTTAGGCAATCCGGGCAAATTTGGGCATCGATTTGGGTATCCTTGAGCTAAGGAAGCACCTTTGGTGCTTTCGTTTCGCGAAATTGGGGTTCGGTTAGTATGGCTATAGTTCAAACCCGTTCGGGGCCTTCCCGAACTTTTGCTTCAAAAATGAGTTTTTATGACTTTAAAGGGTACTTTTAAGCTTAATTAGGAATATAGAAAGACTAGGGTAGGTTTGAGAACCTCGAACTATGCTTAGGAGAAAGAAAGCTCGATTAAAGAAAGGGGAAAAGTAGTTTTTAGCCCTTTTAGTTGCAATTGGAACTTATTGTGTATTAGTAGTGCCTTGTATAGAATATTTAGGATGTATTTAAGTTATTTGAGTGGATTATTGGGATTAATTATGTTGATTGTTTTCTTTTGGTATCTATTAGTTAATATCTTGCATATATGAGCTTTTATCGTGCATATATGTGAGGGCGGCCTACTTTGTCGTCCCTCTTACGTGTTATGTGATATTATTGCTTGCTTGTGACTTGAATTGGGTTGCGCAACCTATATCGGACATGGTAGCGTCGAGAAACACGGGCGGCATCGGGCTTGCCGTGCTCCCTCGACTACCATGGTGCCTATTCCCTTCTCGCTGAGGCATACTCCACTACCCCAGAGGCGTGGTTCACCTGCTGGGCATGGACCTACCTCGGGAGAAAGGGTCGTAGGATCGGGATACATCCGGAGTATCCCAAGTGTGGTGTTTGGGTTTTGCCGGCATAATCGTGATACTCGTGGTTCGTGGCTCGTGATCGAAGACTTGGAAGTGGAACCGTATCCTTTTTAAAGTGATTAATAGTTTGATTTATTGTCTTGATGGTTATGTGTCTTGTATATATGTTTAATTGTGTTGCATATCATATTGCACGTTTACATGCTGCATCACCTCCCTCGCTGGGCAACTTTGTTGCTCACTCCTCATCTAAAATGTTTCAGGAGAAGCTGAGGTGAATCCCCAGCTATTAGAGGTAGAAGAAGAGGAAGAAGTTCAAGTAGATCAGAATCAGTGATCTTGTGTGCTGAGGTGGATTTATGTGCTTCTTATGTGGAGTTCTTGGTGTTAATGTATTTTGAGACCATAGAGTCTTGTATATATATGTCTAGTAAATGTGTATTAAGAGTTAAGAAAGTTGTTGGAATGTAATAATGAATTCTAGACTTTATTTTCTCTTGCATGCTTGGAGTGCTTGTAGATCTTCATACGGAACTTAGAAGTTTATTGTAATTAACAACTTATAACTAAAACCAACTTATCTTGCATGCTTGTGTGCTTTAGTAGAAAATTTTTGCTCCAAGGCTCGGATGGCCTTGTGATTGTGTTTTGGCTTCGGAGTTATTGTGGATAAGTTGTTGCTTTTAGTTCGGATGTCTTGAATGAACGTTTGCAGGTATCAGTTTGTCCTTGGTACAGAGGAGACTCTGTCCGAGTGACGGGTCTGAGCCTGACTTAGCGTGGGGTTGGGTTCGGGGCGTTACACCTTAAGTGGTATCAGAGCTACTAGAATGCTTGAAGCCGGGTTAAATTCCTTGGCATGTGGGTAGAGGTCTATATGTGGAAATGAATTATGTGAATATGTAAGTGTTTAGTTGTTTAAGTACTTAGATATAAGACATGCTAGCATGAAAAAGAAGGATAAAGCTTAATATGACAAGAATATGAAAAGTTAGTATTGATTGTTGTTAAGTGTTTTATGTGTTCTAATGTGAGTAAAATGTTTGAAAACAATGTGTAAATTATCTTGCATAGTTTATTTGCCTATTATAATATGATGTTCTTCTAGCATTGTGATGAGGAGACGGGGTAGACCACGGGGTGAGCCGGATGAGGCTCCTAGACAGAATGTACCAGGGCAGAATGCTGGGGCAGCTGGGAATATACAACAGGGTCAGGAGCCGAGCACTGCTCAGATTTTAGCTACTATGGCTACTGCGATGAATACCATAGCACAGTTTGTGGTTCAGCAGGGTACAGCAGGTACCGGCGGAGGTAATCAGACTGCCAGAGCAGAGGGCAGTGGTACTGCGGGAGGTAACTTATTTGATAAATTTCTGCATCATGGAGCATACAGTTTTTATGGTGAACCAGATGATATGAAAGCAGAGTTGTGGCTGAGTAAATTCGAGAAAGTTGCTGCAATACTTGAGTGTGACGATGAAAGAAAGATCAACTGTGCTACGTTTTTAATGGAGGGTGATGCCGAGGCTTGGTGGCGCACTATTAGAGAAAAATGGGATGCTGAGAGGGTTCAGCACGTATGGGCTGATTTTGTTCGTGAGTTTCGGGATAAATATGTATCGGTTGTAGCCCGTGAGAGGCATCAGGATGAGTTTATAGCTTTGAAACAGGGGAACATGACTGTAGACCAGTATGAGGCTACCTTTACGAGACTATCTCGATATGTGCCTGCTTTAGTTCAGCCCGAGGATGTGAAAATTCAGAGATTTATTACAGGGTTGAGGAGTGACATCATGCTTAACTTGTCTTCACAAGATTATCCGAGCTATGCTGCAGTAGTTCGGGCTGCATCGAGATATGAGAAACGTAAGGCAGATGTGTTAGCTCAGTCTAGTCAGTCAAGAAAACGGCAGTTTCAGTCTCAGAGTCAGGGTTATCAGAGGCAGACTCAGCAGCCTAGGCAGACTCAGAGCTACCCAGGACCAGTGCAGGTACAGTCACAGCCGAGACCAGCTCAGAGCCAGCCACAGGGACAGTCACAGACCCGACCAGTGACTGCTAGATCTCAGCAGGGCAGTTCTGCCACATCTACTTATAGGACCCCTACAGGAGGAGCTGCTGCTAGGAAGAATTTACAGTGTACTCATTGCAATCGTAAGGGTCACACAGAGGCTGAGTGTTGGAGGAAACTAGGCCGTTGCACAGGCTGTGGCAGTGATCAGCACAGAGTTAGGGATTGTCCCAAGTTTAGAGGTGGTCAGGGTCAGACTTCAGGCCAGGGTGCCCAGACGAGAGCTTCAGGAGCAGCTACCGTACCGCGAGGTCAGGCACGGGTATTTGCACTTGACCAGGAGGAGCTTCCAGAGACGACAGTGGTGGTGGAAGGTACTTTTCTTATTAATAATCAGCCGGTAGTAGTTTTGATTGACACCGGGGCCACACATTCATTCATTACACCTGCATGTGCACAGTCTGCTACATTAAAAGTTGATAAACTGCCGTATGTGATTGAAGTAGGTAATCCTATGGGAACTAAATTTGTTACGGAGTCTGTATGTAAGGATTGTAATATTTGCATTGAAGGTTGCATGTATCCTATTGATTTGATTATCATGCCATTTCGGGACTTTGAGGTTATCTTAGGGATGGATTGGTTGGGGCGATATTATGCATGTTTGGACTGTAGGAGGAAAGTTTTGACTTTAGAAGTACCTAACCAACCTGTTATTAAAGTAACTGGGAGTCGGAAGTCTACTGGGACTCGTATTATATCATCCATTAAAGCTACTAAAATGTTGAGTAAAGGCTATGATGCATATTTAGCTTATTTAATTAATCAGCCTGGAGATAAATTTAAATTGAATGAAGTACCTGTTGTAAAAGAGTTTCCGGGGGTTTTCCCTGAGGAGTTGCCTGGGTTACCACCTGATAGGGAGATTGAATTTGTGATTGACCTGTTGCCGGGAACTAGTCCTATCTCGAGAACCCCGTATAGAATGTCTTCCCCTGAGTTACAAGAATTGAAAATTCAGCTTCAGGGTTTGCTTGAGAAAGGTTTCATTCAGCCTAGTTCGTCACCGTGGGGTGCTCCCGTGTTATTTGTGAAAAAGAAAGACGGTACTCTGCGTTTGTGTATAGATTATCGGGGTCTGAATCAGGTAACGGTGAAAAACAAATATCCTTTGCCTTTAATTGAGGAGTTGTTTGATCAGCTACAGGGTGCTGTTGTGTTTTCGAAATTTGATTTGAGGCAGGGTTATTACCAGTTGAGGATCAGGAAAGAGGATGTACCTAAGACTGCATTTAGAACTAGGTACGGCCATTATGAGTTTGTTGTTTTACCATTCGGGTTGACAAATGCTCCAGCCGCTTTTATGGATTTGATGCAGAGAGTATTTCGACCCTATCTTGATCAATTTGTGGTGATTTTTATTGATGACATATTAGTGTACTCTAAATCTGAGTCAGAGCATGAAGAGCATTTGAGGATTGTACTTAAAACCCTGCAAGAACACAAGTTGTTTGCCAAATTTAGCAAATGCGAATTCTGGTTGAAACAGGTTGCCTTTTTAGGTCATATCATTTCCCAGGAGGGAATATCTGTTGATCCTGCTAAAATTGATGTAGTCATGTCGTGGAAAAGACCTGAAACTGTCACGGAAGTCCGTAGTTTCTTGGGATTAGCGGGATATTATAGGCGATTTGTTAAAGATTTTTCAAGGATTGCAGGACCTTTGACTACTTTAACTCAGAAGAAAACTGTGTTTAATTGGGATGATAAATGTGAAGCCAGTTTCCAGGAGTTGAAAAAGCGACTTACCACTGCACCTATCCTTGCTTTACCTGAGGGAACCGAGAACTTAGTGATTTATAGTGACGCTTCGAAAGAAGGGTTAGGTTGTGTTTTGATGCAAAATGGTAAAGTCATAGCATATGCCTCTAGGAAATTGAAACCATATGAACTCAATTATCCTACTCATGATTTAGAGCTTGCAGCTGTTGTCTTTGCTTTGAAGAAATGGCGGCATTATTTGTGGGGCAACAAATTTGAAATATTTACTGACCATAAAAGTTTGAAATATTTGTTTTCTCAAAAAGATTTGAATATGAGGCAAAGGCGTTGGCTAGAATTATTGAATGATTATAACTGTACCATTAGCTATTTGCCGGGAAAAGCTAATACTGTTGCAGATGCACTGAGCCGGAAAGCTTCTGTGTCTAGTTTGATAATCAAGGATTGGGAGATTGTGGAAGAACTGTGTTTATGGAAACCGAAAGCTTCTAGATCAGGTATTCAATTTGCTAGTTTACAAATCAAATCTTTATTGCTATCTAGAATCAGAGAAGCGCAACAATCAGATTCTCAGCTATTGAAGCTTTTAGAGAAGTCAAAAGGGGGAGAGTCCGACTTTAAGATGCATGATGATGGGCTTCTCAGGTACAGGAACAGAATTTGCATTCCTAGTAATTCGATTGTGAAAGATGAGATTCTTGCTGAGGCTCATGCTTCTAAATATACAATTCATCCTGGAAGCACAAAAATGTATAGAGATTTGAAACAGAATTTCTGGTGGAACAACATGAAGAGAGAGATAGCTGAGTATGTAGCTAAATGTTTGACTTGTCAGAAAGTTAAGGCAGAGCATCAGAGGCCAGCAGGATTGTTGCAACCGTTGGAGATTCCGGTCTGGAAATGGGATTAGGTTACTATGGATCTTGTGTCGGATTTACCGAGATCACCACGAGGTAATGATTCTGTGTGGGTTGTAGTAGACAGGTTGACGAAGAGTTCGCATTTTATTGCTACAAAGAAAACAGATTCTCTCGATAAATTGGCTGAGCTTTATGTTGAAAATATTGTGAGACTGCATGGAGTTCCATCTCAGATTGTGTCAGACAGGGATCCCAGGTTTACATCACAGTTCTGGCAGAAGCTACAAAAGGCTTTGGGGACTAATTTGAGTTTTAGTACTGCTTATCACCCGCAGACGGATGGTCAGTCGGAGAGGACTATCAGGATACTGGAGGATATGTTGAGAGCCTGTGTTCTGGATTTTGGCAAGAATTGGGAGAAATATCTGCCTCTAGCAGAGTTTGCTTACAATAACAGTTATCAGGCCACTATTGGCATGGCACCCTACGAGGCACTTTATGGGCGAAAATGTCGGTCTCCGTTGTAATGGGATGAGGTAGGTGAGATGAAAACAGTTGATCCTGCTATTCTTCCGGAGATGGTTAAAATGGTGGATAACGTGAGACTTATAAAGAAGAGGATGCTTACAGCTCAGAGTCGACAGAAGAATTATGCTGATAGACGTCGACGGGACTTAGTATTTTCTAAGGGTGATCATGTTTTCTTAAAAGTCTCTCCGCGGAAAGGTTTGATTCGGCACGGCAAAGGAGGCAAACTTAGTCCTAGATACGTGGGACCTTTTGAGATCACTGAGAAGGTTGGAGATTTAGCTTATAGATTGGCCTTACCTCCGAGTTTGGGTCGGATTCATGATGTTTTTCATGTGTCACTGTTGAGAAAGTATAATCCTGATCCGTCGCATATCATTGAGCCGGAGCCGTTGGAAATTGATGAGTCCTTAGCTTATGTTGAGAAGCCTCTTCGAGTGGTTGACCGAAAGATTCAGGAACTTAGGACTAAAAATATTCCTATGGTAAAAGTTCTCTGGGATCATCATGGGGTTGAGGATGCCACTTGGGAGCGAGAAGATCAGATCAGAGAGAAGTATCTGGAGCTCTTTGCCGAATCATGTAAGAATTGCGAGGACGCAATTAGTTTAAGGGGGAGAGGGTGTGACACCCGAGAATTTCACTTTAAATTTATTATAATCGTTGCATACTTATGTGCGCATTTCTACGTGCATCATTTTTCTTGCTTAATTGTTTTTATTGTGGATCACTATTCATAAAATTTTTGACTGTTCCGAAAGCTTGATTTTAAATTTTTCCTAGGTCACTCGACATTTAAAAGGAGCCAAGAAATTTTCGTTTTGAACTTTCGAGCTTAGGAGTATGCGTTTGAAAAATAATTTCCGTGAGCCTTGAATAGTGTTACGTTAGAATAGTGATAGTATTTAATTAGAAAGCAATTGTAATTGCAATTAGCTTTAATTGATTAAGTTTTGAGATTTAATTGCTTAGAATATTAATTACCTACAACACATAAAACAACTACCTCATAAAATAAAATAGAACATAGCAAATTAGTCATCAAAAAAACAATTTCAGAAATGCCATCCATGTCCCCTGCTGGCCGTCCACTTCAAAGAGGGAAAAGAGAGATTTTTGCTTCTTCATCCAAGCACTTTGAGCTCATAGTTTGATCTTGGGAGGTTATTGAGCAACTTAGGACCTTCAACAAAGCTTCTACATCTTCAAAATTGTGAGGGAGTCTTACTTGTTTGAATTTAAAGTTTGTTTGCATATGTTCAAATTTATTGAATTGTCAATTATAGCAATATATCTTGTGTTGAATGCTTCCTATGAGTTATTTAAAGCCTCTAGAGCTAACTTTTGTGGTGTGATAACAAATTAAACGGTTGAATGTTGAGATTGATCAAAGAGACAATGAATAGTGCCTAAAACTAGGGTTTTGAGAAAATTTGATAATTGACTTGAATTGATGCCTCAATTAGGTGCTCTAGACCCTAGGGAAGGTAATTGAAAAGCCACGTTAGATTGAATCACCCGAATTCGAACTTTAGTGCATAAATAGCTTACTTTAAAAAGGGGGTTTTGCACGTTAGGCAATCCGGGCAAATTTGGGCATCGATTTGGGTATCCTTGAGCTAAGGAAGCACCTTTGGTGCTTTCGTTTCGCGAAATTGGGGTTCGGTTAGTATGGCTATAGTTCAAACCCGTTCGGGGCCTTCCCGAACTTTTGCTTCAAAAATGAGTTTTTATGACTTTAAAGGGTACTTTTAAGCTTAATTAGGAATATAGAAAGACTAGGGTAGGTTTGAGAACCTCGAACTATGCTTAGGAGAAAGAAAGCTCGATTAAAGAAAGGGGAAAAGTAGTTTTTAGCCCTTTTAGTTGCAATTGGAACTTATTGTGTATTAGTAGTGCCTTGTATAGAATATTTAGGATGTATTTAAGTTATTTGAGTGGATTATTGGGATTAATTATGTTGATTGTTTTCTTTTGGTATCTATTAGTTAATATCTTGCATATATGAGCTTTTATCGTGCATATATGTGAGGGCGGCCTACTTTGTCGTCCCTCTTACGTGTTATGTGATATTATTGCTTGCTTGTGACTTGAATTGGGTTGCGCAACCTATATCGGACATGGTAGCGTCGAGAAACACGGGCGGCATCGGGCTTGCCGTGCTCCCTCGACTACCATGGTGCCTATTCCCTTCTCGCTGAGGCATACTCCACTACCCCAGAGGCGTGGTTCACCTGCTGGGCATGGACCTACCTCGGGAGAAAGGGTCGTAGGATCGGGATACATCCGGAGTATCCCAAGTGTGGTGTTTGGGTTTTGCCGGCATAATCGTGATACTCGTGGTTCGTGGCTCGTGATCGAAGACTTGGAAGTGGAACCGTATCCTTTTTAAAGTGATTAATAGTTTGATTTATTGTCTTGATGGTTATGTGTCTTGTATATATGTTTAATTGTGTTGCATATCATATTGCACGTTTACATGCTGCATCACCTCCCTCGCTGGGCAACTTTGTTGCTCACTCCTCATCTAAAATGTTTCAGGAGAAGCTGAGGTGAATCCCCAGCTATTAGAGGTAGAAGAAGAGGAAGAAGTTCAAGTAGATCAGAATCAGTGATCTTGTGTGCTGAGGTGGATTTATGTGCTTCTTATGTGGAGTTCTTGGTGTTAATGTATTTTGAGACCATAGAGTCTTGTATATATATGTCTAGTAAATGTGTATTAAGAGTTAAGAAAGTTGTTGGAATGTAATAATGAATTCTAGACTTTATTTTCTCTTGCATGCTTGGAGTGCTTGTAGATCTTCATACGGAACTTAGAAGTTTATTGTAATTAACAACTTATAACTAAAACCAACTTATCTTGCATGCTTGTGTGCTTTAGTAGAAAATTTTTGCTCCAAGGCTCGGATGGCCTTGTGATTGTGTTTTGGCTTCGGAGTTATTGTGGATAAGTTGTTGCTTTTAGTTCGGATGTCTTGAATGAACGTTTGCAGGTATCAGTTTGTCCTTGGTACAGAGGAGACTCTGTCCGAGTGACGGGTCTGAGCCTGACTTAGCGTGGGGTTGGGTTCGGGGCGTTACACCTAATGCTATGTAACCTAGGATTTTCTCCCTAAGTGACAATGAAGCAAGTTCTAAAGTCCTATAATCATGTTTATCACTAAAGTTCATATAAACCTTCTCTAAGCAAACAAAATGACTAGGTGAGGCTAAATGCACAATGTGTGGGGATTTTCAGTAAAAACAAAACCATCTTTTAGTCAAGCACCCCCATAACTAAATTATCATACTATTCTACTCATCATCAACCTTAATTGCTCATCCATAGACATTATTTTTCTTCTTGAGGTTTTTTTTTGAATAAATTAGAATAACAAAACAAGAAAAATAGCAATAGTAGAACATGCAAATCAAGTAACACAACTGCCAAACTTAAAACCGACATTGTCTCAATGGCAATAAAAATAGAGAAGAAGTATTTCCCACAAGCTCACAAAAGTTAAAGTACTATTCCTCCTTACCTCTGCTTAAAAGAGGTGATCTTGATAACCAAACCAAGGAAGACATCATCTGGATTATAGATATAAGGATTCTTTTCAACAATGTAAGGATCTTCACACTTTTCACTAATAGTATGTAATGTCTCACCTTCACGTACAACGTAGATTTTATCGCATGGCTGGTTCATGTCCATGTGCTTTATCACTATGCCGTCAAATTGATCACCTTCATATGATTCACAACAGCTCAAAACCAACATTAATGCCAAGAACAAAGCACAGTACCATGAGATTGTCTTTGCTAATACAGATGATGAATGTAACCTCGACATGGTTAATTAAGAATATTTGTTGAAGATTTTAATGAATGTATAATTGATTGTTTGTTGGGCGGTGGCGCAGCGAAATGATCGGGGCTAAGTAGTATCACGCAGCTAAAATAAGATAGAGAACAATATATAATTGAGACACCAAATTTACGTGAAAAACCCCCAAACAAATTAAGGGAAAAATCACGGGCAAGAATAGGAAGGTTTCATTATGATGTAGAATATTTATAACACTTTCTCTCTAATATAAGGAGAGACCTTACACTCTCTCTTATTATAGGAGAAACTAACTCACCTTCTCTCTAATACAAAGAGAGAACTATTACACTCTCTGTTACAATAGGAGAAACTCAATCTCACTCATAAAATAAGGACAACAAGGAATGAGGAAAAACCCTCAGGAGAAACCTATTATTATTTTCTCTGAGGCTTAAGAGAAACCTATATTTATCCCATCTGAGTTTGGGACTACTCTCTCAATATTTCAGGAAGAACCTATATTTTTCCTCACTGAAATTACAACACACCTCACTCTCTACATCTCAAGAAGAACTTATATATTTCTCTCTGAGATGTGAGACTCTCATCTCTGATCCGAGGAAATTTCCCTTGATCAAGCTTAGTGTAGAAGCTAAGGAGGAGGCCGCTATTTATAGTTGAGAACCTCTGCCTATGCAATGTATTTCTTTAAACTGCATGCATAATTTTTCTTCTTTGAGCCGTGTGCAGCCGTCTACTATTTCAAGAATTGTTGCTGCTTGCTTCAACGCATGAATATGCAGCCAATCAATTTTCTTCCTTGGTGTGCGTTGTTGTCTATGTGCAGAGATTCCAACTCAAGCCTTTCGCAAACATCATAATTACACACCATCTCTTAACTTTTTCTTTTTGTCATTTTCTTGTCTGCCACTTTTGTTTCATTTTCTTTGTTTATTGTTGCTCCTTTTTGACCAAAGGCTCAAAATGAGTTTTAACCAGCTCACATTCTCCCACTTAAAGCTCAGTTTAGTGAACTTTCAAATCTATCCAATCTTGCCAATCCCATGTTGCTCACATCCTTGCTAGGCCACAAGAGAATCTATTACACCACGTAATACAACATTTGAGGTACTTTTACCTCATGATCCTTATTTTATCTCAGGACCCTCTTAATAACAAATTCATGCTCTCCATCATACCTTGCCACATTCTAACAGACCGTTCTGACTACAATATCTGGTCTTGTACATACCACGATGAACATTGGACCCCCCACTATCGATGCCCACAATACTCGAGACTTTTCCATCCTCACTGTTTCTTGCTAGGACACATTCCTGAGGATACTTGTCAGGATGTGGGGTCAGAATTTCCTTACAATCTTTGCATGTCAAAGTCCTACAAGATTCCATGGAAGTTACTCTTCTGGAAATATACTCATTCTTGACTTTTCTATCTCGGTAAATTGCATCCCTGAAATCTTGTTTGTTGGTCCTCCATTCTTCATTTTAAACTTCCTAGCCAACTGTGCCTTCAATTATTTGACTCAATCTTTGTTGGGGCCTACTACCAGCATGTCGTCCCCGTACAACAACATAATAACTTTCTTCAAACCTATGGTAATACCTACAATGGTTTTTACTGTCTGTTGTACCTGAGGCTAATAGAGGAATCAAATCTCTTGTACTAACACCTTGGATTCGACTTCAAACAGTACAGAGATTTGGTAAACCCTGCAAACCAAGTTTCCTACACATACTTTTGGTAGGGGCATACAAACTGTTTATTCAACCTCACCATGAAGAAAAGTCATCTTTACATCTAACTGTTCTAGATGTAAATCTAGCACACATAACCAAGACTACTCAATAGGAGAACAGGACTTCATTAGAGTCAATACCTTCTTTCTGAGCATATTCTTTCACCACTAGTCTTGTACATTTCTTCCACCTAGCCATTGCTATCTGATCTTGTAGATCGATTTGTTACCAACAATTTTCCTTCTGGATGGTAATCGAACAAGTCTCTTTATTCAATTTCTATGGAGAACTTCAATTTCTTCCTGCATTATTGTCATCTGTAGAACACCAAAGCTACTTATTCCTTATGAAAAGTTAATGACTTTTCGTCCTCCACTGGAAGACAATATGCAACATCGCTCGCCATAACAATGTCAGGCTTCTATAACCTCAACCTCATCTGATACTTGTTCCTCGTGCTCCGGTGCAGGTGATCGCATCGTTTTGCGCTAAAAAATAGTAAGGATAAATAATTGAAAATATTGCTTACCTTGAATTACCTCTAACTGTTGTGAGTAGAGGGTCAATCTACGGAGATTGGGATTAACGGTTTCAAGTTAAGAATTTAGTTTATAATTTGTTTGACTATCTCCCGTCACGGATAAGTTTGATTAAGTCCAGAGGTCTATAAAGTGTCCAAAGGTACGGTATTAAACTAAAATAATTTTGTCCAGGAGTGGTTAATTCAATTTAGCGGGTCCATGATTTGGAATGATAAATTAGATCGGAGTATTTAATTGTAATATTATAGATTTAAATTAAAAGAATAAATCATTCAAGAAATAGGGCTACAAGCTCCCACTTCTGAAGTTAGTCTTAGATACGTAAGTAATAGGACAAATTAATTAACAAGACTGAATATGTTGGTACAACGTAATAATATCCAACCTCTCAATTAATCTTCTTACTTATGTACCCCGGAGGTGCTGGTACAACCTAGCTGATTCCGTCCGCGGTAGTCTTGTATTGCCGCTGATTTACAAAATCGGGTGTATATGTATTCTCAATTAATTATATTATAACTACAAGTATACGTATAATTAATAAATAATATTAAGTAATTAAAGAATACGAGACTTGAATTAAACTAAATCTAAATATATACAAAAATATCATCACTTAGTTATCATTCCAAAAATAAGGGTCTAAAGTGCCATAATTAGATTTACAAAACAGAAATCGAAATCAAGAATAAAAGTTACCGAATTTAAGCACATCTTGATTTAGTCGGCTCGATTTCTCCAAAGCTATGGCGTTAATCCATAAGTCTGGCCCTTATTTTAGGACCCTAACTAAACTAAACTAAGCTACTCCTAAGCTAAAATATGAAGAAAACTGATTATATACAAAGCAAATAGTGAAAATTCGCTTATGTCCGTCGAAATCAGCATTTCAGCCACTATTTATAGGTGGCTGATGAATAGTATGCTCGAGCGCTAGCTTTGGGCGCTTGAGTGCCACTCTGTAATATTAATTTTTTATTATTTTTTTCGTCTTTTTCCTTTCACGTGTTGTCGACCACTTGTCTGTTATTTTGGAAAAGGGGCGCTCGAGCGCACGTCTGGCTGTGATATGCATCAATTACTTCATAGATTCAAAATTATTAAATATAGGCAGTCAATGTATTCATACAGTTAGATTTTAAAAAATACAAGATTAACAGTGAGTTTGCCTTCCAAACAATTCTACCCCAGGAAATCATTTTGTATCTAGAAGAATAGAAACCAACTTAATTACAAAAAAATCTTTGAGCCTTTTTAAGCACTTATAACTCAATTAAGAGGTAAATAAATTTATCACGCAAAATTTGTAAAATTAAAAATATTTTCTATGGATAGTTATGAAATGTTAAAACTCAACTACCTTCCAAATCATATAATATTCCCTTAGATTTTTTATTTTTTATTTTTTTTATGAATAGATGACTCAAATGATAGATGTTGGTTGATTCAATGACTTCATTGAAGTATTGCCTTTCTTTGGTTGAATTGTGTATGGTGAAAGAAGGTTTGTCTGACATGATTTGTATTAATAGTTTTTTTATAACAAAAATGCTAAAAAATGGTTAGAAGAAAGCATTTGTTATGGATTTCTTTTCTGCCTTTTTTTGTTGAATCAACACTTTTGATATTTGAATGATGTTGAGCGAGTCATCTACACATTTTTGTTTTCTTATTTTTTGTTTAAATATATTTTTTTTAAGGGAGTATACCGACCTAGAAAAATAAGTCAAATTTTAATAAAACATAACATCTCGCATTGAAAACACTCCAATCTAACTCATTTTATGATAATTAATCAAAAACCTCTAATTGAATCATGTGACGCTGTTGGGATGTAATAATAGTTAACAAGGTTTCAAAAAAAAAATCTAGATACAAACTCAACTCTAATGGCTAATTATTTTTCCGTTCTATCCTCACAGTTAATTCAAATGTTTTATCACAATCTAACCATATTTCAATAATTAACTACTCAAGTTTAATTATCATGAATAAATGAAGCATCAAATTTTGAAAATTTTGAAAAATTTTAGCAGGTAGTATCGACTATTTTCTCCTCCTCAAACCCGAGCCTTACATTGCCCTCAATGTAAGAAAGTGATGTAATGCATTACAAGTTAAAAGATAGATACAACCTGATAAAAAAAATTCAAGCTTTGCTCCTCAAATTGTTCTGAAAGTAGATTTGTCATTACAAGCTCAAAATACCAACATTAGTTGTGACGATAAAATAAAAAGAATCCTAAACTCAATTATATTTACAATTGGGTTTTCGCAAAAATTAATTTTTTTTTGAAATTTATATATATATATTTGGTTGTTTTTTTTTGAAATCAAAGAAAATTTAAATTCATCCAAACCATACAAATCAAAACAATTTTTTAAAAAATTTAAAATCTGAAGACAATCAAAAACTCAATCCAATTTTTTAACAAAAATTCTAAAATAAACTCAATCCACAACCACAATTTTTTTTGAAAACTAAAAATAAAAACAAAAATCTCATTTTCCTCTCCAAACACCTCTACCACCATTTATTAGTTTTCCCATTTTTTTCTGTTTAGGACCACGGGGTGGCGGGGGTGTTTTGTTTTGTTTCTTTGCTGCTGTAATCGGGGCTTAGGTTAAAAGGCCGAACTGCAATCTGGCGCTCGAGCACTTGCCAGGCGCGCTTGAGCGCCCTGCTGAAATTTTTTTCTATTTTTGTGTTTTTTTTTAAATAATATATATATATATACTGTAAATAACGAAACAAACCACTCAATATTTTATTAAACATTAAAACATTACAACAAGAAAATGAAAATTACAATAACATAAAATTATCTCCTAAACTCGAGAATGCAAGAACATTTGCTTTCTACCCAATACGCCTATGATCGTACTTCATAAAGAGATAAATAAGAAAAATATAAAGGATGAATGCACTTGCAAATGAGTACACAACCATGGTAAATTGATCTGCCGTGAGAGTCCCAAACATCATGTTGGTTGAATGCAGCGAAGAAGATAAATTTTTTTTTCGAGAAAGTGGAAAAGGTAGGCAGTAGTGAAGAGGAAAGAAAATGAGGAGAAGAAGAAAGAAAGAGGGCCTTAAACCCCTCTGTTAAGTCGTACCGCACTCGAGCGCTAGTCAGGCGCGTTCGAACGTAGTTCTTCTCGTCTCTTTTTTTTTTCAAAAAAAATTCAATTACCCAGACCATTTAAACTCTTTTTTGGGGTTCAAGAGTATATGATTTATAGCAAGTTATTTGGAAAGGTAAATAACAAATATTCTAGAAATTAAATAAAAATCTTTTTTTTTAAGAGATAATTTTTTAACTTTTTTTTTTGGTTTTAAAAATTTTTTATATACAAAAAGAAGAAAATAAATACAAGAAATTAAAACAACACAGTATATACAAAACTAAAAATAATAATTACATATACAAATTTATAATGATAAAATTATATATAATAAACTAAACTCTTACATGAAAAATTGAATGCCAATCCCCGGCAAAGGCACCAAATTTTGATCGCGTCATTTTGTGTTCAAAAATAGTAAGGATAAATGACTGAAAATATTGCTTACCTTGAATTACCTCTAGTTGTGGCGAGTAGAGGGTCGATCCATGGAGATTGAGATTAACGATTTCAAGTTAAGAATTTAGTTTATAATTTGTTTGACTATCTCCCGTCACGGATAAGTTTGATGAAGTCCGAGGTCCATAAAGTGTCCAAAGGTACGGTATTAAACTAAAATAATTTTGTCCAGGAGTGGTTAATTCAATTTAGCGGATCCATGATTTGGAATGATAAATTCGATCGAAGTATTTAATTGTAATATTATAGATTTAAATTAAAAGAATAAATCATTCAAAAAATAGGGCTACAAGCTCCCACTTCTGAAGTTAGCCTTAGATACGTAAGTAATAGGACTAATTAATTAACAAGACTGAATATATTGGTATAACCTAATAATATCCAACCTCTCAATTAATCTTCTTACTTATGTATCTCGGATGTGCTAGTACAACCTAGCTGATTCCGTCCGCAGTAGTTTGTATTACCACTGGTTTACAAAATTGGGTGTATATGTATTCTTGATTAATTATATTATAACTACAAGTATACATATAATTAATAGATAATACTAAGTAATTAAAGAATACAATACTTGAATTAATCCAAATCTAAATATACACAAAAATATCCTCACTTATTTATTATTCCAAAAATAAGGTCTAAAGTATTATAATTAGATTTACAAAACAGAAATCGAAATCAAGAATAAAAGTTACCAAATTTAAGGACATCTTGATTTAGCCGGCTCGATTTCTCCGAAGCTATGGCGTTAATCCATACACCCGGCCCTTTTTTAGGACCCTAACTAAACTAAACTAACCTACTCCTAAGCTAAAATATGAAGAAAACTGATTATATACAAAGCAAATGGTGAAAATTCACTTCTGTCCGTCGAGATCAGCATTTCAGCAACTATTTATATGTGGCTGATGAATAGTATGCTCAAGCGCCAGTTTTGGGCGCTCGAGCGCCACTCTGCACTATTAATTTTTTATTATTTTTTTCATCTTTTTCCTTTTACGCGTTGTCGACCACTTGTCAGCTATCAAAAAGGGGCGCTCAAGAGTGGAAAATGGGAGCTCGAGCGCACGTCTGGCTATGGTAGGAAAACTTTGACTCCGAACATTGACTTTGACCAGCTCGGTTGACTTTGACCAACTCGGTCAACTTTGACCGTTGACTAAAAAGTTGACAAAATCTATTCCAAGGTTTTTTAGCGTCCTGAATCCGTTTTCGCACTCGGTTTGGCCAAATTTAATCTTTATTTGCTCGTTTTCAAGTTGTTCTACCATTCTTCTCTAGTGTTGTGCTAAAAATCTATTCCGAATGTTGGTTTTTGTGGCCATTTTTGTTGTTTCTTCTTCAAAACCTATATTGCACTAAAATTGTGTAAAATATACAATTAAGTTTGAAATAATAATGCAATATACATGATTTGATTGGTTAAAATTACTAAAAATGTGAATTTATCAACAGCTTCAGAAAAACATGTCCTTGTTTTAAGTTGTAGTAGTCTCCTTCGAAGTGCTGTCATCTTTACTTTGCAGACTGTCCCCTGCAAATATCACATCCTTGCTGACGATAACCTTGTTGACAGTGGGAACCCACAAGTGATACCCCAAACATCATCAATATCACCCGCACTTTGTAGTCTTCTTCTAAGAACACATCTGGCTCGATCTTAATTAGGTACGCCAACAATCTCCTGGAGCAACCATCAACAAATGATGCAGAATATTTTTCTACTCCTAGGGATAAAACCGGTTATTCCCATTAATCAAGCCAGATTTCTTCAGGTAGTAGATCTACCATTCTAATCTATGTTGCTTACAAATAACATAGTGGTCACACCATTAGAGCCCAAGCAAGAGATTACGTTCCAAGAGAATCTTTGAACCTCGTTCCGATATGTGGCCCATATGCCACATTTATCACAACTAATGCACATGCTTCCTCCAACATATATCTCCCTAAAGCATGTATAGATTCACTGTGATCTTCTCTGCCATTTCCACTACAAGCGCGACCATGACCTTCACGTCCCATTCTCAATATGGGTCTTTCAACCAAGGTCATCATATTGTCCAAGAGACAAAAACTTCTTCTCCAAACCCTTCACCCGACGTCCTCCTTGAATGGTGCAAATTATACCATCATACATTTTTATCTTGATGGTACCAATACCAGCGATCCCTAAGGCATAACCATTACACAGGTCCTCCACAAATAGTTTCATATGTTCACAACTATTCTTGATAAGAGGCCATATGCCATATCACTCCTGATCCATAATTCATTTATCAATGAGCTTCTTTTCGCCTTTAGACACAACAATTGTTGTTTCGCTATATAATATACCTCCATCATTGGATGTACCCGCAACACATCCCTAGGAATTTGTTACCTCGGGAGTTGACCTGTTGTACCAGCAATCTTTCTTAACGTGCCCTTGTCTGCCACACTATAACATTTAAGACCTCTTATGCTTCTTGACTTTGATATACTTCGTTTGTGACTCCCAATCGAGTCATGTATCGTTGATCTACCTCTCACCATCAACTATGCCCCTGCTTATTCTGAACTTTCCAATCTGTTCTCCATGTTGTTGTGCCAAGAGACCTCTTTTAGAGCAATAACTGCAATATCATCGAAGACTCGATCCCCAGAAAGACCATTATTCGAACAATTGATAGTCATCAAAGTCTGAAGCACCGCACGTTCAAGCTTAGCTATTTTGCAATCCAACACAATGAGTTGAAAAGATAGCATACGTTACACCGATATGGAACTACTCATTCAAAAGCCTAAAGTCTTCACTGTAATAAGATATTTCTGTGAAGTGGCTTGACTTTAGTCAGCACATCCCAAATTTCTTTGTTGACTCTGGCTTGACACCTTGCCAATGCTAAATCCCCATTAGCATAACATTGTCATCCACCTCTCTCCTCTTGTAGTCGGCCATCCTCTCTATTTGTCTGCAATTGTCATCAAGCAATTGCCATTTTCTTAAGATTGTCAGTCATCCTCAATTTTTGTCAAAGAAATCACTTCTGTTAAACATCTCATTTCTTATTTTGCCTCCACGATCTTCACAGTGATCTGCTTCTCAACTTGAACCGGCTTCCACTATTTCACTGTGAATAGTACTATTTACGTGAATAGTATTGTATACGTGAATAGTACCAAAACTATATATGGGAATACTATCGTCACCATATATGTGAATAGTACCCTGACCGTATGCATGAATAGTACAACACCGTATTTGTAAATAGTAACCGACGTATAACAGTGGCTCTGATATCACTGTTAGGCGGTGGTGCAGCGGAATGATCGGGGCCAAGTAGTATCACACAACTAAAATAAGATAGAGAACAATATATAATTGAGACACTAGATTTACGTGAAAAACCCCCAAACAAATTGAGGAAAAAACCACGGGCAAGAATAGGAAGATTTCACTATAATATGGAGTATTTACAACACCTTCATTCTAATATAAGGAGAGACCTTACACTCTCTCTTATTATAGGAGAAACTAGCTCACCTTCTCTCTAATACAAGGAGATAACTATTATACTCTATCTTACAATAGGAGAAACTCAATCTCACTCATAAAATAAGGACAACAAGGAAGGAGGAGAATCCCTCAGGAAAAACCTATTATTATTCTCTCTGAGGCTCAAGAGGAACCTATATTTATCCCCTCTGAGTTTGGGACTACTCTATCAATATTTCAGGAAGAACCTATATTTTTCGTCTCTAAAATTACAATATACCTCACTCTCTACATCTCAAGAACTTATATTTTTCTCTCTGAAATGTGAGACTCCCATCTCTAATCAGAAGAGATTTCCCCTGATCGAGCTTAGTGCATAAGTTAAGGAGGAGGCCTCTATTTATAGTTGAGAACCTCTGCCTATGCGATGCATTTCTTCAAACCGCGTGTACAATTTTTCTTTTTCGAGCCGTGTGCAGCCGTCTACTATTTCAAGACTTGCTGCTGCTTTCTTCAACGTATGAATATGCAGTCAATCAATTTTCTTCCTTGGTGTGTGTTGTTGTCTATGTGCAGAGATTCCAACTCAAGCCTTTTGCAAACATCACAATCACATACCAACATCTCCTAACTTTTCCTTTTTGTCATTTCCTTGTCTGCCACTTTTGTTTCATTTTCTTTATTTATTGTTATTCCTTTTTGACCAAAGGCTCAAAGTGAGCTTTAACCAGCTTATATTGTTTTGGTTTGGTTTAAGCTTTTGCTCAAAGGGTATTTTTATAGGTTTGTGTATAGCAGATTAGGAGTGCAAAAAACTCAAATGGATATGGCGTACTAAGAGAGATAGATGATGTTCCTTTTTCATTGGTTGTTGTTGGAGTGGGTATTATGTGCACAGTTTCTTGAGGGAGTTGAAACGGTTCCTTCGGTGAGGTAGGTAACTGTCAAGTGAAGAAATTTGAAAAATCATTTAGAGGGAAAGTTGGTTTAACTGCATTCTTTAATGGGTCAACACTCAATTAAGGAATGAATTTGTTCGTAACATGATATGATATTTTGAATAAGATTCAGTGAGTGAGAATTATTGAGAAAGGAAGGTAATATAATATATTTTCTAAGAATTGATTGAGTTATTAACATGGAACCTCTTATTCCTTGTGCAAATGGAATGGTATCCCAGGCTTCTGCTTGATTTATAATGAAATGATGTGAACAGTTCAAACCTGTTAATTCTCAATCATAATGTTGTGAAGTTGTGATGACATTTTACTCCTTCATGAAGTGTAAGAAATAATTTAGAGCTTTGACTTGTTTTATGTATAATACTAAGACTGCAGTATAAATAATCAACTTCATATGGACTAACACTTCTCCAAAAGATCATCTAGGACATATAGAAATGAAAACTGAAGTTGACCAATAACATAATTAAAAAGCAATAGAGAAAATCAAAACACAGTACATTTGCAAATCGAATAGCTGCCTGTAATTATTAAGAAGTCAAGATCTTGAAAGGTTCTGTTCAAATATTTACTTAATGAAATCCAGATAATGTTTCTAGCTTGCATCCAAAGTCGTCATGGTTATATATTTCAACGTAGCTTAAGTTCTTTGACAAGAAAAAAAACATAGCTTTAAGTTCAAATGTTGAAAAAAGATCATGTAAATTGTTATATAACTACTTGTAGGATTTGGATTCTTTCATAATATCATTGATTATTTGATCTGCTTTTTATGAAGTGATGATAATAAAAAAATTGGTTATCACTTCGTTAAGTGATATGGGATTCAGGAGTAGCCTATAGTGGACTACTCCTTCTGAAAATTGAGAAACCAAAATTCGAATCTCATGAGAGTGGGAAACAGGTAGGGGGAGGCGAGGTTAAAAAGAAAAAAAAGTGATCAATACTTTATCACCATTAGATTAAACAATCAATAGTTCATATCTATATTATAACATTATGATAAGAGGGTCCCAACCCTACATCCTTTGGCCCTTTAGTTGATTTGTTAGTTTCAAATTATATGCGTAATGTGTATCTAAAGAAGATCTTATAAATATTACATGGAGCAACTACCTTAAAATAGTAGGATTTCGGAGCTCTGGACAATTAATAAATAAAACAATTCCTAAATCGTTAAATCGAGACACTTTCATTGTGTTTTTAAAGGAAATAATGAACTAAGCCAAGTATTATTTTACATTAACAAACTAAATGTTGGATTTTGGGGTTGGGTCACCTAATACCGGTTGTCCTGGCCCAAGCTATTTTGTATTGGTCAATATAAAATTATGAAAAATTATTAAAATAACTTCCCATATCCAAATCATATATCAATTTTCTCCAAAAACTAATACATTTAGTTTTTTAGAGAAAACAGTGACAGAAATATGGCTTCTGTCTTCTTTTTTTCTTCTTGCCCAATCTTTTTTTCTCGGTATGTTTATTACGTATAGAGAAAATGACTCAATTAGTCCCAAACGTTTGCTTGTTTTAACATTTTGGTCCCAACCGTTTCAAATCGGACACTTTAGTCCCAAACGTTTTATATAAGGGACACCGTTAGTCCATTAACTCATTTTTATTAAATTTATTCCGTTAAAGTCACGTGATTCATACGCCACGCATTAAAAAAAATATACAAAGTTAAATTGTTCATTTAACTTACAACTTATTCTCACAAAACATCACTCGATCCCCAATTCTAAATGACTAATTTAACCTTGTATGTTTTTGTTTTTTTACTCGCGGTATGCAAATCACGTGACTTTAACAAAGCAAATTTAACATAAAGAATCTAATAGACTAACAGTGTCTCTTATGTAAAACGTTTGGGAAATAAAGTGTTCGATTTGAAACGCTTGAGACCAAAATGTCAAAACAAACAAACGTTTGAGACTAATTGAGTCATTTTCTCTTACGTATAAACGACCAAATCAAATAGGCACTTAGGTTGTGGCTAATAGTTATAAATCTCGTATTTATAACTCCGATTCGCAGCTTCTTGAATGGCGGACGAACGTGGATAAATCTTGAAATTCTTCCACATATACTATAAGGTTAGTATAATTTTATTCAGTTTATGAAGAATCCGTACTATGTGTTAAAATTCTTCACTAAATATATATAAGACAATTTAACAGACCAATAATTTATAATGGATGGTTACGGTTCTTGGAAGCGGTCATTTTGCGTTGTGTTGCTAGCAGATTTGGAAAGATAAAAATGATGCAATTTTAAATGGTAAGGATATTGATATTTCAAAAGCTATTGCGAGATCTCAATGTGCTATCTCTAAATGGTTCTGTGAAGAGAATATGAGATGGAGAAGTGAGGCCACGAGGTAAAATGGTAGCCTTGAAGAGGTTGTTCAATGGAGTCCACCTATGCCAGGTACGATCAAACTGAATGTTGATACATCATATGGAAATGATGGAAAAGCCGCTATTGCCTTTATTGGTAGGGATTGGGAAGGAGCTTTATTGTTTGGACAGACTGCGTCTATTCAGTGTTTGTCGGCCGAGGAAGCTGAAGCCTTTGCAATTCGTTGTACATGTCTCTTTGTGAGTCAGAAGCATCAGGCAAACATCACCATTGAGAGTGATGCTAAGGGCGTTCTTATAACAATCGAATTGTGGAGGATATCAGAGAGATTGCTGCGAGAAATCTAAGTTTGAGATTCTAATGCATCAGAAGAACGACCAACAAACCATGCGATTGGTTAGCAAAAGGTAGGCGTATGAATGATTTGCCTGTCAATTGGATGTCATATATCCTACACCATTTGATGTATCTCCTAGATCAGGACTTTAACCCTACAGGGGTTGGATAAGTTTGTATGTTTTGATTTTTTTAATGATACTTCTTTTTCTGACCAAAAAAAAAAGCGGTCATTTTCTAGTTGTATACATTATTCTTATTTTATTTTTGACATTACTTTCATTTAATTTATTTATTTTTGATTCTCAACATATTAAACGATTGATTGAATAAATTTAACACCTTAGAATTCCCCTCAATGCCTTGCCCCAATCATTCCAACCCTAACACCACTCGGGAAATTCAGGGAAGTTGGAAATGTACATGAAAACAAAGATTTATCATTTTCAATATTGCAAAAAGAAACATCCTATCATGAGTCAACACAATGAATGGCTTTTCAAACGAATTTCTTCTAATTAAAATAAGGCAGTCCAGTGTTTGAAATTTATGTATATAAAATTGCCCAATGCATAGAATCTGAAAAAGGATTAGACCTAGTTAGACTATTCTCCTGAAAATAAGTCCTGAGTTTTTAGTGTTAGAAATAGCACTACAACCCTCTTCTTCTTTTTTCTATTTTAGGGGTCATTGCAATACAACCCTCTCACTCACCGAAACTGAAGCACAAATAATGTTGCTCATATTCATTTAGCTTTAGCATTACGAGATCATTTCATTTTTCTTGAAGAATTAATGAAACATGGACAGATAGTAAGACTGCATCATTCTACATATCAGAAATACAAAAAACCATCAATTATAATTTCAACATCTCGTCCCACATTCAAGTGCGGAGCTAATATAGTATCAGTGGGAGCCCAATTCTATTAAAAGAAATTTTTATATTTATCCCGATCTTTCAAAAATAAGTCTACTTTTAGTAAAAATATCGAATTAACCCCCATTAAGAAAAATATTAGTGCCATATCCCCCTGAAACAAAATTCTATATCGGTTCTTATCACGTTAATTTTATAACAAATATATCATTTTATAATAACATGAGTTCTCTAATATTATCACCATGAGTTTGAATATGTTGAACTAATTGATTAAGTTCGTCAATGCCTCCGTCAGGTTAATGTGGTGAATGCGGATCAATAAGAAGGAACATTTTTCTTTTTTCCACATCTTTTGGAATTATTTTAGGAAGAGTCAAAGTAAGGTGTCTACATGTGTTCAGTTATAGTAAACTTCCAAGTTCCATCAACATAAGTCCATTTTAAATCAGATCTTTACATCCCCCAAAGTGCAGTGGAAAATGGCAACCATCTAGGGTTCTACATCAAAACACTCAGATCTTCAGCTTCATGGTTTCAAGATTGTTAATAAAAGGTAGGCTTCGAAAGCTCCTTTCTTCAGCTGTTGTGCAGGCAAAAAGGGTCGTTCACTTACTTGTGCAAGCTCTTTGTCAGCTCACGCTTTTTGGGGTTGTCAACCAAGAAACTCAATTAAAAAATGCGAGAATCAATAAAAAAAAAACAACTGCAAAATGCTTCTTTGGATATTGTTTTGTATACGACTTTATAAATTTTCTGTTGACATTCATTTTAAGATTTTATGCCTCGCAACTTTTGAAAATTAAAATCAATCACTGAGTGGGTTGCTCATTGTGTAATCACCACTCATTCTTGAAGCTACTATTGTTGAGATAGTGGGCCTTAAAGGTCCACTAATTTGAAGACTTTCAAAATTTGGTAACTGACGATTTGAATGGCCTAACCCATTTATATTCCAAATGCAAAGGGATTCAGAATATTTGTAGAGTAACACGACAAGGGCCCGGCCCATTTTGTTCGAAGCGACAAGCTGCACCCGAAAAGCATCTCGGGTTGGTTTTGAAATGCAACCTCTATTTTATTTTATATGTGGATAATCATTTTTACAATAAAATTGTTTTTTTTTTTACTGTATTTTCTATTTTCCCAAACTCCTGTGCATAAGTTTAAAGTCACGAACCAGACTTGGGCCCAGAATATGTATATGCTTTAAAATCTCTTCACAAAACATGTAAAGGATCATAGGGTGCTAAAAGAAATTTTAATGTGTGTATTTGGTAATTATTGAATTACCCTTGATGCGACTTGTACACTATCATTGCTATGTAATGTAACTCTTGCATCACTGAGGCTTGTACAACGTTATTATTATTGTATATGTATTATTGGATATCCTACATGATTTTTGTGCTTATTGTAGTGTTTATTGTTTCCATACATTACTCATTTTATTTTGTTTTCTTAAACTACTATTATATTGATATGTATTTATATGACACCCCAAACTATTTTCTAAAAAAAATGCCCTTTTATTCAATCATATACTCATTTTAGTTTTTATTATAGTGCAGAGAATGAGATACAAACATCGTCTAGGATATAAACTCCCTATTTACTTCTTTAGTAAGAATTCACAAACTTTGTTGGCTTGGTTTTGAAACCTTACTATGTTAAGATTATATAGATTATGCTTTCTAGTAGTTTGGGATTGATGTTATTATGAGTTTTAGAGTGTCCAAGGATTGTAATTTGTTTTAGGATTTTAAGTTAAATATTTGATTTTAGATGCTTTGAGCAATAATATTTAATGGTATAGATTAAAGTATGATTTGAGTTTTGTGGACTAATGAAAAAAAATCTCTTTTTAAATACATGGCAATCGCATTCTTAGAATTTGCATAATTGAATTTCGAAGACTTGATAGGTTGATCATTTCTGCAATGTAATTGAAGGGAATTTAGATTTCAATAGCTAGGATGATTTGATAAATGAATATATAATTCTCAATAATAGTACAAGAGAACAACTATCTTGTCACATATAAACAAAAGAGCATCCCTCTGAAAGAAATGCCATCGTGTAAGCAATTAAACACCTTCACAAAAAAAAAAATGAATCTTGCTTCTATGGAAAAAATTAAATATTATTTAAAAATTCAAATTAATTAACCAACGATTAGGAATATAGAATTTGCCAAACAAAAGGAGTATTTCTTTCTAATAGTTTATTGTAGTGCTTTTTGATAGACTCAACTCAAAATTAGCAAGTCAGTTTGCACAATATTTTATCTCATTATACAAATGCACCACTTGAAAATTGGTAAAATAATTTAACTAATAATTCAATCTAACCAGCTAATTGTATGGATCATACAACATGAAAGATACTTTTTTTTTAATAGGTCAACAAGTAATAGATAATGCCAAGACATGTTACTCTATTGCTATTTATGATTTTAACATTGGTAGTAATTGTTGAATGATTTAGCTAAGTCTTCATTTTTAAATCTTTAGTGGTTTTTTTCTTAGAAAAAATGAAACCCATGAAATCTATATTTCAACTGCTCTCTAATTGTTCTTCTCTTATAAAAATATGAAACCCAAGAAAGCTATATATTTCAACCGATCAAATTCAACTCAACTTCTAATTTAGCTAAGTCTTAAAGACTCCTAAGTTTTACTATCTATTTAGATGGAACTAGCAACATATCATAAGAAAATTAGTCCTTTCAAATTTTATGCTTAACTAATAACTCTTAGATACCCCAGTGATTTTCATTGACCATGCCTGAGTGGGTTGCTCCTATTATAAATCCCCAAGGTGAACCCCCATCCCAAAAAAATAGAAATTAATTCCTCTGTAAAAAATTGCAGTATTCTTAATCCACTAGACTATATATCATTCTTAAGTAAAAATAGTGCATAAAATCAAACTGGAGATTTTAACTGTTGCTTTATTTTGATACCGTCAATACATAAAATGAGATAAAGAAGCCCATTAAGTTGACTTGAAAAATTTGTCAACATAAAAATATTTGAAACATTCAAAAGTTTTTGATTTGTAGTTTTTTCAGCAGTGTAGCTTTGTTTAGAAGTGATGTTGAGCAAAAATCGTTAATTATTTGACATATATTGAACAATGCGTTAAACTCATTTGCAATGATTTTTAACCTTTTTACAAAAATTTTAATATAGAAAAACTGTTAACGTATACTTTGTATATAATTAATATTCCGCGTACAATTGTCTAGTTTTACCATAGTTAGACTTACCATACTTAGATTAGCTTGGAGAGCAAGTAGTCTTGTATCTATATAATAGCTTGTACATTGTAATTGATATATATAACTTTTGTATTCAAGAGTAATACACTATTTTCTCAATATATCAAATAGACACAATGTTTCTATTCTCTTGTTCTCGTTTCTCTCTTGACATGGTATCAGAGCTACCATCCTAGTAGTCTGTGCCACTGTCATCATATTTTCTCTCTTTTCTCAATTTTTCGTAATCAAACATCGTAAAAATCGTATTTAGTCTGTCTGTTTCGGGCCTTATTGATATTTTCTTTTCACCAGCTCGGGTCACGCACCATATCACAACCTAGAGCTCATCGCAAGGAGTCCAGCGGTATAAAGATCGTCCCAAACAGAGGCCGGATACGCCCTCACACTCCTTCCAAAGTCCCGTCATCCTTGTCTTCTGTTCTGTCTTTTTTTGTTTGCCAAACAAACATTAGCTGACATCAACCTTTGCATATATCAGCCATCCAGTCAGCACTGACATCAGCTGTCGTGCATCCAGTCATCCGCCAACTTATTTTTGTTTTCCTGCCACATCAACGGAATCCAAAAAAAAAAAAAATGACCAGACCCTATCCCATGTTTTTCAACGTGCTGAGTTCATTTTTTGCAGTCTGTTTCTTCAAATTCTCAATCTAAATATCAATTTTGGATCCACAATGGAGCATTCAAATGTCTTAAAGAACAACACGACGTCCCACTTATCCTCGAGAATGGCTCATTCTCATGTGTTTGCTCTAGAATGACTATTCTCATATACGCTGGAATTGAATTACCAAGTTCATTCTTTCATACCAAGCATGAGAATTAAAAAGAGTTGGGAATGTCATCCCATTCCAAACCTCATTTCAGTATACCAATCGTTACCTAAAACTAAGACAATTTAATAGACCAACAATTGATAATGGAATTAATTAGCAAAAAGAAAAATATATATATATAATTCTGGAAGGTTGCGGTACTTGAAAGGGTGATTTTCTAATAGTATATATTAGTCCCATTTTATTTTGGATATAGTTTATTTCTTCGATCCTTAGTCTCATTTTAAAGGATTCAATGATGCCCAAGAGTTGAGTGAATATCAAATACTGACCTTACTGTGCTTAGAGGTTATGAGTTTGAATAATTTTTTCAGCTTTCACTATGCCCAAAGAAAGAAAATGGATTTGTTGAATAAATTTCATGCTTTAGAATTTACTTTAATCTCTTTAGAAAAAAGGTTTGTGTCCATTCAACTCCGTCAGTCACACTAAGAGAGGTCCATATATCTGTCAAAGGGACAAGACATATAATGCTTCACTCTTTTTTGCCCAACTAATCATCAAAGGCTCTACACTTGATGCAAGGACAGGAATTTTACACCTTAGAGTTCACCTCAGTGCCTTCCCCTAATCACTCCAATGCTAGGACCACCACAGAAACACTTTTTTAGGGCAGCCTCATTCATGAAGTTTTTGCGCATAAAACTTTCATAATATAGGAAGTTTAGAAAAGTGTTAGATTTATTTTGACTATTCTCTTGAAAAACAAGTAACTAGACCTTTTGTTTCTCTGCACGCAAGGCATAACAAGACTTGATCTTTCGAGAGATTTTGTCTGCTATAATAACAATATAAAGTAACTTCGATGACTAAGATGACTCAGAACATAGCATGCATCATCCATAGAAGTATTAAGGAAGAAGGCTCAATTTTCTGATGTGAATTAGGCATCTGAATTTGTTGCTACATTTAATGTGGCTATATTGCTATCGGTTTCACATTACTATCTATTTTATCACTATTGATCTCTCTCATAACATTGTAATTTTAAAGGAATTAAATCCCTTCTACCACCATGCATGGCGTATCGAACACTAAGTACCACCAAAAGCCCAATGAGGAAATTTTTTTATTATCCACATGCTTTTTTAAAAGATGACAAACTATAATATACCAATTATTACATTTTCATATTTAACTTAAGTTAAAAGTAAAATAAGAATTTGTTTTGAGTGCTAGAAAAGTTAGAGAATAACTTTTTTCTTTTATGTATTTCACAGAAAAACCAGTTTATGACAAAGGAAAATGAGTTTCCTTCATCCATAATAGAATGGAAAATTTTCTTGAAAGTTCAGAGAAGTGGATTGAAAGGGTGAAATTATTATCACAAAGTCCTCAATTTCAAGAGAAATTTTAATGGCTACCTAAAATAAAACAACTAATTTTTCTAATTTTCCTCTTAGCTAAAAGATCAATTTGAAGAATATTTCTTCAAATTTGCATGAATTTCAGACGTATCTTGTTTATTTAACTCTTCATTTCAATAAAAAAATTATTCATATCAAGTTTAAAGTCATTTGAAGCTCTTACAACTTGCTTTTATTTTACTTAACGTAAATTTGCTACTTGACAAAAAAAAAACAATTGGGGGACGGAAGCATCTATTTAAGCAGATAAAACACAATACAATGACTGGTATCCACAAGAAGTTACAAGACTCATTTCTCAGTGTTTATTTTAGCAACTCATTATTACTCAGAGAATAATAATGACGATTTGGAGATATAATTTTAACAACTCCTTATATCTCATGGATTATTGAAGAAAATGACGAACTAGGACAGTTTACAGATACATGGATGACATAGACAATAGTTACAATCTTCACATTCGAAGACAGTATACAAATTCAAATTTATTCTACAAAGGTCACAAGAGGACTTCAGCGTGGCCTTGCGAACAAACTTGAGAGAATGCGTGTGGGAGATCACTTTAACTGTGCCTCCAAACTTGATATTAGTATATTTGCTAAATTTGGGAACACAATTTGGATGAAAGGTTAATTCGCATTGAGAGCAGCGATAAATCCAACGCTTAGGATGCATTTCCTTTTCGCATATATCACAATCGAAATCATCTGGAAGATCACTAAATGGCGGAAACCTCAAGGGAAGAGGGTGTGGATCCCATCTGTGGTTAATGGCTGGAGGGAGCATTAAACAGTGATAGGACAAGTAAAAATCGCAAGACTTGCAACCAAAGTTGAGACTGCGACATGGGTAACCACAAGAATTGCATGCTTTATTTGAAGCTGCACATTGAAAGAGGGGATGTTTATGATTTTTGTGCTGAATAACAGTAGGGAAAGCAGCACATTTGATGTCAAGGAAGAAATCGCAGGTCTTGCATTCGAAAAAGAATCCATTTGAATCCTGACCGCAGGTATTGCAATTAAAAATGATGCAGAAATTCAGGCAGCAATTAAGGGTGAGTAGGTGGTGATGACTGGGATGTTGTAGTTTGTTTGGCAATTTGGCGCAAGCTAGATGAAGAAAATAACTACATTCTACACAACTATAATAAGGAGCAGAAATAGGCTCAATGCAACCATTGCATAATATTTCCTCCTCATCTTCTATGTCGTATTGGTTTTGCTCATGAAAGAGAATCAATGGGTGCTCCTCATGGCTAAAGTGTTTGATCTCTGGCTGAATCTCACCGAGCATATTCTTTTCGAGTAGGAAATGCCCAATAAGCTCTTTAGATATGTTAGTCGTGGGTAAGTAGACCGCATCATCATAGTCATCAAGTAGAATTTTCAGAAGTTTATCTTCAAAGTTTGCATCATCATATTCAGCGTCTCTAATAACAGCACAAAACTCGTTCAATGTTTACATAATAGCATAAGCACAAACATTAAAAAAGAAAAAAAAAATTGAGAAATTAATAATATAAAATTAAGAGATATCGAAGAAGAAGAAGAAGGATGTCTTACGAGTTAGCTTCATCATTTTGTTGGGTCTCAATTCTTATACACTTGAGGTGAACAAAATATCTGCACGGACCGCAATAATAAACCCAATATGCTGGTAATATACTCTTTCCACATACCTCACAATCGAAAAGGTACTTTGTGTAATCAGATGGGAGGCCATAGGCAAGGGAAAGAGCATGATCATGGTCCTTGTGTTTGGTTGAGCTTGGTAATGAGGCACAACTCTCATGGATCCAAAATGGGCATGAAGGACATGTGTAAGACATATCATTATCTTCCACATCACAAGCATCGCAATGAAACAACGCTGACTTTGGTTGGAGCATGAGTGAATGTTGGTGGCCATCATGCCTAATGATATGCTCCTTGAAAGCAGCACATAATGTATCATTGACCTTAGGAGCACATGCCATGCATATATCATAATTACAGGGTGAGCAATGGTAGACGAAACCCTTCAAATCAGTTTTGCCACAAACATCGCAATAGTAAGTGCCCACATCATAGGCCGGTCTATGCAAAAGGGTCAGCGAGTGTTGATCATGCTTGGGATATTGTGTGATCTCCCTCGATAGTGCGGCACATTCTTTGTGGAGGAAGTATTTACATTGCCCACATACATATGCCGACTCTAATATTGAGAGTGGTTCTTGACAAGCGTAACATATGAATTTTCCATCATCAACCTCCGGCAAAACTTCTTTGAGGACCAAAGGATGATCATGGCTAAAATGTCTAATTTCCATCTCGCTCTCAGTATGTGTGTGACACACAAATCTATTTCTGATTAATCTTATCTCAAGTTCAAGAAGTGAGGCACTTCGAAAAGAAGTTGAAGATCAAAATCTTAAATCCCGGGTTATAATATTCCAAGTAGATTAAATAGAATGACCCGTGGAATTAGGTGAAATAGTACTAGGTACATAGAAAAATATTTGTTTATTTACCAATGCCCAATGTTGAACGTTATTTTCATGTTATTCATCATTTTAATATTATTAGTAGGTATTGAATTATTTAGCAGAGGGGAAAAACTGTTTAGTCATTGATTAAGTTTCTATTTAACCTAAATATGAAATTTTAGTTATTGAATTTTAGAGTTTTTAATAGTAGAACTTTAGTTAGAAATAATGTTAAATAAAAGTTATTGACTGTTTAATTTATGTTGGATAATGTTGAACGTTTAGAAATTTTATGAATAATGTTAGATATTTAAAAATATGGAGGGTATATTTAAAAAAAAAAAATCAGTTTTTCTTATTATGTAAAATAGATTCAGAACTTCTTATTTTTAACGTTTTTAGCTTTACTTTTTATTTAAAAGCATTTAAAAAAATGAGTTAAATATGTTAATTTCAGTTTTTAAACTCATAAAAAAAAAATTTAAGTGTATAAAAATTAAGTCAAATAAAATCTAATCCAATTGGATCCCCGTAAACATCAGTTAGTGTCTTAAAAAGCTATGCGACAACCCCCAAGAATTTGTGCTGGAATTGCGGCATCGTCTAGACCAATAGCTACGATGTAAGTTGTATGTATAAATTATGTAAATAGCATGTGTTAACCGGCAAAATCTAGTCAAGCTTGTATATTATTGTTTAGAGTAATATTTTATTTCACCCCTTCATATTTTCATCTTCTTTTTGTATAGTTATAATTTATGTATTAAATATTAAATCTCTCATGTATATAGTAAAAATTTTACTATATAAAAATAGGTGATGGGTGTCAAAAAAAAAATGGATAATAGAGTAAAGGAGTGATATATAACTAGCATTGCTTTTTTGTGTAAACCGATGAAATAAAATGTTGTGTTTTCATAAGCTTGTAATTTCTTCATATGCACTTGTAATGCTTCAATCCTTTACATACAGTGGCGGTCCCCCAAAGCTTTTGAAATGGGAAAAAAGCCATTTTGGTTCCTAAGGTTTGGATAAAGTCTCAAACCAGTCCCTGAGGTTTGGAAATTATCCAAACAAGTCCTCCATCCAACTGTCTTTAGCCAATTTTTAAAGATCAATGCTTTGACTAGGGATGGCAATGGGTGCGGTTTTAATCCGAAACCAACAGATATCCGCCTGATAAAAACCCAATACAGAAAACCAATGGGTAAACCGGTAGGTTTTAATTTTTAAAAGTCAAAATCGATGGTTAAACAGATAAGTTATGGTTTTAAACGTTAAAAAAAATCGAAACTCGAAACCCGATTATTAATTTATATATATATATATATATATATATATATATATATATATATATATATATATATATATATATATACATTAATTGTTTTTTTTTTTGGTCAGGTATCCAATGTTTTGTCCTTGAGTATCAAATGTGGGCACCTCGACCGAAAGGGGGTAGAGAATCCGTGGCATTTGACTTTGAGACCTCAACAAGCTTTCTTTTGTTGTTTGATGGGCATATTAAATGTTAAAAGCATTTAGCTATGGTTTTCCTCTTGTATCCAATAGATGGGTTTGCTTTCGTGCCTAACAGCTCATCTTGCTACTCCATGAGATCCGGTTCGAAGTCAAGAATGGGGCGAATCCCTTTGATTTGATGCTGCTGACCTCGATGCGGCTATGCTGTTTGCTCTCCCTCTCAGCTGTCATTGACAAATAATGTTTACTTTTTTATCAATTAGTGCGTATGGTTTAATCATCACTAATGATCAAATTGTATCACCTCATCTTTACCTCTCAATTGGCATTATATGTGGTTTATGTAGCAAGTATCATATGTAAATGATTTCAAGTATTATTTGAAAAAAAAAAATAGTATTGACATTTGTCAAATAAAAGGTAAAAAATAAATGATAACAAATAAAAGGTAACATATAACATTATTATTACCATTAGAGGGTCTCCATGTCAAAATTTGGGTTTTAACCCAAGTGAATATGCATTTTTGACTTAATAAGTAAGCAGGTCCTAGACTTCTAAGTGAGAAGGACTGGGTTCATGCACGTGTTTGTTTTTCAAGTAGATAAACATAGCAAAACCACATGAGTAATGAAATAAGAAATTTGATGGAAAAATTGAAATATCAACTAGAGAAAATAAACAATTGGCGAAGTGAGTTTTTCCAACATAGGAAAAATAGAGTTGATCTTGTCAATTATTGGGTTTGGTCCAATTATGTCAATTATTGGGTTCTAGCAATAAGTGTTGTTATTTAAAATTAATCTCAGCTATTATGTGTGTGGTCGTTATTCTGATTAGAAAACTGTTACACTTTTTTTTCTATAAATACTCGGGTTATTTTGACATCAAAGGCATCGATTTTCTATAACACAAATGTATATAGAGTCTGAATTATAAAGAGAGAGTTATACTTTATTTAGTTCATTGTGTCTAGTGATTTATAAGTATTGATACTATAAAATAAAAATTATTGTATCCTTGGAGACCTTGCTCGGGTGACCATAAGCACCATAGCGATGCGATAAAATTTTAAGATGACTGAATAAAGTTAAGGCCTCGATCTTCCTCTAATTTTCATGCAGTTCTAGTATTTTCTGGTAATCTCTAGAATTTTATGATTTTCTTTTTATATTTATTTTGCAAAACTTTCAGTCTATCATATGTAAGTCTTTTTTCTCCAAATTTATTGTAGTCTTTTTTTTCTACTGTGCATGACAACCAAATTCTAATTTTCAATGTCTATTTAACTTTGTTAAATGTGAAACATAATTCAATATGCAAGTTATATACACAATTTTACAATCACTTATATAATTTGGAAAGGGTCTTCATAGTGGTCATTTTGTGGAGAAGACATATCAAAGACATAAAAATGAAGAAGTGAAGTTGACCACTTTCATGGTTAATAGGCAAGAGAGAACATCAAAACATAGTAGAAATAAAAAAATTGAATAGTTGACTTATTATGAAATAATCAAAATCCAGATACTGTCTCTATAAAAGTCATCATGATTATATGTTTCAAGATAGCTTAAGTTTTCCTATGTTTTTTTTGTGATATTGTTGCTAGGGATAGAGACCATCTTTTTTCTGGACTGTGACTTTAGCAAATGAATTTGGAGGAAGAGACTAGTTTGGATAAGAGTTAGAAAGGAGATCTCTTCCTGGGAAAACTTAATTCCACGGGGTGAGACATATTGTAAAGAAGAAGATCTTCAACCTACCCTATTGAAATTATTGTCTATGCAACTACATATGCTATTTGGAGAAAAAGAAATTATAGGATTTATAGAAATACTTTTGCAATCGAGGAGCACAAGTCATTGAACGAATAACCCAAGCTATTAGACATAAACTATGCAACTGTAAGAAAAAATTTATAAGGAATTTTGTGAATGCTTTTATTTGTGATAGTTGGAGACTAGCTAGGTGATATTTTTGTGTAAAGGCATAATCACATTATTGAGACTTTCATTATAAGTGCTAGTGATAATTATAGTAACAGTTATATTTTTAGGTTTATTGGGGAGGAAAGTCGAAATAGTAGTGAAAGCAAGGATTTCGGTATACGAACCTGCACGAAGAGAAGATTAACAAACTAAAACTAAGAATTTAACAGACCAACAATTTATAATGGAATTAGAAATAATAATAAAAAAAGTAATGAAAAAATATAATGGATGGTTGCGATACTTGAAAGGGTCATTCTCTGATAGTATATATTAGTCTCATTTTATTTTGGCACTACTTTGATATAGTTTATTTCTTTGATCTTCAGTAAACTAAATGATTCGTTGATACCCAAGAATTCAGTGAATGATCAAATAGTGACCTACTGTACTTAAAAGTTCTGATTTCGAAAAACTTTCTCGACCTTCACTATACCCAAAGAAAGAAAATGTATTCATTGAATATATTTCACGCCTTAGAGTTCACCTCAATCTCTTTAGAGAAGAGGCTTGCACCCATTCACGTCCGCTACTCACACTAATATAAGATCCACATATCTGTCAAAGGGACACGAGATATAGTGTTTCACTCTTTCTTGTCCAACCAATCATCAAAGGCTCTACACTTGATGAAAGGACAGGAATTTCACGCCTTAGAGATAACCTCAATGACTTCCCCTAATCATTCCAATGCTAAGACCACCGCGAAAACACTTTTTAAGGACAATTTGATGCATAAAATTTTGCGCATAAAACTTTCATAATATACGTAGTTTAGAAAATGGTTAAATCTACTTCGGCTATTCTCTTGAAAAACAAGTAACTATACTTTTTTTTTTTTTTTCCTGCACGCAAGGCATAACAAGACTTGATCTTTCGAGAGATTTTGTCTGCTTTAATAACAATGTATAAAGTAACTTAAGATGACTCAGAACATAGCATGCAGCATATATCCATAGAAATACTAAAGGAAGAAGGCTGAATTTTCTGATGTGAACTAGATGTGGCTATATTGCTATGGGTTTCACATTACCATTAGCATCCTTTTTATTATTAAATAGTAAATTATATCATTATTTTATTATTATTAATTTCTCTCGTGGTGTTTAAATTTCAAAGGAATCAAATTCCTTCTACGTCGTGTATCAAACACTAAGTACCACCAAAAGCCCAATGAGGAAAATTTTTAACATTTCTTTCCGGCAAATCTACATGCTTTTTTTATAGTTCCAAGATGACAAACTATAATAGCAATTATTACATCTTCATATTTAATTTAAGTTAAAAGTAAAATAAGAATTTGCTTTGAGTCCTAGAATAGTTAGAGAAGTGCTCCTTTTTTTTATGTAATTTACAGAAAAGTCAGTTTCCGTCGACAAAGGAAAATAACTTCCCTTCATTCATAACAGAATGAAAAAATTTCTTCAAAGTTCAAAGAAGTGGATTGAAAGAGTGAAATTATTATCACAAAGTCCTCAATTGCAAGAAAAATTTTAATGGCCACCTAAAACAAAACAACAACTAATTTTTCTAATTTTCCTCTCAGCTACAAGATCAATTCGTGTTTTTCTTTAAGAATTCATGCAACATGGCTAGATAATAAGAATGCATTAAACCATCAGCAAGAACTAAATATTGCAGATAATCAAAAGATTGACAAAGCTCGGATGAATGGAGATCATAGAAAAGCAATATTTCTCATTTTTTTAGGAATTATTTCAGAAATAGTCAAAGACTGTTGTTTTGATCACTTACAGTAAACTTGTAGCAACATAAGTTCATAAATTAGACCTTTACATCCCCCCCCAAGGTGGAGGGGGCAATATGCAATCATCAAGGGTTCTACATCCAAACACCCAAATCTTCAATTTTTGAAGGTTTTTTGGGTTTTTTGGGGTGTAGAACAAGAAGATCTTACTCAAGAATCATTGTTTCATCAACACGCTCTTTACATAATTCAGAACTTCATTCACGTTAACTGTCCATGCTACAGAAACAGGGGAATAGCCCGTCCACGGATTGCTTGAATTCCATCTGCAGAATTTTTTGAGACATAGTTAGAGCAATGATGCAGAAGTTAGAGAAACTAAGAGATCAATGCCTAAACAGGTAAGCGAAATGTACTTCTTTAGTCCCTGATCCATCAATGTATGCCCCACACACAGACCCTGCGTCTCAACCCTCACAACTCCCTTCCTGAATGTGAAGAGATCAGGCCGAACTAATGCCACATAACTAACAGGGTCATGAAGGAAAATTCCTGATAACAACATCAATACAATATATCAACAAAACATCAGGCAGTAAAGAACAGTGGTGCTGTGTTGGGGTGGGGGTTGAGAACAGCTAAGTGAACAATGGAACACTAATATGATTATTCAATTAGTCATTACCATAAACACCATCAGATTTCACATGCCAGTCACGGTAAAATTTGGATATGTCGCATATAAACTTAGCATGTCTTCCTTTAGACTGCTTAAGTTCGTCAAGATCAGCATCTGAAATTTTACACAAAAGAAGTCCACTTGATGAAGAATAATATTCACGACATACAATGGAGTAGGAAACCCCAACAATGGAAATGTAAGCACCTGTCATTTTGAGTTGTGTTGTAATATTTATACCAACGACGTCAATGTTTGCACCACAGGTGAAAACTATGTCTGCTGCTTCTGGGTCCCCATAGATCTGCAGGTCAGAAAAGCGGCAAATTCAGATGGCATTAACTGGACTCAAACTAGTATCCGCTGTCTAACAGTCTTCGAGACGTACAGGGTGGCATCATATGGATTTCACCAACATGGCAAACTTCAATAAATGAAGCGGACACTCAATCATGCAAGTATGCAACACAGATGTTAATCTACTTGGCTTCAAAACTATACCAAAAGAATACACATAGATGGAAGCAATTTGCTACCCTTGCAACATATACAGAGAACATGCACACCATAAGAAAGTAACTCAGACACATTTTCCAAACAAGACTTAGTTGACAAGTGTGAGCTTCAACTGATCTCAGAAGTAGAACAAAAGGACAATGAAAGAACAATCTCATGAGAAAATCTAATTAAGAAAATAGAGTGGTCAGGCAATCTAGTTCCAGGATAGAGTGCTCCCATCATCACTAAAGTGGATGGCTTGAACCCTATACCCCGCAGGGGAGGAGGGGGGGAATGTGCTATGGTCTAGCAATCTGAGGACAATAGAGCAAACCCAGAGAAATTGTAGAAGAATATGAGATGTATATACTCATACAGAAAGGAAAATAAAGGAACAAAGGGGACATACATTTGCTTCAGCTGCAGGATTGACATTGCCCAAAGCGAAAAAAGATCCACCGAGTATCACCACCCTCTTCACCTTGCTTGCGAAGGATGAGTCTCTCTTCACAGCCTAAGTCAAGACAAAGAAATAATCATGAGACCAAAAAAAAATTGCAAGAGAAACTCAAGACACTAACCCCCAAAACTTGTGCAGTTAAAACAAAGCTGAAAAGTCACAGAAACTTACCAATGCCAAATTTGTCAGTGGCCCGAGTGCAAGTATAGACACTTCACCAGGATATTCAGAAACTTTGTCGACCATAAATTCAGCTGCAGACTTCTCAATTTTCTTCAATTTTGGAGGAGGTAAAGATATATTACCCAGTCCATCTGGACCATGAACAAAGTCTGCAATACGTGGCTTTCCCCTCTATACCAAAATTTAGAGCACAATTAGGCCATAATAGAAAAAAATAATAAATCAACAGTCATAATTGCATACATTATATCAAGCAGTTGGGACAGAAAGCCAACAAGCAGTCCACTAGGTGGCACGTGAGAGTTTTTTTTTAGCTTCAACTAATTTAGACCTACAAAAGTGTATATGCTTGCCGATTTTTTGAGGAGGAAAAATGCTGTTGAGAAATAACGCATTCTAAGGAATTACATATCAAAGGTACAATAACCAACTTTTATTTAAGGACAAAAAATATTTTAAATTTTATTCAACGTTAGAGGACTTTGTCCTGAATACTTGGAGGACTACCTCAATTCATTAATCATACACCTGAAAAATAAAATTATTTATTGTTTTTGAAAATAAAAATTACAACCATTAGTTGTCTTATTTTTTCGTGGAAGAGAAAATTATAATAATTAAATGAAAATTTTGTGAAAAAAGGTGAGAACAGTCTCTTGAGTTGCAAGCACTAATACCGAAGTAGAGAAATGTACTTCAGGATGAGAAATGACAGGAAGCCAGAGCATGCCAGGTGCGAAAATAGTGAAGTTCATTATTATCATACACAGTGATCAAGTTCTCCTATAAGATCAATGTGTTCTAGAAAAGAAGTTACCTTCAGAGCTTCAGGGCTACCCTCTGCCACTGGAACACCTGGAATTCCTGCTATCTCACACTATCCTTTTGCACATTAAAAACAATAATCGATCATGAACGTATACTAAACACATGAAAGATATGAAATCTTGGTAAAATAAGTTTTTCCAAGGAAGTTGAACGAGTCAAATAAAGGAAAAGGAAAAACATACCAGAAGTAAGGCATTACGTGTAGCATCTTCAGTTGTAACATTACCAAATATTGTTGTCAATCCTAGTATCTCCAGATCAGGGTTCTGAAATGCCATCAATATTGCCATAGTATCATCTGTAAATATTTACAAATGGGAGCAAAATACTTTAGCAATAAAAAACTCAAACCAATCCCTTTCATCAGGTTATTCCTAATTCCCATGGCAATACCCCCACTTGCAAAGCTGACCATTAAATTTAGTAGTTGAACAATTTTCTTAACCAAAGAATCCTTTTAATGTCGAAGATATCAGCTCATCTAAATGCTTTACAACATTCATATCACTTCTAGAACCAAGCATCTAATCTAACTATACCCAAATCAGCTCAACTTATTCTGCATTACATAAGCATCATATCTCACTCAAACTTATTCCATGATATGTACTAAATTATTACATGAAATCATCATCGTTGTAAAGGGTCGTCCGGTCCATGAAGCTCCCACTATGCGTGAGGTTTAGAGAAGGCTCGGACCACTTGGACCCTTAATTGGATTTGAAGACAGAGCTAAAACTTCAGAAACTAAACCTTTTCACAAAGATTCTTTGTGCACTATCTCACGGAAAATTCTTGCCTAGACTAAACCATGACGCCAATTATCTATTAACACGTCTTGACAATCAGTTTCTGATACTTACAAAAGCTATAAAAACAATGTTATCTGCTAAAAAGGGATCGAAACTTTAGAAACTAAACATTGAAAAGAAGATTCCTTGTGAACTATCTCTGATGCTCATCAAACAATAAAAATTTTAAAAATATAAATAAAAAAACACACACAGAGAGACAAAGAAAAAGTGAACCCTTTACATTTATAATTTAATTAAAATATTAATCAAAATAAAGAACATAAATAAAAAAAAATTAAGAAAACACAAAAAGAAAAGAATTCAATAAACTTACCAATACCAGGATCAGTATCGATAATGACCTTCATCTTGTGAGGTTTTTTAGCGAAAGAGTTGTTGTTGGAAGCCAAAAAGCCATCATCAGCCACAAACCCATCACCAAGTTGATTAGCAATCGACATTTTTGCAAAGATTTTAGCCCAAAAAAAAGATATGCAGCAGCAGCTTTATGAGACACCCAAAAAAAATATTTATAAAGCGAGATTAAAAGTCTCTTGTGGGGCAAAAGATAGATAAGAAGGTATAAAGTCAGTGATGATGATGGTGATAAAAAGCTTATTTGTGAGCTGCCAATAACGTTGTTGTGTGAACCAAGTCACCAACCACGATGCAATTATGCTAGATAGCGTGGTGTATTTTTGTATTGTATATGTGAAAGGGGCCAATTATTCATAGGCCAACTTTGTATTGTATATGTGAAAGGGGCCAATTATTGATAGACCAATGGCTTAGCCTATGTGGATCTGCATAATCCTGTTTCTTATTCTTATTATTCCCCTTGTGATCAACGGTATGTTGGAGTGAAGGCCTTGTTTGGATTCGGGACGAAAAAAATAATAAAGGAAAGGAAATTATTTAATAATAAAGGAAAAGAAAAGAAAGGATTAAATTTTATTTAAATTGAGTAAAATTATAAAAGAAGTATTCATAAAGAATTATGTGTATTTTTTATTTGGATTGAAAAAAAAAAGGAAGGAAAAGATAAATTTTATAAGCATCTTGACATATTTACCCTTATCTCTTATTTTCTTTTTTTTCTTTCCTTGTACAAATATATAAGGCAATATAGTCTTTAAATATTGATTAGAACCTTTCCTCTCTTTTGATCCCAATTTGGGGTGATTGCAAAATAGGGCTTAAATATAATTTTCAAAATCATTTATTAATCAATCATCTCTAATCCTTCCTAATCCAAACAAGGGGAGAGATTTGCCAATCCCTCCCCCACCTCTCCCCTCCCCTCCCCTCCCCTGGCCTCCGACGCACTATTCCCAATCTTTAATTACGTTAATGTCCGTAAACAGCATCTCTAAAATGACCAATTATCCTTTATTGAGCTTTCTTTTGTCAATTTCACTTTTTTTATTTTTCATTTTTATCATCTTTCTCTCTTCATTCAATGTAATTACCCAAAATAGGTCATACAGTTAACAATTTTTGCTCAACAACACTTCTAACAAAAGTTCTATTATTGAAAGCTAACTGAAAAATTAAAATTTTACAGTTAGGCCAAATAGAACCTAAATCCTCACCACTTAATTATATAAAAGGTCAAATTTTTGTTATTTATCAATTTTTCTACGATGTTAAATTCAAATTTTTCTAGAACCTAATAATAATACATAATAAGGTAGCACTTTGTAAAACATCTATAGAATTTAATTAAACTATAATTTGTAATGCTTCCTTCTTTAAAGATTATACTTTTTTTTTTTTGCTAATAGATTATAATATGAATTAATTATACAGGACTAAGAAGAAAAATCCAGAATTTCAAGTAAGCAAGTTGGTAAGAGTGACATAATTTGTCTTATATAACAAATGAGCTTATTTATTTTTATGGAAAAATAGGACGACAAGTTTCTCGTGGAGAGAGAGATGCGAAAGGCACCATACATCTATTTTGTCGTTCTTTTAATTTGTTAATAAGAATTATTGTTCCGATATTTAAAGTATAGATCTATTTTGTTATTCTTTTAATCTTTTAATAAGAATTATTTTTCGCATATTAAAAATACTTGATTTTCTGTTTGCTTTAAATGGCTAATAATATGACAAATATCTAACTTTTCAAATAGCTAAATGATGAAATATCATTCATTTTAGAAGTGAATGGAGATTTACCCCTTAATAGAGAAAATTCAAGTCAATTTGAAGAAGATAATTTGAACTCAAGAACTTTAAGTAACACACAAGTTATATTTGTCATCTTGGCTATATCTTTTATGAAAAGGTGAGATAATTAGCAATGAAAAAAAGTAAATAGTATACTTTTTATTTATATTTTATATTTTCTTCTTCTTCTTTTTTTACAATAATGTTGACTCAAATCTAAATAAAAGACAACTAAATTCGGGGATATTTTGTATTTGCAACTATTTATGGGCTTATTCTTACACATATTATCTTTCTAAAATGACCAAAATTATCTTCAATGTACATTTAATCTCTATATTGACTTGCCCCCATATCACTTACTTGTAGGAAAGTAAGCAATTGAATAAATCTTTGAAGAGTGAGTTTAAACCAATAATCTGGCACTTCATATGTATCTTCATAATCCAATTTAATAATCAAACGTTGTCTTAAGTTTCTCATTATTGCGAAGAAAATACTAAAAGACAATCAGCCGAACCGTGCAGTTGAGTTGAGAGTGAATACCATATCTCCATACTCAACCAAATGGTCCGGCTAATCGTTTTCTGGCAATTTCATGCATTGTTTTTTTAAACCTTCATTATTGCTTGGAAATGAGTGGGGAAACGTTATTTGCAATCTTTTTTCTTCTGGTGAAACATTATTTGCATGTTCAAGCACGTGGATTTGAACATAGAAAAACATAAAGGATATTGTATTGATTCCAAAAATCCCATCACCAAGTCCAATTTGCACAGCAACTCCAGTCACGTACACATGCACGCATGTGGAATTGTATAATTTTCTCGCCTGCTTTTGGATCAGCCAAAGGAGAAATGTACCAAACAAATATATATATGTACTGACTTATCAATATAACTCTAACAATCAGAAATAGGAAAACTTTTAAAAACGTTCAAACGGATATCCATCTAGGACTAATGTGAACCCCACCCTACATTACAAACAAATACTCATCTGTCGTTTAAAAGAGTTTTTCTCAAATATATTACCCGTTCTGAAATTACGAATAGCTTTTTTTAATAACATCATAAAGTTATAATCAAGATCTAATAGTTGTAAACTATCTACACCATGTCTTTATAAACAACAATTCACAACCATTTGATTCTACTCATAACATCATAAAATTCATGCTATCACGACGTTAAAACATATCTATTTGTTCTAAAATTGAACCCTACAGATGGTCTTTTTGTGCTAGTACAATTTGAATAAAAGAAAACTCGAGTGCGAACCTACCTACATTCTTGACAAGTTTCACCTTAAAACCAACTGGTCTTAAAATTTATAATTTATTAACATGGGACAATTAAATTCCTTAGCACTTCCTTCAAAGCTGCATACTAAATTCAACGATTTATATGGATTGAATGTGGAAGGATAAGATTGGAGAAAACCCCAACCATGATACCATAAGAAAAAACAATGGATTTCATCCTAAAACCAATAGTTGTTAAGCAGAATATCCCAAGAACTAATATACAGGTCTTAAAATTTATAATTTACCCATGTCGAACATTAAGTCCAGACTAATTGAAGAGTTTTTCAAAACACAGTAGCAATGATTCTCTGAGCAGATCAATCAATCAATTATAAACTACACTTGGAATGTACATATAAACATAATGCAATTTGTACATGCATCTTTCTTCACCTCCAAAATGATTCACCACAAGGAAAATTATTTCATTAGTCTAAACTAATGTTAGGTGGGCCCTACATAGACGGACATTAGTGAGAGTGTAAATTCAGCACGAGAGTAGCCCAGAAAACTGGTAATTGACTAAAAGCCTAGTATCGTGTCCTTGCAGCGTCCACCGAGAGTGAAGGATAACAAAGGGGTAACCTTTGGCTTGGTGTCTCTTACTTTTCTTTTCACTTTCTCTGGGCAATTTTCACGACTCCAAAATTACTAAGGAATTTTGTGGGTTCCCGGATTTCGATCTCCTTCACCATTGTTGTAGATTTCAAGACTGACCTGCACTAAGTGGTAAAATTTTGAAAGAAGAGTGAGAAATAAAGCAAGACGCAATAGAATTCGTAAATAGAAAGATTCAAATTGAAAATAAGGCCAACAAAGTTGTTATCCATAGAAGCTTGAGATCTAAGATTTTCCTGTCAAGTATTGATTGCATTTCATATCCCATAATTTGTTGACTTAATTGGCTAGTGTTTCATAAAGAACTTCAGTCACAGAAAAGAAAACAAAGGAGGCTACAACTGTTTATGAAAGATGGATAAGTGGGTATCTGTATGGGACTCTTCTATTTACCTTGAAGTACCTGTATCGGGCACTCGACACTCTGACATGGGTATGATCTATGTCTGACACTCCAAACTTAAAGAGTGGACAACTTTGACCTCTTCAACACAAGAGGGGGCCTCTTTATTCAAGTTGAAGGAAGAAAAATGAGATACTTATCTTACTAATGACTCAACAGGAAGAATTGCGTCTCCTGAAAGATTATCTGAGTAAGCAAGTCATAATTCAACACAAGTAAAGTTGTACTAGTGACTACAAGGAAGAATCAATTCTGTTGAAATAATAAAGAGCGCTTAAAGTCATAATTAAACACAATTGTAGCTGTACAAACACAATATTACTCCAGAAGTGGTTGATTTTGCTATAAAACATGTGGCCTAGTGCCCCTATAAAACACGTGGCCTAGTGCCCGTACTGCTTGTTGGACACCTCATAGCTCAGTCCCATTATCTTCAGATCAATGGTGTAGGCAAATCTGATGCCCAGACACCACTGGCACCCGATACTCGTACCTGAGTCTGTGCAACATAGGTACTTCAAAGATTTTAAGTAAATACATTCCATAATTATGAAGAAAGATGAAAGTCCCAAACAAATGTAACACTCCTTTTCATCAATTGGAACTGAAATAAATATTTCAATAAACAGATGATGTATATACAAGAGCGCGTTGCAAATAGAAAAAAAGGAAACAATGAATATCACAAAAGCAACTCTCTAGGAATTTTCCTTTATGTGTTTAGTTGTATGTGAAAATACAAAATATGCCTCAGTTCATAAAAAGCAAGATTAACATGTAAAATGCACAAAGGTAATGAAAAATATATCAGGACAAACCTTGCAAAGCGCCTATTCTACAGCGCCTCATGCAGCTTCACGTATCTTAGGATTAGGGGAACCTAAAATATTAGCAGGTCCCTTAGCTAAATGACTCTTGGTGTTTCCACTGGCCTGTCCAGCTGAGCTCTTCAGATTTGTTGCCTCACCAGCAACAATTGACTTCTTTATCTGCCAAAAGTACAGGCCAGTAGATAAAACACAATTAGAAAGACGCAAAGATGGACCCATATTGTGACCAAAACTAAATGCAAGACAGAAGATATATCACCACTACCTTGTTGACCATCACCATCCAGTGACCAACCACTAATAATTTACCTAAAGCCAGTTAGATAATGCTCTTGTGTCTGTGTGCATGTGACTTCATGAAAATTTAGCATATAATAGAAGGGACAATGGAAACCAAACTTACAGCTGCAAGCCTCTCTCTATGTATATCATTTGTCGCCTGCACCACAGAAAGATAAGCAGTTGAGGAAAGCTTATTCTATCATGCTTCTGACAATTTTGTAATAGAGAGAAACAACTCTTACAGGTTTTCTATAGGTCTTTATCTCGTCTCCACTAAATCCAGGAAGAGTTATATTCCAGTTTCGTTCTGGTCAAAGCAGTGGTAAGAGTTAAGCACTGGAATAATTCAAAATGACCATGCGTCGAAACTCTGATCACTTACCAAGATGCAATAGAATATCCTTTGATTCCAAGACAGTGGATTTCCGATGCTTGGCCAAAGAACAACCGAAGGTAGTTATCTAGTCAAGTAAAATTTTGTTAAGATAAATGTAAGCTTACAAATATGACCAATGCACTGCAAAGCACTTACATGATCCTCGGATAGTCCTAAACTCAACCTATATTTTGTCCATCAAAGAGTAAAGATGCACTAAAGTTTCGCATGCAGAAAAATTATCAAAGGAAGTTCTCTTCAACTTACAGAATCCACAAATTCTTCAGCAATATCCACAAGAACGTCTTCGACTTCAGGATCCAATTTTTCCGATGGATCAATCTGTCAATGAAGTAAGTTAATCAAATAGGTCTTACCAGACATTAACAAAAACAATAATTACAATGTAGAGAATTATAAAATCAAAAGCCTATAGGTCAGAACTATGTGACAAAATCTGCTTGTACTTATGTTGTTGTTGAAGATAATAAATAATATACTAAACTCCTCTCTAACAGTTTAAGCATTTAAGTAAGGTGGTAACTTAACATGATATTAGAGCCTAGGTACCAAAAAATATTGGGTTCAAAACTCACCGCTACCCATTTAAAAACATTAAAATTGTCCAAGTGCAAGACTCAAAAACTAGCTTCGCCTGCACTTGCAGAGGCGTGTTGAAGATAATAAATAATATACTAAACCCCTCTCTAACAGTTTAAACTTTTAGATGAGGTGGTAATTTAACAGTTGTCAAAAAATCATTTGAGCAATATTTTGTGCAATTAAATAGTTAACATAATTCAAACTCTTCATAGTAGAAATACAATGCCATAATTTACATGTAGTTCGCATAAATATTACATAATATCAATTCCTTATGACCTCAGATATAATTGAAGCCATTTTAGAGTTTGAAAGATGAAGGATTCTACCTTAGACTCTTGCATTCATACGCCTAAGAAAGATGACCAGAGTTCTATTTTGAACAATTTAAAAATAAGGCATCAAGAATGCATCATAAGCTAAATAAATTTTCTTGTGCAACTGCTAGGAGATAGGGTAAAAGTTGATGGATTATCTAGGTCTTCAAATTTGAACTTACATCAGAATAGTCATATCGAAGAATTTAATTCAATCCAAAATATTTTTTACAAGTTCATCCAATTGATATGGACAATATTTTGGCCAATACTTTCTAAAGGATTATATAATTAAAATGGAACATTCTATAATCACTAAAAATGAAAAGGTAAAAGAATACTATCATGCCTTAAATTGGTCACCTCACCATAGTGGACTAAGGGTTCTACGCAACAAAAATAACCTTGGTCAAACTTTAAAAATTTCAGAGATTCCATATTCCGACCAGAAGATAGGATAAAACTCGATGGATAATCTAGGTCTCAAAATCAAGAATTTATATTTGAACTTATCATTTCTGAAACTCAAATTAAATATTTTCTTTTTTTAAATACAGAAATAATAATTTCTAAAGTTCGTCCAATTGATATGGATCAACTCTTGGCCAATATTTTCTAGAAACTTGTACAATTAGACAGATCATTCTTTAATTACTGAAAAAGAAAATGGAAGAAAATACATCATGCCTGTATGGCTGATATTCAACAACAATAACCGTGGTCATGCTTTTTAATGGATTCAATGATTCTCTTACAGGAGCTCAAGTTCTCAAGTGGACAGCGACCTAAATCTCAACCTAGCATCAGGATCCCACAAATGTAAATCTTCTATTCAAGTGAAAACTCTACTTCACAACTAAAGCAAAAAATGATGCAATGGTTTGACCCTTAAAGTGACTTTTCATTCTAACTATATTTCTGCTAATATAAATTGTTCAAAGATTACCATCTTTTGCACTATCTAACCTTAATGAGAAGCTGCCATCATATAGCTTTAGAAAGAGGCAAAATAAAGCTGCTAGATACACTTTAACAAAACAGTATAACATAAATCATTTATACAGCATAAACACTGTAAGTAATTCACCAAACTCTGTTATTCTCTTAAAGCTAACTAGGCCATGTGTCTGCACCCAACATACAGGGTTAAACCAACTCTGTTCTTCTCTTAAAGCCAACTAGGCCACGTGTCTGCACCCAACATACAGGGTTAAACCTCACAAGGTAACATGGTCTACTGTCTTCTCTTACCATGTCAACTCACAGTATACAATCACCAAGGAAGAAAAGAAAAACTAAGAAAACAACTTATGCTCCTTAAGCCTTCCATTTTCTCAAAGCATTACTCAAACGAGGACATGATCATGTGTATCTACCTTTTCTGGCAAGAAATACATCTTCTCTAAGCAAGACCTCATTAGGAGAAGTCAAAAATTCAAAACTGAGTCTTAGAGCAATAGCTAAAATAGAGACTGGAAATAAGAACAGTTTGGCCACATTTCCTCAACAGTGCAGCAGAAGTGTCTAAACACAGATATAAAGCACGATTACTGTCATGCAACAACAAATAGAACATGCAAATGTGAAGTCTTCAGTGTGAAAGGCATAAAATTATAGTAATGTCCTAAATTCTCCATTTCTTTCTGAATGATTTTTACCCTCTAATCTCGTACTTCATTCTATTAATAACATATTCATCTTTTATCTAAAAAAGGACATCTGAATTATATCTGCACATCATGGGAACGGAACATAGAGACCATATGAATCCTCACCTGGGTCAGTAGCTCTTGAATGGTTCTCTTGCTCATGATTCTATTACAAGATTCCCCATTCTCTTCCCCAGATGTTCTACTCAGGGCCCCAGGTTGGCTGACACCAGATTGCATAATCCCATGAGAAGAAGGTCTTTGAATTCCCAACCCCTGACCCCTTGCTAGCTGTTGCTGGTGAGGCGCCGACAATTGGACCCGAGGTGGTGCATAGTGTTGTCCGAATTGCTCTTGTGGCTGACTTGAGGTTGAAGGTTGTTGCGCTTGCTGGGAAGAAGACATTTGAGGCTGCTGTGAAGTTGTTGGCATGGTTTGATGCTGTTGCTGATGTTGTTGCTGCTGCTGCTGCTGAGGAATGTGAGATCTTTGCTGCAAGGACTGTGGGCTCATTTGTGGTCTAAGTGATGCTGGTGGTAGAGGGGGCTTCCCTTGTGTTCCAGAAGACAGCCATGGCTGATTCTGAGGCTGCAGACTCTGAGCAGTATTGGAGGATGACGACCCAGAAGACCCCACAGACTGAACTCTCAACATGCCATGCCCTTGAAAATTCTGAAAAAAGAACGGATAGAGAAGAGAAGGCCGATGGGGTCAGGATAGAAAAAGACTATCGTTGTAAACTTTTTGCACTGCTTCAGAACACATCCCGCCTTCATGACCTTGCTAACTACTACCCACAGATTCTCTTGACAACATCAAAGTCTTCTCCAACAGAAAAATAGTGGGGTTCAAAATAATTATAAGTAGCCTGAGGTTCAAACCAAGTAACTAAATGACCAAGTAACATTCTACAATGGAACAGCTTCAAAGCAAAAGATGATTAACCAAATACAGCAACTCGACAATCAAGTGCTTCTCAAGACACTGCAGATTTGACCAACAATTGTATCAAAGAACAACTGATTTCTCAACAGGAATACTAGGCAGATAACTGATTACCAAGAAAGTAACAGCTACTTACACCACATTTGCATCCTACCAAATCAACCTTTGGATTTCAACTTAAACAACTCCATTCAAATCTAAACATGTTCTTTTCAGTGTCTAACTGCCCAACTCCATGCTGTGAAACATTGAATAATTATTCCCAACAACACCACTACAAATATATCAACAAATAATGCAAATATAACATAAACTTGGACGCATTAAATCACATTTCAACATCAAGCTAAGCACTCAGTGTTCACAATTAAGACGAGAACTTGTTTCGAAGAACAGGAAACATAAAAAATCAATACATATTGAAACTGATTACCAACCTGAGTAGTAGGGGACTGCGGAGTGGGGCTATTCGGAGGTCTAACAGATGACTGAACAGGCCTGAATTGATGTCCTGGAACCCCAGCCGGCCGCATTGCCGAACTCGAACCAAGCGATCCCATCATCCCCATTCCTTGCATTCCCTGTATAGGCTGCCTAACCTAACAAATCCAAACATCAATCAGACAGCATATACATTATTCAAGCATCATTAAAGCAAGATCATAAAGTAACTATATTCACATGCACACATACATCAAAATTCGACAAATGCAATCGTGATAAAGCAATGCAATTTAGACAACATATAAAAGCATAAAACACATAACCCCATATTTATCATAAAACACGTTGGGAAGCCTGGTGCACAAAGCTCACACTATGCACGGGATTTGGGAGGTGTCAAACCTGGCATCTATTCTACAGTCTTAGCTACCACTTTCACAAGAGGCTACTTCCATGACTCAACCAGTAACCCCATTCGTGTCACGCGCTAACAACTTTAAGTTGTCAATAAATTAATTTTTGTGAAAAATCAAAAAAATACACACACACACACACACATATACATATATAGATATATTCATCACCTGAGATGTGCTTGGGCTAGGCATGGAATCAGGCACACTGCGGCCCAAGCCACCAAATTTTTGTCCGAAAGAAGGTGGATTGATGGAAGAAAATGCAGTGGGCGATGGGGAAGGAGGGGTAGGATGGTGGGCAGGGACACCAATGGCCATGCCGCCACGCGGGGCGGAGGATGCGGCAGGAGAAGAAGGGGAAGTAGAGGAAGGAAGAGGAGGGGTTGGAGAAGGAGGAAGAGAGAAGTGTGTGTAAGGGGAAGGTTGTTGCCATGGCCTATTAAAGGTGGTGGTTGTTGTGGTGGTGGTGGTGGTGGTGGGTGGTCTTGGTTGGGGGGATTGGGTGGTAAGGGGTTTAGGGGTGAGGTTTGTGGATGGAAGGATGGAGGGTGATGATGAGGTGGTTAGTGCCGGTGGTGTGCTGGTGGTGGGTGGTGGAAGAGATGGTGATGGTGTGGCGGCGGCGGTAGTGGTGGGAGGTGGTGGATTTGGTGATGGTGATGGCGATGGTGATGGTGATGGGGCCGGAGTTTGGGCTTGGGCTTGGGCTTGGGCTTGGAGTTGCGACGGGGGCTGTTCTGTTGGTTGTGGAGTGGATGATAGTAGCGGGGGTGCTGATGTTTGTGCCGATGGTGTTTGATCCATTGTCTCAGTGAAGGAGTGTTTTGTTATTTGGGGGGAAATCTTATATATATATAGTAATGGAGATAGGATGATTGAGGCCCTTCTGAAGACGAGAGAGAGGACAGAAATGGAGATTTTTTTATTTTTTATTTTTTTTGCCGGAAATAGAGAAATTTGTATTTTTTTTTTGTCCAAGAAAAGGAAATACATCCCTTTATTTGAATTTATTTTACCTCTTAACGAGAAGATTTTGCAATTCCCAATTTTTTTTACCATAGCTTGATCCATTCGTACATTTTTTGAAGGGGTAAAAATTAAAATGTCTCATAAGTTTATGGATAAATTTCAGAATAGTCCCATCAACTTTAAAGATTATCTTGGTTGTGCCAAGTTAATTAACTTCATCTTTGTTTTCCGTATATTGATATTATGCTCATACCTCACATATACATTCTTGAAGATAATTTTTAGGTCAACTCTAATAATTTTTTTATTTTTTTCTTACATGTAGAGAATTTAAAGTATTTTTTTCATTCTTATAAATTTTTCATTTCAATTTCACTCCAATAGCTCCCATTTTTCTAACTAATCCCTTATTTTAAAGAACCTCTATTTCAGTTTTACTCTAACAGTTTCCCTATTTAAAAAATCTCTATTTTTATTTGACTCAAATATCTATATTTATTTTAAAAAATAACATTAAAAACTATAGGGGCGTATTTTGATCCCCCAGTAATGGAGAATCTAAATGTCAAATCATTTATCTCCTAAAATATAAGGAATCATTTGGGATAACTATTGAAATTATATAACACTAACAAGTCTACTGAATTTGATGGTTTTGACCATTTGGAAGAGTTGTTGGAACTCCCCTTAATATAATGACATAAGCCACTTAAGATTTCAAAAATAATTTGTGTAAAATTAACTGTATCTTTTTGGTATATTATTTACGCAAACTAATTTTTTTGAATTACACTTTTAATTTATTCTCTATTTATCATGCATTGCTATTCAATGTGGTTTGTTATACAATGGAATTCAGTCATATTATCATCTTGGGAATCTCATGTTCCTTTTAACCTAAAATCAATGTGGGTGTAGCTAATCATAAAATTGTACCTACTCTTAGTATTGTACTTTATTATTTTTAATTTTAAAATTAACTTTATTTTTATTAAAATATTTTAAAATTATCTTATGTTATGCATAAATATTATGATTTGTCATCTTTCTTGTATATTAATGTGTTATATTATGATGAGTAAATGACTTAATACTTTCTTTATATTTTGTCAAAAATATACAATATTTTTCTTATATTTTAAAATGTAACTGATTACCCTCTATATTTTATAAAAGTAGCTCAGTACTTCTTATGTATTAAAACGTAGTTTGATTACCTCCTTGTATTTTAAAAACGTAATTAAATACCCCTGTGTTTTTAAAATCATATTTGAACATCCGCTTCCATTAAGAAAATCATTCATTTTAACAAAGGGTATTCAACTAAGTTCTTAAAAATACAGGGGTATTTAATTACTTTTTTAAAATATAGGGGGTAAATAAGCTTATTTATAAAATACATGAAGATATTCAGCTATTTTTATAAAATACATGTCAGTAATTAGTTAAATTTTAAAATACAAAAAGTATTGTACACTTTCGATAAAATCAAGAGCTGTTAAGTCATTTACTTTATTATAAATAACAAAAACATATTTGGATCTGTCGAGGTCGAAAACCTCACAGTTGAAGTTAGGAGCTACTTGCGCCGAGTTGGACTTTTCAGGTCGGCCTCCAAGCTCTATTTTCTGGGTCGGTTACCAGACCTGCACAAGGAAAAGAAGGAAAAGGCGGGGTGATGACCCAGATTTTTCCCTCGAGCGTGCGAATGATTAGTATGTCCAAGCTGGCAAGGTAGTTGAGAGCATTTAATAACGAGTTACCTCCTTAAATGAAGAGAGTGGAGCTCTATTTATACTAAGTTCTGGTCTGACAGCATTTAATGCAGCGCAGCTTTATGTCCCATCAGTACTTTATGTCCCATCAGAACAGCTGGAACTGAGGTCGGGGTTTCCAGGGTCGGGCCAGTCAACCTGGTTGGACATTCAGTTGAACGCGCTGGTCTTGGCATTGATTAGCCCGCCTCGGCTCGGGATGGATTCATACCTTAGCTCGAGAACCCCTCGTCAATTCCTCCCTCCCCCCCCAAGTCAAGATCGAGAGGGTGAGATCTAGAATTGGCAGTTCCTCCCGAGCTGTAGGTGTCCAACCCCGAGAGAGCAGGGATGGCCATGTCAGCGGTGCATGCCCAACGGATGGCTGACACATCACCTGGCGGTTCTGACGAGACGCGACGTTTGGACTTCCCGAGACGACTTTCAAGGGCGCCTATAAATAGGGCTTTGACATCCGAGATTCATTCCACACTTCGCTTTCCATCCCTCAAGAATTTTAGGTCGGACACCAAAGTGGTCGGAAGCAATTAGCTCAGAAGGAATCTTCTCAGGATTTGTCAGCTCGGAGCCAGATTGGTCAGTCGCCCTCCGCAATCAAGAGTAGTAGGTACGTCCCGACTCCCTTTAGTCATTCCTGTTCATTTATATTTAGTCTGTAGACAGGATAGGGAGGTCGGAGTCGGAAGATTCTCAGGCTATGGAGGTAAGGTCCTACGGTGGAGATGAGAGTTCGTCGAGCTCGGAATCTACCTCGAATAGGAACCATGGTGGAGAGAGAACCAGTTCGTCTTCAGGGTCAGCTCGAAAATTCGGGCCCCGGGAGAGCGATGATGACTGCTAGGTGATTGGGGTCAGAATGGCGCAAGAAGAGGCCGAGGCAGATCCTTTGGCCGACCTGGGAAACTTGGGAGATGGAGAGAACGACGAGCCATTGAACAAGTTGGAGGGGGTCGAGATACCACATGAGTACTTAGTTGGAGTTTCCGCCTCGGAGCCGACTGCAGCTGTCCTGACTAGGGCAGTCTGACCTCGGAGCTCAGCTACAGCCAGTGGTTCGTCAGGTCGGGGGAAGATGATAGAGCAGTTATTCGCTTGTTGCCAGCGCAAGTGTCATTCAACCATCGAGATGGCCAACGCTCCGCTGAGAGATTGGTCGGTGGACCGACACCACAAACTGAAGGTCCCTGGTCGGAATGACCCTGCCTACTACCCTCCGCCCGATCACTTTACGATTTACGACCTCGCCCTTGATGTCGTCCATCTTCCACTTCCTGGCTTTATTACAGGCATTCTGAACTACTTTGAGCTCAGCTCGGGTCAGATGTCACCAAACGGTTGGGCCATAATGGTGGCATTCTTCGTGTTCTGCCTCGAGAGGAAGACAGAGCCGACCTTGCGCCGTTTCAGGCATTTTTTTGTTTGCAAGCCCAACCCGAAGCAGCTAGGCTGGTTCCACTTCGCGGCTCGGGTCAACAATGCCATATTCACCAAGTGGCACTCCTCTAACAAGGGTTGGCACAACGACTACTATTAGGTTGAGTCGACAGTGAACCCGGGGTGCAGAATGGACTGGAATCTTTCACTGAAAAAAGACTTTGAATGACGACCCCAAGCTTTCCAAAGAGGAACTCGCCGAGGTCAGCGTGCTGAGGCCCGAGCCGGGTATGTTGATCGACATCGATAGTGTCCTCAGGTGGGACAAGGTATGGAAGTCCAAGTTATTCGGGAGAGAACTCGACCTGAGCGAAAAGCACCCACACTTACTTCCCGAGCCTGAAGAGAACGCTCATTCCGACACAGAAGAAGGTCAATTCGCAGGATCAATGCCCGACCTTCCCGTCTCCTTGTTTGTCGTTGCTCTTCTCGATTGGTAATTGGTCATTTTTCACCTTCTTTTCCTTTGTTTTTGCAGGCATGGCAGATACGGTGAAGCTCGCGTATCTCCAGAGAAGGAGAAAGCCCGATGCCAGTGGTGAAGCTTCGGCTGGGTCCGGTTTTGGCTCTGTCCCTCAAGAACAGAGGCAGCGGCCCGGGGGCCATGCGCGGGAGGTCGGCGCAGAGGTCTCGTTAGGATCTCCTTTGACAAAAAAGACGAGCTCAGGTGTGGCAATCCCCGAGAGCTCGGCATCCCGTCCTGACAACAGGAAGCAGCCCCTGCCCGAGTACTCCGGGAGGGGCAAGGCTGCGGAGGTGAGCCCTCCAAATAAGGATTTTGTGGAGGCTGCAAAGGTTGCTCGCGATCCCAAGCTGGGGTTAGTCCCGGCGGAGCAGCTTTCACTTGACCTGAGGACGGCCATAGTTACGGTAAGACATACCCAGACGTGCTGTCGTGGTTTCTTTTGTTGATTACTTTGACTGACAGCTTTGCTTTCTTCCGCACAGGCTGAGTCCCACATCCTCACGGCGCCTGGCCTACTTGCCCGGGCCCAGACTTACTGTGTGGAGCTCGAGCAGCGCTACACAGATGCCCCAGCCGAGCTAGAGTCCTTTAGGACGGATGCAGCCCAGAGGCATAAAGCAGATGAGGCAGAGATTGCCCGGCTAAGGAAGGAGCTCAAGGCTGAGAAGTCCCGCCGCGAGGCCGCGGCCAAGGACGTTGAGCACTACAAGTGGGAGAAGCGCGAGGCTGAAGCAAAGCTTAAGGACCTATTGGATCAGGTCAGCCCGCGAGGGAGAAGGCAGTGGAGGCCTTTAAGTCCAGCCAAGAGGCTGTGGACTGGCTAGCCACTGAGGGTGGGGTGATGGCCCGGACGCCGAGTTAGAGTACTACTTTCGAGGCCAGGTTGCAGCTCGCGAGAGGGCGAAGACCTTTTTCCCTGCCGCCAAGAACGATTATATCGAGATCTTGGGGGCCCCGCCCCCAGAATTCTAGGAGATTCCCGAGCTACCGGTCGACCTGACGTCCCAGGCAAAAAAGGTGCTGGCGTTCGTCGAGAAGGGTATGGACCAGGTCGGCGACGTAGCCGAGGCCACCACCTCCACTGTTGCTCCCAAATAATAATTTCTTTTGTAAAGTCGCCCGGGTTGGGCTTTTGTAATTATGCCAAGGTCGGGCATGTGTAATTAATTTTAGTATTAATGAAATATCTATTTTATTTTTGTTTGCGTTTTGGTCGAGTTTGTACGCGTGTATCTTTCTCTTCGCAAATTTTCTTAAGTAAGTGGGGTCGGACCAACTTAATGGACCATACAAACTTAAGCGTAATGAACTGAGCTGGACACGGCTAGTGAATTAACACCCTAATCCAAGCTGGTTAATTGGGCAATTGTTTAATCATCGCCGACCTGGACTCGTCAGTCCGATTTAAAAGTGGTCAAACTAATATTGACAAATGTTGAGCTAGAGTTCGGACCCCAAACTAACATAACGACCTGAAGCCGGATTAAACCGAGTTGGAACTCAATTCGAACTGGCAAAACTTAACAAATTATTATCGATTATACCCTTGCTGGAACTTCGTCCGAGCCAGTTTTATTGATCATTAGCTCGTGATCAAGCTTGGCCATCGCGTTAATCCGAGGGGGTAGTAGCTTTGTAGCTGAGGCAATTTGTGCCCATGTCGGGAATTGCGCTGGTTTTGTTTTGTCCCCAGGTCGGGAATTGTACTTGTATGTAAAGATGCATTGTATTGAGTTTGTTCAAGCAATATCTTATCCCGGGGCCTTTACAAGATTTCTCAGCTCGGGGCCGTTTACAAAGTGTTTCGGCTCGGGGCTATTACAAAGTATTTTGGTTCGAGGCCGCTAGAAAAAATACCACTTCAGGTGTTCCGAGTGCCATGCGTTCTTCAATAGCTTCCCGTTCTTGTCGCGAAGGTAGAAGGTCCCGGGTCGGACTTCTTTCACGACTTCATAGGGTCCCTACCAAGTTGGGAAAAACTTGTTACTGGAACGCGACGAAAAGATGGCCTTCCTGAGCACGAGGTTGCCAACCTTAATAGGTTTAGGCTTAACCTGTTTGGCAAAGGCCCTTTGCATGACAACTTTACTGGCCAGCATTCTGATTTGAGCTTTAGCTCGAAGCTCTTCATCGAGGTCGAACTCATCACGAATCCGTGCTCCGTTTGTTTCTGGATCATGGTGGAGGGTTCTACTGGTCGGAGACCCGATCTCCACTGGCAGCACCGCTTGAGTGCCGAAGGTCAGTTCAAAGGGCGATTCTCCCGTTGTCAAGCTAGTGTTGATCCGCTGAGCCCACAACACCTCGGGAAGAATTGATGCCCATTGGCCCTCTGCTTCCTCCAGCTTGGTTTTCAGGCCCTGCAAAATGATTTGGTTAGTCCTTTCAACTTGGCCATTACTTTGAGGGTGAGCAATAGGTGAGAATCTGAGGTCGATCCCAATCTCAGCACATTTGCCTCGAAAGTATGCACTATCGAATTGTTTACCGTGATCGGTGATGATGACCTTTGGCACCCCAAATCGGCTAATGATATTTTTCCATACGAAATCCCAAGCTGCCTTTTCTGTTATTCTAGCAACACCTTCAGTCTCGGGCCATTTAGTGAAGTAGTCTACAGCTATGAAAGCGGGCTTCTTTTGGCCGACACTGGTCGGCAACGGGCCGATGATGTCTAGACCCCATTAATAGAATGGCCATGGGCTCACTATCACTGTGAGGTCCAGAGCAGGCTTCCTCTGTATATTGGCGAACCTCTGGCAGGTGTCGCACTTTTTTACATACTCTTTGGCATCCTGCTCTAAGGTTGGCCAGAAATAGCCTTACCTTAATGCCTTCCGAGCCAGAGCTTTGCCTCCTAAGTGGTTTCCACATACCCCTTCATGAATCTCCCGGAGTACATAGTTTCCCTCTTCGGGTCCAACACATTTCAAGAGAGGCCAAGTGTAAGCTCTCTTATAGAGTTGCCCGGCAATTATGACAAACCTTGAGGCCTGTTTCATGAGCTTCCGAACTGCTTTTTCATCTTCCGGGGTCATACCCCCCTCCAAGTAGTCCATGATTAGTTTGGTCCAATCTGGGCTTAGATTGAGCTCAGCTACAGCTTGCACCCCCATCTGAATACTGGGTTTGGATACTTCTTCAACATGGACCAGGGCAGGTCGGCTCTCGCCCAAGGCCAACCTGGACAGGGCATCAGCCTTCATATTCTCTTCCCTGGGAATCTGCTGTATCGTGAACCTTCTGAGCCCCGAGGTCAAATCCTTGACTCTGTTGAGGTAGGCCAGCATAACACTGTCCTTGGCTTCAAACTCTCCCAATATCTGACTAGAAACCAGTTGAGAGTCGGTACTTAAGTCGACTATTTGTGCCCCGAGCGGAGCTGCAATTTTTAGTCCTGCAATCACTGCTTCGTATTCTGCTTCGTTGTTGGACGCCGGAAAGGTGAACTTCAGGGAGTATTGGTGCTCATGCCTGGTTGGGTCGAGGATGACCACCCCAGCTCCGCTTCCGGACTTCCCTGAGGCCCCATCCACATGGACCTTCCACACGTCCTCCGGGTCACGCTCTGCTCGGACAGTGCATTCTACCACAAAGTCCGCGATGGCTTGGGCTTTGATGGCTGTTCTGGGCTAGTAGGTGATGTCAAATTGACTCAGCTCAACTGCCCATTTCAGTAGCCTGCCCGACGCCTCCGGCTTGTGCATGATGGACTTGAGCGGGGCATCCGTCATGACCTTAACTGGATGAGCCTCAAAGTATGGCTTCAATTTTCTTGCCGCTGTGATGAGCACGATGGCGAGTTTTTCCAAGGAGGAGTATCTCGCCTCGGCCCCTTGCAAGGTTTTGCTAACATAATAGACCGGCTTTTGCTCCTTTCCTTCTTCTCGGACTAGTGCTGCCGCCACTGCTGTTCCCGAGCATGTTAAATATAGTACCAGCTCCTCCCCCACCTCAGGTCGGGATAACAGGGGTGGCGAAGCTAGGTACCTTTTCAGCTCTTGGAAGGCGTTCTGGTATTCCTCAGTCCATTCAAAGTTCTTAGGATTCCTCAATATCTTGAACAAAAGAGCACACTTGTCAGTCGACCTGGACATGAATCTGCTCAGCGCTGCGACCTTGCCTGCTAACACTTGGATATCCTTCACGCAGGTCGGCAGAGCCAGGTCGAGTATCGCCTGGACCTTCTCCGAGTTGGCTTCTATTCTGCGGGCTGTGACCATGAATCCCAGGAATTTTCCTGCCTTGACGCCGAATGCGCACTTTTTCGGGTTCAGCTTTATCCCAAAGTGCTCCATTACGGTGAAGGCTTCAGCCAGGTCGTCTACACGATCTTCCACCCTTCTGCTTTTGACCAACATGTCATCTACATAGATTTTCATATTCCGGCCAATCTGATTTTTGAAGACCTTGTTCACCATCTGAGTGTAGGTAGCTCCAGCATTCTTGAGGCCAAAAGGAATGACCTCATAGTAGTAGAGCCCTTTATCGGTAGTGAAGGCGGTCTTCTCTTTGTCTTCGGGAGCCATCTTGATTTGGTTATAGCCTTTGAAGGCATCCATGAAAGAGAGTAGCTCGAACCCGGAGGTGGCGTCCACTATCTGATCGATCCGTGGTAGGGGAAAATAGTCCTTAGGGCAAGCTTTGTTGAGGTTGGTGAAGTCAATACACAGTCTCCAACCACCTAAGGACTTAGTCACCAGCACCACATTGGATAACCAGATTAGGTACTGTATTTCCTTTATGTGGCCGGCGTCCACTAACTTATCCACCTCTTCGGCTATGATTTGTTGTTTATCATAATGAAAGTGCATGCGCTTTTGCTTTACCGGATAGTGATTTGGGTCGGCATTCAGGCGATGCTCAATCACATTCGAGTCAATCTCTATCATGTCAGAGGCAGACCAGGCAAATACATGTTCATTCTTTAAAAGAAATTGCTTATACCTTTCTTGAGGTTGGCAGAGAGTTCACTCCCGATCTTTGCCCTCTTGGTTTCATCAGAGAGCTCCACCTCCTGAAGGTCTTCAGCCGGGCTTCCTCTCTTAGCATCTCTCTTTTCTTCGGGCAGATCTGGTCCCCAGCCGATTTGATACTTGGGCCGGAGTGAGTGTTCATAACATTCCCGAGCTAAGAGCTGGGCTCCACGAATGGTAGCCACTCCGGCCAGGGTTGGGAATTTCAGGGCCTGGTGGTAAGTTGAGGGGACGGCCCTGAAGTGATTGAGTGCCACCTGACCTAAGATCCCATTGTAAGTAGAGTTGCAATCTATTATTATGAAGTTGGATTGCATCGATACCCATTTATCCCCATCTTCTAGCTTCAGCGGTAGGTTGATGACTCCTTCGGCTCGGTGAGACTGCCCGGTGAAACCAGCTAAAGTACCCTTCAATGGCCTGAGTCGGTTCCTGTCTAACCCCATTTGCTCAAAAGCGCTGAGGAATAAGACTTCTGCTGAGCTCTCGGTGTCCACCATCAACCTCTTGACAGTGAAGTTGGCTATTTCAGCGCTGATCACCAGTGGGTCGTCATGAGGCAATATCACCCCCTCCAGGTCTTTTGAGGAGAAGGTGAGCTCCTGCATCCCCGGGGCCGGTCCCCGCATCGGTCCATACTCCCTCCCAGCATGAACATAACCCTTCCTGCCTGCTGAGGTCTCTCCTCCTGACGCCAATCCTCCCGCAATGGTCTCAATCATGGCCAAGCGTCCGCCCCCAGCCTGGCGCCTGGGCGGACTCCTCTCCCTATCCCTTTGGTCGGGATTTCGGGTCAACTGCGGATCTACATATCTCCGGAGGTGGCCTCGGGCTATCAATGCCTCAATCTCTTGTTTCAAGTCTTTACACTCTTCGATGGTATGGCTGTAGTCCATGTGGTAGCGGCAATACTTGGTTCTATTGCGCTTCTTGGGTCGGCCCTTCATCCTTGGAGCTGGAGGCAAGTGGTTCTGGTGTTAGATCTCCATTAGGATCTGCTCCCTCGAGGTGTTAAGGGGAGTGAACATGGTGAACCGGGGGTTCTGCTTTGGCTGTTGAGGCTGCTTGCCTCGGTCATTCTGGACTTTACCCCAAGTTGGGCTCGGGAGGCCTCTCCCTTCTTGCTGGCTTCCTTCTCCTTGTCATCATCCCTTTTCGCCTGATAGATTTCCTCCGAGTGTATGTACCCTTCTGCTCGTACCATCAGCTCGAATACAATGTCCACGGGGTCGATTGCCAGTGAGGATGTGAGGGGGCCCGACCTGAGCCCACTCTGGTAAGCCATCAACGCCATGGAGTCCTCCAGGTTGAGAATTCGGAGGGACTCTTCATTGAATCTGGCCGTGTAGGCCCTCGAACTTTCCCCTCTATGTTGCTTCACCAGCAGCAATGTAGAAGTATGGCGGGTGGCGCGTTGGCTCCCAGCGAAGCGGGACAGGAAAGCCTCAGCCAGCTAGTGAAAACTTGCGATTGAACCAGGACGAAGTTTCTGGAACCAGTCTAAGGCATTGCCAACCAGGGTGGTTGGGAATGTCTTTGCCTTCATGAGATCTGGCATGTCATGCAGAGTCACGTGGTGATCAAAATTAAGCAGGTGGCTAGCTGGGTCTCCATTTCCGTTGTAGACAGCCAGGTTGGGCATACGGTTGCCAATGGGCAGCGGTGTGGTTAGTACCTCAGGAGAGAGTGGGCTTACGCCGAGCTAGTTGATGACCTTGGCTATGGCAACTGCGGTCTTGGCTTGTTCGGGGTCGGCTTGAGCCGCCCTTTTACCTCTCGCCGCGTTGGATCTAGCCACCGGCTCTAGGAAACCCTCCTCGTCCTGCGTCCGTTTTCGCCTTGACTATGGGATGTGGAATTGCGGACGCGATGGCCGCGGCATAGCCTCTTGCGGAGCTAAGGGGCCCTCAGCTAGCCGGGCTACCTGCTCCTTAAGTTCCTTGAACATCCTCAGCATCATCCTTATATCCGGTGATAGGCTGGGGTTGGGGTCTCCTTTTGCTGTGGGGTTGGTTTGAGTGGCTAAGTGTATACGTTGGCTCGTTCCAACATCGGCTTGGGTTAAGTTTTGGCTAGGTGGCTAAGTGTATACGTTGGCTCGTTCCAACGTCGGCTTGGGTTAAGTTTTGGCTAGGCACCTGCGTGGTTTCGAGGTCCCCTTCCGGGTTGGGCGAATCCTCTACCGGTGTGATGTGGCTTCTAGTTTGCACCATAATGGTTTCTCAATGAGTGGTGAAGAGAGTTATAAAAGAACTCGTCGTTCCCACAGACGGCGCCAAACTGTCGAGGTCGAAAACCTCACAGTTGAAGTTAGGAGCTACTTGCGCCGAGCTGGACTTTTCAGGTCGGCCTCCGAGCTGTATTTTTCGGGTCGACTACTAGACCTGCACAAGGAAAAGAAGGAAAAGGCGGGGTGATGACCCAGATTTTCTCCTCGAGCGTGCGAATGATTAGTATGTCCGAGCTAGCAAGGTAGCTGAGAGCATTTAATAACGAGTTACCTCCTTAATTGAAGAGGGTGGAGCTCTATTTATATTAAGTTCTGGTCTGACAGCATTTAATGCAGTGCAACTTTATGTCCCATCAGTGCTTTATGTCCCATCGGAACAGCTGAAACTGAGGTCGGGGTTTCCGGGATCGGGCCAGTCAACCTGGTTGGACATTCAGTTGAACGCGCTAGCCTTGACGCTGATTAACCCGCCTCGACTCGGGATGGATTCGTACCTCAGTTCAGAAACCCCTCGTCAAGATCATTGGTATATTAATTATTATTTGATAGTTGCTAATGGAATGACTTAGCATGAAGGAATGTGAGTAATCTTCAAAGTCGACGAACCATCTAAAATTTGTCCATAAAATCATGAGGCATTTTGTCTTTAACCTTTTAAAAAGTGTCGCTTAACAATTTCAATTTATGTTAGAAATGAGACTGTTGGAATATCCATTCAGGAGCTTAGCATTGGTTAAGAAAAAAAAAAATGCAGTTCATTATGAAGTATAGAGAAGGGTTTTTTTTTTTTGATTAAATAAGCAAGTGACTCTATTGATTTATAAAAAATATGTACAAAAGTTCAGAAACAAAAAAACATACTCACAAGAGATGGGAATAATTAAATCCCTCAAGTTATACAAATGGACCTATTGAGTATTTAACACTAATTTGTAAACTATTCTTAATCCGAGCAAAATTTTGATCTTCCGTCAAGGCTGAATTATAAAATGAAAAAAAAAAATAAAAAAAAAAAATTAAAAAAAAAAAAAAAAAAAAAAAAAGAAAAAAAAAAATAGAATAAAAATAAAATAATAAAACTACATAAAATAAAATATTTAGTAAAATAAAATAATAACAATAAAAATAAAAAATAAAATAAACTTTATAAAAGTTATCAATTTTCTAGGTTACACTAGAATTTTATATTTAAAATTATTTTTAATGCTAAAATCTAGATTTTAAAATTTAAAATTAAATAAATTTAACAAATTAAAAATAAAAATAAAAATAAATTAAATAATATTTAAATTTTTATTTTTATTTTTTTAAAATAGTAAATTTAAATTTTTAATTTTTGAAATGTCAAGTTAAATACTTTTTTACTCGTGTATTAGCAAAAGAATGCAAAATGTGTCATTATTTGTATACTTTGTTTGATTTTCTTGTTTTTTTAAGTTAGGGGTATTGTTGAAAAATTGTTCAACATTCCTAGGACTATTGAGTCTAAACCAAAAATAATAAAATAACATTCCTAGGAATTTGACAAAATATTTTCAAAAATATTTTTAACAAACTAAATACTTTTAATCACATTTATGGGAATGAAAAATCTATCCGTAAACTAAACTCCCCCTAAAGCTTGTTGTCTTTTGACCATTAGGGCTTGTTTGGATTCAGAAATAAAAATAATAATAAAGGAAATGAAATGATTCAATAATAAAGAAAAATGAATGGGAGGATTACATCTTGCTTGAATTAGGTTATATTATAAAGGAAAGGTTCATAAATAATTTCGGTAGGATTTCTTCTATTCCGAAACGTTATAGTGTTTGTTCAAGCAATTCATGAAAAAACTTATAATCGAAGATATATATATATATATATATATATATATATATATATATATATATATATATATATAAAGTTATCACAAGATAGAAATTAATTAACTAAGTCGATAAATAAAATAATCCAAAACTATGTGTCTATAACAACTTATCTAAAACTATGTGTCTATAACATCTAATTATCTAAGACCACATATCTACTTAAAAAGAAAAAAAAAAGAAAAAAAGTATACTATACCTATAAAATAACCGGCTTGTTTTCGAAATTAGAATGCTTCAATTGCGATTGGAGTTCTCACGCTGTGAACCTTATTAAACCAAGTGATGCTTCCAAACACAAACTTGCGTTGAGGCCATCCAACTTTTACATTTACTCTAAAGGTTGCTGTCTTCTGACCATCAGAGAAATCAAGAATATCTGGATGGACTTCAAGAAAAATGCCTTCAGGTTGTTCTATCTTGACCCGAAAAACTGTGGGATTACCATAGCGCCCGCGATAAGTAACTGTCCGGAACACTGAAGTTGAGCCAGTTAAATTAGCAACTGCAATAGAGGGATAGTTTAGATTGTAGGGTGCAATTGCCGGATAAGGGCACCGGATCCAGTGGCCGAGGACGGTCGACAATTTCTGTCTATCAACACCAATGCTGCAGAGATATGCAATAACATCTTCCATGTTGTAATCATAAACAAGGCCTGGATTTAAGGCTTGAGGTGGATTCAGATGGCCGGATCCAATATCAAACGGTGTTGCATCTCTAAGTGCTGATTTTATTGGTTTCCCAGTGTTATCATGGACAAAAGCTGTGCCAACAAGGATATTATTGTTAAAATTTAACATAAATTGAGCAACTACATTGACTATTCGGAAAACTAACCAGTTGTCATCAATGCAGATTTCAATTCAGCAGGGCTCCAATTATGATGATAGCCTTTCAAAATTGCAGCGACGCCAGAAGCATGAGGACAAGCCATTGAAGTTCCCGACATAATTTGAAAGTATGGAATATCACTAGCTTCTTCATTAAAAGTAGGGTATGATGCTACAATGTTCACGCCAGGGGCCGTTATGTCTGGCTGCAATCACAATTTTCACAGAAAATATTTTATTGAGAAGCTTCCAATCAGGCTCTGATCACATCTCAGTCACATTGGGAAATTAGTGATACATATATACCTTAATGATATCCGGTGCACTTCCAGGTCCTCTTGAAGAAAAGTAGGCTACTGTTGGTGCAGGCTTAGTGTCAAGATTTACTTGCGTTTTCTGAATGAGAGCAAGTGGATCCCTGTATATTTTGCTAAGTTTTAGCCATGGTTCGATTTTCAAAAGCTTCTGATTATAATTGATAACTACCGGATCATTCCATCCAACTCTCGGGTATACCAACAATGATGATTTTTGCAGTTCTACTTCATTACAAGAAAACGAACTAAACAAAGAATCTACAGATTAAGCTTTCAGGACTTACGTGTCTGTTCTTAGATACTCAGAAAGCACTGAAGCTTCATTGTGACCAATAACAACAACAGGGATTCCATGATCTGGTGATATTTCCTCTGTTCTTCTTGTATCGATGATTATTACTCCAGCACCACCTGCATTGCTGACAACAACTGCTTTCTCTAGTTTGTCATCATCTGGGTTTTCCATCGTGCAAACCACGATCTTTGTCTCTATCAATCTTCTGTCGAGTTCATTATTGCCCTTGCAAAAGCTGGAAAATTTACAGAATAAAATTATCGAAAGACATTTGCAAATCAGGGATGCACTCAACTCTAGTAATGCATATTGGCACGCAAATTTGGTCGTTTATATATACATTCGTGGTCTAGACTAACCTACCTTGCATTTTCAGGTTTAACACCTGGAAGTGCTGCAGAACTGGCAGCGATAAGTCTACGATAACCATCCATATCATTCGTGTTAAATCCATAGCCCTACAATAAGAGAAAAGACAATCTGTAAATGTAATCGTAAACAAAATTTTACGAAAATCCAGTTGTTGGAAATCAATAAATCACTTGCTAAGTTAGCAAAAATAAATAAATAATGACGACCTTCAAAGATTTCGAGTTCCCAAGTTGAACCCTAGTGACAAATTCCCTGTCAAGAGAACTAGCTCCAACAGTAAGAACCCAAGGAGCAGCATTTTGGACAGAAGCAGGCTCTCGCTTGTTTCCAGCACTAGCAGAAACAAGAATCCCGTTCTGGAAAGCATGTAAAGCTCCAATGTTAAAGCAATCGTCCAAGAATTGAGGTTGATTAATATGTGACATATCTTGACCAACAGACATTGTGATGATATCAACATTATCATGGATAGCATCATCATAAGCTTTAAGCATATCAGCACAACTACACAGATTGAACCAGCAGATCTTGTAGACTGCGATTCGGGCGTTGGGAGCTCCACCTCTCACATTGCTTGTTCCTGTTCCATCAACGTCTGCAGAATTGTGCAGAACTGATCCAACTGCAATGGAAGCAGTGTGGGTGCCATGCCCGAAATCATCACGAGCAGATGGATAATATAGGCGTCTAAATGACTCGAGGGGGCCAAATTGTTGTACCAAGCCTCCATAGTAGTAGCGCATACCGATAATTTTACTACAACATTGAAGTTGAAACACAAAACCAATTAGCTATATCTCTTGGGGTACATGTCCGATTTAGTTTCTTATCTTTACTGTGTTTAACAAGTCGGGTCTTTATCCTCTAAAGGATTAGTCACTGTTAGTCCTCTGGTCAAGTGGCCAAAGTACTAATAGTGACACGACTAACATAGATAAGAGACCAAAAATCAACTTGTCAAACCCGATTAAGATAAGGAACTAAATAGGGCATAAGCCCTATCTCTTTTCAGCTAATTACGATACCATCGGGGATTATATTAAAATCCAGAAGCAAATACTTGAATGGAAGTGCAAGTTAAACCGAATTGTTCTTAAATTTTTCGTTTCACGTATTACCGATTGCAGAAGGAATCAGGGCATTCTCCTCTCCATCTATCAGGCACGGGGCCAAGCCCATGTGCATTGAAACTTGGTGATTCAGGCCAGATTCCTGCAGATGAAGGTCGAGAACACGTGTGGTTAAATTCTACATTCAATGATTTATTGAAGTAAACATAAAACTTCTAAACATAATGTGCGGGTGATATTTTATCCTTTCTTTGTATAGTAAGAATTGAAAATTTGATATTTTATCCTTTCTTTGTATAGTAATTAAGAATTGATATATTGAATATCGATCTCTCTTTATATAACATCACCGGATCATGTTGATGCTCTTACCACTATCAAAGTGACCAACAATAACATCATGGCCCTTTCGGAGAGAATTATGAGTGAATCTGCTCTCAGCAGAAGCTCCCATGAAGTCCCATGACCTTGTTGTATGAGGTTTGTAAAACTTGCTCTCAAAAACTGAAACAACAGATTCATTCTCTGCAATATAAAGTCAAAAACATGTGAATTGTTTTAGTTTCTTGAGTAAATTAATTAATAAACTAAGGATGTTATAAGATTCTATAAGGATAATGAAACCAAGGATATGACCCTACCATAAATGTATATAAGGAGCAATATATATGTGACAAGTCCAGTATTACTATAAGATGGTAAAAATAATTAGTTGCAACCATCATGGTTCAGTCGATGCATAAAATTATTCTTATAGTAATAAAATTAATTAGTTGCAACCACGTCATGGCGCAGTCGATACATAAAATTATTTTCCAAGTCTTATAGTAATAAAAGGAATTAGTTGCAACCCCGTTATGGCGTAGTTGATACATAAAATTATTTTCCAAGTCTTAGAGTAATAAAAGTAATTTGTTGCAACCACGTTATGGTGCAGTGGATGCATAAAATTATACTTGAGATTTCATTTGCTTGTTCAGGTGTAAGCATGGCTGAAAATCCTCTAAAACTCTTGTGATAATGGTGGATCGCAGCTTTTTGGGCATCAGCAGCGCTGCAAATTATTTTCAGATGTTGTAAATTTTGACTATACTCATAAAAAAGAAGCAGATTTTCCAGATAATAAGCAAAAGAAATATTAAATACTACCAAACAAGTTAGTGGAAAAAGCAAGCTGTTTGAATCTTACCTGCCAATAACCGAAGCTAGCATATCATGGTTAGAGGAGATCAGGGATTCTGAATTTGGCTCTGAGTGTGACCCCATGTAAACAATATAATGCTGCAAGAAATTGAGTTTACATGTTAATTATTTATTGTTCCAGGCACGACAAAAGTTATGGATTGGGTTCCTAATAGAGAGTGTATATTTGTCAAAAAAATTGTCAAAAACGACGGTCCGTCTTTTGTACGGAAATGAGATGGAATTATTGATACATAAATAGTGATAAAAAGGAGACAGTTTGGAGACGACTGTCTCAATTTAGTCATTGAAAATCAACATAAATGAGACAGAATATGTTATGCATAAAAAGTGACAGTTTGGAGACGGAAATGAGAAACTTTAGTTTTTTATGTTTGAACGGAGACAAATTGGATACGAAAAAAAGAATGTCATCTCTAATTCGTCTCTAGAAGAGACGAAATGGAGACAATCAAATTGACTCGTCTCCAATTCGTCTCTTAGAAGTCACGTATGGTGTAATTACGAGATACTACAAGACAAGAAAACAGGCAAGCATGGCCAAGCAACTATAAGTAACGTACCTTACGAGCATCGAAGCCATGGACTGAAGAAATTTGCACACAGAATAAAACAAGAAGAAGGCAAAGAACTTTCATGGTCACTTCACCAAAGCTGTAAGCCATCGAATAGTAGTAATCAATTCTCACAGCAACCACGAAAGTCTTTTTGGTTATCAGCAACCAGTGAATTAAGTCAAATTTATAGAGTAGCTAGGAGCTCAAATTAACCTAGTCTTGATAGAGTTGTCATGCAAGAAGAAGTCGATTAAGTCGTGTGTTTTATATTCTTACGCAGCTGAAGTTTTAACTAGTTAAATCTCCACAAATTTAGTTCATCTCGTCTTCTACCACCTTATTTTCCAAGTTCTTTTAAAATCATACTATCTCTACCTAGCTAGCTAGCTAGCATAGACCCTCCCGGACTATTATATATTATAGGAAAAATTTCACATTTAGTCTCTATTATTTATAAAGTGTCTTAATTTAGTCATTTTTGTTTAAAATGTTTCAATTTAGTTCATATTATTTTCCTAAAAGTTTTAATTTCATTCCTATTGTTTAAAGTTTTCAATTTCATCCTTATTATTTCCCAAAAAGTTTCAATTTCATCCATATTATTTTTAAAAAATTTCAAATTCATCTCTATTGTTTCTTAAAAAATTTTAATTTAGTCATTTGATAATAGGGACGAATTTGAAACTTTAAGAAAATAATAGGGATGAAATTAAAACTTTTTAAAAATAATAGAGACGAAGTTGAAACTTTTTAAAAAATAATAGGGACTAAATTGAGACATATTAAATAATATGGATGAAATTGAAACTTTTGGTGAAACAATAGGGACTTAATTGAGATATTTTAAATAATAGAGACTAAAATGAGACACTTTGCAAACAATAAGGACTAAATGTGAAATTTCTCCTATATTATATTTGCTAATTAAAGTCGTTTGAATTGAGTCACTTAGGGGTAGGTGAAAAACTACTGTTGATCCCCTTTTAAAAAAATAAAAAAAATCGTTTGAGTTCTTGTTCAAATTGGATTCTTTTTTCGAAGAAATTAAAGGAGAAAAGAAAAAGTAAAAAATATGGTATATGACTATCAAGACATAACTAACTTTTGAAATTTGATGCACATTGTGGATCAATCTTATCTCGTGAGCTTTGCACATTATCTGTTGTATCTACATTGTAGGATAGCTGTTGTAGCTATAGCTTATCTTCTTTTTGCTACATATATTTGTACATGTAGTGAATTGATTAAATGGTATGAAATACTTGCATATCACTTGCTGAGTTCTTTTAATCACATAGGCAAATTGAATCCGACGTCTACAATATATATTTTTCCACTGATGTGATATATATTTTTTTGGTAAATGCTCTATATATTTAGTCCCTAATTTTTACCATGCTTAATAAATTGATCCCCTATCTTCAAAACTATATAGCTTTTGGCCCCTAATTTATGTTAGTTGTATCACTTTTAGTCATTTGGCAACTGTTTGTTAAAAAATTGATATGGCTTTGTCACGTGGAGTAATTCTATATATTACCTTTTTTTTAATCACTCTTTTATCATCTCTTATGTGGCATCCTACATGGCAATACCAACTAAACAATATATTTTTTCTCTTTTATTTTTTATTTTTTTCTTTATTCTCTCCCTTGTTATTTTTGTTCTCTCTCTTAATTAATATTTGCCAAATCTTTTCCTTCTTTATCTATAATCATATATATCAGATCTAATACCAAAATTAGACTTTTATCATACATTCCTGGTTCTAGCTTTATCAACGCTTCATTTTCTTTCCCATACGTCTGCGTTTCTGGTCAAATATAAAATCAATGAGAAAACAAAAGAACTCTTCGAAATTTTGGTGTGATGTCTGTGTTAACAATTGCCATTCCACTTTTATTTGCCTATATTTTTTCTCTCTCCCTTTTAATGTTTAGGTTCATGGTCCTTGATTTTAACCAAAACAAATGAATAGAACTGGTTCTGGTACCCATATGTGATGAATGATCAAAATTTACCACTACTATCAGTCAATCTATAAATAAAAAAAAAATGAACATGAATCCTAACAATAACACAAAATAATGGTCACAACTTACAAGCATGTCAATCTGCAATGACTCCTAAGAAAAAAAAATCAACTAAAAAAAAAACATAAGACTAATGGACTTGTCATGTTTATGTTCCACAAGATACAAGATAAGACTTTATAATGGAACTCGCCACAACAACAATCTAGAACTCGAATGGCATAATTGAATTTTTAATTTCAAATTAGATATACGCACCGCATAAGAGCATACAAATGTCATTCTCTCTTTCTTTTCTTTTTTCTGGGGAAAAATTAAGATAAACCATCTCTTATCAACAAGAATGATGATTTCAGGACAAGATATTCACATTGTATAGGCACATAAATATATGGTTAAAGATAAAAAAAAGGAAATGATTTGGATAATATTAATTAAGAGAGAGAAACAAATTAAGAAGGGAGAGAAAAAAGAAAAAAGAGAAGAAGAAAGATAATAAAAAAATATTGTCTAGTTGGCATGCTATGTAGGACGCCACATATGAGGTGATAAAAGAGTGATAAAAAAAAAGGTGATATATGGTATTATTTTTGTCACGTGTTATTCATGTGGGGTAAAAAGTCTACTTGGATCCACTTGTGGCCACATACCAGTATGTGAAAAACCTGTTAATTTCTTAACGAAATAGCGACAAAAGTTATATAGATAAAGGATCAAAACATATCACTTTTGAATATAGAAAACCAACTTGTGGACTAAATAGGACACTTTACCCTATTTTCCAACTTATCACCATCTAATTGGGAAAATGTCTTAACTTTGTTTGGTGGGAATTAGTATGCTGGAATAGGTTGAACATGAAATGACATTTCTGACTTTATTACCATTCCCATGCTTGGTATAAAATAATAAACCTGAAAATCCCATTCCTTAAGTAATCCAATTCACCCTAATTTGGGAATAGTTATTCCTGACAAAGCACATGGGAATAACTCATTCCCATGTATGTGGAAGTGAACTTATTTAACAAATATCAAAATGTGTTTTTAAAATATAACATGTATATAATAACAAAAAGAAAGTTATTATTGTTGTTGCTATTATTACTACTATTATTATTATTATTTATTATGAAAAAATTATGTTTTATTTGTTAATAATAATAATTATTATTATTATAATTATAATTATTGTTTATAATATAATTTATTATTTATCAATATTATTATTTATCAAGTGAGTAAAATACCCTTTCAAAACTTAACTTCTGCATAATAAAAAAAATGTTGATCTTTATCTTAATAACGATAATAATAATATTATAAATTTTTTATTTCTATTTTATTTATTAATAGTAATAATAATATTATCAAATGAACACAAATAACCTTTCAAAATGAAACAATGCATATAATAACAAAAGGTAATTATTGTTATTATTATTATTACTACTATTCTTCCTCCTCCTATTATTATTATTATTATTAGAACAATACATGTATATAATAATAAAAGGGCAATTTTCATTTTATAAAAGTCATTCATAATACTGTTATCATATATACCAAACATGAGTTTGGACTCAATACATTAATCCATATATTCAGTCTAGAGCATGTCAAGCATGACATAGTCTTGCCCAATTCTATTCTATTTCTTAACTCATTTCATTCCTCTAAATTCATTCAATTATACTAATAGTCATTTTAGTCATATAATTATCCTTTTTGTGAAAATTCTTTAGCCATTTTGATGCAAATAAATCTTAAAATGTGAGTCTATCAATAGGAATTAGCACAACTTGAAATCTCCAACACACAAACCCCCCCCCCCCCCCCCCCCCGCCCCCCCCCCCCAAATAAAATAAAAGCAGGTATAAAGTTGAAATGCTGAACACTGTACACCTAGGAGATTATTACACGATTTCTATTATATCATTTGGTATCTTTCTGCCGGATATATTTTCAACGAGATTCAAATCTCCTTTATTTCACGTTGAGATGTTAGTGGTTCTTCAATTTCCACCCAACCTATACATTCATCTCCAACTAATGATTTGTCCTTCGACGACAATTCATTGAGCAAATATAGGTTTAATATATCAAGCCAATGAATTATGACTTAATTATTTCATCGCTCAAATGCATTAATGTCTTTCAGCCTTTTCATTTTTTTAAGGCCAACTCTAACAGATTCTCTACCTTCTCCATGTAGGGATTTAAAATATTTTTCCTACATCTAGAGATCCCCTATTTTAGTTATGCTCGAACAACTTCCCTATATTTAATCAATTTCTTAATTTAGGAAATTCCTATTTCAGTTTTACTCCAACAACTTCCCTATTATAGGGACTCCCTATTTTTATTTTATTCTAATATTCTCTCATTTTATTTTAATTAAACATATCGTTTAACATTCTTTTATTTATATATGGTCTTTTTCTCGGAGACTAACTATTTTTAATTACCAAAATAAATTTTTTAATATTATTTTTTATTTTTTAATTTAATAATTTTTTAATAACTTTTAATTTTTTTTTTTATATTTGTTCATGATACTCTGTTATTTATATTTATTATATTATTTTTTATTTATTTTATTTTCTAATTTATTTTTTAAATTTAAAAACTTATTCAATTACTTCATTTTCCATCGGATTTTTATAGATGTCTTGTATTTTCAATGTCATATTTATGTTCTATAGGTCAATTCCTTTATGTCCTGTATTGTCAAAAATAGTCTAAAAAATATTAGACTGAAATTAGTATATTAGACTGAAATTAATATAATTAAAAAGCCAACATATTTTAAACTAAAATTAAACAAACAACAAAGCCCTAAATGTAATTACAAAAAAACTAAACTGATTTATAAAAAAAATTATAAAACTTAATCTACATATATGACCCTTTTGTTTCCATCTCCATCTTCTCTGACCAACAAGAACACCTCCATCTTCTCTGCCCAACAAAAAAACATCACAGGCTCTCACATACCACTCTCAACGAAACATTTTCTCATCACCCCCCTCTCTTCTCCTTCTCACAAGCATCACAACAAGTCACAGTACAATTCTTTTTCGAAACCCCAAAAAAAAAAAAAAAAATACCACCCCCTTCACCAAAAATCTGTCAACCGTGCCCTTCACTACCAACCCCCAACCAACACCATGATTTACCTTTGTGTTGCAGACAAGTTTTTGTCTTTTTTTTTTGGCTTTCTTTTCAGTTTTTTTTTTTTTTTTTTTTGGCGAAAATATGATCTTCTTTTGCTTTTTTTTTTTGGTGTAGATTGGAGAAACCTTCCTTTCCAACGTAAAAAAATCATACCGTTGGAGAGTTTAACTTTTAATTTTTTTTTTATATATTTTTCTGACAGGTACAGTACTTAGGGGATGGTGTATTTTCTCCTACATGTAGAGAAATGAAAATGGGTGTAGGAATACCTTACAATTTAAGGGATGGGATAGGAAATTTGTTAGAGTGCAAATTAGCCAATTTCTTCCCTACATGTAGAGTAGGGGATGAGTTAGGAACTCTTTTAGAGTTGGTAAGGGTGCATATGGGATAATGCTCTTGTTATTGAAATTGGGAGATCACTCCAATAAAGTTATTATAAAAAGAATTAATAAGTCAATAGACATAAGTCAAATCTTTTAATAAATTCATGTGACTTAACTTGATTGGGAGATTATTACTTTTTGTTTTATGTTTTTACAAAGTTTATCACGTTTTTCTATAACAAACTTGTTACTCATTAATATCCTTCCTAGAATACAGACTTTATATATCACGATGGCATAATATAAATCAAACGCCTATAATGTAAATTAAATTATTCGACTACTTCAAAATTTTATTTTAACTTATAGTAACCTAAATTCACCCTGTGACATAGATGGAGAAAGCTAGAGTGAGAAAAATATTTCGGCTGTATGAGTTTCGCTGAGGAACAAACAAATGTGGTATGTTAAGATAAAGGCTCAAAATACTTAATTAATTACATAATTCTATTTATATAAGGGAAATAATGATGTGACGAAAAGTAATTAGTTTAGATTACAAGTGGCCTCATGGTCTAAAGTTAGGTAACAATCTTTCTATAAAATTGTCTTCTTTCTTTTCTTTTCGGTCTAGATGTTCATTAATTATAGAAAGTTACAAGAGGATGGAGCTAAATCAAGTGGCTCCAAAAAATCCCAAAACAACATAACAAATAGGTCCAACCATAGAGGCCCAAACAGAAACGAATAGAACTAGCTAGGCCAGCCCCAAGAAAACAAAGAAACCCAGGGAAATCATAATCTTGAAAAACCAATTATAGCTTTTTGCATTAGGTGAAAACAGTGTCGGTCCAAGTTATGGGCTGTTTGGACCTGTATCCAAGGCCCTCTTAATTCACGGTCCCAATTTAAAGAAATTATTATTTTTTTTTTAAGATAAAGGTCTATTCTAAATTAATTTTGGTCTATTTTTATATAAGTCTATCTTTTTGTTAATTTGTAATATTATGTTATTTTATAATTCTAATTTTGGTGTTTTGTTTTTTATTTGTAGTGATTATTTTAATATAAAATTTAAAATTTTTTTATTAAAAAAAAACTTAATTATTAAAGTTTCTATTTAGAATATTGTCCAAGGTCTCCAAATTATTTGAGACGGCTCTGGGTGAAAACCAACCAACAAAACCACTCATGGTAAACAACAATCAGAGGTACAATACCTTAAAAGCAAAAAGGCTATAAAAGGCATCATCTGGGAAGAAAGGGAAGAAGGAAAGGTTCACGCGTGACATAGAGAGGCCAAGGTCCAAAAGAAAAAGGTAGAAAGAGAAGTAAGGCCATAGCGGTGAGGGGATAGAAGGGATCGTGTAGGATTCCTAAGAAATCAATCATCTGCTTCTCGCGTTTCTTAAATAGTTGAGACATTGAGGAAAAACATTCAATTAGAATCTCTAAGGTAGATGATAGTTGATAAAAGAATATTTGATCATAATTTTCAGTATAAATACTGCGTCTAACATGAAATTTTAAATATCGTAGAACAAAATATAATACAATGAGATATAATAGAATAAAAATGAAGATAGAGAACAAATTACTTACTCTTGATGGTCAAAGTCAGCCCCTTTGTTTCGAATTTTTTAGTCCATAATGGATCAAATCTCCCCAAGTAAGAGTGAAGAGAAGCTGAAGTATGGGAAATGAAGGGGATGCACCAACACTACATTGTATCAGTACACCCTATAATGAGTAACCCTTAAGGGAGAGAGCAGTGGCAGAGCGACTTTAAAAAGTTATGGGAGGTGCCTTATTTTTATTTTTTGGCTAACGATTTTTTTCAATTATATTCTCTGATTTTCTCACGCTTAGAATGATATATGTTGTACTTCTGTTGAGTGAAGAGAGAGAGTGTGAGAAAAAGAGAGAAATGAGAGAAAAATATAAGAAAAAATTGGGCAAGTTTTTATCAAACATAAAATCGAAAGTGATTTTTTATCCAATTGAGCTAAAATTGGTGAGTAAGTTCGTGACTCAAACTTTTACAATCTAAATTGAACAGTGCAAATTGATTTTGGAGCTCTCTAAGGCGATTTTATGCTGCATGTATAGTAGCTCATTTTCTTATTATTTTTATCTATAGGTTATTGTTATAATTTTTTATGCTCGAAACTTTTTTAATCTCAATTTGAATTGAATTTCTAATTTGTTATTTGTTAAATATGGCACATATAATTTTTTAAAATAAAATTAACTTCTAAGTAATAATTTTCCTACATCTAATGAAAGGAATTTTTTCTATTTACAATGACTATAGTAATTTATTTTTTTCTCTTTTGTATATGTCATTACTATATTGAGGTTGAGTCATGTCTTAAAAATTTCATTTGTACTATAATGTACTTAAATTAATATTATTTTATTATAATATATTATGATTTGTCATCATTGAAAACATAATTTTAGGTATAAAGCCAACAACTTTTTAATAATTTATATAAAAATTTATGCATAAATGAGCGTCACGATCTCTGATTATTAATTTCACTATTGTAGTGTTCACTCTGAATTCGAGTGCTTGACTCCACCATTAAGAGAGACAGAGAGTATATTGTCCATTTCGCCTATGTTAAATGTAAGTGCAAATCTTTTTTTTCTTTTTTTTTTGTCAAGAATGAAAGTGCAAATCCTGATATAGAAAGAAAGGAAAAGGAAATCACAACTAGGAGTACTAGGCCCTTGACAATTTCTTAGAATGCATCCAATCGATTGACTTTTGGATGCCCTTTTCCCATTTCTTTCCGAAAAGATATGAAAAGTTGGAGATTTAAAGGTTGCAAATTGCAATGATTAGTAGTTTTCATCAAATTCGAAGAGCTTTCCTTAGAAGGCATTTCTATAGCTACTTCCCCAGCTTGTTTACGCTAAAGTTTTTACAAATTGCAGATTCTGCGTTCTTTTCCCTTTCTCTGTAATTAAGAACCATTTTTTTTTAAAACAAATTTATAATGGAGACAAAAACCGTAATAAAAATTTAATTTAATTTTTTTTAATAATTATTCACTATTTGAGCATTTCATCCCACTCATGAGTTTTTTCATACACTTTTGAGCCTTGTCATTGGTTTGGGCTGGTAAGACCAATTTTAAATCCTTTGATATTGACCTCTCTTACCAACAAATAGAAAAAAAAATGACATCTTCTAAAAGAGCAAATTCGGTTTGAGTAATTGTGATAGCCGTAATCTAACTAATTATTGTGGATTATTATTTTATTCACCTTATCAATATCTCAAATCAATTATAGAGTCTGACAAAAAAAAAATCAATTTAGATTCTGTTTAACACCTAATGGTATCTTCAATGGAGGCTCTAAAAGGCGAGATTTTTCAAAATTGGGTAGTTTTAGAGTCCAAATACCCAAAAAGTAACACTATTCATGATAAAAGTATGTAGAGTTTATCACTTTTAACTTAAAAGATGCCAAAATAGTTACTCAATCTAATTTTTGAGCTCTAAATTTGATGACAAAAATGTAAATTGGGTCTTTATTTTGGCATTTTTTAAACCAAAAATAATAGACCCACATACTTTTATCATGAATAATATTACTTTTTTGACATTTGGAGCTCTAAAACTACCCAATTTTAAAAAGTCTCACATTTTAGAGCCTTTATTGGAGATACCCTAAGTGAACACCCAAATCGAATATTTATGTTGAACCATTATTTATCTTGTCTCTAAAAAAAAGAGATTTGAAACAAAATTGCAAAATGGAATAAAATGAAAACACCACAATTAGTAGATTATTAAAACTATAAAATATTATTATTATTATGCAGGCCTTCTTTTTTTTTAAAATAATTTTAAAAAAATTTAAAATTATACAACTTAATTAATAAAATTCAAACTTATACCTTTTAAATATATAAAAAGTAACATTACTATCGAACTAAATTTCTAATATCCGCGCTTCTTTGATGAAACGGCAAGAAAGGGAACCAAACCCCATATAGAAAAATGTATTTTGTCGCAGTGTCACAAATTTGACCCCAAAAAGGGGTATTGAACACAGCTAAGCGCACACGCAATTGAAAAATACAAACAATAATAATCACATTCATCCCCTTAACCCATCACGTAACCTTCCAAAAATTGGACCACATTATCAAGCCACGTACTCATATCCATCATATTCATAGCTCCCGTGGTCCATTTTTCATTGCAACATTAAGGTAAAAACCACTCAACTTTCTTTTTTGGCCCGTTCTATCGTGTCCTCTATTATTGCGATTTGTCACGTATCATTATTTACATTTTACTTTTTTTTTTATCAAATATTATATTTATTTTTGAATAAATACATCTCACTTACATGCTACGTTTTGACATAAAGTTATATCGAACATTAATTTAGATAATACAATTGGTAGATACATGGTGTTAATTTAGATAGGACAAATTGAATAAATAGTATATATTATTTATAAATTTTAGATAAATAATTTTTATTGTTTTAGAAGTTATGCTGTTAGTTTTCATTGTTTATAAAAATTCCACCAATAGTCCTCATTATTTCAAAAGTCATTCAGTTAATTTCTATTGTTTGCAAAAGTTTCTCTATTAATTCTCAATATTTGTAAATGCATTTGTAAATATTGGGAACTAATGTAGAACTTTTACAAATAATGAGGACTAATAGAAAGATTTTTATAAGCAATAGGGACTAATTGAATGACTTGTGAAACAATAGGGACTATTGGTGAAACTTTTATAAATAATAGAGACTAATTGAGTGACTTTTAAAATAATGAAAACTATTTATCAAAAATTTATAAATAATAAAAACTACTTGTGAGATTTATCTTTTAAATAATACCTATAATGATTTGCCGTTCTTTTTTTGATGTAATAAAAGTTAAAATCATAATTAAATTTAAAATATTTAATTATAACAAATAATTATTTAACAATTTCAATTACCTTTTAAATTTTATAATTAATTAGTGTTCTTTGTAATAATAAATTATCATACAATGTCGTCATTCTCGTTATTAAATTCTCTCAATTTTTTGTCCCCTTTCTTTGATCCTTCCTTTCATCTCTCTCCTCTCCCTTCATTATCTTTCCTTTCAGCCTCAACCTTTCTCACCATAAAACTTCCACAAACAAATTGCATTTCACATCTTTCTACAAACCCATATATCATAATCTATCATCTTCACAGATCATCAAAAAGCCTTTGTTGCATCTCTTAATCAAATCTTGAAATATATATTTATACAAACCCATATATACACACATATATAAAATATATAGTAAAAAGATCCAAAAGATATGGCAGAAGAGCATGGTTTTCAAGCACAAGAAGGGCCACGTCTATGTGCTAACAATTGTGGATTTTTTGGCAGCCCTGCAACCCAAAACCTTTGTTCAAAGTGTTACAGAGATGTTTTTCTCAAGAAAGAACAAAACAAGTCATCAAAGCCTTGTGTTGATTCTTCTTTATTCACGTTGCCTTCCTCTTCTTCTTCGTCATCAATACCATCTGTGAAGGAAGCAGCTGCTGATTCTGTTAGAGAGGCTTTGGGTGGGGTTTCTGTTGGTGATGATATTCATCCAGGGAGGTCAACGGTGTTGGAAGCGGCGGTGCAGGCGGCGGCAGCGGTGGAGCAGCCGAACCGGTGCATGGTTTGCAAGAAGAAGGTGGGGTTGACCGGGTTTAGTTGTAGGTGTGGAACCACCTTCTGTGGGACCCACAGGTACCCGGAACAACATGGGTGCACGTTTGACTTCAAGGCCATGGGAAGAGACGCCATTGCTAAGGCTAATCCAATTGTCAAGGCTGAAAAATTGGAGAAAATTTGAAATTGATCTCAGCCTTAGAATATCAGTTATGATGATGAAGATGAAGATAATCAATCATGATCTTTGTTCCCACGAGATCGAAACAAACCTCACAAGTAATTAGGAAAAAAAAAATAAGAGAGAAAAAGACAATGGGGATGTTTATGGGGTGATATGTGATGCGGAGCTTATGTGCATGTTGATAATATGTATATTTTTTTACATCTTTGTTTATTTTGTTTTTTTTCTTTTTTTAGTATTTGGTCTTCTTTGTTAATAATTTATGTGGCCTTGCTTGTTAATAGAAAAGTTTAATTGGTGTTGATAATATGCCTCCATTATTGACTGAGTTTTCGCGTTACTTTTTGTTCACGTAGTTTTTAGCGGTTACAATACTTAAATTTTTTTTTTGTAATACTTCAATTAAAAAATAACAAAATTATTAATGCAATAAGCTTTTAATTGTAATGGTTATTATTATTTTATTTAATTATAATGGTTATCATTATTTTATTGACAATAGTTAATGAGATTATTATTCGTAATTATAATTTAATTTATAATAAAATTATATATAACCGTTAATTTTAATTTAAATTTATAATAATTTTAAATATTACAATTGATTAAAAATGTAATAGTGAGCATCGGTAATCGTTATTAGGAGATTTCATTTCGTGTTGTTTTTTATTTACGTAGCTTTCATGAGACGTCGGTAACGATGATTTTTTTTTTTTTTTTTTGTCAGACGGTATTTGCACACGAATACGATGTGCTAGTCGCCCATGTTATTAACATTTGTATTTGTGCTAAACAATGACAGCATTCACCACTCACCTCGGTTTTTAGATAACTTAGATTTCGACAATGTACCTGTTCTATCAATAAATAACGCGATAAATGTTGTTTGATATATATAACTCTTGGGAGTTGTTCTTCCGTCCATTTGAGTGGATGAAATAATTTTCAAACTCTTGGATCTACACAAATGGTGAGACGTAGATGAAAGAGAGCCTTTACTAGAAATTGATGTCTTTATTTCATTGAATCCGGTGGTTTCAAATTGAATCTTATACGGTGAATTTGAAGATTATTATTTTTTGTTATATATATATATATATATATATATATATATATATATATATATATATATATATATATATATATATTTATTTATTTATTTATGTAGGAGATATTATATATTTTAATACTTTCTTTACGCATGATTCGTGAGAACTGATAATCAAGAGTTGGCATTAAGATGCACGAGTTAGGTGAGAGCGAGAACTGAGTGCGGTCATAAGGGTGCACGAGTCAATGAAATGGGTCATACATGGATGAATATGGGATGCACAAGTAAGGCAAGAGCAAGAACTAAGTGTAGTAATGGGGGATCACTAGTCAACGAGATGGGTCACATGTGGATGGATATGGGATGCACAAGTCAGGCAAGAGCAAGTCAACGAGATAGAACACTCGTGGATGAATTTGATTAGACTAAGAGCCCAATTCTAATATCATATTAAGATAACCAACTGGATGAGGAGAACTAGTAGTTCCCCAGTATAATTTGTTAAGATTCTATCCTAAAACTAATTAATATTAGGAGTAGTCTAAGATCTTATATGGTAGTAGGTAGACTTGGAAGTTATAATTTTTTTATGTGGGGGAGATTATACATTCTAATAATCAAGATACGTCTTCAACAAATATCTATACAATTGGCCCCCAATTGACACTCCTGGGTAAAAAGGGAACAATTTATTTATTATTGAGTTCGATCCAAACCATCACATGCGAGCATACACCCTGTCCCATCCAGTCTGGTTCAGTTCATGTGGGTTTAGTGATGGATCCAGACACTCAAACTTAAAAGGTACACTAATGCTATGAGAGATGTCAAGATGTGTCCTTATATAACGAAACTGTTTAATATAATAGTTTTTTTAAAAAAAACTAAAAAAAAAAAGAAAAAAATATATTTTTCAAGTTGATATGTACCCTTTAATTATAAGTAGGTCCGCCAATGTGTGGGTCCATGGCTTTATTCTAATACCAACGCAATTGGCAAAAGTTTATAGGCGAGAACTTTTAGTAAAGATAGCAGACAAAAGAAAAGAATAATTCTAATGATCCCTTAAATTTTCTTATTAATGTGTACAGGGCACTTTTCCTGTTTGGTGCTAGGAATCGTCTATTTCGGGAAAGTGCAATCTAATTGATCGCTGCTTCTTAATTCTGTTGATTAAAGATTCACGACAAAAAAAAAAAAAGTTAGTAATTGTCCTTCTTGGGAAAGCGCAAATTTAACTAATTTATGCTTTTATTAGTCTACCATATATCTCTAGTCGTCATAATATAAATATTTTTTTTATGTCATCAGCAAATGTTTACAACATTAAGGTCGAATTTATTCCAAATAATCCCAATATTGTAAAAGATGTATGATCCGACAAAAATTAGTAGCGTCAACAAATTTACATAATTGACTTTACACAATAAAATAAAACTTGATTTGACTTAGTATAACCTGTTAAAAACTCACATTTCTCTCCCCACTTCTTTTTCTAATCATTATACCCTTCATTAATTCTCTACTTCAATCCCAAGCCCACACTACAACCCTAAAGAAGTGTACTTCAAAGAATTGATTAATATTAGAGAATTAGATTATTAAGTTTGCTTAAACATATTCTAAATGTAATATCCAAATATATTGCCACCAAAAAGTGAGTCGGGGTTTTTGATAATCATTAAACCAAAGATACCACACCTACCTTATGGAGAAAATGCTGAATAAAATCATAATATAATAAACTCTTATCTAATATGTTAAATTTTTAGATGATGTGGTCACTTAATATGGTATCATGAGTGTAAGTATTAAAAAGGTCATGGGTCCAAATTGACCGTCAAAGAAGTATTAAAACAGTTTAAGTACAATGTTAAAAAATTAACTCTACCTGCACTTACAAGAGCATGTTGAAGATAAATAGTATAATAAATCCCTCTATAATAGTTTAAACTTTTATGATAGTTTCTGGTTCTTATCTTGTTTTAACAAAAGTTAAACAAAACAAATATACGTATGCAGAAAGTAAAGACACCGAGATTTAACGTGATTCAATTGTGCGGTTTACGTCCACGGGACTTCCCCTGATCTAACAAACCTGTTCATTAATAAATAACAAGTTACAATATCAATGGACTTACACAAGTAAAGACTCCCTCTTGACCTTTGACGCCTCGATAAAGAACTCCTTAATGAACCTCGGTTTGGCAAGCTCCCCTCGACTTGCAATGTTCTTTCCCGAGAACTATACCTTCTTCTCCCAAAGAATGAATAAAACAATAAGCATACTAAAACTCTTCCTATCAAAGATTAAAACAATATGCATAGCGGAAGCATAAACAAACTGCCTGTATTACGGTCTGTTGTAGCAACACATGCTCTATCAAATTCCTATGTTACAAACTTTGGTTACAGCAACTGCTATAGCAAAACCTAACAGTTCTAAATACTTAAAGAAATCTTCTTTTTCAGCTCTCTTTCACCGCACACCTTCCAGTCGTGTGAGGTTTTGTATATATGCTGAATTAGTTGTCTAAATCTCCAAAAGATAATCCATGCTTGGGCTTTGAGTTTTATGGAAAGACTTTGTCCCCAAGCAATTCTTGAATAAGACAACCTTCCTTTTTGAATAAGGAAACTTCAAACCTTCAAGTAAATAAGAAAATGTCAATTTGCCTTTTCGACTCTCTTGTAAATATGATAAACCTGTCAATCAAAGTTATCCAAACAGATATGCATATACCATAATTAAATTCAGACAAAACATAATTTTGGCAAAACACAAGCCAATCAATATCACAACCCTTGTTGCAGCAAGGGGTGTAATAGGCTCCCCTTTTGGTTTTGTTTTGGCAAAACTGAGTATCAGAGTAACAACACACTTGAGATAAAGACTATGAATCATTAATGTAACTACTCATAAGACATAGCCAATGAAAACATAACACAAAACGTATCAGAGTATCAGAGTAGAGACTAAAACAACCAAAATAAATGAACGGTATCAGAACAAGGATAAGAAAAAAACAAGATAAATAGTTCAGAAATAGAAGTTCAGAAACAGAGCATAAGAACATTAGAGCAAAAGTTAGTAGACAATCCCATTGATCTCCCCCTTTTTGACAAACAAAGGCAAGGGGTTAGGCATCCGGTGGTGCTGGAGGGCAGATAGTGGCAATGATGGCAATAATCTGTTGTTGCCCTGGTAGAATCTTAGCTTGAGTTTCCTGAAGGACATCTTGAGCAGTCTTAATCTGCCGCAGCTCAGCTTAGAACTGTTGTAACAATTGTCTCGCATCAGCACTTGAGCTGAGGGCAGAGCCTGCGCCACCAGGCGCTGTAGCACCATGCTCCCCCTGAGTATCAACTCCTGCTGCAACAGAATCGAAAACTGGAGTTCGCTCCCTCTGAGGACCTGCTTAGTGTTTGCCCTGCAAATATTTCTTAGAAAAACGCAAAGGAGGAGAAAGCTTGGCTAATACCTCATCTGATTTTTTGACATTGTGCTGCAGGCTCAAAACACCATAAATCACAGAAGGAAATGATAGATATAATGTAGGAGCATTCTTGTCAGCTTCTTCCATAGTCCTATTAAACATGATCTGCCTAATGTTCAGATTCATACCAGTGCCAACTTGAAACAACATTGTGGCCATCTCAACATTCACCGTGTTTGCATGTTTCCCTTGAAACCAATTGGCTAAGGCAATCCTATGCAAGACAACATATGTCGTGGTAAGTGTTGTAGCATCTAGCCGATTGCCCTGGGGCCATGTTGCAGTATGTCCTAACAATTCTGTTGCAATATGATCAAGAATAAAACTGACCTCTGCAACATCTTCCTCCGGCTTCTCAAATCCCACAAACTCATTTATCACCGTAGGAGAGAAAATGAACACATTACCCCTAACATAAGTCAGATGATAATAAAGGGAAGTAGGGTCTCCTGTGGCCTTAGTCAAATTGGCATAAAACTCATGAACAGTTGTTGCAACATAGGATGTAACAATCTTAACTATGCCTAGCAACATTCTTTGTTCTAGTAGTTCAATTATGATTGTGCCCTTATATGATTCAGTATGTAAAGTTCTTTAATCCACAAAGGGTATTTTATTAACCGAGTCTCATCGTGCAATAGAGGCAGAAAAATAAAACTTTTTGGAATGAGCAAGACTGATCACATACCCAGGCCTCATAATGCGCTGCATTTTGTTACGACTTGCTAGAGAAGAGGCTTTGGACTTTCTCTTTTGTGCTGCACATTTGGTTATACGGCAATTGAGTGGGCTTGACTCACTACCTACTACAGCAGCTTTAACACCAGATGAAGCTTGACCAGGTGTATTTTCTATTTCAGTATTAGCTACAGCAGTAAGTACAACATTCTGTGGGGTGCCTGGTTCACTCATTGCTGCAACATTTGCTGGAGATTTTGTAGCAGCATCATCTACAACATGCTCAGTTGCGAAAAGACTAGGTATAACATGAGAATCAGATGAATTCGTGGAGGAGGCATTTTGTCGAACAGTTGGTAGGTGGTCTGCTGGTAGTACATCACCATCATCGGAATCTGCTGCAACCATGACCTCGTCATTCATGGCAAGTCTTGTAGATGGGGTGTCACCTGCATGTGAAGTTCCTTATGCTGCAGCATCTGGCATATCCTTCTTATGACCAATAGATGGTGCTGCAGCACTGGGTTCAACAGTGGCTTTCTTTGCATGATGAATCATGCCAAGAAGTGGCGATTCAGCCTTCATGCCCAGTGACTCAGACAATGCTTCTTGAAAGTAATATTCTAAGCTCAATTCTAGCTCAGAGGCAGAGGAATCAGAGACACGGTCTTTTCCTTTGTGATCTACAGCGGAAGTGATGTCAACAGTAGTGGTGGTGGCAGATTTTTGCGATTGGTAGTATCAGCAGCACTTGATGATGTGTCTTCACATGTAATGGGTTTATTAGGATCACCCCCAGGTGCGTTGCGAGAAGGTTGTGGCCAATGTCGTGCGTCGGTACGTGTTCGTGCCATTGTTATAGCAGCTATGATATGTGAGAGAAAAAAATAGTAGAATGCTTGTATTGTGCTTTGAATAACTGACAGAAAAGAGAAAAGGAGTTTAAAGATGTGAGATAAAATTGGTAAGAAAGAATTAAGGCTAATGAACAGTTAACAAGAAATGAAATAAATTAAAGCACAATTTTTTAAGCAAGAAGGAAGCTGAACGATTTTGGTAAGTTATTTCTCTCTTCTCATTTTGAAAGAACGTGCTTTGAACATGCCACTGTTTTTCCCGCTTAAAATCTCGGTTATAAAGCGTCAGCATAAAGTAGTAACTGCTCGAGCTCCTGTTGCAACACTGTTCATCAGAAAGAAAAGTTTTGCTGCGACAAATCTGTTAGTTCTCCAACTTTGATGCAACAAAAATATGACTGATAGATAGGCAAAATTTGTGCTACAACAAATTATGACTAGACTTAGGCTTCGTTTGTTTGCCGTAAAATAACTTGCTGAGGGAAAATGTTTTCCTGGAAAAAGTTTTCTAGTGTTTGGTTATCACACTGGAAAATATTTTATAGTGTTTGGTTGTCACACTGGAAAATATTTTCTGGTGTTTGGTTGTGACACTAGAAAATATTTTACGGTCTTTGGTTGTTATTAGAAAATACTTTCCAGTGAATTCTTTTTTACAAAAAGAATGAATTTTATTCTTAGAGAAATTTTTACAAAAAAAAAAAATTGAATGAATTTTATTATTACAAAAATATTAGTAAATAAAAAAAAATTGTAAATAGAACTTAAGAAAGAGAAAGAAGAACTAATTCATTATATAAATTAAAGTATGAAAGTTGCCATATACAATAGTAAGCCCGTAAAACACATACAAGCATCTATAATGATATAAATTAGATCTTAGCTAATTTAAGCATCATACTACAAAGGGTCGTAATATTACCAACATACATAATAGTTCAACCATATCCATAATAACATAATCATATCCACCATAGTTGAAGCAAATCATCCAAAATATAATACATAGCCTAACATTGAACATATCAACCATAGTTTTTGACAAAAACAATATACATCATAGTTAAAGCAAATCATCCATAATATTATACATTAATAATATTAAACATTCATGGACTTTCATCAACTATGGTTTTGAATGAAATTGAAGATCCAAAGCCTTCGAAATTCACTGTTTTTGGCCATAAAAGCTTTAGCTTGCATCTCCCGCTCCACAAGATAGTCAAATACTAACGCAAGATTGATGTCATCAAAGCCTTCAGTTTTCATAACCTCTATATAAAGACCAGTTACAATAAGTTCACTTTGGCTTAGCCTATCAACTGCATTAGCTAGTTGCCCAAGTTTCTCTGCTATTAGCTTAGAAGCTGGATCTTCCACATTTCGGCGTCTCTTGCGATGAAACCTTCTACTCGAAGGACGAGCAGAAGAAGATGTCTCCGTCGTCTTGTTCATGCTCACTTCTACATCAAAATCATCAACTGGTGTGGAGTCAACTTCAATAGCTTCTTCTAAGTTGATATCAGTGAAGGACTTTGCAAAGTTTCCTGTCGCCATATCCTTGCCAACTACCAAAGCCATCTCATCATACATCTCAATCTTCTTGTTCAAGTATTTTTCATGATTTGGATGAGCCTGTAATGAAAATAAAAGTACAAAACAAACATCAAGAAACATAAATATAAATAGAGTTTTATATAAAGGGTCGAAATATTACCGCCATTTCATCTTCATACACATGTTTGTCACATGTGATCATCTTCATGTTGTCATCACAACCGAAGCCACTTTTTGCTTTGAGTTGTGTAATTATCTTCCATTATTTTTTGATAGTCCTCAAATGATTTTCAACATGAATAACTTGACAATCAACATCAAATTTATCAACAATTGCTTTGGCAACATTTGCAAAGCTTTCGGTCTTGAAAGTGGATGAAGGTTTGTTTCCCTTCATTGCCTCCTCAACCAATAATTCCATAAGTGGGTGGGACATTGGCTTTGACCACCTGAATTGTTTAGCTTTACCCTTTCCATCCTTTGATGTATTCATGACTACATACAAACATTTAAGGTTAAGGCAAAATAAATAATCGACCAAGCAATCCAATTTATAATAAACTATAACAGTCTATAGTAAAAAACCATAATAGTCATGCACTTGACCAATAATCCAATTCATCCAATTCATAATTAAATATAATAGTCCATAATAAACATCAATTTATAACAAACCATAGAAAAAATCCAACAAACTAGTCAATACAACAATATCCAAGAAGAACATTACATAATAGTAAACAACCTGATATATGACAACTAATGCATTAATTATCTAATGTATTATTGTAATCATTCCACATCATTGTTGCTATAATTTCTCTTCTTGCCATCCATTCTTGGTTTTTTTCCATCTCCTGTCTTTGACTTAATGTAGGCCTACGACTTTCTATGCGAACATTTTCTTCAAATTCATCCATTATGAAATCATGTGGATTAGTGACCATTACGAGGTTATGAAGGATACAACTTTCCAAAACAACGTCAACTTGTGTTTGGTATGACCAATGCGATCGAGCATCAATTACACGAAAGCGTTTCTTCAATATTCCAAACCCGCGTTCAATGGTAGTCCTCAATGAGGAGTGGCGAATGTTAAATAACTCCTTCTAATTTTCAGATGGATGTTCACTAAATTCCGTGAGATGATATCTGACACCACGATAAGGGAAAATGATTTCATTACGGATGCCATATCTAGCATCACCCAAGTAATACTTACCTACAATTAAATAGAAAATTGTATAATTATTTCCAATTTCATATGTATATATATATGCCCACACGATTACAAGTCTATTTTCTAATACCTTCAGGAATCTTAAGACCGCCTTGCCTTGATAGTGCATCAGTCAATACACGTGAGTCATGTGCACTTCCTTCCTAACCAGCTAAAACATAAGTGAATCTTAAATCAAAAGTAATGGCTGCTAACACATTTTGTGTTGTTCCATCTTTACGACCACAAAATTTGCCTTGAAATTCAAAAGGGACATTTGCATTAACATGAGTTCCATCTATTGCTTCCACAATCCTATTGATAAACATTTCTAAACAAATTTTTAAGAAGATTAATGTAAAAGGAAAATGTCATTTTTAATAAAATATAAAACTTACCTTAAAAAATGGATAAAATCTTGTACTGTTTGCAATTTGGGAAGGTGTTGAAAGCTCTGGGTCTTTTATGACATACTTGTATAACTTTAAAATTGTAGTCAACACAATCTTAAAGTATCGATGGACAGTCTCAATTGATCGGTAAAATCTTCCACTAATAAGTCAAAACCTAAGATTGTGTCCTAATATTTGTAAGAACATCATAACTTGTTCTTTAACAGACAAATTTATGGTTGGGCGCAATAAATTATTTGTAGTTAGAAGATCACAAAGTTTATTAAAAACTATAGGTTTCATACGAATTTGCTCAACACAATGAGTGTCAAAGCGACACAATATACTATTCATATAAAAATCTCTCTCACACTCTGCATGTAATCGAGGTTGTCTACGTACAGACTGTTTACGCTTAAGTTTTCTTAAATAGACATGACATACAGATAGAGCAATTGCAACCATAGATATGGTCATCACACGAATTTGTTTCCTGTGGTCCATAGAAGCTTTCTGCAGCTGCATAATAATATATAATAATGACAACTATTACTACACAGTCTAATAAAAATCAATAAAGAGTTAGTTTTATAACATAGATGTAACTAATTGTAATATACAATGCAAGAGCCTTTAGAGAATATTGCAGAAATAGAGCTATTAAAATCATAGTTGAAGCACAAACTCCATGGCATAAGCCAGTCTTAACTAGGTACCATTACTTGGATATCTCATTTAACATACGGTATGAGCCATCAAATAGAGCAAAGTACAGCTAACATGGTCACCCGTTTCGATAAAGTAAAACAATATTGCAGGAAAAACAAGAAAAACAAGCATGTCAAAATGTAAATTGCAACAAGCACAAAGCAACAAGAAAAGACACATTCTAGTTCCTTAAAAAACAAATAAAAACAGACAATGTAAACGAGATCCATCTTCATAAGATCAAATTTCCATTATCACAATCATTTCACTAACTTCAACAACAAAACAGAAAATTAACAACCTTTGCAAAAACAAAAATTGAAAAAAAAAACACAAATGAGCAAATCATTATATCTTTGAATGTGCTAAGAAAGATTCCATTCACATACCTTATTGAAACTCTACACCAACTTTTAAAACACAGATCTCATAAATTCCATCACCACACCAAAATCAAACTCTAATAGCAAAAAAGACCTCTAACACCATATTTTGAAGACACCCAAATCAACATACACCTCAAAATCACAAATTATTGAACTTCCAACCTTTAACTTTCAGTTAAATTAACAAATGTGATTCACCAAATCCAACCTAAGATGGTGCCTGTTGACAACACCAAAATCAGTCGTGTCTTTCACCAACACAAAAAAAAATGCTTGTGAAAAAGAAAAAGAAAAAAAACATGGATTGCAAGACAATGCTATTAACTAACCAAAAAAAAAATCATAAATAAAAGAATATGATTGTGAAAGCTATGAACATTGGCATCTTTTAAGAAGAAAAAAAAAGAAATCAGAAATATATAGAGACAATGTTGTGAACTTTATAAAATAATAATTAAAAAAAAAAACATACCTTGATCTCTAGATCTGATGTTGTGGTAGGAGAAGGTGAGAGAGAGAAGAGAGAGACAGTGAAGGCAAAAGCTTTAGCAGCAACCGTTTTTTATGAGAGAAGAGAGAAAACGGTAGGTAAAAAGTGAATACACAACTAATGTAAAATGTTTTCTTCTCCCAAGGGAGAAGAAAACATTTTACACCCATTTTAACTAAAATTTTTCCTTTGACTGAAAATATTTTACCATTGACTATATTTTACGTCCTGCAAAACACTATAAAATGTGAAAAATATTTTACGGGAAAATATTTTACGGCAAACAAACAGAGCCTTAGTTGCAAAAACTTGGTGTGTGAGATTATGCTGCAACATATGTCAACCAAGCAAATTCCAACTTCGACATTCAACCCTCAAGATTCTTTTGACCTTTGGAAAATTTAGAGTTTAAACAAACATATTTACATGAGTATGAACTTTGAGTCACCACTCGAGTTCCTACTGATTACATGTATAAATCAAACAAGAATTTCAATGATGGACCGTGTGTGTGTGTGTTTCATGTACAAGGCAATCTAGAAGGGCCTCAACATCCATCACATTAGTTCAGATGAGAAGCAATACTTGTTCCAATATACCTGGTCCTCTAATTATCCCTGCAATATTTTTTTTTTTGGTATGGTGGCTTTCACTCTAGAACCATTCTTTGTGGTCTTAGGTAGTCTTTTTCATTCCAACTTTTGGTGCAATATCCTGCATATGATTTTTCTTTTGACAAGGTGAATAGAATTCAGGAATGAATCTCAAAGAGACTTCTCTTTTTCAGATCCCCAGTCGTCAAGTAAGTTTACAATCTTTTCCTGTTGAGACTTCAATTTAAGATTTATCATAATGACAAGTACATGATGTGCATTAATAATATGGTTCCACAACTGAAATCACTAGCTGATTTATACATATAATTTTCAATGCTCTAGTGATGAACCAATGCACATACACATAAATCATTGTATCTTATAGAAAACAGATGCCTAAGGCTTTTCTTAAGGTCTCAAACCTTACATAGTCTAGTGCCTTAGTGAAGATATCTACTAGTTGATTTTCTGTTGTAACATATTCCAACACAACCTTATTTTGTTCCACAAGTTCTCTTATAAAGTGATGCCTAATGTTAATGTGTTTTGTCTGTGAGTGCTGAACAGGATTCTTCGAGATATTTATGACACTCATGTTGTCACAAAAGATAGTAAACTGATTTTGATCAATGTCATAATTATCTATCATTTGACCCATCCAAAGAAGTTAAGCACAACAACTACCTGATGCTATATATTCTACTTCAGTTGTGCTTAAGGAAATTGAGTTTTGTTTTTTACTGTACCATGAAACAAGATTGTTAGCTACATAGAAGCAGCCTCCAGTAGTGCTCTTCCTGTCATCCACATTTTCAGCCCAATCTGCATCACTAGAACCTGACCATTTCTCTATAATTTACCTTATGCTTGTTTCGAGTTCGAACACCATCATGCAAGGAACCTATGATATCACTTTTTGAGTAATTCTTTTGAACTCTACTTGAAGGTTTAGCTATCTGAAGTTCCGAAAACCTTTGCTCAAGTCCTTCTGTTTCAGCACATGTTATACCATATTCAGCATTTGTTGCGTCAACTTCAGTATCTGTTGTAGCAGTGTTTGTTCTTGTTTCACGTATTCCAGCTTCTGTTGCAACAGTTTTGGCAGCCTCAATTTCTGTCGCAACAGTGTGACGTTTGGCTATCTTCAGCTCCTACTGTATCATTCTCAATGCCTGTTGCGACATTTTCTGGAACAAAAATGTTTGTTGCAACACTTGATTCATCAACTTTTAGTGCACCTACATTATCATTCACAACAATATTAGCTGACTCCATCATAGTTAGTGTATGTAAATTGAACACTCTATAAGCTCGACTATTTGTAGAGTACCCCAAGAATATACATTTTTCAGTTTTTGTATCAAACTTACATCTTGGCTCTCTATCCTTTAAGATGTAGCAAACACTCTCAAATACATGAAAATGATTAAGTGAATGTTTCTTACCTTTTTAGATTTCATATGGGGTTTTAAGTGTACTTGGACGAAGATACACTCGATTTACTATGTAACAGGCAGTGTTAACAGCTTCAGCCCAAAATTTATGAGCAATGTTATTTGCATTTATCATCATATGAGTCATTTCCTGCAAAAGCCTGTTTCTTCTTTCTATAGCACCATTTTGCTGTGGTGTTTTTGATGAAGAAAATTCATGAGTAATTCCATGCTTATCACAAAAATCAGAGAAGGTATGATTTTTAAACTCTTTACCATGATCACTTCTTATCCTAACAATTTTTTCTATGTGACAATCATTTTCATTTGAAATTCTCCAGCACAATCTTTTAAATGCATCAATTGTATTAGAGTTCGATCTCAAAAAATCAACCCATAAATATCTAGAGAAGTCATCAACACAGACAAACACATACTTTTTTCCACCAAGGCTTTCAGTTTGCATAGGACCCATAAGATCCATATGAAAGAGTTCCAAAGTCCTTTCTGTGGCAATCTGTTGCAGCCTTTTATGAGTGGTTTTTACCTGCTTTCCAAGTTGACATGGACTACAAACTTCATGCTTCAATCTTTTCAATGTAGGAATTCCTATAATAATACTTGTGTTCACAATTTTGCTTAGTGTTTTGAAATTCAGATGTCCTAACTTGAGGTGCCATAGTTTAGTACTATCAACTATGTTGCTTTGACAAACAAAATTGTGTTCATGTAGGACATAAAGCATATAACAATTATCCATTGATCTACTTTCTGTAAGAACGCATTTATTAGAGTTATCAATTACTTCACAATAATCCTTAGTAAAGTTTACTAGCAATCCTTGATCACACAGTTGACTAATATTAATGAGGTTTGCTTTGAGTCCTTCTACATGCAAAACTTTCTTCAATCTTAGAAAACCTTTAAGAGCAAGGGTTCTTTTTCCAAGAACACGACCTTTTCCACCATCACCAAAGGTTACTTCTCCTCCATTGCATGACTTGTAATTTTTGAGAATTTCCCATTCACCTGTCATGTGCCTAGAACATCTACTGTCAAAGTACCAAGAGTTAGTAGGACATGCTTTCAAGGAAGTATAAGAGACAAGACAAGTTATATGAGACTTTCTTACCCACATCTGTTTTACCTTTTGTTGCGACAGGTGCAGATAAATTCTATTACTTCTTTTCAATGCTCTCATAAGCTTGTAGAAATGAGGTCTTATATGACCAAGAGTGAAACAATAATGACAAATAAGAATAAACTTACTTACCTATGACGTTCCTACTTTTGCGCCAATTTTTGTTGCAACAGATTGTTCCACCTTTGATTTTCCAACTTCTTTGACAAATACTGTTTGACTTGTTGATGCTCCTTTTTGATAGCCTAATCCAGTATGATCTCTGCAAGACTTTTGAATGGACAACATATAATCAAGCTTTTCTGTATCTAAGTTCATCATCTTGAAGCCTTGCTGGATTTGTGACAGTTCATGTTGTAACATGTTTGCTTTTTGCTGACTTTCTCCCAAGGATTTTTGCAACTCAGCCTTTTCCTTTTCAAGTTCGGCAATCTTGGTTAGTTGATCTTGATTCACTCTACACACAATCAACCATTTTTGATACATTGTTTTGTAGGTCCTTATGAATTTGTCCTCTTCTTCATGACTGTTCAATTTGGAATCAGTTTCACCATCTGACATAACCAATCTTGTTGCTAATCTTGTTGCTAATTCTGCTGCAGTATTTTCAATTTATGTCTCAGTATCTGATTGTACTGCTGCAGCACAGAACGCAACATAGTTGCTTGTGTTCTCTTCATCACCGTTGCTGCTACTTTCTTATTCTTTTTCGCTCCATGAGGCATTCATGGCTTTCTTCATTCTTTTCAAAGTATTAGCACACTCAGATTGAATGTGGCCAAATCCTTCACATTCCCGACATTGAATTCATTTTTTCTTTTTCTTTCCATCAAACATTTTTTCGTTTTGCTTCTTGGGAGTTTTAGTATTTGTTGCAGCATGTGAGTTTTTGTCAAAGTTGGTGAATTTTGGACCTTTCGCTTGATTCTTCCATTTTTTAAACACCTTTTTCAAATTCTTTGTTAGAAGGGCCAAAGATTCTATCAATTCATCATCATCAGAAGGATCTTTATCCTCTCGCTTTTGAATTTATGCTTGCAGTGCAATGCCCTTTTCTTTTCTTTTCTTTTCTGCTTGAATTTCATGTCAAAGGTTTGCAAAGACCCCATTAGCTCATCAAGCTTCATGGAATCCATATTCTTTTCTTCTTCTATTGCTGCAACCTTAATGACAAACCTGTCCGGAAGTGACCTCAATGTTTTTCTTACCAACTTTGAATCTGAGTACTTTTCTACCAATGCAAAAACTTCGTTTGTTATGTCACAAAGTTTAGCTTTAAATTTAGCAATGGTCTCCTTCTCGTGCATCCGTAATTCTTCAAACCTTGTTGCAAGTATTTACAATTTTGAAACTTTCACTGCAGCAGTACCTTCATATGCCGTTTGCAAGATTTTCCAAGCTTCTTTTGCTGTTTCACAATTTGAGATAAGCTTGGATTAATTCAGATCGACGACATTAAAAATTGCATTCAATGCCTTTGAATTGTTGGTAGCTACCAAGTCTTCAGCTTTGGTCCATTGCAATTCAGATTTTTTTTTCAACAACGCCTTCAGCAGTTGTGGCAGTAGGGTGTTCCTATCCACTTAACACAGCTCTCCAAGCACCTTCATCAATAGCTTTAATGAAAGTTCTCATCCGTGCCTTCCAGTATGAATAGTTTGTGTCATCGAGAAGATGTGGTTTATTGATTGATCCGCCATCACGTAAAGTGTCCATATTTGTAAGAATAACCAGAAAAACTCTTCCAGAGATGTAACTGAGTCAGTTCAGTAACCTGCTCTTGATGCCACTTAATAGTTCATGGTTCTTATCTTGTTTTAACAAAAGTTAAACAAAACAAATATACGTATGCAGAAAGTAAGGACACCGAGATTTAACGTGGTTCAACCGTGCGGTCTACGTCCACGGGACCTCTCTTGGTTCAACAAACCTGTTCATTAATAAATAACAAGTTACAACATTAATGGATTTATACAAGTAAAGACTTCCTCTTGACCTTTGACGCCTTGATGAAGAACTCCTTAATGAACCTCGGTTTGGCGAGCTCCCCTTGACTTGCAACGTTCTTTCTCAAAAACTACACATTATTCTCTTGAAGAATGAACAAAACAATAAACATACTAAAAACTCTTCCTATCAAAGATTAGAACAATATGCATAGCGGAAGCATAAACAAACTGCCTGTATCACGGTCTGTTGTAGCAACACATGCTCTATCAGATTCCTATGTTACAGACTTTTGTTACAGCACGGTATCAATCTACTACAGCAAAACCTAACGGTTCTAAATTCTTAAAGAAATCTTCTTTTTCAGCTCTCTTTCACCGCACACCTTCCAGTCATGTAAGGCTCTATATATATGCTGAATTAGTTGTCTAAATCTCCAAAAGTAATTCGTGCTTGGGCCTTGAGTTTTATGGAAAGACTTTGTCCCCAATCAATTCTTGAATAAGGCAACCTTCCTTTTTTAATAAGGAAACTTCAAACCTTAAAGTAAATAAGGAAATGACAATTTGCCTTTTTGACTTTCTTATAAATATGGTAAACCTGTCAATCAAAGCTTTCCAAACAGATATGCATATACTATAATTAAATTTAGACATAACATAATTTTGGCAAAACACAAGCCAATCAATATCACAACCCTTGTTGCAACAATAGTTGCAGCAAGGGGCGTAACATTTTAGATGAGGATACTTTTGAGAGAAAAATAGTAAAAATTATAATACATGAGAATTTAGAAAGAAAAAGACTATAAAAAAGAAATATGTATATAATATGCAAAGCAATGAACAGAATCAAAGGACGAGAGAAAGGAAAGGAAAGGACAATACAACAATTGAAGGGTACTAGTGAGTTCATTCTTAAATCTCCACATTTGTTGTTTCGCTTTGATAGCTCTCTTTATTGTTGAGCCCATTTAGTTTAAAAACTTTACTCACATGAGTAAATTTGTTTTTCTTTCCAAAAAAAAAAAAATGTTTTCTCAAACAAATGGATTTTAAAATTTTAATTTGTGTTTGTTAAGATAAAAACATTCAAATGAATAACACGACCCATAAAATCAGTTAAGATGAGGATTATTTGATTATAATTAAGATGAAAAATTGCTTTTATAGAGTCTAGCCACATATTGTATAATAACATTGCCTCTCCTATAATTAATTATTAAAATAATTAGAACTTAAAGAGTGATTTAAGCCAAACACACCTTGAATTTGTGTTTGTAGATCCTCCGTGAATCTACAATCAGGACCAAGGACTTCCCCAATCTTTTTTTGTTTTATTTAGCAGAGCCCTGGAGAGCTTTTGGTTATTAGTCCATTGAGGAGGGTACAGATGATGATACAACATTGTGCATACATGTGTGTGCTAGCTAAGAAGATGATCACTCCCATTTCGTGGGCTTTTCTCTGTCTGCTCGCTGGGTGTATCTCTTGGGTTTATGCTCCATTAGTTTTGCTTGGACTCTTGTACTAGGTATGGACTTATCTCTTTTGGATCGAACTAGATTGGTCCATTTATAGCCTTCCTAAGCCGGTTCTTGCTCTGGCTTTCTCATTAGAGTTCCATGGCCTCCAATTGGTAGTTGTATTACAAGTGTAGTCGTGTCAAACTAAATGAAAATATTTGCAGGCTTCTAATTGGTTACCGCGGTTGATGTGGAGTCACAGTCAACAAGTGGGTCTGACATCGAAGATTCCCATTGGTTGATTAGGGTAGCTGCCGTTCTGTTTAGGTTGCGCTTTGTTAGTCATCTTATCCTACAGTGTCAAAGCATTTAATGGAGCGGTCCCTTTGTCTCGTCATAGCTATCTTTATGGGGCATTCACGTCTCTTAGATCTTGTAGGATCACTCGTGTCCATTGGATATTTACTTGGGTGACAGGGATCTCAATTGCTTCCATGGGCTGAAAGTGGTTAGGCCATGATGACCTTTCTTTGGTCGTTGAGCTTGAGATGCCTATCACACATGCTAAGGCCAACTCCAACAGTTTCCCTACCTTTCTCCCTACATATAGGGGATTTGGAACACTTTTCCTACATCTAGGGATCCCCTATTTGAGTTCTACTCCAACAACTTTCCTACATTTAATTAATCTATTAGTTTAGGAAATCCCTATTTCAATTTTACTCCAACAGTTCCCCTATTGTAGAGACTCCCTATTTAAAAAAATATATATATATATTTTCTTCTTTTATTTCAATTAAACATATCATTAATTTTATATATATATATATATATTTATATTTCGGAGACCTTCTATTTTTAATTACCAACATAAATTTTTTTAAAAATATTATTTTTTATTGTTTGATTTAAAATTTTTCCAATAATTTTTAATTTTTTAATTATATTTGTAATCGTTGGAGAGTTTAATTTTTAAAGTTTTGCTTTCATTTTATTTTTTAATATTTTTCTAATAGTGAACAATGTTTAGGGGATGGAGTAGGGGATGATGGTTTTTTTCCTACATGTAGAGAAGATGAAAATAAGTGTAGGGATCCATTACAATTTAAGGGATGGGGTAGGGGATCTGTTGGAGTGTAATTGCTCAAATCCCCTCCCTACATATAGAGTAGGGAGTCATGTAAGGTATCTCTTGGAGTTGGCCTAATATCTCTCTGTCATTAATTTTAAGTGCATGGTTCCAAGGTGCTTTCATCAGTTATCATCACTCCTTTATCTTTCTTAGCGTAGTTGTTTTGAGAGTGGGCTCCTATTGTTGGGCCTTAAGCTTCTTGGGCCGTTGTTATGCACTCCGATCGTGTTGGACCAAACCTTTTTTTATTTTTATTTTTATTTTTTATCTTCTTGGATTAAGATTATTTTTGGTAACTACGTATTCTCTTCTCTTCTTGGATCGTGTGGGTATTTTGGCTGATAATACTGAAACTGAAAAATTCTGACTTCACATGCATAAAAATCCACAATTGAGTTTTACATATGTTCAGAGCGGGCTGCACATGTCTGTCTTGGGTAAGCCATTTACATTACCCAACTAGATCCAAGCATGAGGCTAATACAAGTATAAAAACTAAACATCCTATTAAGTTTCAACCTTTTTCATCTCAAATAATGGGTCTGCATTGCATAAATAAGCTATGGAAATTCACCAACTTTTTAGGTATTCTCCCGATCAACGTCAAAATCTACAATTAAGATTTTGGAGCTCGAATCTTCGCCTTAGAGCTCGTCTTTGGTAGATCCTGATGACACTTCTCCTTGATCACCAGCCATGCACAATTTGTTGGAGCTTAGATTTTCTACCCACACCTCATCTGCGGCAATTTGAATTGAGTTATCGTTTCGTTGCCAAGTCCAATGTGCATGCGTGTTGTTGAAGACCCTCAACCGACCATGTCCAAAGCTTGGCTCTCGATAAAGCGAGATAGAGGGACTAGGATCCTCAAACCTTCAATCAACATCAACACAAATAAAAAAGAACGAAGTCAAGATTTTTGTTCAGTGAGAACTAAAAACATAAAGTTTAATACTTATATATAAAAAATTATTTTTTCAGTCGGGCTAAATTAATTTCTTAAATTAAAAATACCTTAAAATACATATTTTTTAAAAAAATGTTTTTTGGTTGAGTGGGGATTGCAATGCCACTCAATTGCTAATACATCTACCCTTCAGATAAACATCATCATGATATTACTATTTAGCAAAAGTCGAAAAAGAAAAAAATGTATACAATGGGGAATAGATTCAGAATACTTTATCTTTTAGAGTTTAGTGGGACTAAGTCGGTTTAGTGATTTGTAGTAATTAAATGGCTTAACACCCTAAAGATGTCAAAAATATCAAGAAATTTTAAATAATTTTGTGAGGACAAAGGATGATATAGTGCCCACAACTTATTCTATAGATGCCCTTGTATATAGTACCAATTGTGTATCATCTGAAGCTCTTTAGAGTTTTTATATTTCTCCTTTCCATGCAAAATATTGGTAATTACTAAAAGTATTCATGTTCATCTGCAATCTATATGTTTTCTTCAACATTTAAATGTGAAATATTTAAATAATTTTGATTTTCGGACATATAAAGAGTGTGCATTGAGCATATAAAATTAGCATTAAGGAAAGCACAAATTAATGGGCACTTACAACATAGCAAGTCCTTCTCTGTTGCCTCCATCACCAACGGTCACATATACTGGACCACATGGGTCAGCCTTGTTATCATAAAGCCTAGTCTGCAAAGTGAACAAACCTCAACCATTAGAAAAAGAGCAATGGAAAAATGATAGTACCCACAAAAGAAAAAAAAAAAAAGATAGTAACAAAAAATAGGTGGCAAACTGGGGATGGATATGTCCTAAGATCATCTTATTGTTATAAAATTGGGGCCAAGAAATCAAATTTTAATTCCTCCCTAAATTTGTGAAATGGCATTTGGTTAGGGTAGAGAGAAAGCCCTCAAATTTTGTTAGTTGTAAGCTAAACTTTGTTGTATTATAATAATTTAATAACCTCTTATGATTTATAAAAATGTGACAAAAAATCTTTCGACATTGCAGGACATAAAGAACTAGAAGCCACATTCAATAAATCACCAGGGTTATCAGATAATTATAATATCACAGGGTTTAAAATATAATTTTCAATAAAATCCGTAAATTTTTTATTCTTCCCTGTTTCTGTTATAGCTAGCGTTAATCTTCAAAATAACCCATGTTGTGGTAGGGAGTGGGTCCCACATCTTTATGGGACCTACCATATGTTAGAGCCGCATAGTCCGATAGCGATTTTAAAGTACGCGGTTGGGCGGCTGTGTTGAAGTGCTTCCTTTGATTATGTTTGAAGACTCGAAGTAAAGAGATTGGATGACTTACAAAGCGTTCATATGCATGAACATGGCCAGCAAACACAACATCTACTCGTGCCTTGTACAACATTTCTTCCATAGCCTGCCTCATACCTTCTCCTTCCCCCTTATGAGCAGAATTTGTATTGTACCATGGTGCATGAAGAAGCACAATAATCCACGGCGTCTTCGACCTATCAATTTTCGCCAAGTCAGCCTCGAGCCACTTGTACTGATCCGAGTCAGCATCGAAGTCCGTGTAAGATCCCAACATGATAATGTGTGTCCCAGCAACGTCAAATGAATAGTAAAGATTTGATGTCGAGCCACTTTCTTGATATGGCATTAACCATCTTGCATTATAGGCTTTGAAACCATAAGGGAAAATTATAGGGAATGTTTCAATTTCATGGTTGCCTTCAGTCACCATCCATGGCCGATGGCTTGCATATGGCTCCACCAATCGCCCAAATGAGTCCCATAAGGGCTGGTGAGCGTCGGCGTAAGATAGATCACCGGGTAGTAAAAGTACATCATAGTCCCTTGCACCTACATGCTCTAAGGTTGAGTTTGTCCATTCTGTTTGACCTAGGTCACCTGTATGAACGAAACGATTCTTGTTGGAGTATTATTATATATTACTCATTCACTTCTTCACTTATTTATATTTTACTATTTTATAGAGTTTTTATCATATATACAAAAAATTTACATTTAAGATATAAATTTTTATCACATAAAAGAGAAGTGAAAAAGGTGAGGTGTTAACATAAAACACTATATATGTTCACTACCACATCTTTGATTGTTGCAACATTGAAAACTGTGGTAAAAAAATTAAAAATCATTGTAAATTGCTTTAACCGTTGCATATGGTGTAGTTGTAAATTTTCTATTTCAATGGTTTTTTATAAGTAATAAACAACGATTAAAAAGTTATTGCAATTAAACTATAACTTTAAATTATTGTGAAAGTAATCTCATGAGAAGTTATTAGTAAAAAGCGTAAAAATAGTTTAACCATTGTATTAAATAAAACAATTATAAAAAGTTTTAGTTTTTACAACAGTTAAAAAACTGTTGTAAAAAGACAACTATGAATTGTTATTTTATTTTTTAGTTAAGAGTGCTACAAAAGAACTAAAATATTGTATTGTCTACTCTTCTTGTTATTTCAATTTTTCCAAAACAAGTACTAAAAGACCGCACTAGTTAGATCAGACTAGTCAATAGCTATGCAAACCGAGCTAGTTAGATCTTTTCTTCTTTTTTTTTTTTGGTAAAAAAGCTAGTTAGATCTGAATAATATTATTTATGCAATCTATGAATAAGGTTTTTATTAATTTAGTAATCAGATCCTGAATATCTCTAGATTCTATGAGCTTTCATTTATTAGCCCTTTTCATCAACCCATACCTTCAATCTTTGTCTTGACCAAAAAAAAAAAAAAAAACCTTCAATCTTTGCAGAAAATGGCTTGACCAATCACGTTAGTTGAAATCGACTATTACTAATTGTATTCAAAAAGTTTAGAGAACTTCTTTGGTCAGCCAGAGCTGACCAAAGAATTTTCAAAATGTTCAATAGAAGGAAAATTTTTCTGAATTTTCACTCATCAAGAAAAGCATAGGATAAGGTAACTGAAAAGAATATTCTTCTATGATTAGGAGAAGAAAAAGGAATCTGGACATTGTAAATATATCTCTTGATCAGGTTCCTTCCTTTTAGGTTGTACTAATAGCTTTTTACATTTTAGGAACTTTCTTCTTTTACTATTCGTTTTCTCTATACGATAAAGTTAGTGTATACCAGAAAGTAAAAGAGTCGAACAGAGACGTACGTCACATCATGGGCAAAACATAATGTGTGCTTCATAATCTCCAGTTGATATAGCCTTATAACCTAAGTGATCACACAAGTCAACAAACTTTTTCTTTTTTGAATGACGCGTAATCCGTTACCATCATGTTAAATTCATTTTAATGTTATAAATTTTGTGATATAACAACATACTTTAATACATTTTTTTGGTCAATCAAAATGTTAGATTATATTTAAGATGAGAGATTATAAGTTTAAAATTAAGACCTTTATTTATAATAAATTACTACGGAACCACTTCATTCAACTGTTGAGAGCCATGAGTTGACAAACTTGAACTAACTGAATCCACTAGCGCACGCAATTGAAAGCGTAAAATTCATGTGCAAAAGAAGCAAAGCATCACTTACCAACAATGGCAAATTCAATGGGAAAAGTTGTCGGAGGAGTCCTGAAGCTAAACTCCGGGCCAAAACCACCACACCTGTAATAGTATGTTGTGCTAGGCTCCAACGGTCCTATTGTGACATGGTGAATTTCTCCAGATTTGTAGAAAAAATATTGATATGAGGTGCGCTCTCCGGTTGCTGATGCCTCATAGCTCCCTGGTCTCTTCCCATATTCAACTTTTGATGCAACATTTTTGCCTGAGGTGATCCATGACACCCTCATATGATCTTTGCCTACCAATGATATATGCACCTGCAATAATTCAAGTACATTTCTAAAGCAATTGTAGATTCAAAACGAAACCGAATCAAACCAAGTATGATCCCATTATGTGAGGCTGGCTTTATAAATTTGACAATACTACTCATATTCAAGTTGAGAGTCATTTATATATCTGTTAAATAATTGTAGATTAACATGTAACAATATGCATAATGAATGTGTATACATATTAGTATTTTTGCGCGTTTGAGAGGTAGAGAAAGACCTGTTGAGGTTCGGACTTGGATCGTTTGTGGGGGGTAACCATGACCGGCCGGGGCTGTGGACGGCAATACTCCGGTGATGCATTGGACTGCATGAGGAGTTGAAGAAGGAAGAAGTTAATTGCTTGGAACAAGAGGAGACGTGACCTCCATTTCTCCATTTTCAAAGGCAACATAGGCTCATAAGAATATAGTCTCTTCTGTGAGAAGAATACGAGTGGTACATATATAAAGTGAAAGTGTGGGGTACAAGAATTTTAGAAGAACAGAAATGATATAATATATAATAGGTATGCATTGGCGTGAAGTAAGTCTATTGAGACAAATTTTGGATATGCTTACAGCAATAACCACATAAAAAAAAAAATCGCAGTTTTTCCACATTTGTACTCAAATGTTTTTTTTCATTTTGGTATAGCACTGGAGGCTGAAGCAGTGATTTGACTTCAAAATCTCTAATTATAACATGTTATTATTTAATCATTTAATCCAACTCTTGGATCGTTTGGACTCAATTTGCTGGCCCTAAGACTGGCTTAGCCAAAAGCTTGTTATTGAGCACAAAAAAAGAAATGCCTAAAACTTGTTAATTAATTACCCGTGCTATAGATCACCTCTTATATAATATCATCCACTCTTCACAATTTATTTGTCAAATGGCACACTAATAATAAGTGAATGAATTGCACTTGCGATACTTGTCACATAAAACTACATAAAATAACAATTGCTTTAGGTGATAGGATTAGGGTAAATAAATAACATTAAGGTTTCATTAAGTTCTTACCATTAGTGAAGACTAATCTACTTGTTGTGAAGTAGAAATTTAAATGAAACTTGAGAATATTCACGGATTCTATATTATTAAAAAAATGACGTTGATGATGTTTAACTTCTTCACAAAGGGACAGGTAAAATAGAGTTCTTTTTTAATATTTATTTCTTGGGTCGAGAACTGATTTAAAAGCTCACATATCGGAGTTTTATTCTGACAAGGATTAATTCAATAATGTACATTTCTCTATAGATAAATCAGAATAATAGCACACTTTAGTTATGCGTTATTAAAACTTTAAAAGTACACGAGTGTTTTTATAGTTTTCAGTAATTAGTAAATTACTTTACATCCCATATATTGTGTAATTAGGGTCTGTTCGACTTAATTTATAAATATTTAAAAATACTTTTTGTGAGTTTAAAATATGAAACTAATGACACATTTTTTAAATTGTTTTTAGGTAATAGTTGAAGCTAAAAAAATCTAAAAATTAAGAAACTTCAAATTAAAACTTTTCAAAATAACTTTTTGCGCCGACTGTTTTCTTTTTCTTTATCAAATATACCACTCTATATTTTTGAGAGCCCAACATTACGCTCAAAATTTTTAAAAGCCCAGCATTGCACAATATCGACAAAATATTTAACGATTTTTGCTTAATAACACTTTTAATCAAAGTTTCACTACTAAAAGGTCTAAAATTTAAAAACTAAAATTTCATAACTAGGTCATACAGAGCCTAACTCATTATCCCAATGTAAGTCATTTGAACAATTTGTTCTTATTCAAATATTCAGGACCATCTAATCCTATTCCCTCTTTGACAAAAAAAAAAAAGAAAAATGGAAAAAAAGAATCCTATTCCTCTGTTGCAAATCACTTTTGGGAAATTCAACTCTATCCTTAAAATTCTAAAACTCTCACTTTTCTAGTTGCTTTCAGGCACTACAATATTTTAGTAATTATTTTGCAACATAAAAAATGAAAAAAAAAATAGTCGCAATTCGTGTTTTATTGTTATAACTCTTTGTGAGATTACTTTTTCGTAATAATTTTAAAATTATAATTTAATTTACAACGGCTTAAAAAGCGGTTGGTGAGGATTTAAAAAGTGATAGTAACAATTCAAAGGGCTTGTATGGTTGAGAAAGTCGAGAATCAGCATATACTATCAGAATACAGTTGTATGGTTGAGAAAGTTGTACGTCCTAATAAATCACAATCACTTGCGAATTATGTTATGGCTATCTTCCACATATTTTTTTACTTCCCGTAATAAATTTGAAGAATTGTTCTTTTTAAAAAAGAGACATAAGATAGGCCTTTGCTAACATGTGCCTCGTGTTGCGGATCTTTCTTAACTGACAGAAGGAATTGCATTGCTAACTCGCTGAAAGTATTTGAAACTTGAACTAAGATAAAGCAGTTTAAGTCTCAGTTTGACTTAATTGTAAAATTTTAAATTTTGAATTATAGATTTTTTACCAGTAGAATTATAGTTAGAAGTATTGTTAAATAAAAACTGTTGATGTTTAGCGCGTGTTGGATAATATTGAACTTTTAAAAATTTTGAAGATGATATTGGATTTTCAAAATATGAAAAGGTATATTTGGAAAAGAAAAAAAATAACTTCCCATATTATGTAAAAGCAATCTCGTAAATCATTTTTTCAAAATCTCCAATTTGAACATTCTTATTTTTCAGTTTTTTATAGTTTTAACTTTTGCCTAAAAGCTCTTTCAGAAATGAATCAAACATGTTAGTTTCAACTACTAAACTTACAAGAAGTGTTTTTAAGTGTTTAAAAACTAGGCCAAACAGACCCTAAATCTTGGAATAATTGATGATACTACAACATTTTACCTCTTTCGCACAATTCCAATTGAAAAATAGAAAAATTATTGTAATAAGTGTCTTATTACAATAGTTTTTTAACCATTGTACATACTGAAATTTTTTGCAACGGTTTTACTTTATTACAATGGTTAATATTTTTTTATTACTTTTTGTTAATAATTAGTAATAAGATTACTTTTTCACAACGATTTTAAAATTACACCTTAATTGCAACGCTTTAAATACTTATTATTTATAAAAAAAATCATAGCAATAAAGAATTGCAACGGGTTCATACGCTAAGTTAAAGTCATTTAACTTTTTGTAACAATTTTAAGTCTGACAACATATAAAAAATGTGATAGTGCAATCACATATGATATATAATAATTTCATAAACGAATCTAAGATGTTTTACTAGTAGTATGTTAAATAGATTTTAGAGAACAAAACGAGTGATCGTGAGGAGTTAAGTGATTTTGTAAAAGAAAAAAATGTCAATGTATTTCTAAACATTTTGTGAAGCCAATAAAGCCTATAGCTCCCACAAATTAATTCACTACAAAAAAGCTGAGCATAGGCGGCACAATTTAGGCGGCGCTTCAACAAGTGCCGCTAAAAATATTAAAAGATGAGGTCTTTTACGGCGCTTTTTCTAAGCGCCGTTGATACTTCTTAAACAACGGCGTTTTATACAAACCGCCATCAATTTATGAGTGGTATATAGTGGGAAAAATTCCCGCCACTATGGCTGGGATAACGACGGCGCTTTAGACAAAGGCGCCGGCATACCATAAGACCAATAGCGGCATTTCCCTATAGCGCCGCAATATGGAATCAGAAAAAGCGGCATTTTTCCATAAGTGCCGTTATAGTTTTCTCAAAACCGGCACTTTTGTAAAAGCGCCGGGTTTTATTGATATACAGCGGCGATTTTTTTGAAACGCCGGCATAGGTGTTATATATATACCCCACCCAGATTGTAACAACTCGCAAAAAATACCATCCCCACCAATCATCTCCATCCTCTGCTTCTTCCAGGTTCAGTTCAACTCTTTTTTACTTTTATGTACATATATATAAGCATGTATATTTGTATTTATCTATTTAATTCTTATTTTTTGTGTGTGTATAATCATAATATATATATATACATACATGTGTATGTATATATACATATATGCACATATGTATATGCCCTCATAAGAACTAGATAATATATGATTGTTATCAGCATTATGTATATTTATTACACATGTTTATGAATTTTAATTTGGTAATAGTCCTTCGTACATTTAAATTACATGTCATTATCTATGAATGTTATTGTCACTTTATTTTCTCAAATAATTAGTTGTTTTATCCAATTATTGAAAAAGAAAAGAAAAGGGAATTTATTGACATTTCTTTATTTTTTTGTTTCATCTTACAATAGCACAATCTATCGATGGATAAAAGTTGGATTACGAAGCCAAGATATAGCATTGAATATATTAATGGAGTAGATAACTTTCTTGATTTTGCATTTACTCATAATTCAAGGACAAAGATCTTGTGCCCTTGTATTCGGTGTGTCAATTGTTTATTCCAATCTCGGCACACAGTGAAAGAACATTTAGTATGTCATGGAATGATCAGTGGGTATACCAAATGGATTTATCATGGAGAAATTGTTAGAAATAGAGATGCACCACCTCTTGTTGATATGGAACCATCAATCAACAATTCTCTTGAAAATCATAATAATATGAATGATTTAGTGAGGGATGCTTTCGGAATTCATGATAGATCAGATTTTGTAAATGAAAGTTTAGAGGGTGAAGAAATAAATGAAGATGAGGATGAGGATGATGTTGATATTGATATCGATATTGAGGTTGAGCAACACAATCAATCCGAAAATGTACCTAATGAAGAAGCTTCAAAATTTTATAAGTTTCTTGAGGAATGCAACCAAGAACTCTATCCTGGTTCCAAATCAACAATATTGTCATTCACAGTCGAGTTAATGCACTTAAAATGCGATAACAAATGGACTAAGAAGTCAGTTGATAGACTTCTTGAATTCTTGAAAAACCATTTTCCACAATCGAGAATGCCTAAATCTTGTTATGAAGCGGAGCATCGCAACAATCTTGTCACATTTGTAATGCATCTCGATGGCAAGAAGACAATGAGGATAGTGGAAGATGTATGAAAAAAAAGACAGCTGCTAAAATTAAGAGATATTTTCCTTTGGTACCTAGGCTTCAAAGGTTGTACATGTCTTCGAAAACATCTTTTTCAATGAGGTGGTATGACGAGGGTCGCACAAAGGATGGACTTTTAAGTCATCCCGCAGATTCGTCAGCGTGGAAGGATTTTGATTATCGATATCCCAGTTTTGCTTCTGATTCTCGAAATGTGAGACTTGGATTAGCCAGTGATGGTTTTAATCATTTTGGATTGATGAGTAATGCATACAGCATATGGCATGTAATATTGATTCCATACAATTTACCCCCGTGGATATGCATGAAACAATCTTCATTTATTTTGTCAATGATCATCCCAGGAAAAGAGTCTCCAGGAAATAAAATAGATATTTTCCTTCAACCACTTATTGAAGAGTTACAACAATTGTGGGAAGGGATAGAAACATATGATGCAACAAGTAAACAAAATTTTTTGATGCGGGCTGCATTGATGTGGACTATAAATGACTTTCCTGCATATGCTTGTTTATCAGGTTGGAGCACTAAAGGAAAATATGCATGTCCATGTTGTGCAGATAAGACGCAATCAAGGTGGTTAAAACTTGGGGGAAAATTTTTCTATTTAGGGCACCGTCGTTGGTTAAGTGATTCACATAGGTTTTGTGCACAAAAACAGTATTTTGATGGGACAGAGGAACGAGGAATGGAACCTAAGACATTATCTGGGTCAGATGTGATAAGGCAGTTAGAAGGGGTTAGTTTCATTGATGAGTATACGATAAATATGAGGAATGAGGCAACTACTTCTAAAAGAAAGAGAACAAGAGTTACAAGTATTGAAGATGATTGTTTAGATGAGCAACATATGGAGGGGGGTGACAATCATGCTAGTGAATTAGCATTTTGGAAAAAGAAAAGTATCTTTTTTAAATTACCTTATTGGGAGTTCAATACATTGCGTCATAATCTTGATGTCATGCATATTGAGAAAAATGTTTGTGAAAATGTACTTGGAACATTATTAAACATCAAAGGAAATAGCAAAGATGATTCAAAAGCACGGCATGACTTGGAGGACATGGAAATAAGGCCACAACTTCAACCTGTGAAGTTATCTAATGGAAAAGAGTTTTTCCCTCCTGCATGTTATTTGATGACTAGGAAAGAAAAAGATATATTTCTGAAGGTGCTGAAACATGTGAAAGTGCCTGATTCATATGCATCAAATATATCAAGGGGTATTAATATTAAGGAAAGAAAATTACATTCTCTCAAGACCCATGATTATCATATCTTGATGCAAGACCTACTTCCTGTTGCATTGCGCTCATCTATGACCAAACAAGTAACAAAACTTATAATTGAATTGAGTAGCATTTTCAAGGCCATATGCTCTAAGACAGTCAATGTTGAAGAAATGGAAAAGGTGAAGTCTCGTGCAGCATTACTGTTATGCCACATGGAGAGATGTTTTCCTCCTTCATTTTTCACTATCATGGTTCATTTGGTCATTCACCTTGCTGATGTGGTAAATGTTGCAGATCTAGTTCAATTTAGATGGATGTACCCAATTGAAAGGTAACTTTTTCATATTTAAATACTCAATAACAATTTTTTTTGACTTTATGTAATTATCTTTCACATCTTGTAGGTGCTTGAAAATATTCAAAAAGTATGTTGGCAATAAAGCCCATCCAGAAGGTTCAATTGCTGAGGGTTATATTGCACAAGAGTGTCTCACCTTTTGTTCAAGATATTTTGATGGCATAGAAACCATGTTTAATCAGCCACGCCGAAATGATGACATTGATCCGGTAGAAAGAGAAAAATATTTGCTTTCTAGTGGTGGCAAAGACATTGGAGCACCTGAGATTAAAGATTTGGATGATTTATCATTGGTGCAAGCATACATATATGTTTTGCTACATATTGATGAAATAAAACCATATGTTGAGTGAGTCATTTGTTCTACCACCTTTAATGCATTTATATATTTATAACGGCCTTATACATACGATAATGAGTAATAACATTTGTTAATTTTGTGCAGAGAATTTAAGAGATACAAGATTCAAAAGTACCGCCCAAAAAGATATGGTACTAATTCAAGCGTATTGCAAAAGTTGGTGGTACAAGAATTTCATACATGGTTCAAGATCCATGTAAGTATATATTTCTAAATTATTTGCAATAGGTATTGTGACTAGAATCTTATTTTATTAAAAAATTGAATAATATAGGTATCGAACATGGGCCATGGAGATATATCAGATAAAATAAGATGGCTTTCTATGGGTCATTTTAAAACTACAAAAAGATTTAAAGGCTTTATTCACAACGGTATAAAGTTTCATACCAAAGATTGGAATAGGGGGAAAAGAACACAAAATTATGGAGTTGTTTTGACATCAATGACACCAAGCATTGCTTCTGCCCGAGATCTAAATCTCATTGAAGGAGAAATTGAGTATTTTGGTGAACTTACAGATGTAATTGAATTGGATTATTCTGGACATTTAAAGGTTATGATTTTCCGATGTAATTGGGATGATATAACACAAGACAGAGGAGTCAAGAAAGATGAACTTCGATTTACATTGGTTAATTTCACACGATTGTCACATACGGGGGAACACATTACTCATGAGCCATTTGTTATCCCGTCTCAAGTTCGGCAAGCTTTTTATGTGCAAGATCCTTTGTATCCAGAATGGCAAGTTGTGATAAAGACAATTCCTAGAGATGTGTTTAATCTTGGTGAGGAAGTTATATCAACTGTTGATGATGATAATGATATTGATGATGCTACTTTCTCTGCTAGGAGTACTCCTCATGCCCATCAAGAGTTGGAAGAGAGTGATTGGCTACGAAATGATGTTACTGAAGATTTGTTGAGTGATTTTGTGCAACAAATATAAAGAGATTGCTTGAGTCAACAAATTACATACTAGAAGACATGTCATCCAGGTATACTGGTAAACACTATAGCTTTTCATGTTTTTCTTTTTGGTTTTTCGTTTTACTTTTTGGGCATTTTTCCTTTTTTCTCCATTTGTTATATCTTGAGATTAACTGCTGCATTGCACGAAAGGAATTTCTGTCTTTTGAGTAATCGTAGTTGTTCATTTCTCTTTTTAACATGTTTCAGGAGGAACTAAGGTTGGCTTACTTGGATGGCTTGTATGAAGATTGTGTTACTGTTGTATATATGTTCTATTTTGAGACCCTGAGTGGTCTTGTATGTATTTGTGTTGTTTGAAGGATTGTATTATGAATTTAGAGATTTGTAAGACTTATTAGCTAGTAGTTAGTTTGTAATAACTCAATGTTTTATTTTACTGTCTAGATATCTTGCATGCTTGGTTGAGTTAATGGAAGATGGTTGGTGGACTTAAAATATAATAAAGTAAAGTAGATAAGATTAGAGTGGTAAGATAATCGATTTTATAACATAGAAGTTCATTAGCTTATGAGAACCAAATTGTATGTCTTATTTTGCTAGTCGGAAAGCTCGGATGGTCTTAGTAACTTGGAAAGTTATGAAATGAATGTCATATAGCTATTTCTTCTGTATGTAGGTAATCGGTTAGTCCATAGTACAGAAGAGACTATGTCCGTTTGTCGGGTCCAAACTTACCTTTTAGTGTGGGGCTGGGTCAGGGCGTGACATCTAATATTGTCTGTCTTTTGATGTTTTTTCTTAAATTTATTTTTTATTTCTTGGGTTTTGAATAACATAAATATAATAGGAACATTGAGGGGTGGAGGACTAAGCAAGGGAATTCCCAACTAAGCCGGACCTTCTTCACCACAACAACAATTCTTACAAATTTGCCTCCCAACCGTTTGAAACTTGTAATCATTAAACTTCAATGGGTTACACTAGTGGGAATATGACTATTCTTTATATTAATCCAATAATCTTTCATTTAATCCATGCACATTTCACATGTAAGATCATTTCTTGCCACCTGCTTTTAAGCTATAAATCTAAGTCATATTCTCATTAACATTAGCAACTTAACTACCAAATGATCATTATTAGGGACAATATATATCACCGCCCTCAATCCAATGTCCAATTTGAATCTTATATTTAATTATTTAAAGATTAGAAAAGTTTTTTAGATACGAGATTAGAAAAGTTTTTTTTTCTAATCCTACTAAATTAAAATTTATCTTATATTCTCATTACTTATCTTCTCAAATTAGACAAAAAAATACAAGTCACTTTTAAAAAAAAAGACATTATAATTATAATATGTTTACTATAAAGGTAAAAAAAAGTAAAAATATCTCTATAAATTAATAGTGATTGGTTTATTGATAAATTAATATCTTACTAAGTTAATAAAATTTGATAGTCCTAACGTTATTAATTTAAAGAGATTTTATTATATATCATCAATTATATATAGTAAATAAATTTAATTGTTAAAGTTGGTGACCCGAATTCTATTTGGCCCAACCCGAAAAGCTCACGGTGTGATCCATTTGGTGAAAACTTATTTTTAGAGAAAAATTAGGGGTCTGTGGTGGTAGCGAAGATATTTACTATGTCATCAATTATATATAGTAAATAATCTAAACTAAATATATAATTTCATTAAACACAATTTTAATAAAATTATATAGTGGACCAGAAAAAAAGTTATTATATATCATCAATTATATATAGTAAATAATCTAAATTAAATATATAATTTCATTAAGTAATCTGGGTGGTGTGCATTGTGAGTTCACTTCTTTCTACTCATCATTGTGTTCATGATAAATTGTGACTTATGAAATTATTTTCTACTAAGTGCATACACCTGTTCTTTTGAAATGCACTTCATAAACTTAAAGTACAGTTCCATTAAAATCAATCCATCTTAACAATGGAAATGGTTTGATCAGACACTTTAAATTCCCCTGCTGTAAAAGTGAACTCCTTTACAAGTCTTCTAAATTGTTTAGCTTCATCTTTTGCATCATTCACAGCATTAATATACCTCTTCTCAGCTATTGTCTTCGCAATTATATTCAAAGACAACTGCCCAAGCCATTTGCTAATCACAATTTTTGTTAGAGTACTATCACCATTGTTATTCTTCTCTACAACCAGATGCAAATTTGCTCTAACACTGCATCTTGCTTCTTTTTATGTATATTGCAAATCTACATAGATAACTAATACCTGTTTTTGTTTTCTAATGGTATAGGTATCCAAACGATAAATGGGGACCTTGATCTCTCATTGATAAGGTTGAAGGAGCTCCCAAGTGCTACTAAAGATGCTTTATGTAATATGTTTTGGTTAAAATGTCTATTTTTGCTAGGCATCTTCTATGTAATATAAAAGATTATCGACTTAGTTTTGGATTTATTACTTTCTATGTAATGTGATATTGTGGATTTAGTTTTTGGATTTATTACCTTTAATGTGAGTTTGTGGATTTAGTTTTTGGATTTATTACCTTTAATGTGAGTTTGTGGATTTAGTTTTTGGATTATTGTATTTTATGTGTTATTTTTTATCATTGAATGCAAGTGAAATTTGGACACCCATGAAATTTCAAAAAGGAAAAAGGTCATACGATTGAGGAATGTACACTGGAACATTATTCAAAATCTCTGGAATGTTGTGAAACGTTAAAAGGATATCCCCAGCGCTTTTTTAGAAGTGCTGTGAAACGTTGAAAGGATATCCCCGACGCTTTTTTAGAAATGCCGTGAAACGTTGAAAGAATATCCCTGGCGCTTTGTTGGAAGTGCCGTGAAATGTTGAAAGGATATCCCCGGCGCTTTTTTAGAAGTGCCGTAAAACGTTGAAGACTATCCGCGGCGCTTACCCAAAAGCGTCGTGAAAACGTTAATGAATATCGCCGACGCTTATATTGAAGCGCTGTGAAAAATAAAGATATAGCTACGCTTCTAAAACGCCGTGAAACATGTATAATCCCCGGCGCTTAAAAAGCGCCGTTAAAAAAATATATCCCCGGCGCTTCATAAGCGCCGCTATATATCTATCTATACCAGCACGTTCTTAAAATGCCGGCTATTTCAACGGTGGCAGCACATTCACCGGCGCTTATCGAAGCGCCGGTATTAATTAGGCAACGCTTTGAAAGCGCCGCGAAATATTAAAATAAACGCCTGCAATTTCATCATTTCCTATAGTAAATGTAAATCCGGTCGTGAATAAAACAGATTGCTGAAGTACTCTATTTATCTAATAATTTGATTTTTAATTCAGATCAACAATTAACAAATAATTGCTCTTAATTACGATATGCTAATAAACTACCAATATATACATACATACTTAGAAACAGAAAGAACATGGAAAGGGGACACCTACATTGACAATCAATTTCTTAATTTTGATGAATAAGTACATTATAGAATATAATACTAACTTAATTAAGTTGACTAGCTTTTCATCGATCGTTACCCTAAAATTGCAGATTTGCGTTGACAACTTTAGAAGTTAATGCTTACAAGTATGATTTATGGCCTAATGTAGATTATAATATTATTTAAGGCGATTGAAGTATCCAAAGTAACAAGAAGTCATTGATGTGAAGTTGTTAAGCCAAAGGGATGTTTAAAATATTCACTAATAGTTGGTTGTACAACCCTCGCCGATAAATATAAAAGAGGAATTTTCTTCCATCACTAAAGTGTAATCTCTGCGCAAGTGATATATTCCATGTTAGGAAAAATTCTTACATTATATCAAAGATCGATCTAGTTATGACATAAAGAGTGGGTTCCGTATCCACCTATGTTGGGGGGGTAGATGGCCATCAACTTAATGGGAGACCAACTCTACATTAAATATTTAAACGTTTAAAGAAAATTTTCATTTTTCACGATTATCACCTCCATTATACTTAAAAGTAAAAATAAAAAGAAAAACAGAAAAAAAATAAAATTTCCCCTTCCTGATTTGGTTGCTTCACTCCACAAGAAAAAGAAGAATTTGACTGGGAACAAGAATCATGATCGAACACTATCCATCTTCTTATATGTTTGTTTCCAAGATTCCAGCTGCTTAATCCTTTCGTCCATGTTACCCCTTTGATGTTGTCATGTCTCACCCTTAACCTCCAAATGAAAAACACATTTAGACGTATAATCAAAATAAATAGACATAATTGGAAGTGAGTTTAGTTGGATTAGTTTTATTTCCACTTATCCAAGAGCCTTGAAAGTAAAGGTGCCTATGGTTTCTTTTCTCAAGCATCTATAGTTCTTTCTTTTTTAACAATGAATGTCGAAATCTTAATTCAAACTCAAAATCTCTAATTACAAATAAGAGTATATCATCACTTATCCATTTATTTGAATTAAATATATCAGAAATAAGTAATGGGGATCAAGATATTACATAAATGTAAGGGTAAACTATTTTTAAAGTCACTAAACTATCTTTTGAGTTCTCGTTTGATCATTTAATTATTTTTAGTTCTAAAAGGATCATTAATTTATCAATTGGATTTTGTTTTGACAGTTCCATCTAATTTTCTATAAAAATAGACTAACTGTTAGAGATAAAATCATAAAATCAGTTTATACACTAATTATGTTTTCCTACCAAACAAAATTTATTTGTAATACTACCCGGATTAATGCATAAATGCCCATAAAAATATTTTTACCAAAACTTGAAACCATGTGACATGGATAAAAATATTCACCACCAAACTACAACACAATTGTTAATTTAAATCTTATCCTGCCATATCTAAAACAATCTGTTCTCGATTAAACCAAAAAAAAAAACAAAACAAAACAAACCTCAGCACCCCCACGTTGAACCATCCCCTCCCCAGCTACCCCTACCCCTCGTTGAACCGCCCTGGCTACCCCCCACCCCGCTAAATCCCCATCCCAACCCACATATATGTCTGTATATATATATATATATATATATATATAGTGTGTGTGTGTGTGTGTGTGTGTGATCCGTGTGTATGTCATATATCTGTGTGTGATATGTACGTATACATGGGTGTGTAGTGTATGTATCTAGATGTGTGTGTGTCTGTATACCGTATGTCTATCTATCCACAGCATAACATTAGAAACAAAAATTGCATAACCTTGTGGTAACGTCTCTTAATCTTCAAATGATTGATCTGGGTTCATATCTTGCTAAAAACATCTTTATGGCTTTTTAAGCAATTGGGGTAGATGTTTAGTGGCAAAAATACAATTAGTGTAAGTATTTTACTTTTTGTCTTTAACAATTCATCTATTTTAACAAAAATAAACTAAATGATTAAAACAAAACCTAATTGATAAATTAATGGTCCTTTTAGGATTAAAAATAATTAAATGACCATAATAAGATCCAGGAGATAGTTTAGTGGCGTTAAAAATATTTTACCTAAATATAAGAGTAAAGACCAATTGTTGTCAATTATCTTTTTCATTTTTGTATCATTCAACTAATATCTTAGGTTGAAATTTTTCCGAGGGAATAACTAAAATGTTTTTGATGTATTATAAGAAAGAAAAATGATCTTTTGAGCACTAACAAGGATCTAAGGATAGGGTGTCGAAAAATCGAAAAGAAAGAAAAAAGAAAAGTTTCTAAGTCGAACTACAATTTTTTTTTTCTTTTTTTTTAAAAGTAGAAGTGCAATAGTTTGAGTACTTTTAAGTACCATCAGGCCAGAATAAGCATAATTTTTGCTAATTAATTAAGAGATTCATTAATATCTCCTAATTAAACTATACAAAAATCATGGCATAAAGGCTCAACCATCTCCACTATGCAAGCATGCTATCATCAAGATTCCATGAGAGGCAAATAGATAAGTTTAGAGTAACAATAATAAATTTTTTTGAGTAAAATGCATAATACTCATTTGTATTTTTACAAAGTTATATTATAAACTTTGTGTTTTAAAAAGTCACGTTATAAACCCTGTATGTTAAAAAACGTTGTATATGACTCCCCGTCTTCTATTTTTCTATCAATTTTAGTGTGAGTGTAATACATACGTCTAAGATGCAAGTATGCATTTATCAAGCGGTAAAACACATGGAGAATGACGAAAATACCTATTTTCTAACATCAGTTGCTAATTGCCCCCTGTATTTTTTATAAGGTTGTAAATTGGCCCCTTCAGAAAAAAATTGAAAACCTTAGAGATAAACTCTTTCAAAGTGATTTTTCTTCGATTTGAAGCTGATTTTGCATTGATTTAAAGGTGTAATCTGTTTGTATAAGAACGTGGTTCAAAGTAAAGGTACGATTATTGTTTAATCGCAATATGACTTTGGATCAATTTTGATTTCTTGATTTTTTTGGACTATTTTTTTGTTCTATTTCAAAGTATAGAGCAATGTCTGTTTTTCTTATGCATAGACTTGTAGTTGAAGAACGTTTTGATGGTAGACATCAATGTTTTGTTGTAGATCTCTTCACAGGCATTGAACTTCAAACATAAGCTTTACATTTTTTTTATGATGGACATCAAAGTTTTGTTACATAAGCTTTACGTTTTTTTTTATTCTTTTAATTAAATGATATTCATTAATTTAAGGTTGTAGATCTCCTCACGAGGTAGACTAGCACATGGTTTTGATATTACAAAATGAAGAATGTTGTAAATGTCTCCCTCTGATTAATCACGTTTTGGATTGTTGGAATGAAATAATTAATTGTCTAACAAAAAAAAATGTCTCCCTCCGATATTAAAAAAGTGGTAAATACTTTCTCTGATTGATTTATCTTTAAACGAGGATAATTTTGTCTTTTTACATGGCTAACTAACAAAGTTAAACAGAATTTGAGTTTGGAACGTGTGTGTAACGTTTTCTACAACACATGATTTATAACGATACTTTTTAAAACACATAATTTATTATGTAACTTTGTGAAAACACAGAGGGTATGCCACATTTTACTCAAAAAAAATTTCTATATACAATTTACAATATTTAACATCATCCCTAGCTAATCCTAGTAAAAAGCTGGTACGTACTCAGTGAAAAAGTTCGGTTGAAAAAGACTATTGTTCCTTTCAATCAAAATATGGTATAACGAAGCCTTGAGAAACAGAGAGATGCTGCCAATTGCAAAAGTCCAATTATCTCTTTTTGTTGGTTTGGAGACCTAATATTCACGGAAAGATTTTTTCTCCACACTAAATGTGAAAGCAGCTCCCTCACGTCCCCAAGGGACAACCTAGCGGTAAGAAATGTATTTTAAATATGGTATGTTTTTGGGTTCGATTCATGTAATTTATTTTGAATAATTTTAACTGAATCGGTTCATATATTAGGATGTACTGTTGCACCCAAAGGTTTATTAGGAAGTGGTCGGACTCTGCCAGTCTCCGATGATCGGATTTCGCCAACTGGATTCTCACATCATAAAGAAGAAGAAAAAAAAGCAGCTCCCTCACACACTGACACACTAACCATCGTAATTATATCGCATGGTTATTATCAGGGGCGAAGCCAGAACTTGAAAGTTGGGGGGGCCGAATTTTTGTTTTTATTATTATTTTGTACAGTGTTTTTTATACAGTATTTTTGAGCCAATAAAAAAAAAGACTCAAAAAATATTTTTCCAATGTAATTCAATATAATAAAAGATATATAAGAAAACTAACAAACAAGAGATATAATGTTTTTATTATTATTATCGATATGTATAAATTTTCATAACTTTTTTTGTATAACAAAAGCTAAAATTCACTAACAAAAAATTATTACACCTCACTGAAATTTATCCACTAAAATTATATATTATTACAGAAAATTTATAGTTAAAATAAAATTAACCAAATAAATGAAAAGTATTTCAATCAAATTGCTTACCTTAGGCACTTTTGGTGTTTTGAATTAATTTCATTTCACCCACATCCGCTATAAAAAAAAATAACAAAACAAATTATACATTCATAAAATTATATAGCCAAAAATAATAATAAATAAGTATAATATTATTATTTGTATGATATATTACCTTAGCTTTGCGTGACTATGTTGTTGTATGTTTTATTATACAATACTAAAGAATTTAAGATAGTTAGAACTTAGGAAGAGGGATTAGAGAATAGAGATGGAAGAAGAAGTGATGAAGCAAAAGAGAATGAGTTTGGGGAAGAAGAATAAAAGAAAGAATTTATTTGTTTTCAATTAAATTGAATTTAATCATAGTAAGAGACAAAAAAATAATAAAGAGACCCACTTTATCCTTTTTTTAAGGAAAAGCTTTAGACTCATGATGAGTCAACATGTTTTGACAAAAAAAAAAAAGGAGCCAACGTTTTTTCTTTTTTATTTTGGATAATAACGTTTTTCCTTCAGGTAATTGGAGGGGCCGAACTTTATTTTTTTTAAAAAATTCTACTTAACTTTTTTTTTTTTTTCAAAAGTTGGGGGGGCCGGGCCCCCCTTGGCCCCCCGTCCCACCGCCCCTGGTTATTATCATTCCTACTAACGGATTAAGTGATTAAACCTATTCTAACCAAAATAGTACCTAGCGAAAATATGATTATAATACCCACTACTTACCTTAATCAGAATTTTAATCCACATGGTTTTGATATTAATTGTAATCCAAATCTATTTCAATTTATAACTAATTAAATCACATTATTAGGGAGATAAATGATAGTAAAGTAATGTTTCAATTATAATAAAGTAATCTAGATTATTGACTGTGAAGATCAAATAATTGTATCATTACTTTATTTCATTGATTTCTTTAATGATGTCATTACGTTATTATAAAATTCAAAACTCCAATAAAGAGTTATTCCTAATCATTACTTTATTTCATTGACCTTTTTAATGATGTTATTACGTTATTGTGAAATTCAAAACTCCAAAAAAGAGCTATTCCTAAATGCATGGTTGGTTAGACACACAAGTCACTTGGGAGAAAACATCAAACCTATCACATGTATGCCAGCTTGATAATGCAAAAGGAATAATTAGGGAATATCCAAACGGGAAAAGGACATCCAGGTCCCTATCATTTTCTCCTTGTCTCAAATAGGTCCCTCAGTTTGTTAAAATATCTTGAGAGATCCTTCAATGAAGGGCAGTTTAGTCTTCTTAATAATAATTAAATAAACCAAATAAAAAATAATTAAAAGTATAAATTTAAGAAACTATACACACACCCTAAAAAAAAAAAGTTAATAATTAATCCCATAAAGTTTAATAAATTATACAACACAACCCTTACACAAACACCACCCCTACCATCACTACCATTACCACCACCACCATCAGAATCCACCATATACACAGACAAACCCATCAATTCCGACCAAACTCTTTACCCCAACCACCAACATCAACACCACCATTACATATATATTAACAAAGCCATCCATTTCAACCCAACACCACAACCATTACATCTACATATCAACAATTCCATCAACTCCAAACTCAAATCTAATCCCAACTGTTATCAACACCATTACCATCACATACATCACAATTATTTTGTATTTTCCTTTTCCTTTTCCTTTTCGTCTATATCTAAGCCAAGACTCGAGCAGCAATATAAGGCAGCAGCTTAAATCAAGTCAATGATTTCAATTGTAGATTAGACAAGATATGAAACTATGTATGTAATGATGGAATTTGAAATTGCCTGTTCATATTGTTATTGTAGTTATAAATAGGAATAAGAATGTATCAAAGTTGTGCTTCTCAATATAGCTTTTACAACCTTTTATATGATATCCAGAGCATAACCAAACTCCATTGAGCATATCGATCCAAACGGTTTTTTCTTCTCCTCTTCAGCGTCAGAAATGGCATCCCACAGCAACCCCCAACTCTGATCTCCATTCATCCCGCAGCCCAAACTATCCTACATGGCGTGCCCGCTCGTTACCTTCTTCGTCTTGGTCAAGGTGAACAACAACTAGCAACAGATCTTTAGTCGTCAAGGCCGTGTGAATGCGATGCTTGTTCGACGGTTAAAACTGCTCAATGAAGTTGAGCGGCTTGCAAGGTTTTCTCCATTGAGCATATACTCTTGTTGGGAACAATTTTCAACTGAATCAAGATACTAGGGTTGGTTTTGGTGGATTTTTTTTTTTTTTTTTTTGTCAAGGTGTTGGTGGGTGTATTGCATAATTTATTGAACTTTATGGAAATAATTGTTAATTATTTTGTATAATTTTTATTCTTTATTTAATTATTACTTAAAGGACTAAACTGCCCCTCACTGAAGGACCTCTGAAGACATTTTTAAAAACTGGATGACCTATTTGAGACAAGAGGAAAAGGACAGGGACCTGGATGTCCTTTTCCCATATCCAAACATATGTTAGGCAAATTTATGCAGCACCATTAACTTATAGTAGATTGAAAGCATCATCTTAGCCGGGATCTCTCTATAATAACTTGTGATGATTAACAAGAAAAAACAAAGAAGAAGTCGTAACGAATTGGCAATTTACAATCAATATAGACACATCACAAGGACAGTAAATAATAAAAGAGAGAGAGAGAGAGAAAGGGGGGAAAAAAAAAAAGAAGAAGAAAGAAACTAGATATGCCATATCTTGTATGTCTCCCGTTAAGTCGTTGCTTGATAAGTCTAGTTAAAAGGTTTTCAGTTTGAATTATTTGATGGCATTGGCTTTAAGTATTTTGAGTAACAAAGAAGCTTCACTTCTACATAATTTTCCTACCCATAGCGCAATTGGAAGAATTGAAGTTGGCATTTAGCAGAACCATCTTAACATTATGTTAGGATGAAATGAGAAAAATAAAGTATTAAATTGTAGGAAAAATTACACAAATGGTCTTTATTGTTTCTCTATAATTTTAGATTTGTCTCTATTGTTCAAAGTTAGTCAATTTAGTCCTTACTGTATCCCAAAAAAATTTACATTTGTCCATATTATTCAAAATTAGCCAATTTAGTCCCTACTCATTTTTTTTTTAATTTAGTCCATGCATCAAAAGTTAGTCAAATCTAACTGAAATTGGTCAAGTGTGGTGCACATGACCACTGTTTTCGGGGGCAAAATAAAAAAATTATTAAATGTTCAATTTAATACCCATTGTTTTCATATAAAATTTAAATTAGTCCTCAATGTTTAAAAAAAAGTCATAAGTTTTACATATACTATATATCAATTTCGTCTCTATTATTTGTCAATATTTTTAGTTTAGTCCATCTTACCAAAATAAACGAAACCTCTCTTTAATCATTTAAGTATTTATATAATATGATCATTTCAATGAGTATTTTAAAATAGATTTTACGTGATAAGCTTAATCGAAAAGATTATGCCACTATTTGAAAGTAGATGTTAAAAACACTAACTAAATAAATAAGGATACTTCTAAAACTTTATATTTATAAAAGGAGACCCTCACATTAATGTTTTTTACTTGTAGCAGTTAGAAATTGTGGAGAGTAAAGTTGATGCACAAAAAAATAGAGAAAGCCGGAGGAGCAGTTGAATGATTACTTATAAATATACTTAATCTGAATGCTTATGTTTTAACACATAGAATCTAGCAGACAGTAAAAATATTAAGTTGTAGGATGAGTTACTGCAAAAACCTAGGGTGAACATTGGATAAATGATGATGATGAGTAATATTTAATTCAATTTGAATAATAGATTCCGCGTATGATGTAGAACTTGGATGCAATAAGCACTTGCAATAAAAGTGAAATCATAATATGTTTTGTTTTTGTAGAATTATATGGATACTATATTTGTTTTGCTAAATATGGTAGTTTAACTTTTGGTATTTAATATTTTCTAATCATGATTGAAAGATTAGTTTATCAAGATTAATATAATTAATTCATAGGTAATATTTGGTGACATGTATTATTAATCCGAATACGTATTGTATAAAATTATATATAATAAAATTATAGAAAAATCAGATCCGTCTTTAACATGTATCACACTAATATCAAAAACTCACGCTACTTATTTTTCTTTCTACTTCTAAAAGTTTTTGGTACTCCGCTCGATTTGCATTTGAAAGGGTCAACATTGAGTACAGTCGTGATTTTTTTTTTTTGGGGTTGTGAGACAGTCATGAACCGGTAAGCACAACTTTAAATGTGGTTTTGGCCTCAAACGGAAATTGCAAATTGCCAACCTCAGCACCGCTGCAAAGAGTGGGGACTAGTCTCGGGTCATGGAGAAATGGACAAACTGACTGTAGCTGCCGATTCGCCATTACATGCGCGCAATAAGGGTATCTTTAATTATAAGTTTAAAATATAAAATTTATTATTTTTGAGTATTTTTAGAGATTTGAATCTTTAAAATTTATTATTAATGATTTAAATATACATAAAATTCATTACTTTTATTAACATTTAAGTTAAAATAGAGACCCAGTCATTATTTGTACCTCTAAATTTAGAGCTAAAAATGTAAACTGAATCTCTATTTTAACTCAAAAATTAATAAAAGTAGTGGACTCCATGTATATTTAAATTATTAATAATGATTTTTAGAGACATGAATCTCTAAAAATAACTAAAAATATTTAATTTTGTATTTTAAATTTACTATTGAAAATACCCTAAATAAAGTCAGAGCCGCGACGTGGCAACTTGCTAAGAACCTAAAAGCACAACACATTAATTTCAGGTTCTATTGATCTGATATCTTCTACACGTGTCATCTTTTAGGTATCGATAAATGTTCATCCGAGATTGTCGTTCGCTAATTAAACTTTTTTTTTTTTACAAAAAATTTATTTTAAATAAAATCACATTAAATTTATTTTAAAATTATAAATTTATAGTATAATAGCGTGTCCTAACACATACTTTAAATTAGTCAAAATTAAATAATATTTGTGATAAAAAATTTATATTTAAATTTAAAATCTTTAGCAATAATAAGTCATTACCCGACATTTTAACTAATCCACCCTTAGGGGTGCGTTAATTAATTAGATTCTAATTTTGTTTTTATGGGTCGGTAATTTACACAATGTCAAATCCAATCATATGAATATATACCGAAGGTCAAGAAGAACAAAATAAGAGTATCCAATATATATACATCTATATATATATAATCTCCCTCATTGCCTTCTTCCACAAGTACAAAAATCTATTCCTAACGCATTTCTTCCCCATATCGCTTGCCTCCTATATTTCCTTCTCCCTTTTTCTCCTCCGAGGTATATCCATGGCTGCTAAGGGGCCATTAATGGCGATATTGTTGACGATGGCTTTTGTGGGAGGCTACGATTTAGCATTTTCATACGATCGACCACCTCCTCGAAAGTCCATTTTTGTATCACTCTCCAAAAATCATGATTCCACTTCTCCTCAACAGGTACCTTTCATCAACACTAGGTAGTTGCTAATTTCATACTCATAATAGTTTTTTTTTTAATGTTTTTGTTATAAAAAGTGATCGATGCATAGAAATTTCATGCAATTATTTAGTTCTAGAAATTATGACCCTTTTGAGGAAGATGAAGGAGAAGCGAGATTAGCGTTTGTTATTATTGTTATAAACAAAATGCTTATGAAATTATCATGTTCATTTTCTTGTGGGATAGCTACAAAAAGTTTAATTAAAAACTAACATCCATGTGAGAGAACTCCTAGGTATTAGGATCTACGTACGATAAGCCAGATAGGTAGTTAGATAACATTGTAAATAACGGCATAGCCCAATCATGGATGTTGACCTAACAAAACTAACCTGAATGCATTATTTGAATGGATGAGGTATCGTGACAATTCTAGTTACAGTAATCTTAGTCTTTTGTTCGATTTCCAAGATATTCGAAATTTCATTTTTGATGACATGAATGTTCTAGTTAAGTATAGTAATGGAGATTATTAATATTCCACGTATTTTGATATTGAAAATTATCTAATTTGCATTGTTATTGTTCCCTTTTAGTCAGAGTTTCTGATTGGTATGAACTATGAAGTGCTTAAGCTATTGAATATGAGTTAATTACTTGGGTAGTCTCTAAATGTTCAATATTTTATTTCTTTTCAGTTAAGAGACTTCCATTTTTAAGCCTTTTGGAGCTTAAATGTGCTTGTTAGTTATTATCATAATTTTTTTGGAAAAATTGACCTATACAATGCCTTGAGTCAAAAGACATTCATTGTCTGCCCATTTTTGCCTAAAAACTTGCACAAATACGAAGAGATTTATTAAAAAGTCAAAGGTTAAGGATATTTTGGTCAACTCTTTACGCAACCGTTACCCAACTTCAAAGGGTCACAATTAATTTGTCCCGAAATTTAAAAATAGAAACATCAATTTATGCAAACTAAGTCATATCAACTACTAATACAATTCTTGACAAGAAAAAAAAAAAAAAAACTATTAATAGATTACTCAAAGTTAAAATTGAATGACTGAACTAACAAAAAACTTCCTATACTTTTCAGAACTAATCATGTAATTAACTAACCCAAAAAGCAATACGATAGAGAACAACGTAACGATACGCATATAATAATCCGTACATTATAATTTTACGAAGAGTTAATTCTTTTTTTTGGTAAATAAACAGATTTAATTGCTAACTAAATTTAATTACAAACTCTGCAAGACGACATAACCTCTCATATATTATACAAGAGAGTATAATCTCCAACCTACCAAAATATTTACAATCACATAAATATTTTTTGGTTATCATATTTACAATATGAAGAATTCATTCTTATCCTCTTCTTTCTTTTTTCTTTTTTTTTCGTTGGGTAAGTAATCATTTCATTCCAACAAACTCAAAACTTTACAATGAACATGTGAATGGATCATCTAGAACTAATGTTCCATTCTGTACACAAAACGCTATTTTCTAAGCTATCACGAAATTTACAATAAATACTAGATTTTCCTCTAACATCCAAAATAACTTTCTCAATAATTTGCTCTTCCATGCTCGTCACTGAATTATAAATTATATTGTTACATTCAATCCAAACATGATAAACACAAGAACAAAATGTAACCCGAATAAGATCCGACTTCAGACTCTTCCTTCTACTTCTTCTTTCCAATCTGTCCACAATGTTGTCCCAGCCAAAGTTGAGATTGCCACATCTCAACTTCCTAGCACACTGTTGCCAAATTCTGTTCGTAAACGAACATTGAAAAAAGATGTGATCATGCCAATTGGTGCCCACAACACAAAACACACACTTCACTTCGTTGACAATGCCCCATTCCAATAATCTAATCTTTGTTGGAAGCCTATTAAGACAAGCAAGCCAAGTGCAAAAACTCTGTTTCAAGATAGCAATTCTATCCCAAATAAGGTCAGCCCAATTTATCTTCACACCTGGTGCTCTGATTGCATTCCATGTTTTGAAGTTAGAGAACTCACCTGACTGATCCTTGGTCCACACAATCCGGTCTTGTCTTCCTTGATTTGGTAATCCTGGATTAAGATTAGCAATAAACTCCATTCCCCTAGGCCAATGCCATTGATTGTCAATGATACAGTCATTAACTTTCATCATTTTGAGGTTGTTAAGAATATTAATGTTATGAATTCTCGTGTAATCACTCACTGCTCTTTTTTCCTTTGTTAATTAATCCTTTATTTTTTTGGCAATCAACTCTTTTTTTTTTCTTTTTTTGGTATTTTGGGTAATGAATACCTTATCCAATTAATGCAAAAGAATGGTGCACCACCGTGTAATAATAAATGCATGCAACATGGTTATCGCAGGTGCACATATCACTTGTCGGTGTAGACAAGATGAGAATAACATGGATCACTCAAGATTCAACTCCATCCACAGTACACTGCGGAACATCTTCAGGAGCTTACGAGTTTTCAGCAAATGGGAGCTCCAACACTTATAGCTATTTGTTGTACAAGTCAGGAGAAATACACGATGTAGTCATTGGTCCATTGAAGACAAATACAACATATTACTACCGTTGTGGGTTTGATTCCAGCCCTGAATTTAGTTTCAAAACTCCACCTCAACAATTTCCAATCAAATTTGCTATTATAGGTATGAGATATACACTAGCAACTTAATTATCATGTAAAAAGAAACCTTTCTATTTTATCAAAGTCGTACGTGAAACCCTATAATACTGCAATAATCTAATAATTCTATTAAGAATTATGAGGTTTCATTTTAAAATTAATGAATTATAGGAAGAGTAGCCCAAGATATTAAGTGAACACCTTATTTAAAAGTTTCAAATGTTAAAGATGTGTTTATTATATTATTTATTAAGCTGTTAGAGAAAAATTTATTATATTATTTATTATTTTATTATTTTCAACACAAGATGTTAAAATGTGGTCTTGGAGTTTATGATTTTTATAAGTGAGAGAGATTGTATATTTTAACACTCCTCCTCACAGGTAACTCAATTGAAGAAGCAACTTTAAATTCGTGTGCAAGGTAAGTGATGGGTCACATAAGAACTAATGTGACTACCAGTTAAAAATCATGGAAATTACCTAATTGGTTGTAGCCTTTTTATTGTACTTTTATAAACCATAGAAGTTATTACATATTATTGTATCACTATCGAGTCTAACGTACAATTTTGCCAAAATACACAAGGATAATACTTGTCTTCTACCCCCAAATCAAGCTAGAGTCAGGCTCGGGACCACTAACAATAATTATGCAGGTGACCTAGGACAGACAGGATGGACCACTTCAACTCTACAACATATTGCAAAATCCAACTATGATGTGCTTCTATTGCCTGGAGATTTATCATATGCCGACACATTCCAGTCGCTTTGGGACTCATTTGGCCGGCTGGTTGAGCCACTAGCAAGTCAGCGGCCATGGATGGTGACACAAGGCAACCACGAGGTCGAAAAGATCCCTCTATTGCACAGCCAAGAGTTCACTTCATACAATGCAAGATGGACAATGCCATATCAACAAAGTGGCTCTGATTCCAATCTATACTACTCGTTCGAAGTTGCTGGTGTTCATGTTATCATGTTGGGTTCGTACACTGATTTTGATCCAAACTCGGCACAGTACAAGTGGCTTGTTTCGGACTTGAAGAAAGTTGACAGAAAAAGAACACCATGGCTTATAGTTCTTGTGCATGCCCCATGGTACAATTCGAATAAAGCTCATCAGGGTGAAGATGAATCTGTAAATATGAAAGCAGCCATGGAAGATTTACTTTATGAAGCTCGAGTTGATGTTGTGTTTGCTGGACATGTCCATGCTTATGAGCGATTTGTAAGCTTCCTTTTCTTGCTACTATTTGCTACATCTTTTGTTCCTCGAAAAGTCATTGTTTATTTATTTATACAATAAAATGCACAACACATCCTTTCTGTCCAGAACTTGACAAAAAGGGTATATGGCATCTCGAATATGTCTTTTTCAATTCTTTGTATTACGTGTGGTTGGTCGATTCACACCTTGATTCTCACTCACCTTTGACGACAGACTCGAGTTTATAAAGATGCAGCTAATAACTGTGGCCCAGTGCATATAACCATTGGGGACGGTGGCAATCGTGAAGGCCTTGCTAGAAAGTAAGTTCGAATATTCCCAAAAAGATTCTTTTCTGCATCTACATTTTTTTTTTTTTTGGTTACGATGGATTTCGAACCTATAGTTTAAAATTTTTTTATTACAACATGTTAATTACTACTTAACTATTATGTCCAACTTCTGAATCATCTACATTTTTTTTAATTATTATAAATGAACTCCTAGTCGATACACTGGCCGATCTATTAAAGAGTCAATAGAGCTATAACCTTCACTCACCTCACTAAATACGTATAAAATTTATACGTATTTTTAGTCAAAAACAATAAATGGGCTCCACTGTAAAAAAATTATTATTTGTATTATTGCCAAATTGTATGGTATAACTCTGATTAACAAAAAATTCTGGATTCGTCCTGGATTTGCGTTGATATATTGATGAGTGTGATAAATTTTTGGGTTAATTTACAGATATTTCAATCCGAAACCAGACATTTCTGTGTTCAGGGAGGCTAGTTTTGGGCATGGGCAACTTGAGGTTGTGAATGCAACCCATGCGCAGTGGACCTGGCATAGGAATGATGAAGATGAAGCAGTTGTAGCAGATTCAGTTTGGCTGAGTAGTCTTACATCTGATCCTGCTTGTCTCTCGTCATGATTATGAACAAAAACATTGTTTCACTAGTGAGATTTGAACATTAAAGGCGTATATGGGCGAGCAAGTATATTACAAAAGATGATAATGGATGTACCTTTCTTTGATATGTTGCTGGATAATTTTAAACTATACAGTGTATCATCATCGTGCATAGATCTAACGGTTTCAAAATATAAAAATTAACTTAACAATTATGGGTAGATGTATTCACACGTCACTAAGGGTTGCAGTCCTTATTGATCCCGAAAACTTCAGAGAAATTTGTTGAATCTGCTCCTCCCTACAACTGACCCTGCCTCTAGTAAGACTTTTGCACGAATGCTACCACCATACTATTAAGGAGATGAACTTCCAAAGGGACAGTAATGTGTCCTTTAAATTCAATGCCAATCATGCTTCAACCTTGGAGCGCTCATGAGGAACGTTGAGAAATTGTCCAAAGAGTTGAGCAAACTTTACAAAATTTCAAATTACTTTACTGACATTGTACCTATCCTTAAGTTGGATGAGTTAGATAAAGAGGATTATTATAGGAGGGAGATGGAATTTTGGTGTGCAGATCTACACTTAATATAATTATCTGGGACTAAAATTGAATTTCACATGAGGGAAACTATTAAAAATGTCCGATTGGACAACAATCTAAGCATGGCCAATAACAAGGCGTCACGTGACGATTTACATGGGACCCAATCACCCAATGACCTTGATGTTTGAGTTGCAAAGTTTACTGAATTATCCTTCATGGGGGTAAAAACATCCAGACTGTTGGAACAATCTGAACGATTTTAATAGTTTTCCTTCGCGTGAATGTGGAACAATTGGAAAGTACACCATACACATGTTATGTCAAATGAAATAATCATTTAGTTCTAAAATCCATGTCTTGCATTTTTTTTTCTCACCTTTGTTTTTTTTTTTTTGGTATTTGTGGTCAAATCCTTAGATTCCGTACGTTGATTTATATAGCACAATATCGTATAGGTGAAACTTTGAATGGTAGGTTGATTTTTTTTTTTTTTTTTTGGTCGTAATTCGTACGTTGATATATTTTTATATATGAAGTGTTTAAATTGGGTAAATTAAAGGAGTAGTCCCTAGATCATGTCAAAAGTTAACTTTCAGTCCCTAAACTCTTCTTCACAGATTTTATTCCTTAAATAAGGAAAAATACTTAACCGTTATCCTCCAAAAGAAGTATAGAGAAATTTATGAAAATGACTATATAACTGGGATACTTTAAGTGGAAACCGGAACTCCCTCTTCTTGTAAGGGAAGAATTGATTGGCCCTATTTACTTACTTCTGGAGAGGTTTCTTTCGCTACTTAAAATTGTTGACACTTGAATTTACAATTAAGACTGCGGGTTTGGAACTCCACAATCTATATGTGTATAGATATTAATAACTTGTACTAACCAGAAGACTATATTAGAACTAAACAACTTTGGAACATCAGTTTGGTGTCTATCAAAACACACTTCGATGCTCAAATCAATATTAGGAAGGATAAGGAATATGAAAAGGTAAAGGCGTTTATGAAGAATAAGGAAGAAGTATTTGGGGGTGTCGGAGAAGATGATTAGAGGTAGTTGAGCAAGGGTGAATCTACTATCGTACTAGTTGGGTTTACAACCTTCATTGGCCTCAAATTTTTAAAAAATGTGTTACCCCAATTTATTTTTAAAATATATATGTGTATTTTAAGTATGAACAACTAAATTAGCTTACTTTGAAAATAATATTAGTGTTATAGCCTCAATTAAAATAAAATTCCAAATCAACCCTTGTGATTAAGTAGTAATTTCTAGCATATAGTTAGGGCAATAGATATCGATGGTTATCATAGAGCGATTATACCTAACTTACGTGTTTATGCTTCATGTTCATGGATGTCATTAACAAGTATCCCCTTCCAGTGGAATGACTTTAGCTACATATCCTATTGGATCAATGTGATGTGCTCGGCCTATATCATCCACTGATTTTAACTCTATCCAACTTAGATAGGGCCTAACCCATCATCTCAATTTGAATTGTAAGTGGATAACTTCTTTTTCCTCGTTTTCTTTTCTTTAGGATCTCTCTAATTGGATTTTGTATTCCTTTTCCATCTTTCTCTTGTTTACCCTTTCTTTACCGTTTCTAACACCATTTGTCAATTAAATTTATTCACACGCGCAAGAAAAGATGGCTCTAAAAGTATAGATATATAGATGAATATTACTATGCAAAGAGCATTTAATACCAATATCTTATTTAGCTTAGCAAGATCTCACTCTCATTGCACGTACTTTTCTCTCTTAAGTGCATAAATAGATATACTTGACTGATATGTCTTTAATTCGTCTTCTTGCTGTCAAAATCCTCATTTTAGTTGCTAAAAGTGATCATCATGAAGGGGCTATTTGTAGTAATAGCATTGATCTTGGTCTTTGTGGGAGGACACGATGCATCTAAGCCAGATGCTCATGATCCCATTTCTCCACAACAGGTATCATGCACCCTATGATCATCTTTTTGTGCTTCTCCTTTTTCTTCTTTTCAAAAACGCTTGATCCAAATCTTATACAATATAAATGTACCATAGTAGTTGTAAGTGTCTAATTGATATGAAAATTTAAATTGTTAGAAAAAAAAAATATATATATATATATATATTAAATTATTACTTTATTAAAAAGTTTAAATTATTAGACAAATGTTTATTATTTATTTATTGTCTTAAGACATCCTGCACATGTAGGTAGGATCATTTTTTAACCTTACACGCAGTGGCGGAGTCAGGCAACAGAGATTAGGGTGTGTACTACAGTATCAAAATCAGTAACCGGGATCCTAAGGCAATCATTTATGCATAAATTTTTATATAAACTATAAAATAAAATAAATAAATAAATAAATAACTAATGATTTTATGTTTAAAATCATATTTTTATGTTATAACTAAACCAATACTTAATTTAAGCACTTTATAGCACAAATATCTTCAAGGCATGACTTTCCGCATTTAATTCAAGAAATAATATAAATCCAAGAATAAATTATTTCATACGTCATTAAACTATTGTCACAATCTTGTTTTGACTATTTAACTATTTTTGGTCAGGATCATTAATTTATTAAATGAGTTCTGTTTCGACCACTCCGTTAATTTTTTCATTAAAATTGTCTAACGACTGACTTTATATGGATACAATCGTAAAATGATTTAATACAATTAAATTTATGCAACAAGATAAAAAATTATTTACAATCCTACTCTAATAAATTTAAATCCCTTATATAAAACAAAATGATAGACATTGCACACCAAGAGTCCAATGTTAGAATCTCCACTCATGCTGTTGTTTATATTGACAAAAAAAAAAAAATCCAAGATTTCAGGGTGTGCCATTGCACACCAATAGCCTAACATGGCTCCGCCACTACTTGCACATGGATAGTTCAAATATTTTAAATATGGAGAGACTTGAGCCTAATTAACCTAGGCTAATTAACTTAATTAAACTCTGATACTATATCATATTACTACATCATCTAAAATCTTAAGTTATTAGAGAGAGATTATTATATTTATTTATTATATTTAATAATATTTAATTAGTTTGATATCTTACAATATAGATCAAGATTTTCTCCTAACTAATATTTTCTTGTGACATTCTGATATTGCATTTCAGTCATTCATTACAATTTTAAACTACAAAAAAAGGGAGGAAAAGTGAAATATTAGATATTTTGAGTGAAATAAATAGCTAAAATATAGTGTTAGAATGTTATAATAAAATATTAGTTAGGAGAGAATCATAATCTTTCAAACATACCCTCTAACGTGCAAGTTTGAGATACATATGATAAACGGGATAACAACTAGACTTGAACCGAGAAAATTTTTTGATAACAAGACTCTGATATTGTTTAAGTAATTACTTAATCTGAAATTTTAAATATTAGAGTATGCATTAAATTAGTTTGATATTTCTAACGCTGCGCAATCCAAAATTTACATGCATCCTGGCCCTGACAGGTGCACATTGTTCTGGTTGATAAAGACAGGATGAGAATATCGTGGATTACCAAATTCACCACACTATCCATTGTGAAGTATGGTACATCGCCAGGGGACTACAAATTTTCAGCAAATGGGAGTACGAATAAGTATAACTATTTGAAGTACAAGTCAGGAGATATACATGATGTGATCATTGGTCCATTGAAGCCAAATACAGTATACTACTACAAATGTGGCCTAGATTCAAGTCCTCGATACCATTTGAAAACTCCACCAGAGAAATTTCCCATCACATTTGCGGTTGCAGGTAGATTATGGTTGAAAAATCTCTTTTATACCAGTCATTATATCTAGTACTTGAGGATTTTCTAATGATTTCACTTCATTCCTAGGACAAATTCGATTAAAATGCGAAATAATAATTGATTCATTTGTGAAATGGATACTAAATTGCATAACAAGACTTAGATACCAGTAGGGGTGAATTCAGAAATTTTTCTCAGTAGGAACAAAAAATACATAATTTTTTAATTATATAAATATATATTTTTTTAGTAGAGACTAAATAATTTTTAAAAAAAACTTTATAAAACTTTTAACATTCTTTTGAAATAGTAGGAATGCAGCCCCACTGGCTCTAAATTATGTCCACCCCTGATGACCAACCACTCAATTTGAATTATCTCCCTTCAATAAGTATTGGTCATATGTTCTAGAATAAGCAATACTCCTAAGATAATTTGACCTTTACACTATGTTTGGATTCGCGGAGGAAAGGAAAGAAAATAACAATTTTAAATGAAAAATTACTTGAGTGTCTTTTGAAATAATGTGAGGTTTAAGGTATAATAAAGGCAATTGTGGAAATAAAATAAAATAAAAAGCCTAGAGACAATAAAGATTTTTTGTCTTTAAGCTTTCTTTTCCCTCCAAAATATTAGAAAGATTGTAAATTCCTTCCAATTAAAAGAAATGGAGGAATTTTAGAAAGTCTCCATAACCCTTTACTTTCTTTTAAAATACAATTCAAATAAGGAGAGAGATTCCTTATTCCCTCCTCTTCCATTCATTTTCTTTAAAAAAATGAATCCAAACAACTTGTTAACGTGTTTATCAAATTAGAAATGGACAGATCGAAATTTCAATTCTAAGTGCTTGATTTGGCATGAAAAACTTAGTTTTTTGGTTTGTACGTGCATTGCGCATGATAAATCCATTACTTTTATGACGGAAATGTCATAAAGGAGTAACGCAACCACAAAATCATAAATCAGAGAGCAAAAAAGTTCATTTTAAAGTTAAGAAACGATTTTGTCAAAAACGGTAAGATCTCATATCATATAATATTATGAGAAAGATTCAACAATAATTATTAAAATCATTTTATCATAACCATAAAGATATATTATCACATTAGATCTCTACATAAATATATTATCACTATTGGATCTCTCTTATAATATAATGATAATATGGAGGATTCAAGTCCATGATAAGGGACCATAATATTAATTTAGGTTCTGGATCATTTCATAATGTTATATGTAGTGAGAGAGATCTAATAGTGATAAATTGTTCATACATTTATGATAAAATAATTTAGACAATTCATAACTATTGGATCTTCCTTATAACAGTATATGTTATGAGATTATTCAAATTTATAACATAATTTTTTAAATAGTGGAAGAACTCTTTTATACCATGAGTTTTTTTTTTTTTTTTTTGGGTGAAATTTTATACCATGAGTTTACTTTCAGTGTAACCGCGAAGTAGAGAAAGTATTGGACGCATCGAGTACATGGAGGGAAGGTAATTCCATATTTCATGACACATCTCCTAAATTATTTTCAATTATATTTTGAATTTCATAATCTAATTAATATATATTTATTACATTCATTTGGAAGAAAATGTTAACGTGTGGATCTATATATTTTTGCTCCCCAAACCGTGAATGATGTCATATTTTATTAGAAGAATGTGAATTTGAATTATTTTTTTAAGCGTCCATTGAGAATGACCTAACAAGCATTGATGAATGTAGGCGACCTTGGATAAACAATATGGACTCATTCGACCCTCCAACACATAGCAAAATCGAACTACGATGTGTTTCTATTACCGGGGGACTTATCATATGCTGACTCAAGGCAAAAATATTGGGATTCTTTTGGCCGGTTGGTTGAGCCTCTAGCAAGTCAGCGGCCATGGATGGTGACACAAGGCAACCACGAAAAAGAGAAAATCCCCAAATTCCATCGCAGTGCCTTTACAGCCTACAATGCAAAGTCGTGTTAAGTGATCAATTAATTTAAAAGTTTTAATAATTTAGAGCATATATTTAATGATGTCTTTAACAGTCCCTTCATGTATAAGATTTTTTTTTTTTTATTAAAGCTGTGCACATGGTAAATGAGATGATGGTGACGAGACCCGTGTCTTTAACATAGAGGCGAACCTAAAAATTCTTCTCAGTAGTGGCTAAAAAACATAATTTTTCAACTATAAGAATATATATTTTTTTCAATTTGGGCTAATTAGTCTTTTTAACAAAGAATACATATATATATATATATATATTTTTTTTTTTTTTTGAAAAACATATAGATTTTTTTAACCTTTTTTTTTTGTTTTTTTGTGTCACTGGAGGATAGTATGAATGCGCTAGTGCTCTAACAAGTCCCTCATGTGCAAGTGATTGTTTTTTAGCAATCCACATGATAAACAAAATAATAGTGATGAAATTTAAATCATATCCAAGACCATTTAGTAGCAAGGCTTTAATATCATGTTACGTTAAATGACCACTTAGTGTTTTAAGCTACGAGAATGTATACTTAATTAGTTTGATATTTCTAACAGGTGGTACATGCCATATGAACAGATTGGTTCAGACTCCAACTTGTACTACTCTTTCGAAGCTGGTGGTGTTCATGTCATCATGCTGGGTTCTTACACGGATTTTAGCCCTAGCTCAACACAATACAAATGGCTTGTAGCGGATCTCAAGAAGGTTAATAGGGTAAGAACACCATGGCTAGTAGTGGTGGTGCATGCACCATGGTACAATTCCAATGCTGCTCACCAAGTGGAAGAGGAATCACTTGGCATGAAGGATTCCATGGAAGGTTTACTTTATCAAGCCCGAGTTGATATTGTCTTTGCTGGGCATGTCCATGCTTATGAGCGTTTTGTAAGCTTCCTTTTCAACTTAATTTTCTTTACCATTAATTATTTTCTCTTTATTCTTCCATTGAGGAGTTAGTAGCAGGTATATACGAGTAAAGCTTTATATCACATTTTTACTCATTTAACTCCTTCTTTGAATGATAACAAGTTATGTATTAAATATTAAATCTCTTGTATTTATAACCAAATTCTATTATATGAGGAAGGGTAAAGGCAAACAGGTGACATATAACAATACTATATATATATATATATATATGTATGTATTTTTATAGTTTAGGCAACATAGGGAACACATTTGCATATAAATGTAGGATTTTGAATCCTTCTCATTTCCAATATTAATCCAAATAGATATGATGTCAAAATCATTTTAAAGATCAAAATCATCTATTTCAAAGTTCAAGTCATATAATGTAGGTGGTCTAGATATAGCAATACATCAGTTATGATAGGTGTGGATTTAGGATGTTTTATGAGTGGGAACTAAATTAGTGACCATGTTTTTCAAATTTAGTGGGGATGTGGGTTTAAGTGATTTTAATAACCAAAATTTAATGAATTTGTTAGAATTAAGTGACTTTACAGATTATAAATATCAAAATATATATTTAAGAGATTATTTTGCGACTTAAAAGTAAATCTTATAGTCCTTCAAACAACAAAAGAAAATAAGAAGATTGCTATATTATTTACTTTTTGTTCATGACTAATTTCATGGTAAAACTTCTATATGGACTTTGTAATTGTATTGAAGCTGTTTGGTTAGTTCACTCCTTCACTCTAACCCAACATACATAATGCTAGACTCGAGTTTTTAGGGACGAAGCTAACAAGTGTGGTCCGCTACATATTACCATTGGAGACGGAGGCAATCGTGAAGGCCTGGCTAAAAATTAAGCCACCAACCATCTCTTCTTCTAACTGCTTTTAATAATTTCATCTCTAATATTCAAAACGTAATATTTTTATCTATTATTTTTTAACCTTGTAATACCGTTAGTTTTTAAGAGATTTACCCCTTTGTGTTTTGTGAAATATGCACAATAAACTATGTGTTACGAAAAGTAACATATAACCCCTTGTATTATGTAAGAATGTTGCATATTCACCCAAAATCAAACTCTGTTAGTTTAAAGTAACGATTTTTGTGAAAAGATACTAATGCTCTCATTTAAATAATAAGACACGAGTAAAATATAGTTTACCCCCTTTTGTTTTGTGAAATGTGTACAATAAACCCTGTGTTATGGAAAGTAGCATCTAACCCTCTGCGTTATGACAATACGTTGCATACTTGCCCAAATTCAAACTCCGTAAGTTTTGACTAACATTTTATAAAAAAAGACGATAATGCTCACGGGGGGTAATTTGCACCATTTTGTTTTTCATAAGTAGGCATGTGCTAAATTAAAATTACCAAATAGGTCATTTTGTAACATTTTTCTACTACTCAAGCTTGACATTTTTGAATCCTTCACAAAAAATTTATAACCCATTACCATAACTATAAATTTGAAATTAAAAAAAATAACAAGAGCAATAAATTTGAAACACTCACCATGAAGTCTTGAAAAGCTAGCGCAAGAGAGTGAATTTTTTTGCTTCAGATCAGTTCTTTTTTTTTTTGGGTCAAAGTTTCAGATTTATTCGAGTGCTCAATAATGATGTTTTTTTTGCTTAAGATATGTTTGAGTACAGGATTGGGGTGGGACGAAGTTATGAAGTGCCTTAGAGGGTATTTTTGTTCATTCATATCAATTTGGGCAAGTATGCAACGTTTTGTCATAACACAGGGGGATAAATATTACTTTTCATAACACAGGGTCTATTGTGCACATTTCGCAAAACACAAGGGGATAAACTATATTTCACTCAAGGGTATTTTTGTCTATCAAATCTATCATAGACGAGAGCTACGCGTGTATTACATTTTCGTTAACTATAACGGATTTTTAAACAATGGTGTGTAATATGCAACATTCGGGTAAAACACAGGGGGGTAACTGTTATTTTTCATAACACAGGGTTTTATGCACACTTTTAATCTAACACAGGGGGCTGTATGCAATTTACCCTTTACGTGCAAAAATAAATGGATTACAAGTTAAACATGAGGTTCATGTGCATCAAATGTGAGAAATCCGTTCATGTTTTTAAAAAAATCTCTTAAAAGACTAATGGTGTAAAAAAAAAAAAAAGATAAGAGATGAACATTTTTTGTTTTGAAAAGATTTATTCTTCTTTGTCCAAGACGAACTGTGAACTACTAGTAGACGTCAATATGGACTTGACGAATTTTTACATTGACAGATACATATATCCACAACCAAAAATCTCGATCTTTAGGGAGGCAAGTTATGGACATGGGCGACTTGAAGTAGTGAATGCAACCCATGCCCGATGGACATGGAATAGGAATCAAGATGGAGAAGCAATTGCAGCAGATTCAATATGGTTAACAAGCCTTGTATCTCACCCAGCTTGTAAGATGTCATAAATTTTGCAGACAATGCTATACAAGTGATAGTTAGGGAGTTCAATAATATAGTATAGAGACGTTCCAAAAATGAATTCTTCTTTGAGGTTACTCTAATAAACTCTGAGCTTGCACTTTGTAATAAGTTACTTCTAATAATCCTTTCTAATAACTTACCTCTAACTGTTGGGAAATATACATGACAATTAAAATAATTGCGCAACGAAAAAATTTAATCATGTATTCGTTCATGTTTAATTACGCAGATTTAAATCAGATAATAATTTAATCTAATTAAATTAAACTTGCAATAGTTCTAGGATTACCTCTTGAAGCGTAGTTCGATGTAGAATCTGAATTAAACTCCCCACGTGTGAATACTCTAAGATTGATCCACACAGAATCCGCGCTTGCTAATTGAATTTCTACCCCCACTAGGTTTTCTAGAGAAATCCTATATATTTTTTTGACTGATAAAATTGTACTAGTTTTTTCTCTGTCAGAACACTACTATATATAGAGAACACATATGACCTAGGGTCATATATGGACTGGTCTTAAATTAACCAGTCTTGGGCTCCATAATAATCAAATCACCATCTAATTATTATGAGCCCAATTAAATTAATATTTAGGATGAACCTAAATTTAATTTAATTTTTTCTTTAATCTAATTAATCTGCAAATTCTATTTATGTGTGACATCTCGGGTTCATAATTAATCGGTAGCAAATAATTAATTCCATTAATTAATTAAATTAGAACTCTTTCTAATTAATTCGCAAATCGTGAATGACACCTAACAGTATATCGCGATTACCCGATTAAAGATGAAGTGCAAGTATACGAACCCATTTAGTAATTTATATGCAATCAAATTCTACTGTCTTAATTATCCCGATCAAGCCAGAGTCATGGATTGGGTCATCAAACTCTATTACTTGATCATATGTCATAATCTATTTAATTAGTAACCAATGAATAATCCGTGGAACGACTTCCACTATTCTACCTTGGCCAAGGATTTCTAGTTACTGAATTAATTAGATCGCATAGGATTTTCAATTGACAGTTTCTGTATATACACACACATACTTCCATAACGGAATATGACATTATTACTTAGTACATTATCTAATCTGTGATTAGGACTAGCTTAATTGTACCAGCAAATTATGATATCCTAAATCATGAGATAATCGTGGTGTCTCACGTCTGAGGATCAATTGCATAATTACATAATCCAATGAACTATCGACATTCCATGTAATTCATTGCATTGGTGGTCAAATCCAGTCACTTGTTCGTAACAGGTACCTATACATCTACTAAAACGACATGAGACTAATCGCCCAAATTAATATCTCATATAATTTGGTTAGTACACTGTAATCTGATCTAACCGGATAAGCTAACGCCCAATTAGTTTATCCTATGATCGGGGACAACTTTTAGAATATATTTGTGATTATAGATTCCGTCACTCATATCTTTACTCCTAAGGATAGAATCTATAAATAGTATTCTAAGCACTTTATTTATTTAATCAAAACATTTATAATAAATAAATAAATTGCTCATATTAAACGAATTAATAAATCAAATAATACATTATTCATAATTCCAAAAAATAATTTATTGGCTTTTGAGCATTATTCCTAACAATCCCCCACTTGCACTAAAGCCAATCAGAACGGTATCTCATACCCATCCCCTCTAAGTGTCGATCCAAAGACTGCTTAGTCAGAGCCTTGGTCAACGGATCAGCAATGTTATCTGCTGAAGCTAATTTCTGCATCACTATGTCACATTTTCCCACAATTTCTCAAATAATGTGGTAACGCCTCTCTATGTGTTTGGATTTTTGGTGAGACCTTAGTTCTTTAGCTTACGCTATTGCTCTATTATTATCACAATGTAAAGGTACTACGACCTCAATGGAGGGAACCACTCCGAGTTTCGAGATGAACTTCTTGATCCAAACTGCCTCTTTTGCTGCATCTGATGCTGCGATGTATTCGGCTTCTGTAGTGGAATCTGCAGTCGTACTCTATTTGGAACTCTTCCAACTGACCGTTCCTCCATTACAAACGAAAATGAATCCATATGTGGATTTATGATCATCCACATCAGACTGAAAATCCGAGTCAGGGAAACCCTCGATTTTCAATTCTCCTCTTCCATATACCAAGACCATATCCTTAGTCCTATTCAGGTACTTCAGGATATTCTTGACTGTTATCTAGTGTTCCTCACCTGGATCTGACTACTATCTGCTAGTAACACTTACAGCATAAGCGATATCAGGCTTAGTACATAGCATAGGATACATAAGGCTTCCAATTGCTTAAGCATATGGAATCCTATTCATCCTCTCTCTTTCTTCAGCTGTCTTAGGACTCATAGCCCTAAAGAGATGAATGTCATGTCTAAAAGGTAACAACACTTTTTTAGAATCCTGCATGTTAAACATCTTTAACACCTTATCTATGTACGTACTCTGGGAGAGACCTATCAATCCTTTCAATCTATCTTTATAGATTCGAATTCCTATGATATAGGTTGCTTCTCCCAAGTCTTTCATGGAGAATGTACCTGATAACCAGACCTTGACAGATGACATCATACCAATGTCATTCCCAATCAGTAGTATGTCATCTACATACAAAATGAGGAATGTAACTGCTTTATTACTGACTTTCTTGTAAATACAAGACTCGTCTTCATTCTTAATGAAGCCAAATGTTCTGACAACCTCGTCAAAACATTTGTTCCAACTCCTTGAGGCTTGTTTGAGTCCATAGATGGACCTCTTAAGCTTGTACACTTTGTGACTTTCACATTTAGATTCAAAACACATTGGTTGTTCCATATAAATATCTTCTTCAATGAAGTCATTAAGAAAAGTTGTTTTAACATCCATCTGTCATATCTCATAATCATAGTGTACAGCTATAGCCAATAAAATCCTAATGGATTTGAGCATTGCTACTGGCGAGAAAGTTTCCTCATAGTCAACTCCTTGTCTCTGATGGTAACCTTTTGCCACTAACCTTGCCTTGAAGGTCTCTACCTTTCCATCTGCACCCCTCTTTATCTTATATACCCATTTGCACCCAATAGGTACAATACCTTCAAGTGGGTCTACAAGATTCTAGACTTGGTTGGTGTGTATTGAATCCATTTATGATTTCATGGTTTCAAGCCATTTTCCTGAGTCCCTGTCAGAAATAGCTTCTTCATAGGTTAGGGGATCATCGACATGATCACTATAATCCAATGTGAACAACTCTTATCCTTGGCTATGAAGGTAGCTATATCTTGTGGGGGGATGAACAGCCCTTAAAGATTTGCATATCTGTGGTGAAGCAATTGGTTCTTCTTGAATAGTTTTATCCTGGATTAAATCTTGAGTTTCTACTTAGTCAATTGGTTGCTCAATGTTTTTCTCATTAAGCTCTACTTTTCTTCTTAAACCACCTTCTTAGATGAACTCTTCCTCCAAGAATATGGCATGTCTGCTGACGAAGACTTTCTGGTCAATAGGGGAATAAAAGTTGTATCCCAACGAATCCTTGAAATAACCAATGAATCTGACCTTGTCAGATCTCGATTCCAAATTCTCAGTTTTAAGCCTTTTAATGTAAGTAGGACAACCCCATACTCTAACGTGATTAAAGCTGGGCTTCTTATATCTCCAGATCTCATAAGGAGTGCTTATAACTGATTTGGAAGTAACCCTATTCAAGATGTATGCCGCAATAAGAAGAGCATGACCCCAAAGGCCAATAGGTAAATCAGTATAACTCATCATTGATCTGACCATGTCCAACAGAGTCCTATTTCTCCTTTCTAACACACCATTAAGCTCAGGTGTTCCAGGTGGAGTCAATGATACGATTATACCATTTTCTTTGAGATATTCCTGGAATTCAGTACTAAGGTATATCCCTCATCGATCAAACCGAAGAGCCTTAATCCTTTTTCCAATTTGGTTTTCTACTTCTGCTCTATATTCTTTGAACATTTCAAAGGATTCAGATTTGTGTTTCATAAGATACACATACCCATACCGAGACACATCATCAGTAAAAGTAATGAAGTAGGCAAACCCACCTCAGGCCAATTCACCAAAAGGCCCATACACATCAGTGTGTATCAACTCTAAAATGTTTGTAGCTCTTTGCCTTTGTCCTACAAAGGGTGATTTGGTCATTTTACCAAAGATGCAAGATTCATATGCTGGGAATGGACTCGGGCCACATGGGCTTATAAGTCCTTCTTTTTCCAACTTCGTGGTTCTAGCTTCCCCTATGTGACTTAATCTTAAGTGCCACAAATATTTAGAATTAAAAGTATCTCTAGACCTTTCAAATGTCTGTACACTCATGCATTGCTCATTTTTATTGTCGTCTTTCTTTATATCAAGTATATAAAGTCCATTTACTAATTTACCAGTGCCAACACATTTATTTCGCTAATAAATAAAACATCAATTATCCTTAAACTTAAATTCAAAACCATTTTGAACTAAAACTGAAACGGAAATGATATTCCTCAAAGCATTTTGCAAAAATAAACAATTATCCAGAACTAAAGTAAATTCAGACGACAAAGTAAGACAACATGTCCCAATAGCTAACGCAGCAACCATTGCTCAATTTCCCACCTTCAGGACCACATCGCCTTCTCCCAAAGCTCTACTTCTCCTCAATTCCTGTACAGAAGTACATATATGAGAAATGGCGCCAGAGTCTAGCACCCATGAAGTAGAATCATGATTGATCGAAAGATTAATCTCAAACAGGAGCAATCGAGACATACCTGCAGAAGCCTTGCCCTTTCCCTTCAAACTCTTGAGGTACTCTGGACAATTCATCTTCCAATGTCCTTCATTCTCACAATGGAAACAAGTTCCAAGCTTTGCTACTTTCCCCTTCTTCTTGGACACGCCTCTTGTAGGCTTGCCTTGAGGGGCCTTTTTACCTTTCTTCTTATTCATTTTTTGCTTCTTAGCAGATGAAGAAGAGGCAAATGCCAACACAGTTTCCTTGCTTTTTCCTTTCATCTGCCCTTGATATATAACCAGCATATTCAAGAGCTGAGGTAAGGTGCGCTCAATGTCATTCATCTGGAAATTGACAATAAAGGAATGGAAAGATTTAAATAGAGATTGAAATATCAAGTCAGTCTGCAAGTTCAAATCCATAGAGAAATTCAAGGATTCAAGACGCTCGATCAAACCGATCATCTTAGAACATGCGTGTTGACATCTGATCCCTCACTCATCCTCAATCAGAACAATTCCCTAGATATCTCATACCTAGCAACCCTATTCTTTACACCATACAACTTTTGTAAGTGTGTGATAATTTCAGTGACATCTTCCATGTCTTTGTGTTGACGTTGAAGCTCATTTGACATTGAAGCCAAAACGTAGCTTTTGACCTTCAAAGCATCATCACACCATTTCCTAATGGTTTCCAGTTCCTCTTCAGTTGCCCCTTGAGGCTCTTCAGGAAGTGGACCATCAAGCACGTACTCAATCTTTTCAAAACTTAGTATGATTTTCAAGTTGCGGAACCAGTCAACATAATTTGGTCCGGTCAAACAGTTCTTATATAGAATAGTTGCAAGATGATTCATTTTTGACATGTAACTGCATAAAATAATTAATTGAAATTAGATAACATATTATTGACTACTTGACTTAGGTCTTTAAATCAAATAGTACCCCCACTTAATTTTTCGGATTCTACACTTACCTAGTAGAAAACGGAAAATCAAATAAATGAGTTTCTTAGTGGATTGGGGGGCCCATTAATTTTTTTTTCACCTCATATTATAGATTTTTGATGATACAAAGACTAATAAGTGAATAACACCTTATTCAATGCATCACATACAAATCCCAATTTACTTACCTACAATTCCCTTGACCTCACATTATAGATTTTTGGTCTCTAAGAATTGTTTAAGTCAAACCCATTATCCTAGGAAATTTGGATCAATGCAATACCGACCCTTCACATGATAAATTTTTGGTAGCCAGTAAGAATCCAAATTCTCCTACATCTCATGTTTTAAAGACTTAGTTCACGTATTAATACAAATAAATAGCCCCTATGTGTCCACAGCCAATTACTCACTTGCCTAACACATAAACTAATCTATGATAATGGAAGGCAATGATATAATTTATTCTTAGACTACATCATTATTAACTTAATATATGGAATGAGAAGATTTACCGGTCTTTAATTAAGGTCTCACTCTTCACATGCTTCTGGTTTTAATTTATCACATGAACTAAACTAGAAACATTCACGCATTTAATATATATATCGCATAATAAATAAATGCATGTAAATAAATAGGATGATCATGGACTAGGAGAACTATCAACCCGAGCCACTAGGTTGAATTCTTAAAATAAAATTAGGGCCCAATAGTTGGGCTATTCCTTGTTGGGCTTCACAAAACTCCTTCTGCGAACCGGGTCCACCAACTCTTTGATGCGTCCTACTTGATCTTTTTGTTACATTTATATAAATAGATTCTTAATCTAGTGGGATACCTAAATGGGAATAAAGGTTTTACATTATCAAAATGGGTAAGAGGCATGCAAACCCCATTTAAATAATTACATAAAATCCAAATTAATAAATAAATAAATAAACATACATCCATTCATTCATCATCCATTCATCCATTCTAGTCCATGATCATCCAAGCATCCAATCATAAATGTAATAGGTAGTCCACGAATATGACATAATTAATTTCTTTGATATAATCTCATTATATCTAGTGGTCTAAATTTAATAAACTATTTATTAAATAAGCAAAATATCTCATATTTTAAAATAAATAAAATACCTTTTATTTATTTACTATAATTAATAAATAATTTATTAATTAAATCTCTTAATATCCTTTTTGGGCTTCAAAAGTTGAGTTTTATTCAAAATAAGGTTTTGGGCTTAATTAATAAAACAATCCTTTTATTAAAACAATCTCAGTCCAATTAATTGAAACACTATTTTAAAAATAACTCAAGAAGGCCCAAACTTAATAGCCCAATTTAGAAAAGAAATAAAAACAAAACAAGCCCACAACCCATGAACCTCAACCCTTGGGTCATGGATTTGGACCTGGATCCGAATCCCCACTGGGATTCGGATCTGGGTCGAAACCCTAAATCCCCCAAAAAAACATTTTTTTTTCTTTCCTCTTCCTCCCTGCGCCACACACCCCCTTCCCCTCATAGGGAAAAAAAAACTTGGCAGCAGCACTGTCACACTGGCAGCCCGCTGCTTAGTAACAGCGCTGCCAAACAGGGTGGCTGCTACCACCATGGCAGCAGCATGCACCGCACACTGTTGCTTTGGCAGCAGTCATGTGGCATTGTTGTGACCAGCAGCGCCGCAACGCTACTGTGCCCAGCAATGCCTCACGGCACTACTGGGTACAACGACACTCTTTGGTGCCACTGCAGCTGCAGCAACGCCAAACGCCGCTGCCAGCAGTGGCCTAGCCACTACGGAGAGAGGGGCAAATTTTTTTTTTTGTTTTGTTTTATTTTAAAACTAATTTTAAAATACATACAAATTCTAAAAATTATGTTTATAAACATAAAAAAACAGAATAATGAATTTTTTACAAAAAACTTCTTTTCCTCAAAATTTCTAATTATGCAAAACAATTTTTCACATAATATTGGGAAGAACATTATGGGCTATAATTTTATTAAAATTAAATAACGTTAATTTTAAATATAAGAGATATAAGAAATTATGCCATAAACGTTAAATTGTATAAGAAACATGAACGGTGGTTCTGATACCACTGTTGGAAAATATACATGACAATTAAAATAATTAAGTAGCGAAAAAATTTAATCATGTATCCGTTCATGTTTAATTACGTAGATTTAAATTAGATAATAATTTAATCTAATTAAATTAAACCTGCAATAGTTCTAAGAGTACCTCTTGAAGCGTAGTTCGATGTAGAATCTGAATCAAGCTCCCCACGTGTGAAGCCTCCAAGATTGATCCACACGGAATCCGCGCTTGCTAATTGGATTTCTACCCCTACTAGGTTTTCTAGAGAAATCCTATGTATTTTTCTAACTGATAAAATTGTACTAGTTTTTATCTGTCAGAACACTACTATATATAGAGAACACATATGACTTAGGGTCATATATGGACTGGTCTTAAACTAACCAATCTTGGGCTCCATAATAATCAAATCACCATCTAATTATTATGAGCCCAATTAAATTAATAATTTAGGTCGAACCTAAATTTAATTTAATCTTTTCTCTAATCCAATTAATCTACAAATTCTATTTGTATGTGATCTCTCAGGTTCATAATTAATCGGTAGCAAATAATTAATTTCACTAATTAATTAAATTAGAACTCTTTCTAATTAATTCGCAAATTGCGAGTGACACCTAGTAGTATATCACGATTACTCGATTAAAGATGAAGTGCAAGTATACGAACCCATTTAGTAATTTCTATGCAATCAAATCCTACTGTCTTAATTATCTCGATCAAGCCAGAGTCATGGATTGGGTCATCAAACTCTATTACTTGATCATATGCCATAATCTATTTAATTAGTAACTAATGAATAATTCGTGGAACGATTTCTAGTTACTAAATTAATTAGATCGCATAGAATTCCCAATTGACAGTTCCCGTATCTACACACACATACCTCCATGACGGAATATGACATAACCACTTAGTACATTACCTAATCCGTGATTAGGTCTAGCTTAATTGTACCAGCAAATTATGATATCCCAAATCATGAGATAATCGTGGTGTCTCACGTCTGAGGATCAATCGCATAATTACGTAATACAATAAACTATCGACATTCCATGTAATTCATTGCATTGGTGGTCAAGTCCAATCACTTGTTCGTAACAGTACCTATACATCTACTAAAACGACATGAGACAAATTGCCCAAATTAATATCTCATATAATTTGGTTAGTAGACTGTAATCCAATCTATCCGGATAAGCTAACGCCCAATTAGTTTATCCTATGATCGTGGACAACTTTTAGAATATATTTGTAATTATAGATTCCGTCACTCATGTCCTTACTCCTAATGATAGAATCTAAAAATAGTATTTTAAGGACTTTATTTATTTAATAAAAATATTTATAATAAATAAATAAATTGCTCATATTAAACGAATTAATAAATCAAATAATACATTATCCATAATTTCAAAAAATAATTTATTGGCTTTTGGGCATTATTCCTAACACTAAAAACCTTTAAGATTGCCATGTGTCGGATCCAAAATATTTTATTAGTGAAAATTAAGTGATTTTAGAGGTTAAAATTAGTGTTGTGGGGGGTAAGTATATTTTCAAACAAAATTTATCACGAATTTTAACAGTATGTTAAAGAATTTTGTGGGATCGGTGAAAAATGCATCCGACACAATCCAACACTTGAGATCTTTTAAACCCCACAACCCCACACTTGAATCTATTATGCATACTAGCCTTGTTTCTTATATATCAACTTTAACAATTTCATTGCTTTCAATGCAAAAATAAAATAAAAACTAATTAAGGGGAAAATATTATAGGCCCAAATCTTCTCTATCAGGGTATATAAATTCTTAACTTTTTCTTACTTGTTTCCTAAATGAGAAAATTGCACAAATAGTCCCTATTGTTTCTCTAAAATTTTAAATTCATCATTATTATTCAAAATTAGTCAATTTAATCCCTATTGTTCTCTGAAAATTTAAAATTCGTCCCTATTGTTCAAAATATTTAGTCCTTATTATTTTCTAGAAGAATTTAATTTAGTCACAATTTTTTTAAATATTGAGGACCAATATAAATTTTATATGAAAACAATAGGGATTGAATTGAAAGTTTTTAGAAAATAATAGGGATTAAAATTGACTAATTTTGAATAATAAGAACGAATTTAAATTTTTTTTTTAAAATAATAAAGATTAGATTGACTAAGTTTAAACAATAGATGTGAATTTAAAATTTTAAAAATACAATAGGGACTATTGGTATCATTTTCCCTTTCCAAAATCAAGTAAATAACAAAAAGAGGCTCATGTGTAAACCCGGCCTCGAGTTAAAAATACTGCTCCGAAGACTGCACATTTGAAAAACTGATAGCCCAACAAATTGCCACTTGGTTGGGCCTACTAAGGAGAAATTTAACAAATGGTATTTCTAGTGGCCTCGAGGTGAGAGCACAAAACATTGAGCCGACAACGAAAAGTCCAATTGTGAGCTAATGAAGTTTCGTCCTCAAGGAATCTAAATCCACCATCTCCCTCAATTCTAGCCATCAAGACTATCATTTTCCAAATGTTAAAAATTAAAAAATTAATGTAAAACAGTTTGAACTCTAAAGTAAACAAAAAAAACTCTAAAGTAAACAAAAAAAAAAAAACAACGAAAAAAAAAATCTAAAATAAACAATTAGAGAACTGGAGCCATTTATCACCTTTATATGTGAGTTGTGTTTGTCCGACAACTAATTGAGTTTGTTCTTTCAAGTAGATGGTAAAGAAAGCTGACATCTACTTATTTTCATTACAAAATAATTCTTTTAGATTAGGAGTAAACACTTATTTTGAAATAACAATTGCTCAACACGTTTGAAAGCAATCTGCAACAAAATATGATTAAAAGTTTAACGATAAAAATACTAGGTTCATAGTAGGATTGGGATCAATGTATCATCCTGCGGACATACCCGTAGATGGATCTACAATGCGTAAGCAGACAACCACCGGTCTACCATGGCGAGACATTCTTTGGGCTTGTATTCTGGAGCCGTATGACCCCCACCCTATAGGAAAACAAAAATGTTACACACTGTTAGACTTATTTCTTGTTTATTCACATCAGTAAAGATAAAACACAACTCAAATTCTTGCCTTCACTGTTGCAAATGTTAGAGAGAAGCCCTTTTCCTTATACTTTTCTGTGTATCTATGAAAAAACAAATTGAAACATAAATAGGAGGAGAACAACAAATGATCAAAATAAATCGAAAATTGAAAAACCTACGTACCCTGCAATTTGACCATTCACAAACCAGGGCCTCCAGTTATCATCCAGAGTTAGATTGAGATTACGAATCCACTTTAAAGTCCCCAAATACGGAATGACCATGTCATGATCACCACTTCAAGGAAAATACAACATTAGCCTAAGGAATAAACTAGGCAGCTAATATGTAATGATTCCACATCGGAATCTCACCCTAACAAATGATACTTTTTAAGTACAAGGGGTTTTTCTACCTAACAGACTAGTGTTTTGAAATGGGCTATCTGATGTATCGATATTTTCAGTACTTAAACCATGTAATTTAATCTACATTTGCATTACAATTTGAGGCATAAATGCTACATTTCATATAAATTTGGTGCAATGTAGGTTGAACGAATAAGTGAAGAAATTCAACCTAAAACACCACTTCACGATGCAAGTCAATGGTCGAACGATAAATGGTCAATATTCACTGCCAATCTGGAATCTACATTCTGATCGTGTAATTGATCTCAAAAGGAATAAAAACACATCATTGCATACATTGTGGAAGTTGACAAAAGAAATCAAAAGAAAAGGGGACCACAATTTTAAAACTAAAAAGTCAGCAAAATCAAGATTCAATCTTGAAATATTTTAATCCAAATGAATAAAATAATAGATTGAATCTTGTTGTTCACATTTTATATTCAAAGGCAAAGTTTGATTTTGCCACTTTTGCTGAAAAATACTCCAGATCCAATCTGAATGTCATGCGATGTGGCTTATATATTTTTGCCTGCCTTGAAGCATTGAGGATCATCAGAGACGAACAATTTCGACAGAGCCAAGCCACTGTCACTCTGCTTCTTTCATTTCTTTTATTTTGTAAATAGTTAGGATTAGTTCAGTTTTTATTTTTGTAATAGTTATTTTGGGTGTAATACGGATGAGGTAATGCCCGAATTACGGAGCGGAAGAGGAATGGAATCTCGTAACTGTGTTCATGAATCTAACCTCGGATCTATCATTGTCAACATACGAACTTCATTTATAGGGGAGCATCTCTTTAATCTCTTTTATATTTGAATTTCGTATTTATTTTATTATGCTCGTGTAATTCGTGTTTATGATTATGTCATAATGATTTTTTGATTTACCGGTCTCGGATCTGGACTGATTTAATTTAATGTTATATATGGCTTGATCTATTTCTTATAATTACCTGTCATTTATTATATTTGTAGTTAATAATTTGATCGGTATTCTTTTGTGTTATATATTCATACTTTAATAGTGAATCTACTGGTTGTACCATAGTTTCCATGAAGTTATAGGTTGTACCATAATTTCTACATTTGAAATTATTAATTGCTATTTTTAGTTATTTAGCCTAGTCACTTATGATTGTGTGGACAAATCTATACTCCGGTTAGATAAAGGACATGGGGATAGAATTGCACATATAATCAAAGTTAAACCGGTAATTAACTAGAGTTAGGTAATTAATCGGATTAAGAGCTTGTAGCCTAATCCCAATATTAAATTATAGAATCCTATTTTCGAACCTAGATCATTTGCATTAGTACTAATCTGAGCTTTAGAATATTTTCCCGTATTTGTAATCCCAAATCTAGATTAATTACATTTCTTTCTTTATTTTATTTAATCCAAAACCAAAAATCTACCATATTTCTTTCCAACACTTACTTAGTCACTTTCACACACTTGCACCAAAATATCCTTAGGAGCCTCTCTGTGGATTCGACCTCGCACTCAAGCACACTACACTGCATTGATCCGTACACTTGCGGGTTTAAACTTGGTTAATTTTATACACTTTTCAGACGCCCACCGAGTTGTATTACTCTCCCTTTGGACTTGAGTTGTTATATTCTTGGGCTTATTTTGTTACATTAGTACTATCATTAAGAGTGGACTCCATTGAGGGAAGACTATAGACTAGATTAAAGTGTGGTAAGTATCACATTGAATACTGATAGGTGAGTGCAGGACTACCGTCGGGTCAGTGTCAATAAGCTAGTCCGACGTAAGTGTCGACTCTTAATTTAAGAAGGGTGGAATGTAACGATTCCATATCGAAATCTCACCCTCACAAGATATGCTTCTTAAGTACATGGGGTTCTCCCACCTAACAGATTAGTATTTTGGGATGAGCTCTCCTTTTAAGCTTGAGGTGTTACATTCTTGGACTTATTTTGTTACATAATACTACTACTACGCATGAAAGATCTTTTCTGCCGCGGCTAAACTTATGAAATTGCATAGCAAAGTATTGTTATGATTTACCTGTAAACCAAAGCTTCAAAAATTTTCTTGCTGAGATATTCATGATATGGAAATGCACTTTCAACATCATATTCATATGCTAAACTTTTGTTGCACCTTGCCCATTCTCGTTTAGTTCCCTGTTTTATCGTATTGCAAGTCAGAGACGTTTTTCATACTAATTTCAGAGAGTACTGAGATGACTCGAACTTACTTTTCTAACTTGAAGAGCTTCTTGAACAGTTGGATCATTTGCCCATACATAAAGTGGTATATAATTGTAGTCCTGCAAACAAGTAGAACAGTCCTTGAGGAATAGGATTACGAATAAATTATGAGACAACATTAAAAAGTTGCAGAAGAAGCAGATATGTTTCAAAGATGATCAAGGAAGTTACACGACACCATGGCTCCTGTCTTTCAGATGGAAGGAGGATATTACTGGAGTCATCTCCTGGAGATGCTTCACCCCATTTTCGCCCATCTGGTCTTGGTGATGTCAATTTACAATTTGGTTCCAGAATTTGTGGCGTGTATATGTTATCAATACACTGCCATATTTCAAATATTGGTTTAATTTCCATGCTTTCAAATGTTAATAGAGCTCTTTATGGCAAGGATTGCACCTCTTACCATGTTGATCAATTGAAGAGCATATAGGCATTTGTAGTTGTTGGGATCTGGGCTAACATATTCTCCATCACAGCTGCTTTCAGCTAACTGCAATAAAATCACAGACGCAAGCGGGATATAGGGTCATGGATTAGTCCCCTGTATGCTTCTCGTGGTTTATGAAATAAACTCACTTCATATTTGATGACCATTACAATTGAATCAAAAATGTCGCAAACATTATAAAACTCAAAATATCTGCAAAGTTATTCCAATTTTTTCATCAGTATTCTCATAGTACAATAAAATCACCTTGTAGTATTCATCTGAGATTAGAGCCAGGCGATGAGTGTATGGGATTATTTCATTATCATCGTCGTGTTCATTTATAAACGGATTGCCAATGAAATATCCCTGGTTAGGTTTTGTACAACAAGGCGCCGTCAAGTCAGAATATCATAAAGGGCAGAAATTAGAAATGGATATTTGCAAGTGAAAAAAGGGAATTGATAGTAAGAAAATTATGACCTTGAGATTCATGCGTGGCTTCAAACCGGCTTCATTACCTGTCATACCACATTAGTCGATTACAGTATAGTGAACATACAATTTGAAATTATCAAACAGAATCTGCATATAGAGTACCTCTTGATATCTCTGTTACAATTATTGGAACCATCTTTCCTGCATAAGAGTCTCCCGCAATGTAAAGGCGATTTTTGATAAAATTTGGATGTTTCAATAACCACTGCATTGCATAATATTGTTGATTAGGATTCTAGCATACACCAGTGAATCTGAACAGCATCTAGAAGAACTAGGTCTATGGTTAAAAATACTTTTACCTTCTGAAGGAACGTATAAGTTTCCAGCGCGGTCTTTGTGTCTGAGGAGTAGTAACCTTCTGCAGTAGTTGAATAAGAGAATCCAGTACCGACTGGTGAGTCTAAAAATATGATGCTGCCAACCTGAAATAGTATATCGAAATCAATTCAAGTGAAAGCCAATTCTGCATAACAATATATGGATGGACTCATTCATAGTAAGTTTTTATTTGCAGTTTGTACCTTTGTCCATGAATACGGATTCAGAAGGAAAGATGGTTTACTTCCATCAAAAGCCTCAACATCAAAAGCCAATGGACCTACAGCCAATGATGTTTACTGGATTTACTAGGAAATTATTGCTCTTCATATTAATATTAACAGATGATTGCACAGGATTTATTTGATATTTTTAATGATTTTGTTTCTTCAACTTTGTTTGATATTTTACTTCCAATAACACAAGATTGTGCAGGACTTGAAAGAACTAATCTCGAACCAGCTGCATTTGAACCAAACAAGAATCAGGCTCGAGTAGCTTAAATTAATTGGAAAATCAAACAAGCTTTTCAAATTATGAAGCTAAAAATTGTGTTCGTACGAAACAATCTCAAACTAAAATTCAACTAGTTAAACTAGATCAACTTTTTTTTTTTTTTCCATTTTTTTACAATAGAAGCTGAAACCGTAGTTCAAACTTAGAATTTATGAGTACAACAAGTCACTACTTCTTGGTAACTCGAACAAATTTCTGACTTCTAGTAACTTGGTTCACTTTTTGTCCCTACTTAACATCCATTTTGTTCTCGACCAAAAAAAAAATCTATTTTTTTTGAGTAAATATCACGTTATCCTTTTGTGATATGCGAACTATCACTCTACCTCTCTGTGTTCATAAAACTTCAAGAAAGACCCTTGTATTATTAAAAAGTAATCACATTACCCCTTCATATCTTTTTTAACCTATTAAATGTCGTTTTTATCTTTTTAAAATAAATATTTTTTTTCTTTTTTTCCTTCATTTTCAACTATTTACCACTAAATTAAAAAATTAAAATAAAAAACATCATTTTCCCCAACCAATCCCCACCCCTACCCCCGCCTCTACCCCCACGCGTAAGAGCAGTGACGCTGTTGCGCCGGCAACAACGTTCGCGGCGTAACTGCCTCCGATGCGCATAGGCGTAACGATGTTGCTACTGGGGACAGCTGCTGCACCAGATTTGGCAACAGCGAACTTGCTGCTACCGGATTTGGAGCAGCAGCGTAGGGGTAGGGGTGTGGTGTGGGTGGGGGGAGGTGGGTTGGAGAAAATGATGTTTTTATTTTTTTAAAAAATAATAATAATTTTTTTTATTTATTTAAAGGTAAATAGTTGAAAATGAAGGGAAAAAAAATATGTATTATAAAATGGTAAAAATGTCATTTAATAGGTTAAAAAAGATATGAAGAAGTAGTGTGATAACTTTTTAATAATACAGGGTCTTTTTTAAAGTTTTACAAATAAAAAGAGGTAGAGTGATAATTTCGCATATCACAGAGGGGTAACGTGATATTTACTTTTTTTTTTTTTTTTTCCTTGGGGAAACATTGCAAACTGAATCTAAGCTATGGGTCTAATTAACTAGTAGCAATAAGTAATATGTACATTTTCCTTATCTCACATAATAATTGAGTGGGTGGTACATGTGAATCATACCAATTTCGATAACAAGGCCAGAGAAAGCAGAGCAACCAGGGCCACCAGTAAGCCAAAGCACAAGTGGATCCTTTACTGGGTTTCTCTCTGACTCGATAAAATAATAGAACAGCTGCACATCATCAGCTTCGCCAACACTAACATACCTAATCAAGAGTATCAAATTCAAGGCTCGTTATCATCCATTTAAAAAGAATATGATCTAATTTTCAATGAACTAGAAAAGTGTTTTTTTTTTTTTTTTTTTTTTTTTCTCTCAATCAACGACTTTTGTTCACAATTAGACCAAACAGATGCTCAATTACTACATATAACTACAAAGAAAGAATGGTAGAAAATCTCACCCAGTCTCTAGTTTAAAAGGTAGAGTGGCATTGTAACCTGGCAGAGTGTTGACAATTGTTTGTGGCACAGAGAAGTTAAAGAGAACAAAGAGGAAAAGTAGACGCGACCAAAGCGAAGCTAGCAGCATGCTTATGATTATTATGCTTATACAGACGATAAGAAAGTTATACCATACAATTTAAAAGACTCGTGTCTCATTTTTGTCAAAGAAAAAAGCCAACTCATTCACGTACATAACCTACCTACTCCTAAAGTCTCCACAGGCACGTTTTTAATATCCTTTTACTTTTTGTCTGAAGGAGACATACGAAGACTGACATCACAAACATTTTTCGTTTCGTAACTTATGTGCTGCGTATAGATTTGCATGTTATTGTCTTTTTTTTTTTTCTTTTTTGGTCCGGGGACAAATTCTTCTGTTTTTATAATTATGAAAAACGGTCTAAAAATTTAATAATTATGTTCAAACCTCTTAAATTCACAACCCTTTTTTGTCACTTCAACTACCAACCTATTTCCTCCAACAAATCCACCTTAAGCCCTTCCCCAACACATCAACCACCATTCCCAACTAACAAAAGCTCACCACTCTTCACAATCACCTATTGAAAAAGTGTGGAGAATTCTCAACTTTACCAACAAACCCATTTTCATCTTTAGAGTCGAGAGTAATTTATTGGTGGACTACTCTTTTTAATAGTTGAAAAATTAAAGTTTTTAAATTTGTTGAGTGCATTGCTATTCCAAAAGAAGAATAGCTATACAGATTCGGTATATTCTCAAGATGCACTGGCTACAATATTGACGATCTCACAAAGAATGTTTCTAAAATTTAGGAGAAACTCATGGGACAAAGAGTAATATCAAATAAACCTCATACAAAGTAAGATGTTCTACCTTTGCGTAGTAAGGCAATAATCTTGAAGAAGCAAACTTGGGCCAGTAATAGCCTAAAGGGGCCACACTCACCGGGCTCATGAACAAAGTTCCATATTGACTGTTGTCAATTGTCTTTGATAAGAAGGGCCTGTTAGAGCTGCAGGCCCATTGGACTATGCTGATTTTGTTACTCCAGGGGAACGTATGACGATCTTGTTCGCCATGAATATCATTAACCGTTTTGAAGATTTCAAATACAAAAAGACACATCTTTAATAATCAGATGGTTTAAAAAGAGTCGACCACAATCTGACGATTGGAGTGATAATTACTTTACTAGACATTTTCTTAGCTCCCAACTCACACCATAGTTTTTACATAGTCTCATGGTATTTTAGTTTTTTTCACTTAATAATACACATTATATTCATGGTATTTTTTTTGAAAAATGACTCATATTTTTTGAAAGCAATCCTAGAACTTTTAGGTACATTGCTCACAATTAAAGATGATATTCAACTATATTTAAAGTTCAATGAAAGACAAGCTACTCTTGATTCATATTTGAGAAAATCTCATAGTCAAATGTATTATTTACTTTTTAACTAATTATTAATTTATAAAATATTTAAGTCGATAAAATACAAAACAAATATTTTAAATATATTACCTTATAAGTTTATCAAAATTAATATTTTTTTACACTGATCCCATATTGAAACTGGACATTTTTATTATTTAAAATAAATTATTAATTTATTAAATATTAATTTAACATCGCTCATGAGACGCATAATAGCGAAAGGAAAACATACGTGATAATCCCACATCCAAGGGATGGTGAACTGGATACCGCATACAAGAGGGCGAGCCCGCGTTGGAAGTTAATTTGTTGGATGTCCTTGTGGGCCTAGTTGAATTCAGTCCAAAATTTGTTAAAATTCTAGCTCACAACATATTTATTTCGTTGTCATCTCGTTATAAATATTGTGTAATTTTTTTTTTTTATCACAATTGAAGTTTACCTTGAGGTATACCGTTGTGTCATTGGATTTATAACTTAAGCTGAATCTACTAAAGTACTAACTAAAATGAATTCCACATCATAAAAGTTATATATTATCTTTTTATTTGTCATTTAAAAGAAGATTATAACTTAACATGTTTAAAATCTAAGAAGATTATTCAAACGAATGCTGGCGGCAACATATTATCTTTTTGCCTTCTCATCACAAATATTGAGTAGCATTTGACTGATCCAAAATATACGTTGATCCCTGTCGATACACCACAGGGTTTATAACTTTAAAGTAAATCCAATATAATTGTATTTAAGGTGAATTTCTTGTCATTTAAAAAAAGACACATTATGTTTTTATTTGTCATTTAAAAGAAGATTATGACTTTACAAGTTCAAAATCCAAGTTGGCAGCAACATGTTATCTTTTTGCGCTCTCATCATAAATATTGCATATTCCTCAACTGACTTAGAGAATATACTGCGACGTATTGTTACAACACGAAATTTATAGTTTTAGGGTGATTCAATTTGATCTTGCTTAAAATGAATTATTTGTCATTAAAAAACAAAAAAAAACTATTATTTTTTTATTTATCACTTAAAAGATTACTATAACACACATTTAAAACCCAAGAAGATTATTCAAGCGGATGCAATCGTATGGCCATGGTGAGTTTCAGGTTGATGGAAAGCCCTCATGGTGTTTCTTCCTTGTCCCCCCAAAATGATAAGTGATAATGGTAAGATTATTAACACAATAAGAATGTTTACCAAAAGGTGGACATCTGTCATACAAAAAGTTGATTACAGATTTAGAGTCAAGCTCAATCAGATCAGTTTGGTAAATTTAGCATTTTATATCTAATTTTAAATTAAAAAGTTAAATGTACCAAACTTTGTAAAATGAGAAGCTTTGGAAATACGGATACACATACTGAGATAAAATTGTAAAAATAATAATCTCTGCTAACCCCACAAAATAGTTAGAAATCCTTTGGTATTTATAATTCTCAAAGGTACTTATTTCTATAACTTTACTAATTTTGCTGTCTAAATTCACCTAATCTCCACTTATGACCCACCCACAAAACATCAAAAGATTTTCCCTTCGAGTTTTGCATTAACTCAAATGTTAACTTCAAATTTTGTCTTTTATATATATATATATTAAATTTTGTTGCCTACCAATTACTTCTCTCAGTGTTGCACAGAATTTTGATATTTTGACACAATCTGTAATCCAGTTTATATATTATTCCAATTTCTATTGCATAATAAAATAATTGAGAAAGAACCACAATTTTTCATGTATTAATTAAGCTTAATTATGGAATAAAAATCCCAATAAAAAAGTAATAAAAATCTAGAAGAAGCGGTTCAATAATTCCATTCACAATACAAAATTTAATCATTAATTATACAAGTAGTATTTAAGTTAAGTTAAATGCTAATTTTATAACATCTAATTTCCTATTTCTCAAGCAAATCATGTTATGGCCTAAAGGTAAAAGATTGCAATTTGAGCTCTTCATCTCTTTATACATTTTTTTTTTTTTGGTCGAAATCTCTTTATACATTGACTTTCTCCAATTATGTACTCATATGTGAGATTCATTTGATTATGTATAAGGATTGATTTATCAAGCTGTGGAGTATATATATAACAATAACATTTCTCATCCACCATACGTGGGTGAGTCATTGCCGATTCAAAAGAAAAAGATTTACAATTTTTACCTCAGTGTTTTGACTGCTTGTTAATATTAATTGTACTAATAAAAAAAGGATGCGACATCTCTTAAATTAATTATTAGTTGAGTTTTGGCTTTTACTTTCTTGACATAAAAGAAAAACCAAAATTCATCCTTTTTTCACCTCAAGAGCCAAACAAATCATATCAACTTGGTTCGAACTAGGGACGGATCTAAGAATTTTTGTCAATAAGAGTTAAAATACATAATTTTTAACTATATGAGTATATATATATATTTTTTAGTGAAAATTAATTAATTTTTTAAACTAAAAATACATAGATATTTAATTTTTTTTTTTTAAAAATACATATAATTTTTAATATTTTTTGGATCAGTATAGCCCTACCGGCTCCCAAGTGCATTCGCTTCTGGTTCGAACACAAACAAGTCCATACGACCAGTCTATATGGTGTTGTTCACCTAGCAACAAAATTTTGACTTGAACTCAAATTATACATCATGCACTCTTCAAACCACGAGAGATAAACTAGATTAGTTTGAAGAATTTGTCCAAACAAGAGCATACTTGGGTTTTTCAAGAACAGCCTAGTGATAAGAGTATGTCTTGAATATGATATGTTTTTGAATTCGAGCAGAATATCCTTGTTGAACCGGTACACCCATAAGTTTTATTAAAGAGTGATCGAATTCCACCGATTTTCGATGATCAAACCCTATTAATTCAGTTTTCACATTATAAAAAAAATGCATACTTGGAATCCACCATGGATTGAGGTCCTGCAAACCTTTTTACCCTACTGGTCCCGTACAATCATTGGTTGAGATAAAATTACCATGCTAAAACTCACGTGTAGGGTTCAATGCACCATAACTACATCATTAGAGTTGCAGGCAATTGATATTATGTGAAATGATTAATTTTACCTCAGAAAGTGGAAAAACTAAAGCGTTGCAACATTGATGAGGTCATGCATGGGCTGGTTAAAAGGAAAAGTAAACAGACATTTAGTGGTCACATGTATTTGTACCCCCAAAGGAAGTGTACTCACATGTATCAATAATGCCCAATGAGATTACACGGGTGAACTAGCTAGCCCCCTCCAACGGGTAATGCAATCATCTCTCTCTCCACTCTCCCTCTCTCTCTCTCTCTCTAATAGGTAAATGAAGAAAATAGATTTATTTATAACGTTATGATATTATGAGTAAAATATAGAGTTGTAAATTATTAATACCGTTATCAAAGCTTGGTTTAGTTAAATTTTTTTTGGGTTGTTCTTTTTTTTTTTTTTGATTTTTTACCTCAATCCCTATCTATCTCCTGCCCTCTAAAATTTGAACCCTAAGCAACCACAAGTCAGGAGAGATAACCCACCAATTCAACTACCACAAAATCCTAGTTGGTTGGTTGGTTAGTTGGTTTCATAAGGTGGTTATTTACGCTCTCTCAGACTTGTCCACTCCTATCTCTTCAAGTAAAGAGCGTGATCGTTTGTCCAATTTAAAAAAAATATGAATCATTTACAAAAATTAAATTTCGCTCTTAATATAAAATGATTTTATGAAAGAATCTTTCCTAGTAAATGAAGTTCCATTACACGGTTGCCTCGGTCAATAATAGTATTTTGTTGTAGGCAAGGTAGATGATGATGGGCACTCAATTGAGTTGAATGAGTATACATGATATCTATGGCCATGCAAATCTTTTGATCACTGCCATACATTTACGAAAACAACCGCTAAGACCTTGAATCATGAAAGTAAAAGGGTAAACTCAAAAATGGCTGCAAAAAAGCGCACAGATTTATTTAAGAGGGTAGAAAATTACTCGAGAGGAGACCATTATTAGTAGACTTTGGCATCATTAGTATTCACAGACTAAATTTATAACCAAGCAGAATCACCACCTTGGCCTATTACTTTTTCTTTGCACGGTATGGCAGACCCTATGAGGCACCACGAAAGCACACACCACTCCCCATTCCCCTCCCTCTAAACCCAACTTCAACTTTTTGATTCACATACCTAATATGAGAAGGAGCATCAGTCTTGCACTCTAAAATTTACTTGGGGATAGCAATAAAATAGGTTAGGCCTTCTCCAATAATCTTTTAAAATAGTTTTAGTTATTTTAGGGAGTCAAATATTCGAAAAATTCTTCAGTAACCTTCCTATTAGGGATTTTCTAAACTTGGGAGTCCCTATTCTTTGTACAAGGCTCATCAAATGTAGGGAGCTTGCTCCATTTTTATTCTCATGTGTAGTGGTGGGAATATCATATTCAAAAGTTATAGGAATATTTTGGAAAAAATAAAATACACAAATACCATCTTAAAAAAATGTAAAACTAAAATAAAATAAAATAAAAATAAAAAGATAAAAAAATAAATAAAATAAAAATAAAAAATAAAACTAAAAAAAAAATAAAAAAATAAAAAAAAATAAGACAAAAAAAACAAAATAAAAATAAAAAATAAAAAAAAATAAGTTAAAATAAAACTAACAAAAATATAATAAGATAAAAGAAAATAAAATAAAATATTTTTAAAAAATAAAATAATATAAAATAAAATGAGTTCTAGGAATATTGAGTTTAAACCAAATATAACAAAATAACATTTTTAGAAATTTAACAAAATAGTCCTAGGAATATTTTTAATGTACTACATAATTTTAATCACATTTTTGGGAATAAAATTTTTGGGAATGTCATTCCCAAAAATATTATTTCTAAGAATGAAAAATGAATCCGTCAACCAAACGTCCTCTTACAACTATAAATGATAGAGTTGGAAATAAATATAAATATGACTCACAAGTGTTTATAATTACTCTTTTGACCAAGAGAATGCGCATTATTACTTATCTTTTACAATTATTTGATGTGAATATCCTATGTCCATTGTCGATTGCATAGGATTTAGGAGATTTATCTCAAATCATACATATGAATTAAGAGTCTTATCTAGAAGAAATATATGTGGATAACCAACAACAAAAAGAAAGATTTTATGGTACTTAATGCACATCTAATAACCCAAGAAATTTATTTTTTCCTTATATAGTTTTTTCCCTTAATTGATTTAATTAAAAATTGTTTTTGATACTTCAAACTCAGTTATTATAAAATTATTTTTGTTATTTAATCAAAGGCATAAAACTCAATTTGTAATTTAATATTTGACTTTTTCTAACTTTTTTTTTGTTGTTGTTTACAAAAGAATTCAACTGGCGGAGCCCGACTACCAGATGGTAAACCCCGAGTGCAAAGCCTCACCGTAATGATACACCAGGTAAGTTAGGAACGAAACCTCAGAATAGGGTAGAGATTCAGACCTATAACCTACCACAGGCCTTTCCATACCTTAATCATTCGAGCTATTGTAATTCTAAGTTGTATCCTAAAATCATGTGCTTTAACTTAATCTCAATTTCACAATATATATATATTTTTTTAAAATACAAAAGTAGCCTTCATTTTCCACGGGGATTGGGGATGAGACAGGAGAAAGGGAACTAGGAGAAAGAAGGCAGGGGTAGGGTGAGTGTTGCGATGGCCTTTTAAGTGAATGGTGAATGGATAGGGTGTGATGAAAGTCTCCCTACCTTAATCCTATGCCACTACCATTTCTACAATTTACTATGAAATTTCTTGCTAGAATTAAAACTTCACTAAAATCATCGTATTCTAAGTAGAATGGTTACTATTCCAATTTTTCAAGTTTCTTGCTTATATCATGAGAAGTGGGAAGAGGATTCAAAATACATGCCCAAATTGTGTATTTCATATGTCTATGTTGAGAAACAATTAGGCATGACCTAATCACGGGGTCATTTTCTAGGTTTTAAATAAAAAAGAAAAAAAATATGTATTTAAACTATATTCACTTTTATATATAACATCGTCTTTTCTATACATGGTAAATGTCATCGCTCAAATGAACACACTATTCTAGGAAATTTTAGAATATTTGATTTTAATGACATGATTCTTGTCCATATTTAAACGAAGTTAAAAAGAACGTAAAACTTCAAGTCCTATACATATAACTCATAAAATTATACATATAGAAACAAGAATCTAAAAAATAAAATTAATATGACCATCCTCAAATCAAAAAGGAGTATATTACTTTTGTCAAACTTAATATATGGTAACTCACGAGATCGAACATCAATACATTTTACATGTAATCTTGTTTTGTTTGAAATCTCAATATTATCTATGATCTCCCCCATTGTTATGAGAATATATATGCTTTTCCTTAATTTGATTAGTTTAAAACTCATAATCACAACCAATATTAGCCACAACCAAATCAAGACTATTGTAGAATCATTTGAAGGAGGTCCACGAGGGTGATCATAAGGCTTAGTTGACAATCTCACATTCATACATGATACATGAAGCATACATCCAAAAAAAACACCTGTCAAGCTATGATGTTTCACGTTAATGCACTCATAACCCATGAGGTTGGCCCAAGTACTCATCCAACCCCTTATCCCCATTATTTCACAACCCATCTTAATATGGAAAAAATGCTTAACTTATGATACTAGGCAAAATTATTATGATTATTATTATTATAACGTAAAACAAAAAATCATCATTGGTGGAAACTTATGGTCATGATATTCCACACACCCTTTTAAAAATTTTCATAATTCATTACCCTTGATAGGTGTCAAACCCCTTGAATTATCAAACTTTATTCATAATGTTATTGCCCATTAATTTGCAATTCCTTATCATGATAATGGGATTAGTTACAATATTTCAAAACTTGTTTTCTCTCTTTTCTTCTTCTTTTTTTCTTTTTCTTTTTTCTTATGTAGATGGTGCAACTCTTGAAATTTTTATTATGTTGATTGGTCATGTAAGGATGTGTCAAAAGAAGTCGCAAATGGTAGCGAGTAAGATAATATTATTTTCCAAAGGAAAAAAGAACTATTCTTGGAAAAGTAAGATAAAATTTGGCTAGAGAACCTAATTGACTTATGAAAAGCTTATCATATTTTCATAATCTTTACTAGATTCTTGTTATCTGGCTAACGAATACTTTAAACGTGACACACATGAAACGTAAAATAAAGTACCGATAATACTAACAATTTAGTCACGATATTTTGTAATTAATTGACTTAATAAAAAAATAGATAGTTGAAATTTAAAATTAAAAATCATTGTCTAATGTACTTTCACCTTATTTCTAGAATGGTAAGAATCGTTGGAGGACTTATTTACAAAATTTAAAATTGAATTGGATTTCTTTGAACACTAGCAATGCATTTTTGACATTGGCTAAGACAATCTATTTGCTCATAGATTTCAAAGCTTTTGCTCTTTACTACATTACCTCATTTTGCATAATAACTAACTCAAATCTTATGTCATATTTTATGCTTTACCTATTCAATTATTTTGACAATTTATTTTGTCCTAGTTAAGAAAACAAGCGAGCACCAAAATATGGTCTCAAATTAAAAAAAAAAAAAAAAAAGGACAAAGTTTAAATTATAAATAAATGGGCAAATCAGTCACATTGAAACAAACAACAAATTGAGTTAGTGTATATATGACAAAAAGAAGAGATGCAAAAGAGCCAAGGATTGAAGATTTGGTGTGACATATATAGATGAATATCTACATAGATATCACACAATAAACACAAAACCAAACAAAAGAGAATCGATGATGGAGGTTTGTGGAGGTGATGATGGGCTGCATTTGTTCGAACCAATCCAAACCATCATTGCGAATCTTCGGACGGCCAAGACCTACCATCATTTGAAACCCTTGTTGAAGTATCCAACATACCATTTAATTTTTTTTATATATAATAATAATCAAAATCGTAATTTAAATTTAAAAACTTCAATTTTACAACGATTATTATGCAGACTATTTCACTTAATTTTTAATAACAAATCTTCGCATTTTTGTTTAGTAAAAAAAGAAGAAGAAGGAAAATCCTTTTGTTTTACTTTTATTTTTATCTTCTATACACTCTTCTTACAGCCATTTACGAAATACCCAAAATACCCCTTGACTGCCAAAAAGGCCATCATTCACATGACGCCATCAGCTAAAACTCAGCCATCATCATAATCATATAGAATAGAAGAAGAAGAAGAAGTGGAAGAAGAACATTAAATCCTTCCCTGTGCAAGCCGCCTTCCATGCTTACACATGCATGATTGTTGTGGCAGAGAGAGGGGCATGTTTCCCCCCAACCCCAACCCCACCCCCACCCCCACCCCCACCCCCCACTCTTTTTTATCTCTTTCTGCCAAAGATTTTCTCTTTCCTACTTTTTGCACTATATATATTGGCATTGGACCTGCCCCTTTAGTTCACTTTGTCCCTCATTTCTTGTCTCATAACTCTGTGTGTGTGTGAAGAAGATAAAAATACTACTAGCTAGATCTTCTTACACCATCCAAAGCTTCCTCTTCTTCTAACCAACTCTTCCAAAAGGTAATCTTTTTAGAAAAGCTAAAGAGAGGCCCCCACCTTCCCCCCTTCTCTGTTTTTTCTGTGTTTTTTCTTTCACTAAGTAAGCCAGACAAGGCTGTTTTACATGGCTGCATTTTTTTAGTAAAGTTGAGAGATCTTTGGTCTGTTATTCTTTTTGTCTGCCTGCTGACCCAAAAATCTCAACAGCCCCTTCTGTGTGCTTAAACTCACACACACAACACACACTGAGAAGACAAACGCACACACACACACAGACACACACCCCTCTCTCATTCTCTTTATTTTTCTTAGTTTCCATATTGTCTCTCACACATGTTTTCATTTGCTTTTCAAAAATGGTTTCTTTCTACAATGGCCACATTGTTTTCTTGTCACTTTTTGTTGGAACAGTTTTTCTTTGTTATTCCTTTCATGCATGTTAAGGCACTACATGTGAAACACCCATCCAAAAACACACACGCACACAGCATATCAACTAGTGGAGTTGGTAATAACTTGTTATGATCAAATATTTTTAAATTTGATTCACGAATTTAACTTCTATTACGTCAAGAAAAAACATATAAAAGGGAAAGCAAAATCTAGAGATTGTCTTGTTATTTACTTTATTCTTGTCTTCTTACCAAGGCAAAGAGAAAGTGGGCATTTTTTTTTTTCAAATGAGTGTAGGTTCGGAGATACTCTCCCATTTGCTTTATTTCTTGTCCTTAATGTTTTTTTTTTTTTTTTTTTACAAATCAAACCATAAAGTTGAAATTGTAATAAGTTATGCTCTGTAATCATTTCCTCTGCATTCCCTGCTCTTTTTTTACCCTCATGCTACTCATTTCTTGTTCTGAAGTCTAACAGTGTCCCATTACAGGTCAGAAGAAAATTTTAACCACAACCCTTCTCAAACTTTGATTTCTTCTTCATCAATTTTCATTTTTCTTTTCTTTATTTTTTCACTCTAGCATGATCTGTGCCAAGTCCTCCTAGTGGGATAAGGCAATGTGTGCGCAATAATCACGTTATGCATTAAAATCTTAAGGTTTTTTCAAGTAATTGGCTAAAATATCTCATTGATTTAATTACTTTTATCTATCGAGAGTCCAGTTCCGCATCCTAAACTTTTTTATTTTCACACTGGGTGACACTTAACAAGATTTATGTTATGAACAGGTTTTGATACAACAAAGACATGGACAGGCTAAACTCGAAGCTGTACTTGCAAAACTGCTACATAATGAAGGAAAACGAGAGGCTAAGGAAGAAAGCAGAGCTGCTCAACCAAGAGAATCAACAGCTGCTAAGTGAGCTCAAGCAAAGGCTAGCCAATGCAGCAAACAACAACAACCAAAGATCAAATGCTGCAAACTCCATCCCTGATCTCAATCTCTCCTCAACCTCCAACTCAAATAATAATGCTTCTAAATCAAGCAAGAATTAGGCATTAATGGCAGCTTTATTCAGAAGATATGATCATCATCATCATCATCATCATGGCCCCACTTAGGACTCCTATCTTTTTGCTGTTTTTGTGTAATCTTTGTAGGAGTTCAAATAGTAGTAGTTGTTGATGCAGCAACGCAATTTCTGTTATATAGGACAATAGGTATGTAGTGGTATTCATCTATATATATATATCAGGGGTTGCCATTTTCTATATATGTTTCTATCTTTTGTTTTTTCCGGGGGTTTTAGATATATTCGGAAATTGAAGATGTTATCAGTTTATTATCTAGTATGAATAGTATTAAATTCAATGTTTCCATCACTCTTTCCTTCTTTGTATATGATGTTCATACTAACTTTGAATCGGTTAATTTCACGAGTTGAATTTTTTAATTCTACAATTTTTTCTTTCTTTGCCCACTAAACTTAAATAATGTTGATGGCTGGACACGAAACTACACGAAAATTTTGTCTTTCTTCCTTCATTTTTTAAAAGGTAACTACACGAAAATTTCTTATGTAAGCACATTTAGTCTCATAATTCTAATAAAATTTAGAATAGCTTTAAAATTTTAATAAGATTCAATACGGTGTAATTTTAAAATTTTAATGAGATCCGATATATTAATACAGGTATGATCACAATACACTACCAAACGACTATCTTGAGCAATGTGCAAAAATAATTCCACTATTGTAATTCGAAAGTTGTTGCATGCAATTGCAAACAGGTCTAAACTTTTTAGTTGCCCCTATAACAATCACAATTAAACCAATGTAAAATGCCTTTTAGATTATCCTTTGCACGAATTTCGTTATGCAATTGATAACATGAACAAGAATCGAGACCAGGGTAATTATAACACCAATGGATTATAATAACTGCTTTAAAGTTATAATGTCTATATACAGTAATGATGACAATTCGTTTCCTATGCAATTTTCAGACCAGAAAATTTTTCCAAGTTTTAAGAATGATCACAGTCAGCTATGTTAATGCAAGTGCAATGAACAGCCTGTTGAACACTTTCTAACACAACAATTACGAGCCATGACGCTTTCAAGATTATTATTGAAGAATGCATGGGCATACTTAATAGCAGTGACGGAGCTCAGAATTTAAAATTTGAGATGTATTCGTACAATGAGAGAGATTAACAGTGTATTCGTATAGTAAAAATATTTAATATAATAATTTTTTAAAATAAATTAAAATAAAATTTTTAAGTTGAGCACTCCTTACACCTAAGTGGCTCCGCCACTGCTCAAGAGGAAGGGGGGTTATCGAGTAGTTCATGTATTCCGTGAGGCTAATAGGTGCATAGATTGATTTTGCAAATTTAGTCTTCTCCAACCTTTGGGACCATTCAAATTGGAGCAACCCCAGATGCTTTTCGTTAGTTGATGGAGAAGGATAGAATGGGTGAAATATTTCCAGAATATTTCGTTTGTAATTGATTTTGCCTCTCATGAATTAAAAAAGAAAGAAGAAAAGTAAACAAATAAACATGTCCAAGACTTCTTGTCAAATGCTTGGGTAATGGTAGACTACCTAATTTCTCAATTCGTTGCAGAAATGCTCATCACCAGTTAGACTTGGACCTTAGATATCATTGTCTGCTTTACAGATTATACCCACAGAATATGTAGAAATGGAGTGTTCAAAATGCGACCAAATTGGACCTCTAAAGTTAGGTAAAGTGATTGCGAAATAACTTATTCTGAATGGATGTCTTCAGTTTGAATTTATGTCTTTTTATTACAAATATTACGTGACTTTTTACTGACTCGAAGTATATATTTAGACGCACCGACAACTTTTTGTTGAAAAAAGTTCAATGGAATCCAATTATTACACGCATTAGGTATGTGGAAAATGCAAGAGTATTTAGTGTCACAGTGCTAGTTACTTCTTTTTCCTTCGCAAGGCTAGAATGTTTGAAAACCTTATCCAACCCACAATAGGGAAGTGGATAATACTCATTTAGCAAGTTTGTTAATGAACATCTAAAGATGTTGTGAGTGTTGTATTTTTATTTTTTTAATTTAAGTCTAGAGGACTCCGTAAAACATCAGAAAATTGTATTTTTCTTCCACATTCATTTTTAGTTCTTTTGAATATAGATAAAAAAGGTGAAACATCTTCTAAACTTATTATACAATAGTCGTGACGACGCTACCCCTCTTCAGCTTGGTCATTAAGATCGACAAAGCTTCCATTCAAACCCAAAAAAAAAAAAAAAATGATTGAATATAAAACTGGACCCATAGAAACGGTCTTCATAGACTATTAAAACTCTGTTTGCTTTAACTTTTAGACACTTAAAATTTTATGTTAGTTTAAAAGTTGAAACTAACATATTTGGCCCATGTTTGAAAGTGATTTTAGGTAAAAGTGAGAAAAGTTTGAAAAAAAAGAAGAAGTGCCAAATTGAAGCTTTTCAAAAAAAACTTTTGTGAAACTGTTTTTATATAATGAGGGAAGTTGTTTTTCTTTTTCTTTTTCAAATATACTTCTCCATATTTTTTAAAACCCAACATTCTAAAAGTTCAATATTGCTAAACATATGTCAAAGAGTCAGCGACTTTTGTTCAATAACATTTTTAACTACAACTTTACTGCTAAAAGCTGTACAGCTCAAAAGTTAAAATTTTTCAATCAAGCCAAACAAAACCTAAGGCGTTAGCTATTTAACATTATCATAATCCTTTGGGTAATTAGTGTATTAATTTAGTAGCTAATATTATTTTTATATCACGTAACTCCTGGTGAGTGGGTCAAGATAAATAGCAGTCAAAATCGTTATGTTCAAATATAAATTTGCATATCTAACTTTGAGGAAGTTATATGCAAATAAAAATTAATGTGGTAAAATGCTACACTGCATATACAATAGGAGAATAAAGTGTTATTAACATTTATGAATAAAAATACTTTTGCGTTATTTTAGTTTCAAAATAAATAAAATGAAGCTTGTACGTGTATATGTTAGGCCATGAAAAACAAAATGAGTAAGACTCTATTTGGTCTAATTTTTTGACAGTCAAAAGTGATTTATGTGAGTTTAGAAACTGATCTCAACTGTTTGGCCCATTTTTTAAAGTGCTTTTAAGTAAAAGCAGAAGTTGAAAAAAGCTGAAAAACAAGAAACTCCAAATTAGAGCTTTTCAAAATAGGTTTTTGCGAAGTTATTTTTATATAATACGGGAAGTTGTTTTCTTTTTCTTTCTCAAATATATCTCTTCATATTTTTTAAAGTACAATATTGTCCTCCAATTTTTTAAAAGTTTAATATTGTCCAATATAGGCCAAACAGTCAATGATTTTTATTAAACAGCACTTTTAACCAAAGCTCTACTACAAAAGTTCTACAGCTCAAAAGCTAAAATTTCACAGTTAGGCAAAATAGAGCCTAAATTATTGTTGTATTTTCACTATTTGCCAAAAAAAAATTACTAATATTTGTTTTTTTTTTTTTTATCTATTATGAAGTCAATTGTAATAATGACATGTATTTCGTTTTTTGTTCTACTTAAAGATAGAAACTTTTATCTAGCAGTTTGAAAATGTAAACAAATTAAGGTAAGAATAAGATCATACAAGCAATATTACACACATCATTTTGTCAACTTTTAAAATATTGGAACTCGAGATTTGAAATATTTATTTCCAAAATGATGAAACTTTGTGTATGTTATTTTATTATTTCCATTAATTATGGTGTTATTTGGGCTCCTCGGGAGAAATAAACTTATTCTCACTTAAATCGTTTATGTATTTCTACTCTTAGAAAAAAGGATTCTCTTAAAACAAACCCAAAAGAATCGCTTTTCGTTATTGCAATTAGCTTAACTTCAAACAAGAAATAAATAAATTTAAACTAATTTGTAGCTGATAGAAAAGGTAAAATAATGAGCTTCGTCATTATGTTTTCATAATTAAGCACAAACTCAAGCTTTTTTTTATTAATTTGTCCTTAACAAGTGAATAATTTGCTAGTATTTTCATTCATAAGAGTTAGTAATACTTTACCTTTTAAATGTATATGCAATGAAGTGATTCACTCCATAATATTTATTTTGTATCACGTAACTCCTTAAGAGATCGTTATATTCATTCATGTGTTATATATATATATTATATACACATATACATATTATATACATATAAGGCTTTGACCCTCATGGAAATATTATTGATTTGGGTAAAGATTAATAATATATTAATACTTTACAACTATTTGACGACACGTATTGAAAACATTCTATGGTAGAAAATTTCATTGAGAAGTCCCTTCCTAATTCAAAATTGGAGAATTATGTTATAGGCACCAATGTTGCAGTCACTCAATATCGAGTCTTCACTCATCCCAATTTTTTTTTTTTTAAATATTTATATGTTTAAAGTATTTTTAATTTAAAATATCAATTTAACCCCAATAAAAAAAAATTATTTATATATAAATTTTAAATTAAATATTGTAGTCCCCACTGAACTACAATATTGGATCTGCCCCTATAGGCACTATAAGTTTTGAGATATTCTATACCTACTAGATTGTTTGAGCAATTTTTTTTTATTTATTTTTTTTATTTTTGTGATTTGACAAATGTCCATGAAAGTTGGACATATTTTTGCATACATAAATTATGAACAAGAATTGATCCCTCAATTTTTATATCACATCATGGATTTTCTAAGAAATCTATCATGGGCAAAAGAGACTTTGCTACAAAAGATGTCATTTTTATTATGTATCTGCTTTTACAAGCATAAATTTACAAATTGATGGAAGTTCATTCCACTTTAAGATAACATGGAGGCTTCTCTCACGATGTTACGTTTATGAAAGTAACAAAGGAAGAAGTTATCATGCAAACACCGAAGTTAAAAATCAATGTAAGTGGCCTATACAAGGGGCCTAAAGTTGAAAACAAATTTTGGTTATATTCTCTTGGTCTCACTTTGTAAAGAGACTAAATCTAATGTTATCATTAGTTTTTTTATGCTCAGTAAATTTAAAGAAATAATTTATAAAAGAAAGGAAAATAAGAAAAAGGAGATTTTATCGTTTGGGTAGCAAATAAAGAAGAAGGGAAAGAAAAAGAGTGGCTTTTATAGTTTTTTGGCTGGATTGGAGATGGAAAAGAAATAACAGGATAATTTTAGATGTATAGTTATTAAAATACATAAGAGCAACAATGAGAGACGGGAATTTTTTTATGATAAGGCTAAGTTTTTTTTTTTTTTGCTTGCCAAAAGTAATAATTTCATTTTACAGCAAAAACTTACATCAACAACCCTACAGCGGGGAAGACTTAAGATATACACATATTCCAATTTTTACAAAAAAATGTGTTTTCTAAAATACTATGATATTTATGTTGTAGGCTAGTTTTGTTTTCTCGTAAATTACCACTCTTTTTTTTTTTCCATTTTGGAGAAAACAATATCAAAGGATTTTCAATCCTTCTCCTTCCATTTTCAGGAAAAACAAAAATGGTATTATTAAAGAATTTTTCAGTCCTCTATTTTCTTTTTTCTTGTTAAAACTCAATCCAAATAAAAAAGAAGAATTTCCTTATCCCTTCCCTTTTCTTTTCTACTCAATCCAACCATATAGCAAATTTTCAAACATTTTTGAAAGAAAATATATGATTTTATTTAAAAGGGTATATTTTTTAAAATATATTATGATAATCAGGGTCCCTTATCCACACCTCTAAAAGGGCTTGTCAAACCAGATTCTGTCCTTGTAGCTGAGTGACGGGAGGATCAAATCACAGGTATCGTCATCAAGATTCACCAAAATAAAGTCAATGAAGGTTTATTAGGTTTGAAAAGTTGGATTGTAAGCCCACAATATCGACTCATTGGATATGACATGGGGGCATCATTTCATGTGCCAGGTTGACCATCAAACAATCACTTAAAAACAAAATATGGTGTCACAATATCAGTTTTTTTTTTTAACCCGATGTTATATATCACTCTTTTTTTATTATTTATTCATTATTTTTTTTTATGTATATACTTAGTTCATGTGTCAAGAAAAAAGAGAAAGAAAAAAATTTATTAATTTTGGTATGCTGACTAAATATATATATAAGAAAAAGTAAAATGCAGAACACTAGTTTGTGATTTATCGAAATTGTATTTAAAACCCTATTTTTCATTGCTCATTCATCGTTTTTTATGTGTATTCTTAGTTGATATGAAATGGGTGAGAAGAAATGAATGATATCGATCAAATTTTTTTTGGATTATATGAAAACTCACCTGACAGAATTCGATCACTTAATTATTTTATGAAGCCCGACCACTAACTGGTAAACTCTCGAGTGCAGCGGTACACCCCACACATACACAAAATCAGTCAAGAATGAAATTTTAAAATAATAAAATGTATCAAATTTATAACCTTATAAAAATAATTTTATCTCATTATCGTTAGTCTATATCCCTGATAACCAGCATTTTTCTTTTACGAATGATTACTTAAATTTACTGACCTCACTATTGCAACAAAAGTCAAATTGGAGGCTAAAAGATGGACATAGGCCATGATGACTAGAAACGTCCTTAGAGGACCCAAGAGAGAAAGAAACCAGGAAACATAGAGGAGAAACTCCAAGAAACCATTCAATCTAACAGACAAGATGGCCAATTTTTTGGCTTCAGAATTAATAGGATTCTTATAATAGGATTCTTGTCTTTGGCTCACTTCATGATTCTTCTTCTGAGAAGGAGTCACATTGGTTCATTGAGTATCATCTCCGAATCTTTGCCATCAGACCTAAATCTTCTACATCATTGCTCTTCCATAAAAATAAAATAAAAAAATACGTCCTTTTAAAATTCATACATGTGATATCTAAACTGTGAAGAGAATATCTTATGTTTTGGTTTTAAAATGAGAAATTCATTGATAATTATTTGAAAAAAAATTTGATTATTGGGTATAATCTAACAATAGTAAGGTAAAATTATTTTTGCGAAATCGCATATTTGACACTTCACATTGTTCTAAAATTTTATTGTCTTTGACTGATTTAGTGCATCTGTTGGGCACACCGGTGTACCCGAAAATTTACTTATTGGTAATTGGATTTCACTAGTTGAGTTTTTACGTCATCGAAAAAACTATTAAGAAAAACTTCAAATAGTTTGAACTTGATGTGAGTAAGGTGTAGGCTTTACATATGTGCGGGACTCATGTGTCACTAATAATGTGGACGTTTCAAAGACTAACTCTAACCATCATTAGATCATCCAAATTCTTGCTAAAATAGTGACAGACATTAATATTTGGAGCTCGAAAAGAATGAGATCCCCAATTATTAAACTCTCTTAGCTAGTCAATTGGAAGCTCTATTAGCAATCCTCCCATATGACTAAAGCTTGAGTTGCATCATACAAAGATGAGAGATCGATCGTACTTGGATGTCAAAGATTTTTCTTCAATGGCCAAAGGATTGGAGCATGTGGTTTAAAAGCATTGCCCCCAATGCCTATAACTTCACCAAATTGTCCACTTCTTTATCGTGGTTGAAATGTGTTCTCTCAATATAGATAATTTTGCAAAATTAGATAATCTTTTGACAGATTGAGATTTTGATCATAAGCTCTCGCTATGTCCAAAAGAGTTGCCTTACTTGTGTTTGTTGCCAGATCATAAGAAAAATTAGAATGCACGCTTTTTTTTTTGGGCTAAGGTAGCAAGTGCATTTATTAAAACTGCTATAATTTCTTTTCTGGGTAAATTATTTGTACGGTCCTTCAACTATAATGCGAAGAACAAATAGAACTCTAAATTTTTGAAATAAACCTTTTGATCCATGAATTTATAATAGTGTGATATTGTTGGTTAACCTGCTAAATTCTATCCAAAATTTAACGTTTTTAGCACGAGAATAGCATGCATCTGTCAAATTTCAAATGGAATTTGGGTCAAAGACATTAAATTTTGGATGGGATTTAAGTCAATGTCTAACATCGTCACAAAATTGCAAATCCAGCGAACAAAACATTTATATTTAGAAAGATCGGGGACCAAAATTTTCTTGTGATTTTTATTTGGGGGGTGGGATTGTGGTTGACTCTGTTTCCCTCTGTTATGAAAATGAACTTAGCTTAGAGGTCACCTTCATGATTCTGCCCATCGAAGCACAAAAATGAGTTAAAACTCCATTGAAGAAAGCAATTGCATTTATAAACATAGCCAAGTTGCTTTATATTTCTTTGCTGCAGCAACAACATTTTACGACTTGATAGTGTACTAGTAACCAATTGTGGATACTAAAATTATCAAGAGTGAAGAATTACTCGAAGATGATAACCAACATGGAGCAATACGAGTGAAGAATTATCGGAAGCTCTGCTCCCCACCAAAAAATAGAGAGACTTGTTCTTGTTCTCCCAATTCAGGAAGACGGAAATCGCTTGTTGGTTTGGTTGGCCTCATCGTAGGACGGTCATCTGTTCAATCTGGAATTCCAGTGAGACAATAATACAGACTTGTTGCAATCTTCTTGTTGCGTTCCTCCCAAAAGTGCAGCAATCACTTCCCAACAAATTTACAGGGTCAACTCCAACTACAATATCTGTGCCAACATTTGCAATTATCTGTTCTATAATTATACAATTCTGGTCTTGTAAGTGGAAACAGAAGCCAAAAGAAGCCCAGCATCCCGACTAAAAGCGCCATAGTTATCACCCCTGGAAACAATAATGAAATGCTTGGCATTGAGTACTCAAGGGAATAGATAAGGAAAAAATTCTCACTAAAATCAAGTTAGTTTTAGTCATTATTTGGGTAAAATTGGTACAATCTAGAGACATTAGGAGCAGATTTGAGACGATATGATAGCCTAGACTACAAATGCATGTTTCCATGGACAAATAATGATTATACTACCCAAAATTTGCTTAGGTTTGGAAAAATCCAATCTGTGAAGCGTAGGAGTAACACGTATAAAATTTTGGGTTTTTTTATTTATCACAAACCACTTTGAAGAGGGAAGATGACCAAGAAAAGCATGATATTATGTTCTAAACAGAGTAACACGAAGAAATGAAATATCACTATATAGCAGGAAACACAATACCAACAATCCTTAAACTTAAGGTTTCTTCAAACAGTTTTGCATGTCACATTCCACAAGATTCTAATGCACTTTTTAGCTGCCAAGAATTCCAGCTAAGTAAGATCATTTGTCAGCCACAAGTGCGCAGACAAATTAAGAGAAGTATATGTATCATCCTTCAAGTATGTTCAGTGACTTCACTGCTGATTTATCTTTGTTATCGTAATCAGAAACCCATTATATGATCTTTGACCGTGTCAAATATTTCCAAGATGTTTTTGCAAAATCAGGGAAGTTAAAAAACCAAGTTCAAATTACATAGACAGGATTTCTTCCACCCAGAGAGAGAAATATGTCTTAATGACGAATTCTGAGCACATAAATTTTTCCCATCAAAGTGAAATCTTGGAGTACATGCTTGTTAAACACATTTCAATAAGCAGAGTAACAAAATGAAAACAGAACTCCAAATTTATGGATATAAAGATGTGAGCTGGCTTAAATTATGCAAAGTATTTATAAGCTTGATCTGAAAAAGGTAGCCATTAGTGGATTTTTCCGGTTGTCTTTTGTTCTGTTCCTTCTATTGGGGGCAGGGGTTGTTGGGGAAGGGAGGGAGGGATTTGTTACTCAAGAAAACTATACATAAAGAACTGGTGTAAGATCAATGTTCATACCTGTTCTCCGTGAAAAAATCACAGGCAAGCCCATATAATTGCAAAGTACATGAGCCATTAGTGGAGAAACAAGGTGACCTGTATTCGTTAGACGTTAGATGTGTGCAAGTACAGAAACAACTTTATAAGGAGAATAAAAATAAAGAAAAAAAAAACACTTAGCAGCAGAATAATTTTAATTATTTGGATCTTCGTGTATAATTATGTGAGTATAGACCCACTTCACACCATAAAAATAAATGCAAGCAAACGGGAATAATTTATGGCTGCAATGTTGTAATCTAGAAAACAATCGATTTTAAAAGCAAAATTTCCATCCAGACCATCTAATAAGCACAGGACAGGTTATCACTAGGACAGGATACCAGCTATTTTAGAGGCAAATATGACGCAAGTGAATTCAAATGAAAGTAGTCAGCATACATTGCATAGGGTAATCCTTTCAGCCTATTCCTATTTCCTTTACTTTCCTTGAATTGATTAGCAACCATGTCAAACATGAACGCATGATCAGATGGCAATATCAGGTAGTCGTCCTGTTATCTTGGGATACGCATATCCAGAACAAGAGGTCATATACAGATTATCATGCAATGCTTCCTCTGTGGACCACCCAGAAAGTTCTATCTTGACCTCGGGATAAAGATACCAATGGAAATCATAGTGCAAACAGCGAATACGTAAAGGTTACTCTATTACTATTATGCTCCTATACTTGTGTTCTTCAGGGAAAACCTCCATAAAAGCCAAACCCCCCCTCCCTCCCTCTTCCCCTTCTTTCTTCCTTTTCCAGCTGTCCCCCAATCTTCTCTTGCCAACCCCCTTCCTTTCTATCTGTCGAAACACATGGTAAGACCAGACCATATACTCAGTCACAGAAAATGTTGAAAACAGTAGTTTATATGTATGCAAAATTTTGGGAATTGCTGCACATCTTTATATATAAAGGTCACGTGATAATACTTGATCTGAATGTAAATTCTACAACATACAATAGTTAATGCTTTCCATTATAAGATACTCAAAATTACAGTAATATGATGACATCTATTGATTTACATGTGGTAGTTCTTGAACTCTGCAAATCAATAGCCTGACTAACTTGTACAAGATTTGAAGATGATTATGCTTTCCCTATATAACCATGTCCTAACTCTTCATATCATTTTTGTTTCCAGATATACTATGAACTTACTTTAAACCAATTTAATATTCCCTTCATAGTAATTTAGTTTCAAGTTATGCCAAATGTTTAACACCAGCTATTTCTACATATATATATGACTTAGCACAGAGGAGCCTTCGCAAGCATCAGGAGAGTGCTTGGAGAGTCATGTCCATCTACTACTTAAAAACATCCAACTTACAAAGTGAACTACCTCCCTCCCTCTCCAGAAAATTATCGAACTAATAATTCAACCCCAACGCAAATATTTAATAAGAACATATGCCTTTCATTTTAGGGCATGATATCTTCCTTTATGAAGGAGGTCAAATTGAGTGTTGATCAAAGACATAAGTTTGGATCACTAGAAGAAGAGACAACCTGTCATAATTTGTGCTAGAATGGAGAAATAAGAAGGAAAAAAAAAAAAGAAGCATCTCTCCCTCAAGCAAACAAAAGAAGAAAGAAGAGGAATTTTCCAAATAATTTTTTTTTAGCAAGAGAAATCCTCACCTGTTCGGACAAAGAGAAATGATGCATATGACCCAAAGATCACAGTGTAGCCAAGCTGAAAACCTGACAAAGTTTAAAGGATTAATAGGTGAAAACTGAAAAGTTCACCACCTACTTAGTTTTCTCTGTTGTATTTTAAGTCAAATTTGAAAAAGATAGAAACACCGAAGCAACCAACATTCTCCAGTGGCCTTATCTACTCTGGTTCTTGCTTTTCTAATAGGTAAGAAAGCAGCCTTACCAACGATCTTGGAGGCTTTGAGCAAGCTGAGCTTTTTCTGGGTACAGAGTTCCAGTAAATGGTTTAAATGAGCTGCAAGTAGACAGTACCAAGAGCTTCACTTTTAGTATACCAGATATACCATTGAATGTGAGAATTCTCAAATCAGACGCATCATGGAGGCTCAAAAAGAAATATAAAGGTTATTAAAAACGATATACCATTGAATGTGAGAATTCTTAAATCAGACACATCATGGAGGCTCAAAAAGAAATATAAAGGTTATTAAAAACGGAATGGCAGCTCGAATATCAAAAAGGGTCAGAGGACTATTTTATTTCTGATTTAACAGCATATATGTGATTTTGGAGACACAGATAGCTTACTTAAAGTAGAAATGGGTGATATATCAATGGGAAGTTAGCCCTTATGCTTAATGAAAAGACAAAACATCTGAACTAGCAATCACATTCTCATTCATAACAAGAGAACTCAACTACTTATAGCATAGACTACAAGAAAACAAGAGAGAGAAAAGAGATATATCTCTCATAGATGCATGAATGTTAACGTGCATATTTTAAGTATTCAGGAGCCATAAAAAGTTTGGTCCTGCTAACCGAGAACACTACATGATGCAGACCGCATAGAGACTTGAAATCTAATGTTAGTGAGAAAGTAGGTGCTTTCAGCTAAAATTGCAACTTTGCAACGGCTAGCCTGAGTGTGAGACTTAATAATTTCCCTCCTTAGGAATCATTTCACTGGGATAACTTGGTAATTTTGAAGAAACAGTAGCATCTGCCAAAAGGTAAGACCTCCTATACAAAATAAGCAGAAACATTCTTCTTGTAACTCAGAAGAGACAACACTGTTGTGTCCATAGAGTAAATGGGACAGAAATGAGAGAACTACATCATGTAGATCAAAAGATCACCCAGAGTCTACTAAAATCAAATTCCATTCACTTACCCAAACTGAAAGAAATGGGACAAAGAAATACAACTGCGTAAGTGCTGAATCCTCCACAAAGAAGCAACGGTATCATACAAGCTCTAAATACTAACTCCTCTGTTAGTGGTGCCTGTTAACAAAATAATGCAAATGATGGTTGTGGAACCAAAATATCCAATCCTTGAGGTAACTAAACTAGAATTGACTATGAAGAATTCTAGAAAAATAAACAGAATCTACAATGGCTGTCCTTCACAAAATTAAACCAAAGATTGGTACAAGCAAAATGATGTTGATAAATATATTTCTTAATCTTAACTCTACACAATTGGCTGGTCACATTTAATGAGTGTATTCTGTGATACATTAATCTCCCAATAACGTTTGCTTTAAAATTAACTATTTTCTTTTAGAAGGTTGCACCATTCACCCACACCACCTAGTGGGATAAGGCTTAATTCGGTCTGGTTTAAGAAGGTTGCACAAAACACTATCCATCGTGATGATCCATGCATTTATAAGCATCTATCTTCATTCTAGGAATATTCTAAATTCTGTAAATGTTAAATGCCTCCAATAGAAGTACACCTAACAGGAAAATTGTAAATTCTGTAAATGTTGAAATGCCTCTAATTCTTTTTCTGAATCAATATTGCCATGCTGACCAACTAAATTCATGAACCCTTTCAAAGGAGCAACTGATGGTAAAGATTCCCAGTAAATAGTACAGGTTGATAGAATTTAGTATTAAATCATGAACATACTGCATATTTTTCAATCCCAAAATATACAACACACGGTTCCCAAGTTATTAATCTCCAATGTCCAAGTAATTAGTCCATCTCTATTAAAAGCATATACTGTATAAGGACCTGTTTGAATTACATAATGAAAGAGCCCGAGACCGACTTATTCATCTAAGCAATCCTCACAAGTATTGAAAGCTTAATTACTTCTTGGAAAAAAAGTATTGAAAGCTTAATTAGCAGTTACTCATTATGGAATTAACAAAAACCAATGCACAGAAGTAAGAAAATTAACAAAGATACTAACCACGAAATAATTACGCCAAGCGCCAACATTAGAAGCCATGGAAAACATCCAATTAATCCATTCCCTAGTAACACTCTTGACAAAATCAAACATGGATACATTTTCACCATGATCCCAATAGTCCTCCAATGAATCCAGCAATAACATACACTTGAGTAACAACGATCCCGAGTACATTAATGAAGTTAATAAAAAAGGATAAACCACAGCTTGCCACTGTTTCATACACAAAACAACAAGTTAACACAAACATACACACAACAAACATCAGCTCGTAACTACATCAAATTAATTACAATGTCATGCTCCAAGACTAAAACCCAAACCTACAAGAGATCATAGATGGATGAAAGAAATAACTGTTTTTGCCTCAGATTCACTTGCTTAAAAGGCAATTATTGAGTGATTACATAAACCCGACAACTAACCCTTCATAAAGTGCCCTCTTGTTTATAGAGTGATCACCTTTGTGTGGTTATCCAATATGAGACAACAGGGTGCTACATTGAAATACTTACATATGATGTGATCTTATCACGAACACACTTAACACAAATATAATTTCAGAACTACATCAGCCAGTAACTGTATCAAATTAATTACATCAGATAGTAACTATATACTCTCAAAACTACATCAGCTCGTAACTATATACTCTCGAAACTACATCAGCTCGTAAATATTCCGAATTATTTACATCAGATTATAACTATATACTCTCAAAACTATATAAGCTCTAGCCCAAGAACCCAGACTCACAAGAGATTATCAGTGTCATACCCTTGAGAAAATAGCTGTCTTTTGACTCAAATTCCTTTGCTCAAAAGCAATTACCGAGTTATTACACAGACAAGTGACGAATAACCATTTATAAAGTAACCACTTATCATATGTTTAAATCTAATGTAAGACAACAGGGTTTTACGCAAGCAGAGTACTTACAATATGATCTAATCTCATGCCAAAAGCACTCAACAATTGTGGTGCCTCCCAATTAACCTACAGTGAAAGCAAATGAGTTAAAAAAAAACCAGTGTAAAAAACTAGGATAAAAAACACAGATAATCCAATATGCAAATCATTTTTGCCAACTAAAACCCTTATCTTTAAAATGCACCATTTTAGTCCGAACCAATATTTCCGCGTCACCGTTACTCCTTTGAGTGAATTCCGTCCAGAAATAGACACCCGATCATGAATTTCGAACATGGTTGCATTTAATAGTACTATTTTGCGACATGCCCATCTATTTTTGAACGGAATTTGCTCAAAGAACTAATATGGTGATGCAGAAACATAAACATTAGTTCACGAACTAAAACGGGAGTTTGTTGGCAAATAAAGAACTATCTATGTTATTTACCCAAAAAAACGAAGTCTCAATGTAAAGGGCAAAGAGGTAAATTTACGGGGAGGAGGAGGGAGGAGGCGAGGAGGGAGACGGCGGAGGAGATGGCGGCGCAGATGAAGCGGCGAACCATGAAGGAATTGAAAGAGGTGGATTGTGGTAAACGGAGAATCAAGGTTGGAGCATAGAGGATTGCAACGTAGAAGATAGCCATGGCGATGCATGCCATCACTGCCACCCATTTCGATATGCTGCTGACAAGTAGTGATTGAGGTTGTTGTGTCATTGTTGTTGTGGGTGCAGCAGAAACAACAAGATCTGATGATAGATACATACATATATACATAGGACTACACGAACTAGTGTCACTGTGTGTGTGTGTGTGTGTGTGTTTTCCTCTTTAGAGAGGTTTTGTTTGTTCGTATGTTTGACTCGACGAGGACGAGTTGGGGAATTTACTTTCTCGGCCCTCTACGCTATGTTTGGGAGAGCAAAGGAGGTAAAAATGAAGAAGCTAACGAAAGAAAAATGAGGAAAATAAACCGATAGTTGGTGGAATGGCCATCACCATGCCTCAGCGGTAGTGAAGTGTAATTATTTTTATGATATTATAAAATTGATATATTTTATTATTTTATAATTTATTTTTTATTATTTTGATATATGTATGAGATACATTATTGTACTCAATAATTTATCAGTTGATAATTACACTCCATCGAATAATTTAATGATTAAATTTTTTTTTAATTAAATTCTTACATTATCCAAAAATTATAATTGAAGGATTAGGTAAAAATTAGTTGTAATCAAAGATTTGAACGTCGAATTAAGATTTTGGTTAAAAAAAAAATGGTTTTATCCTACGTTTTGTCAAGAAAGGAGGGAAATAATTAGTTTAGTGGACAATTTAATATAGAATATTAGTTTAATGGGAGATTTGAAACAAAAAAAAAAGTTTAATAAGTGATTTATAACATGATGTTTAGTAACATATGATACAATTTACTTTTTTTCTAGAGAAAAAGATTTCTCTGATTTGGATTAAAAAATAGAAGAGAAAGAAAAAGTGTGGAAAGTACACACGGGCAAGTCAGTTCCATTCCTTTTTTACTCCACCCTTATCGGACTTTCCTTTTTTTGGTCGTGTCCTGAAGTGAAATTGTATCGTTTGTTAGTTAGAGGCTTTCTGGATATAAATGATGATATCTATACAGATGGTTTTTGGTTATACATACATTTTCACAAATAAACTGTCAAAGATTAACCGTCTTACGAAACACGGAAAAAAAAAATCATTGGTTTTTTCTTGGCGAGACAAATAAAATATCCCGACATAACAGCGTTTTGATACCATCTTAAATTCACTAAAATAAATAAAATAGGAGACTGAAAATATTAGAATAGAACTTTAATTTATTACTTAAAATTAGATATGCAGGCTACCATGAGACAAAAGATCTTCTTTCTACAATATTATGATTTTCTTGGATAATAGAAGGAAGGAAATAAAATAATTATTTTAGATGTAAAATTATTAAAATACAAGAGGAAGAATAAGAGTTGGGTAGGAATTCTTTTATTTTTATTTATAGATTATCACTTTCTTTATTAAATTTTAATACGTGAGGAAACAAAATGACATCATTAAGGATTCTTTAATCTTTTTATTTTCTTTTCTCTCACCAAAAATTAATGTTAACAAAAGGTGAAATTCCTCTATTCTTCCTTTTTCCTTTCTTACCAATCCAAGCATATTGTTATTGGATATTGAATTCGGCCAAATACATGCCAAAATTTATTTTACAATGTCAAAATTAATAGTTTTACAGTTTTACCTCTAGTCATCTTCATGCATAAATAATATATTTTCCCTTTAGTTTGTAAATTTTAACATTCAGATTTTAGGCGATGGTTTATTTAGAACAAATGTAAAGTTTAAAAAGTGATTTAAAAATTTATAGTACGAGCGATTTACCTTTTTTTTCCTAAGTAAAGTTACCCTTTTCTTTTCAATGATTTTCAATATAAAACAAATTGAATTTCAAGAAGAAAGATGAAAAAGAATTTAGAAGTCCACAAAAGTCAAAGCCTTCGGACCCAATTATAGTGGGCCTATAATTACAAGATCATTGGCCTATAGCAGCATACGCTGTGCTTCTTGAGATTGTTACGCACTACACGGTTATGGATCGGGCCTAGGATTTCTAGAGAGGACACTATCACGCTATTTAGCTCTATTCACCAGGTCAATAAACTTGAGGGTTAACAACATTGTACTCTTGACACAAAAAAAAAAAAAAAAAAAATGTAGTCTTTCTGTTATGTGCTAATCACCAGCACTAATGGACTAAATTTTTTATTAATTTTTTTCTATAATGAAGAATTCATATTTGATAGATTCATATTGGATTGACTTAAAGCTATAAATGTAGTGGTTAAAACTTGGCCTCAGTGTAGTTTCCTATTTTTCATGTTAATTGAGTTTGAATCAAACTGAGCTCACGTAATAATAGGTCCAACTTGAATCACAAGTTAAAAAATTTGTATAAATAGCCTTGTCAAAAAAATCCTAATAACCTAGACACCTCAAAGTGTGTTAAAATAATCTCATTAGAAACTAAGTCCTTTACTAAAAATCTTGAACTTTATTATTCTCTTTATCCTATCCACCATCATCAATTTTAGTCATGGTTAGCAATGCCTCCATGGTCAATCACATCTCTCAATGATCCAACTATTCTATCTCCTATCTCTATATCTTATTATGTCTTACATTATTTGTATATTTATTTTCTCTAATTATTGATTTGAGCGTCAAATTTCCTTCCTTTGGAGCACTCCTTATAGTGGTCTAATGACGTCGTTTTCTTTTGGATAGTGCAAGTTACCAATGTCCACCTAAAAATAAATCTTGGAGCTCCAGGCTCACAATTTAAATTAAAGATTTAAGTATTTACAATAAAGATCCTGATGTAGTGGCACGTTTTAACCCATATTTCACGATCAAAGTCAATTAAGGACCATATCATATTTTTTATGGGAGGGTATAGAACAAATAGACTATTTTGTTATCACTTATGAGAAAACATGGCAATAACATGGGTAAATATAAGATTAAAGACCATTTTTTTATTTTATTTTGAGTATTTAGGTAGCTCGTCTTAACTACAATATAATCTCTTTGAATTAATAGTGATGGAACCAATAAATTCTATTAATTTAGCGAAATATTAATTTATTGATAAATTAATATCAAGATATTTTTTGTTTTTTAGGATTAATAAAAATTATATTATATTTATAATATCTTTTTTGAAAAGTGACTCATATTTTTTCAGGTCAATTTAAAAAAAAAAAATAGAAAAGTCTATGATTAAAATAAGTTTCTCTAATCTCATATCAGGATTAGGATTAGAACAAGTTTATTTAATCTCATAATCAATTTATTATATAATTTTTAGCTAATTATTAATTTACGAAATATTTGAGTCAATAAAATAAAAAATATATATTTTAAATGTATTATTTTATAATTTTATCAAAATTATTAATTTTTTACACTGGTCCCAAGTCAGGACTTGATATTTTTATTATTTAAAATAAATTATTAATTTATCGAGTATTAATTTAAAATAATTTTGCTGTAATATGAGACAACTCTTCACCAAACACCAAAAAAAAAAAATATGACACAGCTCATGTAATTACAATCTTGTTACTACAACATTAATGATTGCGTAATTTTGTAAAGTTTTATCAAACAATCACATACTTGTAGAAAACATTTTGGTCGAGATTGTTGTACTCTTATCGATTGACCACAAAAAAAGAAAAAGAGAAAGAAAAAGATCTGTCTGGGTGATCAATGAGCATTTTATCTGACAATTCTTTTTCTCTGTCGCTTGTCTCCTGGCATTTCCTCTTAGCTTCTCATTGTGCAGGGAAAAAAAAAGCAGTGGAGAGATTAAATAATTCTTCATCCAAGTGATACTTTGTTTACTTGGCAAAAAAAAAAAAAAAATTCTTCATCCAAATGTTTGCCTTGGCACGGTACAAAAAGAAGTCACTTGCTTACCATCTTTTTCAAAACTAAAATTTGTTTGGAACTTTTCCAGATGTAGGTCACCATTATTGAGATATTTTTATTATTGCAAAAAATAGGCTGAGATTGACATATGAAGTATAAATCATGATTAATGGTGATTCAGTCTAGTTGGACATAGATTTGCCTCATTACTATTATTATTTTTATAAGTGGTGTGTTGGTTTGTAAAGTGTAAGATATGTGTTACAGGTTATGACAGTTTAATAGAAGTTCAATAAATATTTTTAGGTCTTTCTTTTTCATCTAGATCCTAAAAGTCTATATATTAGGTTATTAGGGTTGGAGATGAACCACATAGTATATGTGTGCAGTGGCGGACCTACCCTTTAGGTAGTGTATGCACAGGCTTACACTCAACAAAAATTAATATGGTTCAGTGGTTAAGTAATCACTTTTAAAATCAAGCCTTGTAGCACAGGTGCTACACCTCCTAGGTTTGAATCCTGCTGGAGTGCTTCATTAGTTTTTTTTTGTTGCCAATTTGTTAGTAGCTGTAAAGGAAAAAAAACGATGCATGTTGGAAGAATCGAACCCGCATAGTAAGATTTATTATTTCAAGTGCTAAACCAGTCAAGCTACCTTGGATGTTGTTTATTTTTATCATTACTAATAATTTAAAAGATTGAATGTTTCATCTTGATTTTGCTTATTTCAGTGGAATGTTTTCAAAATAATGGAAATTTTTATATGTATTAGAGAAAATTTAAATATATTCATATACTAATATGTGATTTTTTTTCAACTTTGGAGGTAGTTACTTTTTTATACTTTAAAGTTACTTTTTCCCTCTATTTTGTATTTAAAATGTGTTTAATATGTATTTGTTTACGTATATATAAGTTTACTTAAACTTTTGATTATTCACTATATTTTTGTGGTGCATGCACTGACCCCCGTAGTTTGGGTCCGCCACTGTATGTGTGTCTACTATAATAAGCCGCTCAAGTTATTCTCATCTCGTAGAATTATCGCAAGGGGTCTGTTCAAAAGATGATTACATCAAATAAAGGAATATGTTGTGGATTTTCAATATATTTCAAATCTACAATTGTAATATATGTTTATTATGGTGTTCTATTTTTATGTTATTAAATCTTATAAATTCTAACCAGATTTACAATTCTAACAATATTAAATATCAAGAAGTATAATTTTGATGATATACTAACGCATAGTAGTAACATCTCAATTATACATTTTTAGAGGCCGTGCTGTTATGTGAAGTGTCAAAGCTACCAGAAAATTCTGCCATTGTCGCCAAGTGATAAAGGAAAAAACTTGGGCCAAGTCAGAAAGACCAAGATACACTTGATACTCGACCTCCTCGATGTAGAGCTAACTTGATAACAAACGGCGTCGGGCAAGACCTAACCAAAATGATCTTGACCCGCTGACATCCTAAGAGGTCAAATAGATAATCCTGACTCGAATATGTCACACGAGGTCGGAACTAATAACAGAATACTAACACAATTTTGAAAAATTCAAAAATAAAATATTCTAAGTAGGTGGTATAGATAACTACCACACTTGCTGATGAAGGTAACTCATTCCATTCAAGTAAATTATACACCTAATCATTATCTTGAAGGCAATCCTTACTGTGTTAAGCATCAGAGTGCTTACACAGAGGATAACCTCTACCGTTTGTTGCTTGTGTGTGCAGGATTAGGAAGCTCACGCTAGTGGCTTGCTAAATCCAGATTTCTATCTTAACACCATGAAATTATATTTCACATCATATACCCTCTTATGACTAGATCAACTTTGTTACTGTGTCTTTAACACGTCCCTATACCGGTAGGCAGGATTTGTTTTCCAAAACCATTTTGGTACTTGGCTTTGATATCATATTTGTTTGGCCCAACATTTAAACACTTAAAAAGTACTCTCATTGGGTGTACGAAGCAGCTGGATTAATATTTTTGACCCATTTTTGAAAGAGCTTTTAGGTAAAATTTAAAATTTTAAAAAATAAGAAAGCTTTAAATTAGAGTTTTTCGAAAAAGGTTTTGTGAAACCGTTTTATGTGGGAAATTATTATTATTTTTTCCTCAAAAATATCCCTCCATAGTTTTGCAAAGTTTAACACTGTCCTCAAAAATTTTCAAAGATACCTATATTTTTTATATGACAAGACTGAAAAGTTAACAACTTATGTTTAACGACAATTCTAACCAAAGTTCTACTAAGTTCTATAGCTCAACATCTAAAATTTCACTATTAGGCCAAACAGACCGTAATATCATTTCATCTACAAAAGTTTAAACAATTAAAGAAAAATTTGTTATATTTATTTATTGTCTTCAGTAAAAATAATATCACGAAAACTCCCTTGCGTTAACTTGTAATATTAAATGAGTTTAGTTTTAGATTAGTTACATGGTTATGACTCTCATGGCTGTAATTTGCTGGCTTGTTTATAATTAATCAAACACATGCATAATACCTTGTGCTCCGTTGAGGTGGTTGCCACTACTGTTGACTATTGTTGCAGGTTTAGGTGGATACAGAATCACAAGTCCTCTCTTCAAAATCAAATTCTAGATTATTACCTAATATTAAAAAAAAAAAGTAGATTGCAATGATGTTATGCTATAAAAATAAAAGAAACAAGAACGAATCAGGAGGGCATTTGATTAATAGTAATAATTACTAATATAATAATTTCCATGCATCGCGCCAAATTATTAAGATCCAGACTATAGAAGAACCACCTCAATAATTATAAAAGTATATATTTATATCAGCAATTATTAATTTATCATCTCGTTTAAAAATTTTAAATAGTTAAATCGTAGAGGAGATTATTATATTTATATATTATTTTCATTCATCGCACCACAAATATAAAAGTGTATATAATAATGTCCATGCATTGAACCGTACTTTTTATTGAGATAAGAATTTAGAAAGACCACGTCAATAATTATGAAACTGTAGATTTATAGCAACAATTGTCAATTTACTACTTCATCTAAAGAGTATCACCCTATTTTTATGCACATTTATCACTTTTTGTATGAATATTTAATTAACATACTAAAATAACAATTTTTTTTTTAATCTTTCTTTCTTCTTTGTGAATATCAAGTAAGTATCAACATAGGAGACGATAAATGACTGATGAAAATAGGGTGACATTTAAGATTTCTCTTGTCTACATGTTTAAGTTGTTAGAGAGGGAATCATTATATTTATTTATTGTCATCAATATGCTCCACTTTTTAAATGAGTAGCGGTGAAACTTAAACTGAATGCATTTTGTTAATTTGGCTTTAAAACCATGTTAAATATTTACAAATCTTAATCTTCTACACAATGTCGTAAATTAAATTGGTATTAGCCCAAAAAATTGTCCAATTAATCAGGAAGAAATTGGGATAGTTGTAAGCCAACCCTAGCTCCGATGTATGGGGAAAATTATTGAGTTATCCACATAAATAATTATTGAATGACTCATAATCAGTTTATAAATATGAGTAACAACTTTGATTTATGAGCTAGTTTTTGAAATTGAGAAGGTGTTAGAACAAGAATTTCCGAAAATGCCTCCTCTTGAAGAAATTCTAATTAATCATTTCAATACTTTAGTGGACCCGCCTTCCATGGCCCCAATTATTTTTCGAAAGGGTAAATTTTACACTTAGTTCCTGTTGTTTGTACTTTTTTTTAAGTTGGTCTTTAATATTTAAAAAAAATCACATTAGTCCCTAATATTTATAAAGTAATTTAAAATGGTCATTATTATTTAAAACTAGCCAATTTAGTCCATATTGTTTCCCATAAAATTTAATTTAGTCCCCAAATAAGAGTCATGTGCAGAAACTGAATTAAACTTTTTTAAAAAATAATACAGATTAAATTGAATTTTTTGAAAAATAATAAGGTCCAAATTGACTAAGTTTGAACAATCTGGACTATTTTGAATAATTTTTATAAATATTATAGACCACTATAAATCTTTTGAAACATTAAGGATTACATTAAAAAAGTATATAAACAATAGGGACTAAGTGTGAAATTTACCCTTCTTCAAAACATAGAAATAATATATTGATCCAATTTTGACAATCTACAGACAAGACACAACAGTATCTCAAAAGCGGTCTCTTGCACGAATTATATAATATAGGTGAGGAAGATCATCTGAAGATTGTCCCTATATAAAAAAATTTCGTCAGATTGGTTAAGAAGAGCTGCCAAATCAAACAGGGACATCATTTGAAAAATAATTAAGAGTCTAACTTCCTTATTAATGGTTGCAGATTTGTTGAGGATCATTCTATTGGATAACCATCTCTATATAAAATTTAAATTATTAAAGATGAATTATTATATTTATTTATTATTTTCAATATGTCTCGACATGTGTAATTAGGATTCATTTATAAACTTTACATGCGAACAATTTTAATATTTTTAAATAGGAAAATGCGACATTTGAATCCAAAATTGTTAGTTAACATATGATATGATATCATATTAAATTACCACCTCATCTAAAACCTATACAATTTTAATATATTTAAATAAGTAATAACGAGACTTGAAACCAAGACCGTTTAGTATCATACACTTTGATACTATATTATTACCACATCATCTAATTTAAAATTTAAATTATTACAAAGAAATTGTTATATTTATTTATTGTTCTAGATATAGATTTAAATTATACAATACAAATTAAAAAATATCATCAACAAAAATTGATCTTACAACATCTCAAAACATATATCCTATTAGACAAAAAGTCTGATGGTGTTATTATATTTATACATCGCTTTCAATATATTATACCCTCCACCTTCCAATAATATATATACCATAGGCACGACACATAATAAATAGCATGCAATGCATGCATCACTTGCCTTTCCTATAACATTCCTGAGATAGAGCTGGCATGGCTTTAACTATTGAGGTTACTAGAGAAGCTGAAGAAGCCATGAACGGTCTAATCTATATAGAAGAAGAAGAAGATGAGCTTTTCGAGATCAATTTGGAAGTAGTAAATAACATCCCACCACCACATCATTGGGAAAGCTATTTCACTGCAACAAGCAACACACTTCTTGCCAACTGTTTGTTGCCTACAGCTGATGTTTCCAGTGCTGTTCCAACACCAACTAAAGCATGTGATGAAGCACTGCCATGGTCGTCTAGTGTTTGTATCTGCGCGCACACCAAACCTGCAGGAAAGCTCATGGGGCTCCCTAGTCTGGGTGCTATTTGTGGCAATACTAGGAAGAGAAAGCAAGATTCATTGGAACCAAAAAAGTGACACTATTCATACTATCTGAAGTTATCATGGATGTAGAAAATTAGACAAGGCTTTACAATGTGGATTACATTATAAAACGTTAATTTTGCTTAGTAGCGGTCTTTCTAAAGTCTTTGCATACATGGGCGACCTATATGAAGAATAGTGGACGTTTATCGATCTTGAAGGACGGTAGTGGGGGTTGTAATCGACCCTGAATTTTTTTAAAATATAATGATGTTTTTAATTTGTATAATCAAGTAGTTCTCATTGTAAAAAAGTAAAAAATTGTATATGAATTTTAAGTTATTTATTATAATCCCTTGTGAAAAAGATGTTGGATCTGTCCCAGTTTACATACTACGTACTGATCCTTCATTTTGAACTGTAAATCTATGTCAGAAGTGGTGTTGATACCGTACTTGCTCACCAATGTGGTCCTCCTATTCTGTTACTTATGTGCAATTCCACCAAATAATATTGTTACCGATAGCACATAGCAACGAGATAGATACATCTAGATACGTTCAAATTTGGACCTATGGCTGTGGCAACTACCATCACGACGATAACGAGCATTAAAAGTTTAGAATCATTTCAAGTTTTGGAAAAACCTAGGCATTCAATTGTAATTATTGTTAGCATATAATTATAACCGGAACATTTGCGAGACACAACTAAACACTCAAACTATAATAATGACAATCTTCAAGTGGTTATTCAACCACCATCGCCACTACCACCAGAACAAGAGTCTGCACAACTACCACCAGACCCACTGTCATCATCCACCGCCAACAGGCCTAGTACTCCTATAAGGAGCATAATAAAATGAAGAACTTCTTCACTAAATTTTATTTAGCGTTTATGTAAATTTTATTTTCATGTCACTAATGTATTTGTGTTTTCGTTTGATTGTCGCCTTTTATGTAATGTTTTATGTTAATGTTATTAATATATTTGTGTTTCGTTAAGCGTTAAATTGACTTTTATTAAAAAAGGTTAAGTTTAAGCCTTACTTAAATTACTTTTTCATTAATCCAAGTGCTCCTGATCAATTAATTCTTTTAGTGTTATATATATATATATATGTGTGTGTGTGTGTGTGTGTGTTTGTGTATATATATGTCAAGCCCCTAAAATTCGTCTAAGAAAATATCAGGAGCGAGACTGCACCGCACTAAGAAGGTACGGTCTTCCTAAATGCGCAAGGCACTAAACTAACGTCAAACTAAAAATCACAATAGTAAATTGGCGGCAAGTCATCAAAGCATCTAAGCCAATTTAAGCACAACGAAATTAAATCTCTAAATTCAATAAATAAAATATTCAAGATAGATAATTTCTTACATGACCTTAAACAAAGTGAAATCATAACCCAATGTCTAGATAAAATAAATAAATTATTTATAACTAAGAAATCTAAATCTCTAATTCAATCTCTTGTCAAGCGACTTCTATCCCAAGTAATGGCCAAAGTCTATTCCTCACCTTTTGCAGAGAAAATTATTTTTACAAAAAATAAAACACAAATCTCAGTAAGTAGTGATCATCAAGAAAACCTCTTGGGACCTTTAAAATATTTCATATATACCAAAATAGCCACTATATTCTAGATTCATAAAAATCATATACTTTGAAAATCATAAAGCCCATGTGAAAAGTCACAACATTTCATGCTAAGATAAGTTCAAATTTTCAAATAGCATAGATGTCAAAAATCAATAATCTAATAGTCCAATACACAAATTCAGAGAGGTAGCTATGGCTACAAACGGGTAGCACCATTCTGACGTAGTGTGATTTGATAAACACAAAACTATCAAAAGCCCAATTGAAATTTCGGTTCTTATGATAGTGCACTACTCCTGAGATATTGATATTTAACCCCCACCAAAAAGGCCATGAAACATTGGTGTTTAACCTCCACTAATATGGTTCTGAATTCACAGCCATTTTCTAAGCCTCAAGTATATATATATATAAAATAAAATAAAAAGTCCAGATATATGTTCTATAATCACATGATGCACAAAACTAATCTCAAAGTATCAAAATATTTTCACAAAGCCCCTTGAAATCAAATTAAAATTTAGCCCCAAGGTTTTGCTTTTGAGTTTTTAAAAATCTTTAATGCATTTAGAATCCGAACATGTATAAATACCTATTTAATTTAATCAGAGTTTGAGAACTATAAAAAAAAACGTTCGAAAGCTATACATATATCTATAGTTGCAATGGCCAGACTGAAAATAGAATAAAGAAACATCCTTTCTTTTCAAGTTGCAATGGCTCAATTGTAAATAAATGAAATAGATATCATTTTCTTCTAACTAAAGCCAAGCTAACAGTTACTCACTGTTCGGCCACCGTTTCAACCCTTTTTTTTTCTGTTTTCTTTTTCTTCTTTTGTTTTTTAAAACTGGAAATGGCAAAATTATAAATAAAATTCAGAAATCCTTTTCTTTTAAACTTATAATGGCAAAACTGTACATAGGGTAAAGAGTAGTTGCATCTTTCTTTAAATCATAGCCCATTGTTCATACAGAAAGAAGGTGGCTTGTTGTTGAATAATGACGAAAAGCTAGCACTGTTTATGAATAATAAATCAAGATCTTCTTTTTTTCAAACTTGTTCCAAAATCTTAAGGAAACTATTCTAAGATTCACTTTTTCTATTTCAAGTTTACATACATATTCAAGGCTAAATCAAAATATAAACTTTTCATAAAAATCCCCTTTTTTCTATCACGCCGTAAACTATTCATGCCAAACATCATGACATATGCTTAATATAATTCCAATAAACAAATAATATGGGAGTTTTGAAAGGTAGGGATCAACCAACTTACATCTTAGACGATTAAACCTTAATTTCAATATTTCTCTCATTTTCTCACGAACTTCCGAAGATCAAAACACTAAAACGTTGCACTATGTGTTCAAAGTTTTAGCATAATGATACATTATTTTCTTATATTTGTAGAGTGGCTCCAAGATAAAAGATGTTCTACACACTGTTCAAGGTTAGGTATAAAGTTGTAGAACTGGGCTTAAATACATATTAAAAGGTCTAATCTACTAAAAAATTAGTTTTAACCATTGACCCAAATAAAATAAATTAGTCCAGGCCTAAAATACGGTCTGTTACAATATATGTTTATGTATATATATAATATATTCAAAATATACTACTTACAAATAAAAATAAAAATTAAATTCCAGCACAACCCAACTCGTAAGCCAAGCTAAGTCTTGTATTTTAAGAAATAAGTCTAGCCCACTAAAAACCTGGGAAGAACTGGGTCTAGTTCTGTCAACCCACTCGCATAGATTAGGATGGGTTGATCTAGATTGACCCAAATACCAACTCTATTATGCCAAATGAGAGATGAATTTGAGCCACCTCCCTCAACATCTATCGATTAATATTCTAAGAAAACAACCGTTATGCCACGTGTCAATTAATGAGCATCTCTACAGGAACAACTATATCATGCCAATTTTAATTTTTTGAAATGATTTTTACAGATTATAATTTACTAGATAATTAATTTTGAAATTTTGAAATAATATTTATAGATTATAATGTAACAGTTAATTATTAAATGCAGTATTATCTAAATCATATTATTTGAATTTATTTTATTATCTAAATCATATTATTTATATTTATATTCTATATTTTAGTATTATCTAAATCATGTTATTTGAATTTATATTCTGATATATACAGATTATAATGTAACATACAATTATTAAATGCAGTATTATCTAAATCATATTATTTAAATTTACATTCTATATTTTGTTAAGCTTTTCCTATCTATCGTAGGACTCTATCATATCTTCATTTAATTTTTTTTTATCTCTATCAGTAAAATTCTTTATTTTATTAGTAACGTTATCTTTACTTTATTAATAGTGTTATCTCTACTTTATACTAGTAAATTTGAGTTAGTTGAAAAAGCTACGTTTGCGTAGGTGATGTTGCTATTATAATTCAATCACTAACTCTATTATTTTTCTTTGTGATCTTGCTTTATTGGATTTATTTTTCAATTGTTGAATTTTACGAATTTATTTGCAGTCTACAGAGGGCGAACTGCCACTTGTGGGCAATAAAGCATAATACTTTGAAGCAGAGGTCGTTTTCAATCAGGAATTCATCAAGGTAATCATGTTTTCAGAGCCACTAATATCAGAATTAAGACCTGCCCAAATAGATCTTCCTTTGTGCATAATTTATTATTTTACATGATTCTTGTAATCTGTAGATTATTGATACGCTGTGAATAATTACATTTTGTGCTTTACTAATCATGCACGAAGTATTAATACAGTGACCAAGCTTCAGTTTTGTTTCAATGTGTTATTGTTGAGATAATTGAATGGTATGAAGACGAAACAAGTGGTAAAGATAGGGATCAAAGTAAAGGTTGAAGAACTAAGCATCAGTAAAAGGAAGAATGAGAATGAAAAAAAGGGACTATTAGATCTATTAAAGCTGTATACATATAGAACTAAAAGACCTTTACGAGATCAACTTGCTAATACAACTTTGTTTTAGTGTATCTATTGCTAATATTAAGGTTTTTGAGGATTTGGGTATGTTTTGTTTTATGTGTTTAATCTTAAAGCTAATCTTTTTATACAAGATTTTTTTGCTAATTTATAGTGTTTGTAGCTTGCTTTGTCTCATACTACAGCCTATTGCCAAGATTAAGGTTTTTGTGGATTTGGGTATGTTTTATTTGTCCACATAAACCTTAATCTTGGCACTAGACAATATTATAATGCTAATTTGTAGTGATTTAAGGCTTCCTTTTAGCTTGCTTTGTCTTATAGTCCACATTTTAGGCTTTCTTTTAATGCTAATCTGTAGTGATTTAGCTTGCTTTGCCTTATAATATTGCCTATTTCCAAGATCAATTTTTTTATGGATTTGGGTACATATTCATATTTTTTTAGTTGATTTGGAGAATGGACATATAAAACAAGGAAGTGCATAGAAAGTAGCTAGTACGACCTACATGAGTTGAATGTTGCATTTATCAAAATAGTTTATGGTTTCGAGAAGTAAGACGTCTGATAGGAAGAAAATCTTTAGATATAAAATTAAGTCCCCACTCACATAGATGAATTTTATGTAAAAGAAGTAGTTTATTTGTTCATGAAATAAATATTACGGTTTCTTTGTTCAATGACTTAAAGTTTTTTTTTTTTGGTTTCAATTAATTTATTGTTCACACTTTCATTTTTATTTTTTTGTCAAGATATATGATGTTAATGGAGCTATATCAAGTTCTACAAGTGTTGCCAATATAACAATGGTAACATTGAATGTATATCCTATTATTTATTAATTATTACTAACTTATTGTTGTTATTTTTTGGTATTGCAGAAAGTTGAGGTAATGTCCCAGAATTTACAAATGTTGATAAGAGGATGAGTTTCAAGTTTGTATGTCACTTCTTCCAAAAGGGTTAAAGATGAAGTAATATATGAAGAGAATGTTGAAGTTAGATTGCTGATGTCTCCTACTAAGGCGAGGAAGGTCATTAACAAAAAGACGGATTAGTTGTCAAGAACCACTTTATTGATTTTGTTCTGTTTTTATTATGATGGTTTATATATCGTGTGATGTTTTATCATTTGCCGTTGAAATATTTTCTTACTTTATTTGAACATCTTTTAAATAATATTACACATTATCTATGTCGATACTTATTGGAGGATGGTCGATTGAATGATGGATTTAATGCAACAATCTTGATCAATTTTCTATGGTTTATTTGGCTACTTTGGTGTATCATTAGAATAATTTTAAATAAAGGTTTTCCCTTCAAATAAAATTACTTTTGTTTTTACTATTTTGAATATAACAGATAAAACCAAATCTATACGCACAACTAACTAGCTGATTTATTAAATGTGATTATCAGATTATAATATTTTAATTTTTCCTTTGTTGGGTGTATTATTGATATATGATTTCAGCACCTTTTCACTTAAATTTGGTTAGTTTTTGAGTAATTTATGAGCAATTTGATTGTTTCCATGTTTGTTTTGTGATTTAGGTGAATTATATGAGAATACATAGATTTTGAGGCAAAGATTGAAGAAAAATGAACAAGGGCAAACTTTTATGCAACTTGTGGATAAATTGCTGAAAATCAGAGTAAGCGCAGTCATAGCGCAGCTGCGCATTGTCGCAGGATTTTTAAGAGCAATTTTGTAAAAAGACGCGAAAAGAAGAAACCCTATGTTAAAAGAGAAGGAAATAAACATTTGAGAGGTGAGACTTTTGGAGACAGCTGGTTTTTGGAGCAGAAGAAACATTCAAGAGGGGAAAAAAACTTCAGGATTCGCTTGTTGAAGACGGAGAACAATCCGGAGACGGACTTCTACCATGATTCTTCTCCAAATCCTAGTTTTCTCTATCTCTATTATCATGACTTATATTAAGGTTTTGATTTTATTTATTTTCATGATTATGTTCTAAGCTATTTTTCTAGGGCTACGGTGTAACCCGATTATGAATATTTGATACTTTTGGTTTTGATTGATTGATGAACTATTCCATTTATGCGTTGAGTATTTCATGCTAAGTTTAATGGTTGTGATTGTCTAATCAACAATTGCATGATTTGTGATTTGGTTTGAAACTGAGAAGTGATAACTAAATTAGACCACGTATGAAATACTATTAAATCGTCATAAGCTAGAGATAGTTATGAGATCTAGTACAACATTTGAATTTATAGGGCTTAATGCGTTCTATAAGTTCACAGTTATCACAGAGATGTAGTTAGCTTACTTATCGGGATGAGTCATTGATACTTGAGAAAGATTAATATCTACCTTAGCAAAATTGCTGGCAACATAAGGAATAGACGTCAATTGATTGAAATCAATAGTTTCAAAAAGGATTAATCTTGATGAAATCGGAACCCCTAGAGCCTCTTAATTATTGAATTACCATATTTTGTTAATTTCGTGATTGTTTTAGTTGTTATTTTTATAAGTTTTATAATTTATTTAGTCATTAGTTACAAATTTTCAATTCATGATTATCCAAACAAAGTTAAAGCTAAATTAATTTCGGTACTTAGTAATCATAATCCTCGTGGGAACGATCTTTACTTATCACTTTATTACTTGTTGCGATACGTGCACTTGCGTTAGAAATCATACAACAAGTTTTTGGCACCGTTGCCGGGGACTGTGCCATTATTAATATCGATACCAAATAGCTTTAATTTTACTTTGGATTTTATTTTATTTTGTTAGTCTTTTTTCTTATTTTTGTTACTTGCGTTTCAGGAACATAGTGTTTTAAGTGCATGTGAAAGTTGGGAAGTGGTACTTTGCTGCCTTTCGATCCTGAGATAGAAAACACGTCGAAAGAATAGAAAGGATAAAAGAGTTACTACACACCATCTTCAAGATACCATGGCTGCAATTATTCAAGTACAAGAAGGAAATATTCACGCAAATCCACCTAGAGCATTATGAGATTATTCGCTGCCACCCACAGGAATTCAACCTGTTATTAGAAAGCCAGCGATTCAAGCGAAAAACTTTGAGTTGAAGACAGTGACGCTGCAGTTGATTCAGAATATTCCATTCCATGGATTATCTACTGAAGATCCTAATCAGCACATCATGAATTTTTTAGAAATATGTTGAACTGTTAAGTACAATGGAGCCACAAATGAAGCTCTGCGCCTTCGCTTGTTTCCTTTCTCTTTAAGGGATCTATCTAAGGAATGGTTGAACTCACTGCCTTTAGATTCAATCACCACTTGGGAGGATTTGGTGCACAAGTTTCTGTCAAGATTTTTTCCACCTGGAAAGACAGCGAAGCTGCGCATAGTAATCAATAATTTTGTGCAACATGAAGGAGAAACTCTGTGTGAAGCGTGGGAGAGGTATAAGGCGTTGTTGAGGAAGTGTCCTAATCATGGTGTACCTAGGTGGATGCAAGTTCACAATTTTTACAATGGGCTGATTAGCACCACAAGAACTTTGATTGATGCATCAGCAGGAGGAACTTTAATGAACAAGACAGCATATGAAGCTTATGCGTTGCTTGAGGATATTGTCTTGAACAATCAGCAGTGGTCGAGTGAAAGAGTCATACCAAAGAAAACAGTTGGGATCCATGAGATTGATGCCATAACCGCCTTGACAACGAAAATTGACAATCTCGCAAAACAGTTGCAGAATAATCAAGTGACTACTAATGTTGTCCAAGCGGCAGTGGTGTGCGAGTTTTGTTGTGGTCCACATCATAGTGCAGAATGTCAGGTTGGAAATCCATTTGCGCAAGACACAGCAGAACAAGCACAGTATGTGGGGAATTTTAATGGGTAGCAGCACAATCAATACTCTAACAGATATAATCCAACATGGCGTAATCATCCGAATTTCTCTTGGAGAAATACTCAGAATGTGTTGCAGCCTGAGCAGAATAACCCACCACCAGAGAAGACGGTGAACTTGGAGGATGTAATTGCTCAGTTGGCGAATTCGCAGACTCAGTTGGCTAATTCCTAGACTCAGTTTATGAACGAAACTAGAACTAACTTCTAGAACCAATCCGCGCAAATCAGAAACTTAGAGGTGCAATTTACTCAAATGGCTACTTTATTTTCTGAAAGACAACAAGGAAGTTTACCTAGTACTTCAGAGGTAAATCCCAGAAGAGATGACACAGAGCATTGCAAAGTGATTACTTTGAGAAGCGGCAAAGAGTTAAAGGAACCAGTGAGAACCAAGAAGGTTGAGAAAGGTGAAGCGCAGAATGAGGCGAAAGATGAAGAGAAAGTAGAAACTCAGCCACAACCTACACAGGAACCACCTGTGGTGGTACCATTCCCTCAACGATTGCAGAAAAATAAGCTTGATAAGCAATTTGCTAAATTTCTTGAAGTCTTGAAGAAACTTCACATCAATATTCCATTCGTAGATGCGCTTGAACAAATGCCAAGTTTTGTGAAGTTTATGAAGGACATCCTTTCGAATAAAAGGAAGCTTGGAAATTATGAGACAATTGCACTTACTGAAGAGTGCAGTGCTATTTTGCAGAAGAAGCTACCACAAAAGCTCAAGGATCCAGGGAGTTTTACTATTCATTGTGAAATTGGCAATGTTGTGTTTGAGCGAGCTTTGTGTGATTTAGGTGCTAGTATTAATTCAATGCCTTTATCTATTTTTAGGAAGCTTGGTTTAGGAGAGGCAAGATCCATTACAGTTAGCTGATCGTTCGCTCAAGCACCTCAGAGGAGTTATTGAGGATGTGCTAGTCAAAGTCGATAAATCCATCTTTCCTGCAGATTTCATAGTGTTAAACATAGAGGAAGACAAGAAAATTCCTATCATTCTTGGAAGACCTTTCCTTGCAACTGGAGGAGCACTTATTGATGTTCGAAAGGGTGATCTTAGGTTGCGAGTACAAAAGGAAGAGGTAACTTTTAATGTTTTCAAAGCTATCAAGTACCAGAAGCCAGCGACAGTTATTTTCGCATTGATGACATACAAGCTAAAGTGTCTAACTATAGGGGTCAATTGGATCCCTTGGAAGATAACTTGTTACAAGATGGTTCTTTTATTCCGGTGGGATTGGAGCACAAGGAATATTGGTCCACTAAACAACTAAATATGGGTGTGCGAGCAGTGGGTAAGAAAGAATTGTTGCAATTGAATGAGCTGGAAAAATTATGTGATAAAGAAGATGAGAATGCAAAAAGTTATAAGGAGATGACAAAAGAGTGGCATGACGAACCCATTTTGGGAAAAGATTTCTCTCCTGGGCAACAAATACTTCTTTATAACCTACGGATTCCTGAAAAACGCAAGTCAAGATGGTCTGGCCCCTTTGTTGTGACTAAGGTGTTGCCCTATGGTACTGTGAAAGTCACCCATTCAGAGAAAATGACGTTCAAGGTCAACGGACAACGGGCAACGGTTGAAAACTTATTGGGATGATGAGTTTGATAAACACAAGACCATTGCCCACCTTAACTCATCGTGAAGAAATTGCTCTGTAGGGCTGTCGACGTTAAAACAAGCACTTTTTGGGAGGCAACCCGAAGTTTCTTACTTTTCTTGATTTAATAGTTTTAGTTATTTTTAGTTAATTTTTGAGTTATAGTTGTCGTAGCTAATTATTAATTTTTATTCTCATGTTAGGTTCAAGAAAAAGTTTGGGGGAAACCGAGAGTGGTACTACCAAATCGATTAAGGGAGAAAATATAGAGGAATTGGTGCTTGGATTGAAGGGAATGCGTGCGTGAAATAGAAAAACAAGAAGAAATAAAGCTGTCAACTAGCGTTGTTGCGCTAGAATCTAGTGCAGCTGCGCTGGCGGTATTAGGAGTTACGTTTTCAAAGAGCTGTTTGAAAAAAACAGTAGCATTGTTGCACTAAAAATAGTACTGCTGCGGTGGCATCCTTAACTTTGACGTTTGAGAAAAAAAAAATCTCATCCATCTACCAAACCCGTGACCCACATCACATACCTTAAACTAAACCTTGATCCATACCCAGATCCAAAACCTAACTCATAATCGTCGATGGCACATCTCTCACATCTTACGCCGACGAGATTTTCACGACGACGATACCCCATCGGTGTTCTCTCTCTCGCTTACTCCATCTCCGCGCCCTTCCTCCACACAAGCCCATAACCAACCCCACCCCTCACCGTCGTCGACAACAACCTTTCAATAACACCAACGACAGATTCACGGATAGCGGCGGAGAGCCCTCCTTAGCGTGCTGGCACGCCTGTCTGTTTGTTGCATTGTTGGATTTAAAAAAAAAAAAAAACAATTTGGTGAAGAACGTAAACGAAAAGGGGGCGGTTGAATACATCTGAGTTGAGTGTTGCATTTCTTGTCATGATGGCACTGATATTACTGGTTTTCGAGAAGCATAGTTGGGGACACTTGATGCTATTTTAATTGTTGACTCTTGTTGTTCAAAAAGATGGAAGCATAAGTGACCACTGTTGCATTTCAACTTTCAAATTCTATTTCGTACAAATTGCTATGTTGGTGGTGAAATTTGTTGGTGCTGGGTGTGTTGGGGACTATTGGTAGTGTATGGTAGAACTACTATTACATGCAGGATTGTTTATATTATGAATCTCTAGGGTACTTGATCGATTGGTTAGTTTGTGATTGTGCATCTAGATGTTGATTAGGTACTTTGTGCATGCGTTGTGTGTTTTTATTGACTGACTTACAGTGGTAGCTGCCTTGTGAAACTCGCAAGTGAGGGTTCTACAATTGAGTGCCTGTGAGGTGTTTGCTTAAATGTCTCTATGATATTGGTTAGAGTACACAATGATTGGGGTTAAAATTGTGTTTGTTGAGTAGTGTCAACTAGAGTAAGTTGTTTATCATATCAACATGTGAATGCCATCTACTGGAACAAGTTGTTTTGCATAATTGGAGTTGAAATATTTGAGGAGCCTTCGGACAATGAACGACATGGATATTCAAGGAAGTCATCTACTTTCTTTTCTTTACTTTTGACATTGAGGACAATGTCTCGTTTAAAGTTTGGGGGTGGAGTCTCTTTACTTGTTTTTATGAGCTTGTCTTATTGAGTTTTATGTTATGCGTTGTTTTTGTATTATGTGTTTTAGTTATGTTCATGTTTTAATTATTCTAAAAAGGAAAAAAAAAACAAAAAAAAAAACAAAAAAACAAAAACAAAAACAAAAACAAAAAAAATTGAAAAAAAAAGGTGAAAAAACTGAAAAAAAAAACAATGATTTCTTTGAAAGTGATGCTGGAAAGATAAGAAATAGGCTGATGATGAGTAGCGTACGAATAACATGATAGTAATAAGGAAAATTGACTGAAGCATAGTTTTGTTTTACGGAAAATCCCTACCTACTGCGCACTTAGCCTCGCCTAGTTATGTTGTTGCTTAGAGAAATATTATGTAAGTTTAAGTGAATAGAAAAATGAGTATAGGACTTTAGAACTTGCTTGATTGTCACTCGAGGGGAAATCTTAGGTTGCATAGCATTAGGGAAATGATTTAGGCCATCTTTGGATCGTTTGAGCCTTTCAAGCCAACCCTTGTATTAATTGAATATCCCTAGTTCACTCCTTTGAGCCTAAGATAGCCTTTTCTTTATTATACAACTTACAATATCTTCTTTAACTTGTCAAGTTTGGTTTCCCCATATTATGACCCTCCTACCTGTAACATATGATCGTTCTAGGATGATTATATGGAGGCATGTTTTGTATTGAATGATGGGAGGTTTGATGATTTGGTGATGTGTTGTTTTGTTTCAGAAAAAAAATGAAATATTGAGAAAAAAAGGGAAAAGAATAAAAAAGAAAAGAGAATAATCACACTCCTTGTAATTAATATCAAAATGCAAGTTTGGGGGACTGTAGACTCTTTATGTGTTTTTTAAATGCTGTGAATGTTGAAGAAGTAAAATGAAAGAAGAAAGAAAAGAGATATGTTGAATAGTTTTTGTGGTAAGAAGTAGAGTTGGCATGTACTCCATTGAACATCCTCGAATAGTTGTGTGCTTACAGATAGTTTAGCCTTATATTATATCCATTACCCTACCTTGACCCTTGCCACACGTTACAACCAAATGTAAAGTCCTACTGATCTCTAATGCTATGATTAACCTACATTAGTGGAGAGTGGCATGAAAAGTGAGCTTATGAAGTCCTGAGTGATTGAAAACAAAAGATCCATATTGATGATACACTTAACTTGCATAAACTCATCCGGGTACAATTGATTAGGATATAGGTTATTCACACACTCATTTGGGGGATTTGAAGTAAAATGCAAATTATGTGAAGTTAATATTTCTCATGCTTATGATTGAGAGTCACCAATTGAGTTGTGAAATAAAGCTACTGAGGCCGTGAAAATTTACTATCCTACAGCATTCCTTTCTTGAATTTTATTGTGTTGTGTCTTTAGTTTTTAGGTTGTTTGTTTTTTTTAGTTGTGTCTTTTGCTTGAGGACAAGCAAATCTTAAGTTTGGGGGTATTTGTTGGGTGTATTATTGATATATGATTTCAGCATCTTTTCACTTAAATTTGGTTAGTTCTTGAGTAATATGTGAGCAATTTGATTGTTTCCATGTTTGTTTTGCAATGTAGGTGAATTATATGAGAAGACATGGATTTGGAGGCAAAGACTGAAGAAAAATGAATAAGGGCAAACTTTTATGCAACTTGTGAATAAATTGCTGAAAATCAGAGTAAGCGCAGTCATAGCGCAGCTGCGCAGTGTCGCAGGATTTTTAAGGGCAATTTTGTAAAAAGGCGCAAAAAGAAGAAACCCTATGTTAAAAGAGAATGAAATAAACGTTTGAGAGGTGAGACTTTTGGAGGCAGCTGGTTTTTGGAGCAAAAGAAACATTCCAGAGGGGAGAAAAACTTCAGAATTCATGAGTTGAAGACGGAGAACAATCCGTAGACAGATACCACGATTCTTCTCCAAATCCTAGTTTTCTCTATCTCTATTATCATGACTTATATTAAGTTTTGGATTTTATTTATTTTCATGATTATGTTCTAAGCTATTTTTCTAGGGCTATGATGTAGCCAGATTATGAATATTTGATGTTTTTGGCTTTGATTGATTGATGAACTATTCCATTTATGCGTTGAGTATTTCATGCTAAGTTTAATGGTTGTGATTTTCTGATCAACAATTGCATGATTTTTCATTTGGTTTGAGACTGAGAAGTGATAACTAAATTAGACTACGTATGAAATCCCATTAAATTGTAATAAGCTAGAGATAGTTATGAGATCTAGTGCAGCATTTGAATTTCTAGGGCTTAATGCGTTCCATAAGTTTACAGTTATCACAGAAATGTAGTTCGCTTGCTTATTGGGATAGGTTATTGATGCTTGAAAAAGATTAATATCTACCTTAGCGAAATTGCTGGCACCATAGGAAATAGACATCAATTGATTGAAATCAATAGTTTCAAAAAGGATTAATCTTGGTGAAATCGGAAGCCTAGAGCCTCTTAATTATTGAATTACCATCTTTTGTTAATTTCATGATTGTTTTAGTTGTTATTTTTATAAGTTTTATAATTTATTTAGTCATTAGTTACAAATTCTCAATTCGTGATTATCCGAATAAAGTTAGAGCTAAATTAATTTCGGTACTTAGTAATCACAATCCTCGTGGGAACGATCTTTACTTATCACTTTATTACTTGTTGCGATACGTGCACTTGCGTTAGAAATCATATAACAATCCTATATAATTTAAACTCTTTATCTTTGTCTGTAAAAGTCCTTATATTGTGCACTTATCTAATAAGTACACTTGTCTAATGATGTATGCTTATATCAAATTTGGGATTGAAAGACTTTGACCAAAAGAACAATTATGCGTAGCAGGTCCTTCAATTATTGTCTCAAGTCTCTTAGATATAGACTAAAATATAGTTTGTTGACCAAAAAAAATATATATTTTTTAAGCAAGTTTCTCTAAAGATAAAATTCTTTTTTTTTTTGGTTTTTGTCATAAACATTGGAATTATATTTTAGGGTTTATAACTTGTCAGATCCCTTATCTTTGGGACTATTGACTTGTTGATCTCTTATTTTCAAAACGACCATATGTCAATCTCTTATCTTTCAAAGTTGTACAACCGTCAGTCCTTCCGTTTATTTTTTAACGAATTAAACATGTGTCATGCATGTGGGTCATTTTATTGAGGGCATGATCGTCATTTCAGCTTAATCAGCATATTCTCTCTTATTTTATACCCAACCCCTACCCGATTGAAAACCCACAAACCAAATCTGTAAATCATTCCTATAGCCCCTAATCCCTAAATCGTGCATATAGCACCAAATCCCCCAAATCCCTCTTCTTATTCTTCCCATATTCTCTCATCTCTTGCTCGTCATCAAGGATTTCACTTTTGCTCTTGCATACCAGATTTGAAGACAAGTGAGCTTTAGGGTCTGCATGTGGTATTGAAATGATTCATGAGAAGAGAGTAGAAGTTATTGATATTGCATCTGATGAGAGTGATGTTGAGGAGGTTATAGTAGTTGATGTAAATGACAATGAGGATTTCGCCGGCACAATTCCATCTCGTCACTTAAACTCCCTATTGTTAAAACCCTAACTTTTTACTCCAAATTCACTAAAATCAACACTAACCCACATAATTTTGCATCAAAATTAAGCTTTGGACCTTTGCATGTTGACTTAAATTTGCCTTTTTATCCTTTCTGGGTCTTGTGATTTTTTATAATATCTCTGGTTTTTGCCAATTTTCATATAAAGTTTCAATCTTTTAGAAGTCTTGTGAAATCTGCAGATAAAGTCTCCTGTTTGTTTTCTGGGTTTCGTGAACTTTAATATAATTTTTTTGGGTTTTGTCAATTTTACTTGAAGTTTGACTCTTTTTGTGGGTTTTGTGAATTTTGATATAAATTTTAAACCTTTCTGCTAAGTCTTGTGAAATTTCGCCTAAAGTTTTCAATTTTCTTCTTGGGTTTTCTGAATTTTGATAAAAATTTATGGTTGTTGTCAATTTTGTTGTAAAGTTTGAATCTTTATTGTTGGTTTTATAAATTTTTAAAAAAGCTTCACTTTTTAGCTTTTAAGCTTTAATACAAAAAAAAACATATCTTTTTTTTATTTAATTTTTCTAGAATTTTGGGGCAATGGCAGAGATGAGTGGCTGTAGGAAGAGGGGTGGTAATGGAGGGGATGAGAGATTCTACTGCCCACCGGCAATGAGGGAAAGGTACAAGAAGCCACAATAGCAAATGCATAAGATTGATATTAATCATAATAATGTGAATAATAAAAATAATAAGGTAAAGTCAAAGGTGTCTAATGTGGAATCAGAGAAGAGATTTGACTCTAAGGATGGAGCATCATCCACCACTACGGCGTCATTTTCAGCGCCAAAGATGAGAGCAGACAATGTGACCAACTTTGGGGTTTTTCTGATGTCAAATTCAAAAATAATTTGGGATCATGGTAAGAAGACGATTTTGCCCTCAAAATACCACATTGCCCCTAATAAAATGCCTTACATGCCCGTCACATGATTAATTCGTTAGAAAATTGATAGAAGGACCGATGGTGGCACACTTTGAAAGATAAGAGACTGACATATGATCGTTTTGAAGATGAGAGACCAACTAGATAATAACCAAAAAGATAAAGGACCTGATAAGTCATAAACCCTATATTTTATAAAAAACACAACAATCATCTAACACCAGTATTTTTAAAAATAATTTATAAGACATTGTACGGATGACGTGATTAATGCTAAAGGAATACCACTCCAAATAATCAACCACCAATGTAGTTGTCAAATTAGAATCAAATTTATTGCTCAAGTTTAATTTGTCACATATGGCATGATTAATGGTAAAGCTGATTGTATTGTTTTGTGTATTGTACATTTCAAGGAAAAAATGAATTTAAGCTTATATCCTCCTAAGTTCAAAAATATTTCCTCCCATTATAAATATCTTTTAGCCTTTGACTAACAAAGAGTATTCATTGTGGTAAGTTGTTATACTATAGAGTATAGTCTTGGGGTAGAGATCCAATGTGTACCTACCCAAGATGAATTCCTCATGATAAGGGAAAAAAAATTTCAATTCGAATTTAAGGCAAATTTTCATACTACAAAATTGAGATTAAGAAATCATATTAGTGAAATTACAAATTCAAAAAGGAATTAAAGTGTAGCATAAAAAGTCTAAATTACTTAAAGGCTTTTTTTGACTATTTTTGCTTTTTTTTTTGTTTTTAAAATCTATTACTATTATAAGGTAACAATTATTTTTCCACGTATAAGCAAATAAACATATCTTACAACAAAATGTTATCTTTTACTAAGTTATATGTAAAAAAATTTTATTTCCCTATTTTGAATATATTTGATAAAATCAAGTCGATACGTACAACTAACTATGAAATTTATTAAAAAAAATATCTGTAAGGCAAATATACACTTAAGAGGAGAGGGGGGAGGGGTGAATTAAGTAATATGTAATGACTATCAATTAAAATTCAAAACAGTTTATATTGAGTAAGCAATAATATCAAACACGTAGAGTGCACAATAATGAAGGTGCAAAAATAAAAAGGATAGAAAACGAACACAATGATTTTACGGTGGTTCGCTAATCTATATCTACTACCTAAGGTTACCTTCCTTAGGCTTTTCTCTAGCTCCACTAGATATGCTTCTTCACAAGTTGGTGAAGCACAAACCAACAATTCAAGTTCTCTTGAGTCCACAAGAGTTGTACAATCCTCTTTACTCCTTTGAATCCACAAAGAAGATTTCTAACTCACACTATACAATGAATTACTCAAAGCTATAGATCTAGAAAGTTTATCTCACAAGAAGAGTAGAATGAAAGTTGAGTACAATAACTCTCTTCAAGAGTAAATGGATACAATTTAAAGCTCTTCTTCAATGTTCAATGATTTGAAAGGTAAAGCTCAAGATTTGTATAAGCAATATGTTTTTGATGATCTCAAACATTTGGAATAATTGCTTAATTTTTTCGGAGGTCTATTTTGCAAAAAGGGTGTTTGAAATATATAGAATATGATGCCAACAACTCTGCAACGGCTATAATTTTCAAACACCTGCACCATCCGGTCGACCGGTTAGTCGCTCGGATAGTCGCCCGATCACTACTGCCAGGTGAGTCATCAAAGATCCGGTCGATTGGATGGTCGCCCGGATCAGTCCTTCCCTTTTTCTTATGACTCACTGCCGGGCGACTCACAATGGGTCCGGTCGACCGGATGACTCGTTTTGAGAGAATAAGTTTCAAAAGTTTTTCAAAAACTTGAAAGACATTTTGCAAGTTTCTTTGAAAAACATTTTTCTTCAAGCTTTATCTTTGAAATCATACACAGAGCATAAGATGGAAGTCTAATCATCGGTACCCCTTATGACTTCACGTCTCCTCTTATAACTCCCTCTTCATCTTTAAATTGACTTGTTTTAACATATAAATCTTCGACTTCTTGCATTTGAATAAGTGTGAGCTAGCCCTTTCTTCAAGCATAATCATCTTCCATTCTGTGACTAATCGTTAACCATATAAAACTAGACAAACATGATTAGTCAAAACATTGAATTGAGATTTGGTTATCATCAAAATCTGAGTTATTAACACCCTCAGGCTAACAATATTTCCCTTTTTGATGATGAAAAAATCTTATCCAATTAACGCAATATTGAAATGTCATGAACATAAATGAACAATGAAAAGCTCCCCCTTAATCATTGCATCATGAACATAGATGAAAAAGCATTGATGAAAAAGACTTCCCCTTTAGTCATTGTTAGTCTTTAGTCATTGCTAGTCTCTCCCCTTTTTTGACATCAGCAAAAAAATATCAAATAATAGGAGAGCACATAAGACTTATCCTGAAGAGATGCCTAAAGATGGAAAATTTAGCACAAGCTAGGCATGAAAACGATAGTAAGGCGCAAAGCACTCCTAATAGCAAAATTCAGACAAATCAAAAAGTACTTTAAAACAAAAACAAAAAGTGTTGTATTTAAAAAGAAAGAACTAGGAGATATGTATTTCAATCTGAGTCATCAGCCTCGTTCTTCTCATCTTCTTCAGTTCCCTCCTGATCGAGCTTGTCTTGATACTCTATATACTTTGGTTGAGGAGGAACATAGTGGGGGTCTATAGGCACGAGAGGTACAAAACCTTGTTCCTGAAGCCATATAGTAAGCCCATCAGCCCATTGGTTTATGTTATGAACTTGAGTACGGACAGTCGCCATATCTTGGTTCACTGTCTGATGCTGAAGATTTAATTGATTCCTTATTGATTTTCCCCAAGCATCGATCTTGTGATTCATCTTGCGAGTCAATGAACTTTCTAAACTTGCTTTCATATCAGCCATAGCTACAAGAATCCTGTCCGTATCTGTCAAAGAACCAGCGGCAACAAAAGCAGTAGGTGCAGTAGACGAAGGCACCTATGAGCTAGTACCAGCACTACTTGATCCACCAAGAGGATCATCCCTATGTTTGGTTCGCTGCTCAACCTTCATTGGATCTTCATCTGATTCACTTTCAGTATCAGTACCACCCACAGCAAATAACTCTCTATGCACAATCTCCATTTTCATGAGCTTAAGAGAAAAACTATCAATCACATAGGTTCTCGCAGTCACAATTTCAAACTGGTGTGGAGAAGGAACCTCCAATTGCATAAACATATGACATAGAGGCATTCCATAAGGAAGTGTCCTTTTTTCCATTTTTGTATAATGCATATGTTGAACTATGATGTGAGGAAGGTTAATTTTAATGTGGTTGTACATGAGATACATGAGATATGCAGCAAAAAGAGGAATTGAACCATCTTTAACTTTCCTAGGCATAAAGACCTCCATAATAAGATAAAGCATCAACCGTTTTTCTCGAGTTATCTGCTTTGTAATTGGCATAGATGTTTTAGAAACCCCGGTTCCTTCCCACATAAAAGTGATAACCTTTCCTTGTACATCTAATTCAAGAAAGTCAATGCCCTTGCTAGAGTAGTCCTTAATACCTGTGGTTAGAATATCTAACAGAGCAGTAATTTGCCTCACTCTAAGAGTAATAATTTGTTCATTTACTCTACTTTGCACAATTTTATCTTGTATTTCAAGATTAACATAAAATTCTTTTTCCCAAGAAGTGCATGCCAAATTTTCAATACGTAATAACGGAGTCCAACCTTGAAATTTAATAAGCTCAAGAATTTTGGTACCTTGAAGTAAAGACCCACTCAATTGTTTGCCCCACATAATTGGTTAAGTTGAAAAATTATCAGGAGTTGCCCATTGTCTTGAGGAACTAGAGGTGGAGGCAGTTTTTCTCTTTTTATCTTGCCTTGGAGCCATGAGGAGTAGTAGTTTTGAAAGAGATTTGAGAGGGTTTTGTTAGGGTTGAGAGGATTTTGAGAAAATGTGAGAAGGGTCTTTTTTTTTAAAAAAAAGAGAGGAAATCCTTTAAAAGACAAAAAAAAATCGAGTATGACACCTGCACCGCACTGATCCGATCGACCGGATCAGCCACCACTCGCCCAGATCCCCTATTTTTGCAGATTTTTGCTAGTTTTGAAGATGTTAACCGAACTTTAGCATACCTAACTCACACCAAATAACACAAAATTGATTTTCATGCAAAGGTTTGGTGAAAATATCAGCTAATTGATGCAATGTGTCAACAAATTCAAGTACAACATCACCTTTTTATAGCATTTTTTCAATCAATTGTGCACCCTGCATAATCAGCATCTGAGTAACCTCACAATTCAAATAAAGTATCCTTGGGATACCAAAGGCCTAGCTCAATCGTACCTTTAAGATACCTAATGATTCTTTTTATAGCATGTAGGTGTGATTCTTTCGGATTTGATTGAAAACGAGCAGATAAGCATATATCAAACATGATATCGGGTCTGGAAGCAGTTAGATATAGAAGACTTCCGATCATACCTCCTATACTTCTTTTCATCAACTGATTTACCTGTGTCATCTTTGTCTAGTTTGGTTGCTGTTCCTATTGGTGTGCTCATTTCTTTAGCGGTTTCAAGCCCAAACTTCTTGATAAGTTCCCTTGTGTACTTGGCTTGATTAATGAAGATGCCCTCATTTGATTGCTTGATTTGTAGTCCAAGGAAGAAATTTAATTCTCTCATCATGCTCATCTCAAATTCTTTGTGCATACATTTTGAAAAATACTCACAAAGCGTTTCATTAGTAGCACCAAAGATAATATCATCAACATATATTTGTACGAGCAAAATATCTTTTCCTTTTCTTTTAACAAATAAGGTTGAATCCAATTTTCCTCTAATGAATCTATTTTTAAGAAGATATCTACTCAATCGATCATACCAAGCTCTAGGAGCTTGTTTTAATCCATATAGAGTTTTTCCAAGTTTAAAGACATGATTAGGTGAGCTTAAATCCTCGAACCCAGGAGGTTGTTCCACATAAACTTCTTCTTGAAGAAAACCATTTAGAAAAGCACTTTTGACATCCATTTGAAATAATTTAAAGTTCATAAAGCACGCAAAAGAGAGAAGCATGCGAATAGATTCTAATCTTGCCACGGGTGCAAATGTCTCATCATAATCTATTCATTCTTCTTGATTATATCCTTGAGCTACCAATCTTGCCTTATTACTAGTTACTATTGCAGATTCATCTATTTTATTTCTAAATACCCACTTAGTACCAATTATTGGATAATTTTTTGGTCTTTCAACAAGTCTTCAAACTTTGTTTCGTTCAAATTGATTAAGTTCTTCTTGCATAGCCATTATCCAATCATCATGCAATAAGGATTCTTTCACATTTTTGGGTTCAACTTGGGAAAGAAATGCAATGTGTTCACAAAAAGTATCTAAGTTAGAACGAGTTCTTACCCCTTTGGATGGATCACCAAGAATTTGATCATTTGGGTGATCTTTTACGAATTTCCAGCATTTTGGTAGGTCTTGGTTTGTTGAGGTGGATTGATCATTTGTGGATGTTTGTTCTTCATCATTTTGTGTTGGTAAATCACTTGTGTTAGATGTTAGTTGATTTTCTTCATTCGATGGATTCTTTGGATCACTTAGAGATGCCTCACCTGGTTTATTTGCTGTGGAAGGATAATTTTGAGTCTCATCTTGTTGAATACCTACATCAACATCTTTTCTAGATATAAATGGATTAGATTCATCAAAATTTACATGCATTGATTCCTCAACAACTAGAGTTCTTTTGTTATAAACTTTATATGCCTTACTCCTTTTTGAGTAACCAAGAAATAATCATTCATCAGATTTAGCATCAAATTTACCAAGATGATCTTTGGTATTTAAGATAAAGCATTTACACCCAAAGACTCTAAAATGAGCAACATTTGGTATTCTTCCTTTCCATAGCTCATAAGGGATTTTATTTAGAAAAGGTCTAATTAAAACTTTATTAAGCACATAGCGAGCCGTATTAACGGCTTCACCCCAAAAGTATGTAGGCAAGTTGTTTTCTTTTAACATGGTCCTTTCCATTTCTTGTAGTGTTTGGCTCTTCTTTTCTACTATCCCATTTTGCCGAGAAGTTCTAGGAGCCGAAAAATTATGCTCAATGCCAAGTTGTTCACAAAAATCCACAAAAGATGAATTTATAAATTATGTGCCTTGATCACTATGAATGCAAGTAATATAATAGTCTTTCTCATTTTGCACTCTTTTGCATAATTTTACAAATTCATTGAAGGTTTCATTTTTATGAGCCAAGAACATTACCCAAGTAACCCTAGTATAGTCATCTATAATAACATAAACATATCTAGATCCTCCTAAGCTAGCCACATCCATTGGTCCAAAAAGGTCCATATGAAGTTTTTGTAAAGCTTTTGATGTGGTTACCTTGTTAATAGGTTTGAAAGAAGTTTTATGTTGTTTTTCAAATTGGCATGCATTACACAAATGGTCTTTTTCAAATTTGGTTTTTGGAAGTCCTTTTACAAGGTCTTTTCTAGAGAGCGTAGAGAGTAAATCCATGCTAACATGTCCTAGTCTTCTATGCCACAACCATGAGTCCTCATTAGAAGTCATTAAACAATCAACATTTTGGTATGAAAAATTTTCAAAGTTGATGGTGTAAACATTTTCATATCTATTTGCAACAAACAATACTTTGTCCAAATTGTCATAAACAATGCAATATGAGACTTTAAATTCAATTCTAAAACCAATATCACATAATTGACTAACACTAAGCAAGTTATGTTGCAAACCTTTTACGATTAGCACATTATGGATAGATAAAGAATGTTCATCACCAATGCTACCCCTTTTAATAATTTTGCCATTTCCATCATTTCCATAACTTACATTTCCTTTGATTTTCTTGTTGAGCTCAAAAAAGAGAAATGGATCTCCGGTCATGTGTCTTGAGCATCCGCTATCCATAACCCAACTTCCTTCATACTTGATCCTTAGGGTAACCTAGAAAGAAATACAAGCATCCACATGTTGCCCCTTTTAGGTCCCCAAAATTGGGTCCTTGTGTGTTAGTGTTAATCCCTAACACATCTAATAACCCATTTAAGCTTAAGCCAAGAAGGAATTTTAGAGTCTCTACCGACCATGTTTCTATATTTACAATGAGATGCAATATGACCATTCTTTTCACAATATGCGCATGATTTTTGAGAGACTTTTGATGTTGAAGCTTCATTTGAGGAGTTTGATGCTTTAACAAAATAATTCTTAAAGAATTTTTGTTTTGTGAATGGCTCATATCCAATTTCACTTTTATCAAAAGCCATTTTTTGAGACCCAAGCATTTTATCTAATGTTTTTTTTCCTTTTGTAAATTTTGTTAAACTCATGTTCAAGTCTTGTATATGTTTTTCTAAAACAAGATTTTTTTCTTCAAATTTTTCTTTCAAACTAAAAAATTCGACTGCTTTCTTGTGAGATGAACTAAGATCTTTTTCAAGAATTTCATTTTCACTTTTCGAATCATTTATTTCTTTTTGGGGTTATTTGATTTTTAGAAGAGCCATTGATAGATTATCATGCATTTCAGAAAATTCATTTTGTAGTTCCTCAAATGAACATTCATTATCCTCAAATGAACTATGAGAAGTAGTGCTAGAAGATAAACATACCTCATCATCCTCTTTTGCCATGAGACATACAATGTTAGCTACTTCTTCTTCATTGTCACTTTCTCCGGCGGTTGAAGTATCATCCTCAATACAACTAGCTTTCATGGCTTTTCCTCCTTTGAATTTGTTCAATTTTGGACAGTTTATCTTTATGTGACCCGGTTTGTCACAATTGTAGCACTTTGGTTCCTCTTTTGATTTTTCTTTTTCTTTCCACCTAGAGTTGTTGCTTGATGAAGTTCCTCTTCTCATCTTCTTGAATTTCATGAATTTCTTTATGTTCTTTGCAAGAAAGGCAATTTGATCATCATCTTCATTTTCACTTTCACCTTCATCACTTGAATGAGTTTTTGACGCAATTAGTGCAAGCGTTTTCTTATTGTTCTTCTTTTCCTCTTCTCGATCTTTCTTCTTCAATTCATGACTCACGAGAGATCCCATAAGCTCACTAATGGTAAGAGTTTTGATATTCCTTCCTTCCTCAATTGTCGTTACATTTGCTTCCCATAGATTAGTCATACTTTGAAGCAACTTCCCTACCATTTCTGCATTTGAATACTCTTTCCTAAGTGATTTAAGGCTATTCACAATATTAGTAAATCTAGAAAACATTTGTTCAATATTCTCATCTTGTGACATTTTGAACATTTCATATTTTTGTTTAAGCATATTGATCCTAGTATCTTTAACTTGCTCGGTTCCTTCGTATATGACTTCTAATTGATTCCAAATTTCTTTAGCACTTTTACAACCTGAAATTCTATTGAATTCATTTGAGTCTAAGGCAAGATATAACATGTTCATAGCTTTATAGTTTCTTTCAACAGTCTTGAAATCATTATCATCATATTCTTCTTCCGGTTTAGGAATGGAAATGACTTTATCTTCTTCTTTCTTACTCATCATGGGAGTGATTGGTCTATTTGTTATAACTTTCCAAACTCTAATGTCATTAGCAAGAATGCAGATTCTTATCCTAGTTTTTCAAAACGAGTAGTTGGTTCCACTAAACAATGGTGGTCGTGTGGAATATTGGCCTTCAACTATGGTAGACATGGATGTATTTGCCATATTAGTTTTCTACTAGTAGTTAGACTATGTGTAGAATCCTAGCTCTATGATACCACTTGTAAGGAAAAAATACACTTAAGAAGGGGTATGAAACTCCACTTTTCTATCTTATCTCGATTTGCGTGTTTTATCTCGTTTTGCTTGAATTGACCTGTTTATGTGCTATATGACTTAGAATGTATTAAAAATGTGATTTATATTTCTAATGCATGCTATATGTGCATTCATAAAATTTTCATAAAAAACGGAATCAGAAATTTTATCACCGGTTTTAATGAATAGTATTTTGAGCACCTGTCCGCTAAAATTTTTACAGGGGTATTTTAAACGTTTTAAAACCTAGTCCTCGGGTATTTATAGGCCCGTGTTTGATTAAAACGGATTTGGAATCGGTTTTGGAATTTTAAAGATTTTTACACTTTCTTTTGCAAGAAAACGAGTTTTGAGCTGACTCGGGTGAAAATGTTTTAATGTAAAACTCTTTGTCACCTAAAATATAATGTCTAGAATTAATTTAGGTGTCAATTTAATAGTTGAGCAAGAAATAGTCAATAAATGAATTAAAAGACTAGAAATAATTAAAAGACTAAATAAACTACTTTGACTTTCTTTTAAATTGTTTGACCTTAGCTTATATTGCATCAACACACAAAACACCATCACACACACACACACATTGCCGTGAACCATAGGAGAGAAAAGAGAGCTTTGTTCAACATATTTTCAAAGCAAAATTTCATAGAAAAACCTAGTTTTTGTCCATAGTTTTTCAAACCGAGTTGGATTCCGCTTGTTGGGCACGCATAACACGCATATCTAGGCTTGGTTCGGATCAAAGGTGAGAGAAAAATTTCAAATCTCAAAAGTCATATTTTGTATTTTTGCGTATAATTGAATATTGAACCGTTAGAATATTAATTTGAAGTTATATTATTACTTAGTGCATGCTAAGGATCGATTATATGTATTCTTATAAGATTTGAACTGTTGTAGCATAAATTTTATTTTCGGGTATTTAAAGTTGATAGTTTGGCTATTTGTTGATTATTTTGAGTTGTAGTGGTTGGAATCGATTGCCGTCGATTTGTAAAAGTTTGTTAATTACGTGGTAGCGATGTTGTAATGCTGAATTTTCGATTGCGATGTTGGTGTGAAAGTCCGAAAATTTTATCCTTGACGCATTAGGGGTTTGGGGTTGTTGGGCTTGGTTTGGAGGTGTTTTGGTTGGTTTCGGAGGGGGTTAATGTAGGTGATTGAATGGGTGAGTGATAAAAACTGATTTGGAGTTGTTTGGATAAGTAGAATGTAAGATATGATTATTTGAAGTTTAGGTTGTCTTTCTTAAAAGTGTTGAATTATGCCTTTAGTTGATTGGGTGGTGTTTGAGTGATTGAATTGTGAGTTGTTAATGGTTAAACTAGAGTTTGATTGTGTGTTTAATGCACGTTAAGTTGGATGGCCTACTTTGTCATCTAACTTAGTTGTTTATTGTTTAATTGATTATTTGATGTTATATTGATGAAAAGATGATTATTGAATGATTATTAATGAACCGGGAGATAGTCAACGTGAAAGGTTGTCCTTCTGTGATGTGAATGTTTATTTTATTGCTGAGTCTTGGTATGTGTGTGCCACCTCTCGGACAACATCAAGCTGCCGGGTTAATAACGGCATGACTACTAGAGGCTACCCTCATCTCGCATGGGCGGAGATGCCATGGAGGGCAGGGCTAGTGAGGTACCTCAGGTGTGTGTGTCATGGGGGTGATAAGAAGTTGGTTGAGATCGTGATGGAGTTTGGAGCTACACCAACTAGAGTATCCTTTATTGATTAGTCATTATAGTTATGTGTTTATATTGTTATTGATGTTTATTGTGTGTTTACTGCTCAAATGATCATTTTCAATGAGTATAGTAAATACTGTTAGAGATCTATCGGATCCTCACTGGGCTAGTTTTATATAAGCTCACTCTCAATTATTGCATGCTTACAGGTGTTGTTGAGCAAGACTACGGGTACGTGCCTCTTGAAGAGAAAAATGTGCCTTTCGTGGATGAGTCTTATGTGTAGGAGTCATTGCCATGAGATTGTTTGTAGTTGATGTATTATGATGTATTATAAACCTACTTTAACTTAAAGACTTTTGTATGATGGTTTAGTAGTCTTTCTTTTGATCATGTTTAGATTACTAAGTTGGTCTATAATCTATTTTGAAATGTATGTATAGTCTATGTATGAAGTTGGAACGGAGGTGTATAACTATGAACGGATTGTTGAATGAATTATTATTGTATAATATGGTTATGTTGTATGTTGTTAATTTAATTGAGGAGTTGATTGTTGAATGGTTGTGGAGTTAGTTGTATGTTATTCTTAAGAGGTCGGTTTAGAGCCTCGGTGTCTTAATTACTGTCGTTATACTACCGAAATTCTGTTGCGTCCTGACTGATTGTAGGTGGGGTCGAGTTGAGGCGTGACAAGGGGGGTGAATTAAGTAATAATGTAATGACTACCAATTAAAATTCAAAACAGTTTATACTGAGTAAGCAATAATATCAAACACGTAGAGTGCACAATAATGAAGGTGCAAAAATAAAAAGGATAGAAAACGAATACAATGATTTTACGGTGGTTCGCTAATCTACATCTACCACCTAAGGTTACCTCCCCTTAGGCTTTTCTCTAGCTCCACTAGATATGCTTCTTCACAAGTTGGTGAAGCACAAACCAACAATACAAGTTCTCTTGAGTCCATAAGAGTTGTACAATCCTCTTTACTCCTTTGAATCCACAAAGAAGATTTCTAACTCACACTATACAATGAATCACTCAAAGCTATAGATCTAGAGCGTTTATCTCACAAGAAGAGTAGAATGAAAGTTGAGTACAATAACTCTCTTCAAGAGTAAATGGATACAATTTAAAGCTCTTCTTCAATGCTCAATGATTTGAAAGGTAAAGCTCAAGATTTGTATAAGCAATATGTTTTTGATGATCTCAAAGATTTGGAATAATTGCTTAATTTTTTCAAAGGTCCATTTTGCAAAAGGGGTGTTTGAAATATATAGAATCTGATGCCAACAACTCTGCAATGGCTATAAATTTCGAACACCTGCACCATCCGGTCGACCGGTTAGTCGCCCGGATGGTCGCCCAATCACTACTACCGGGCGAGTCATCAAGGATCCGGTCGACCGGATGGTCGCCCAGATCAGCCCTTCCCTTCTTCTTATGACTCACTGCCGGGCAAGTCACAATGGGTCCGGTCGACCGGATACTCGACCGCATGACTCGTTTTGAGAGAATAAGTTTCAAAAGTTTTTCAAAAACTTGAAAGACATTTTGCAAGTTTCTTTGAAAAACATTTTTCTTCGAGCTTTATCTTTGAAATCATACACAGAACATAAGATGGAAGTCTAATCACTGGTACCCCTTATGACTTCACGTCTCCTCTTATAACTCCCTCTTCATCTTTGAGTTGACTTGTTTTAGCATATAAAGCTTCAACTTTTTGCATTTGAATAATAATGAGCTAGCCCTTTCTTCAAGCATAATCATCTTCCATTCTGTGACTAATCGTTAACCATATAAAACTAGACAAACATGATTAGTCAAAACATTGAAGTGAGATTTGGTTATCATCAAAATCTGAGTTATTAACACCCTCAGGCTAACAATATCAAATTAATTTTTTATTTGTATCCTATCTATCTTAGGGATGTACACTTATATAAGGAGCCAGATAAATCAAATAGTCGTACTTTGTATTTATATGAGCTGCAATCTTTTTCTCTTCTCATTATTTCTTATTCAAGTATTACCACTTTTGTACTATTTATATGCTTAGATCTTTTTGCTATCAAATTATAGGATATCATATGTGTCACTTTTCCTATTGAGCATATTTTGAGGAGTGAAAATTTACTTTTTACCTTATGTAAAAAGTATTTTAACGTTGAATATCCTGACTATTTGATGTAATACTGTGAATTATATGACGCCATATTCAGGGCTGTCTCAAAAAATTTGGGGACCTTGGACAATCATCTAAATAGGGGCCTTAATAATTAAGTTTTTTTTCAATAAAAAAACTCTAAATTTTCTACTAAAATAATCACTATAAATAAAAGGACATTTCTCTAATGTTCTTTCTCTTTATTAAGTCTTTCTTCAACATATTTCTTGAGCCTTAACAATTAAGCTTTATTAAGTCTATTGCATATAATAAAAATTAATTAAAAAAATGACTATAAGTAAAAAAAACTAATTATTTCAAGTTAAGATATATATAAGTATGTAAACAATATCAAAATTTATCACATAAAAAAATAAAAAGAATAGTTAAATGTATACCTCTATGCTTTCTTTCTTGGGCCAACCCTATTTTCTTATATTATATGCAAAATTAATATCACAATAAACAAAAATCGTTTAAGTACTGGCCTTTAATAGTTCAAAAATCAATTAAGTGCTAGCCGTTTGATATTTTTTTACTAAATTAATATATATTTTTTAACTTGGGGCTCCCAATCTAAGGGGACCTTGAGCACCGACCCAAGCTGCCCATAGCTTGGGCTGGGACTGGCCATATTGTATTTATTATTCAAAGGTCGTTAATATTCACTTTCAATTTGAAATGTGAATTTATTAAATTTTTTATTCATAAAAGTTGTTTTGATTTTCTTCTATTTTTTCTTAAAATATTTTTATAGATATAACATCAAAGTGTGAGTATGTGCTAAAAATTTGTGTCAGTTTTGACTCATTACAAAGTTGCTAGCGATAAGTTGGTAGGTGGTCCATACATTTTAGAGTATATCTATTTATGTTATTCATGGTGAAATAATAATTTGTATAATATAGAGTATTATAACATTTTTTGTTGAGAAACATATGTACTATAGCAAAATTAAGGGTGAAGTGCACCAGACCCCCTGTGATTTGTCAAAAGTGCACAACACCTCTACCATCATAAAAGTTAACAGACTTCATAAAAATACATAAATGCCCTCTATCTTTTTTCATTTCGCTCTTTTGTCCTTTTCCCTTTTGTTCACCACACACATATAGATATTTACCACACAAAAATTAGTTTTTATATATATACACACAACATATACACACACACGTATATTGTATAGACATAGCATACCAAAAAATATACATACATATATATATATATATATACATACATATATATATAATATGAATAAGGGTGACAAGTTGGGGGATGGGGTGGGGTTGGTGGGGCTCAGTGGGGGAAGGTGACGAACTGGAAGATTTGGGGGGTGACTAATGGGGCTGGGTGGGAGAAGAAGTGACGGGTTGGGTCTAGGTGAGGGTAAGGTTGGGGATGGGGGGGTGACAGGGGCTAGTGGGGAAGATGACTGAGTTATTTTTTTTTTTTTTGTAAAAAGGGTAATTTGGTTAATTATTATAATTATTTTATTGTCAAATTCGTTAGAAACTAATAAAAATCTCACTTAACGTGCGTGTTCTACACACTCCGTTAAATATGATGGATTTTTTGACGATAGGAGATATTGTGCATTTTTGGCAAATCACAGGATAATGTTCAGGGGGTTTTTGAACCATAGGGTATATTATACACTTTTGGCAAATTCCAGGGTTGTCTGGTGATTTCACCAGCTAGATTAAATATTGAATCTTTTAAATTTATGATGGTAGAGAATGATTTGCAAACATATCACATATGCAAGGAGTAAGTATGACGGCAAACTAAGACGAGTGTATCATGTATTTTGCAAAGACAACATCATGAAAAAATGAGAAACATGTGTCTTTTGAGAGACATGATCTTTGTAAAATGGTACTTATTGTTAGATTTTTGAGAAAAATATGTGTTTATTTTATTTGGTTTATTTATGTAATAGTATAATATTTAGGGTAACTATATATTATAATCTTTTAATAGTGTATTTAGAAAGTTGAATGAATAAATTTCAAATTACACATTTTTAAATTATTTAAATACACTGATAAGTTCTTATATAACACCCATGTATTGTACGGGCACAAGACAAGTTATGTTAAAGTTTAACTACCCGGGTGCTTATTTTTTGGATCCATGTGATAGCATAGAATCAAAACAAAGCAAAGTTACAAAGAATTAGTCGACTGATCTGATAGGTTCAAGATCAGACAAAAGAAGATTGCTAAAAAAAGAGGTGAATTGGACATCCAATTCTCTTTAAATTTCCTTTAATTTATCATTTAGCTATCTGATCAACTCGTTTATTTCCAATTATTCAAATTAGATGAAATCTTACAAATAGAATGTCAACTGCAAGCTAGATATCCTAAACCACAGGTATAGCCCTCCAATCAGTGAAAAAATTATGGCATGAGATAATTTTTATCAATCCGACTTTGTAGATAGGATTGGACTAAGGGTACGTTTGGTTCATGAAATAATTTTTTATTTTCAGGAATAACATTCCTAAAAATAACATTTCAAGGAATGTTATTTTTGAGAATGTGATTAAAATTGTTTGGTACGTTAAAAATATTTTTAGTAATATTTTGTCAAATTCCTAAAAATATTATATTATTATGTTTGGTTTAGACTCAATAATCCTAGGAATTTTGAACAATTTTTCAACAATGTCCCCAACTCAAAAAGACAAAAATATCATAAAAAGTATACAACTCATGATAAACTTTGTATTCTTTTGCCAATAAGCAAGCAAGAAAATGTCTAACCTATTTATACAAGCAAAATAAATTTATTTTTATATTTTAAAATTTTAATTTTAAATTTCAAAAATTAAAAATAACAAATTTTTTAATTTTTTTTCAAAAATAAAAAATTTAAAAATTATTTACTTATTTTTTAGTTTTATTTCATTTAATTTAAGATTTCAAAATTTAGAATTTATCATTTAAAATATTATCTTAAATATAAATTTAAATTATAAAATTTTAACTTAACTTAACAATTTGTTATTATTTTATTTTTCAAAACATTTTATTTTATTTTTTATTTTAAATTTAAATAAAAAAATTTATTATTTTTAATTATTTTTATATTTAAATTTAAATTTTCTATTATTTTATTTTTTTAAAATGGCTATTTGTATTTTTTATTTTCTCCAAAACATTTTCACAACTTGTGAATGTGAGATTCTCACCTCCTCATATGAGAATAAAAATTGAGCAAATAATGAGAATATTGTATTCCCAAAAATGTGTTATGCCGAGGGATATTTTTTTATTCCACGAACCAAATATAAGAATATCATATTTCATACTTCACATTTTTGGGAATCCTGTAAGATTCAGCGAATCAAATGCCCCCTAATGTTAGCTTCAATTATTTGATAATTTTGTACTATTATTTATTTAATTTTGTAATATTTCAACAATGCAAAATGACTCAAAATTATGAAAAAAATATAGAGAATTAACTTGATAATTTAGAGATAGGCAAACCAGTTATATATGATGAAGTTTCAAACAACTTGGATAACTAAAAGTTATGGAAATGAATTATTTGGATGAGATTCATGAGTAGTAGTAGTAAATTACTCTCATTGACAGTTGGAATATCAGAATTTGAATTTTTAGAAGGCGGGGAAAAGATGATTTGGATCATCAAGAAGCACCTTGAAATTGTACCTTTGATGGTAAAGGGTAATAAGTTTAATTTTGATCCAAAATGTTCCAAATCGTTTAAGAAAATATTTTTTGTGAATGTGACAAAACTTTAAGATTTAGCAGCTTACGTACTGGCTCAGTTACTAGATCTCTTTACTTCTAATTTTGTAAATATTTCAAAAACATGTGAAACGGAAAGTAAAATGAAACATGTTGCGATATTAATTCTCATATATGATATCTTTTGATATGATTGTACCGTTTAAGTCTCTCTTGAATCACAAAAAATAAAAAAATAAAAAAAATGAAACATGTTACAAACGAAGCTCGATAATATTGTGCATTTTGAATATCTTATGTGCAGAACTAGGTGCTTGCATTTCGTCTTCTATGACTATTGTATCTTGGAATATGTTGAAAGCACAAATTATGCAATTAGTCTCTATTGTTCCTCTCAATTTTAAATCTTGTCCTCGTTATTTAAAGTTAGCCAATTTAGTGTATATTATTTTCAAACTATTTTCAATTTTGTTCTTACCATTAAAATCTAAGTTAATTCTAACAGAAAATGTGTGAAATGCAAATTGCACATATGTAATTAACAAAATTACCAACATATTCTTTGGAGATATATCATATTCATCTCTATTATTTCACAAAATATTCAATTTAGTCTCTATCACAAAAACATACACACATACACAAACACACACGTAAAATAAAGCCCCCATCTCATATATAAAAAGAGCATTCACACACACACACACACACACATACACACACACACACATATATATACATACATAAATGTACATATACACAGTAGATGTATACGTACAATAACACTTTGCGTGTGCATGTGCGTATTTTTTACAACATGGACTAATTTGAATATTTCATGAAACAATAGGATGAATATGACATATATGCAGAACTTTGGAATTATATTGTATTTTTTGTCAAACATTGAGGATTATGTTGAACTTTTTAGAAAACTATAAGGATTAAGTTAAATATTAGGATTTTTTCTAAAATTTCCCTTGATACTGTGGCCATGTGTACAGAACATGACCAATTTTCTGTAAAATTAACCAAAATTTTGATGATAGGGACGAAATTGATTTTTTAAAAAAATAATAAGGACTAAATTAGCTAACTTTGAACAATATGGACTAAATAAAAATCCGAGTAAACAATAGGGGCTATTTTTGGAATTTGTCCTATACTGAAACATATATTTAATGTAAACTCTCAAAATCTACAATTAAAATTATGTGGTTTTTATCTTCATAGATCTATAATTTAGATCACGTAGTTTTCACCATCATAATCCCTTTGCTAGTGGGCACTAACAACTCGCCCAAATCCAAAAGACTCAAAGATCCTCGTCCCCCCTAGAGTAATGAGGGTAGATGCTATTTATGGAGATCTTTTGACTTATGACCCAAGTTGGGCCTTTGGCTATATGGGTTTCAGTTATACCTAACTCAATTCTTTATTAAGAATTAGGCCAAGGCCTTGGCTAGATTTTAGCCATTATAGTTAATCCTTCACTCTCTAAGTCGAAGAGTATTTAGGTTAGAGAGTAAAAAAGTCTTATATTTGGGAGCTAATTTTTTTTATAGACTTGCTAAAGGATTATTGACCCCAATCCGGGATTTGTATGGATCTTTTAATGACTTGGTCAAAGTAGGAGTGCAAAGACTCACTAGGGTTTTGTGGTCAATGTGGTGGAACCCGTAGGTTTGTTGAAGGTCTATGGTCATTTCGACTCTAATTGGAGCTTCAACTCTTTGTGAAATCATGGATTCCATTGGGCGAATTTAGGCCTAAGTGACATTGACAACCCCTGTGGGATTGTTTCGGGCCTAAGTAATGTTAGGCCCAGTCCTTGTAGGATTGCTTTCTAGCCATTTTTTAATTTTGGGCATAGCCTCTGTAGGACTACTTTCGAGCCTTTTGAATTTGGGCCACAACCCATATGGGACTGCTTTTGAGCCATTTGAATTTGGGCTAAAACCCTTGTAAGATTACTCTCGGGCCTTTTAAATTTAGGCCACAGCCCTTGTGGGACTACTTTCGGGCTTTTTGAATTTAGGTCACAGCCCTTGTGGGACTCCTTTTGGGCCTTTGAATTCGGATCACAACCCCTATGGGATTGCTTTCAGGCCTTTTGAATTTAAGCCATAGCCATTGTAGGACTATTTTCGGGCCTTTTGAATTTGGGCCACAACCCCTGTGAGATTGGTTTCGGACCTTTTAAATTTGGGTTATAGCCCTTGTGGGATTGCTTTCGGGCCTTTTAAATTTGGGCCATAGCCCTTGTGGGACTACTTTCGGGCCTTTTGAATTTGGGCCACAACCTTTGTGGGATTGCTTTCGGGCCTTTTAAATTTGGATCACAGCCTTGTAAGACTCCTTTTGGGCCTTTTAAATTTGGGCCACAACCCCTGTGAGACTGCTTCGGGCCTAAGTGAGTCGCATAACATATATAAGAAATCCATAAACTTGTCGAAGCTCACGTGGCTTGTACAGATCGCCGTTTGCATTATACTTTTGCAATCACAAGTGTATAGTTCCATGTATATATTTATATATCATATTGAAATATAAATATTTGATACAAGTAAGTTTAACTAAATCTACATATTAAAATTAAAATTAAATTTAACTTCAAATAACACAGGAGACCAATAAGGTGCAATTTAAAGTCTGTCTTAATTGATATCATTATTTTTTACCTACATCTCATCTCACCAAGAGATTAAAATATGCTCTTTAAAAAAGGTTCTACTCAAGTCAGTTGAAAACATAAGTATAGGCACCTGATGGTTTGTAAACTAGAGAACCTGTAAGCATGTATATAAAACATTCTATATTAGTAAGTTTCAACTATTATATACTAAGTAGCGTGTGGAAGGTACAAATCTATAATAAAAGCTTAAATTGAATTTACATTCATTTACGTTTTCCTCTGAGCATGATATGATATTTTAAATGAGGATGATATAGTGAAAAACCGGTGGCGATTTGAGCTATACAATTTTTGGTGAGTGAAGATTTAAAGGGAGAGGAATAAATTACACCATTATCTGCCATTCACTACAATAAATTTTGAAAAGGGAGACGACACATTTTCGTCTCATTTCCATCTCCAATTTGAAAAGGAGACAAAACGGAGACGAAACTCAAACGTGACATTTCGAATCATTTCTAATTTTGAATTTCGTCTCCGTTTCATCTCAAATGGAGACGGAAATATTTTTCGTCACCTTTTTGTCTCCCTCACATCTCGTCTCCAATTCGTCTTCCTTACATTTCGTCACCTTTCCGTCTTTCTCTACATTTCGTCACCGTTTCGTCTCCCTCTACATTTCGTCTCCTTTCCGTCTCCCTTACATTTCGTCTCTTTTCCGTCGCATTTTTTATTTTTTGTTTTTAAAAATAATATAAAACAAAAAAGTCATAAATTCTGATTATGTCAAATTTGCTATAAAAATTGAAATTCCAAAAAAATTATACTAATTATATATATATACATACATACATATATGAAAAGAAAAAAAAAAAAAAATTCATACAACCAAATATGAATTTCATAGAAGATATTAATGAGTTAAATTTACATTTTAAGCAGAAAATTAGGATGAAAAAGAATAACCACATCAACATCCCTCTGCATTATCTTATGCCTTATCAGAGCAATGGCTTCTTCAAAGTAAGGCTCATTACGACCAGAACATCTAACTTCAGAGAATAAGAAAGAAATGCTACAAGTTTCCCTAGGGATGAACAATTTGAACCTTTGACCACTGAGGACATATTCAACAACAGCAGCAGGCATCTTTCTATTTCGTTGCAGAAATGGCAATAAGTCTCTGGCTTTTTTGACCGCACCCTATAAAGAGATTAAAATTGAATTAGGAAAAGAACTCTCTAATAGTATCCAACAACTATTGCACCAAAATCAAGCTAGCGGCTCAGACTACTAACCATGGTCAGGTCTGTTACGTGCATTACTGGCGGATTCTTGGCAGAGTGAGTACCTTTCTTCCCAGCAATAGCTGGTGATTCAGCAGTAAGAAGAGTATCATAATAATTTGACCTTTCCTCAAAATCACGATGCCTAACAACAGAGGCAATTAGTAATTCTTCAAATCTAAAACTTCTATAACCATATTTTTTTTTTTGGATTACATTAGACTCAAATCTGAAACTTTAATAATTCTTCAAAAAATATCATAGCAACATAAACTTAGACGAGATTCCAGCAACTAGTGGCACTAAAATAATCCATTTGCCTATGAATTTAATAGAAAAGGTTGAGTAGGAATATTAAGAGTTCCTATCTTCTTGATATCCCTTAATGCAAAAAGACCAATGCAAACTTCTCCGTTGACCATTCACTGTATCAGCAAATATCAAGTAGCAAAACTCAGTCAAGAGCCTCCACAATCTCATCAAAGCAATGTACTTCATATCCAAAAACATCATCTCAAAAGACCCTAAACCTCGGATGTACATGTGAAGATAATAGAAATTGCATGGGCACATTCTGGATTTACTTCCTCCATTTGTTTTCTTTTGGCCCCAGACCCTAAACCTCAGACACATTCTGGATTTACTTACCAATCCTAACACAACAAATTGCAAATTAGACAAAAAGCTATTTCCACTGGGCATCAAAATTTCAAAAAACTCGAACTAAAAGTTGAATGAAAAGTTCACTTATCATCCTAACACAACAAATTGCAATTGATAGACACCATGATGGAAGTGCATGATTAAAATTTGCATGACAAACAAAGATTTATCAGATTGAGATTAGCATTTTGGAATAGGTGGCAAAAATAGAATTTATACAGCATAGAGTAGGGACGGAAAAATTATCGAAACTCTTCAAGCTATTAGCAGCTTTTCCACTACCATAACACATAAAATTAAACCATGGACGGAAAAATTATCGAAACTCTTCAAGTTGTCTCCTGAAATCGCTCTAGAAATGCCATAGGAATTTGTCTGCCAACAGATTCTATAGCAATAAACCAATATGCAGCCATATAAAATTAAACCATGGACAGCCTGATAACGCAGTATTCAAGATTGACAAAGCAATTACTATAGCTCCAGAAAATTTCTCAAACCAAGGTATCATCTCAAGCATACTAATGTTGAATAACACATAATATGTAGGCAACTAAACTCCCACGATCTGAAAAATACAGAGGAGACAGAGCATGAAAGACCAATCACACTGTGAGGACTTGTGAGCACATGAAATAGTTTGCTATCAGAGCTTTTTTGCTTATTGCTCAAGTTCAATAGCAATCTAAGTATTCAATATTGTATGTATCAGACATTTGTCTACCATAGGGGAAAACAACAATAGTGATTAGGAAAGCAAAATGGATAAGAAAGGAAGTTTATATCATTAACAAAGCAGCAAACTCGATTGATAAGAAAAGGTAGTTTATATGATTGACATGCCTAAAAATTATGCATCTGCAATGTATCTTAGTCTTCCATCTTCTTTCTAATACTTTGCTTTATTTGGAGATTTATTTCAATACAGTTTTGTAGTATACAATCAACTCAACCAACATAATTCAGCAAGACTTGAGTAAAGATTACCCTTTGATTGCGCAATCTACCAAAATTTGTCCTTCCAACAGTATATGATGCAACTTTCGTAGAGTATGATGGGCTACTCCTCATTCCAAAAGCTCCTACCAATTTCGCCAATTTCAATATAAAACACTTAACATAGTTAAAGATAGCAATGTGGTTGAATTAACGGAAAACTATAGTTATATATAGTATGGAACACAAATCAGATTCCAATTAACACATTCATAATATTAGGCAGTGGAAACTGAAATACCATGATGGAAGTGCAGGGTGCAGAAGTTTAGAATGAACATTGCATAATAGAAATTGAGAAATATTGATTTAAGTAATTAATTACCTTATCCGATTGATTAAATTACCTAATTCATTTGATTAATTATTAGCAAAATGCCTGACTGTACAATGCTCAACTCATAGAACTTTTCTTATATGCATTATGTTAATGCAACCAATATAGCACTATCCACTTCAGATTTTGAGCAACATGTCTACAAGATGCCAAATTGCATTAGCAGAACAGTAACCACTCCCGAATAAAATTTTCATTTTTGTGTCAATATTAACAGAATGATTGAAGTATACTACAACAGACTAATAATCAATTAAGTTCATATGAACTTAAAGGTCACTTGAAACCCTAACAGACTAATAATCAATTAAGTTCATTATTAGCTTTTTCCAGCTAAACTTTCATATACAAACAGGCAAAAAAACACATAATTTTAAGGAAAAACAAAACCAAAAAATAAGAACTTCAAGAAAATACATACAACATATATATATATATATATATATATATATATATATATATATATATATATATACATGGCCACCAAGGACATATATTTAACAGAAAATAAAATAAAAAACAAAAAATTACACAATATATTAAATTGAAACAAAAAACAGTAAATTAAAAAAAAATTGTATATAATGTATGTATACATATGTATATATAGATACATATACATAAACTTAATATATATATATATATATACACTGGTGGAGCTATATTAGGGTCAGTGGGGGCTGCAGCCCCCACTGACCTATAAAAATTGTTAAAATTTTTATATATTTTTTATAAAAAAATTAGATATTTATACATTTTTAGTTGAAAAAAATTAATTAGCTCCCACTAAAAAATAAAAGTACTAGTATAGTTCAAAAATTATGAATTTTAACCCCCACTGACCCATAAAAATGTTGAAATTTTTATGTATTTTTTGAAAAAAAAATTAGATATCTATATATTTTTAGTTAAAAAAAATTAATTAACCCCCACTGAAAAATAAAAGTACTCGTACAATTCAAAAATTATGAATTTTAACCCCCACTGGCCCATAAAAACGTTAAAATTTTATGTATTTTTTGAAAAAAATACTTGTATAGTTCAAAAATTATAAATTTTAGCCCCCACTGACAAAAATTCCTGGCTCCGCCCCTGCATATATATATATACACATATACCCAATGAGAAGGGTGCCGTTGTGGTTGCGGTGTTGGTTTGCCGATTAGTGGTGGTGCTTCCCCAAAGGTGGTGGTGCTTCGCGGGGCATGGGGGTAATAGATTTTGGGGCTGATGTCTTGTTAAACAAAAAAAAAAAAGGGTCACCAGGTGAGGGTAGGGACTTGGGAAGGGGGGTTACGGGTGGGTCTCTGGTGGGGTAAGGGACTTGGGGGGCGCCGGGTGGGGTGGGGGTGGGGGCGCCGGGTGTTCACGGGTAGTGGAGGACTTGGGGGGCGGAAGGGGTCAAGGGTTGGGGGTAGGGGACTGGGATAGTTGGTCACGGGAATGGGGGTAGGGGGCTGATTTTAAAAGTTAACGATTTTTCATTTTTTTTCTTTTAAGATTAGAGGTGACGGCCCAATTTGGTCCATCACCCTTTTTGGTGACGGGCCCATTGGGTCCGTCACCATTTTCAGTATTTTTGTTTTAAACCCTTGTCGGTGATGACCTAATTTGGTTCGTCACTTTTCGGTGACGGATTTCAGTATTTGTTTTTAAAAAGAAAAATTATAGAAATTTTTGGTGACCGACCCAACCATTTTCGGTATTTTTTTTTTATAAAAATTATAAGAATTTTCAGTGACGGACCCATTGGTCTGTCACCATTTTCAATATATATATATTTTTTTAAAAGATTATAGGAATTTTTGGTGACGGATCCATTGGTCTGTCACCGTTTTCGGTATTTTTAAAAAAAAAATTTAAAGAGTTTTCGGTGATGGACAAATTGGTTCATTACCCTTTCGAGTGACGGACCCAATGGGTCATTACCGTTTTTGATATTATTTTTTTTATAAAAAAAATAATTTATAGGAATTTTTGGTGACGGAAAATTCGATGACGGAAAAGCTTTTGTGTCACCAATATGGTGACGAATCAGCTAATCCGTCATCAAAGTGACGACTTTGTGACGATATTTGTTGTTTGTCTTTAAATCGTCTCAAAATTGTAACCGTTCATGTAGGAAATTTTTCGTCACCGTTTCATCTCTTTTTTGGCGACGAAAAATAGACGAACTATCGTCATTGACAATTTTTCTTGTAGTGATTGTTGATTTAATCTAGACTTACAACATCAATTACATGTCAAGGAGATAGATTAATATTAATTCTAAACAAATAGAATAAACCAATATAGTAATAATTTTAGCCTATACAAATTGTTTCCACCATCTCTAAGTTTTTCTAATTTATCGGGAGCACAAAGCATCAACAAAGGATACATTAAATATCAAGCATCTATAAATAAAAGTATGCCACACGCACTTTATGAAATGAAAAATTGTATTTCGTCTGATCCATGGAGTATTGATTGCTAGCTATGCTTAAGATAAAAAGTAATATTCATGTGAATGTAGCGGCAAAGACTAAGGAATCGTATTGGATATGTTCGGCTCCATCAACGAGATTGAATGCAATCTGCATGATATGAACAATCAGCACTGCATCAATCATGTATATATGATTTAGTCAACTTTGCAAATATAGTATGTGTAATGCCCCGAACCTAACCCCACGCTATAGGTCAAATCCGGACCCGTTACTCGGACAGAGTCTCCTCTGTACCGTGGACTAAATTGTTACCTGCGAATAGCCATATAATCTTGACTCACAAACAACAACACATACAACCTATTCTTCAAGATATTCATAGTCAAGCCAAGATCTCAAGGCCATCCGAGCCTTGGAGCAACAAAAACCTACTTATAGCACACAAGCATGCAAGACAATGTTAACTTTGACTTCAAGTAGTTGGGTACAACTATAACCAAGTCCTACTACCAAGTTAATAAACACACAAGCATGTAATAAGAGAAGTAAACTAGAATTCATTATTACATGCCATCTAACTTTATATCTAACATACAAGATTACAACTCCCAAGCATATATACAAGACTCCAAGGTCTCAAAGTACAACAACTAACAACAACTTCACACAAACTTCACATATGATCAACCTTATCATACAAGAATCACGGAATCTAATCTACAGGTACTTATTCTTCTTCCTCTACTGCTACTAGCTGGGGATTTACCTCAGTTTCTCCTGAAACATGTTAAATAAGGAGTGAGCAACAATGTTGTCCAGTGAGGAAGGTGATGCAGCATACCGGGGGCGTGAAATATGATATGCAATCACAGGAAGTCATATATATAACATAAAACAACAAGATCAAATAGTCAAGTAATTAACCACATTAAAAAGGATACGGTTCCACTTCAAGTCTTCAATCTCGAACCACGAGTTACGAACTTCACGCAAGTGCCAATAAACCCTTACTCCTCCAAGTTAGGGTACTCCGGATGTACCCCGATCCTACGACCCTTTCTCTTGAGGTAGGTCCATATACCTAGTAGGTGAACCACGTCTCTAGGGTAGTGGAGTATACTCAGCGAGAAAAGGAATAAGCACCATAGTAGTCGAGGGAGCATGGCAAGGCCGATGCCGCCCGTGTTTCTCGACACTACCATGTCCGAAAAGGTTGCGCAACCCCAAAACCAAACCACAAGATTCAATAACAACGAATAACAAGTAAGAGGGTCAACAAAGTAGGCCGCTCTCGCATTTAATTGGAATGTAAGCCAACAGATCTACGAGAGTCTCAAAAGAGATACACAACATAACTTTTCCCACAATCTACTCAAATAGCTCAATTATACTTTAAATAATCATAAGTACATGATGACACATCTACAAGCACTATAAGCATCAAAATAGTCAAATACCACTTTTTCCCTTTCTTTAGCCAAGCTTTTCTTCTCCTATGTGATTTTCAAAGTTACAAAACCACATCCTAATCATACTACATTCCTAATTAATCCAAAAGACACCAATCAAGATCATGAAAACCAAATTTAGAAGCAAAAGCTCGGGAAGGCCCCGAGCAGGTTTTAACTATAACTACCCTATCCAGACCCGAAATTCACGTAACGAAAGTACCAAAAGTGCTTCCATATCCCAAGGATACCTAAACCAAAGCCTAAATGTGCCCAGATTGCTTAACGTGGAAAAGCCCCTTTTTAAAGTTAACACATTTTGCATTTTAACTCATTTTCGAGCAAATCAACCTCACGTGAGCCTTGGTCTAGTTTCATTAATGTCTAAAGCACCTAATTGAAGCCTCAATTCAATATAATTAGCAAGTTTTCTCAAAACCCTAATTTCAAGCACTATTCATCATCTTCTTCATTCAATCTCAACATTCAACCATAGAATTTGATAGTAGGCTACAAAAGATAGTTCTACAGGTTCCAATGAACACATAACAAATATTCATAACAAGTATTATAGCAATAATTGACAGTTCAAGAATTTCATCATATATGCAACAAACTTTAAATGCAAAATAATGCACTTCCTCACAATATTGAAGTTGTAGGCAAGGTGGTGATACTCCTAGGTGCTTCAATCCCCTTCCAAAGTCAAGCTAGGAGCTCAAAATGCAAGAGTTGAACAATTTTTTCCTTTTTTCTTTTCCTGTTTGTTGTCGGGTATGGGGGGGGCATTTTGGGTATTTTTTGCTTTGTTTTAAATGTGAAATGCTTGTGTGTGCGTTATGTTATGTTTATAGTTCATATGTGCTAAGTTTTTCTAAGTCAAACATCACTAATGGTTAGTCAAATGAGCTTAAAATCTAATCAAATGCTAACTAATTCAAAACAAAGGTCGTTACGTACGTAACACTATTCAAATGATGCAAAAAATATTTTCTAATTGTATGCTCCAGAGCTCAAAAGTCCAAAATGACAAGTTTTCGATTCCTATTATGTCTCATATGACTTAGCAAAAATATTAAATCGAACTTTTAAGATGATCAATTTTTTTATGAATAGTAGCATCAAAATAAAACAATTAAGCAAGAAAAATAAGCACATAAGAATGCTCAAGTAAGTATGCAACAGTTATATCAAAATGTGTGATGAAATTCTCGGGCGTTACACCCTCTCTCCCTTAAACTAATTGCGTCCTCGCAATTCTTACATGATTCGAAAAATAGCTTCGGATACTTTTCTCTTATCTGATCTTCTCGCTCCCAAGTAGCATCCTCAACTCCGTGATGATCCCAAAGGACTTTTACCATAGGAATACTCTTGGTTCGAAGTTCCTGAATCTTTCTGTCAACCACTTGAAGAGGTTTCTCTATATATGCCAAAGACTCATCAATCTCCAATGGTTTCGGCTCAATAATGTGCAAAAGATCAGGATTATACTTCCTTAACAACGATACATGGAATACCTCATGAATCCTGCCCAAACTCGGAGGTAATGCCAATCTATAAGCGAAATCATCAACCTTCTCAATGGTTTCAAATCGCCCCATGTATCTAGGACTGAGTTTACCTCCCTTTTCGTGTCGAATCAAACCTTTACGTGGAGAGACTTTCAAGAACACACGATCACCCACTAAAAATACTAAGTCCCATTGGCGTCTATCAGCATAATTCTTCTGTCGACTCTATGTTGTAAGCATTCTATTCTTTATAAGTTTTACATTATCAATCATCTTAATCATCTCAAGTAGAATAACTGGGTCAACAGTTTTCATTTCACCTACCTCGTCCCAATACAATGAAGACTTACATTTTCGCCCGTAAAGTGCCTCGTAGGGTGCTATACCAATGGTGGCCTGGTAACTGTTATTATAAGCAAACTCTGCTAGAGATAAATACTTCTCCTAACTCTTACCGAAATCCAGAATGCAAGCTCGAAACATGTCTTCCAGAATCCTAATAGTCCTTTCTGACTGACCAACCGTCTACGAGTGATATGCAGTACTAAAACTCAAATTAGTCCCCAAAGCCTTTTGTAGTTTCTGCCAGAACTGTGATGTAAACTTGAGATCTCTATCCAACACTATTTGAGATGGAACTCCATGCAATCTCACAATATTTTCAACATAAATCTCGGCTAATTTATCAAGGGAATCTGTCTTCTTTGCAACAATAAAATGGGAAGTCTTTGTCAATCTATCAACTACAACCCATACAGAATCATTACTTTGCGGTGATCTCGGCAAATCAGATACAAGATCCATAATCACGTGGTCCCATTTCCATACCGCAATCTCTAATGGTTGTAACAACCCTGCCAGTCTCTGATGCTCCGCCTTAACTTTCTGACAAGTCAAACACTTAGCCACATAATCAGCTATCTCCATTTTTATGTTGTTCCACTAGAAACTCTGCTTTAAGTCCCTATACATCTTAGTGCTACCAGGATGAATCGTAATTTAGAACTATGAGCCTCAGCAAGAATCTCATCTTTTACAGTTGAATTACCGGAAATACAAATTCTATTCTTATACCTGAGTAGTCCATCATCATGTAACTTGAAGTCGGACTCTTCCCCTTTCGACTTCTCTAGAATTTTCAATAACTGAGGATCTGACTGTTGGCCTTCTCTGATCGTAGATAGCAATAGAGATTGAATTTGTAAGCTAGCAAATTGGATACATGTCCTAGAAGCATTCGCTTTCCATAAACATAACTCTTCCACAGTTTCCCAGCCTTTGATTATCAAACTAGCCACAACAGTTTTTCGGTTTAATGTATTTGTAACAGTGTTAGCTTTTCTTGGCAAGTAACTAATGGTGCAATTATAATCATTCAACAATTTCAACCAACGCCTTTGCCTCATATTCAAATCTTTTTGAGAAAATAAATACTTTTAAACTCTTATAATCTGTAAATATTTCAAATTTATTACCCCATAAATAATGACGCCATTTCTTTAAAGCAAAGACAACAGCAGCAAGCTCGAGATCGTGCGTAGGATAATTGAGTTCATATGGTTTCAATTTCCTAGAGGCATAAGCTATCACTTTACTATTCTGCATAAGAACACAACCCAGACCTTCTTTCGAAACATCACTGTAAATCACCAAGTTATCTGTTCGCTCAGGCAATGCAAGAATAGGAGCAGTGGTAAGTTTCTTCTTTAATTCCCGAAAACTGGCTTCACATTTATCATCCCAGTTAAATATAGTTTTCTTTTGAGTTAAGGAAGTCAATGGTCCTGCAATTTTTGAGAAGTCCTTAACAAACAGCCTATAATAACCCGCCAATCCCAAGAAACTCTGAACTTTCGTGACAGTCTCAGGTCTTTTCCAAGTCATAACCACCTCAATTTTCGAAGGATCTACAGATATTCCCTCTTGATAAATGATATGGCCTAAAAAGGAAACTTGTTTCAACCAGAATTCGCACTTGCTAAATTTGGCAAACAACCTATGTTCTTGTAGTATTCGCAGCACAATTCTCAAGTGTTCTTTATGCTATGTCTCAGATTTAGAGTACACCAATATATCATCAATGAAAATTACAACAAACTGATCCAGGTATAGTCTGAACACTCTCTGCAACAAATCCTTAAAGGCGGCTAGAGCATTTGTCAACCCCAATGGTAATACAACAAACTCACAGTGGTCGTACCTGGTTCTGAAAGCAGTCTTAGGTACATCCTCTTTTCGAATTCTCAACTGATAATAGCCTTCTCTCAAATCAAATTTAGAGAATACAACAGCACCTTGCAACTGATCAAACAATTCCTCAATCAAGGGTAAAGGATATTTATTTTTCACCATCACCTGATTAAGACCCCGATAATCAATGCACAAACGTAGAGTTTCGTCTTTCTTCTTTACAAATAACATAGGAGCACCCCAAAGTGATGAACTAGGCTGAATAAAACCCTTTTCAAGTAAACCCTATAGCTGAATTTTGGGGGAGGCATTCGATATGGGGTTCTAGAAATAGGATTAGTCCCTAGCAACAAGTCAATCACAAACTCTATCTCTCGGTCAGGTGATAACCCCGACAACTCCTCAGGAAATACCCCCGAAAAATCTTTTACAACAGGCATTTCATTCAGTTTCAATTTATCCCCAGGTTGATTAATTAAATAAGCTAAGTATGCATCACAACCTTTACTCAATATTTTAGTAGCTTTAATAGAAGATATGATACGAGTCCCAGTAGATTTTCGACTCCCATAAATCTTAATAACAGGTTGATCAGATACTTCTAAAGTTAAAATTTTTCTTCTACAATCCAAACATGCATAATACTGCCCCAACCAATCCATCCCCAAGATAACCTCAAAGTCTCGAAATGGCATAATAATCAAATCAATAAGATACATGTGACCCTCAATACAAATATCACAATTTCTACACATAGACTCCGTAACACATTTAATGCCCATAGGACTACCTCCTTCAATCACATACGACAGTTTATCAACTTTTAAAGTAGCAAATTGTGCACATACAGGAGTAATGAATGAATGTGTAGCCCCGATGTCAATCAAAACTACTACCGGCTGACTATTAATAAGAAAAGTACCTTCCACCACCACTGTCGTGTCTGGAAGCTCCTCATGATCAAGCGCAAATACCCGTGTCTGGCCTCGTGGAATAGTAGCTGCTCCTGAAACTCTAGTCTGAGCACCCTGGCCGGAAGTCTGACCCAGTCCCTGTTTAAACCTGGGACAATCTCTAGCTCTATGCTAATCACTGCCACAGCCTACACATCGGCCCAATTTTCTTCAACACTTCGTCTCCGTGTAACCCTTGCGATTGCAATGACTGCATTGCTGATTTTTCTTGGCAGCAGCACCTCCCGTAAGAGCCCTGAAAGTGGATGTAGCGGAACTACCCTGCTGAGATCTAGTGGTCACTGGTCGGGTCTGTGACTGTCCCTGTGGCTGACTCTGAGCTGGTCTCAGCTGAGACTGTGCCTGAACTGGTCCTGGGTAGCTTTGGGTCTGTCTCGGCTGCTGAGTCTGAACAGACTGCTGATATTGTCTCTGGTAGCCCTGACTCTGGGACTGATACTACCTTTTACTTAACTAACTAGACTGGGCCAACATATCTACCTTACGTTTCTCGTACCTCGATGCGGCCCTGACTACTGCAGCATAACTCGGATAATCCTGCAAAGACAGATTAAACATAATATCACTACTCAACCCTGTGATAAACCTCTGAATCTTTATGTCCTCCGGCTGTACTAAAGCTGGCACGTATCGAGAAAGTCTAGTGAAAGTAGCCTCATACTGATCCACAGTCATATTTCCCTACCTCAAAGCTATGAATTCCTCTTGATGTCTCTCGCGAGCTACCACAGACACATACTTGTCCCCGAACTCTCGAACAAAGTCAGTCCACAAATGTTATACCTTCTCAGCATCCCATTTCTCTCTAACAGTACGCCACCACTCCTCGGCGTTACCCTCCAATAAGAATGCAGCATAAGTAATCTTTCTCTCATCATTGCACTCGAGTATCGCAGTGACTTTCTCAAACTTGCTCAACCACATCTCAACTTTCATGTCATCTGGCTCACCATAGAAACTGTACGCCACGTGGTGCAAGAATCTGTCATACAAATTACCCCCAGCAGTACCACTACCCTCTACTCTAGCAGTCTGATTACCTCTACCGGTCCCTGCCTGACCCTGTTGAGTCACAAACTGAGCTATAGTATTCATGGCAGTGGCCATTGTAGCCATAAGTTGTGCACTGCTCGGTTCCTGACCCTACGGTACATTCCCTGCTACCCCTGCACCTTGCCCAGGTACATAATGTCTAGGAGCCTCTGCCGGTTCCCTTCTCCTCATCTCGATGCTAGAAGAATATAATATTATAATAGGCAAATAGATAATGCAGGATAATATACACATTGTTTTCAAAGCATCTTATACACAAAAGACAACATGTGGAGCACTTAAAAAGCATTAAACACTAAAATTTTCATATTCTTATCATATCATGCTTTACCATTCCTTTTACATGCTAGTATAACCTTTACTCAAACACTTAGGCAATTAAGCAATCACATAGCCACGTAGTTCAACTTTCACATATGGACCTCTACCCACATGCTGAGGAAATTAACCCGGCTTCATGCATTCAAGTAGCTCTGATACTACCTAAATGTAATGCCCCGAACCCAACCCCACGCTATAGGTCAAGTCTGGACGCGTCACTTGGACAGAGTCTCCTTTGTATCATGGACTAAACTGTTACCTGCAAATAGCCATATAATCTTGACTCACAAACAACAAAACATACAACCTATTCTTCAAGATATTCATAGTCAATCCAAGATCTCAAGGCCATCCGAGCCTTGGAGCAACAAAAACCTATTTATAGCACACAAGCATGTAAGGCAATGCTAACTTTAACTTTAAGTAGTTGGGTACAACTATAACCAAGTCCTACTACTAAGTTAATAAACACACAAGCATGCAATAAGAGAAGTAAATTAGAATTCATTATTACATGGCATCTAACTTTATATCCAACATACAAGATTACAACTCCCAAGCATATATACAAGACTCCAAGGTCTCAAAGTACAACAACTAACAACAACTTCACACAAACTTCACATATGATCAACCTTATCACACAAGAATCACTAAATCTGATCTACAAGCACTTCTTCTTCTTCCTCTACTGCTACTAGCTAGGGATTCTCCTTAACTTCTCCTGAAACATGTTAAATGAGGAGTGAGCAACAATGTTGCCCAGCGAGGGAGGTGATGTAGCATACCGGGGTATGAAATATGATATGCAATCACAAGAAGTCATATATATAACATAAAACAACAAGATCATATAGTCAAGTAATTAACCACATTAAAAAGGATACAATTCCACTTCAAGTCTTCAATCTCGAACCACGAGTTACGAACTTCACACAAGTACCGGCAAACCCTTACTCCTCCAAGTTGGGGTACTCCGGATGTACCCTGATCCTACGACCCTTTCTCTTAAGGTAGGTCCATATGCCCAGCAGGTGAACCACGCCTCTAGAGTAGTGGAGTATACTTAGTGAGAAAGGGAATAAGCACCATGATAGTCGAGGGAGCACAGCAAGCCCAATGCCACCTGTATTTCTCGACGCTACTATGTCCAAAAAGGTTGCGCAACCCCGAAATCAAACCACAAGATTCCATAACAACGAATAACAAGTAAGAAGGTCGACAAAGTAGGCCGCCCTTGCGTTTAATTGCAATGTAAGCCAACATATCCACGAGATAACTTTATAGTCTCAAAAGAGGCACACAACATAACTTTTCCCACAATCTACTCAAATAGCTCAATTATACTTTAAATAATCATATAAGTACATGATGACACATTTACAAGCACTATACGCATCAAAATAGTCAAATACTACTTTTCCCCTTTCTTTAGCCAAGCTTTTCTTCTCCTATGTGCTTTTCAAAGTTACAAAACCACATCCTAATCATATTACATTCCTAATTAATCCAAAAGACATCAATCAAGATCATGAAAACCAATTTTAGAAACAAAAGCTCGGGAAGGCCCCGAGCGGGTTTTAACTACAATTACCCTATCTGGACCCCAAATTCACGTAACGAAAGCACCAAAAGTATTTTCATACCCCAAGGATACCTAAACCAAAGCCCAAATGTGCCCGAATTGCTTAACGTGGAAAAGCCCCTTTTTAAAGTTAACACATTTTGCATTTTAACTCATTTTTGAGCAAATCAACCTCACTTGAGCCTTGATCTAGTTTCATTAATATCTAAAGCACTTAATTGAAGCCTCGATTCAATCTAATTAGCAAGTTTTCTCAAAACCCTAATTCCAAGCACTATTCATGATCTTCTTCATTCAATCTCAACATTCAACCATAGAATTTGATAGTAGGCTACAAAAGATAGTTATATAGGCTCCAATGAACACATAACAAACATTCATAACAAGTATTATAGCAATAATTGACAGTTCAAGAATTTTAACATATATGCAACAAAAACTTTAAAGCCAAAATAATGCACTCCCTCACAATATTGAAGTTGTACGCAAGGTGGTGATACTCCTAGGTGCTCCAATCCCCTTTCAAAGTCAAGCTAGGAGCTCAAAATGCAAGAGTTGAACAATTTTTTCCCTTTTTGTCTTCCTGTTTGCCGTCGGGTATGGGAGGGAGAGGCATTTTTTGCTTTGTTTTAAATGTGAAATGCTTGTGTGTGTGTTATGCTATGTATATAGTTAATATGTGCTAAGTTTTGCTAAGTCAAACATCACTAATGGTTAGTCAAATGAGCTTAAACTCTAATCAAATGCTAACTAATTCAAAACCAAGGTTGTTGCGTACGTAACACTATTTAAATAATACGAAAAACATTTTCTAATTGTATGCTCCCGAGCTCAAAAGTCCAAAATGACAAGTTCTCGATTCCTATTATCTGTCATATGACTTAGGAAAAATATTAAATCGAACTTTTAAGATAATCAATTTTCTTATGAATAGTAGCATCAAAATAAAATAATTAAGCAAGAAAAATAATGCACATAAGAATGCTCAAATAAGTATGCAACAATTATATCAAAATGTGTGATGAAATTCTCGGACGTCACAATATGTCATATCTCACGTAATTGATTTGTAATCACTAATTAGTTTAGAAATCATCTTCCTTACCTTTTCTCATTTTACAACCAATACAATTATAATTGTCTTGTAGGGGTTGTTAATAAGGATTGTAGAGAATGGCAAAAGGATCACTTATCACAGTAAACTAATAAAAGTAGATAAAAGTAATAAATATCAAAGAAGGCGAGACCTCGATCTATGAAATGCTTCCATAGATCGATTATGTTTTGAAGAAGCCAACTACACCGCGAAAATTTCTTAGTAAAAATAAATAAGTAAACAAATAAAATATTGCCTCAATTTCTATTGGTTCTATGGTTGTCTATATATGACAATGTTGATTTGGTTGTGGCTGAAGGTCGTGTTGATAGACTTTTGGAGAATTCTTCTAGGAATTGCCAGAAAGTTGTTAATGTTCCCACATATGGCGCCAAATTATAGACCCTTAAAATATACAATTAAGATTATGTGATTTTTCACTTCCGTAGATCTATGATTTAGATCACGTGGTTTTCACCCTCATAATCTCTTTATTGGTGGGCACTAACAACTCGCCCAAATCCAGAAGACTCAAAGGTCCTCCTCCCCCCTAGAGTAGTGAGAGTAGATGTTATTTATAGAAATCTCTTGACTTATGACCCAAGTTGGGCCTTTGGCCATATGGGTTTCAATTAAACCTAACCCAATTCATTACTAAGAATTAGGCCAAGGCCTTGGTTAGATTTTAGCTATTACATTTCACTGTTTTGCAAAAGTAAGATAAATTGCATCTCGCTCCCAAAGGCTGCGTTGAGTGATCAAGGAGCGACTTGTAGTGGCTAAATTCAAAATTTCGAATATATATCATCCTATCACAAATATTGCTTCTAATGCACTGGAACTCGACGTTATACCACAAAATTTATAATATTAAAGTGAATTTAACATAGTTTTCCCGAAAGTGAGTTTCACATCATCTCCCGAAAAGAAAAAGATACTTGCATCTGTTTGGTATACATGAAGTTTATTCAAGATTGTTAAAGATAATAAATAATATAATAAACTACTTTCTAACTACTTAAATTTTTAAATGAGGTGATTACTTAACATGGTACTTGGGTTTAAAATTTACTATCACCTATTTAAAATAATATAATAAACTTCTCTCTAACAATTTAAATTAAAATGATTCTCAAATAAGTATTAATTGTACTCAATCATGCTAGCTTGTGATGTGCACACAACACAAAGGCTTACGTACTTCTTTGTTGTTTCCAGTTAGATAGATCAACTTAGCGATTCTCCGTGGGTCCCTGGAGCAGAAATTTCCGTGGTTTGCCAGAGAAGTAATTCTGTCGAGTTGGCCTTTGAAGTCGACAGTCAGGATTGTTTGACTGTGATCCATGGATGGACATGTAAAACTCACATGCACAAAAAATTTTCTCCTGTCACTGATCTATAACTTTTTGGTTTGTTGTGATGTTATGCACAATTGGGAAATATCCAAAGCGAAATGGCAACCGCTTACTTAACCATAACTAGCAAAAGATACGGGCATACAGATTCCATTCGTCAGGAAACAGCCAAAAAGATTGACCATTGACGCTTCCTGCAGCATGGGCCATGAAAAACGTGGGGGCAGAACAGAAGTTGAATGTCGTTCTGATGTGACGCCTTTCGGCATTTGACAATCAATAGTAAAACCAAAACCGAAGACTAAAAGGCGCAAAAAGGTTCATGCTTCAGATTTAGATTCTTCGAATGTTACGAGAAAGATTTGTATGTGATATTTAATAATAAATTGTACTCGTACAGGACAAAAACGATCACTAGCAACATTATTCTATTAAAAGTACACATAACCAGAACTTCTTTTTCTCCATGTCATTATTATTGTGCTCAGCCCACCTCATTGGGCAAGTGTTAGCGTCTTCTTGCAGCTGTTTCACGTTGAGCATTGAAGAAGACAGCGGCAACAGGGAGGCCTAAGTCGTTTTCAGCTGCAAAGTTTCGGGTGTTGAATCGATCTCTTGAGGCAGGTGGAGAGACGACTGATTGTCTGCGTTTCTGCTTGAAGAGGACAAACACAAATCTATGGATCCCTATGTTTGGCCTTGGTATTTCATAGCTCACCAGCTCTTTTCCTGTTGCAATATGTATATGGAAGTTACAAAAAAATACAGATCGAGCATTGTTATATATTATCCTATCATCACTTCACCCCTCCTTATATATAATAGAATCTTAACTTTTACACGAGAAGTTTGATATATAATACATGAATTTTTGCGTAGAAAACAGAGCCAAAGATGTGACATAAAATATTATTCATATATGTTGAAGATTATCATAAATAATATAATAAATTCCTCTCTAACACCTTAAATTTTTAAATAAGGTGATCACTTAATATAATATCAAAACATAGATATTAAAAGATTTTGAGTTCAAAACTTGCCGTCACCTATTTAAAAAATGTTAAAACTATCGAAGATTATAAAAAATATAATAAACTCATGTTGAATAAAATAAATATTATAATTAACTCTGTCAGCATTTGCGTGGACGTATTAAAAATAATAAATAATATAATAAACTCGTATTGAAGATAATAAATAATATAATAAACCCCTCTTCAAGATCATCTCCGATGACCTCCCTATGTTTTTTTCTCTAATAGGTAGTGATAGATGTGTCACTTTATTTTTAGAGATCCTCTATTTTAATTTTACTTCAACAACCTCCCTATTTCACAAACTCCTTATTTCACTTTCACTCTAATGTCACTTTTATTTAACTAACACATTTTAAAAGTATTTTTTAGTTATTAATGATTATGTTTCAACAATAATTTATAATATTTATGTTATTTTTAAATATTAATATTATTCTTATTTTATTTTATTTAAATTTAAAGCTTTTTTGATAATTATATTACTTTTAAAAATATTTAATTTAAAGCATTTAATATGAAGAGGGTGCCATATTTGGCTCCCTACATTTAGAGAGTCAAAGTAAAAATTTAGGAGCTCTAAACAATAGAAAGCCCCTCATAGGAAGGCTCTTGAAGACAAAAACTATGTTTTCACTCCTTATTTCGGCTAAAGAGCCAAAATAGGGAGGATCTTGGAGATAGCTTAACATTTTAAACTTTTAAATGAGCTAATAAACAGTTACATGAGGTGGTGAATTAACAATAAAACCTTGGTCAATAAAAACCAAGGGAGAGATGAAGAGAACATATGATGTAGATAATATATATATATAATATTTCGTTCATTGATAAGAATGAAGGTACCAAATGAGACATCTGTTGTGCCTGGAATGTCTGTTACTAACCTGTAAAATTAAACAAACTATTAGTTTTAATACATATATGTAGCTCACAAGATAAAAAGTTAAATTTGATAATAGATGTCTAATTTTGATAATTTATTATAGCTAATTGAGTTTATTTTTTAGTAATATTTAGGGTCAAGTGAAGCATTGTTCATTTCATATTCATTAACCCTATATGCCCAAAAATCTAATTCGATAACAAATTTCAAAGATATTATTAAGTCATTAATTTCCATATATGAGTTTTCATATTCCTGACCTGGTGATATAAAATATATGTTCACCTTCATGTGCCTTGTGGTCACTTCAGAATTATCATGATAAAGCATTGTTATTTTAAAGAAAAATGTAACTTATCACTATTTAGTGATAAAATATATTCTTCTTCTTCTACTATTACTACTACTATTTTTCATGCACGTTCTACTTCTCATATTGAACTAAACAGTCTCCAATAAGTGATGAAATGTCCGTACTTAATTTGAAATCACATCTGCAGGAGCGGATTTAAAGTTTTTTTTTTCAATGTAGGTTAAAATATATAATTTTTTAATTATATGTGTACATATATTTTTTTAGTAGAGATTAATTATTTTTTTTAAATAAATATATACATAGATATTTAATTTTTTTTATAAAAAATATATATAATTTTTAACATTTTCTTGCAACCCTGCTGACTCTTTTATGAATACGCCACCGCACATCCAGGTGCGAAATAAATGCAGAATGGCACAAAACCAGAGAAAAAGAAAGAAGCTCATCTATTGTCTGCAATTTTATGAACTATTCCCTTGTCAAATCTTACTCATATCTCCTTCTGCAGGCTGCAAGGGCAGAACTATATGATGCTGCCCCACTGGTCTAAAAAATAAAACATAAAAATATAAAAATTTATGTATTTTTTCCAAAATTTTTAAAATGTCTAAGTGTCTTCAGTTAAAATTATAAATTGATTAGCCCCATAGAGAAAAAGGAAAAAAATTACCCGTGTAGTTAAAAAATTATGTGTTGTACACTTATAACTCCTATTGAAGAAATTTTTGAATCCGGCATTATCCTTTGTATGGACTTTGATAGTTCCATGTTTTGCCATTTCTCTCCTCCTTTTTTCCACATGAATAATAATAATAATAAAACTTAGAAACTGCCCCTTAATGACCCCGACATAATTACATGTTGTAACAAGTATCTGTCTATATTTTGATGGGGTGCTTCATTAACTAGACTATGGTCTAGCCAATGGAAGCAGAAGCTTAAGAAGTCATATAACAAAAACATATTGGTAGAAAAAGAATTTTTACGTAATACGTATACTAATTCATATATATATATATGTGTGTTTGTGTGTGTGCGCCCGTGGATTTTCTAGCAATCTAATTGTATATTTGGGTGCTTGGATTCCGTTTTAACTTGGCCATGCAGGGTTTAATTAATCCCTAAGTTCCTCATTTGAATTCGTTTGAAGTGTATACCAGTGAAGGTGCTCCCTCAAATAAGGATCACTAGGGCCAGGAACATCAGGATCTGTCATAACCTGCAATAAAGAAGAGTCATGATTAATGGAGGAACATTAAAAGTTAATAGCTGAACTCCAAATTTGCGGGAAAATAAAGTGAACCCAGAAACTCTAATTGGGGTTCACGGTGGTGGAGGAACTGGATTGGAAAAAAAGGAGAGTTTCTAATTATAAAATATCTAATAAAATCATCATTGGGGTTTTTAAATTAATACAAATGGTATTTCGAACTTGGAACGATCATGGAGAAATTAGTTAGAAGAAATACATTTTAGAAATTAAAGAAACAAGACCAAATACAATAAGGTGTAGACGACCGAAATGCTAAAGAGGAAATGAAACACTTGAGGGTAAAAGAAATTACTAGTGTGAAGAAGGTTCTCATGTCACCACCATGGACATCAATCCTAGGCCTAGCGGTGACTGCCGAAGGATAGAATTCAAGGCCATTGCAAACTTGTTTGTTGTTGTAAGTGACAGTCATTTTAATGGTTGGACTAAAATCATCAAGAACATCTCCTATCACTCTCCCGACAACAAGGGGGTCTGGCGTTCTTGCCATGTTTAATTTTGTGTGTGTGTGTGGGGTAGAAGAGAGCGAGGTATAATTAGAGATTGACCAAGAAGACTCAGCAATGGTTTTTCATTGGACAGGGAAGTGAAAGCTTCCTATATATATTGCCAAGTACTTGTGAACCTACAGTAAACCAAGATCGAGAAGCATCAGGATAAGGTGGAGTATGAGCCCACAGGATATCATGAAACAGTTTTTTTTTTTCTCTCTAATTAAGGGAGGCAAACGAAACATGTTTTTATCCTTTTTATCTTCTTCAATGAGGGTATAAAGTGGGCTGGTAGAAAATGGTCTCGTGTAAAGGTACTGCTCCTAAGCATTCATTCTGTTTTTGACTTACTGATCTTGATTGCCTTTATACGAAAATGTCATGTTTCGAGTCCAGAATTTTAGACTCGTAAGTGCAACTAGTATTATATGCATAAGAAATAACTACTTGAGCCACATTTTTACTAGTCCAAAATGATTAACTCAAGTTATTCTTTATACCCACAACACCTACTTATAAATCATTCACAAATATTATATTCCACCGATGTAAGATATTACACAAACCCCCCCGTTAAGGACCTGACATCCTCGTTAGGGGCACACATACTCAGAACCAACCAAACGGTGTAAAATTCTAGAGGTGGCTCATACGGGTTCAAGAGGTAGCTCACACTAGCCTTCTAAGTGTAGCACTTTGCCCCGCATAACACTTAGCTCCCGCATCGAATAGTGACCTGCTCTAATACCATTTATCATGTCCCGAGTCCAGAATCCCAGAATCGCAGGCGTGACTAGTGTTGTAGGCATAAGAAACAACTACTTGGACCTATTTTCTACTGACTCAAAATGGTTAACCCAAATTATTCCTTATACTTGTGTAAGGTCCTTAATGGGGGGTGTATGTAATATCTTACATCGATGGAATATAGTGTAATTGTGTACTTTATAAGTGGGTGTTGTGAGTATAAGAAATAACTTGGGTTAACTATTTTGGACTAGTAGAAAAGAGGCCCAAGTAGTTATTTTCTTATGCCTACAACACTAGTCTTGCCTGCGGGTCCAAGGTTCTGGACTCGGAGCGTAACAGAATGGTATCAAAGCAGGTCACTAGCCAATACGGGAGCTAAGTGCTATGCGGGACAAAGTACTACACCTAGAAGGATGGTGGCAGCCACCTCTTGAATCTGTAGAAGCCACCTCTAGAACCCTACACTGCTGGTTGGTCCTAGGTATGTGTGCCCCTGACGAGGACGTCAAGTTCTTAACAGAGAATGTGTGTAAGATGCTTAACGGATGGTGTGTATAATATCCCACATCGGTAAAATATAGTGTGATTCTGTACTTTATAAATGGGTGTTGTAAGTATAAGGAATAACTTGAGTTAACCATTTTGGGTCAGTAGAAAAAAGGTCTAAGTAGTTGTTTCTTATGTCTACAACATTAGTCTTGCATACGGGTTCGAGGTTTTGGACTCGGAGCGTGACAAAAAAATGACTAGCTGCCTGGGGTGCATTTGGATCAAATGTGTGTACTTTTTATCATGGTTTTGTGAAAAGCCAAAATCACATTTTCTTTAAATGTAGTTTTGCAAAGAGAATTTGGCGCATATGTCTCAAAGCTACAAAAATTACTACTATAATTAATAACTGCTTGGGAGGAGATTTGTGGTTGGACTAAAACTGCAGCTCCTTCAAAATCAATGCAATACCACATTTTCAACATCATGCTTGGTGCATCAACTTACAACATATGGGCTAAAAGGAATCAACAATAGGTTAATTTGTATAGCATGAAATCTTGACTTGGGGATCTTATATTAGGTTGATTGTAAAAATCCTTTTGTACAGAAATTTTGAAAATGAATAGAGTCATTTGCTTATTTAGCAAAAACGAGCTATTGGAGGATGGTACAAGCTATGACTTCCAATAGGTAGTGTCAGGCTGAAGTTTTATGTTTTGGTACAATAGAGTTCAAAATTGTAATTTAAACTTAGAATCTCTGATTATAACAAGTCACTACTTAATCATTCTAACCAATTTCTTGATATCAGGCTGAAGTTTTTATTTTTTGATATAAAGACCAAAATCGTGATTAAAACTCAAAACTTTTGATTATAATATAAGTCACTACTTGATTATTTCACTCAACTCCTGAGTGTCATACAAATGTTTTCTAAAATTTATTCTTTGTGTAGCATTTGCCTTTCTTTTCTTGTTCAATGGGAAATGAGCTTGGTCCAATTCATGGTGATCCTTTCTATCTTTTACATTTTTGTCCCCAGCCTATTTCTTTTTTCCTTCAAAAGATCAAAGAGATACAGTGGTGTGTTTTTCAATCAAATATGTCAGAATTGAGACCAATCCTTTCATTCACACCTGAAATGGCCCCCTGGAATTGGTTCTTTATTGTCTGTACAGCTAACAAATGAATATTAAGCCATGCTTTTTCATTCCATTTATGTCAGAGATAAACTAAGTTAATTTTCCATGTGGTCCCAACTTAGCAACTTGTCTTATTTTGCAACCTAAAAATGAAAAAGTGAAGACAAAGGCATTTCTAGGGTTTCTGCTTGAACATTTCATTACCGCCAAGGAGAATCCATTCTTTTGCATTTTGAGAAATATTATGACAAAAACAATTTCAATTGAATTCTGTTATAACGTTCACAAAATATTATAAGAAGGATTGAACTTCAAAATGATAAGGGCTTTTTTTTTTTTTGCCCTTGTATTTTTGTTGAATTGTAATTATGTAGTTCGAGCAGTTATTAGACTTGCTCAACTAACTATTAGACCTGTCCGACAGTAATTAAATTTGATAAAACAACTAATAAAATACAATAAGGGTGAAAACATAATTATTCAGATTGTGAGAGTACTTGATGGTTCATTCTCAAGCTTTTTCCATTACAAGAAACATAGGAAATGATTCATTAATTTCAGAGATTCTCAAGATGGGCACACTGCTCAGAGTATAAAGGAACTCCACCATAGACAACATGGGTGCAGACAATGGCTTTAATCTCATGTTAAAGAGACACTCAGGTATTCTTGATTTGGTAATCCCAGAATTTGAATTTCCATAAGTAGAAACCAAAGTACTCTGTTGCGTATCCCACTTAGGACTTCATACGATCGGTTCAGTTTATTAATACATTCCACGTTTCCATGTAAACTTTTTCTTCACTCATATTTTATTGACCAATCCCTCAATTGCTTTTCGCCATTTCACTTCAAAAAAGGCTGCCATATTCTGAAGCTTTTGGGTTTTGTTGATCATGGCCGTTAAGATCGAAAAATATTCGTCTTACCCTATGATCTTTGCTGAAAGGTTATTGCTAGCTACTAATTCTTGAATTATGGTTCAAATTTTAAACCTAATCGAATAATGAAAACAAATGAAATTCTAATAAGATGTAAAGTACTCTAGAATATAAACATTCTAATCTGGACGTATTAACGCTTAAACTATATAGGATTGTTTAGCTTGTGTTTTTTTTTCACACACTATAATATAGGTATACTACAAGTGTCTTCACCGAAATTATTACATGCCACACATCCTTTTGAGTATTAGAGAAAAATAGTCATATTAGACGTAAATCATGGCAAATCACGTTAAAAATGTTATTGTGTTTCTTGTATCTATTTACACGTCCTTCAATACCAACTACGTCAAGGTGTACCTTATAACCCTACTGTACTTGTTTGCCACTTCCATGGAAGGGATAATGATCAGCCTGAGTACTTTATTCCCCTAGTAGCTTATTTTATACATTAATTATGCAATGATAAACATTGAATCTGAATGTGTCTAATCAATATTCACGTCAATGACGAAGACCATAAATTATATTCCAAAGGTAGAAACTCAATGTAACAACTCAAATTTAAAAGACAGCTCAATCTAAAATTAAGACTAATTTATTAGGAAAAAAAACTCATTGTACTCAAGAATTACCTCTTGTGAGAATGAAATCTCGATGTGAGATCATTACATTTCACCTCTTTAAGAGCTGACGCTCACGTCGAACTAGCCTATCGATATTGACCCACTGGTAGCCTTTTCCTTCTGGTGACTGCACTCGCTACCAGTATTCAAAGTGATACGTACCTTACCTTAATCTAGCCTATAATCTCCCCTCCATTAAGTTCACCGTCAATAAAAATACCAATGTAACAACTTAAACCCAATGAAAGAGTTCAATCCAAAATACTAATTTATTAAAAAGAAGAACCCTTTATATTCAAGAATTACTCTTTTTGAGAGTGAGATTTTGATTTGTGATTATTACACTCAATCTTAGTTTAGAGGCAAAAATCATGTCCAACTCACTTTCTCTTTTTTCTCTTTTGTTTTGCGGTTTATTTCTTTAAAAAAAGTGAAAATTGGAACCAACTTACTGAAAGATATTTTATGGTTATAATGAATCTCATAAATTATTATAATGGGGTTCGATTTTTCAATAGTGTCGCAAAAAAATGGTTGAGCACTATAAGTTTTATTCTTTCGTTATTACTAAATACTAATATTTAAGCATAGAGAACAAAAAGAATATGTTAGATTCAACGTATTGGTGTCTATAGTGGGGATTGGGTTGTGGAGGTAACGACCCAGATCATACCCACTCATGTCTACAAAGTTTGGAGCAAAAGGAAGAAAATGACAAGACAACATCAAGCTTGGGTAATAAATGACAAGACAACATATTGATCAGATGCCATGTACTCATGTCCCTTTATGTCACCTTTAACTTCTTTAATTAAATCAATTAATATTATAAGGTAATAATCGTTTTATTACGTGTAAATAAAAAAACATCCTTTTAAGAAATATCATTATGTCACGTGTAAATAAATAAATATTATTCCTACAAATTAAAAAAGGAAAATCAAATTAAATATTCGATTTATATAGTAAAAATCAAATTAAAAAAAAATAAATAAGCGAAAAGAAAATTTCACTTTTTTTTAATGACAAATGCTCCCTCATAAAATTGCTTTGTTTTTCAATTAAAAAGCTTGATTAGTTTGAAATATTCAATTCATATAGTAAAATCAAATTAAAGAATCATAAATCAGCAAAAGAAAATTCTACATTCGTTTTTTAAATAAGTACCCTATCGAGAACAACTATCATACTTGCAAATAACCATCTCTCCTGCAACAAAAAAAATAAAAAATATTTAAATTGATTCATTCGTACACTATGCAATTTTATTTTATTTTATTCTTGCAAATAGCACCTAGATCTCCTGCGTTGGTTTTTTTTTTTTATAGTTTATTACTTTTTTGTATGCAATTTGTTACCCAGGTTTTGTCCACTGTAAAGTACCTTATGATCTTGAACATATATTGATTTAATGTGAGATATAATATTGAAGATAATAAATAATATAATAAATCTTTCTTTAACAATTTAAGTTTTTAGATGAGGTGATAATTTAATATGGTATCAGAGCGTAGGTATCAAAAGTTCATGAGTTCAAGACTCATCGCTACCCACTTAAAAAAAATTAAAACTATTCAAATGCAAAACTCAAAAACTAACTCTGCATGTACAATTTAAGCAAGCAATCATGGTAGAAAAAAAAGAAACAACTATGCAACAATTGATAAATAAATAAATAAAAAAGAAAAGAAAATTAGTTACATGTAGGTGGACTACATATATAGTCTACATTTGAGCCGAATGCTCAACTCTTAATATATATCATAATAAGGAGTGTAGATTTAATTCTAAAATCAACTGAAATCATTTAAGATTACACACAAAGTTAAGATATGCATAATTAAAAAATAATCTCTTTCATTATTAGAAACCGTAGGAGATATACTACTCGTGAAATTAAATATAATTTGGGGTCGAAGTCATAAAAATAGTGAGCAAATAACAAAAGAAAAATATTTTCTGATAGAAGATACGATAAAATCTGGAAAATATTTTGGATGTATGCGTTAGAATATACGATCCATTTTACATGAAAAAGTCATAAAATTTAAGAACATCTTATGAGGCCCTTGGAGTTTAACATTTTTCTCTATGAGAGGGATCAATATAGTTTGAATACGAGAATTGAGAACTGACATTAAAATAAAATAAGTTCTCAAGATTGAGAATATAGATGACTCAAACGTGAATGAATATAATTGGATTACAAATTAAGTTTAATGCCATATTAAAAATCATGAATTTTTATTTTAAAATAAATAGATATTAGGTGAAGTATCCAATAAGTATGGACCTGTTTTAGGTTTTGGAAGAGCAAGATATGACACTCAGGGGATCTAATTTTCAAATATAAGCCCATCTTGAGTTTGGGATTGAATCGTGGTTTCATTGGTCTTTTTCAAAATATCAAGGTTGGCATGAACATATCATGTGCTTAAAGCCGAGGCTTGTTTGTGAAAATGTCTAAAGCCAACTCTAAATCATCTTTATTTTTTTTCCCTTCATGTAATAAGATTGGAGTTGCCTTCTTAACTTGGACCCCCTATTTCAATTTCACTCCAACAATCTTTATACTTTTAATTTATTCTTATTTCGTGGACTCTCTATTTTAGTTTCACTCTAACAGCTTCTCTATTTTAATAACTCTCTATTATTATTTTACTCCAATATATCTCTATTTTGATTAAATACACCATTTTTATTTTTTTATTTATGCTTTTCAATAGATTTATATTCCATAAATCATTCATTTATGTCTTGTATTTTCGATAATAGCTTTATGTTTCATCAATCATTTTTTTATGTATTATATTGTCAATGGAAGAATTTTTTGTTAAAGTAACAACTATATGTTCCATCGACTTTGAATTCCATCAAATTTATGTTCTCTCACCTTTTGTCATTTTTTTTGTGTATTGAGCGCTTTTTCTATCATCATATTTCTTTTTGTGTTTAAAGGTATGAAGTCTAATTATCAATGCATACAATATTTTGATTATTTTGACTCTAATGAGGAGTTAGCATTAGTTCAACTATTGGCCAATGAACATAATAAATGACGTAGGATACAATATAATAAACATTGTGGTTCAAGACCTATCCATGCTTACTTATGGAGAGATAGGCTACAAGATCATAAAAAACTTTACTACGATTAATTATTTTGCAGAAGATCCAATTTATTTTCCAAATATTTTTCAAAGGAAGTTTCAAATGATTCATTCATCATTTTGGCGAATTCAATATAAAGTAGAAGCCTACAATCCATATTTTATTTGAAAACAAAATTATGCTGGACATTGAGGTATGTCTTCTTTGTAAAAGTCCATAGTTGCAATAAAGATACTTGCCTATGGAGCTATTGCGGATTTAGTGGATGATTATGTTAGAAAAGGAGAAAGTACGGTCATTGAGACTTTGAAAAAATTCGTGCAGGTAATGGTAACAATATTTTCTGATGAGTACTTGAGGCATCCCTGGAATGTTAGGAAGTATTGATTGGATGCATTGTAAGTGGAAAAACTGTCCAACTGCATGGAATGTTATGTATAGTGGCCATATTCATGAACCAACAATAATTTTAGAAGCTGTAACTTCATATGATCTTTGGATATGACATACATTTTTTTTTTGGTTTACCTGGTTCTCTTAATTATATAATATTTTGAAGCGGTTATCAATCTTTACTAAATTGGCTAAAGGACAAGTCATTAAAGTCAATTATCCGATCAATGGACATAATTATACAATGGGTATTATCTTACTAATGGCATATGTGACACTTGAGATTTTCTTCACATTCATAATTAACTGTTGCATATCTCTTCATGCATTTCAATGTGCATTTCTTTTCTTGAATATGTGTTTTTTAGTAGTTACTATTCACAATGGAATTTGACTATTTAATTTGCTCGAATTAGTATTTTTCTTAGGCCACATGACTCTTAGGAGAAATGAGAAAAATGAGAACTTGAGCATTGAACCTCGACAACGTGTGTTTAGAAAATAGATTTCGGTTCGTGTGAATAGTGAAACATTAGAAATATAATTATTGAACTAGCTAACTTTTAATTGAGTTTTGGCCTAGGTTTGACTAAGTCTTTATAAGCAATTGACCTAAAATATATATACACACATACTATATAACCTAAATACACATACATATACAATATACTTAGCAAAAATAAAACAAACCGACCCCCCAAAACCCCAAGGAACGCGACAGCAAAGGCAAGGGAGAAAAAAAGAAATTTCACCTCTAACTCTTCATTGTGTGCTCTTCTAAGCTTGTATCAAGGGTCTTCCACTTCTGTTAAGTCTTCTTGTTTTATCTTTAAGGTCATTAGGTGAGGGAGTTTGCATATTTTACCATGTATATGTTTATGTTAACTTATGAACTTCTTAGATATGTTGATTATAGCTTGTGAATTGCTTGAATCATACTTAATACATGTTTTAAATGCTACTTAGACCTTACTTGCTTAGTTTAATAGCTTCCTCGGTGATTTAATGCCAAGTTTCAATTGTAGGAGAAGATGAATAGTATTATTTTTAGGGTTTTGTCAAAGTTGGCTTAAGGGATTGAATTTATGTTATCTATAGATGTCTTTAATGATAATAAACATAGAATAATGATTGTATATGTTTAAATTGCTCAGAACTTAGGTAAAACGCATAATTAGCTCGATTTACAAAGGGATTTCGGGTGAAATGCAAATCTGGGTGGAATTGAACCTTATATTAGGTGTTTATAGGGTGAGGAAGTGTTAAATATGTGGTTATGTCACCTAATTGAACTCCAGATAAGGCACTTGTAGTTTAAACACATAAAAGGAATTGCAGGGCTTTTGCAGTAGCTGAGGGTTAAAAGGTCTAGAAGGTGTCATAAAGTGTCATTAGAAGATTCAAATAGCTTAATTGGGAATTCGGAACCTAGTGCTTCGGTTTTGAGTTAAATAGCTTAAGTTGACAAAGGGAAAAAATGAATAGTTGAAGTTAGATGCTTGTCATTTACTTCTATGTGATTAATTTGATGTTAACTGAGATTTGATTAAGTTGTTTTAGTAATTCATGAAATGTGAAGAACTTGTCCCCATTTTATTATATTTGTCTATTTCGTGCTAAAAGCTTATATTATAACTATTTGTGAGGGCAACCTACTTTGTCGTCCCTCACCTATGATTACTTGATTTTCGTGATCGTGAATCGGGTTGCGTAACCTTTTCGGATATGGTAGTGTTGAGAAATTCAGACAGCTTCGAGCTGTCGGTCTAGCTCGGCTACCATGGTGTCTATTCCCTTTCTCGTGAGGCATACTCCCATACCCCAGAGGCGTGGTTCACCTCGTTGAGGCATACGGACCTACCTCAGGAGAATAGGTCGTAGGATCAGGGTACATCCAGAGTACCCCATTGGAGAAATAAAGGGTTTGTTAGCATTTGTTATCAAAGATCATGGTTTGTGGTTCGATATCAAAGACAAAGAAGATGAACCGTATTCTTTAAAATGTGATTAATGTTTATTCGATTGACTTGTTTTAATGTGTTATTTGTGTTATTAGCTTTGTTGCATTGCACGAAATGATTTTCGAAAACAACCCTTGTTTATTGTATCCTTTTCCTCGTTGAGCAATTGTGTTGTTCACTCATCTTTTAACATGTTTCAGGAGTAGCTGAGGTAGAATCCCAGCTGGTAGTAGTAGAAGAAGAGGAAATGCAAACTGAGCTATTGCCTTGACTGTGTGTTGACTAAGGTTGGAAGTTGTTTGTGAAGATGTGACTTGATGTGCTTATGTTTTATTTTGAGACCTTTGAGGTCTTGCATGTATTTGTGTTTGATTTAGTGTATTGTAACTAAAGTTGTAGTCTTGAATGGGTTGATAGGGTAGTTGGTATGTAATAACTAAAGAATACTTTATTGTCTTTGTTTGCATGCATGTGTGGTAAGTAATTGGCAAGTGGACTTAATATATGAATATGACTTGTAGTTATAGCTAGAGTGGTATGATAAACAAACTTATAACTTAGAATTTCAATAATTATGCAATGCATGCCTATGTGCTGAACTTTTACTAAGCTAAGGCCCGGAGGGCCTTAGTATGATGTAAGATAATATGATGTTGAAGAATGAGACTGATTGAAGAATGTGGAGTATGGTCTTGTGCATGTATTTTGCTATTTGCAGGTTTCTAGAAAGTCCACGGTATAAAAAAAACTCTATCTGTGTACCGGGTCCGGACTTGACCTATAGTGTGGGGTTGGGTTCGGGGAATTACATTTAGGTAGTATCAGAGCTAATTGAATGCATGAGCCATGATATGTTTATCAGTATGTGGGGTAGAGGTCCTTATGTGAAAGTTGAGTTGTATGATTATGTGATTATTTGATTATCTAAGTGAATGATTGATTAAGTGGAAATATGCTAGCTTTGAAATGAGTAAAAGAAGTGTATATTGTATGATATTGTGTGAATATGAAAAGGTTTAAAGTAGGATGCATGTAAAGTGTTTTATATGTTGTCTTACGTGTACAAGATGTCTTGAATGTGAATAGGTTATTTGAATGTGATATCTATTTGCCTATTATAATACCTATTTCTTCTAGTACTAAGATGAGAAGATGGAGACCTAGGAGGCAGCCGGAGGAGGCTCCGAGGCAGGATGTTCCTAGATAGAATGTTAGGCCGGCAGGGAATGATCAACTAGGGTAGGAACCAACCAATGCTCAGGTTATGGCCTCAATGGCCACATCAATTAATTCCATTACACAGTTAATGACTCAACAGGGTCAGCCAGGAGTTGGTCGGGGTAATTCGGGAGCCAGAGCCGAGGGTAGTGGTACCACAGGTGGTAATCTGCTTGATAAAGTCCTACATCATGGGGCATACAGTTTCTATGGAGAATCAGATGACATGAAGGCTGAGATGTGGTAGAATAAAGTTGAGAAGGTAACTGTTGCTCTTGAATGTACTGATGAGAGAAAGATTTTGTATACTGTGTTCTTACTTGAGGGTGATGCTGAAGAATGGTGGCGTACCGTGAGGGAGAGATGGGACACCGAGACGGTGCAACATATATAAGCTAACATTGTTAGAGAATTCGGAGATAAGTACGTATCAGTGGTGGCTCGTGAAAGACATCAGGAGGAATTTATATCTCTCAGGCAGGGAAATATGACTGTTGACCAATATGAGGCTACATTTACTAGACTTTCCCGATATGTGCCAGCGTTAGTACAGCCTGAGGACATGAGAATTCAGAGATTCATTCGGGGTCTGAGAGGTGACATTCAGCTCAATTTGTCTATGCAGGATTATACAACTTATTCCGCAATGGTTAGAGCAGCAGTGAGATTCGAGAAACGCAAGGCAAATTTGTTGGCGGAGTCTAATCAGCCTAGTAAACGGCAGTATCAGTTTCAAAGTCAGGGGTTTCAGAGGCAGTATTAGTAGCCTAGCCAGGGTCAGCAGCAGAGACAGACTCAGAGTTATTTGGGACCCGTCCAGACTCAGTCACAAACGAGGCCAGTTCAGAGTCAGACTCGACCTATTGCAGCTAGGTCTCAGCAGGGTAGTACGGCTACATCCACATACAAAGCCCCTACAGGAGGCGCTGCTGCAAGGAAAAACCAGCAGTGCAGTCACTGTAATCGTAAGGGCCACTCAGAGGCAGAATGTTAGAGGAAGTTGGGCCAGTGCATAGGTTGTGGTAGCGACCAACACAAGGTTAGAGATTGCCCCAGATTCAAATAGGGGTAGGGTCAGACATCCGGTCAAAGTGCTCAGACCAGAGCTCCAGGTGCAGCTCCAGTTCCATGAGGCCAGACACGAGTGTTTGCTTTAGACTAGGAGGAGCTCCCCGACACGACCGTAGTGGTAGAAGGTACTTTTCTTATTAATAATCAGACAGTCGTAGTTTTGATTAATACCGGGGCCACACATTCTTTTATCACCCCTATGTATGCACAATCTGTTGCTTTAAAAATTGATAAACTGCCATATAAGATTGAAGTAGGCAATCCTATGGGCACAAAATTTGTTACGGAATATGTATGTACACAATGTGATATTTGCATTGAGGGACGCACGCTCCCTGTTGACTTGATTATCTTACCATTTCGAGACTTTGAAATCATTATGGGGATGGATTGGTTAGGAAAGTATTATGCTTATTTGGATTGTAGAAGAAAAATTGTAACACTAGAAATACCTGATCAACCTGTCGTTAAAATTGTTGGAAGTCGAAAATCCACTGGGACTTGCATAATTTCTTCCATTAAAGCAACCAAAATGCTGGGAAATGGTTGTGAAGCATATTTAGCTTATCTAATTAATCAACCTAGGGATAAACCGAAATTGAATGAGGTATCTGTTGTAAAAGATTTTTCGGGGGTATTTCTTGAAGATTTGCTTGGGTTGCCACCTGACCGAGAAATATAATTTATAATTAATTTATTGCTAGGGACTAACCCTATTTCTAGAACTCCAACTCCATATAGGATGGCTTCCCCTGAGTTGCACGAGTTGAAAGTTCAGTTGCAGGGCTTACTTGAAAAAGATTTTATACAACCTAGTTCTTCACTATGGGGTGCCCCTGTGTTGTTTGTAAAGAAGAAAGATGACACTCTACGTTTGTGTATTGATTATTGGGGTCTTAATCAGGTGATGGTAAAGAATAAATATCCATTGTCATTGATTGAAGAACTGTTTGATCAATTGCAATGTGCTATAATGTATTCTAAATTTGATTTGAAACAAGGCTATTACCAGCAGAGAATCCAGAAAGAAGATGTGCCCAACACTGCTTTTAGAACTAGGTATGGCCACTAGAATCTGTTGTACTACCATTTGGGTTAACAAATGCCCCAGCCGCTTTTATGGACTTGATGCAGAGAGTGTTTAAACTATACCTAGACCAGTTTATTGTGATTTTCATTGATGATATACTGGTATACTCGAAGTCCAAGGCAGAACATGAAGAACACTTGAGGATTGTGCTGCAAACTTTGCAAAAACATAGGTTATTTGCTAAATTTAGCAAGTGTGAGTTTTGGTTGAGACATGTTGCCTTCATGGGGCACATAATTTCTCAGGATGTGATTTCTGTGGATCCAGCAAAGATAGAAGTGGTGTTAGCGTGGAAGAGGCTTGAAACTGTTACAGATGTTTGTAGTTTTCTGGAATTAGATGGTTATTACAGGAGATTTGTCAAAGATTTCTCCAAGATTACAGGACCTCTGACTTAGTTTACTCAAAAGAAAACAGTGTATGATTGGAATGATAAATGTGAGGCCAGTTTTCAGGAATTAAAGAAGAGACTGACCACTGTTCCTATTCTTGCATTGCCTAAGGGAACAAATAACTTCGTGATTTACAATGATGCTTCTAAGGAAGGTTTGGGTTGTGTTCTTATGCAAAATGGTAAGGTAATAGCATATGCTTCGAGGAAATTGAAGCCTTGTAAGCTTAATTATCCTACACATGATCTGTAGCTTGCTATTATTGTCTTTGCTTTAAAGAAATGACGACATTATTTGTGGGATAATAAGTTTGAAATTTTCACTGATCACAAAAGCTTAAAGTACTTATTTTCACAGAAAGACTTAAACATGAGGCAGAGGCGTTGGCTAGAGTTGTTGAATGACTACAACTGTGATATTAGCTACCTGTCAAGTAAAGCTAATACTGTTGCAGATGCTTTAAGCCGAAAGGCTACTATGGCCAGTTTAATTATAAAGAATTAGGAGTCCATGGAGGAATTATGTCGGTGGAAACCAGAGGCTTTAGAGACAGGTATACAATTTGCAAGTTTACAAATTCAGTCTCTATTGTTGTTTAGAATCAGGGAAACACAACAATCTAATCCTCAACTATTGAAGATTCTAGAAAGTCACAAGGGGGGAGTCAGATATTAAGTTGCACGATGATAGTCTACTGAGATACAAGGGTAGAATTTGTATCCCTGGTGACTTGGCTTTGAAGAATGAAATTCTTGCAGAGGTACACAGTACTAAATACACTATTCACCCTGGTAGCACCAAGATGTACAGAGACTTGAAACAAAACTTCTGGTGGAACAATATGAAGAGGGAAATGGCTAATTATGTGGCTAAATGTTTGACTTGTCAGAAAGTTAATGCTGAACATTAGAGACCTACAGGATTGTTGCAACCATTGGCTATTCTTGTGTGGAAATGGGATCATATCACCATGGATTTTGTGTTTGATTTACCGAGATCACCAAGAGGTAATGATTCTGTATGGGTTGTGGTTGATAGGTTGACAAAAACCTCACATTCATTGCTACAAAAAAGACAGACAGTCTTGACAAGTTAGTTGAGCTATATATTGAGAATATTGTGAGGCTGCATGGGACTCCAGCTAATATTGTGTCAGATAGGAATCCCAGGTTCATATCACAGTTCTGGCAGAAGCTACAGAAGGCTTTGGGGACCAATTTGAATTTCAGCACTGCATATCACCCGCAGATGGATAGTCAGTCGGAGAAGACTATCAGGATACTAGAAGACATGTTGCGAGCTTGTATTCTAGACTTTGGTAAGAGTTAGGAGATGTACTTGCCACTTGCAGAGTTTGCTTATAACAACATCTATCAGGCTACCATTGGCATGGCACCTTATGAAGCACTTTATGGGTATAAATGTAGATCTCCACTTTATTGGGATGAGGTTGGAGAAATGAAGACAGTCGATCCTACTTTGATGCCTGAAATGGTTAAGATGTTTGATAATCTGCAATTTATCAAGAAGAGAATGCTTACAGATCAGAGCCAACAAAAGAGTTATGCTGACAGATACCGGCGTGACTTGGAGTTTGCTGTAGGTGATCATGTATTTTTGAAAATCTCTCCGCGTAAAGGTTTGATTCGGCATGGAAAAGGTGGTAAACTCAATCCTAGATATATGGGACCGTTTGAGATTATCGAGAGGGTTGGTGATTTGGCTTACAGATTAGCATTACCTCCAATTTTAGCAAATTGCATGATGTATTCCATGTGTCAATGTTGAGGAAGTATCAGCCAGATCCTTCACACATTCTGGAGCTGGAACCTTTGAAAATCAGTGAGACTTTGACTTATGTTGAAAAACCTCTTCGAGTTGTAGATAGAAAGGTTTAGGAGCTTAGGACTAAAAGTATTCTGATGGTAAAGATTCTATGGGATCATCATGGAGTAAAGGATGCCACCTGGGAGAGGGAGGATCAGATGAAAGATAGATATCCCGAGCTTTTCGCCGAATCATGTAAGAATTGTGTGGACGCAATTAGTTTAAGGGGGAGAGGATGTGATGTTCGAGATTTTCTTCACATTCATAATTAACTGTTGCGTATCTCTTTGTGAATTTCAATGTGCATTTCTTTTCTTGAATATGTGTTTTTTAATGGTTACTATTCACAGTGGAATTTGACTGTTTAATTTGCTCAAATTAGTATTTTTCTTAGGTCACATGACTCTTAGGAGAAATGAGAAAAGTGAGAAGTTAAGCAATGAACCTCGGGAACGCGTGTTTAGAAAATAGATTTCGGTTCGCGTAAATAGTGAAACATTAGAAATATAGTTATTGAACTAGCTAACTTTTAATTGAGTTTTGGCCTAGGTTTGACTAATTCTTTATAAACATTGAACTAAAATATATATACACACATACTATATAGCCTAAATACACATACATATACAATATACTTAGCAAAAATAAAACAAACCAATCCCCCAAAACCCCAAGGAACCCGACAACATAGGCAAGGGAAAAGAGAAGAAATTTCACCTCCAACTCTTCATTGTGTGCTCTTCTAAGCTTGTATCAGGGTTCTTCCACTTCTCCTAAGTTTTCTTCTTGCATCTTTAAGGCTATTAGGTGAGGGAGTTTGCAAATTTTTCCATTTATATATTTATGTTAGCTTATGAACTTCTTAGATATGTTGATTATAGTTTGTGAATTGCTTGAATCATACTTAATACATGCTCTAAATGCTACCTAGGCCTTACTTGCTTAGTTTAATAGCTTGCTTGGTGATTTAATGCAAAGTTTCAATTGTAGGAGAAGATGAATAGTGTTATTTTCGGGGTTTTGTCAAAGTTGGCTTAAGGGATTGAATTGATGTTATCTATAGATGTCTTTAGTGATAATAAACATAGAATAATGATTGTATGAGTTTAAATTGCTCGAAACTTGGGTAAAAAAGCGTAATTAGCTCGATTTCCAAAGGGGTTTCGGGTGAAATGCAAATCCGTGTGGAATTAAACCTTATATTAGGTGTTTATAGGGTGATGAAGTGATAAATATGTGGTTATTTCACCTAATTGAACTCCGGATAAGGCACTTGTAGTTTAAATGCATAAAGGGGATTTCGGGGCTTTTGCAGTAGTTGAGGGTTAAAGGGTGGTTTCAAGGGTCTAGAAAGTGTCATAAAGTGTCATTAGAAGATTCAAATAGCTTAATTGGTAATTCGGAACCTAGTACTTCGGTTTTGAGTTAAATAACTTAAGTTGACAAAGGGGAAAAGTGAATAGTTGAAGTTAGATGCTTGTAATTTACTTCTATGTGATTAATTTGATGTTAACTGAGATTTGGTTAAGTATTTTTAGTATTTCATTAAATGTGAAGAACTTGTCCCCCTTTTATTATATTTGTATATTTCATGTTAAAAGCTTATATTGTAACTATTTACGAGGGCGGCCTACTTTGTCGTCTCTCACTTGTGATTACTTTATTTTTGTGATCGTGAATCGGGTTGCGTAACCTTTTCGGACATGGTAGTGTCGAGAAACTACAGGCATCATCGGGCTGTCGGTCTAGCTCAGTGACCATGGTGTCTATTCCCTTTCTCACTAGGGCATACTCCCATACCCCAGAGGCGTGGTTCACCTTGTTGGGGTAAACGGACCTACCTCAGGAGAATGGGTCGTAGGATCGGGGTACATCCAGAGTACCCCATTTGAGGAATAAGGGGTTTGCCTACATTTGTTATCGAATATCATGGTTCATGGTTTGAGATCAAAGACAAAGAAGATGAACCGTATCTTTTTAAATGTGTTTAATGTTTATTCGATTGACTTGCTGAGCTAGAACCCCAGCTCTTAGTAGTAGAAGAAGAGGAAGTGCAGACCGAGCAATTGCCTTGACTGTGTGTTGACTAAGGTTGGAAGTTGTTTGTGAAAAATGTGACTTAATGTGCTTATGTTTTATTTTGAGACCTTTGAGGTCTTGTATGTATTTGTGTTTGATTTGGTGTATTGTAACTAAAGTTGTAGTCTTGAATGGGTTGATAGGGTAGTTGGTATGTAATAACCAAAGAATGCTTTACTGTTTTTGTTTGCATGCCTATGTGGTAAGTAATTAGCAAGTGGACTTAATATATGAATATGACTTGTTGTTATAGCTAGAGTGGTATGATAAGCAAACTTATAACTTAGAATTTCAATAATTATGCAATGATGTCTATGTGCTGAACTTTTGCTAAGCTAAGGCTTGAACGGCCTTAGTATGATGTAAGATAATATGATGTTAAAGGATGGGATTGATTGAAGAATGTGGAGTATGGTCTTGTGGTTGTATTTTGCTATTTGCAGGTTTCCAGAAAGTTCTCAGTACAGAGGATACTCTGTCTTTGTACCGGGTCCGGACTTGACCTATAGCATGGGGTTGGGTTCGTGGTGTTACAGTATATATCTGCCTTGATCAATATTTGATAAAACTATACCAGCTCCCCAAGGCAACAAGAGAAAGAATTTTGTTGCAATTCAAAAGCCAACTAGGGAAGATGTGGAACGTGCATTCCAAGTGTTCTAAGCTCCACTACAAGAAAATGACTCTCGTACGGTGGATTTTTTCCATAACCAATTAGCGAGAGAATGGCAACGAAAAAATATAGTTCGTAGACTTTCTGTGGCCAAATTGGGCGCGGTGAAGTGGCGCCGAAAGTTGGCTACGGATTAGCGACATACTATAATTTTAATTATAAAAAAATGAATGAAAAATAATATTTTGTGGCCGGCCAAATAGCCACGGATTAAAGATAGACTATATTTATTGTTCTAAAAAAATTAAAATATAAATTTTTGTAGCCATGTCATGGCAAATTTGCTATGGAATGACGGCATATTTTTTAAATAAAAAAAATCATAGTCTGTAGCCATGCCGTCGCAATTTAGTCACGTATTAGCTACAAAATATATCTTTTATTTATATTTTTATTTTTTATTGATAGGTAATAAAATATTAATATTAAAAAATAAATAAATAAAGAATTTTCGAAGCCTTATCATCGCCCATTAGTGACTGCATGGCTACGAACTATCACGTATTTTTTTTTATTTAAAAAAATATTCGTTGCCTTTCTATGGCTATTTTTGAAAAGTAATAAAAAAATAAAATATTTTTAATTCCAATAAAAATATAACAATATAAAATATTGATAAAAAAAATAACACCATTTTAACATATTCGCAGCCATGTGGTGGCCATTGACCATGAAATGGCTTTGGACTTGTATGTGTCCGTAGCCAACCCATAGCCAATAGCCACGACTGCGGACTTTTAAATAAAAATAAAGTATATCGCTTTTAATTTGAATTATAGAAGCGTGGTTCAACCTACAATAGAGGACAATGTCATGTGACTTGCAAGATTTCCAAATAATAACAAACTTGGTTTGTATTTCATTACCATGTGTATTTTTATAAAAAAATCTCATACACATTCAATAATCGTTTCAATCAACTTAACATGTTTTCATTAAATATTGTGTTAATTAATTAACATTCAACTTAATAGTTTGGAAACTCTCACATTTAGTTTGAACTTCATAAACAAGCAAAATATGAAGATATCAACATCTTTTTGTACTTTTTCCAATTCATTAACAAGTTAAAAATAGATACAATTACATATTCGTAACCATTGGCCATGGAAAGGCAATAGATAAATTTGGTCCATAACCATGTGGTAGCCATTGTCTATGGAATGGCTACAGACTTGTATGTATTCATAGCCAATCCATAGACAATGGCCATGACATAGCTACGGATTTTTAAATAAAAACAAAGTATATCGCTTTTAATTTGAATTATAAATGTGTGATTCGACCTACAATAGTGGACAATGCCATGTGACTTGCAAAGTTTCTAAATAATAATAAACTTGGTTCGTATTTCATTACCATTTGTATTTTTATAGAAACATTTCATAGACATGAAATAATCGTTTCAATCAACTTAATATGTTTAATCAAACATTGCGTTAATATTAATTAATGTTCAATCTAATAGTTTAGAAACTCTTACATTTAGTTTGAACTTTATAAACAAGTAAAATATCAAGATATTATGTTTTCATACTTTTCCTATTTATTAATAAGTTAAATATAAATACAATTAAATGTCCGTAGTCATTCCGTCACCATTGGCCACAAAAATGCTACGGATAATATTAGTCCATCGTAACGCAATGGCTATTGGCCATAGAATGGCTACGGATTATTACATGTATGTAGCCAATCTGTAGCCTTAAAAAAATGTCATCCATACTACGGGGACAAAAAGAATACGGATAATATTAGTACATAGCCATGCGATGGCCATTGACCACGAAAAGACTACAGACTATACACGTACATAGCCAATCCGTAGCCATTGGACATTTTCGTAGCCTTTCCGTCACCGTGGCCTTTATGAAAATAAAATGTCATCCATATTGGAGGCCATGGAAAGGCTACGGATTATATTGGCCGCGGAAAGACTACGGACTATATGTAGTCAATCCGTAGCCATTGGACATTTTGTAGCCTTTCCATCGCCATTGGGCTTTATGAAAAAAAATGTAACCTCTATGTCCCTGCTAGACGAGGGCACGGGTCAGTTGTTACCCTCATCTGGCTTGGACACAGGCTATAGAATTTGTTTGTCATTCTGTTGCCCGCGTTTCTTCTCAGCTACAACTAGGAACTTTTTTTGAAAATTTTTCATTCCCCCCTACTATTGTCCCTCTCTTTTCTCTCTCTATGAAAATTTTCTCTCTTCTCTCTCTTTCTAGGGAAAAACCATTGCCACTAAGAGCACCATGTCTGCTACCACCACCATTAAGGGCATTACCAATACCACTAAGGGTACCACTACTAACACCAAAAGCATACCAGCACTACTAGCACTACCAAGGGCATTATTACTACCACCACCACGAGCACCACTAAAGGCACCACCAATACTACCAACACCACCAAAGGCACCACTACTACCACGACTATTACCACTACCAAGAGCACTACCGCCACCACCAAGAACACTACCACTATCATCTTATCTCTTTCTATAGGTAAATAATTTAAGGTTTACATATATCTGTATATTTATCTCTCTCTTTCTTTCTATAGTTTACACATATATATGTATATATATATGTGTGTGTGTGTATATATATGTGTGTGTGTATCTATCTATATATATATATATATATAAATTTAGATCTTTTACTTGTTCAATTTTTAATTTTTGTATTTAATATATGTTTTATGATTATTTAATTTTATATTTTTTTATAATTTTATTTGGTGAAATAATTGAGCCATGTGCTAATTTAGAATTGAATATGTTGTTTTGTGGCTTCTCAATCCATAGTTTCATTTCTTTTAGCATTTAATATGTGAAATAATGGAGTTATGTGCTAATTTGTAATTGAAATATTGTAGTCGTGTACTAATTTAGAATTGAAATAATAGAATCATTTACTAATTAAGAATTAAAATAATGGAGTCATGTATTAATTTATATTTTTTAAGTATGCACCATGTTTAGAGGTCCATATGCATATGTTAATATCGATATATTGAATATGAAATGCTATTTGGTTGGTAGTGCTATTCTTTTGTTATATAGCGAAAATTGAATATGTTATTTTGTGATTTTCCATACCATAGTTTCATTTCTTTATAGCATTGAATATGTGAAATAATAGAGTTATGTGCTAATTTATAATCAAAATAATGGAGTCATGTACTAATTTAGTTCAAATCAAGGAAAAATTAAAAGTTGTCACGTGGTTCTTGATGTCGTGCTGCGATATTTGTGTTAAAATGCCTCGGATATGCAAATGCAAGATCGAGGTGATCAACCAGTCGAAAGCATACTGCACACCACGTAAACGAGATGATTAGAAGACAATAAATAGATCATCTTAGTTTTTGTTTGTAAATTTTTAATATTATTTTTTATAGGTTTTTTTTTAATAAATATTAAAATTTATGTAAAACTTAATTTGTATATTTAATTTTAATTTTTTGTAAATATTAATTTTTTTACATTTTATTTTTTTATTTTTTATTTTTATTTTTTAAAATTAAATAATTAATTGGCGATGGAATAGCTATAGAAAGTTGGGCGAGGAATTAACTACGAAAGTTATGCTACATAATGACATTGGATATTTGGCTATGAAATAGCTACGAAAGTAGGGCTACAAAATGGCGACGATCGTGAATAAATTAATTTAAATTAAAAAATCTAAATTAACAAAATGGCAACAAAAATTATATAAATTATTTTAAAATAAAAATTTATTTTGACTAGATTGGGGACGAAAATTAATAAAATAAAAAAATTGGGCGACGGAGTGGCTACAACCAATAATAGAATAATTAAAATTATTATTTAATTTGCCGACGGGTTGGCTACTGACACCGGAAAAAATAAATATCTATTAATTTTCAAAATTGGCGACCAAATGGTGACAAACATTGAGTTTTGCGACGGGCCAAAAACTACGCGCTATTTTTCGCCACCCATCCCAATGGGATGACGCCACGATGATAGAAACTGGCCGTTGCCCGAAGGATTTTTTCTTATAGTGCTCAATTTGTTATTGTTCGTGGACTTGCACGATTTTGGGATGTTGAAATGCTTAGAAATATCATGACAGCATACATTATAATGCATAACATGGTAATAGAAGATAAGAAAGAGGTTGGTAACTTAGATTTCAACTATGACTCCATTCGTGATAATTCAAATTCAACAGATTCATATGAATATACAGCTGAACGTACAAATTTTATTCAAACCCATTATTGTATTCGTGATCATGAGAGTCACGCACAACTACAAGAAGATCTTGTAGAACATTTATGGCAACTACATGGAAGCGTATGAAATAATTTTTATTTTCATGTAAATGATTAAAATTCAATAATTATTTTTTCTTTCAACTAAAAGTATCTTAGATAAATAATAAAGTTTTTCAATATCACACTACATGGATAATACCGAGAAAAAGAAACTACAGGCATAATAACGAGAAAAAGAAAACTACATAGATTATAAATACACTACAACCAACCATTTTTTTGCATGATTTCTTCTTGCTTCTTTCTCTAATAAACTAGCATTTTGAACATATCAAAGAGATCCTGTTTCATAATTCTCTCCTCATACTCCCGGTCCAATCTTTCCATCTTCTTTTCATGCATTTTTTGTTTGGACTCGATCAATAGTTGAATAGTTTTTGCAACCATCAAATCTTGATCATTTTCCAAAGATTTATTTTTTCACTTATCCAATCTTTTTTTTCTTGCATTTCTACCTGGTGGTCTTTTGTTTGAGGTGAAGGTATCATATACACTTGTATCATGGAGAAGAGGTACGTGGACTATCATCTTTAAATTTTTTTCGTTTCTTCAACTTTTTCTTTTTGCCTTCTTGTAGCCATTTTTGTTGATACCTTAGTATATTTCAACACTGCTCAAATTGAAAACATGATTTGTGTCATGCTTGGTACAACAATTTGGCATCTTGGATATGCATCAAATAATTAAAAAAATTCGTTAAATTTAATATATACTTGGACTGTCATCTTTAATTTTTGTTTCTTCGACCTTTCCTTTTTGCCTTCTTGTACAATTTTTATTGATACCTTAGCATATTCCAACACTGCTCAAATTGAAAAGATGATTTGTTTCATTCTTGGTACAACAATTTGGCATCTTGGATATGCATCAAGTAATTAAAAAAATTAGTTAAATTTAATATATAACATTCGCAAAAAATTATTTATACCTTATCTTGTTCAGTTTTCCCACTTTATGTTCTAGACTCGATTTGGGCATAACATCCACAAAATTTTTTTGTCGCACGATTAATAGTCAACCAGCGATGTAGGAGAGAATTTTCATTACTTCGAAAGGAAAATTTTATGTGCATGAAAATACTCATATATTTTATGTTAGTATATTTGATGTCTTTGATCGTTGACTTGCACAACATCTAAACTAATGCTTAGCCATACTGAAACAAGTAGCATATTTTCTTCTACTGTGAAGTTACTTTTTCGTGATACTTTTTTTTCCGAAGTTTACTTGTGGCTCAGTCAAAAAAGATGGAGTCGACTCAGCTAGAAAGTCGTTATCAAAACTTGAAATCTTGTGAAGAAAATTTATGTAGTATTAATTATTTTGCGAGTTCATCTATAAAAATAAAAATAAAATTAGAATAATTCAATTAACAATAAAAAAATAAGAATATTAAGAAAGAAATCATAATTTAAACTAATATGACTAAAACATAAATATAAAATTATAACAAGTTAAACATATAATAAAAAAAGATCCCAGTATTAATGAAAAACAAATTAGGTTATAAATATAATTAGTAACTTTTTAACCCTAAAAACTATTAACCTAAACTACCCAAAACACACCTCCCAAAAATAAACTCATTAGCATCATTCTCTCTTTCTATTTCCTTTATTCCTCTCATCCACCATCACTACACATACCATTATTACCATCAAACACCACCATAAGGCTGTCCTTAGTAGAGTCTCTAAAATAGAGACTCTACTATCGTATAATTATTACGTAACATAGTTCATTTGGTGAAACAAAAATTCATAAAGTAGAGATTAAAATCACCAAAAGTGGGCCCGGGTCTCTAAAAAGTACAGAGTCTCTAAAAATATTAACAAATCCGAAAATGGCATAGGAGGAGAATTTTTTCATCAAACCTTGGAGTTGAGCTCTTGGCTTGCTTAGGGAGGATTCTAGAGCATCTAGGAGCTTCACCACCTTGCCTACATCTTCATACGAGTGAGGGAGTTACATTTTTATAATTATCAAAGTTTATGTTCATATATTGAAATTTTTGATTTGTTGATTATTACTATAATACTTGTTATAAATGTTTAATATGTGTTTATTAGAGCCTATAGAGTAGACTTTTAAAGCCTGTTAGCAAATTTTATGGTAGAATGCATAGAATGATTGAAAGAGATGAAAAATAGTGCAGTGAATAGTGAAATCCAAAAATTTAGGGTTTTTTTATATATATAATTTGTTAATTAGATTGAATTGAGGCTTTCTTTAGGTGCTTTAGACATTAGTGAAACTAGACAAAGACTCACGTGAGGTTGAATTACCAAAAAATGAGTTAAAATGCAAAATTTGTTAACTTTAAAAAGGGGACTTTTCTCGTTGTGCAATCCGGGTGCGTTTGGGCTATGGTTTGGGTATCCTTGGGGGTAAAGAAACACTTTTGGTGCTTTCGTTACGTGAAAATGGAGTTCGGTTAGTATAGTTGTAATTCAAACCCACTCAGGGCCTTTCCGAGCTTTAACTTCTAAAATGGATTTTTATGATCTTAATAGGTGTCTTTGGGCTTAATTAAGAATATAGTATAATTAGGATGTGGTTTGGAAACTTTAAAACATGCATAGGAGAAAGAAATCTTGGTTAAAGAAAGGGGAAAAATAGTTTTTAGCTATTCTTGTTGCATTGAGAACTTGTTGTTGAGTTGATTTGTATTGTATTGACTATCCAAAGTATAATGAAGTTAATTGAGTTGATTGTGAGGAAAGATTTGGTTGATTGCTACTTTTAATTCTCTGAAGCCAATTCGTGCTATTGTGAACTTATATTGTGCATATATGTGAGGGCGACCTACTTTGTCGACCCTCTTATGTGTTATTTTATATCTTGAATGCTTGTGACTTGTCTCGGGGTTGCGCAACCTTATCGGACATGGTAGCGTCGAGAAACACAAGGCAGCATCGGGCTTGCCGTGCTTTCTCGACTACCATGGTGCCTATTCCCTTCTCGCTGAGGCATACTCCACTACCCCAGAGGCGTGGTTCACCTGCTGGGCATGGACCTACCTCATAAGAAAGGGTCGTAGGATCGGGATACATCCGGAGTATCCCAACTTGTTGGTGTATGGGTTTGCCGGCACTTGTGTAAAGTTCGTGGCTCGTGGTTCGAGATCAAAGATTTGAAGTGGAACCGTATCATTTTTAATGTGCTTAATTACTTGACTATTGATCTTGTTGTTTTATGTTATATATGACTTCCTGTGATTGCATATCATATTGCATGCCCCGGTATGCTGCATCACCTCCCTCACTGAGTAACTTAGGTTACTCATTCTTCATTTTAATATGTTACAGGGGTAGTTAGAATAACTACCCTGAGTGCCGTGTTGTGGGTTGCCTATCTCGCTGAGGTTGAATGCCTACATGTGAATTGTGTGAAGTTGTTGTTATATGATCTACTTTGAAGCTTGGCCTTGTATGTATTTGTTAGGCTTGAAGGAGTTTGTGTTGTAATTTAAAGTTTAAGCTCGTGTTATTGGTAATTGGGATGTAATATTTGAAGTTAGGCTTTACCGCTTTGAACGCATGCTTGTGTGAATGATGAAAACTAATTAGTTGGTTTGACACAAATTATAAGAAAGCTTGTTTGTTAATATAGAGTGGTATGATAAGTGGATTAAAAAGATAGAATTTCAATGAATTTAATTTTGTATGCTTGTGTGATATGTTGTTGGGTTCCAAGGCTCGGATAGTTTTGAGGAGCTAATTGGCTTTATGAATCTTGTGAACTAGGTTGTATGAATGGTTGATTGTGGTCCAAGACTTATATGTGATTGTTGGCAGGTTTCTAGATAGTCCTATATATAGGAGAAACTCCATCCGTTTTTCCTAAAATTTCGTGCCCGGAGTTTGAAATTGGATGAGAATAGCATGATAAATAGGAGTCCCAATCCTGTGAGGGATCGGGGCGTTACACGCACTACCATGCTTTACAACTCAAAAATTAAAATTTTACAGTTAAACCAAACATATAAGGACAGAGGGAGGGGGCGGTCCCCCCCTCCCCACCCCACCCCACCCCACCTCCAAAAAAAATAATATTTAATATATATTTTTTTGAAAAATAGATTTGGTCCCCCCAATAAATATTATAAAAGTTGTTAAAGTCCTCAAGATATGGGTTGGCTTGGTGGTAAGTTACACGTTTGTTTACATGGATGATGCGAGTTTGATTCACCATGGCTGTTGTATTTTTTTTGCTATTAGCCTAGTTGTAAAAGATAAAACATAACAATTTGCAAACTTGAAAGGTTGTGCTCTAAGCTACGGAAGAATTGGCCTCTAACCTGTAACCACAACATTGCAATTTGCATCCTCCTCCATTAGCTGTGTAAGGGATCTGTGATTTTTTTTGTAATCTTTGGACTTCATTTATCCTAAATAAAATTTTAACGTTTTATTTTGTTGTTTTTTTCCTTAGATCCCGAGCTATAATCTTCAATTCAGTCTTCTCCATTTGGTTCTTCCCAAATTCGATTATCACTTGTCTAAGGTAATATATCATTATTTATTAATTTTTTACTATATAATTTATAAGTACATAATTTTTTTGTTAATTTTTGTGTAATCTATTTATTTTACTTACATAGTTGTTTACTATATGTAGTTAATTTTTTTTATTATATGTTAAATATTACTTTTTAAATTGATAGAAAATAGAAATGATACTAATTTTAGTAGTACTTTATTTCTATAGTTGCATTATGTGTTTGCTAATTTTTTGTTAGTTTGTGTATGTCTATTAGATTTAGATCATATATATAATTTTTAATTTTAACTATAAAAATTGATTCTTTTTTTAACTAACAAAAAAATATACTGTACAAAAAATATTGTACCAAAAAAAAATTTTAGCCCCCAACACTCAACTTCTGGCTCCAGCAAACATAGCATACATCTGACAAGCATAATGGGTAGAACAAGGGCTCCCAATCCTAGGGAGTCCCAAATAGAGAGCCTGTTAGAGAGTTTTTTGCTAATCTACCTCCCTATAATAGCCAGTATAGGGAGGCTGTTGGAAAAGGCCTAATGAGCTATAGAGTTGGCCGTCTATGAGAACTATCAATAATGTTTTTTCTATATTCTTTTTGGGATAATTGAGAAAATTATTATACTATAATGTTAATTTGGATCAACATATGGAATGCAAATCCAGAAATTATATGTTCACTTTGATGTTCAATTGTTCAACTAACTGTTTTTCTTAAAGTCTCGGAAGTCTTGGGTTGATGTCCAATTGCTCCGCTAACTCTTCTCCTAAAAGCTTTAGAAGCCTGGGTTTTTGTGATTTGAAGCTATGAACATGACGTTACTGTGATCCAAGCCTGGAAATTTCTACACAACTCTAATTATTTCACAACTTTAGTTCTTAGAAGCAGTCTACTTTGCTAACTGTTCATTTTTGGAAGCTAAATCTAAAAGCTTTTGTTATTGTAGCTGGACAAGCATGCTCTAAGGAAGAAACTTGTTGAAAGCTCATTGATTTTGGAGGCTCAGAATGGCTCCTCTATTAAAATCTAGAGGAATCGTTGGATCCCCAAACTTTGAACCTACCTAAGCCTTCGAATTGATCTATTGGAGTTGGAGACTTGTTTATTCTTCGTTCTAATAATTGGAATCTTAACCTTCTTAGGGACTTTTCTCACGAATATTTTTTTTCCAAGATCATCAAGATTCTTAATCCTTCAATGCGATGTCCTGTTAAATTGCTCTAGGCACATTTCAAGTTGAGAATGATCTTGTTAAAAGTGGTTATTAAAAGATGATTGCCAACAAGGATTATTTGTCTCCTAACAAGGCTATTTCCTCATACCAGATCCTCAAAGGCCTCTGGAATTGAAGAGAATTTGGAGCCTCAAGGTTCTAAGAAAATGTCAAAGTTTTATCCAGATGGTCTATAAAAGAGTAAATTGCTTGCCGTCCCTTTGTATTTTGCTCGAAATACTCATTCACCCTCTGTGTTTTTAAAATAGGCTTAATTATCCCCCTATATTTTTTTGATTAAGCTAACGCACCCAAAATCTCTTATTCCGTAACAAACGTTACCAAATTAGTTAATTGATCGTTATATCCTTACATAAAGTTAAAATCGAAAAAACACAGGAGAATAATGAGCCTATTTTAAAAACATAGGAGATAAATGAGTATTTTGGGCAAAACACAGGGGGGCGACAAATAATTTACTAAAAGGATATTTTTGTCTAGCAATGAATTTATTTAAACCAAAAACATAAAAAAAATCGCATTTTAAGCACGTGTGTTACAATTGCTGTTAAATTAGACGATTTTTTAACAGAGGGGGACGATCAGCTACATTCCGAAAATCACAAAAGGGTAATGAGCCTATTTTAAAAAACATGAGGTAAATGAATATTTCGAGCAAAATACAAGAGGACGACAAACAATTTACTCGTCTATAAAAGGGGCCCTTGCGCCCAAAGATAATCTTTTTCAAAAACACTATTCTAAATCCCTCGTTCACTTTTTGCATAATCTGCATCCAAAAACTATTGAACATCTTTTTTTGGCAATAGAGTATGCAATGCTAGTTCATTGCACCGCTCTAGCTTCAGGTTGATCTTAACTTTAATTTAAATTTGAATAATGGTTTGTTGAGGTGTTGAAATATTGTTGCTTTGTTGGTTATGAGAGAACAATTATTGAATCTCGTATTCTTGTTGACCTACTGAAACATTTTGGTTAGAAGAAGCAAAGCTAAATTTGAAGGAATCCCCCCAACTATATGAAGACTTTATCAGATATCTCGTATTCCTTGGAAAAATTGGCCTTGGACTCTGGCACTTCACCTCCTGATGCCAACACTCATGTAGAGGTTCAAAATGGATTTATCTCAATTTGGGTCTTTTTGTCAGTCGTGATGCTTCTTTAATTAGTAAACATGCTGGTATTGCCACTGTTTCTAGGAACCATTTGCGCCAGCTAGTCGAGGATCAACAAAGAGAATTTGATACTGTTTATCTTTGCAAGCTAAAGTTTATTGGCACGAGTCAAGGCGCAAACTGCCTATGCAGTGCCCAGTCCCCAAAGGTGGAAGATTGGGCCAACCAACTACACCAAATTCACAAGTATAAATAAGGCAAATATAATTAGTTTATAGGATTCTGCCAATCCGTTATAAACTACCCTACCTAATTACTAACGCCCTTGTTGCAGACGCGATTGCTGTCGCCCTATACGAGCTCACCTCAAATCATTTACCTACTACTCTTCACTATGAGACCAGGCCTAACGATGACCACTATGACCACTCGAGCTTTGCAGAACAAGCAAGGTAGACAGTTGTGATACCTTTTGCCACACCGTCCTCATGCATCACTAACTATGTTCAGTTGCCTTGATCAAAGATGCTTGTCAACCAATCTTGAAGTCCAACATGATTTGACAACCCAAGACCAAAACCTGGGATCACTAAGAAAAGAAGGTGCAATCGATAAATAATTCTTCCTGATAAGTCTTATCTATCAAATAATAATGTATTTCTCAGATCACTATACTAATTTTCTTTACTCGTAACACTGGTCATTTTATAACAAACTGTCGTCGTCTCTACTTCTTGTTGAATTAGATAGCAAGTTGACTTTGATACAATTGGACACAGGCCAAGGCACAGACCGCCCATGCAATGCCTAGTCCCTAAGGAGGAGGAGGATGAACCCGCAAACTATATAGAGTCGACGACCATAAATAATCTAAATATAATCAGTCTAGAAGGGTCGACAACAATCACTATTTATATCACGAATATTACATGTTAGTAGACAATACGTATAAATATGTCTCGTGTGGCTACCGGATCGTGAGAATCTGTTAGTTTGAGAAATTATGCACTCAAAAAGGCTTGTACATTAGCCGGTTAGTTTAATTTCCTAATTTCATCAATTGAGTCAAAATACGTTAAGGTTATAATGCGATCAAGTATCATTCATATTTGTAGAAATGGAAATGATATCTCTAATTGGATTTGCTAGGTGTGCCAAACTAGATAACTTGCCCCAATTGGCTCACAAATTCTCCTTTTATTCTCAAGGAACCTTTTGCAAATGGACTTTTATATCCTTGGCTATAGGATGATGTATACTTCCTCTTCATAGGACAAGTTTCCCATTAACCAAAAAGAAAAGAAAAAAAAAAGAAGATTTTCCAATTTCCTTTTATTACATAAAGGCCAAATCTTAAAGACAATTTAATAATGTATCAATGTCGAAGATGTCATGCCTTGTTTATTTATCTCCAAAAGAAAAATAATCACAAGCGAAATGGGTCCCCAATGAGTAATTAGTCCATGATTAACTGACCAATTAACATATTAATTTGCTTTATTTATTTATTTATTTAAGAAATGTATAAGTCATTTTATATTATTTGAGATGTTACATATAAAAATTAATATCGAAACTTCTCGCATTAATTAACATATTAATTTGCTTCACAATACCTCGAATACTCCGCCAGAATCCTAATACAATCTTCAAACATGTGCCATGCGATGCAAATTCGGATATTCAACTTTAAGCATGGCTAAAGTCCGCAACCACATTGCCATCCTCTATTATATAACCAGTCAATATAGCTAAATTCCAATTTCCGAATGTTACCAAATTTTGGCGACTGGCGTACCGAAACCTTGTTTGTCATTTTGCCATTTTGGTGCTATCATGTGTCACAGAAGGTCATAGAAGAGTACATGAGCAAGAGACCAAAATTGCCTAGACAACTGACTTTGTTGAAAATTTGTTCAGTCCAACTAATTATTTGAATCAGTTTTGTTTTGAATAATATAAAAATTCAATTAGTAGAATTTAATTATTAAAATATTTACCAAAGTTTAATCATATAATTAATAAATTTTTGTGTACAACAGTGATTCTCACGTATGTATTAAGTAAGTTAAACATAAAATTCTATAATAATAAAAAATGTTAAATCCGTAACTTTATATTAATAATTTTACTCCACTAATTATTTAAATCCGTTCTTATGCAATAGTACGACTCATAGCGTGAGATTCAACTGATCGGATCCAATATTTTTTCGACTTTGATAGCGTGCCATTAGTGAGGGACCACATGCAACATGTAACACAGTCAATCTCCGCCGTTCCAGATCAAGATTAAAACATCGTCAACATATTTAACACAGTCACAGTAGGCCAACAGATACCTAAAAGACTCTACGATCCAGATCTCTCATTTCTCTCTCTACATATACATACACACATATATAGCACGTATATATAACATATCTGCTAAATAACCGTAAAAACTTTCGATTTAAGGCCATCTGCTTTGTGGGTTTTGCTTAAAAGAGTGATACAAGAATTGGGTAGTGCTCTAAAAAAACCCCCAAAAAAACAAAATGGCAGCTGGTGCAAGTAGGAAGATATCAGCAGCTTCAGCAAGGGCTCACACCAGAAAATCAAAGCAGAACGGTTCTTCTCTCCCTTCCGGTGAGCCGTTTTTTAGGAAAAAAAATTATTAATTTTTTGAAGAAAATTAGTGTAAAGTGTAAGTATCGAATTTGCACGTTAAACCGTGGTGCTGTAATAAGAATTCTAGCTTGTTATCTTCCTAAGTACGATAATCAGAGAGATTTCTATCACGTTTTTAAAAGCTGTTATTAGATTATTACGATAACAAATGGCATAACGTACAACAACGGTGAAATTTATCCGGATTTTGGGTGTTGCTAAGTGGGCTTTCAATGTTAATTGTGGCTAAAGAAATATGACCCAAAAAAAGAAAAGCTAAAGAAATGGTCTGCACAAGGCAAATGGGGTTGGAGGTTTTTGCTTTAGAATCATTTTGATGTGTGGAAAATGCTAAAAGATGACAGCTGGACTGCAGATTATTTCAAGATGTGATTTTGATTTGAAATTTTGATGCTTTGAACGAATCAGTCAATGGTTTTGTAATTGAATTGCTTGAGTTGATAGCAATTTAGTTCTGTCTTGGTTAACATTAGGTGTTGAAGGCCAGATTTCATGAATCTATAACAGCTACATAATTTTTACACTTGTTGTACTCAGTTTAACACATTGAAATACAGGGCGATTTTACACGCTACAAATCTTTACATGGTAATGGTGACAGAATTTTGGTTTCGATGCATTTAATATAATTGGCACTAAAAAAATTTCGTCTTTTGCCTGACGATGTTTAAGTTTGGTGACACTCATCCACCATTAGTAGATGGCTAATCTATATTCATTATTATGCCAGAAATTAGCATGGATTTTGGTTGGAATTGGATATTAATTTGTATGCTAAATTGGTCAATATAGTCTGCTCGAGTCGAATTGCAAGTTATTTTGTTTTAAAGTAGCAACTTCATTGTCTATATCATAATTCAAAACTAAATATTTCAGGGATATTTAAGAAGATACTATTAGTATTCTTTGTGGGATTGTTGGCATGGGCTTACCAAGCAACCCGCCCTCCTCCTCCTAAGTTATGTGGCTCACCAAATGGCCCCCCTGTTACGGCATCTAGAATACAATTGAAAGATGGAAGGCACTTAGCCTACAAAGAATATGGTGTTCCAAAGGATAAAGCAAAACACAAAATTGTGTATGTTCATGGGTTTGACAGCACTAGGCATGATTTTTCTCTTAAAACAACTCTCTCTGAGGTAAACGTACTGTGTCTTATCGCCTTATATCGAGCTTAGACATTACTTTTCTAAATGTAACCAGCGCTAATTTGTCTTTTCCATTTATAGGATATCATTGAAAGTTTAGGGGTGTTCATCGTTTCATTTGACAGACCTGGTTATGGAGAAAGTGAACCCAATCCCAAAAGGACACTCAAGAGCATGGCCTATGACATTGAAGAGCTTGCCGATCAGTTGGAACTGGGATCCAAATTCTATGTAGTAGGGTTTTCCATGGGGGGCCAGGCTATTTGGACCTGCCTCAAGTACATTCCTCACAGGTATGTTCATCTATGTCATGTGGATTAGATATTATGGAAGAGATTTCACTTTTAGGTGTTATATCCATCATGAAGAATGTTAACATGTTTATTTGTCTTAAATTCATGGTTGTTATCTATACATTCTCTTTTTTCTTTATGCTTTGGTTTCTCACATATCAAGCTTAAATGCCAATTCATGCCATGCTCTATAGGTTGGCAGGAGCAGCTCTTATAGCACCAGTTGTCAACTATTGGTGGCCAGGTTTTCCTGCCAACTTGTCTACAGAAGCATATAAGCAGCAGCTTCCACAAGATCAATGGACTCTCCGTGTCGCTCATTATATGCCATGGCTTACTTACTGGTGGAACAGTCAAAAGCTTTTTCCTGCTTCTAGTGTTGCGGCTCACAGTCAGGATTTTCTTTCCCGACAAGATAAAGAACTAATTCCTAGGATTTTTTCTGCACGGAAGGACCATGAGGTAAATGGTTCTTAAAACCTTTTAGTGTCACACTCTGTGTTATACTGAAACTTAGAATAACATATTTTTAAGAACGAAATGCCACCGTACTTTAGCCGCTTATAAAGTATACTGCAAATGCTCTTCTATATAAGTTTAAGTTTCCGCCTTCTTAGATCTTCCTGCTGTGCACCAGGTAATACACTTGCTCTAACTTTCACATTTGCAATTTCATTTGTTCTTTAAATTTGAGAACAGATCAGGAGATACAAAGGGTTTATTTATTTATTTTTAAATGGTAAACAGTTGAGGAGGTAGAAGGGCATGATTACTTTGTAGGATTTGATGCATTCTAGTCAAATTTATGTGCATTAAGTAGCTGAATGAAAATGAAGAAATTTGGTTGATAATTGGCTCGTGGATTCAATGTCTTTAGTTGACTATTCTTCATAATAATGGCGGAGTATTTGATTTTTTTCTTAAGGGTGTTGTCTGAACTTTTTTTTCCCGAGATGGTTATGCAAAAACATGGTGATTGACTCGTATAATATTACCTAGGTTCAGCTTAAAACTGTTGGTTTGTAATTTTCATTGCTTGTGAATGGATGTAAAATGTGCAGGGAGGATTTAATTTGATTGTCGGACTTCCATTTTTTATTAGTTTGAGTGTGTCAGTTATGTTGAATCCCTTTTTCTGCCGTAGAAGAGTTTCTGGGAGAAAATGTATATCTCTGTAGATTATAGTTTCATTTTGTAGATTTGGTTTCATTACTTCAGAAAACAAAAGTATATATTGAGAAATCATCACGATAAAGCGGAATGGTTGAAGGACCTCCAACAAAAGGAATTTTTGCAGACAAAGGAGGTCTTGGTACTGCATCATGTTTTGGTGTTCATTTCATCAAAGTAATGGAGGACCAACTCTATCTCAGTTTTGGACTCTGGGATCTTCTGGATTCTTTCACTGCTGCTCTTAGGGTGACTGATTTGTCACCTCAAGTGTTGAAAAAAGTATTTAGGTGTAAAAATAAGATGCTAGTGAAGTTCTTGCTTCGACTTGGAAAATCTATCTTGGTTGTACTCGGGTGCAGGTGTACGTAAAGGTCTCAGATTTGCCTACGCCTTTGACTGAAGATAGGGAGATGTAATTTGTGCTTGTAGGACTAGGGAGATGTAATTTGTGCTTGTATGACTATAATAGGTGTAAATTATGACAAGAAGTTGAAAAAGGCTTCACCTTTAATTAATACCACTGGCATCATTACTTCAAGAGGTTGGAATACCAATCTTAAGTTTGAAGTGTCAATCATACCCTTGTCAGTGTTAAATTTTGAGTATGGGTACTTTAAATAGAGTAGTCGGAGTAACGTAGGATCAAACTAAGTTGAAATTTACATATAGGCTGAACACTTGTCTGCCGTCCATGCATCTAGTGAATCTTTCTCCTAAATGTAGTAAGTGAATGACTGCAGTTGACACTTTGGCTACATTCCCACTTTTCTTATGCTGTCCCATTGTAAATTACACTTATTCCAGGTTGTGTTACATAGACTTTGGAACTTTTCTTGCACCTAGTTTATGGTTGCTGAAAGAGCTCAATCTACTGTTGTATGTTAAAGTAGGCGTATGTCTGGACATGAGATCTCATGGCTACAATATGGCTCGCCTGTACAATCTTTTTACTTGAAATCACTTGCATCTTACCCTCAATTACCGACTTTTTTACTGGTTTACTTTGTGATTACCTACTTGTACATGCTTTCTTCCCTAGGGTGCAGAGTAGTTATTCTGATTGCGCCTTAATTTAAATCAAGGTTTCTGATTCATTTTATTAGCGAATCTACATAGTGGGTTAAGGCTTAGCTTGGTTTGGTTTAGTCTAAAGTTATTGATCTATCACTTTGCATGATTTTCAATTTGCATAAAAATATGTCCATTGTTTCCATTGAGGAAAATGTAAGATTTGGGTTCGTATTTTGTTCTTTTGGTTCTGCTTTCGCTTTTTTTGTGTATTTTTAGTCTTTTTAACTTCGTTGTGGCCTTAGTAAACGAGATTGCATTAATCTCCTATTTAGCACATCAAAAACGCAAATCCTACAGCAAATCACACGGATAAGAATGAAATTAAAGGATTGAGATTTATTAACAATTATGAAATTGCCAGTGGTGGTAGAATATGGATCCTTTGGACTAGCTTGTGATGTATTTCGTGTTTCAATAAACTGAATCATAGATCGAGTTATCATGAACGTTTGTTCTTTGATTCTCGTTTCATGTTGGTTTTCAGATTAACTTTTGAACATTACTTTTCTTTTTCTCGTCAAAAACCAGTTAAATAGTCTCTTATTCTGTGTGTGACATTTCTGGCAACAGAGGGCACAAGTCAGACAGCAAGGAGAGTTTGAGTCCCTCCACCGTGACTTGATGATCGGCTTTGGAAAGTGGGAATTCGATCCTATGGATTTGGAAAACCCGTTTCCTAACGGTGATAGTTCTGTTCACCTATGGATGGGAGATGAGGACGGCCTTGTACCTGTGACACTGCAACGCTACATAGTGCAGCGTCTCCCTTGGATTTGTTATCACGAGCTTCAAGGCGCTGGCCACATGTTTCCATTTGCTGATGGAATGGGAGACTCAATCATAAAGGCCCTTCTGTCTGGGAAATGTGACCTCCCATAGAATGTAAACTCAGTTTTTGCCATTCTTGCAAAATGCTCTGTGTCTCACTTGCTTACAGGTGGAGCTTTACACTTCTTTTCTGAGTCTTCATGTATAATAAGATTTTGTGAAATATTACTTTTTCTCATAGTGTGAGTGTACAAGATCTGCATTTTAGCAGAAAACCTTCTACAGGTAGATGATTGTGTTTGCTTTTAGGATTATATGAGATATGAGTAACAATATTTTTTATATTATATGTCGAGGTAGAACTCTAAAATAATAAAAAAAGTCGAACCCGTGATTTTGCTGGAGCAATTTCACCCAAATAATTATTTGAATTCGTTCTTATGCATTAATGAGATTCATGGTGTGAGATTCAACTGACCGGGCTCAATATTTTTCCAACTTTAATTGTGTGCAATTAGTGAGGGACCACATGCAACATGTGCCGTATGCAAATTGCTTAGCCAGTCTCTGTCGTTCTAGATCAAGATTAAAACGTCGTCAACGCACACATTTCACACAGTCACAGTAGCTCAACATAAGACTGTAGGATCCTGATCTTGTTTTCTCTCTCTACATATACCACACATATATGACTCGTATATATAAAATATCTGCTAAATAAGGGTAAAACTTTCGATTTAAGGCAATCTGCTTTGTGGGTTTTGCTTAAAAGAGTGATATAAGAATTGGGTATTGCTCTAAACCACCCCCCCCACCCCCAAAAAAAAAAAATGGCAACTGGTGCAAGTAGGAAGATATCCGCAGCTTCAGCAAGGGCTCATACCAGAAAATCAAACCACAACGGTTCTTCTCTCCCTTCTGGTGAGCCGTTTTTTAGGAAAAAAAATTATTAATTTTTTGAAGAATATTAGTGTAAAGTGTAAAAGTCGAAGTTGCACTTTAAACCATGTGTTGTAATAAGAGTTATAGCTCATTATCTTCCTAAATATGATAATCAGAGAGATTTCTATCACGTTTTTAAAAGTTGTTATTAGATTATTACGATAACAAATGGCCTAAAGTACAACAACGGTGAAATTTATTGAGATTTTGGGTGTTTCTTTAGCTCAATGTTAATTTTGAGCTAAAGAAATATGACCCAAAAAAAAGAAAAGCTAAAGAAATGGTCTGCACAAGGCAAATGGGGTTGGAGATTTTTGCTTTAGAATCATTTTGATGTGTGGAAAATGCTAAAAGATGATAGCTTGACTGTAGATTATTTCAAGATGTGATTTTGATTTGAAATTTAGTTGCTTTGAACTAATCAGTCAATTGCTGTGTAATTGAATTGCTTGAGTTGATAGCAATTTAGTTCTGCCTTGGTTAACTTTAGGTGTTTAAGGCCAGTTTTCATGAATCTATATTGATCGGACTGGGGAGCTGACTTCGTATCCAACTATAATGGTGACAGAATTTTGGTTTCGATGCATTTAATATAATTTGTACTAAAAAACGTTCGTCTTTTGCCTGACAATGTTAAAGTTTGGTGACACTTATCCACCATTAGTAGGTGGCTAATCTATTTTCTTTATTATCCCAGAAATTAGCATGGATTTTGGTTGGAGTTGGATATTAATTTGTATGCTAAATTGGTCAATATAGCCTGCTCCGAGTCAAATTGCAAGTTATTTTGTTTTAAAGTAGCAACTTCATTGTCTGTATCGTAATTCAAAACTCAATATTTCAGGGATATTTAAGAAGATACTATTAGTATTCTTTGTGGGATTTTTGGCATGGGCTTACCAAGCAACCCGCCCTCCTCCTCCTAAGTTATGTGGCTCGCCAAATGGCCCCCCTGTTACGGCATCTAGAATACAATTGAAAGATGGAAGACACTTAGCCTACAAAGAATATGGTGTTCCAAAGGATAAAGCAAAACACAAAATTGTGTATGTTCATGGGTTTGACAGCACTAGGCATGATCTTTCTTTTTCGACAACTCTCTCTGAGGTAAGCGTACTGTGTCTTATCAGCTTATATCGAGCTTAGACATTATTTTTCTAAATGTAACCTGCACTAATTTTTCTTTTCCATTTATAGGATACCATCGAAAGTTTAGGGGTCTACATCGTTTCATTTGACAGACCTGGTTATGGAGAAAGTGATCCCAATCCCAAAAGGACCCTCAAGAGCATGGCCTATGATATCGAAGAGCTTGCCGATCAGTTGGAACTAGGATCCAAATTCTATGTAGTAGGGTTTTCCATGGGGGGGGAGGCTACTTGGACCTGCCTCAAGTACATTCCTCACCGGTATGTTATCGATACCATGTCGATGAGATATTATGGAAGAGATTTCGCTTTTAGGTTTTATATCCATCGTGAAGAATGTTAACATGTTTCTTTGTCTTAAATTCATGGCCTGTCTATTTATTCTCTTTGTTCTTTATGCTTTGTTTTCTCATTTATCAATCTTAAATGCCAATTCATGCCATGCTCTATAGGTTGGCAGGAGCAGCTCTTATAGCACCAGTTGTCAACTATTGGTGGCCAGGTTTTCCTGCCAACTTGTCTGCAGAAGCATATAAGCAGCAGCTTCCACAAGATCAATGGACTCTCCGTGTTGCTCATTATATGCCCTGGCTTACTTACTGGTGGAACAGTCAAAAGCTTTTTCCTGCTTCTAGTGTTGCAGCTCGCAGTGAGGATATTCTTTCCCGACAAGATAAAGAACTAATGCCGAGGATTATTTCTGCAACAAAGGACCACGAGGTAAATGGTCTGCAAACCTTCTGTGCTCACACTCTGTGTTATACTGAATTTATGATAACATATTTTTTAGAAAGAAATGCCATGGTACTTAGCCGCTGGTAAAGTATACTGCAAATGCTCTTCTATAAAAGTTTCACTTCCCCCCTTCTTAAATTTTCCTGCTGTGCATCAGGTAATACTCTTGCTCTAACTTTCACATTTGCAATCTCATTTGTCTTTTAAATTTGAGAACAAACCAGAAGATGCAAACAGTTTTATGTTTTTCAGGATGGTAAACAGTTCAGGAGATAGAAGGGCATGATTACTTTGTAGGATGTGATATATTATGGTCAAATTTATGTGCATTAAGGAGCTGAATGAAACTGAAGAAATTTGATTCATCATTTGGCTAGTAGATTCAATGTCTTTAGTTGACTATTCTTCATAAGAATTGCCGGAGTATTTGATTTTGTTTTAAGGGCGTTGTCTAAACTTTTGTACTGAGATGGTTATGCAAAAACATGGTGATTGACTTGAATAATGATTACCTAGGTTCAGCTTAAAACTGTTGGTTTGTACTTTTCATGGCTCGTGACTGGACGTAAAATGTACATGGGGAGGATTTATTGGGTTATCGGACTTCCATATTTGATTAGTTTTATACACCATAGAGTGTCAATAACAACGAATCCATTTTTTCCCCCTAGAAGAGTTTCTGGGACACTCTGCAGGTGACAGTTTAATTTTGTACCACATCCTGGAAAGAGCTCAACCTACTGTAGTATGATAAAGTAGGACATATATCTTTTACTTGAAATCACTTGCATCTACCCTCGATTGCCTACTTTTTCTATATAATGCTAAACTCTGCCGAGGCATGTAGGACATTATACTTGTTGACTGCTGCTTTATTTTCTGATTACCTGCTCGTGCATGCTTCAACCCTACGGTGCAAAGTAGTTATACCTAATTGGACCTTAATTTCAATCAAGGTTTTGATTCATTAGCCAATCCCACAGTGGGATAAGGCTTAAGTGTCGTTTGGTGTCGTTTGTGTTCATGATTTCATGTTTCCATATACTAAGTATACATCGAGTTATCATACGTGATTATTCTTTGATGTTCATTTCATTTGTTTTTTTTTTTTTTTTGAATAACTTGTGTACATCACTCTTCTTAATTTTTCTCATACGTCTTAAACCAGTTAAATAGTGTCTTATTCTTGGTGTCACATTTCTGGCAACAGGACGCACAGGTGAGACAGCAAGGAGAGTTTGAGTCTCTCCACCGTGACTTGTTGATTGGCTTTGGAAAGTGGGAATTTGATCCTATGGATTTGGAAAACCCATTTCCTAACGGCGAAGGTTCTGTTCACCTATGGATGGGAGATGAGGACGGCTTTGTACCTGTCACATTGCAACGCTACATTGCCCAGCGTCTCCCTTGGATTTGTTATCACGAGCTTCAAGGCGCCGGCCATATGTTTCCGTTTGCTGATGGAATGGGAGACTCAATCATAAAGGCCCTTCTGTCTGGGAAATGTGACCTTCCATAGAATGGAAACTCAGTTTTTGCCATTCTTGCAAAGTGCTGCTGTCTCATTTGCTTACATTTGGAGCTTCACAGCTCTTTTCTTGGTCCTTTTTCATGTATAATAAGATTTTGTGAAATATTTCTTCTTCTCATAGTATGAGTGTACGAGATCTGCATTTTAGCAAAAAAACCTTCTATTGGCAAGCGATCGTGATTGCTTTTAGGATTATATCAGATATGAGTAACAATATTTTTCATGTAATTATATCTAGATCAGATTTACTTCGTTTTTCTTTTCCAACTTCTGCATTTCCTACTTGCATTATTTTATTTTATGATTATATCATAAATGAGCCACAATATATTTTCATTTCTCAAGTACTAATTAATTGGCTATGCTGTGGTAGTAGTTTTGCTGTAAATGTTGCTCACTGAATCTCATATTTCTTTTGTGTCGAGCGTTTTCATTATTGATTTGGGTGTCAAAATTGAAACGGAATTGCAATTTGTAGCACACTGCTGCCGTCGTCCCCCTCCACATAATAGCCCTTTGAAGCCTTGGTTTGAAGATTGGCAAGAAATTTTACATCAGCGTTCGGGTTTTAAAGTGATAAAAATATATTGTAAAACAAACAAATATGCAGACTGGCTTGTAAATTACGGAATAGGTCAGTCTCTTGAGAAAAATCATATGGATCATGCACTATTAATCCTGTAATCTCTACTCGAGAAGGACAAAAAAGATGAGACATCTTCTCGTATCATTTGTGAACAATAGTGTCAATTGACTTTAAAAAAACAAATGAAGAAAAGAGGACATTCCAGGAGAATTCTTTGAATACTGATGTGTGAATTACATGTACAATGACATTTCTATATAAGCTGGGTGACATGGTGACCAAGAATGACCTATAACGAAAACAATCCAATTTTAGTACTTACATAAGTCAAGGTTAGACTATTGGCTAAACTAATACCTCAATAAATATAATTATGCATATAATTAACAGTCAAAAGGGGAAAGAAATGAAAATAATGATTAAAATGTAAAAGTGAGGCAAAGAGAAAGGATTCTGTATTGGCACTAAAAACATTAATTTTTTCATTTTATACCACCATACATTTGCATTACAAAGAAAAACGGTTTTGTATCATTTGGTTTGTTGTGTTTGAATAATTCAGAGTGTTCTTACTATCGGACAAAGATTGTACATAGAATGAAGATCAAAAAAAAAAAATGGTCAAAATTTTGTAGATATGTCTCTTTAAATACAGGCAACACGATTGGTTTTTGGATTTATGTGATTTTTGGTATCTTTTGTACGTATAGGTTCGAGAGAGATAAGAGCAAAAGAAGATGGGAGATGAAAATAATTAAACAAAAAAATAGTTAAATCAGAATAGGGAAAAGATAAAAATAAAAATAATAATAATAATAATAATAAAGGTTACAAAAGTCATTTGACAACTTAAAAATTGATGAACCTCACTTTTCAATAAGTGGGGGTCTAAGTCACACTTACCCTATAGTAGAAAGGGTCTTAGTCAAAGATACCTATTTTTCTTTTGTCTCTTCTAAACTATGCCCTTTTTTAAAGCTTAAGATAAGAAATTCCATGAGATGCTTGAATCGTAATAAGATGCCAAAAGACAAGAACTAAAGATTCCGAATTCAAAATCTATACCTCCCCATTATGAAAGTACACAATTTATCTCTAATTTTTGACGAATCTAAAATTTGCATTGTGATGCAACACTGTGTTCTCTAATTTTTGACTAACTTAAAACTTGTGTTGTGATGCATCACAGTATTACAAGGTCCGTTAACATTAGAAATGATTATAGGTAGGGGTTAAACTGGAATTCGAGGGCGAAGTATTCAATCATTATAAATCTATTTACAAAATTGATGAAGTATCTGTCAGAGTATGATTTTTATAAGTAGTTACCAACAGATAGTCCGATAGGGTCTTCTAATAGCAATTAAAGAAAACTCGAAACCTAAAAACCCAATTATTAATTTTAGTAATAAAAAAAATACACACACACACACACACACACACACACACACACATATATATATATATATATATATATATATATATATATATATATATATATTATATTATTTTATGGAAGTATGATAATTTCTCAGTAGAAAGATTTTGTTGGATACGTCTATTATATTTAGATTGATTTAAGCTTGTTTATGGAAAAAAAATTAATTTATTATTTTTAATTTTATTGAGATTGGTTATTTATTTATGGACAAATGTTGTTCTACATTGGACTTTATCATCTTTTATTTTATTTAATTATTTCTTTTTATTTTTTAGGTTTTCTTAACATTTAAATTTTATTTTTTTAATTTAAATTTTAAATGTGTATTTATTGTAATTGCTTTAAAAAACATTCTTAGTCTATTTTTTCCAAAAAAATTGTTTATTAACAGGTCGAGTACCACGCGGGTTTTTAAAATGCTTAATGAGTTTGAGTTTCGCAAGTAAAATTTAAACCTATTGGGTATCTGCTACAAATTTAGAAAAAAAAAATATAAACGGATTCGAGTTTGAGTTTATAAATTTTAGTGGTAGAAAAAAAATTTAAATGGATTTGAATTCAAGTTTAAAATTTTTAGTGGATATCCGATTTGTTACCTTTACTAGTTTACATCGAAGTAAATCTAATGGAATGTTGTCACCCTACCAAGAGTAATGTCTTGGTCATAAAATCCAAAAAAGAAAAACCCTTAAATCTTGTGGAAGAGATTCCAATTATTCTAACCACCAGGGTACCGCCACCTGTTCCCTAGATAATATCACAGTATGTTAATATTTATATTTAACTATATGAATTTACTGTTTTATAATTGGGAACTAGGGATGATTTTGCTTTCCATTCAAAGTGTAACAAGTTTAGGCTTAATCATTTTTGTTTTGTAGATGATCTCCTCATTTTCTGCAAGTGTGATTTGAATTCTATCAAGGATATTGTTAACGTGCCTAGGCTCTTTCTCAGACGTTTAGGGTTGAAGTCTTTTTTGGATATGGTACTCAATACTTGACAGATAGTATTAAGGAGGCCTTAGGATTTAAGGTCGGTTCCCTTCCTGTGCGTTACTTTAGAGTCCTTTTGATTTCTGCAGACTTAGGAAGATGGATTGTCAAAATCTTATTAATAATATTTTTAAAAGAATTGGCCACTGGATCCATAATTGGCTCACTTTTCCTGATAGACTTCAACTGATCTTGAAATCAGTGTTTAATTATTTTCATCTTTTTTGGGCTAGTTCCATGTTTATTATCAAAGGAGTCCTTAACACCATTGAGAGAAAATTCATGGCTTTTTTTTTGGCAGGATACAGGTCCTAAAGTTGCTTGAAATAGTGTTTGTAAACCTATTCAAGAAGGAGGACTTCGTCATCGTAAACTTGTTGATATTAATAAAGTCACTTTCTTGAAGTTATTTTGGAGACTTTACTCTATGAAAAACATTGCTTGAAGTCTTTGGGTTTGGACCAACTACATCAAGAGTAAATGTATTTAATTTGGACAATGAAAATCCCTTGTGATACTTGTTGATATTGGAGGAAAATTTTCAAACTTAGACTATTGCTCGTGATTTGATCACTCATATATAGGACTGGTAATGGTAGAGATACTTTTTTCTGACATGATAATTGACACCCCTCTGGCATCTTATTTCTCATTCACAATATCAGGATTCTTTACCCTTACTTGGATTGTGAGATTTCTGACGTTACTGCTGATGGTCAATGGGTTTGTCCAATTTATCCTTTATCTCTTGTTAGGCTTAACCTGGCTCATTTTAACATCTTTCCTTGTGTTGACAGGGCTGACCAATTTTGGTGGAAGTTTTCTACCAATAATGGCACTTTTTCCTTCAGTAAAACCTGGGATCAAATTCGTGAGAAAGATTCCCCTTTGAATGGCATCACATGATTTGGTTCTCTTACAACATTCCAAAACACAGTTTTATTGCTTAGCTTACTAGCTTGAACTAGTTGACTACCAGATACCGGCTCCTTTCGTGGGGTTTCATTAACCAAGCGAATCGCATCTTTTGTTACCTGAGTTATGAAACTAGAGATCACCTCTTCTTTTACTATAGCTTTACTAGGCATATCTGGAAGGGAAGTTTGAACTTTTTATGTATTAATTTTTCTATCATTTCCTTTGATTCTATTCTCTTTAAAGCTATATGTTTCGACTCCTATTTTGTACTGCTATTTATCACATTTAGATTGAAATGAATGAACTCATCTTTCGAAATGAAGTGCACACCGAGGAGTAAAATATTATCGAGCGGATTAACAAAACTAGTATTAATAGATAGTTTGCCAATAGAATTCATTTAAATGTAATATGAATGTTTGCTTAGAGTTCATTAAACCAATTTGAGCGTTGGTTACTAGGTTTTCATTCTTTGTTTGTTGTTGTTCGTAAGTTTGCGAACCGTTGGTTATGTCTGTTGGTCGTTGAATTTTTTTTGACCACCTGGTCATCTTTTTTTTTTTTTGTAAAAACTCTAGTATTCTTTCCATTTTTTGAAATGCACAATTTTTCTAACTTAAGAAAACAAAAAACAAAAAAGAGATCACACTGAAGTATCTGCCTTTTTCAAGCGAGTAATGCTTGTTTATATTCATTTGGTGATGTTTTAACGCTCCTTTGTATAACAAAATTACATATTTAAAATATTCTTTTCTTTTATATAGTAAAAACGATTAACATATTACAAAAAAAAAAGCGATTAAACATTACCTGAATAATATATTGAATAATACTATATATCAATTATTTTTTCATTACTCTTTTATTAGCTCTTATGTGACGTCCTACATAACAATGCCAACTAGACAATATCTTTTTTCTCTTTTTTTTTCTTTATTTTCTCCCTTATTATTTTTATTCTGCCTCTTAATTAATATTTGCCAAATCTTTTTCTTCTTTATCTAATTTAATCATATATATCAGATCTAATACCAAAATTTGACTTTTCTTATCATACATTCCTGGTTCCTAGCTTTATCAATGCTTCATTTTCTTTTCCATACGTCTGCGTCTCTGGTCAAATATAAAATCAATGAAAAAACAAAAGAACTCTTCGAAATTTTGGTGTGATGCATGCGTTAACAATTGCCATTTCACTTTTATTTGCCTATTTTTCTCTCTCTCCCTTTTAATGTTTCAGTTCATGGTCCTTGCTTTTAATCAAAACAAATGAATAGAACTGGTTCTGGTATGTGATGCATGATCAAAATTTATGAAAAAAATGAACATGAATCCTAACAATAGAACAAAATAACGGTCATAACTCACAAGCATATTAATCTGCAATGACTCCTAAGAAAAAATCAACTCAAAAGAAAACATAAGACCAATGGACTTATCATGTTTATGTTCCACATGATGCAAGATGAGACTTTATAATGGAACTCATCACAACAACAATCTAGAACTTGAAGGGTATAATTGAATATTCAATTTCAAATTAAATATATGCATCACATAGGCGCATACATATATCATTCTCTCTTTCTTTTCTTTTTTCTGGGAAAAAATTAAGATAAACCACCTCTTATCAACAAAAATGATGATTTCAAGATAAGATAGTCACACTGCATAGGCGCATAAATATATGGTTAAAGATATAAAAGGAAATGATTTGGATAATATTAATTAAGAAACAAAAAAAAATTAAGAAGGAAGAAAAAAAAGAAAAAAGATAAGAAGAACGATAAAAATATATATATATTATCTAGTTGTCGTGCTATATAAAACGCCACATAGGAGATAATAAAAAAAATGATGAAAAAAATGATGATATTTAGCATTACTCTAATATATTATAGCAACTATTCCACTTGAAAATAGGGTTAAAACTAAGAAAATTTTTGATAGATCCTATCAGGCGCCTGGTTGCAAAAGGCACCGACGCATGCACGTTAGTCTGATGTTAACAAAGAGCCAACCTTGTAACCTTCACAACATAAAGACAACACAAATACAATAGAGAGCAAATTAATTCACATACTATCTATAATAATTATAATTCTTCGTTTCTGTTCTCTTCTTGGAGGGTTTTGCCTATATTGCTGCCATGCATCTCCTTACACTGAAACCTTACCGAGGTCGCTGCACATATCTCCCGCTGCATCGACAAGCCTTGTCTGCCTTCTCCTTTTCCTTTGTCCTTCGCTAGCGATTGAAACTTAAGGGCGGGCCGCGGCTCAAGGACAGCTCAAAGTCCTCCTGATTACGCGTAGTCTTTCATGGGCTTTCTGCGCCTTACTCTGCACTTTCATCTTCACTTCTTCAAAGTACTGCACCAGAACAAACAATTCTATAAACATCAGGCAAATGTTGTGGTACGTTTGTAATATTGTGGGCATGACTTGAGCTACCATGTATGCTTCAAGGGCGGAGTCATTCTTATATGAGTGGGGACTGCTGCCTGCACCTCTACTGTCCCCAACTTTTTTCTTTTCTTTTCTTTTTTAAATGTGTATATTTTTAAAAGCATTATAGGATGAATAATCAATTTAATTCACTGGAAAACTTATTCGTATATATGTGATTATTAAATTGTGTTTTTTAACTTATTTAAATAAAAATTCTGAATCTGGCTCTAGCTGTAGCTACACGAGCGTCTACCTTCACCATGCAAACGTGTTACTGATGTAATGAACAATGAATGAGCTATTTTCTAGTTTTTGAACTTGTGACACAAACTATAGTCCCCCCTATAGGACTCGGATATTTGAACTATTTACCTGTTGTTTTCTTTTCCTTTCCATCTCCGCCTGCTTAAGGTGCAAAAGACACTAAAAGTTACAGCCATTTGAGTAAATGTAATACGAATTATTATATATATGAGCCATAACAAAAAATAAATAAAAATCAGAGCACGTAACAATTATATATTTAATACCAGTGCTTGTTTTAAATGAGCATTTTCTTCTTTCAATTGATTGAGTTCTGCTTCAAGTTCAACTGTGTATGCCTGCCACAAAAATAAGATGAATTGGTTCAAATATACATCAACTATATTTTCCCTCGTACTAGAAAATACCCGAACTTTTTATATAGTAATCCCTGCGTTATTGGAAAATTTTTAGAACAGTTCGAATTTATATAGTAAACCCTAGATATAAGGAGTGAACCCCACAGTATGTAGGATCCACTTGTATGTGAGTGAGCTGATGGCTCCGGTGTAAATTCCCATCCAGATTTTACAGCAAGGCATGCAAATGTGACGATTAAATTTATATATCTCTGACCTGATAGTGCTAAACAATAAGCAGCAGCCATGATAGTGTACGTACCTGTTTCCTTGCTCTAGACCTGGCTGCTGATTCTCTATTCTTGATCATCCTGCGTTGCCTCCTCTCCACCACTTTCTCTATAGGACCATCTATGATCCGTTTTCGCGATCCCCTCGCCCCACCCATATCCAATCCATATGGATTTCCATCGATTTGGCTCGCACATAATCCGTCGGATGACACCGGACTAACCGGTGACCCCATTGCCATATCCTGCACCTGTCCATAAGCGCCATTCCCGGCCACTCTCCCACCATAAACCACTGCTGGCTGCTGCGCATAAACGCCAACCCTTTTCATACCTCCAGGATACCCTGATGCTTCAGCGGCACTGCTTTGTGGGAACGGTTGATAAGCTGCAGGAACGTTAACTCCAGGGCCAGGGCCAGAACTAGCAGTAGCACCAGCAATGGGCATAACAGGCCTAGACACAAAAGGAGCCCCCATTAGAGGGGTTTGTCCATTTTGGTACATTCCATACGGCTGCGGCTGAGACGGTGGCGGCGGAGGATGATCCTGTTCACGTACTACCCCTGCTCTAATCAAGAAATCTTCTAACGTCATCTCTCCAAATGTAGGCTGACTCTGAGTGGAACTCGGATTTTGAACATTGCCACCATTAGTATTATGCAGCCGTTGATCTTGTTGAGTCTTGTGAATTTCAGCCCAAACTTCATCCACTGTTTTTCTACACAAAGGCGGCGGAAGCGTCAAAGACCCTTGTCTAGACAAACTTGGTTGCTTTACTATGCCTTTGTGTTGATCATCTGCTGAAGTAGTGCTATCGCCGACGACTGAAAACTGCATCGGATTATTGTAATTGTCGGTTGTAACAGGGGCAGTATTAGCTTGTCCTTGTGCTTGAGCTTGATGTTCTTCAGCTGTCCATATGCTATTGAGAAATTCATCCATGTTCATCGACCCGAAATTCTTACCACCCTCACACAGGGTGTGTTGAAACTCATCAAGGGTCAGTGAATAGATTGATGATTGTCTGCCTAGTGATTGTAATGCATGGTTCTTCGCCTCCTGTTGTTCCTGCTTCAATGAAGATTGTACCTCACCTTGGGATATCATCTCCGAATCTGTGGCCACCATTTTGAGACCTAAAACTTCCAAACTGTCTTGTTTAATTCTAGTCGTAATGTGCCTGCAGATGAACATGGAAATATTTCCTCATCAAAGACAAATAAAAGCTGAACATGGGTAACCACTTCGCCCTCCATTGTACTCGCCCAAAAAAGAAAAAAGAAAAAAAGCTGAACATGGGTCACAAAATTGCCAATTATATTATAAACGAGTAATTCGACTGTTATACAACTCATCTGTCTGTATTGTATGATTGCTTCATTTAACACTAGTTTTTATTGCATCAACAATACCATGTGCGAAGACAAACCGAGTACCAAGTACTTCAAATAAGATGCACAACATGGGATGTTACATCAATATTACAAATAAATATGTGGAAATAATTCGGATCCATTTAAATGCATGCTGAAGCTTTTAATAATTAAAAAAAATTACAAGCAGATAAACATTTTAGACTATGCTTCAAAAGCCATAACGCTAATTAATCCTAAGAGGTTAGTCTAGTGATAGAACATTTAAAATGTGTAGGCAATAATTTAATCACGTCTTGAGTTCAAAGGAACTTGATCATGTCTCAATAGACTTTGTACATAACAAACTCGAACTATGTCTCTATTAGAGAAGGTCATGTGTCCAAAATCGGAAAGGCTCCGCAATGGTTCCGGTCATGACCTTTTTCTTTCTTGGTTGGACCAAGCTGTCTAGTAATGATCTCTACGACATAACTATAGCCCATCCTGCATAGGACCATTATTAGGACTAAAGTAAAATAAGAAATTAATTTGAGGCACTAAAAGCGAACTCTAAAAAAGGGCCCATCACGTTCGTGAGTACCTTGACTAGGGACTTTTGTTTAATTGAAGTTCACTAGTAAACCTGCAATATACGAGGCAAAAAACCATTTTACGCGATGAGTTCTTCACAAAGTCCTAAACTTTAAAGATTATTCATCTTTTTTATGGAAAATTTTGAGACTTCGTGAAGAAATCATGGGGTAATTCCAAGATGTGACCTATCACGGCCTTCTATGTTATTAGTCACAATAAAATCCTGAAATGTAAGTGACAAAAGATGATGGTAGAAAAAGATTGTGACATCATTGCTCTTAATTAGTCGATTAACTCAACTTTAATGGTTTCACGCTTTGCAAGTTACATGTGCGCCCCAAGTTATATGCGGCCCTGATCCATAACGTCATGAATAAATTCATTCATATTTAGTGTTCACCGAAACAAAATATTATTCATAAACTCTTCAAATTATCTATTATAATTCTCACCGTAAAGTAATATCCTAGATCTGTCTATGTCCAGCCAGAATATTCATATGAGTTATCAGAAAAATGGATAATTTGATTTAATTTTCATCAAAACCGAAAAGGATCCACAAAGTTTCACCTCATACACTAAAGTAGCTAACAAGCACAACTCTACAAAACTAGTAACATTTGCAGTGAACTGAAATAACATTTACAATAAGATAATCCTATTGCATGCACAAGGACAACGAAAAACTATACCTTTTCTTCACTATATAGTTTCACTAAACTGAAGCTTTGAAGTTAAGCTCCAAACCCTTACAAACTTAGTTTTTAGAAGTTCTCGCAAAATAAGATAAGCACGCCGCCCGCCTGCTGACCGGGCGAATTAACCAACAAGAAAAACAAAAATAAAAAGATTACACTTCTAAGATCAAAAAGCTAACCTTAAAACTTTCCTTAACAAGCTTCTAAAGCTCTTCACAGGCAATCATGCATAGAACACATATACATACATATATGTGTTTATAGATATATACTTATATATCTATATGTATACACACAAAAAGAAAGATTGGACTTGTGAATAGAGACCTAAAAAGCTGTGTCCCAACACTAAAAATAGGTCACAATGGCCTCCCTTGTTTTAAGGTGGTATGTTAGGAATGGCTTTAGAGTGTATGATGACGTAATTCTTTTGCTGGCAAGGACCCACAAAAGCTGTAAATTAGTGAAAAGGCCTCAAGATTTAACATTAATTTCAACTCCAACCCTTACTAAGATTGGAAACAAATGAGGTGCATAGGCTCCTCGACACGTCTTCGCCATGTGTTGCCACCGTAGTTGCTCCTGAAATCTTATTTGCTCAGAGGATTACACGTGTAACCAACCCGAGCAAATGCATGCACTTCTATGTCCCTTTTTTATTGTTTAAAAAATTGGGATCCGAATAAAATCACGTGCAAACCAAGTGTGAAAGAAATCCTGACCAAAAAATCTACTCTCGTATAGTATTTTTTTTTAAAAAAAATAACCAATAATTCATTTTAAGAAAAATTATATTAAAATTATAATTAAATACGATATTGTTTAGAACAAATAAAATCATAAATTTTTATAAAATTTATTTACAAATATAATTATTTATTTGTGAAAACACCTTTTTAAAAAATTAAAAATTTAAGATTTGCATGCATACAATCTGAAATGTCCTCCAATTTTACAGAAATTTTTGCTAAAAAAGTGAAATATGTAAATCTAAATTTACAAAATTAGTTATACATCTTTTAAGAACAAAATTATCCGTTCAGGCTTCTTTTTCTTTTATAGTGTCATTGTTGACCAATCACGTTTAAGTTAATTTTGAGCAACTGTAAGCATTTTAAGCCACCACTATATTATCAACTATGGATGATCACACTTTCCATTTATAGGTGGCTAGTGCCTAAAGAAGAAGTTATGAAAAAAAAAAAAAAAAAAGAGATGCATCTCTTTTCACCCTTCTATACGACCAACTAAAAATTAGGGGATCGGAATAAAAGAAACCATCCCCATGTAAACTCAAATGAATCTCTTTTGTACATGTAGAAACATATTAAAAATAATAAATAAATTTAATAAACCCTTTTAGTTCTAGTATCGATTGCTTTTTTCTGGTCAAAAAATCTAGTATTTCTCAGACAAAAAAAAAAATCTAGTATTTCCATTTTGTGCGTGTGCGTGTGCGTGTGCATATGCGTGTGCGTGCATGAATATGTGTTTATATATGCATCTTGGGCGTATATGATAATCACATTAGGTTTGCTATTTGCAGGACCCGGAGAGAGTAAATTTTACAGATGGTTTTCAATATTTATATTTTGGATAAATGATCGAAATGGTCATTTATTTTTAGTCTCTATAATATTTTTATCTCTTATTTACTAAACGTAACAAATTAGTTCTTTATCTTTAAATCTGCGACGCCATTAGTCATTTTAACAAATTTCATCAATTTTTTTAATATAGATTACATGCGCCCAGCACATGACTAACTTAAGTCAGATTTTGGAGGGATAAAGAACTAATTGGTCACATGTCGAGCGTATGCAATCTACGTTAAAAAATTGACGAAACTTGTTAAAAGGACTAACACAGTCGCAAATTTAAAGATAAGAGACTAATTTATTACATTTAATAAATAAAGGATAAAAATGTCACAGAACCCAAAGATAAGAGACAATTTCGGTCATTTACTCTTATACTTTTTTTCAATTGTCCTCGTTATTTTAAAAAATGACACGCTTCGCCTCAAAAGATTGAAAAAAAATTCAATTTAATAGTCAATGTTTACACTTTTTTTAATTTCATTCATATTTTTTTCCAAAGTGACACGCTTAATTAATCCCCAAAGTTTGTAAAACTTTTCGATTTAGTCCCTACCGTGAAATTTTAATTTGTGACCTTCACCTAAACTTTGGGGACTAAATAAAAAGTGAAAATATAAGAGACTAAATTAAAACTTTTTATAAACTTTAGGAACTAAAATGCTTTACTTTTAAAACAATAGAGATGATTTTTTTTTTTTTAAGTTATAAATATTAGAGACTAAGCATGTCACTTTTAAAATAATGGAAATGAAATTAAAAAAAGTGCAAATATTGAAGATCATTTGTGAAATTTGCTCACTTGAAAACTTGTAACCCTGTTGTCGTGTGTTTTAACAAAGTAAATTACGCTAGTGTGTCTACAAACAAAAAGGTTTATCTTTTTGAGTTTAAACCTTTTTGTTAGAGATTTTGGATTACTAGGTCATTAATTCAATATTGAACCAAAATCAAGTCCTAAAATTTCATTTTTTTCCTTTGCAATATTTATCTGGCTCAAATTTGATACGTGAATCAACATACTTTGTCTTTTTGAGAAAGATAAAGCTTGGATTCTTAGAAACTTGAGGCTCCATTTTCATGCTAGCAATGGAGATTGCTCATGGTATCTGACAGTGTTATGCTGGGAATTAAGGGAGGGAAATTTTTTGAAATGTTGAGTAATTCGGTTCGGTTGAGACTTCTACTCAAGTTGGGTTATGTTAAGATTATACAAGACTAGCGTATAAGATCAATGGATAAGATATTTTGATATGTTATCAACAAAAATAAGAAAATTGTGGGGAGTGGAAGTAGAAAGTTCCTACACAAGGTAAAGGGATTGAGTGCAAGGAAAAATGGAAGATTAGAGTTACCTAGTATATATTGTTGAGTCACTAATAAATTAAATTTACGCCTTATAATTAAATATAAGATATTACATTTCTTATATTTTAAATCCGGTTTTTAGTTTGATTTGTCACAAAGATAAGGGAAGAGTTAAATCAAGTAAATTGTGAATTAAGTAGAGTACAAAGTGGGGTCTAATCGTTTTTTTTTATAGTTGTTTACACGTTCAAAATTAGTTAAGGGATAGATTCCAAGCTGCTATTTTTCATACTTTAGGCTCCGTGTGTTTGTTGTAAAATATTTTTCAGATTTTATGATATTTGGTAACACTGAAAAATTGGTCAACTGTAAAATATTTTTTGGTCGAAAATTACTGCTGCTTTTATTTAATTTTACGGTGTTTGGTAACACTGCAAAATTGGTTAACTGCAAAATATTTTCCTGTCAACAATTGCGACTAGTACAAAATTCTGAAAAAATGTTTTCATTTCCTTTGGGAGAAGAAAATATTTTACGAAACTCACGGTACATCCAAACACCAGAAAATATTTTCCAGTATTCTATTTTCCAGAAAAATATTTTTCCTCAACAAATTATTTTACAGCAAACAAACGGAGCCCTGTAAAATATTTTATTTTTCAGAAAAATATTTTTTAAAGAAAATATTTTGTACAAGCAAGTTATTTTACGGCAAACAAACGGAGCCTTAGTCGTTTAAATAATGGACCAAAGTTTCAATTTAGACAAAATGATGTCTCTAGAATAACTCAAAATATAAAGACCTTCAATTTGAAATAAATGACTATATATCCATGAAGAAATTTGATGGTCTCATGGTACACTTAAATATTGTAAAATTTGCTATCTTCATATTTAATTTGAAGAAATCATTTACTTTTTTATTGCTGTTTTCTCTTATCCATTCAACATTATTAGAATGCAATCGTATATGTCATCTTGGATTATTCTACTTTCATGCTTAAATCATCAATTATATTTGAGGCATTTCTTTAGAGCAATATATTGTCATAAGTTTATTGGTATTTCCAACTGCGAAATATCTGTAAAATTAAATGTACAATAACTCAATATATACTAACTTTACTTTATCGACCGCAAAGAAAAAAGAAAAAAGAGCAACTTTTCACCAAATAGATTACGAGATTCACAAAATTGGCAAGTTTGAGTCCAAACTCAATTACACTAATTTTTACCAAATCTTAACCGAAAAATTGCCTAATTTGATTCACTTATCAAATTTGAGCCAGATAAATATTGAAAAGGAAAAAAATGTAATTTCAGGACTTGATTTTGGTTCAATATTGAATTAATGGTAAATATTACGTTACCCTCCTGTGATAAGCGAAAGTATCACTCTACTCCCCTATGTTCGTAAAACTCTAAAAAAGTCTCATGTATTATTAAAAAGGTGTTACACTACTCCCCCCATGTCTCTTTTAAGCTATTAAATGACGTTTATGTCCTTTTATAATGCATATATATATATACATCTCTACCCATTTACCACTAAATAAAAAAATTAAATAAAGAAAATTAAAAAAAATGACCATCCCCACCCCCTAACCATCAACCACCCCTCCCCATCCCCACCTCCACCCTGTCAGCCCTCACCCTCCCTACCCCCCACCTGTCAGCCTCTCCCCCCTTTCCCTCCCCACCCCACCCTACCCTACCCTACCCTACCCTATCCTTCCCCAACCTTAAACCCGTCAGCCACCCCTCCCCACCCCCACCCCCTCCCCCTCCCCCATCCCCATCCCCATCCCTATATAATATGTATGTATGTATGTATGTATGGATATATATATAATTCTTTTTTTAGTCTGATTCGTGTGTATATATAAATATATATTTCTTTATATATATATATATACATACACACACACACACACACACACATATATATATATATTATATTTCTTTATTATATATATACATATATACGCGCGGGGGGGGGGGTGATTGATGGTCTTTTTAAAAAAAATTAATTTAATTTTTTTATTTAGTGGTAAATGGGTGGAGATGAAAAAAAAAATATATATATATATATATTAAAGGGCAAAAACGTCATTTAATAACTTAAAAGATACATGGAGGGGGTAGTGTGACACTTTTTTAATAATACATAGGACTTTTTCTGAAGTTTTACAAACATAGAGGGTAGAGTGATACTTGCGCTTATCAAGAAGGGTAACGTGATATTTACCCTTAAATTAATGACCTAGTAATCCAAAATCTCTAACAAAAAGGTTTAAATTTTAGCATGTTGCAGAAAGCTTTGAATATATAGTAGTGTTTATTTTGATGTGTAGTTTCCTTCCCCTTTCTGTAAAATTTATGCTCAATACATATTGGCTATGTTCAATGGATAAGAATAATATACTTTAAAATATGTGTTGACTGAATACAAATTGATTTTGGTTCATTATGAGCAAGGGTGACATGATCAATTGTTGACTTTTATAGGCCCGGTGAGTATCTAGTTGGGCCTTTTTGAATGAGCCAAAACCGAACAAGCAAGGTCAAAGCCGCGATGAAAAATCCCTCTTCCCCCAACCAACAAGGGCGCTAGCTTGTTTCAGCTGGTTAGAACAAAGGACTAAAAATTCTTATGTGGTTCGAATTCGCTTCTAAGCGGGCAAAAGGTTCACAGAAAGAAGACAACCAATCCAATAGAGTAGCCGATGTTAATAGCAGGTTCCGTGATAAGTTTAGGCTGTAATGTAAACAATGTTATGATGGAAGGAATTTCTGTCATTGAGTTTCTCTTTGTATACCAATAAAGACTTCATCAAACTAAATGTTCTTAGGAAAATAGTATAGCTTCTGTTAATGGCCATCTAGTTCTACATTCAACTCAAGGAGAAAATAATAAAAATAAGAGGTGCTCTTCACTATAATGTAGATAACTGAAATTAGTTGGCAATTACATTGCAGATTCAACAATTTGATCATAACTTGACTTTTTAGGCTTTGCTGCTTCTAATTAAAAAGAGATCAGGATATCAATCATAACTTTTCAAACTATTTCTGCAACATTTTCGATTATGAAGCTAAAATTCTGAAGTTGCTTTGCAAACAAGCAGGCATTACGAATAACTATTGCCTCCTTACCGATGCATCCTTCCTCCTGGAAAATTAACCCCATCATTAAGGATGTTCAAAAAATTGCTATCGAAATCTAGATTTAAGTATATTCATAAGACTGCTAATTCCCAACGTGATTGGGTTGGACGAACCCCTCTGCCTTGTTAGAGCTTCTCTGGAGAGACTCTACCCTAATGGGTTGGTTGAGCCTTATGTAACTTTTTTATGCAATTTCATTTGACCCCAAAAAAACCGGATATAAAAAGTACTAGATTGTAATGACATAGCCATTTATAGGCCATAATATGTAAGCAAGCAGCCTGAACTTAATCTTCCTTTCGTTTCGTTAGAGTTGTGCAAAACGAAAAAAAGGAGCCACCACAGCCAAACTGCTCGTGCCCGCCCATTTTGTCTCACCCTAAATGAGATTCCCAGATTGTTACGCCTTTCATGCGAGTTAGAACTTACATAACGGCAAACAGATTTGAACGAGGGAATCGACATCACCATCCATGCTTGGGATAGGATCTCAACCAAACTGTAGAGTGATCAGCAGATCAATGAACATGATCCTTATCTTGTTGACACATGAAAAGATGCATATTGAAAATCAGGCAGGAATCTAAAGATGCATACCCTATTCGGGCTATTCATCCAAGGGTCTGGACACTTTGGCCTTCTTTTTTCCATTTTTTTTTTTTTTTTGTATAGAGGTAATTTCGTGAATCAACCAACCAATAAATCCGTATGCCAGGGGATTCCCAGCCTCCCTCTCATAATAAACATCTACTGAAACCATTTTCCACTTCGGTGCCAGCTTTGGGAGGAATCCAACATAAGTCTTCTAAACTCTAAAAGATCAAAGTCACCAACCATGTACATATAGGACCCTAATGATCCAATCAAGGACTTCACAATTCAGAATAGCCTCTATAATCAACAGATTAAAGCAAGATCAAATGGAGTACACCATTGAAGCCTGACGAGTACAAAACTTTAATGGAGTACACCATTGAAGCCTGATGAGTACAAAACTTACATCCCCAAATCAATGCTTAATCAATCCCTGGTAACAGCTTTAGTTATTGCAGAAAATCATATCACACTAGTCATCAGAATTTCACAAGTTAGAGCATCGGTCACATGATAGAAAGTAACTAGTAGATCAATTTGTAGCATAGCAGGTTGTAAGCTTCAAGTGATGGTGAGGTCCTTATGCTGACAGTTCCCCGCCACAGCTTCTAGCAATGGCTTGGTCCAAGTGGCAATTAAAAGCAAAAGCAGTAACTAGAAGATCATCTCAACTTAAAGTTGCGGAGCAAGATAAGAAGAATAAAAGATTAACCGCAGGTAAGTAATGAGGTCAGACTTGATGAAAGAATTCCATAACAGGAGAAGTCTGAAAAGAGATGAATGTCGTGACAGACGTGATTATAGCCATGAGCTTATGACACGTCTGTGTCTTCTCAATTGCAGCCATCTCAATGCAAAATTTAATAGTTTCAGCTGTCAGCCCTTCCCTAATACAAACTCACATAAGAACACATGCCATACTCGGAGTGGGATTCTTAAGTTTATCATAGCATTCTTTCACGAAATAAAAACCAAATACAAACAACTCCTGCAATTTAAAGGCGGACCACCAAATGGTGAACAATGTGTTATTTGTTGTGGAAGAACACACCAACTTCAAGAACTCAAAATCCAAAAACTCTAATTATAAACATTTCACTTTTCCCAAGTGTTAGCTTCTTGATGAAAGTCAAGTTAGCACCATAAGTAGAAAGACACCAATGTTCCTTTCAAATGTAACATACATAAGCAAGTCATTGTCAGATATTTGGAAGCGAAACAGTGAATATATCATGGAAAATAACAATCTTTAGTGTAGGACCAAGATCACAGAACAAAAGATGGCATGAGTAAAGAATTTTCTCCCGCTCACAACTAAATGTTGTGTCTCATGTTCCACCAATGAATAGTGTATCAGGGAGTCAAAACAGCAGAAAGAATCAAATGTATAAATCTTCCATTCTTGAAATGTTAGTACCAGACATTTTGTCCAACAAGAATGATAGTAAAAGACGTTAGTCACTCTCTTCTAAAATTATAATTTTATCACCGGTGTTCCTCTTCATGTTTTTATGTAATCTTACATTTATTCATACTCATAAAGGTTATATTTACTTGAGCAATTGCCTTGATGTTTCAGAATCTCTCTCTAGCAAGCACATACATTTGTGAATTTATCACAATCTTCCAAGGATCCAATTGTCGTCTTAAATTTTTGAAGTGATAGTGTTCCAAAACACCTCTTGCAAATAGAATAGCACCTTATTAATGCCAAATGTGAGTATATTTCCTCAAACAGAGTCCATATATCTCTATACGTGGCCAATACGATGGTCATGACACAAAATTAGTTATATACAGCATTGAAAGGGGTAAAAGGAAACAAAAAAAGGACAACATATATACTGTCTGATAATGCACACAATTAGTCAAAAAGTATATATGCAATTCTTCACAAAATTTTAGAAGTAGCCAAGTTTTGTGCAAAAAGTTACTGTTCAATTATCACTGTCCCATATTAAGTTAATGCAAATGACACCCTCTTAATCTTCCTTTCTAAATCATTTTTGCAAATCAACACAACCCATTTCTCACTCATGATATGACACCATGGTAACAGAAATCTGAGTGTCGTGTATTATCTCATTTAATTAGTATCTAGTGATGGAAAAAAAATGAACTTCATTCATGGAAATTATTATGGCTAAAGAATGATTCAACAGAAGTAAACGCAACCAAAAAAAATGTATTTCAGCAATTTGATAGAGTTCTAAGGCTGCTCTTAGATTAACACTCCTAAAATTTATTTTTGGAAAAGTAACCGTACACTCCTAAATTACCACAAAAAAAAAAAAAAATCCTTAACCACAAAAGATATCCAATGTTTAAAGGAGAATTATCAATATACGGAGAACTAGAGCAAACTGACTCTACTAGCACAAGATGGCCTTGCTGGAAGATCACCTAGAGAAATACATAAACTGAATTTCAAAAGTGCTTGCTGTGAGGACCATCCAGACAAAGGACAAAAAGAATAGGCATTTCAAGCTACCCATATGACCTAAACTACAATATCATGTAGAATATATAGCTACGACGCAATGACGACAAAGTGACGAGAGAAATCCTCTTCTGAAGAGTTACAGAGGAACTAGGAGAAAGGAACACTAATTCTGAAGCATCAAGGTTCACAAGAGAGGATGATAAGTTTCGGAAAATTATGTCAAATATAGAAACAATAATAGCTTAGTATCAACAGAGGGAATAATATATGTACCTGTTAAACAACATCACGAAGGAGCCAAAATCAGATGCCTTCTAGCATATCTAGCATCTACTAGACGTTCAAAGGATGTGACCTGCCATTTGATAAATTGTCTAGAACTGGCCAATGACACCTTACATTGATTAAAATGTATAGATTACACTCCAAGTGAGGGGTTGAAAACTTGATTAATTCTCTTCTGAGATCCATCCATAAGTCTGATAATTCACTCGCACTACGTAATCTTCCTTCCTCATAACAGTCAAGCTGCTCAAACCATAGGCTACCATATCTAATAGCAAATGTTTCATGGAACAATTAGTATCATCCCTTTTTTCCCTCTTGTTCACGTTTTTACTTTTTCTTCAAATTTGGCCCATAGATTGCAGTGCATAAACCAAACCAATCAAAGCCTTTATCCAGGGTTGGCTATGGATTACAGTGCATCCAAAAAGAATTTGGGTGCTGCTACAGGGGAGTAACCGTTACTAGTTATACTTGATACACAAATTTTTACAATATATTTTAAGAGTATCATTTCAGAAACCTAAATAAATAAATCATTTAACTTTTCTTACTGCAGTATTTTATCACATGATAAAAGAAATTAGTATAAATAAAGAGATCAATAATACTGTGTTACAAAAGTCTCCCCTGAATTTTGCTTAGTATCTTAACCCAATCAAAAAGGAAATTAGAGAAATGAAGAAGAAGACAACAAACTGAAAAACAGAATGATGAAAAAGAGAGAAGAAAGTCTGAGATATGAAATGTTATCCACGAGAGAAAATAACCAAAAACAAGACGGAAAGCAAAAAATGCAAGCCCGATATGAATTTCCATCAAAGAATGAGATTGATTTACAGTTGCTCAATCCAAATCTGTTGAGAAGGTTAAAATACATGGTAGAGGACAAAGGACAGAATCTCCATTTCACATCGTAATTGTGCTTGTACGCTCCATACCCATAAAGAATTGAACGCCCATACAAGCATCATATAAAATATCTACTCGAATACGAATTGAACCTCAACATGAATATACTTCCTCATAAGCCTCACAATAAATGATGTGAAGTTGGCTAACACCTGACATTCCTCATGGGTTTTGGCTTCCGATACTGCCCCATAGATGACCAACTTTCTGAGATTAGGGCATCTTTCTAGAAGTCCTGCAACCCAATGAGAGAACAGGTCAATGATCTCTGTCCAACCAAGCTCCAAGACGACCACATTCTCCAATTGAAATGAACCTTGCAATCCATACTGAAGAGCTGCATCCTTTAGGTCATAACTTAAGGATAGTTGACTTAGTAAAGGAAAGCAAGCAGAGATTGTCTCTATATCCACAACCTCATCCTCATTATCAAATGCGACACCCCAAAGCCTAAGCCTTCTCAATTTGGATGACTTAGAAATCATTTGATGAAACTTTGCCCACATGATCGTGAAATTGCTAACATCCACAACTTCAAGATTTTCAGCACTCTCTCCAATATCAATATGGATGACACTAACATCATCAATCTTCAAAAGTCGCAACGTCCCTTTCCCTACAAGCTCAAAGATTTCAAGCGTACAATCTTTTAAACGTAACTTCTCAAGGCTATCAGCCTCCAATATAAACTTGTCCAAACTAATTGCTTCTACATAAATATCCTTCAACGAGTAACTACTTAATTCCATTGTTGCTTGAGGATCTGACATGACAATGTCTAGACCGACAAGGTTCAAATTCTCAATTTTCGGGCATGCAGTGAGCAAGAGACTCAGGTCCAAAGCAGATATGCTGACATAACTCAGAGAAAGTGTTTGCAAGCAAGGAAACTTCTGATAACTAGGTTCAACTCCTATGATAGTATTGTGAGCCAATACCAACACTTCCAGCTTCTGACGACCACATTTCTCCATAATATTAATACTTGGAGTTGTTCTTACATTATAATGCAACTGTCGCAAAGTTTCTCTAGTATACATCAGCCAAGCAATTACTGGAGCAGCAGAAAACTCATCTACATCATCCATAATTATCGAAAGACACTGCAGTCCATTTGTCTGGAATATTGTTTGCGTGATAAGTATCTCAAGTCTGGTCGCAGTCAGCTCACGATATACAGGCCAGTCATTTGAATTAAATGTAAGACTATGAAGATGATTCCTCCAAGCCTCACGCCACTTCCGACAAGTTGCAGATGCAATAACAACATCCCGAGCAGCCGCTAGCCGGGATAGTATGTTTCCAATAACCTCAACAGGAAGATGCTCCATACTCGAATCAACAACACAAACCTACAAAATAATCCACAAAATGCTATAGTCCGCCGGATCCAACAAAACAAGGTAAAGTTTCCAACTTCACTAACTTCAAATCCAAACTAGAATCTCGAGACGATTTCAAGAGCAACATCTTGCTTGTTCTTACAAAGTAACCAAATGAACTCTAAAATACTGGTCAAAACCCAGACAGCAATCAACCGAATCTTCACACATCTCCAACCATAAAAAATAGATGGACCCAAATTAATCTCTTGCAGATTGGATCATTCAAAATACTCAAAAAGAAATCAAATCTTGAACGAGACTTCTGAACCCCCAATTCAACAAACTAAAAACTGTACTATAATCCAACTTTAAATAAAGTCCAGAATATTAATACCAATCTATAAAGCCAATATTTTGATCTCTGCATCAACCCACCACAGTATTTGATCCTGAAACCAAAAAATACCAAGTAAACTAACACAATACAAGCATAAAATCCTGTACACACATAGATATGGAAAAGCATAAAATTCCAGTCAACTTACCAGAAGAATCAGAGATTCTTGAATAGAAACTTAAACCAATTTTTTCCGGTTCTCGCGAACATAGAGTTTCGTATATCGAACAATCTTGAATAGATTAAATAGGTCAAAGAGAGGGGAGCATAAAGATGATGAACAATCGGTGAGAGTACTGAAGGGGGTGGGGGTAGGGAATCTGATTAGCTGTAGAGAGAAATGGTCAAGTCGTGAAGTAAGTGGAAAAAAACACACACAACACACAGTACTCTGTGTCGTTGGCTGAGTGGAAGGTGGGTTGCACGTGAGAAGACCCGCGTCCTATATTTGCACTTTCTTGATTGTATAATTGCTAGCCAATCATAACATAGCCTAATATTTACACTCACCACCACTCATCAACTAGAAGTAAATATGTATTTAACTTGTAAATAATATTAATAAGGTTTTTCTTTATGTGAATTTAAGAAAATGATTTTAAGATATTAGTATGTAGTTTGATTTGAAAAGGCATAAATGTTGGACCACCACAAAGCGTTGTCCAATCATGTTAGAAATAAAAAAAAGGGTATAATTGTGATTAGAAAACAATTTTTTTTTGTCATGAGAAGACAAATTACTAAACGATAAATATTTTTTTATTTGAAGACGTATATACTAAAATAGAATAATTTTTCCATTGAACAATAATCGTGGTAGAGTTACTAGAATTCTAAAAAATCAAGATAAAACGAAAATATAATCCAATATTACCGAACATAGCATCAAGCAACTAACAGATCACCTTGGATATAGTTCAAAGTACTGCCTTGCTTAGTCCAATTAAACTCTATGCCTAGCGGCAACTTGAATCTTATGTTCTTTATTAGATGCCCAGCACATGAACATCTACCTAGTAGCTTGCTTTGCACCACTTATAACTTGAATTTTGTTACTAGTCTATCAATGCATTAAGTTTAATCAATTGGTCCAAAAATTTAAATTCGTATGAATTGCAAGAGAGGACATATGTCATGTAAACTGAACATTAAACTTTTATAAAATCAATATAAGACGGGATTATACATCATTCGACTATTAGGATAAAGGGTGTAGGCTCATTGTTTTTGGGAAGAAATTTTTTTTTTTTTTTAATTTATAAAAAGATTACAAGTCACTATTACGTCACTTAAGATGTTGATTTCAATAACTAATCCCTGAATTTTTCACACTTAAAACGTGGTCGAAAGAAATTTTTTAAAGAAAGGAATAGCTTTCCTTAACATTGATTTCCAGTTGTTATCGCCTAAGCGTGTCCCATTGGCAAACAATCGTTTTTCCTCCTCTGATAATATTGTTCGACTTGATTAGGAAATCCTCATGCATTCTCATTTTTACCTTATAATTTTATGTGAAAGATTTAATGGAGATAATTTATCCGAATTATTTTATCATAACTACATGAATAAATCATTATTATTGGATCTCTACATCCAACCAAAAATAATTATCTGTATAAATCTATCATCACTATTAAATCTCTCACTAAGTAATTATCGTATGAGAAGATCCAAGTCTGCGACGGTAATAGTGATGCTCAAGTCCGAACTATGACGCCAATAATAATAATTTTGGATTTTATTAAAAAACATGCGAACATTTTTAACGTCCCTCTCATACAGTATGAGTCCCACTGAAACGTGTGATGCACACATCACAAATAATTTTAGAACCCAAAACACGTTTTTAGGAGCAACCTTGATAATTTTACCTAGCAAACACATCTAGTTGTTATATACATATGAAAAAGACGTATTTTTCAGCCCATCAACGTTATTTCAGTGGCATCTTTTCTATGTTTTCTCAACTTTCATTACCATTTCTTTTTCTTTTCTGCAGTTGAAAAGAGAATGCAAATTCCATCTAACATTATCCTCATTTCCAGAAAAATCTGAAATATAGGAATTCGAAATAAAGCTTGACTAACATCTATGAAAACCCTTTGCTTCATTGATATCAAGAGTTCTGAAAATAGGCCAAGAGCTACAAACACTCAAAATATATATGAAAAATTGACATTTAATACTCGAGTTTTTATTATACAATCAAGGCAAAAGGTGAAGGAGTGACATAAAGTGTTGCTCCTCAAAAACATCATATACTGCACTTAGCCTGCTGCTAAAGAGAAACAAAGTGTTGGAGAGCACACAAGTTCTTCCAATCACCTGGCAGCTACTTGTACCAACAATAAGAAAACCACATCCAAGAAAAAAATGGGGGAAAAAAAGCCACATCCAAGTGGAAATTGGGAAATGCAACCATGAAAAAGAAAACAAAAGGTGAAAACAACTCAGAAGTGTCACCAACTGATTTTTGTTCGAATGTTAAAGTTCGTTATTGAAAACTCTAATTGATCTTTCCATAAATATACATTGAACAACTAGTGTCGCAAATGTTTCTGCATATCTTAGACTTACATTCCTACATACAATAGGGATTTCAGAAGTTCACAGCAAAATTCCAACAGCCTGAAGTTGCAAGATGTTCAGATCTCAAATCTTACAATAATTTGCGTCCTATATACCACAGGAAACTGCATATAGTATACATGTCAGCTCAAAAACGGAAGTATGAGTTCTTTAAGAGCACGAAACAATTAATTCAATGATGGCACTACCAGCCGCTAAAGCTCATTAAACAATCAATTATCAGTCCTGTCGCCCTGCAGTTAAGAAGTGCAACTAAACTCGTTGATTTGAAAATGTATATAGGAAAAGCTGCATTTAGTCACATTTCAGACACTGTGACCTTGCTTTGTGGCTCCAGTGCTAGCTGTTGTCATGAAAGATTCACCACAACCACACTGCCCTTTGGCATTAGGGTTGATAAATACAAACTCTGACCTGCCACAGAAGTCAAATACGGATTTAACTCACAGCCTAAAAGTTGAAAATAAAAGAAGTAAATAACAAAGAAAGGTTTTTTGGTTTTGGTCAGAGAAAATAAAGTTTTCAGTAAACAGAAACTTGTGAAATCGTGCATCAGGAATTTTAGGTGGTGAACAGGGACTAGCCTTGATGCCAAAATAAGTCCAATAGGCAATAAGACATCAGGAGATGGTGATTGAGAATTTTATCTCTTACCTCAGCTTGTCATCAACAAAATCCATCTTGGTCCCTATCACATGCATGAAAGCTTTTGGTTCAATCAGTATTTTCACCCCCTTATCCTCAATTAACTCATCAAATTTCCCCTTTGATTCTGTCCAAATCCAGATAGATCACAGGTTAGGAATAAGTGTACAACAAAAAATTCACAAACTAATAAGTTTTACGAACCCAACGCAAACTGTGATAAGTATCATTATCCTCGGCACTTCCATATTCTATTTGGCATGATAAAATCAGTTTGCATTTGAAGTCAATATATTTATGCAAGAGAATTACAGAAAAAGATGGCTTCTGATAAGTAACTAAAGTAGCTGTCTCCATTTCAACTTTTCTCAAACCAGCTGCTTAATTAAAATATTCTCTTTTAAGATTTTAATGCAATAGTTTTACTACATAGGCCTTCAAAGAGATCAACTAAACACGATTTTTATTGCAGGAATGGAGATTGACATTATTGAACACAAAACGAGGTGAATCTTTGTCTGAGGAGTCTATTCAGAGGTTGCTTTTGGGTTCATATTGGTCCTAATCCTCAGAACTACACCTTCACCTTTTCATGCTGACAGTCTGTTAGAGACTTCAATTAGTATAAACATCAACTTTCTTCGGGGAATTCTTACCATGTTCTTTTCCACGTCTGATTGATATTTTAGTTCAACATGACCATGTTTAGGGATCTATTACCTTATATTTATTACACGACACGTGTAAAGCTAAGGTTACAAGTATCTCACATCCACTCAGCCACCTAGGGTTAAACTCTTTAATTGGTTTAACCTCCAATCGGACCAATCGGATCTTAATGCAAGTGATTGAGAAATCTTTTTAATTTTCAAAAGGCAACACCCAAATCCCTGGATACAATGGGTAAAGTTTAAAACATCACAGGGATGAGCCTACATGAAGCGGAACTCTTAATGACGCTTTTCTATGTTCACCGTATAACAAGAAGTGGTTGATACATGCAAGCCAAGCAGCACTCTCGTGAAATGACAATAAGACAAATCCTGGATACTAACACTAAAAACAAAGATGAAGATTCTATAAAATTTGTACTTCACTGAACAAAGAATTCATACACTTCTAGCTCGCATCATTGCATCATTTCGGCCAACAAGCACAGAATTGGGGACCTTATCATGTTGGTGATTCTTTCGTCTCTTTTATCCTTACATATTGGATTCTCATTATAGAATCAGACTTGAAACTCACTGATTTTAAAAGTTCAATTGTTGTTCCTAATTCTCATCACTTTTCCAGATTGATGGCACAGTTCTTTCACAATGTCTTTTTTTTTTTTTCTTTTTTTACGAAATTGTCTTCTGATACCACGATTCTCATACTGCTGTCTTTCTGACTACATAGGGTATTCTATGCATCCAATATCCACGTGACTTGTCGAAGTTTGATGTTATTAATCTCTTCTATAGGATTTCTCCAAGTTCTAATCTTGTAACCTTTAGCCTAATCTGGCCGATTAGTTTCAAATTCAATGGAATAATCACTCAAATAAGTTATGATCCATATACTGTTCTATACATTTCATAAAGCTAAATAAACTCGAGATATTTTCCTATGAGAAGCTAATTGCATTACCCATGAGCAGAAACCTAAAATCAATAAATAAAAAAGAAAAGAAAATACAAAAACAAAAATAGCGTTACATAACTTTACAAAGATGGCTTGATACATTGGTGATGAAGCGATGATGATAACCACGGATTACAAAGTGATTTATTCAAGTCTTTATCATCATCACTTTGTCACCGTCACACCCAATCAAATAATTTATGGTTCAATTATGAAAAGATGCGCATTACGAGAAGATACAATTCCGAGAGAAAATCATACTATAATCACAATATAGCGGAAAAGGAAGGCACCAACGTAAATGAAGTGACGATGATAACCACAAATTCGAAAGAAGTTTATTCAATTTTTTTTTTTAATTTTTTTTTATGATCATCCCTTTATCATATGACCGTTGGATAAAACAATTAATGGTCTATGACACGATACATGTTACGGGAGGATCCAATTCCAAGATAAAAAGTAGATAGGGGGGTCTTACCAGCGTAATTGAGGGTGTAGGAAAGGCCGCTGCAGCCGCGAGACTTGACACCGAGCTTGAGAAAAGGTTGCTGGCGACGGAGAAGAAGGCGGCGGATCCTATCCGCGGCGGCGTCCGTTATCGTTAGGGCTTGGCGGCGGACGGTTGCGCCGATTTTCTCGGCTGCCTTGGTCAGAATCGGCGAGGCCATAGCTGCGTCGCGTGAAAGAAAATTCAAATGGAAACAGACTGTTCGTTTATTTACAGTACCTTACGATATAAATATAGATATATAGATATATATACGTATATATATATGTGTGTGTGTATATATGATCCAGCTTACAATATTGACCGACTTTTCAACTAAAAACGACAGCGTTCAGGAAATCGATTTGAAGGTTCTCATGATATCATCTCAGCCTGGCAATGTGGACTTGAGGTAGATGCTAACCTCGTGTAAAATCTTCTTTTTCATTTGACTGTTGTAGACCGTATTTTAGAGCAGGTTTATTCATAATATTATAATATTATATATAAATAAATAAATAAATTATAATTATAATTATAATATCCCATATTGAAATATGAATTTCATCCTTAACGCGTGACATTACACACTAAAATAAAATATACGGGCTAAAAATATTTTTAATAACAACCCTTACAAATAAAGATCGTTAGTAGTAAGAAGGTAAAGGTTTATGTTACTCTAACACGTCTATTTCAAGTGTTGGTCAAATTAAGTGATTGGCAGTTAATATATACGAGTCCGAGTCCTATAAATGTTGAGTTCGTTTTTATTCTTTCTTTTTTCCCTCTTTTTCTAAAAAATTTAAAAAAAAAAAAAAAGAAGAAGAGACAATTGGGGGTCCGGGGGAGAGAATTAATCACAAATATTTGGTTATATTAGCATCACTCATCGGTGGCAAGAGTGTGAATAAAATGATTTAAATAATTAAATATAAAGATTAAATAATTATATTATAATTTTACCAACACTAATCTTTCTCATAATATTATATAACATTATAAAAATCTAAGTCCATCAATTTATCGATGGTATATTTGAATTTTACACTTCATATGTTCTAATCAATCAAGTTATAAACTAATGGGTTATACCGTTATAGTATAATGGATTTAACTAAAGTGGGCGTATTATTTTGTAATTGGAAGGTTATGCCAAATAGTCAGGACACTGTTTTTAATAGAAATTTATGTAATACTTGGAACATTGATTCTAGCCTTCTCGACTAACTGTCTTTTTGTTTTTTGACATGGTCTATAATGTAACATTTGTTATTCGTTTTTTAATGAATATACTTGCCTTTGAGAAGAAGAAAAAAAAAAGTAGCAAGGACAAAATGCATATAGCTTTGTATGATTGCTTTAGAATATGTTGATCATCCTCTATGGTTTCACAATGTAATTTAAATTTTTGTGTGCATTACACACTTGCAGTGCACATCCCAAAATTATGACGAAAAATATGAAAATTTAAATTTAAAGGACTATATATCTGTTAGAATATACACTTGTCTAACATAGAAAAATCATAAATTCTTAGACCACTTAATAAGATTTTGGACTACTCCACTTGGTACCAATTGGTTTTAAAATGGAACTCATGATTCTTAGCATAGTATCAGAGTTAGGCCCATGGTCTAGTCTTATTTATCTTTCGCGTGCGACCCATCTCAAATCAAGTCTACTTGTCTTCAATCTTTCGCGTGTGTATAGTCTACGTACTTTCAATCTTCCACATGTGTTATCTACCACATGTGTGTTCAATCTTCCATGTGTGACCCATTTCAAAAAATTCAGTCCACATGTATTCAATCTTCCTTCAATCTTCCATGTGTGACCCATCTCAAAAAATTCAGTCCACATATATTCAACCTTCCAAGTGTGACCATCTCAAAATAAGGTCCACACGTGTTCAATATTTCACGTGTGACCCATCTCAAATCAGGTCACACGTGAGGGGGATTGTTAGAATATACACTTGTCCAACATAGAAAAATCATAAATTCTTAGATTACTTACTAAGATCTTGGACTACTCCACTTAACACTAATTGATTTTAAATTGAAACCTCAGACTTCTTAACAATATCATCACTTGGATTGAGTTCAAAAGAACGAACACTAGTGATCATTGATCTTTGAAAGCACAATGTAATATAAACATATTTTTAATTGTTCTCACTATACATGGGTCAACTTGTAATTTCTTCTGCTTTTAATCAAACTTGTAAATATTTGTGATTTGTGATTTGTGATTTGTGATGATACTTTAGAGTTCGTATTCATTTTTTATACTATATGTTAAGTAACTATCACTTTAAAAAAAAATAGTTTTTTTTTTTTGGTCAAAAGAAGAATATATTCAATAAAAACAATTACATCATCTTATTCCCGTAGAAGGAACATCAGCTTCTAACATCTGGGATAGGGGGATAGAAACGTTTGATAACTAATCTACTGGGAGTTTGTTACAACGGGCTTGGTTAACAATCCAATCAGAAACTACATTAGTTGTTCTTCGAATTTGGTGCATCCGGATCCCAGTTCTATCTTTTAGCTCCTTTCGAATGTCTGCAATGATGAAATCAATCTTCCAGTTTGAGGTTTCACTGTTGCTAGCTAAAGCATTGAGAACTTCCTCACAATCGGATTCAATAGTAATTGGTGCGGTTGTGCTGCATTGGCTTGCTAATTTGACTACACTCAAGAGTGCAATAGCTTCTGCTTGCTGGGGAAATTCGCACAGAGTGGAGAAGGCTATACCATTGACCAGGTGCCCAAAATGGTTCCTGCAAATGGCTGCAATACCTGTAATGTTGCCCATGGGGGAGAAAGAAGCATCACAATTAATCTTAAGTGAATCTTTTTCCGGCAAGGTCCAAAGAAAGGGAAGAAGGGAATTCCCCGATACACTAGCAGAGTTAACAGAGAGGCCTTGAGCAGCGGTTGCAGATCTGAATTCGTTGTTGAAACGATTAGCTAAGGAAGCTGTCCTGATTAGGCAAGTTTGTGTCCCTTCAAAAACAAACAAGTTCCTACTTTTCCAGATTTGCCAGCATGTGTGGGCTATGATGGATTCAGCTTTTCCTTGCTCGTAGCCTGCTTCTCGACATTTGTTAATAAGCTCAAGGTACCAAGAGTCAAATCTGGTAATATGTGATTCGTGAGGGTAGCATTGAAGAGAAGAAGCCATCTAGAAAAGTTTACTCCAAGGACAAAGAAGCAAGAGGTACTCAACAGTTTCAACTTCTTTTTCACAAATTTTGCATAAGGGGCTGTCAGAGCATTTCTTTTTGTACTTATTCTCCTCAGTTGCAAGAAAATTTCTGCAAGCTTTCCACATAAAAGCATTGACCTTAGCTGGGCTTTTAGTGTTCCAGATTAATTTCCATAGCTACTTGGGAGGAACATGTGAGGAGCCAGTAGGAGTCGGTCCAGATGTTGATGCCTTGAGACTCCTATATCCGCTTTTCACGCTATATTAACCTGACTTTGTAAGAGGGCAAATGACAAGATCTTTCATCCCAGAAGAAGGAATAGGGATGCTGAGAATATTTGAATGGAGCCTTCTTTCAAATAGCTGCTCGATGACTGATCAATTCCACCTTCCTTCGAGAATGAGCTCACCAACTTTGTTGTACTGACAGTTTTGAGGCTTTAGAATAGATCTAACATTAGAGATCCAGGAGTCCTCCCAAATGTTGATGTCTTTACCATCTCCAACCAGCCATGAAGCCTTGCTTTTGATAAAGTCTTTTCCAGCTATGAGGCTTCGGAAGGCCCAGGATGGTCTAGAACCCAATTTAACATTCCAGAAATTTCCATTGGGAAAGTACTTGCCTTTGATGATTTTTGCAGTAAGGGAATTGGGATTCTTGAGGATTCTCCAAGCTTGTCCTGCAAGAAGGGAAACATTCATAAGCTCAAAATTTTTAAAGCCCATTCCTCCATCCCATTTCGAATCAGACAGAGTGTTTCAACTTGTCTAGTGTATCCCATATTTTTTTTCCATATTTGCTCCACCAGAAGTTGGAAACAATTGAGCAAATTTTTTTACATAAAGTTTTTGGAATAAGGAGCAAGGACATAATGTAGCTTGGTATAGCTTGAAGCATAGACTTAATCAGAATTTCCTTGCCCCCTTCCGAGAGGAACTTTTCTTTCCACCCCTGGACTTTAGCAAAGATTCTATCAAGGATCCAGTTAAGAGCAGCAGATTTTGAGGAACCCCAACTGGTGGGAATTCCAAGATATTTGCCAAGATTAGTAGAACAATTGATTCTCAACAGGCCACTAATTTCTTCTTTTATTATTTGCGGAGTATTCCTGCTAAAGCAAATGGCCGATTTACTGAGGTTTATGTTTTGGCCTGAGGCAAAGCAATAATGGTAGAGTGAGTTTTTGAGAGCCAGTGCTTCACTAATATTTGCCTCAATGAAAAAAAGTGAATCATCCGCAAAGAGTAAATGAGTGGCTGATGGACAGTGCCTGGAAATTTTGATACCTTTAATATTGGCAGTGAGAAAATGTTTGTGGAGGAGTTTAGAGAGAGCTTCAGTTACGATCGAGAATAGAAAAGGAGACAATGGGTCCCCTTGTCTAATTCCTCTTTGAGGCGAAAAGAGAGGGAGAAGATTCCCATTCACCGAGATGCTATATTTGACTGATGAAACTGAGTTCATGATGAGTTTGATCCAAAGATGGTGAAAGCCCATTTTTTCCAACAGTTTTTCAAGAAAGTCCCATTCCACCCGGTCGAAGGCCTTGTTTATGTCAATTTTAAGAGCTGCCTTGTATCGCCTTGGGCTTTTGAGGGTTCTAAGATAATGCGCAATTTCTTGGGCAACTATAAGATTATCTTGAATAACCCTCCCGGAGATGAATGCACTTTGGTTCTATGAAATAATGTTGTCCATGTATGGTTTAAGCCTAAGTACCAGAACCTTAGAGATGATTTTATAGATAAAATTTGAGCATGAAATTGGTCTATATTGGGATAAGCTCTCGGGATTGGGGACTTTTGGGACAAGTGATATTAGAGTATGGTTGAGTTTACCCAGCATCTCCCCGTTATTGAAGAAATCAAAGACAGTGGCAAAAACATCATCTTTTATAATATCCCAATATTTGTGGAAGAAAATACTTGAAAGACCATCAGGTCCAGGTGATTTTGATGGGCTGAGACTCCATGTTGCAGTTTTAACCTCATCCATTGTTAGAGGTCGAAGAAGATCTTCATTCATAGAGGGAGTAACAACTTGAGAAATGTTATTAAGAACCAAGTCCATGTTCCTCGGGCCCACAATAGAGAAAATGTCTTTGAAATGATTCTGGATTTCATTCTTTATGGATTCTTGATCATCAATCCAGTCGTCGTTTGGTGTGAGCAGTCTCATAATCCTGTTTTGAGATCTTCTCTGAATTGTACAGGCATGAAAGAATTTTGTGTTTTTGTCGCCACTTCGCAACCACTGTATTCTAGATCTTGCTACCCAATATTGCTCTTCGTTGCTCCAAAGTTTTTCGATCTCCATATTAAGCTATTCAATTCTCTTATGATTTTCAACTGTCCAATGAGAGTTATGGAGATGTGTGAGTTGGTCTTTGAGTTGATCAATGAGCTTCCTGTTGTTGGGAAAACGAATCTTGCTCCAAGCAGTGAGACTACTGGTGCAAATTTTCACTTTTTTGCGAGTTAGTTTAATGCCTTTTCGATCAACTCTGAAGGACTGATGGTTCCAGCTACCTGCAATGATATCCCTACAACTTTCATCTTCAGCCCAGAATTATTCAAATCTGAAGAATCTTTTCCGCCTACTGAGACCAGAGGATGATGAAAGAACAATAGGACTGTGGTCTGACCCTAAAGGAGGGTGGTTTGCAACCCACGTGTCGGGAAAAAGAAAACTCCATGCTGGTGTGCAGAATGCCCGATCAAGCTTTACTTTCACATTAGCATCTCCATGCTGGTTGTTACTCCAAGTGAATTGACAACCCTTTGATTCGATGTCCAAAAGATCATTAGAATTCAGGAACTCTTGAAACTTTTGGATTTTGAAGCTGGATTTTTGTTTCCCTCCCATCTTCTCAGCTTGATGTTTGACTTCATTGAAATCCCCAATCAATAACCAAGGCTGATTTTTGTCCGGGACGAGGTTGCTAATGATTGGCCAGAGAGATTGCCTAGCTTTGAAGGTGGAACAACCGTGAAGTACTGTAAGCTTCCAAAAGATTGAATGGTCAATAGAGACGTCTACATGAATGAAGCCGTGGTGATGGTCGATAATTTTCAAACAAACATTTTTGGACCAAAGGAGGGTGATCCCTCTAGCAGTACCAGATGGGTCAACACAAAAATAGTTCTTGTAGCCAATACGTCTAAATATTTTTATTAGTTTTTGTTTCTTGAGTTTGGTTTCAAAAAGGCTTATCAAATTGGGCTTGAATTGAGAGAATAAGTCTCTCAGGTTTTGAACTGTCAAGGAAAAGCCCATTCCTTGACAGTTCCAGCTCAAAGCAATCATTTGGCTGGCTGGAGCTGCTCAGTGGCAGGCCCCAGCTTATCATTTTCACGTGCATCGACGGGAGAGTGGATGGAGCTTTTGTTTTTCTTTCCATAGTTTCCAGAGATGCAAGAAGAATGAGAGTTCCAAGAGTTAAGAGTTTGTTGTTCGATAGGAATATCAACCAACAAGCTCTGATCTTGAGGGGAGACATTTGAAGGGGTAGTGTTAGGAGATTCCTCCTGTTGGGCGATTTTTCTTCTCTTAGGAGAAACAAGAGCAGTTTCTGAGGAGGATTTTCTTTTAGTAGCAGAGGTGGTTTGCTGTTTTGATTTTTGACTTTCAAAAAGGATTTTTGGGCTGTTTTGGCTCATGGGTGGACTTGAGTGAAGAGGGCTTATTTTATTTTTTTGGGTGGTGGATTTAGTTTTTTTAATTGGGTTATTTGGTAAGGCTAGTGGGCTTGAGATGACAGATGTATGGCTGTTTGGGCTAAGGGTTATGGGTCTATAGGTGGGTTTGGGTAACAGAACAAAAATTTGTTGCATCGCACACTTTGCCTGCAATTACACTCATAATTTTTTATATCAATCAAGGCTAGAAAATGTTTAAAAGTTTTCAAAATAGCTCAATGAATATGCACGCTACTTAGAACACAATCCTCTTGATCATTTTAAGATAATATCCAAAACAAATTCGAAGCAAATCCATTTCCAAATAAACAATCTCGATACATTTTCAAGCAAGTAGTCTTTGTCAATGTTATTTGTGAAGGAAATAGTTAAATTAAGTTAGGATTGGATGCAAAAAATTTCGTTTACAAGGGCCACTTGGTTATTCTTGGAATCTTGGGAAGAAGGAAATGAATTATTACAATTAGATCTAGATTTCCTCTTAACTTTTTTTCTTTTTTTTTTTGCAAGGTAAGCAAGTTTTTTTTTTTTGCAAGGTAAGCAAGTTTATTGATCGAGTCAATCAATTTGTACAATAAGTAAAATCCCCCAACATAGGGTCAAGAAAGAAATTTCCCCTTAACTTCGTAATGCTATAAGAGTAACTCAATGAAGATGAACTGATAATACAATTATGTTAAATATGATTTAGTATGTTGGCAACTATTAAATTTCTTTTATAACATCATATGTTATGAAAAAAAAAAAAATTAAACTCTGTTGCAACTAGGTTTGTTAATTTCCTCGCCATTCAATTGACTTTAACATAAATAATTGTCTTTTTCTTGAAGAGAGAGACTTTTTTTTGGTCAATATCGTCTGAGACTAACTTAAATTGATCTTGAACCTCCGTTAACAGTCAAAATTGACCATTAAGTCGATTACCTAAGTGGAGCAAAATATTGACTCAGTGTGTACATATGAAAGGAAAATGTTTGAAAACATGAAACAACCAATTGCGTAAAAGCCAAACGACATTGAGATGTGCTCTAGTATGAAACAATGATAGCGAGTTCAAATTCTTGGTCCAACAAAATAAATTCATTGATATAGGAAGGGAGAGCATATCTATCATCCAACCACTTCTAGAGGGAAAACCTTGTACAATGGAGATTACAAATAGTTAGGAAATGAAATTATTCAAAAAGTCTGACTGACCGAAACAATACTTACATGGGGTGGACCTCACATGTGTAAGGTTCACCCCATGTATTAAAGAGACTAACGGTCAGTCACATTTTTTGAAAAAAATTTCACAAACAAGATGCCACGTGGCATAGAACAGTAGACTTGATGAAAACTAAAGACTTGATGCTTAACATGACTATTACTTGAGATGCCTAATCTCTCAGCTTCCAACATACATTACATTTATCGCATCTCCTACATTTTCATAGAAGGGCAATACGTACAAGTTCAACATTCCAAAATACGTAACTATTTTGGGATTAAAAGGGCCATTATCCCTAAAAGACCTATAAAAATGGGACATTCCTGCCAAGGTGAGATAAGTAATTTTCTGACCAAATTTTGTACACTTTAGCGTAGGCATATAAACCACCAACAACTCTATTGTTGTAACTGACAAGTCTGAGGCTAATTCATGGTAATGGATGCAGATGTCCTCCATAAACCTCTTTATTTGATGTCTTCATTACAATAGGGATTCACCAATTGATAATGTAAGAAATTTTTTCCTAATGATATTAGTAAAAATATATATCTCCTGAGCAGAGCAAATTTCTATACGTATTCAGTGATCACCTAAGGTTTTTCAATGTACTGACTATAGATACCATGCCTCTACTTACACAATTCGCTGTAATTTGCCAATCCAGTAGCCACTAAAAACCATAAAATAATTTTGTTCTGAAATCACAAATGCAATTGGTAAGAAGGTTGGGGCAAAGTACATGAGTCTAGTTTGTATAATTCTGCTTGCAAGAGAATTAAATTCTCAAGGACGTAATTTGAAAGGCAAAGTTAATGAAGAGGGAGGAATAGAAAGGAAATGGTAATGTACATGATGGTAGAGTTTGCTGTAAATTGGCTATAAAATCTAGATACTCCGAATTTAGAGCAAATCAATATCAAATAGTAGACCATACGAAACTTTACACTATACTTCAGGTAAGAGGTAAATTGGATTCCTTTACATGCTGGTATGAGTAAGAAAAATATCATGAAGAACAAGTAAAACTAAAGCATACTTATCAGGGTAATCCACTGCTCTCATATTATATGCTTGAACTCTTTAGATAGCCATTTATATAAATGCACCCATTGCCAGTTGTTATAATGGTTTGAAATCACCAATTATACTTTAATGTTGGATGATCGACTTACTTGAGAGTGGACTCCACGTGCTTGTGGGCCCATTTTTGGTATGGGTTTCAAATGTCACACCCCTCTCTATTTATAGTCTTGAGGGGGTTAAGGAAGTGTATCCAACAGTAGAGATTAATCCAAATAGACGGTTAATATCGCACCTATAGAATAATAGAACTCGTACAAATATCTAGATCTTTAAAAAAATCTATACAAAAATTAGGCTAGATGACATTAGCGACTAGGACCATAAATACAACACTTCCCTCATTTGTGCCAGACCAAGTCAATTGCTCCCTTAAGGATGAGAGAGAAGAGTTGTAACTTCTCTAAGAATTTCTCTCCATTGTTATGTGGAGACTAATTCTTTTAAGTAGTTAGTATATCTTGAACAAATTTCTTCACGGTGTGTTTGGATTGAATAATTTGAGGTGTTATGGAAGCAAATCCTTAGCTGCAAGCATTGTAGTTGTTTGTAAATTGTTGGGAAAATAGCACCACTAGTCTCCATTATTTCAAATAATTTAAATCAGTCCTCATTGTTTCTATAAAAGTTCAAATCAGTCCCCAATGTTTCAAAACGTGTCAATTTAGTCCTTAACGTCAAAAATTGGTGTTAAATTTAACATAAATAAACAGTAACATAGGGGTAAAATGGTAAAAGTCTTTACTATATTTATACAATTTTAATTTAGTCCCTAAAGTTTATAAATAGATTCATTTTAGTCCCCAACATTAACGATTAAATTCAATTTAACCCCTAAACTTGTAAAAAATTTCAATTTCATTATTTCATCTTCTTCAATCCATCTCCTTCACCTCCAACCACCATCACCACCAGTACCACCATTACCACCACCACAATCTCATTCAACACATATATGGAATCACAATATAACACACAAATACTTCACATACGCACACAATCACATACAACACACAAACACCACCTACACATACCCGACTATCACCATCATTACCACCACCACCACTACCACTATCAACACTGTCACCATCTACGGACACTCATAAACCACACACATAGACACATAGAAATACCCTCATATATATATATATATATATATATATATATATATATATATATATATATCATATAGATACAATAAATATATATACATAACACATATACATATATATCATACATATATATGTAATACAAACACACATACAGTGGCGTGGGGGTGGAGGGCATGGGGGCTGGTGGGTGGGGTCATCACAGGTGGGGGTGGAGGAGGGAGGGCGCCGTGGGTGGGGACATTGAGGGGTGGAACTGGTTTGTTTTGGTTCTTAATTATATGATAACTATTTTGTAACAAATGTCATGGCTAGTTCAGTGGTAGAGTGCTTATGATTATGTACGTGGTCTTATGTTCAAAACTTTGCTTCAACAAATTTAGATTTTGGTTTTCTAAACATGTATATATGAGGGTATTTTAGACATTTTAATATTTTTTTGTTAGTTTTTTAATTGTAAGGACTGATTTGAAATTTTATGAAAACAATAGGGACTGATTTGAACTTCTATGAAAACAATAAAGACTGATTTGAATTATTTGAAATAATGAGAACTAATTTGAACAAATGTAAAACAATGAGGACTAGTGGTGCTATTCTCCCTAAATTGTTTGTGTAATTTAGTTATAATGGTTTTTGGTATATATAGTAACCAAATCCATCACATACTTTTTCAGGTCTTTTTAATGGATTTCAAATCAGCATTAAATTAGCATCACTTGATATTCCCTTATTTTAAAAAGTTTTCAACCTTACATGATGCTTAAATATTTTCGATTCCCAATTTAGTCTTCTTCTTGTCCAAATAAAACACTCTTATTTGATTTATTTTTTATTACCTCTTTTTCTTATTATTTTATTTGTTTCCTTCCTATAAACTTTGAAATTAGGTCAAATAATATTGGAGTTATAAACTATGAAATATTCCTTTTGTTCCAACACTTCCTAGCCAACTAAAAGTATTATTTGATCAATTTAGATATCATTTGGATTCTATTAGTAATGAGGACTGATAACATTTTTTGATTGGGTATGAGTTTGACCAGTCTCACATCCTGTCAATTAGTAAATCATAGTCATATTTTACTTAATGAGTGTATGGCAAATATACCAAGATATCGCTGCAAACCCTAATTCTTTGACAAATTTAAATTTCATGTATCCAATTGCAATCCTAGTTTTTTCTTCAATTAGTAAAGTACATTCATGTTGTCAAGCTACTTGTGCCTGTCTATTCCGATCATTTACCCACTACAGTGGATTTTGTAGATGGGGCATAGTGTCTATATACTGTATATTGATTTCAGGATGGTGTTGTCACACGAACCATCCGGTCTATCCTACTATCAGAATCCTACAACAAAATCTTGCACATTTGTCTTGGAATTCCAGAAGAGCTGTTAATGTGCTTGTTGGAGGCTTGGTCCCTTTTGATTGATCTTTTATTGGACTCCTCATTGTCATAGTTATTTGCACAATTCTTTCATCTTTGGTTTTGACACATTTTCATCTCAGTGATAATGATCAGACTTGGTGGTGGAGAGGTATGCACTCGACACCGACAAAAAATAAAACAAAAAAATAAAAAATCTTTTAACTTGATTGTTTCAACTGACTAATAATCATCCCCTATCAATTGTAGAAGACGTGGAACATATCATAGATAATTAACTTTTTCCCTTCTTATTTTGATTATTATAAAATATGTCATTAATTGTAAACGCTTTTTAATGACATTACTTTTCTCTAAACGAGCTCACTTGCTGGTTTCATGTATGCCTATGACATTTGGTTTATCAGAAAGACAAACATCCCTGGTTGGACGTCATTGCTATTTTTGGGCTATTTTGCCGGCACATTCTATACTTTTGCCTTGGTCATGGGTACTATTGCATTCTTTAATTTGCATCATATTGTGCCAATTCTTATAACTATTGCCGTAAAAAAGTCTTAAATTTTTTTATATAAATGCATTCATCTCAATTGGTGAATTGACAAAACCACATACATGAAATAATGAGTACTTACTACTTAGAATTAGTAATTGTCAGTTGTTACAATGATTTGAAATCATCAGCTACACTACATTAAGTATCAATCCATTGATGGAGAAGGAGACTTGAATTACTCACATACTCAAGAATTTCTGGAATGGTTTACAAATGCCACACCCCTTCCCTATTTATAGGCTTGAGGGGGATTAAGGAGATATTTAACGGTGGAAATTAGTTCAAATGGATGGCTAAGATAACACATTTCTAATAATCTATACAACTGGTACAAATATCTAGATCTCTAGAGAAATCTATACAAAAATTTGGCTAGATGACATTAGTGACTAGTCAGTTGCTCCCTTAACGATGAGAAAGTTGACAGTTGTAACTTTTCTAGATTTTGCTTCCATTGTTATACGGAGACTAATTCTTTTAAGTAGTTAGTATATCTTGAACAAATTTCTTCATAGTGCGTTTGGATTGAATAATTGGAGGTGTTATGGAAACAAATCCTTAGCTGCAAACATTTTAGTTGTCTGTAAATTATTTGTGTAAATATTTATTTTTTTCAAGGAGGCAAAGCCTAGCTTGGATGGAACTAAGCAATGGGATGTTTCGCACCTTTTAGCTCTTTTCACCAACATGTGGAGTGAGCTCGGAAAACTTTCGATAGTATGCATCCCAATTGATTGAGTCAAATCATAATTCGCAAATCAATCTGTACACACGTTGACCTCTCAAAAAGTATGCCCGAGTTCGAATCCTTTTTCATGATCCTCTTACATTCACGCACATACGATGCTATTGGACTATGCAAAGGCAGGCTTCCTTTCAATTAGTTGACTAAGAGTAATAATGAATGAGACTCAATTTCAAGTTGTCTGATCCCCATGTTTTGGGCCTTGTTCGGTCTTTCATGTAACACACGGAATTCCGCCATGCTGTTGGAGTAGATACTCATATTCATGACAAACCCTAATACCCAAACTCTGTCATTGTTGTAAAACAGTCTACTCGTTGTCGTTTGAAATTTTCTTTTGAACAATCATCAATATTGAGTTTATCCAATCGATTTCAATTATTCTCCTGACTACTCGTGCCAATGAGATTTCTTTAACTTGCAAGCATTCATCAACACTATAGCTAATTATGCCTGTCTATTCCAAGTCTATTCCAATCATTCACCCTCTCTTTCTAAGAGACAATCATAATTTAAAGCTAAAAATATATCAATTTTTTTTTTGTCATAAAAATATATCATTTCGAAAGTAAAAAGCTAAGGCTTTTTAAATATTTATTTTAAAAAAAATTATAGCTTTGCATTATGTGAGAAATAGTCTCTTTACACGTGTCGAGCCAAATAAAAATGATAGTCAATGGGAATAAATTTCCAAATTTGAAATAAGTTAAACGAATGTATATGTAACACTATTTTATTATTAATATATGTTGTACAAAAACCTTATTTTTATATTTCCCCAAATCTTATATAAGCCCAAACAAACCAGCCGCGGAAAAATAGCGAACCAATCAAATAGAATCCAGGGCGATAAGGAAGTGTTGTATAAGTGAGTCTTGTTGCATGTTCTCTTTCAAAAGCTCAAAATGTTGGTTTCTTGTTAGATATTTTTTGGTGTAGTCAAAACAACTACAAAAAAACACACACTCCAGTCACTGTACCATTTGTTTTTTAAAATAATCGTACCATTTATTATTATTATTATTATTATTAACACCACTAATATGATGCACGTCTCATAAAAAATATTTGGATTATCGATTAAATACATAGTGAGATATAAAATTAATTTTTGATATATAAATTATCATGATCTTTTTCTTACTATTAAATTAAATAATCAAGTCAAATCTCTTTCGTATAATTTCTTGTGTAATTATACGAATAGCCCTCTAATCAACAAATTAGCAACCCAATATTTGATTTAGCGGTATAATTATCAATTTGAGTGTGAAAAAATTGACATCGATGCTCAAAATATGTCACATTCCTTTAAAAATGATCTAAGATCAACTTATACCTCCTTTAATGAAACAAATAATAAATACTCCCGACAAAAAAAAAAAAGAGTATTAAACAAAAAACCCCTACCCACCCCCACACAACATCTACAATTTCTGCTGCTGTTTCAAGATACAATTGAACTCCTTCTCAGGTCTTTCTGTTTCATACCCATTTTGCATTTTCTCTCTTTCTTTCTATTTTACCATACTTTAGGGGGGTTCTTTTTGCTGTGTATTTTACCATACTTTCGGAGTTCTTTTTGCTGTGTAAATTCAGTATATAACTGAGCAGCGATAATGTGTTTTTTTTTCTTTTCTAATTCACTCAACTAGCAACGATTAAGGTTGTGGGTAATTCACTTTTGTACCTTTTAAAGTTAAGTTTGTGGATGCATTATGCTTGTAAATGGTATTGTGTTAGCTGCAGTATTGGGGAAAGGTCGGACTCACTTTAGAGTCATTTGTACTTAAATTGTGGTTGCTTTTAATTAATTTGTGGTTATTTAATTGCTACATTCTTTGAATGGTTTAATCTAAATATATATGGGAAGTTAATGATTTTGATTTTCGATTTCCAGGGGCTGAAAAGGTAATTTTTAACTGCAATTGTGAATTTTAGTGAATTGGGTTTCCGGCTGTGTTTTGCTTAGTTAGATTAAGTTAAGTTTTGGGGAGTTTTGGGTTATTCTGCCAATGGCTACTTGTACGTCGCGGTATTTTACGCCTTGTGATATGAGTAGGCCGATGGGGGTGTTGACTGTTGTGGGGGGACGAGTAGGTCCCTTCAAGTTGCTCGAAGAAAAGAATGGAATTCCGAGTGTGTGTCATAGGACTGGTGGTTCAAATTGGGGTCAGGTTAAGTGTTCAGCTAACTTGCATAGTGTTAATCAATTTCCAAGTAAGGATCCGTTTTTGAATCTACATCCGGAGATTTCCATGCTTAGAGGCGAGGGGAACAGCTCGTTGACCAATCCAAGACAGGAGAGTTCGAGTGGAAGTGTTACTGAGAGCTTGAGAGATACGTCAAGTGTTGACAATTATAACGAGGCTAAGATTAAGGTGATTGGTGTCGGAGGTGGTGGGTCAAATGCAGTTAACCGTATGATAGAGAGTGCTATGAAGGGTGTGGAGTTCTGGATTGTTAACACTGATATTCAAGCTATGAGGATGTCGCCTGTGATTCCTGATCATCGTTTGCAAATTGGTGAGGAGCTTACCAGAGGGCTCGGTGCTGGTGGTAACCCTGATATTGGTATGAATGCCGCCAAAGAAAGCAAGGAATCCATTGAAAATGCAGTTTATGGCTCAGATATGGTCTTTGTCACTGTAAGTTTAGTGTCTTTTTGGTGAAAATTTCTAGATCAATCTGTTTGATGTGACATTCTGGGATGATCATTTCCATAAATTCTTTCTAACTATGTCATTATTAGTCATAGTCTACCTTTCATGTTCCAACACATCATATGTTGCTTTTTCATGATTGCCCCATTTCTGTCTCAATAAAATGCAATTGTCATGAGTTGGGTTGAACTGAATATATTTGGCAGAAGTTTTGTATTTGTAAGTGAGATTATTGAATTTGGCTATGCTTATGAGTTAATCTTGTGCTAACAATTTCATAGTGGATGTAAAGCTAACCATGTGTATTTTACAATTGCGAGAATCTGTCAGAAGCATCGGATGTCTCCGAAATCTTTGACAATAGACAGCTGGGGAAACATGCTTTGTGATTAACTAGTGGTCATACGCGTATCATAAAAAAAGAAAAAAACCAAAGCTATTACAACCAATAATTGTGGAATAATTCATTAGGGAGGGAGAATCCATGTACTATACATGCTAATGAAAGCCATATATGATGGAAGTGAATGAAAGATTGTCATCCAAAAACATTAAGAGAGAATTATGACTTGTAGCATGCTGTGCTTGAAAATGCTAAGTTTTCCGGACTCCAAATGAGTCTTACGTGCAAATTAATTATGAGTGCCTAGTATATGAAGTTCTGGATAATGTAGGTGGTGCAATAGTAGTCTGGAAGTATTTGGTAAATTTCAAACTTCAGAAATTTCTCTTGATGGGATCCTGAATAATTACGTGCAGGCTGGGATGGGTGGAGGAACAGGGACTGGTGGCGCTCCTGTGATTGCAGGAATTGCTAAGTCTATGGGTATCTTGACTGTTGGTATTGTTACAACTCCCTTTTCTTTCGAGGGACGAAGAAGAGCAGTTCAAGCTCAAGAAGGAATTGCAGCTTTGAGAGAGAACGTTGACACACTGATTGTCATTCCAAATGACAAATTATTGACTGCTGTTTCGCCATCCACCCCTGTAACAGAAGCTTTTAATCTAGCTGATGATATTCTTCGACAAGGAGTTCGTGGCATCTCTGATATTATTACGGTATAGATACTTAGATATGTTAATCGTCAACTTCTTCAACAATCTTCTCAGGTAGTTGAGATTGTAGATATATAATGTTAGTAATGCCAATAGTTGAGCTTTTTTCCCTTTTACAAGTAGTGAACTTTGCTTTTGTAGAACAAAATGCATATTGAGTGTGGTAGCCTCATATGGCAGTTTTTTCTTGCTTGATAAGTAAAAACGATGTGTGCATCTTCTGCATCCTGGGAAGGGAACAGGGTAAGAAAAAGTTGTCTCTTCCTGATTTGCATCTTCTGCATCCTGTGAAGGGGAGGAAGGAAAAGTTATGGGCCTTCCTCATTTGAAAGATGTGGGTTGAAAAATTATGGAAAGACATTCACCATCATAAACTATTCAACAATGTATTAGTGAAGTCCTGTTTGATAACCCCATCCAGCACTTAGCCTGAGAGAATTCTGTACTTCTGAAATCAGCTTTTTGATAACTTTATGCCTTAAATGCATTAACTTACACTTAGACATGGGTACAATCATCAGTTGAAGGCAATCTGCTTATCACGCACGCATAATCGTGCACATGTAACAAGAGTCATACTAACAGAAGATTACCCTCATATAATCTAACAATTCCCATCATCTCTCATCCCTTCTCTCACTTTGAAAGGCCTTCTCAATTTCTCTGCCTCACTCCCTTCGACTGCATCTTGTCATCCTTTCTTAAAGTAACTCCATGGTATAACTTGCAACTCTAAGAAAGATAATAAGGAAATATTATTTCGTATATTTCAACAATTTCAGTTAATACATAATTTATTAGAAAATCTGTTATGGTACTGATGATGCTTAATATGCTTTAGGTATATGACATTGTTGAGGAAAGAAATTGGAAATGAGAAGAGGGTTATTGTTGTAAAGAAAAAGCTTTCAGTTTATTTTTAGTATTTCTCAAACAGGTTTATGGAGTTCAGTTGTAGATTTCAAAAAACGGACAAAGTTTTCCTGTACTCAAAATTCAGTAACTTATAGTTCAGTCTTTGTATTTTAAAATTCATTTATCAGTTTTGTCAAATGGCCCTCATGTGGAACTTTATAGAGATATGTTTCTTGGTTTGTCCTTGACAAGAGTTGCTCAAATTACAGGTTCCGGGGCTGGTCAACGTGGATTTTGCTGATGTACGTGCTATCATGGCAAATGCTGGCTCTTCACTGATGGGAATTGGAACTGCAACAGGTAATTTTAGCAAGCTACCTGGTTGATTTTGATCAACTTTATGCTATTAAATATTAATGCTTGGTGCTTTCTCATGCTTAATGGAAAACCAATATCTCTAGTTTTTCTCCTGTTATAGCTTTATTTTACGAGATCTTGTTAAGTGTTGAGCTTAGGTTGTTTCTGCATAAAAACTTCACCTCTTTTGACAAATGTGAAGTTATCCAACTAAGATATGATGTCGTCAACTTGTGAAAGAAGCATAAGAAGACAGTTTCTGGAAACCTCAATCCTTTGCTTCATTAGAGAGTCAAAAAGATATATTGCTTTTTAGAGTTGTCTGTTCGTCCCATTATCTAACAGGTGGCAGTAGTATTTATTTACAAATTTCATCTATATGAGAGTGAGAGAGAGAGAGAGAGAGAGATAGAGAGAGAGAGAGAGAAAGCGGGGAGGGAGGAGGACCAGCTCAGCCCCCACCTACTCAGTAAAGACAAAAGTGCCTTCTTAACATTGGAACATCTAGTTTGAGAGAAAAATTATGCATAGCTTCATATAGCTTCACAAGAGTTGCTTATATTCTTACATACTTCAGGGAAAGAACGTGAGGTCAGGAACAAATTCTGTTTGATATCCTAAAGGATTCAATTTAACCAAAGAAATGAAAAGTTCTTCTGTGTCATTGTGCAGCTCCAGCCTGGAATAAACACCTCCAGGAATCGAAAGATAACTTTTCTATTTTCATTATTTGTTTCTTCTGTACATATTCGTTAATGTTTTATTCATGTTAGACGTTCATGGGAGTAAAGATGCAGAACTTGTTAATCATAGTTCGTCACTCATGCTCGTCTTGGATGCTGCTTCCATCATCTGCAGAGAGATCTATGTTCTTTTCTTTTCTTAGATTGTTTGCCCTTCCTGCTGGTAATAACTGAGAAGCAAGAGCTTGTAAAGCTATTATCAAGCAAAAGCAGGCACAGTAAACTGATTCTACCCTTTCCCTACAATATGAAGAAATTCTTCTCCAGCATGGTTAGAGCAATGGTTTCATCGGCCATAAGGCAAGAAGAGTTCTTGGATTGGGGTGACTTGTAGTTTTAATGCAACATGTACAACGAAAACTCATATAAGGAGTATTTAACTGTCTGTCATAAGAAAATAAGAAGTTGGTCAAGACTGTTGCATAATACATTAATCTTTATTCTTTTCTCTTGACTACATTCTTAGCTAACAAATTATTCAAAGTGATATGGGTCACATGTCAAATATATCAAGTTTTACTCTGCCCCTATATCGTCATTCTTTCATTCTCAAAGAGCTGATCCGATAGTCAGCCGATTCTGAATGAACTACCCTCTTCATTTTACTATCTTTTTTAACGTTAAATCATTCTAGTCAACTGCTCACTTTTGCTGAATTCTAGCATGAGTGACATTCTGCTTTTGTAATTTTGTAGGGAAGACCAGGGCCAGAGACGCTGCATTAAATGCCATTCAATCACCTTTGTTAGATATTGGTATTGAGAGGGCTACTGGAATTGTTTGGAATATCACTGGAGGAAATGATTTGACATTATTTGAGGTGAATCTCTCTTTGTCTGCGTGTGCGTCTGTATGATGTTGCAGCTGAAGTCCTGCTTTCGTCAAGTTCCGTCAGATTATTGTTCTCTGAGAATAGCTTGGATTAATAGGAAATGTTCTGTGAATGTGAGCCACTAATTTCCATAAATGTTCTTTGTCTACATGAAAAATAAAAAAATGAGTATCAATGGCCCTCCCCATGTTATATTTCTTTTGAAAAGCATGTTGAACCTTTCTCCCGTGAAACATGTGTTCTTGTCTAAATTTCTTCATTCTCAACCATTTCTTTTGTCGAGTTTAATAGTCCTTCATCTCAGGCCTGCATATATATTATAGGAGAAGATTCAGGCATGCGTTGTCTGGATCATCAGAATCACTGAGAACATGTGATACTTTTTTTTTTTTTTTTTGCAAGGCAAGCAAATAACTGGATTTCATTAAAGAAATGAACAACATGTGATACTTGTCTCACCTTTTGTGTTACATTTTGAGAATGGTGAAGTTGACTGAGTTGGTTGGCATAGTGTGCTTAGTAGTTTTTGTTTATTGTAATTTCAAATTACAGTAGCAATATGCTATATTTTTAACTTGTTATTGTCACTCATGAAATATGCATATAAACACATGGACAAATACGTAAAATTCATGAATATATTGCTCAATTTTGCCCCCTCTGGTTTTTTGCATTGGTCCTCATCGTCTCATTTTTCCCTGTGAAAACTCGATAGGTAAATGCTGCAGCAGAGGTCATCTATGACCTTGTGGATCCAAGTGCTAACTTAATCTTTGGAGCTGTGATAGATCCATCACTGAGTGGTCAGGTAGCGTATAATGCAGTTTCATTAGGTTTAAATATTTTCCATTGTCCACACTGAAGTTTCTTTATCTTTCTATGATACGGTTGCGTCTATTCTGGTCCGACATTTGATTGCTCCATGAGCGAAAGTACACTAGCTTGCCCTTTGTTGCCTCTTGAAAATTCTGATGGTTATTAAGATAACCAAACCAAGCCAAGCCAAGCCAAGCCAAGCCAAGCCTGATCCTGCTAGGTGGGGTTGGCTAATGGCTATTAAGATAATTGCCACAAAATTTCGTAGAGGATCCTAGGCCAATTCAAAAACTGCTGGTTGCCCTTATGAGGCTTGCAGTTCATGTTGTAGCATTATGTAAAAAAAATATATTGTTGACGCACCTTTTTGCAGTTTTCTTCACTTGCCATAGTGTAATTTATCATGTAATGCATCTCAGAAAAATCATTATTTTTTATTGGAAATTCAAGGTATTGGCTTAGAGCTGGTGTAGGAAACATTTCATGTAGTGTACTAATAAAAGAATCATCTACACATTCATACACAGACATCTAGGAGTCAATTTTGACCCGCAGCTGAAGCCATAGATCTAGCTGGGATGTTCCCAAGCTTCATCAGTCATTGATGTTTTGCAGGGCGGGTCGCTTGAGTGTAACCTTGTGCGCATTCATGCAGAACTTCTTCAACTTGGTAAAGACCGAGTTCTAGCATGCTCATACCTTGCGGATCCAACTTGATTACTGACTCCAAGTTTCAGATGTAGAACCAGTCCTGAGTTTAACTTCAATTTGATGAACCTAATTTCTTTGACTCTTAATTTATACTAGACATCAACATTTTGACGTATCTAAAATGATCCTGTTTCAGTATTCCAGCATTTGAGCCTCTCATTGACTTGCATCAGTTCCCTTCAAATAATATTGGTGCAGTAGAATTTAATGTTGTCTTTTGTTTAAATCAGTTGATCAGCACGGGCACCATTAGCTTACTTTTGATTTCCTATGTTTTCTGCAATTCAGGTTAGTATAACTCTGATTGCTACTGGTTTTAAACGCCAAGAAGAAAGTGATGGCAGGCCTCTCCAGGTTTTTATTCTCTCTCTATGAACTCACACGCACATGCACACACACACACACACACACATACCCACACAAAAGCTCACATATCAGCAGGTACAAGGCACTTCCAGTTGACAGTCTGCTTATTGGATACGGATCATATATAGGCAAGTCAGCTGGCTCAAGGAGATGCCAACCTTGGAATTAACCGGCGGCCTGCATCCTTTATGGAGGGTGGTTCAGTGGAGATTCCTGAGTTCCTCAAGAAGAAAGGGCGTTCACGTTATCCAAGAGCTTAAGTCAGTTCTTCTGTTTCTTTCCCTTTATAGTGTTTTTGTTTCATGAAGCAACTTCATTAATTTTCAAGACTAACAAATATTTTTTTTTCCGCGCAGGATTTTGGTTATGCATCAAATATCAAAGGTAGGTTTGAGAAAGCATAATGAACCAGCCTTGTCAGAGAGTACTACGTGCATGCTCTGCTTGCGTCCGATGAAGTCAAACAAATAACTACTATACATATGATTTTCACATCTGTCAAATAAGTTGAGCCGTATAGAGTGAGGCTTGTAGAAGCATATTTAGGTAGTCTAATGGTTTGTACAGGATACCTTTTGTTGTTTTCACAAAGCTGTAAAGGAAACCCGTGCGTGTATTCATAACCAAAGGGAGATTACATCTTCTACTAAGTTGTTTTGGAGGTAACTATACAGGGTCGTGGTCTTTTTTTTACGTAATAAATTTTCAAAATGTCACTCTTAATTCCATTTTTTGAAATTATCTTAGTGTAATATTTGAGATTGATAAATCTCTAAAAATCAATGTAATCATAATGGAAAGAGGGTATACAAGAACACATACATTAGAAGTGTTTCAAGTGGATAACATATGCACACATCAATGATCTAATGTATTGCAATAAATAAGAAAGGTTTTACAAAAATTATGCTAAAGAACGGTTGTTGATCAAAATACATAATATGGAGTCTTGAATTTTGGGTTATTGGTCTATTGATAGTAGTATTATATATTTAAAAATATAAACTTTAGTACATGTAGATAAATAAAGATATTTAAATATTTTTATATATTTTGGATGGAAATTCTTATCTTCACTCCCTCCTGAATTTACTATTTACCACCTCAAAATTCCCGTTATTTGAGGTGAGGACAAGATAGGTACCTAAAAAAACCAGCTTCTGTTGACATCCCTAATCATCAAGTCCCTATGTAGCAATTGGTATGCTAGAACTAGGGAATAGAATGACATTTTTAATTTTATTCTCATGTTTGGTATGAAATAATAAATTTGAGAATCACATTCCTTAGGTAATCCGATTTTGCCAATTTGGGATTAACCATTTGTGACAAAACATATGAGAACAGTCTATTCTCATAGATATGAGAATGGACTCATTTTGGCAAATGATCAAATATCCATTTAAAAATTTAAAATGTATAAAAATAACAAAATAGCTATTATTATTATCATTATTATTATTATTATTTTTATTATTATTTTTAGTACTTTGTTATTAATTTCATTATTATTATTATTAATATTATTTATTCATTAAATGACCAAAATATCTTTTTAAAACATAATTTGTTATGATGATGATGATGATTATTATTATTATTGTTGTTGTTGGTATTTATATAATTTTGGAATATTATTTGTTATTTATTAGTGATAATATTATTATTATCAAATTACAAAATGTCTTTTCAAAACATAAATGTACATAATATCAAAAAGTCAAATTTTGTTATTATTGTTACTATTACTACTACTACTACTATTATTATTACTATTATAACAATTATTATGATTATTGTTATTATTTTTATTATTAAGACAATTATATGTATAGAATAACAGAAGGACAATCTTGTTATTTTATAAAAGTCATTTCTAATATTGCTCTAGCATACTAATTATAAAATATGAGTTTGAAATCAATACATTCATTCCCATTTTTATTCCTAGCACATATTCCCAAGTTTAGTCAATTCCCACTTTCACTTCATTTCTTAACTCATTTCATTCCTGTCTAATTTTTATTTCATAATACCAATTGCTACTTTTGTGTATTGTCCATGTGACATTAAAGAACTTGTTTAACATAAATCCAATATCTTTTCCTTTTCTGTTAGAGCAACCTATGTGTCAATGATTTCTTTCGCATATGGTGGTTGAACATCCCTCCACATATACAATTGCATGTCTGTAAACTAATCTTTAAGAAGGTATATCATAGATAAAATTTCAGTTGCTCTTTCGTTATTAGAGAAAGATACAATGGGTGAGACATTTCCTAAGATGACATTAAATAGTATTGCTTGCCTTTTTCATTTTCCTGTGTCATTTATTGACTTCGCCTCCCATCAAATCATCAAATCAAAAGGAAAAAAAAAAAAAAAAAGCTTGATAGATGATAGATTGTATGAAAAAGAAATATTTCTCAGGATCAGTGTAGCTAATAAATAAATTTACTTCTTGCATAAAATTTTTCTTCTTAAGTTTTAAACTTCTTAATGCACTCAAATAATAGGCTTTTGATTCTAGTGATATGTCCCTCGTTGTAAGTGCAAGTGATTGCGAGATCAATTCTCATGGGTGACATTCTTTGATATGTGTTGTACGGTTTAAACCTCCATTAGAAGAAAAAGAAAAGAAAAAAAACTATTCCCGGTACACTACATTGATTTCTTACAAATAAACTTGCCAAGTTTTCTGCAACAGGGTGAAGATAGCAAACAAAATATTGTATTCATTCAGGAAGCAACAAGACTACTTGTACTCGTAGTTACATGTTAAAGCTTCCTGCATCACTGAAAATGCCTGATATTATGGTGAGAGAAAAAAAAAAAATTTTTTTTTTTCATTACCTCAAAATGTTATGAATGTAATTCTGCAATTGTAAACTATTTATAACATTTTATTATCATTAATTTTATCAATAATTCACACCCGTTAAATCTTATTTATTGTATACGAGCAGATTCATTTCAAACTTCTATTTACCTAAAGCCAACCAATGGAAAGGGTGGCAATTAAGAACTTTAAAATATATATAAAAAAATATCTACTAAACCCTCCTAACAAGAGAAGTCACTATCTCATTAAATGATAGATACAACTGTATTTCATTTTTACATGCAAATACCATCAATACTCCTTTCTACATCAATATTCTCTGATGTTATTGGCCAAAAGCTAAAAATCACACAACTTTCTGAAATCAACATCAACCTCACAAACCACCAAACATCCTTTTCAAGGTATTCATTATTAAAGAATATAATTATTTCATACAAATAGTCAGGAATTCTAAAACTATTATATAAGATTTTAGATTATCTCACTTAAAATTAACTGATTTTATAAGGATTTATGCATTCAATCAATCTACGCAAAGTAAATGGTCCTTAAGGAATTCCCGAAAAGGCTGCCGTTCAATGGACATACAAAAGTGACGAAGTTGTTTTAACTACAGAATCATGCCTATCTTCAAAAGCGAATTGGATGATCGGGCTGAGAGCTGCCCCTCTTGCCCTCACTTTCCTTTCTCTAATATGAACCTTGAGTCATCAAAACCATTTTGATTTGGCCTAATTTGGTCGCCCTGCGCGACTAACCCTTCAAAAGGCAAAACTCTCATCGTAATAACTCTATGTTTCATATTATTGTATTAAAACTAGGTTTAGATCCAATATTATATATGTACGTTGGACTTATTCTTATTCTAACGTACACTCCTTGCTAGGGCCTCTCTTTTTCATTTTCTTTTTAGGAGTAATATATCAATCTTGAAATAAACCACACAATATGGAATCCAAATCTCACACAAAGACACGTACATTTGTCACATACCATACAAAACAAAACACTCACAAAGGTTGACGTGTAAACTAACTTTCCACCCGTTTGCTTTGCTTTATTCCCACACAATAAGGATTCATGTAAAGAATGGAAATAGTAAGTGAATAGAATTCAGCAACATTCTATATCTTCTTCATTCATGCAACAAGATCAACTCAACATGACAACTCATGAAAATGCTGTAGAGATTGATCAACAGGAAAATGTATCACACAAGCATGATCATCATGTGCATGAAGAGACTAGTGAGTTTGAGAATGATCAAACCAAGTCAAAGACCACAGAAACAATTGAAACAAATCAACAGAATAATTCTCCTTATCTTCTGGATATTGCTGGTTACGGGTGCTTTCCTGAGAGTTTTCAGCCCGAGACCCTGATTGTAGATTCGAAGGTCTATAATCAAACCAAGTCAAAAACCACAGAAACTATGGAAACAAATCAATTGAATGGTTCTCCGTATCTTCTAGACATTGCAGGTTATCAGTGCTCCCGTGAAAATAAATTTAAGAGCCTTCTGCCCGAGACCCTGATTGTAGATTCGAAAACCACAGAAAGTGCAAAAACAGATCAACCCAATGATGCAGAAGCTGCACCAAAAGAATCTTCACCAACTTCTTCAATGGAGGATAATGGAAGGGAGAGACTTAAGAGACATCGAGTGGAGATGGCAGGTCGAGTTTGGATTCCTGATATATGGGGTCAAGAAGAGCTACTAAAAGATTGGATTGATTGCACTTCATTTGATGCTTCACTGATGAACAACACCATAATGTCAGCTCGTGAAGCTTTGGTTGAAGAAGGAAGAAGGGCAAATTCCAGCAGACTAAGAATATAGAATAGTTGTTGAGAGCATGATAAGAAGATCAGGTTCCTCTTCCTTTTGCTTATTTGTATTCTCTTAATTAACACAATTCTCTCATATCCACAAATTATAAATTTCAAAATTCAATATAAAATTATTAATCTAGTGATATTTAAATTCATAAATGTGTGCATGATTTGTTGGCACAGGAGGATTCTCCGGAATACAATTCTTCGAGAAATCATTAATTTTAAAACTTTATATAAAATCTTTGAATGCTCTACTTAATATCAATTAGTATTAAATTAAACTCCGTTGTCTCTTAATATAATATCAGAAATAGATCATCGTCCAATCTTATACATCTATGTGTTAACTCATATCTTCTCAATATACTAGTTCACGTAGTTATTTTATCACTTTGGGCCACACATGAAGGGAAATATTAAGGAATACAATTCTTCGACCTTATAAAAGACTATATGAAAAAAGCAGCGATCAAGACGAATTTTTTCGATAGATTATACATTAAATTTTTTTTTTTGGTTAAGATTGTTCGAATAAGTGAAAAATGAGAAGAGGTAACTGAAGAAACAATATAAAGAGAAGATTCTGACCTATTAGGCCAACTTCAACGGCCTTTCTAAACACTCATTTTATCTACATTTAGAGTAGTTGTTTGCTAAAATCACAACAGTAACTTTCCTATTAGTTTCCCTATTTTTTAAGGGTTCCTCTAACAAAAACATATATCCCAAATTTGGCGAGACTAAAGTCTTTTCTAAGAGTTTCCCAAACCCCCCAAAAGAGGAATCAATTATAATTAGAAAATTTTGTTAGAGTAAAACTAAATAGGAGATTTTTAAAAATCCGATATCAACTGTTTACTCTATTAATTAAATCAACTTTTCTTTCCATTGTAAATGGTCGATGAAGACCCACCTATGTACTTTTTCATGGTTAATGAAATACACACGATTGAATTAGCCCCCCAAAAAAAAACTATTTACTCTATATTTTTGCAAAAAAAAAGAAAAAGAAAGCTATTAGAGTTGACTTTACACGCGCACATCATCCGGAAGGAAAATTGGTTAGTAAGAAATAGCATTTTTTTAACGTTAAAAATAAATTTTATTGATGAGCACCAAGGGGGTGCCACCCAAAAGAAAATTAATTACATAAGAGGTTCGTACATTCTTTTACATTTTTTTTTTATAGAAACACTACAATTCCTTAAAGTCCAAAACATAACATCATGGAACCATATGTTTTTAATGGATGACAATTGCATTTCAATTCCATCAAAAGCTCTTCTATTTCGTTTCTTCTAGATATTCCATATGATAGCATGTGGAATCGTTCTTAAAATTTTCTTCCTTTCTTTAGAACCCTTGATGCCACTCCATGCCTTAGTTTCTTCCTTGAAAGATTTAGCAGCGACCCAATCAAGACCAATCAAATTATAGGCCAAAACCCAAACACTTCTAGCCCAATCGCACCAGATAAAGAGACGTTCAATAGACTCCAATTGATTTTTACAAAGATAACATCTGTTGGTAACAAAATGTCCCCTTCTCTGAAGTTTATCAATTGTCAAAACTCTCCACCGAGTCACCTCCCAGGCAAAGAACATCACTCGTGTATGAAGAATTAGACTTCCACACTTCTTTCCAAGGAAATTGTTCACCAGAATCCCTTGTTTCTCTCCTTAGAAGAGCTTGGTAAAAGGATTTGCAGTGAAAATACCATTTTCAATCGATTCCCACTTGACTTTGTCTTCTCTGCATAGATGTTCCTTTGATACAATACAGCTAGAAAGTTAGAGATATCCTTCAACTCCCAATCATTTGCCTCTTTGAAAAATAGGACATTCCAGACAATATTGTCATCACTCCACTGGACACACGAACTCATTGTTGCCTTTTCATCTCTTGCTAAAGTAAAAATATTAGGAAAAAGGTATTTTAAAGTATTACAATTCCATTTATCAAACCAAAAGAAAATAGTATTGCCATTCCCCGCTTAAAAAGAAATTTGATTCATAAGTGAATTCCACTCCTTAGAAATATTTTTTCAAAGTCCAACTCCGTGAGTAATTCTTCTTTCCTTGGTCATCCATCCATTGTGGGACTCTTCAAATTTGGCCAAAATCACCTTTCGCCAAAGGTTACTCCTTTCATTCATAAACCTCCAAAGTCATTTCTCAAGGAGAGTTTTATTAAATAAAGTGAGAGATTTCAATCTCAATCCCCCCTTGTTAAGGAGTTGCTTTATAGCTCCCCACTTAACAAAGTAGTATTTGAATTCACCTTCTATGTGGCCCCATAAAAACCTTTTCTGAATATTCTTCATCTTCTTAGCAATAGAACTCGGTAAAGGGAAGAGGGACATGAAATAAACCGGAAGATTGGACAGAGTGCTCTTAATCAAAGTAAGTCTTTCTCCTTTTGACAAGAATTTATTTTTCCAACCCGCTAGTTTTTTTTTTGTCAAATTTCTCAACTATAGAATCCCAAATTCTTGTCTCCTTTGGTTTCGTGCCAAGAGGTAAACCAAGATAAGTAAACGGAAGAGCCCCGACTTTACAACCCAAAACTCGAGCCAAATCCTCAACATTCTCAACATCTCCCAAAGGAACAAGTTCGCTTTTATTAAGATTGATCTTGAGCCTAGAGACCGCTTCAAACAACAGAAGAAGACATCTCAGATTTACAAGTTGTTCTTCATTCCCTCTATAGAAGAGAATTGTGTCATCGGCGAATAAAAGGTGAGAAATTTTAACTCCCCCATTTTGATCTTGCACGCTATAACCTTTCAAAAAACCATCTCTAACTGTATTTTGTAACATTCTGTTCAAGGCTTCCATGACTAAAATAAAAATCAGGGGAGATAAAGGATTTCATTGTCTTAAACCTTTGGAAACATGGAAGAAACCAATTGGACAGCCATTTATGATAATAGAAAAAGAGGTGGATGAGATACATTTCCAAATCCATTTGCTCCATTTCTCTCCATAACCCATTCTTTTTAAAATGTACATCAAAAAGTCCCACGAAACATGGTCATAAGCTTTCTCTATATCAGCTTTCCATATAATTGAAAGCTGCAAATTACAACCAAGATTTGGGGAGGAAAATGAAAGCTGCAAATTACATGAATACAAATTCTACAACATTGCCATATAATTGAACAAACATTTTGACTTAGTTTAAGAGTAATACAACTAAGATGACAATTTTGTATGTCCATTTAGTGAACCCAATTCCCAGATCTTGACCGTCCCATCATCACTAGCCGAAGCAAGAAGCTGGTTTTCCTTCTATGTTACAAAGGAAAGAATACGTACAAACATTTTAGGTTAGTCGTTCGACCGATTCAAATATAGTAAGCGTGATATCGACGTATCAGAAGTAAAGGCTAAACCATGAAATGGAGAAAAATTTCCGTTTTTGTTTTTGTTTAGTGAAGTGTTTGATGAAATACTTAAAAATGGCACAACGCAGGGTAGGCAACGTGCTTAAATTGTTTTGCAAAATATGATGCTATCTAGCGTCGTATGATGGAGGGAAGTTAAAAATGCAGTTTAACAGAAGAATCACTATTGCCACACTGCTAGTAGATATTAATTTTCTTCTTCATCTTTGTCGAATTTTCAAAAGCTAAAGGATCAATAAGCACCATGTAGACATATTAATACCTAAAAAGGAGAGCAAGAAGACTTGAGAGCAACATTTTCCTGCTTGCTGAGCAGCTACGAGAGATATCTATACCAACTTTGTGTAGGTTGACTACAAGGCAAAGCTAGTTAAAAACATAGGGTGTCTGTTGATAATTAGCTGCAACTAACGTAGGCGCATGGCATGCTTCCACCGAGAAGACAAGCAGGTGGTAGCATGTAAATTGAATTTTACACATACATTCTGAAAAGAACCATGGTGGTACGAGGAAAAATGAGAGTGATCCCGATTGAGGATAACATGAGAGTAAATAGTTTGAGATAGTATGAACATGTTAGGAGACAATCGCCAGAAGTACCTGTTAGAAGGTATGAAGGCATAGAAATAGTAACCCCTAAGAGAAATAGAGAAAGAACTATGATGAGTTGATTGAGATACTTAAGCAACACCTACTTATATGGAGCTAATTGAGGAGAAAACTCTCAACAGAAATAAATAGTGTCCTTAGATCCCTATAACCAATCTCACCTAGTCGGAAAAGACTTGGATTAGTCTCTTCTAAAAAAAACATGCACCATATCAATGGCAAAGGAAATGGTAGGTGATTCATCTTAACAGAATCAGATGGTTAACCGAAGTAAGACATCTACCTGTGGCGGTGACTATGAAAGGTGGTGCTCATATCAGGAGGATAAAGGACATAAACAGAAACAGTCATTTCACATTGCATTACCACAAAATCCATGCATAATGAATCTATGTTACAGCGTGGAAGACATATTCATTTATCTAAATATTTACCGCTGAGCTCCATTGCACACAGTTAACATCCATGTCGTGAGCCTTGTCCTTCCTCAAAAGTAACTTATATGTAGGTCCATCGACCTGCAATTAAACACCATTTGATGTTAGAATTGTAGAAAGCCTACCATACAAAACATCATTCAGAAACCACCCACCCCTTTTCATGAATAGTACACTTGTCAAGCAGATAATATTAAATGTTTCAAATGAATACATTCACACGTCTTTTTGGAATTCCTTGGATATCGGTGCTTTGCGCAATTAATCCCACAAGCCTCTGAAGTTCACAAAGTTGAGGTAACAAGCTTATTAGCTGGAGAAAGTTTTGCAAATTAAGGCCTGCTTTTGCTTGGTCACCAAATCTTATATGTATTTGCTTTATTGGAGGTTATCACATATCTGGTTACTAGATTCATCATCTTATTATTGCTTATATTGTCTAGTGACATTTTTTTTCTTTGACATCTGCCTACAAGGCCAAAATGTCCTCGACAAAAAGATGATATATAAACGATAAAACAAGACTAGATGTCAGACAGCCGAGTAGAAGAAGAGTGTCATCCGTTTTCCACAGGACAGCCAAGTCAACGAACAACTGAAAGAAAGCACAACAGAAGCCCGCATGAAAGTTATGAGTGAACTGCCGCAAACTTCGGACCATAACAAAAGAACTTTTGAAAACCCATAAAGGTGTTACGTTAAAGAAGAAATATTAACATCATTTTTCTTATTCTGATGCATACATAACAGGTGAAAGATAGAAGAGAAGAAAGACAAACTAGAAGCAAACAACATACATAAGCCGGCTTTGAAAATTGAAAATATTTTGAACATACAAAGAGAACGAATAGAGTACTTGACTAGTACTTCTATTTTAAAATTATTTTGTATATCAAATGCGGCAATAAAGGATGATAAGTGATCACCTCATCTAAAAGTTTAAACTATTAAAAAGATATTTATAATATTATTTATTATCTTGCAAGTGCAGACGAAGTTAGTTTTTTAATCTTTCATTTGGACAATTTTAATGTTTTGATGAGTTTTGAACCTAGAACTCTAATATCATGATAGGTTACCACCTCATTTAAAAGTTTAAGTTATTAGAAAGAAATTTATTATATTATTTATTATTTTTAACCATAAGTATCCTAATATCAGTCGTATAAAAGTTCTAAACTTATGTTGTTTGGCATGCTACAGTAGGAGAAGATCCAAAATTTTACTTTAGTGAAAAAAAAAAATATTTTTTCCTTATAGTTAAATATTAATGTTTTATGGAGAAGAAAATATTTTCTAGAACTCAAATACCAGAAAATATTTTTTGGTATTCTAATTTTCAGAAAAAATATTTTCCCCTAATAAGTTATTTTACGGCAAACAAATGGAGCCCAGGAAAATAAAATATTTTCTCTAAAAATATTTTTCACAATCAAGTTATTTTACAGCAAACAAACAGTGCCTTAATTATTTGAAACAATGCAACCCTCAATATTTGAGTTGACATAAATTAAAGAGTAAAATGTATCTTACCCCTTTATATTTTTAAAAAGTTGCGTCATAAACCCTGTGTTTTAAAAAGTCGCACCATAAATCCTGTGTTATTGAAAATATTACACACACGCCTCAAACTTAAATTTCGTTTAACTCTGTTAGTTAACCTTGTAAAATATCGAAATTATCCACATTTAAATATTATTCACCACACTATTTTACCATTTTAACCATTTCACAAAAAAAACCTTTACCAATAGTAGAGAGAGAAACTCCCATTTTGAAACTCTAGAGAGAGAAACTCAATTTTTTGTCGATTTGAAGTTGATTTTGCAACGATTTAAAGGTATAATCTACTTGTAGAAGACGAGATTCAAAGTGAAGGTAAATTTTTTGCTTAATCGCGAATCATATTGTTTCTGATTTCTTTATTTATTTTTGGATCAACGCCTATTTTTTTGAAGCCGATTGTGATATCTTGAATGAACACCTTTTTTTTTTTTTAAATTCAACACCTATTTTGTTGAAGCTGGTTCTAATTTCTTGAATCAACACCTATTTATTGATTTTTTTTTTTGAATCAACACCTATGCATGTGCAATAGAGTTCGAATACTAGTCTTATAAAAAGACCAATATAGCTGTGATTTCTTTTGGTTATTAGAAAGAATTTTTAGGAATCATGTGTTGGCTATGAGTTTTTTTTTTCTTTTAATGGTCAAGGTGTTGGCTGTGATATGCATAACAAGAAGTTGATCTATTGAGAGTGTATGTATAAGTTACAACAGATGAACAATATTTCAGATTTCTTTCTTTTTTGCAAGTGTTAAATGTTGTAATTTTCCTACGCTTAAGTATACTATGAACAGGTGAAAGGGTTCAATTTAACATAATTTTATGGTTGTTATCATTTGCAATCTAGTCGATTTTTAGTGTTAAGATAATCATTAGAATTTGAAAATGCACAATTTTTTCCTAAATGGTCTGATTTTGATAATGATGCCTAGAACAATTTATTAGAACTTAGTAGCTTCTAGGAGAAAGAATTTTTTTTTTATTGGAATAACAATAGAGCTTTTATGAACCACACATGCTTGCTATGATTTTTTTGTTTTTGTTTTTTTGGTTGAAGATATGCTGGCTATGATACATATATTCATATTTATCATATTACATTTTTGTAGTATGTCTTCTGAAAGTGATAGAGACAATAGTACTGAGATGATTGATGATTTTTTTGAGTTCACAGTTTGGGTTGGTGGACACTTTGTATATGAACCTAAGATTTCCTATCAAGGGGGTAGAAAACAGGATTTTAAGGATATTGAACTTGATAAACTGAGTAAGTTTGACTTTCTAGACATGTACAAGAAAATGGGAGGACAAAGAGTAAATGTCACTATATATTATCTACTCCCCAATTATTCTCTTGACCATGGTCTTGGAATAGTTGTTGATGATGCTAGCATAAGGGACATACAAAGTGTATTTAAAGACTTACATTCTTGTACCATATATATGGAGGAGGAAGAGCATACTATTGCAATTGTTGACACTCAGGGAAATATTATCCAAACAAATCAGTTCCAGCCAATACAACTCGTAAAGTGGCAAAGAGAGAGGTCATATGATAGTGCACATCCAGAGGGTGAATATGATACAACACAACAAGGGGCCAATGAATATAATAGTACACATCCAGAGGTTGTGGGACTATTGTGAAACAGTGAGGAAGCACAATCCAGGTAGCAAATTGTTGATTGGTGTAAAAAGGAGTTTGCTAGAACCCGTATTCGAGATGATGTTCTTTTGTCTGGCTGCTTTGAAAGATAGTTTTTTGGCTGGTTGCAGACCTATCATTGCTCTAGATGGATGTTTCTTAAAATCAGTATATGGGGGTTAGCTTTTATCAGCGATCGACAGAGATGGTAATGACAATATGGTCCTGATTGCTTTGGATATAGTTCTCATTGAGCGGAGAGAGACGTGGTCATGGTTTTTAAGAGAGCTACATGATATAATTGGGGATCTAATAGAGAAAGGGTAGTATTACATATCGGATAAGCAAAGGGTCTATGTGAAGTATTCAATACAGAATATCCAAATGTCTACCACTGTTTTTGTGTAAGGCACTTGTACCAAAATTTCAAAAAGAAATTTTTAGCACTTACTCTTAAAGATTTGTTGTGGAAAGTAGCTTCAACAGCAAACATGGCAGAGTTTAACAGATGGATGATGAAAATTGAACGTGCAAATCCAAAGGTGGGTGATAAAGAATGTGCAATTGAATGGCTAAGAAAGATACCAGCTACTCAATGGGCCAGGTCTCACTTTGCCATTGAGGCTAAATGTGATGTCCTAGTGAATAACATTTGTGAGTCCTTTAACAATTATATTCTTGATGCAACAGACAAGCCTATAATAACTATGTTTGAGATGATAAGAACTAGGCTCATGACTAGGCTTCAAATGAAAAGGTTGGGGATGAAGAAATATAATGGTGTTATATGCCCCAACAACTTAGTTCCATTGCCAAATATTGGTGTGTCAATTGGTCTGGGGCAGAAAAATATGAGGTTGCGCAAGTAGAATGGAAGTATGTAGTTGACTTGGATAGTAAATATTGTAACTGTGGAATGTTTGAGCTACAAGGATACCCTTGTGTCCATGCTTTGGCTTGTATCAACAGATATGGAAAGAGGGTTGAAGCTTTTATAGATCCTTGTTACTCCAAAGAGGTTTACATGAAGACCTATGAGTTCATGATTCATCCTGTGCCTTGCGTAAATGATTATGTTGAGACAAATTATGAAAAGTTTAAGCCACCAGTTGAAAAGAAAACGACGAAAAGACCAAAAAAGGCAAGGAAAAAGGGTGTTGATGAGACTAGCAAAAGATCAAGTGGGATAGGTGTTGATGAAAATAGCAAAAGATCAAATGGGACGAGTGTTGATGAAATTTGTACAAGATCAAGTAGGATGGGTAGTACACATACTTGTCAGAAATGTTTGCAATGAGGTCACAATAAAAGATCAAGCAAGAATCAGTTTCATCATAATTACCTCTCTCTTGATATTAAAAATAAAGTGGCATATACCCTCTTCTGATATTAAAAACGTAGCAAATGCTACCCTGACTGATTTACCTTTGCAGGAAGCTCAACAACAAGCCGCAACAGAGGCACAAGTAGAAATTCCTATACAACTTTTTGAAATTGTGAGTTGTCAAGCTCTGCAATAACCTTATAGTCTAAAGAATAACAATTGTTTTCATAGTCAGTGAACACAAAATAATGAAGCCATTAAATAGTGCAAATTTAGCATAAAATTTAATTTCCTCACGAGTGTTTTTTCAGATTAGAAGCTTCTTTTTGAAAGTTCAAAAAGTTGAAGAACATAGCATCATTATAATAAAAAGCTAGATTATACTTGTTCTTCCTAGGCATCCCTTCCACAACTGGTTTTATAATGGCATCTTTTATCTAAAACTACAAACAGTAGAAAGTTGAAAAGAAAGTCATATAGCCATTGGAACTAAGTTCTCATAACTTATTAATTTTTTGTATTTATTCAGGGTATAACAGGACCAAGACCAAGATCAAGGCAAGTACTTGCAACTGAAACTTCAAGCAGTGGATATACTAGCTTTAGGAATGAAGCTTTGCTTGGTACTAGAAAATCTACTGTGAGAAGACAAGCACCTACTCCTGCACAATCCCATGAGCCATCTATTATGCATGTTGATGTCACTACTACTTCTTCCTCCCCTACATCTAGTTTTCATCTTGCTGCTTCTAATTCAGGCGGACCAAAAAGGGCAACAGAGTCACAAGTTGTAGAGAATATCAGAAAAAGGAAGAGAAGAAATTTAGATGAATGCATTTCGACAAAGTTTGGTGAATGTATTTATTGGATTTTGATTAGTGGTCTTGTAGTAGTCCCTGCCACTAGTTTCCATTTCCTTTTTGTTGGAATCTTTTTTTGTTGGTATTACTTTACTACAATCCATGCACTTGTTGACCATGTGGTGACAACTTTGAAACACTATCTTTTACTATTATTTTAAAATCTTGGACAAGCATTTATGTTGTGCATTGCAAGTTTTTTTTTTTTTGGCAAATCGTTATAGGTTTTTGTTTATGCAATTTGTGTTGTTCAGAGATAATCAAAATTATTGTGATATTTGGTGTATGATGGATGTCAAAAAATGTGGGTAAATTATGCAAATAGGGGTGGTATTTTCAAATTTTTAATTTTCGGATGAGGTAATTTGCAACTTTACCAAAAATACAGGGTACAATTAACAACTTTCTCAAAGTCATAAGGGGCAATATGCATCTCATAAATAATCATAGGAGGTAAGTCGTATCATTCATTGTATCAGGAGGCGTAAATTGAAACATTCAATTACATATAAGCACAACAAATTTTTGCAAACTTCTACTATCAAAATACACCATGCAACATGTTGTTTACAAATATCTAGATTACAACATAAATTGTTTATAACCATCAAGTCTACAACAAGAGGAACAACCAAATCTAACCTCTCATTTTAAAATCAAAACAACAAAGACCCCAACTAGAAATACACAAAAAATACGACACCAAATGAGTTGCATCTTCATTTTCATCAACTCAACATCTTTCTTTTGTTCAGTAAGGATCATCTCAACTTCATTATTATACTTTGTATTGGAGCACATGACCTCTGCAACGTCGTCAACTTACTATTTGCAAATCTAGTAACACCCGCATGTGGAACAAGAAGTAGTCTACTAGGATCTCACCTTGTCGTGTTTGGTTCACACCGTTCAAAGAAATTGCAACGATTACTTCGACAAGTATAGTATAAGCAACCGAAGGTTTGCTTTTTCCAGGATGATACACTACGTATTTCAACCCATTTTTGACAATAGCAGCAAGTGTTAGAATAACACAAGTCTAGCTTTGGACGAGGTGCTACATTATGCTATTAAACCATAGTCATTCACATAATTTTTTCAACATAAGATTTGCATATCATATAGAGATCATCTCAAATATTACAAACAAAAAAACAAAAAAAAACAAAAAATCATGATTTCAAAACACTAACAAAATTCACAATCAAGTCTTTTCTTGATAGAACTATGAAAAAATGAACTTTGAGAGCCCAACATAAAGAGATTATACAGCTAATATTTTACATTAATACAAGCATCAAATAATGATATAAAAATAGTATAACATTGCACATTACACATTGAATCATAAAGAAAATAAATAATACATGCATCACATGAAAAAGAAGTCGCTTGTTCCCACGTTACCTATCTCTTTTTCTATACCATCTTTTTTATAAAAATAAAAATAAAAAATTACAAGCCTCTTCTTTTGCCTCTTGCTAAATAATCTAAGCCTCATTCTCTATATTTGGATCCATCTTTTTTCTAAAATAAATTACACATAAATAAAACATATACAAATAAGATATTACATTGTAATATGCAACTCAATCATTGAGACAGAAAAGTTTCTCACCATGAATAGAAGAAAACTTACCATGTGAAAATCTGCTTGAATAAAGATAACCAAAGAGAAAATTTGTTTGAAGAAATAAAATCGTTTGTTAACATATGTTAGACTTAAAAGCGACTACTGATGTGAGAAGAAGGGTAGTTTTGTCCTTCTCTATATGTTTTATGGCTTGAGAAATGTCATATTTTCATCACAAGTGCGTGTATCACACTTACGTTAAAGTCGACGAAAAAATTGATGGCGAGAGAATATGCAACTTTTTCAATAACACATAATTTATAGTACAACTTTTTAAAATGCAAAATTTATGACGCAACTTTATGATAACACAAAGGAGTATGATACATTTTACTCTAAATTAAAATTAGATGAACACACAAACCTCTTGTTGTACACAAAATACGAGAATCAGTCTTTATTGGTTACAACAACACACACCTCATGAGCTTCCACCAGTTGAGAAGCTCTAAATTGAAACTTTTTGAAAAAAGATTTTGCGAAACTGTTTTACATAATACAGGAAACTATTTTTCTTTTCTTTTTTCTCAAATTTATCCCTCCATATTTTTAAAATCCAATAATTTTTTTTCAAAATTTTTAAAAGTTCTACGTTGTCTACCACAGACCAAGCACTCAACAACTTTTATTCAACACTTTTTGCAAAAGTACTAATTTAAAAGCTCTACACCTCAATTAGGCTAAACAAAGACTTATTATATTATTTGTTATTTGCCCTCGTAAGTGCCGGCAAATATAGTTTTTTAGCTGCAATTTTAATATTTTGATGAGCTTTAAACTTAGTACTCTGATACCATAATAAATGACCACTTCATCTAAAAATTTAAAATTTTAAATTGTTAAAGAAAAATTTATTATATTATTTATTATTTTCGACAATAAATATCCTAATATCAAACATATAAAAGTTCTAAACTTATGTTCTTTGGGATGCTGCAGTAGGAAAAGAACTAAAATTTTACTTTAGTGAAAACTATAAAAAAAAAAAAATTTACTTAGAGTTAAATATTAATTTCTCATTCTAGAAATATGTATATTTTTAAAAAGTTGAAATAAGAATCAGTAAAGTTGTGGCATCCAAGGGGAGGGCTGGAGATCTGAGTTCAACCAGAAATCAGGAATCAGGGGCATCTAGGACGGTTTTCCTTTCCATCATAACACAGTTGACAATATCCTAAAAGCAAACTAAATAATCTCTAATTTCTTTCTTTATTTTTGAAACTAAATTATCTGAAACAATGCAACCTTCAATATTTGACTCGACATAAATTAAAATTAGACGGACACACAAAGCTCTTGCTGTACACAAAATACGAGAATCACTCTTTATTGGTTACATAAACGAGCACCTCATGATCTTCCACCAGTTGAGACTTATCATCATCAAATATCTTCATACCCATATCGTATTTACACGTATCGAGCATTTTTAAGACGTCTACATAATTTGCAGCCACGAAGAAATCATTAATTAGATGAGGGACATATTGAACCAGCTTCATGTAATCTTCATGAGAAATCTTTTGGCGCTTGGCTTCAACATTGCTTTGCACTTTAAGCATCTGCTGATACAAGTTAGAGCCACGATCTTTATTCACAATGCTTTTTATTTCCATGCACTGCATTTCAACAAATTTTTCCAAGTCCTTTACTGGATCATCGTCATCCCGCATCGGCATCGTGTTGTACTTCTTCACACAAATATCTTGTATAATAATAAAGAAAAAAATCACCAAGCATAAAAAGAAGCGGAAAGTGAACTCACAAAACGATTCATATGCATTTGGGGAAGAACTTGATGGTGGATTTGGATTGCGATAGTCGCATGTGGTTGGTTTCTTCTTCAGGAGGCGTGCCTTGGTTTTGTCCATCTGGAATTTGGAAGAGAAAAATAATATGCAGAGTTTGAGATAAAAGAGAATAGAATTCGAAGGCTACTGTCTTAAAGAAAGTGAGAGTTTGAATAGTTATGAATCACATGAGATGGTTGAGGAGGCTAGGGTTTGCTGGCTCCCCTTTTTGGGCTTTGTTTCTGTTGGACTGTGTCCGTTTTATTCCCCTAATGTATTTTTAGTATCACTTAACCTCTCCTTGTATTATCAATAAAAATGGCACTCAAAGCATTATATTAAAATTTGAATATACACAAGTACCCTTGAAGAGTTAAGTAATATAAATAAATATGAAGAGGTAAATTACTGAACTTTTACGCATCAAGAAATAAAAATTTACTAGCCTTTATAGAAATATATTCAAAAAGATAGATAAAGAAAGCTTATACTTGTGTCCAGTGTAGCTGTTGTATCTTCTCCTTGTTTAAACAATTATATTAGTGTTTTCTTTTATTGTTTTTGTATATATTAAGGTAATTGCAAAAAAAAAAAAACATATTTCTTGTATTTTTTTAAAGATAACATTTTTTTATTAGCATTAGAAAGAATAAAAAAATTGAAGGGAGAATAGGCTTCTATAACTTTGACACTATTACAAGCATATTACTGTTGTCAACTACTTAACCTCTGAAACATAGAAACTCAGAAATTAAAATATTTGATCCCGAAATGATGAATTTTTTTTATTTATTATTTTCACTATGATTTCTTTTTGTACCTACAGAGAAACAAGCTTTTGCTCACTTTAATAAGCATTTGTATTGATAAAAATATTTAATTTAAAAATAAACTACAAAAAAATTAAACTTTTGGCAGATAGAGAAGAAATAATATCAAATTATAGTCATGATCAAGTATAACCACTAAAAGTATAAGTAAAAAATGACTAAGAAATAAAAAGATGTATGCATAATGCAACAATATCTTATTTACAAAAGTTAGTAATGAACATATAGTGTAGCAATTTACATCATAGTTGTTGTTTTGCCTTACTTAAACCCTTCAAGGGTAATTATGCACATTCAAAAGTTAATATAATATTTCAGCTACCATTTTTATTTGCAATAATACAAGGAACAGGGTGATACAAAAAATATATTAAGAAATGTGCCGTCTCCGAACGCGAAATTTCTTGTAGTGATCGTTCCACTAGTTACATAGCAGAGGGGCAAAGAGTTATTAACCCTAAAAAAAAAAAATTATTCCAAATATGATGCAGCATAAACAAATTAATTCTTTTCAAAATTCATGAGTCCCTACTCACAATGCAACAAGAAAGAAGAGAGGGAAACATTAATTTGTTAAGGATTTATGTAAGCTTCTTTAGTAAGTTAAACAATTTCACAAAATTTCTTATTTTCTAAAGAATTGAATTGGATTTTAGTTGACTTTCTAATGCGCATTTCATTTTGTTGTTTGATATAAACCCAAAGAAGGAAATAGCCGAGTGTGAAACAATAATATGTCAGTGTGGACTGTCTAAGAGTGAGTTTATCATTATAAAAAAAAAAATACTAATTCTAATTTACTGCATTAGAATTTAAACCAATATTACTTAGCCATTTTCTTCTTTGGGTTCATATCACCGTAGTATACAGTCTCTTCTGGAAATAAGCTATTTCCTAAAAGATTTCCTGTCACAGCCATTTTCTCAAAATATAGGAAGTGACTTGAAGGTTCTTAGTGGAGCGTGAAAGGAAACTTCAATTATGAGGATTGAACTTTTGTGAAGTTTTCCCTTTAAAGATAAATCAATAGAAAGAACAATTTAGACTCTTATCTTTTGCTTGAACCAATTAGGATCATTCAATACAATGGTATAAAAAACGATACCAAGGCAAACTATAATATCCTTATTAAATAGATATATTCTTCTATTAGGTTGGCTTACAAAATCTAAGGTATGAGAGACATATGATAGTGATAAATTGGGAATCAAATGAAACATAAATCTCTTTGATAAATTGGGAATCAAAAAAATCCCCAATCTTCCTCAATCTTCAAAGCTTTTATAACGGGTCCTCAATTTTGAGAAAGATTGGGGATTTTTTTATTATCAAAGCTTTGAAGATTTAAATGACCAATTTATCTTTACAATTCCTTATTTTTTACATAGGACATGTTTCTCTCGTGATAGATCCGTTAACGTTTGGACAGAAATATTGGTTTGGACTACCAGTGTCCTTATTGTAAAACGTTTAGAACTATTTTATTCGATTTAAAATGTTAAGAACTAAATTTTCAAACTAGATACACATTAAGAACTATTTGAGCCATTTTTTCTACATGGTAATGTGGGACATTCTCCAAACCGCCTCTCCCTCTAAAGTGTAGGCCTCACGTTCTTACTGCCATTCCAAAACAGGTCAAAAACTTCCCAATAGAGCATTGCTATGTCTCACTCTATTTTTTACACTCAAATACCACTTTCTACATAAATGTTTAGTTGACATGTTAAAATAACAACTTTTTTTATTTATCTTTCTTCTTTTAATATGTCAACTAAACATACACATAAAAAGTGATATTTGAGTGTAAAAATTAAAATATTATATAGCATTTCTCTTCCCGGTAATACATGGAGATGCAGGATTCTGCAGTACATACGAGTGCATAGATTAATTTCGGCATCTGGACATCAAGAAGATGCAGAAGACGGATGTGGAAGTTTCTTAGCTTACATTTTGGTTTCGCTCAATGGCGGACCCAGACACTCACACTCAGGGTGTGCACTCGTACAGTAAGAGAGTTCATGCACAAAGTGTCAAATATAATAGTTTTTCTAAAAAAAATACCAAAAAATAAAAAAAAAAATTATTATTTTTCCAAGGTGAGGATGTGCACCATAAGCTCAATCAGCCCCTGGTAACGCTATGCTTTCTGCAAATAACTATTATACGTACATGTGCATGCTCTGCTTGAAGTCGATGAAGTCGAACAAATAACTATTATACGTACGTGTGATTCAGATCTGTGAAATAAGTTGAGTCGTTTAGAATGAGGCTTGTAGAAGCATATTTTGGTAGCCTAATGGTTTGTACAGGATACCTCTTGTTTTCACAAAGCTGTAAAGGAAACCCGTGCGTGTATTCATAACCGAAGGTAATCTCCTACCATGGTCTTAGTCTAAACAAGAATTTGCCACGTTGCAGTCCCTCCGACCCTCATCGGCTTCCCTCTCTTTTCTTACCCTTTTCTCTTACTGATAGATTCAGAAGACTGAAAACCTCAGGGCCTAAATCAGCTGCTTCCCTACTGGAGAATGCTCCTCCTTAATAAGGGGTGATTATCTTTTGTTTGAAATTCATAACACATGAAAGACAACTTAAATTGGCTCTATTTCGTATATTTTAGTGTTATCTTGTGAAAGAAAAATTCTTGCATCAATGTGGGTCAATCTCTCACATTTTTTTTTCTTTTTCTTTTAAAAGGTGATTAACATTTATTCCCCACCTACCTCTAGGTGACTCGAACTCAAGATCATTTAGATTTCAAGTGAAGGCTGCTTTCATTGATTTTAACTCTCTTGTTGGGTCAATATCTCACATAATTAGTGAGTCCCACTAATATGTGAAAGACTGACATATTAACCCTCTTGTCAGATCAATCTCTATCTCACATGATTAGTGACTATACGTGTAAATCTCACTAATATGTGAGTGATTGACATTAATCCGGATTGATTGAAGAGTTTCAACATGTGTTTTACTTGAGAGGAGCACTTTTGTCTTACTATTTTCTTTCTTTTTCTAAATTTTGCACATCATAAATCTTTAAAATATTGCTTTTAATTCTATATCTTAAAATCATCATAATGTAATGTTAGAATGTTAGATAATATTGACAAATCTCCTAAAATCAATTTAATCAACAATGGGAAGAAGGAGTGATCACTAATGGAAAGAGGGTATTCAAGTGGGAATCATATGCATTAAAAGCTTATAATTAGGACATCCCTTAGAAGTGTTTCAAGTGGGTAACATATGCACACATCTATAATGTAATGTCATGAAATAAATACAAAAGATTTTACAAAAATTATGCTACAAAAGGGTTGTGGATTAGAATGCATAATATGGAATCTTGAATTTTGGGTTGTTGGTGTAGTGGTAGTAGCATGTATTATATTTATAAACTTGAAATATTAGTATATGTAGATAAATAAAGGTATTTAGAAGATTTAATATACATGGGAAAATTTGTCACGCCTTGAGTCTAGAATCTTAAATTCACATGCGAAACTGGTGTTGTAAGAAAAATTCAAAGTATCCTCAAAAAAGTTATAGAAATGCTCAAGCCATTTTCACCCAAAGAGATAGGAAGTCTACTGATAATTTCAATTTTCGTGCCAAGAGCAAGATCGATTCCAGAGTTGGCAACAAAGCTCGCAAGGATATTCTCCAGTCCTTTTCAAGCCCCGCTCATCAAACAGATCATCCCCAGGCTTTCGAGGACTATTCTGACGAAGAATCCCCTGATTGGGTTGATTTTTAGTTGATCAATTTTCGTTTCTTTGTTGGTTTTGATAATTAATTTTTATGTCATCTAAAGGTGTTCTCTGCATTTTCTTTTTTGGGAATTGGCCAACGGCCACCTTATTGCCTAGTTGTACCATGTACTACTTTTTTTTTTTAATTTAATGAACACTGAATTAATAAAAATAATAATAATAATAACTACTTAGACTTTTTTTTTGCTGACCCAAAATAGTTAACTCAGGATCAACCAGAAGGTGCAAAATTCTAGAGGTGGCTCATACCGCCTTCTTGGTATAGCACTTTGCCCTATATAGAACTTAGCTCCCACAACCCACAGATGAAACTGGTGTTGTAGGCATAAACAATAACTACTTGAGACTTTTTTCTACTAGCCTAAAGTTGTTAACCAAAATTATTTCTTATATCAACAACACCCACTTATAAACAACAGAATCACATTATCTCCCACCAATGTGAGATGTTATATAATTCCTATCTCACTCCCCGTTACACTTCCTATTTACCATCGCAAAAATCCTTTCATTTAATACGAGAGCGAGGTGGGCATCTACAAAACTGCCCTTGTTGACATCCTTAATCATCAGAGCCCTCAGTATATTGTGTATGTGACATTGAAGAAGTTGTTTAACATAAATTCCAATCTCTTTTTCCTTTTTTGTTAGAGAAATGATAAGAGTATCCTTAAACACCCACCAACTGTGCATTGATGATTATTATTTCATTCAGTCCGTGTGAAGAAAAAACAAATTTGATATTATGGTGAGAGAAAAACAAACAAAAAAGGATTTCTCATAATATCATAACGTTATCAATAAAATTTTACAGTTATAAATTATTCCTTTTATTTTTCTACATTATATCAACAATTGACACTTTTAAATTTTACTCATAATATTACATTATAAATAAATTTATTCTCAATTGTTATTTACCTAAAGACAACAAATAGAAAGGGTGGTAGTTATGAACTTTAAAGTATACCTCAAAAATATCTCCTGAACCCCCTTAACAAGAGAAGTCACTATCTCATTAAATGATGGATACAACTGTATTTCATTTTTAGGGTAAATTTTACACATAGTCCTTATTGTTTATACTTTTTTTTCAAATTGATTCTTAATATTCTTAAAAATATATATATTAGTTTTTAATGTTTACAAAGTGATTCAAAATGATCCTTATTATTCAAAACTAGCCAATTTAATCTCTATTATTTTTCATAAAATTTAATTTAATCCCCAAATAGAGGACACGCGCAAAGATTGAATTGAATTTTTTTTTAAAATAATAGAGACTAAATTGAATTTTTTGAAAAAAAATAACGACCAAATTGACTAAGTTTGAATTATAGAGCCCATTTTGAATAACTTTTGTAAACCTAAAACTATTATAAATCTTTTGAAATATTAAGGATTATATTAAAAAAAACATGTAAACAATAGGAACTAAGTGTGAAATTTACCCTCATTTTTACATACAAATACCATCAATACTCCTTTCTACATCAATTCTTGATGTCATTGGCCAAAAGCTAAAAATCACACAACTTTCTAAAATCATCAACCTCACAAACCACCAAACATCCTTTCCAAGTTATTCATTATTAAAGAATATAATTATTTCATACGAATAGTTAGGACTTCTAAAATTATTATATAAGTTTTAGATTATCTCAATTAACATTAATTGATTTTATAAAGATTTCTGCATTCAATCAATCTACGTAAAGTAAATGGTCCCTAAGGAACCCCCAAAAGGGTTGCTACCCGATAGGTATATAAAAGTAACAAAGTTATTTTGAATACAGAATCATGCATGTCTTCAAAAGTGAATTGGATTATCGAACCGAGTGCTGCCCCCTCTTACCCTCACTCTCATTTCTCTAATATAAACCTTGAGTCATCAAAACCTTTCTGATTCGGCTTAGTCCGATTGTCCTATGCGATTAGCTCTTCAAAAGGCGAACTCTCAACATAGTAAATCTATGTTTCATATTATTGTATTAAAACTAGGTTTAGATCCAATATTATATATGTACGTTGGACTTATTCTTATTCTAACGTACAGCTATTCTAACGTACACTCCTTGCTAGGGCCTCTCTTTTTCATTTTCTTTTTAGGAATAATATATCAATCTTGAAATAAACCACACAATATGGAATCCAAATCTCACACAAAGACACGTACATTTGTCACATACCATACAAAACAAAACACTCACAAAGGTTGACGTGTAAACTAACTTTCCACCCGTTTGCTTTGCTTAATTTATTCCCACACAATAAACCTTCATGTAAACAATGGAAATAGTAAGTGAATAAAATTCAGCAACATTCTATATCTTCTTCATTCATGCAACAAGATCAACTCAACATGACAACTCATGAAAATGCTGTAGAGATTGATCAACAGCAAAATGTATCACACAAGCATGATCATCATGTGCATGAAGAGACTAGTGAGTTTGAGAATGATCAAACCAAGTCAAAGACCACAGAAATTATTGAATCAAATCAACAGAATAATTCTCCTTATCTTCTGGATATTGCTGGTTACGGGTGCTTTCCGGAGAGTTTTCAGCCCGAGACCTTAATTGTAGATTCGAAGGTCTACAATCAAACCAAGTCAAAAACCACAGAAACTATAGAAACAAATCAACCGAATGGTTCTCCGTATCTTCTAGATATTGCAGGTTATCAGTGCTCCCCTGAAAATGAATTTAAGAGCCTTCTGCCCGAGACCCTGATTGTAGATTCGAAAACCACAGAAAGTGCAAAAACAGATCAACCCAATGATGCAGAAGCTGCACCTGAAGAATCTTCATCAACTTCTTCAATGGAGGATAATGGAAGGGAGAGACTTAAGAGACATCGAGTGGAGATGGCAGGTCGAGTTTGGATTCCTGATATATGGGGTCAAGAAGAGCTACTAAAAGATTGGATTGATTGCACTTCATTTGATGCTTCACTGATGAACAACACCATAATGTCAGCTCGTGAAGCTTTGGTTGAAGAAGGAAGAAGGGCAAATTCCAGCAGACTAAGAATATAGAATAGTTGTTGAGAGCATGATAAGAAGATCAGGTTCCTCTTCTTTTTGCTTATTTGTATTCTCTTAATTAACACAATTCTCTCATATCCACAAATTATAAATTTCGAAATTCAATATAAAATTATTAATCTGGTGATATTTAAATTCATATATGTGTGCATGGTTTGTTGGCACTGGAGGATTCTCCGTTGAGGAATACAATTATTCGAGAAATCATTAATTTCAAAACTTTATATAAAATATTTGAATGCTCCTGTTAATATCAATTAGTATTAAAATGAAACTCCGTTGTCTCTTAATATGATATTAGAAATAGATCATCGTCCAATCTTATACATCTATGTGTTAACTCATATCTTCTCAATAATTCTCCTTGTCCATACTAGTTCATGTAGTTATTTTATCACTTCGGGCCACGCATGAAGGAAAATATTAAGGAATACAATTCTTCCCCCTTATAAAATACTATATGAAAAAAGCAGCGATCAAGATGAATTTTTTCAATAGATTATACATTTAATTTTTTTTTTTGGTTAAGACTATTCGGATAAGTGAAAAATGAGAAGAGGTAACTGAAGAAAGAGATTGTTCCTTAAGCTATCTAATAACTTTCATCCAAGAGACTTTCGGACCAGTATCATGCCAAAGGAAAGCAACAAATTTTCTTTCCATTTCCACAAGAATGCATTTAGGGATCAATAAAGCACAAGCCCAAAAGACATGCAAGTGATTCAAGACAGATTTGATCAATTGAAGTCTACCAACAAAGGAGGGCCAATTGTGGGTCCAGTGGCCAATCTTCTTGGTGATGTTGTCCAATAAACCTTGACAATCTTGCTTTCTTTGACGTCCCGAAATCAGAGGGACACCCAAATACCACACTGGAAGCCTCCATTCGCATAACACAGTTAGATCACAAATAGCTTTACAAAGATCAGGCCTGCCACCACCAAAGAAGATCTCACTCTTGTCAACATTAAAGCTTAACCCCGAGAACCTATGGAAAATGTTCAAAGCGCCCATGATGCAGCTGATAGTTAGAAGATCGGACTTGCAGAAGATGAGAAGGTCATCAGCAAAGCAGAGGTGGTTGATCTTGAGCTTTGCACACTTAGGATGAAAAGCAAAGGCTTTGTGGGAGGAAATAATATTGAGCATACAAGTGAGAACTTCCATAGCAATAACAAACAGGTAAGGGGACAAGGGATCACCTTGCCTGATACCGTTGCCTCCGATAAAATAACACTCCAAGGCTCCATTAATAACAACTGAGAACCGATGGGAGGTAATACAAGCCGAAATCCAAGCAATAAACTCTTGGAGAAATCCGAAGGCATGTAAGGTGACAAGCACGAAATCCCATCTTAACGAATCAAAAGCTTTAACCAAATCAACCTTAAAAGCACATATGGGAACAAAGTTCTGCCTAGAGTACCTGCGAACGATGTCTTGAGCAATAAGAATATTCTCCACAATGAGCCTGCCTTCCACAAAAGCTAATAGGTTCCGAGAGATAATGTAAGGTAAGCAACTCTTGATACGGTTAGCCAGAATCTTGTAAATGCATTTGTAAATGGTGTTGCAACAAGAGATAGGCCTGAAATCTTTAACCATACAAGGGTTAGATATTTTGGGAACTAGAGCAATAAAAGTATAATTTACCTCCTTAAGAAGTGAAGAGGATTGGAAAAAGGATTGAACTACAGAAACCACATCGTCTCCAACAACACTCCAAGCTACTTTATAGAAATAGGAAGTGAAACCATTGGGGCCTGGGCTTTTGTTTCCATTGAGACTAAACATGGTTGATTTAATCTCACTGGCCAAGACCGGGGTGATGAGAGAAGTCTTTTAAAGTAGTATAATTCCACTTATCAGACCAAAAGAAAATATTTGCCATTCCTCGCTTCAAAAGAAATATGATTCATAAGTGAATTCCACTCCATAGAAATACTTTTTCAAAGTCCAACTCCGTGAGTCATTCTTCTTTCCTTGGTCATCCATCCATTGTGGGACTCTCCAAAATTGGCAACAATCACCTTTCGCCAAAGGTTACTGTTGGCCTAAAAAGTCTATAATCTTTATTTTGATAATAACAAAACATCTTAATTGTGCTTTAGCATTTTTTTTTTTTTTGTAATACCTTCGTTCCAAAGCAAGTCTACACCAACATTGGATCAAGTTGTTTCAGTCAAGAATAGAAAGCTTTTTGGATCAAAGACCAAGCACTATCAAATTGTATCCAAGCCCTAAAGAATTCAAGTTATTGTCTCGCAGATAAAGAGGGAGTCACAAGGAATGAGAAGTAGGTGACATAAGGGGTACCGGCCTTAAAAGTTGTCGCTTGCCTAAGTATGATTTGTATCGCTCAAAATTTCTCAAAACAATTGTTTTCTTATTTGAAAAAATCCTTCATGAAAAAAAATATTTTTCAAACTCTTGTTTTTAAAATCATTTTATAAAAATTCCTTTCAACCGTTTGAAATTTTTTGGGATGTTTAAAAAATGCTAAGAAAATTCCTTTTCAATATGCCCAAATAACTCTGGGCTAAAAATACATTTTCCAGCATTTTTATGGCATCCGGGCGTTACCGGCATTTTCCGGTCGCCCGGATATAAGGTGCAACGCCCGGCAGAAACGACTTTTTCGGGCGATACATGCTCCTTCCGGGCGCCCGGATAAGTGCCTCAGCGCCCGGATGACTTAACGGGAAAATCCGGTAATCTTGCTTAAAATCCGATTTTTGTCTAATCTTTCCCTCTTTTTAAGCCATGCCTTCTCTCCCTCAACATCATCTCTCCAAGCCATAATTTTCAGATTATCAAAGAGCTTTCATATCATTCCTATTGAGAAATCTTGAGCTATCATTATCATATCTTTTGAGCATTCAAATCATTTTTCTAAAGTGTAATATCAAACTCAAATAGGAGTTACAACTTTCATTCATTCTATCACAAAATCTTTGTAATACATTCTTTCACATAGATTGAGAGAATCATTGTGAGAAGAAGTATTGTAATCCTTTGTGGACTCAAAGGAAGAGAGAGTAGTAGGTTAAGCTTCACCTACATTTGAAGGAGCTTGTGTGACTCTTGTGGATTCAAGAGTAATTGTAGTTGGTTCTTGCTTCACCAACATTTGAAGAAGCATCATAGTGAAGTGTTATTAAAATCCTAAGGGAAGAGAAGACCTTAGGTGGTGGACTAGGCCCCCGGGAGTGCGAACCACTTGAAAATCTTCGTGTTTGATTTCTCTTACTCTATTCTCTTTATTTTCAAGTTATTTACTTTCGTGTGGATATTGCTCATTTTAATTACTTGGTAATTGTTAAGATATCTATTTGAGATTTTACCTTGAAACTCTAATTGCATATCTAGTGTTAAATATTTATATGCTTACCAAGTGTTTGATAAATTGCCTACAAGAGCTTATTGTTTATTATCAATCCTTATTTAACATTGCCTCTCTATTAATAAATTTTAAATTGCTAAATCTTGCCTAAACAACCTAATTCACCCCCCCTTTTAGGTTATTAAGGACCAACAAGTGGTATCAAGAGCTAGTACTCTACATATAGCTTAACATCTAGTAGAGGATCCCTATGACAAGCTCATCAATGTCTAATATAGTTGAAGGACAATCTTCCTCTAGACCACCATTATTTAATGGAACAAACTATTCTTTTTGGAAAACTAGGATGAGAATCTATATTCTAGCAAATGACATAAGAGTTTGGAATGTGATAAAAAATGGACCAATCAATCCTACTTTAACTAAAAAGGAAGGAGAACAAAATATCACTACCCCCAAACCGGAAAAAGATTATAATGATGACGACTTCAAAATGTGTGAAAGAAACTATAAAGCTATGAATATGCTATATCTTGCTTTAGATTCAAATGAGTTCAATAAAATTTCCGGATGCAAAAGTGCTAAAGAAATTTGGGATCAATTAGAAGTTACATATGAGGGCACCAACCAAGTTAAAGAAACTAGAATAAACATGCTTGTTCATAAATATGAAATGTTCAAAATGTCTTTTGATGAAAATATAGAACAAATGTTTTCTAGATTTACCGATATTGTTAATGCTCTAAAATCTCTTGGAAAAGAGTATTCTAATAAAGAATTGGTAGGAAAAGTTCTCCGAAACTTAACCGAGCCATGGGAAGCTAAAGTAACGGCTATTGAAGAAGCTAGAGACCTCAAAACTCTCACTCTTAGTGAACTTATGGGATCTCTTATGAGTCATGAGTTGAAGAGGAAAGATCGAGAAGAAGAAAAGAGGAATAATAAAAAGTCACTTGCGCTTCTTGCATCAAAGGCTTACTCAAGTGATGAAGAGGAAGAAAACAAAGAAGATGATGATGAGATAGCTCTTCTTACAAGGAACTTTAAGAAGTTTCTTAAATTCAAAAAGGTAAGCAAAGCTCCCTACAATAGGTTTATGAACAAAGGAAGAAACAAATCAAAAGAAGAAGGAAGATGCTTCAATTGTGACAAGACGGGTCATATAAAAGCAAATTGTCCAAAACTAATCAAAACCAAGGAAGGAAAAGCCTTGAAGGCAACATACGTTGATGACGATGCATCAACCGGTGAGGAAAGTGAAAATGAAGAAGTGGCAAATATCGTTTGTCTTATGACAAAAGAAGATGATGAGGTATGTTCTTCCTTTAACTCCGAATATTACACCTCTAGCTCATTAATTGAAAATGAATGTTCTTTTGAAGAATTACAAAATGAATTCTAAAAAATGCATGATAGTTTTGAAATTGCAATTTTTAAGATACATGAACTTCAAAAAGAGAATAATACCTTAAAAGAAGAAAATAAGTTGCTTGAAAAAGATCGAAATTTTGCTCATGAAAAAGCACTTAAAATTCATTTCGAAAATAATAATCTTCAAACAAAAATTGAAATGCTCGAAAAAGAAAATCAAGAATTAAATAGAGACCTTGTAAGATTTACAAAAGGAAAAGAAAACCTTGATAAAATGCTTGGTTCTCAAAAATTGGCTTTTGATAAAAGTGGAATAGGATATGAACCTTCTTCAAAACAAAAATCTTTAAAAAGCTATTTTGTTAAAGCATCATCATCTAATGAAGCATCAACATCTAAAGGATTTCAAAAAACATGCACCTATTGTGAAAGACAAGGTCACATAACATCACATTGTAAATTTCGAAATATGATAGGTAGAGACTCCAAAATTTCTTCTTGGCTTAAACCAAAATGGATTATCAAAAGTGTTAAAAGTCAATACTAACAATATAGGACCCAATAGAACTTGGGGACCTAAATTTTGTTTTTGTATATAGGTTACCCTAAGGATGAAGTATGAAGGAAATTGGGTCATTGATAGTGGATGTTCAAGGCATATGACCGGTGATCCATCTCTTTTCTATGAGCCTATCAAAAATTACAAAGGTTTTGTGAGCTTTGGAAATAATGAAAAAGGTAAAATCATTGGTAAAGGTAGCATTGGAAATAAAATATCCATTCATGATGTGCTACTTGTGAAAGGATTGCAACATAATTTGCTTAGTGTAAGCCAACTATGTGATAATGATTATTTAGTTGAATTTAAATCATCATGTTGCACCATTTTTGACAAAATGAAAAATGTGGTGTTTACTGCAAATAGACACGAAAATGTCTATATTATTGACTTTAAAAGTATATCTTGCCAAAATATTAATTGTTTAATCACAACAAATGAAAGTTCTTGGTTATGGCATAGAAGATTAGGACACATTAGTATGGATCTACTTGGTAAACTCTCTCGAAAGGATCTTGTGAGAGGCCTTCCTAAGACCAAGTTTGAAAAAGATCATTTATGTGATGCATGCCAATTTGGAAAACAACATAAAGTTTCTTTCAAAACCATTAGCCATGTGTCTACATCAAAAGCTCTACAAAAACTTCATATGGACCTTTTTAGACCAATGGATGTAATAAGTCTAGGAGGATCTAGATATGTTTTTGTTATTGTTGATGATTACACTAGATACACTTGGGTAATGTTTCTTGCTTTCAAAAGTGATGCCTTCAATGAATTTGCAAAATTCTGTAAAAGAGTGCAAAATGAGAAAGGATACTATATTTCATGCATTCACAGTGATCAAGGTACGGAATTCATAAATGCATCTTTTATGAAATTATGTGAACAAAATGGCATTGAGCATAATTTTTCGGCTCTTAGAACTCCTCAACAAAATGGGGTTGTTGAAAGGAAAAACCGAACTTTACAAGAAATGGCAAGAACAATGTTGAAAGAAAACGACTTGCCTACATACTTTTGGGGAGAAGCTGTCAATACAGCTTGCTATACTCTAAATAGGGTTTTAATTAGGCCTTCTCTAAAGAAAACTCCATATGAATTATGGAAAGGACGTTCTCCAAATATCTCACATTTTAAAGTTTTTGGAGGTAAATGCTTCATCTTAAATAATAAGGAGTATCTCGGTAAGTTTGACTCAAAGTCCGACGAAGGTCTTTTTATTGGATACTCTTCTATAAGCAAGGCATATCGAGTTTACAATAAAAGAACCTCTGTAATTGAGGAATCTATGCATATTAACTTTGATGAAACTAACCCATTTATGTCAAGAAAGGATGAAGACGATAGTATGAGCTTTCAACAAGTTGAAGAACAAAGTCAACCTATTCCGACAAGTGAAGAAGGCAATACATCCACAAGCAATCGGATTGATACTCAAACAGAAGAAGTACAACCAACTTCAAATGATCAAATCACATCAACAAATCAAGATCTCCCAAAGTGTTGGAAATTTGTCAAGAATCATCCAAATGATCAAATCCTTGGGGATCCATCACAAGGTGTAAGAACTCGTTCCAATCTAAATACTTTCTGTGAACATGTAGCTTTTATCTCTCAAATTGAACCTAAAAATATCAAAGAAGCCTTATTGGATGATGATTGGATTATTGCTATGCAAGAAGAGCTTAATCAATTTGAAAGAAATCAAGTTTGGACTTTAGTTGAAAGACCTAGTAATTACCCGATTATTGGTACAAAATGGGTTTTTCGAAACAAACTAGATGAATCCGGTAATGTAACTAGAAATAAGGCTAGACTAGTTGCTCAAGGATATAATCAAGAAGAAGGAATAGACTATGAAGAAACCTTTGCACCAGTAGCTCGACTTGAATCCATTAGAATGTTACTAGCATATGCATGTTTCATGAACTTCAAACTCTATCAAATGGATGTTAAAAGTGCTTTTTTAAATGGATATCTTCAAGAAGAAGTTTATGTTGAACAACCACCCGGTTTTGAAAACACAAATTCATTAAGTCATGTATTCAAACTTCAAAAGGCTCTTTATGGACTTAAACAAGCACCTAGGGCATGGTATGATAGATTAAGTAATTATCTACTTGACAATGGTTTCTCTAGAGGTAAACTAGACTCTACTCTATTTGTAAAAAGAAAAGCTAAAGACATCTTGCTTGTTCAAATTTATGTTGATGACATTATCTTTGGTGCTACTAATGAATCCCTTTGCAAGTACTTTTCTGAATGTATGCATAAAGAATTTGAAATGAGCATGATGGGAGAATTAAATTTCTTCCTTGGACTTCAAATCAAACAAACAAAAGAAGGGATCTTCATTAATCAAGCCAAGTACATTAAGGAACTCATCAAAAGATTCGGGCTTGAAACTGCAAAAGAAATGAGCACCCCTATGGGAACGTCAATCAAACTTGACAGAGATGAAAACGGTAAATCTGTTGATGAAAAACTATATCGAGGTATGATCGGAAGCCTTCTTTATTTAACTGCCTCAAGACCTGATATTATGTTTTCTGTATGCTTATGTGCTCGGTTTCAATCCTCTCCGAAAGAATCACACTTGAATGCTGTAAAAAGAATTATTAGATACCTTAAGAGTACCATCAATCTAGGACTCTTTTATCCTAAAAGCACATCTTTTGAACTTCTGGGATACTCCGATGCTGATTATGCGGGATGTAAGATCGATAGAAAAAACACTAGCGGCAGTTGTCAATTTCTAGGACATGCCTTAGTCTCATGGTCTAGTAAGAAACAACATAGTGTAGCCCTTTCAACAGCAGAAGCAGAGTGTGTAGCTATAGGAAATTGTGCTGCACAAATTCTTTGGATGAAACAAACTTTACTTGACTTTGGTCTCGACTATGATCATGTGCCTATCAGGTGTGATAATACAAGTGCTATAAGTCTATCAAAGAACCCTATTCAACATTCTAGAACTAAACATATTGAAATTCGTCATCATTTCCTAAGAGATCACGTGCAAAAAGGAGATATTGAGCTTGTTTTTGTTGATTCCTTGCATCAATTGGCCGATATTTTTACAAAACCTTTGCATGAGAATCAATTTTGTGCTATTAGAAGGGAACTAGGAATGCTTTGGATCACATAACCTGACGAAATATTGCTTTTTTCGGCAAAATAGTGATCCGGGCGTTACTGCCTTCTTCCGGGCGCCCGGAAGAAGCATGTATCGACCGGAACATCACTCTCTGCCGGGCGTTACTATCCTCATCCGGGCGCCCGGAAAAAGGGCCTATCGCCCGGATCGAGCTGTTTGAAAAACCGAAATTTCCTTCCTTTCTTCTCACTTTTTCACACCTTCTCAACTATAAACTCCTTCTTCTCTCAATTTCTTCTATTTAATCACCAATATCCTCACCATCACTCACCATTATTTGAATCAAAACACTTTTTAATTATCAATCTCTTGTGTTTTCATCATCAAAGCCTTCAAAATCCTCAAACACCCAATCCTTAAAAAAAAAAGAAACCATTGTATACAAGGTGCTCGGTGAAATTCCTCAACTAAAAACTTTTCTTCTAAAGCTTCTTCAATCTTCAAATTCAAATGGCACCACCAAGGGCTGACTCCAGGAAACGCAAGCAAGGAGAATCTTCATCCTCTGGCCCTCAGATCATTGTAAATCCAGATGCTTTTCCACAACAAAACATCCTATGGGGTAAGACTTTAGATCCTCCCACCTTGCTTAATAACACTAGAATTTATCGGCTTTTAGATGCTCAAGGGTGGCTACCTATGTTAAGATTTGAAAACAAAGGCAATACTGCATGGATTAGAGAATTCTACTACTATGTTAACTTAGACTTTACCACCATGAAGGAACTAGAATTAACTGCAAGTATTGTTGCTAAAGCCTTTGGGATTCCTAATCAAGGCACCAAACTTTATTCATATAGAGGTATGCCAGAAGGTGTTCTTGAAAACTTAGAAGCCAGTGTTATAGAATTTCTGTGGGAAGGTACAGGAACAAGCTCCTTAGGATATCCTAAGACTAAGGATCTCACTCCAGAAAAGAAACTGCTATTTTATATTCTTCATGAGGTCATTATTCCACGGGAAGTTAAGGATGGTTCAATTCCAAAATTCACTGCACTGTTGATGTATCTGATGTATGAAGCTAAACGTATCAATCTTCCGCACATCATCATTAACCATATCATTCACACCAAGGAGGCTTAAAATCAACTTGCTTATGGGGTTCCCTTAACTCACCTGTTTGAGTCTTTAGAAGTTCCACGAGATCATGAGTTTGAGGCCATTAGTGATAGATCCTATCTTCTCAATGTTACTAGCCTCACTCGCCAAAAGCTGAAAATTCATAACTCTCGTGTTCTCAATATTGGTGATGATACGAGTGATGATCCTCTTGTGTTTGAATCCTTTGATGTCGATCCCACTACTTTTAGAGATCCTTTGGAACGACAAGGCAGCAGTGGTGTTGGCACCTCTCAAGGACAAAAGGCTAGACCATCTTCCACTCACTCCTCCTCCCTTGATGAAATTCGTGCACACCTGAATGAACAAGATGTTCGGTTGGACAGAATGGAGCAGATGCTAAAGGCTTTATATGATCACCACATTGGTTCTTAGTCTATGGATGCTTTAAGTGGTGTTCTCTCCTCAAACAATTTATTTATTTTTTATTTTTTATTTTTTGCTTTCGGTTGAATCTTTTCTTAAACAATCCTTAGCTGTTTTTATCTTTTAACAAATTGTTGGATATTTTTTTATCATTAATGCGTTGCATCTTGCCTTATGCTTGTTATCGTCTACAATCTGCTACAGAATCATGTTTTGTGATGACAAATAGGGGGAGAAAATTTTGAAGTAAACGTATTAAAGTAAAAATGCCTATCATTGCACTTATTCAGGGGGAGTTTTTTGCTTTTCAGGATCAAGACTAAATTTTATCAAGCACAAATTGAGGGGGAGACCTCAATTCAAGTTTTATTCTTTAAATCTTAACTATTTTATGATTGTTAACTTCAATGTTTTGTCATCATCAAAAAGGGGGAGATTGTTGGCCTAAAAAGTCTATAATCTTTATTTTGATAATAACAAAACATCTTAATTGTGCTTTAGCATTTTTTTTTTTTGTAATACCTTCGTTCCAAAGCAAGTCTACACCAACATTGGATCAAGTTGTTTCAGTCAAGAATAGAAAGCTTTTTGGATCAAAGACCAAGCACTATCAAATTGTATCCAAGCCCTAAAGAATTCAAGTTATTGTCTCGCAGATAAAGAGGGAGTCACAAGGAAGGAGAAGTAGGTGACATAAGGGGTACCGACCTTAAAAGTTGTCGCTTGCCTAAGTATGATTTGTATCGCTCAAAATTTCTCAAAACAATTGTTTTCTTATTTGAAAAAATCCTTCATGAAAAAAAATATTTTTCAAACTCTTGTTTTTAAAATCATTTTATAAAAATTCCTTTCAATCGTTTGAAATTTTTTGGGATGTTTAAAAAATGCTAAGAAAATTCCTTTTCAATATGCCCAAATAACTCTGGGCTAAAAATACATTTTCCAGCATTTTTATGGCATCCGGGCGTTACCGGCATTTTCCGGTCGCCCGGATATAAGGTGCAACGCCCGGCAGAAACGACTTTTCCGGGCGATACATGCTCCTTCCGGGCGCCCGGATAAGTGCCTCAGCGCCCGGATGACTTAACGGGAAAATCCGGTAATCTTGCTTAAAATCCGATTTTTGTCTAATCTTTCCCTCTTTTTAAGCCATGCCTTCTCTCCCTCAACATCATCTCTCCAAGCCATAATTTTCAGATTATCAAAGAGCTTTCATATCATTCCTATTGAGAAATCTTGAGCTATCATTATCATATCTTTTGAGCATTCAAATCATTTTTCTAAAGTGTAATATCAAACTCAAATAGGAGTTACAACTTTCATTCATTCTATCACAAAATCTTTGTAATACATTCTTTCACATAGATTGAGAGAATCATTGTGAGAAGAAGTATTGTAATCCTTTGTGGACTCAAAGGAAGAGAGAGTAGTAGGTTAAGCTTCACCTACATTTGAAGGAGCTTGTGTGACTCTTGTGGATTCAAGAGTAATTGTAGTTGGTTCTTGCTTCACCAACATTTGAAGAAGCATCATAGTGAAGTGTTATTAAAATCCTAAGGGAAGAGAAGACCTTAGGTGGTGGACTAGGCCCCCGGGAGTGCGAACCACTTGAAAATCTTCGTGTTTGATTTCTCTTACTCTATTCTCTTTATTTTCAAGTTATTTACTTTCGTGTGGATATTGCTCATTTTAATTACTTGGTAATTGTTAAGATATCTATTTGAGATTTTACCTTGAAACTCTAATTGCATATCTAGTGTTAAATATTTATATGCTCACCAAGTGTTTGATAAATTGCCTACAAGAGCTTATTGTTTATTATCAATCCTTGTTTAACATTGCCTCTCTATTAAGAAATTTTAAATTGCTAAATCTTGCCTAAACAACCTAATTCACCCCCCCTTTTAGATTATTAAGGACCAACAGTTACTCCTTTCATTCATAAACCTCTAAAGCCATTTTCCAAGGAGAGCTTTATTAAATAAAGTGAGAGATTTTAATTTCAATCCCCCCTTGTTAAGGGGTTGCTTTATAGCTCCCCACTTAACAAGGTGGTATTTGAATTCGCCTTCTATGTGGCCCCATAAGAACCTTTTCTGAATATTTTCCATCTTCTTAGCAATAGAACTCGATAAAGGGAAGAGGGACATGAAATAAACCGGAAGATTGGACAAAGTGCTCTTAATCAAAGTAAGTCTTCCTCTTTTTGACAAGAATTTATTTTTTCACCCCACTAGTCTTTTTTCAAATTTCTCAACTATAGGATCCCAAATTCTTGTCTTCTTTGGTTTCGTGCCAAGAGATAAACCAAGATAAGTAAGCGGAAGAGCCCCGACTCTACAACCCAAAACTCAAGCCAAATCCTCAACATTCTCAACATCTCCCAAAGGAACAAGTTCACTTTTATTAAGATTGATCTTGAGCCTAGAGACCGCTTCAAACAACAAAAGAAGACATCTCAGATTTACAAGTAGTTCTTCATTCGCTCCTTAGAAGAGAATTGTGTCATCAGCGAATAAAATGTGAGAAATTTTAACTCCCCCATTTTGATCTCGCACGCTAAAATCTTCCAAAAAACCATCTCTAACTGTATTTTGTAACATTATGCTCAAGGCTTCCATAACTAAAATAAAAAGAAGGGGAGATAAAAAGGATCTCCTTGTCTTAAACCTTTGGAAGCATGGAAGAAACCGGTTGGACAACCATTTATGATAATAGAAAAAGAGGTGGATGAGATACATTTCCAAATCCATTTGCAGCATTTCTCTCCAAAACCCATTCTTTCTAAAATTTACATCAAAAAGTCCCACGAAACATGGTCATAACCTTTCTCCATATCAGCTTGCCATATAATTGAAAGCTGCAAATTACAACCAAGATTTGGGGAGGAAAATGAAAGCTGCAAATTACATGAATACAAATTCTACAACATTGCCATATAATTGAACAAACATTTTGACTTAGTTTAAGAGTAATACAGCTAAGATGACAATTTTGTATGTCCATTAAGTGAAGCCAATTCCCAGATCTTGACCGTCCCATCATCACTAGCCGAAGCAAGAAGCCGGTTTTCCTGCTATGTTACAAAGGAAACAATACATACAAACATTTTAGGTTAGTCATTCGACTGATTCAAATATAGTAAGCGTGATATCGACGTATCAGAAGTAAAGGCTAAACCATGAAATGGAGAAAATTTTCCGTTTTTGTTTTTGTTTAGTGAAGTGTTTGATGAAATACTTAAAAATCGCACAACGCAGGGTAGGCAACGTGCTTAAATTGTTTTTCAAAATATGATGCTATCTAGCGTCGTATGATGGAGGGAAGTTAAAAATGCAGTTTAACAGAAGAATCACTATTGCCACACTGCTAGTAGATATTAATCTTCTTCTTCATCTTTGTCGAATTTTCAAAAGCTAAAGGATCAATAAGCACCAAGTAGACATATTAATACCTAAAAAGGAGAGCAAGAAGACTTGAGAGCAACATTTTCCTGCTTGCTGAGCAGCTACGAGAGATATCTATACCAACTTTGTGTTGGTTGACTACAAGGCAAAGCTAGTTATAAACATAGGGTGTCTGTTGATAATTAGCTGCACCTAACGTAGGCGCATGGCATGCTTCCACCGAGAAGACAAGCAGGTGGTAGCATGTACATTGAATTTTACACATACATTCTGAAAAGAACCATGGTGGTACGAGGAAAAATGAGAGTGATCCCAATTGAGGATATCATGAGAGTAAATTGTTTGAGATGGTATGAACATGTTAGGAAATAGCCGGTAGAAGCATATGTTAGAAGGTATGATCGCATAGAGATAGTAACCCGTAAGAAGAATAGAAAAAGACCTATGATGAGTTGATGGAGATACTTACGCAAGACCTACTTGTATGGACCTAATCGAGGAGAAAATTCTCGACAAAAATAAATAGTGTCCTCAATCCCTATAATCAATCCCACCTAGTAGGAAAAAGCTTGAATTAGTCTATTCTAAAAAAACATGCACCATATGAATGGCAAAGGAAATGGTAGGTGATTCATCTTAACAGAATCAGATGTTAACCGAAGTAAGACGTCTGTCTGTGGTGGTGCTCATATCGGGAGGATAAAGGACATAAACAGAAACAGTCATTTCACATTGCGCATTACCAACAAAATCCATGCATATTGAATCTATGTTGCAGCCTGAAAGACATATTCATTTATCTAAATATTTACCGCTGAGCTCCATTGCACACAGTTAACATCCATGTTGTGGGATTAATCACGCGTGAGTCTTGTCCTTCCTCAAAAGTAACTTATATGTTAGGTCCATCGACCTGCAATTAAACACCATATGATGTTAGAATTGTAGAAAGCCTACCATACAAAACATCATTCAGAAGGCACCCACCCCTTTTCATGAATAGTACACTTGTCAAGCAGATAATATTAAATGTTTCAAATGAATACGTTCACGCGTCTTTTTGGAATTCCTTGGATATCGGGGCTTTGCGCAATTAATCCCACAAGCTCTGAAGTTCACAAAGTTGAGGTAACAAGCTTATTAGCTGGAGAAAGTTTTGCAAATTAAGGCCTGTTTTTGCTTGGTCACCAAATCTTATATGTATTTGCTTTATTGGAGGTTATCACATATCTGGTTACTAGATTCATCATCTTATTGTTGCGCATATTGTCTAGTGACATTTTTTTTCTTTGACATCTGCCTACAAGGCTAAAATGTCCTCGACAAAAAGATGATATATAAACGATAAAACAAGACTAGATGTTAGACAGCCGAGTAGAAGAAGAGTGTCATCCGTTTTCCACAGGGCAGCCAAGTCAACGAACAACTGAATAAAGAAAGCACAAGAGAAGCCCGCATGAAAGTTATGAGTGAACTGCCGCAAACTTCGGACCATAACAAAAGAACTTTTGAAAACCCATAAAGGTGTTACGTTAAAGAAGAAATATTAACATCATTTTTCTTATTCTGATGTATACATAACAGGTGAAAGATAGAAGAGAAGAAAGACAAACTAGAAGCAAACAACATACATAAGCCGGCTTTGAAAATTGAAAATATTTTGAACATACAAAGAGAACGAATAGAGTACTTGACTAGTACTTCTATTTTAAAATTATTTTGTATATCAAATGCGGCAATAAAGGATGATAAGTGATTACCTCATCTAAAAGTTTAAACTATTAAAGAGATATTTATTATATTATTTATTATATTGCAAGTGCAGACGAAGTTAGTTTTTTAACCTTTCATTTGGACAATTTTAATGTTTTGATGAGTTTTGAACCTAGGACTCTAATATCATGATAGGTTACCACCTCATTTAAAAGTTTAAGTTATTAGAAAGAAATTTATTATATTATTTATTATTTTTAACCATAAGTATCCTAATATCAGTCGTATAAAAGTTCTAAACTTATGTTGTTTGGCATGCTACAGTTGGAGAAGATCCAAAATTTTACTTTAGTGAAAAAAATATTTTTTTTTTCCTTATAGTTAAATATTAATATTTTCTGGAGAAGAAAATATTTTCTAGAACTCAAATACCAGAAAATATTTTTTGGTATTCTAATTTTTAGAAAAATATTTTCCTCTAACAAGTTATTTTACGGCAAACATATGGAGCCCAGGAAAATAAAATATTTTCTCTAAAAATATTTTTCACAATCAAGTTATTTTACAGCAAACAAACAGTGTCTTAATTATTTGAAACAATGCAACCCTCAATATTTGAGTTGACATAAATTAAAGAGTAAAATGCATCATACCCCTTTATATTTTTAAAAAGTTGCGTCATAGACCCTGTGTTTTAAAAAGTCACACCATAAACCCTGTGTTATTGAAAATGTTACACACATGCCTCAAACTTAAATTTCGTTTAACTTTGTTAGTGAACCTTGTAAAATATATAAATTATCCACGTTTAAATCTTATTCACCGCACGATTTTACCATTTTAACCATTTCTAAAAAAAAAACCTTTGCCAATAGTAGAGAGAGAAACTCCCCTTTTGAAACTCTAGAGAGAGAAACTCGATTTTTTGTCGATTTGAAGTTGATTTTGCAATGATTTAAAGGTATAATCTACTTGTAGAAGACGAGGTTCAAAGTGAAGGTAAATTTTTTGCTTAATCGCGAATCATATCGTTTCTGATTTCTTTATTTTTTTTTTGAATCAACGCCTATTTTTTTGAAGCCGATTGTGATATCTTGAATGAACACCTTTTTTATTTATTTTTTATTCAACACCTATTTTGTTGAAGCCGGTTCTAATTTCTTGAATCAACACCTATTTATTGATTTTTTTTTTGAATCAACACCTATGCATGTGCAATAGAGTTTGAATACTAGTCTTATAAAAAGACCAATATAGCTGTGATTTTTTTTGGTTATTAGAAAGAATTTTTAGGAATCATGTGTTGGCTATGAGTTTTTTTTTTCTTTTAATGGTCAAGGTGTTGGCTGTGATATGCATAACAAGAAGTTGATCTATTGAGAGTGTATGTATAAGTTACAACAGATGAACAATATTTCAGATTTCTTTCTTTTTTGCAAGTGTTAAATGTTGTAATTTTCATACGCTTAAGTATACTATGAACAGGTGAAAGGGTTCAATTTAACATAATTTTATGGTTGTTATCATTTGCAATCTAGTCGATTTTTAGTGTTAAGATAATCATTAGAATTTGAAAATGCACAATTTTTTCCTAAATGGTCTGATTTTGATAATGATGCCTAGAACAATTTATTAGAACTTAGTAGCTTCTAGGAGAAAGAATTTTTTATCTGATGAGTTTTTATTGGAATAACAATAGAGCTTTTATGAACCACACATGCTTGCTATGATTTTTTTTTTTGTTTTTTTGGTCGAAGATATGCTGGCTATGATACATATATTCATATTTATCATATTACATTTTTGTAGGATGTCTTCTGAAAGTGATAGAGACAATAGTACTGAGATGATTGATGATTTTTTTGAGTTCGCAGTTTGGGTTGGTGGACACTTTGTATATGAACCTAAGATTTCCTATCAAGGGGGTAGAAAACAGGATTTTAAGGATATTGAACTTGATAAACTGAGTAAGTTTGACTTTCTAGACATGTACGAGAAAATGGGAGGATAAAGAGTAAATGTCACTATATATTATCTACTCCCCAATTATTCTCTTGACCATGGTCTTAGAATAGTTGTTGATGATGCTAGCATAAGGGACATACAAAGTGTGTTTAAAGACTTACATTCTTGTACCATATATATAGAGGAGGAAAAGCATACTATTGCAATTATTGACACTCAGGGAAATATTATCCAAACAAATCAGTTCCAGCCAATACAACTCGTAAAGTGGCAAAGAGAGAGGTCATATGATAGTGCACATCCAGAGGGTGAATATGATACAACACAACAAGGGGCCAATGAATATAATAGTACACATCCAGAGGTTGTGGGACTATTGTGAAACAGTGAGGAAGCACAATCCAGGTAGCAAATTGTTGATTGGTGTAAAAAGGAGTTTGCTAGAACCCGTATTCGAGAGGATGTTCTTTTGTCTGGCTGCTTTGAAAGATAGTTTTTTGGCTGGTTGCAGACCTATCATTGCTCTAGATGGATGTTTCTTAAAATCAGTATATGGGGGTTAGCTTTTATCAGCGATCGGCAGAGATGGTAATGACAATATGGTCCTGATTGCTTTGGATATAGTTCTCATTGAGCGGAGAGAGACGTGATCATGGTTTTTAAGAGAGCTACATGATATAATTGGGGATCCAATAGAGAAAAGGTAGTGTTACATATCGGATAGGCAAAGGGTCTATGTGAAGTATTCAATACAGAATATCCAAATGTCTACCACTGTTTTTGTGTAAGGCACTTGTACCAAAATTTCAAAAAGAAATTTTCAGCACTTACTCTTAAAGATTTGTTGTGGAAAGTAGCTTCAACAGCAAACATGGCAGAGTTTAACATATGGATGATGAAAATTGAACGTGCAGATCCAAAGGTGGGTGATAAAGAATGTGCAATTGAATGGCTAAGAAAGATACCAGCTACTCAATGGGCCAGGTCTCACTTTCCCATTGAGTCTAAATGTGATGTCCTAGTGAATAACATTTGTGAGTCCTTTTAACAATTATATTCTTGATGCAACGGACAAGCCTATAATAACTATGTTTGAGATGATAAGAACTAGGCTCATGACTAGGCTTCAAATGAAAAGATTGGGGATGAAGAAATATAATGGTATTATATGCCCCAACAACTTAGTTCCATTGCCAAATATTGGTGTGTCAATTGGTCTGGGGCAGAAAAATATGAGGTTGCGCAAGTAGAACGGAAGTATGTAGTTGACTTGGATAGTAAATATTGTAACTGTGGAATGTTTGAGCTACAAGGATACCCGTGCGTCCATGCTTTGGCTTGTATCAACAGATATGGAAAGAGGGTTGAAGCTTTTATAGATCCTTGTTACTCCAAAGAGGTTTACATGAAGACCTATGAGTTCATGATTCATCCTGTGCCTTGCTTAAATGATTATGTTGAGACAAATTATGAAAAGTTTAAGCCACCAGTAGAAAAGAAAACGACGAAAAGACCAAAAAAGGCAAGGAAAAAGGGCATTGATGAGACTAGCAAAAGATCAAGTGGGATAGGTGTTGATGAAAATAGCAAAAGATCAAATGGGACTAGTGTTGATGAAATTTGTACAAGATCAAGTAGGATGGGTAGTACACATAATTGTCAGAAATGTTTGCAACGAGATTACAATAAAAGATCAAGCAAGAATCAGTTTCATCATAATTACCTCTCTCTTGATATTAAAAATAAAGTGGCATATACCCTCTTCTGATATTAAAAACGTAGCAAATGCTACCCTGACTGATTTACCTTTGCAAGAAGCTCAACAACAAGCCGCAACAGAGGCACAAGTAGAAATTCCTATACAACTTTCTGAAATTGTGAGTTATCAAGCTCTGTAATAACCTTATAGTCTAAAGAATAACAATTGTTTTCATAGCCAATGAACACAAAATAATGAAGCCATTAAATAGTGTAAATTTAGCTTAAAATTCAATTTCCTCACGAGTGTTTTTTTCAGATTAGAAGCTTCTTTTTGAAAGTTCAAAAAGTTGAAGAACATAGCATCATTATAATAAAAAGCTAGATTATACTTGTTCTTCCTAGGCATCCCTTCCACAACTGGTTTTATAATGGTATCTTTTATCTAAAACTACAAACAGTAGAAAGTTGAAAAGAAAGTCATATAGCCATTGGAACTAAGTTCTCATAACTTATTAATTTTTGGTATTTATTCAAGGTGTTGGCCTGAAAAGCCTATAATCTTTATTTTGATAATAACAAATCATCTTAATCGTGCTTTAGCATTTTTTTTGTAAGACCTTCATTCCAAGGCAAGTCTACATCAACATTAGATCAAATTGTTTCAGTCAAAGAGTAGAAAGCTTTTTGGATCAAAGACCAAGCACTATCAAATTGAATCCAATCCCAAAAGAATTCAAGTTATTGACTCGTAGATAAAGAGGGAGTCACAAGGAAGGAGAAGTGGTGACATAAGGGGTACCGGCCTTAAAAGTTGTCGCTTGCCTAAGTATGATTTGTATTGCTCATAATTTCTCCAAAAAATGTTTTTTCAAAATCATCCTTAGAAAAACATTTTTTATTTCAAAATCTTGTTTTTGAAATCATTTTATAAAATATCTTTCAACTGGGGTGAAAAATATTTTTGGATGGTAAAAAATGCTATGAAATCTATCTTTTATGTTGCCTCCGTATTAAGAATTTTTTAAATTGCTTAACCTTGCCTAAACAACCTAATTCACCCCCCTTTTTAGGTTATTAAGGACCAACACAAGGTATAACAGGACCAAGACCAAGATCAAGGCAAGTACTTGCAACTGAAACTTCAAGCAGTGGATATACTAGCTTTAGGAATGAAGCTTTGCTTGGTACTAGAAAATCTACTGTGAGAAGACAAGCACCTACTCCTGCACAATCCCATGAGCCATCTATTATGCATGTTGATGTCACTACTACTTCTTCCTCCGCTACATCTAGCTTTCATCTTGCTGCTTCTAATTCAGGCAGACCAAAAAGGGCAACAGAGTCACAAGTTGTAGAGAATATCAGAAAAAGGAAGAGAAAAAATTTAGATGAATGCATTTCGACAGAGTTTGGTGAATGTATTTATTGGATTTTGGTTAATGGTCTTGTAGTAGTCCCTGCCACTAGTTTCCATTTCCTTTTTGTTGGAATCTTTTTTTGTTGGTATTACTTTACTACAATCCATGCACTTGTTGACCATGTGGTGACAACTTTGAAACACTATATTTTACTATTGTTTTAAAATCTTGGACAAGCATTTATGTTGTGCACTGCAAGTTTTTTTTTTTTTTTTTGGCAAATCGTTATAGGTTTTTGTTTATGCAATTTGTGTTGTTCAGAGATAATCAAAATTATTGTGATATTTGGTGTATGATGCATGTCAAAAAATGTGGGTAAATTATGCAAATAGGGGTGGTATTTTCAAATTTTTAATTTTCGGATGAAGTAGTTTGCAACTTTACCAAAAATACAGGGTACAATTAACAACTTTCTCAAAGTCATAAGGGGCAATATGCATCTCATATATAATCATAGGAGGTAAGTCGTATCATTCATTGTATCAAGAGGTGTAAATTGAAACATTCAATTACATATAAGCATAGCAAATTTTTGCAAACTTCTACTATCAAAATACACCATGCAACATGTTGTTTACAAATATCTAGATTACAACATAAATTGTTTATAACCATCAAGTCTACAACAAGAGGAACAACCAAATCTAACCTCTCATTTTAAAATCAAAACAACAAAGACCCCAACTAGAAATACACAAAAAATACGACACCAAATGAGTTGCATCTTCATCTTCATCAACTCAACATTTTTCTTTTGTTCAGTAAGGATCATCTCAACTTCATTATTATACTTTGTATTGGAGCACATGACCTCTGCAACGTTGTCAACTTACTATTTGCAAATCTAGTAACACCCGCATGTGGAACAAGAAGTAGTCCACTAGGATCTCACCTTGTCGTGTTTGGTTCACACCGTTCAAAGAAATTGCAACGATTACTTCGACAAGTATAGTATAAGCAACCGAAGGTTTGGTTCTTCCAGGATGATACACTACGTATTTCAACCCATTTTTGACAATAGCAGCAAGTGTTAGAATAACACAAGTCTAGCTTTGGACTCATTGAGGTGCTACATTATGCTATTAAACCATAGTCATTCACATAATTTTTTCAACATAAGATTTGCATATCATATAGAGATCATCTCAAATATTACAAACAAAAAAACAAAAAATCATGATTTCAAAACACTAACAAAATTCACAATCAAGTCTTTTCTCGATAGAACTATGAAAAAATGAACTTTGAGAGCCCAACATAAAGAGATTATACAGCTTATATTTTACATTAATACAAGCATCAAATAATGATATAAAAATAGTATAACATTGCACATTACACATTGAATCATAAAGAAAATAAATAATACATGCATCACATGAAAAAGAAGTCGCTTGTTCCCACGTTACCTATCTCTTTTTCTATACCATCTGTTTTATAAGAAAAAAAAAATTACAAGCCTCTTCTTTTGCCTCTTGCTAAATAATCTAAGCCTCATTCTCTATATTTGGATCCATCTTTTTTCTAAAATAAATTACGCATAAATAAAACATATACAAATAAGATATTACATTGTAATATGCAACTCAATCATTGAGACAGAAAAGTTTCTCACCATGAATAGAAGAAAACTTACCATGTGAAAATCTGCTTGAATAAAGATAACCAAAGAGAAAATTTGTTTGAAGAAATAAAATCGTTTGTTAGTATATGTTAGACTTAAAAGCGACTACTGATGTGAGAAGAAGGGTACTTTTGTCCTTCTCTATATGTTTTATGGCTTGAGAAATGTCATATTTTCATCACAAGTGCATGTATCACACTTACGTTAAAGTCGACGAAAAAATTGATGGCGAGGGAATATGCAACATTTTCAATAACACATAATTTATGGTACACCTTTTTAAAATACAAAATTTATGACGCAACTTTATGATAATACAAAGGGATATGATACATTTTACTCTAAATTAAAATTAGACGAACACACAAACCTCTTGTTGTACACAAAATGCGAGAATCACTCTTTATTGGTTACAACAACGCGCACCTCATGAGCTTCCACCAGTTGAGAAGCTCTAAATTGAAACTTTTCGAAAAAAGATTTTGCGAAACTATTTTACATAATACAGAAAACTATTTTTCTTTTCTTTTTTCTCAAATTTATCCCTCCATATTTTTAAAATCCAATAATTTTTTTCAAAATTTTTAAAAGTTCTACGTTGTCTACCACAAGCCAAGCACTCAACAACTTTTATTCAACACTTTTTGCAAAAGTACTAATTTAAAAGCTCTACACCTCAATAAGGTTAAACAAAGACTTATTATATTATTTGTTATTTGCCCTCGTAAGTGCAGGCAAATATAGTTTTTTAGTTGCAACTTTAATATTTTGATGAGCTTTAAACCTAGGACTCTGATCCCATAATAAATGATCATTTTATCTAAAAATTTAAAAATTTAAGTTGTTAAAGAAAAATTTATTATATTATTTATTATTTTCGACAATAAATATCCTAATATCAGACATATAAAAGTTCTAAACTTATGTGCAGTAGGAGAAGAACTAAAATTTTACTTTAGTGAAAACTAAAAAAAAAAAAAAAAAAATTTACTTAGAGTTAAATATTAATTTCTCATTCTAGAAATATGTATATTTTTAAAAAGTTGAAATAAATAGAAATATTTTTCAAAACATTTAGAATCACTAAAGTTGTGGCATCCAAGGGGAGGGATGGAGATCTGAGTTCAACCAGAAATCAGGAATCAGGGGCATCTAGGACGGTTTTCCTTTCCATCATAACACAGTAGACAATATCCTAAAAGCAAACTAAATAATCTCCTAAAAGCAAACTAAATAATCTCTAATTTCTTTCTTTATTTTTGAAACTAAATTATCTGAAACAATGCAACCTTCAATATTTGACTCGACATAAATTAAAATTAGACGGACACACAAAGCTCTTGCTGTACACAAAATACGAGAATCACTCTTTATTGGTTACATAAACGAGCACCTCATGATCTTCCACCAGTTGAGACTTATCATCATCAAATATCTTCATACCCATATCGTATTTACACGTATCGAGCATTTTTAAGACGTCTACATAATTTGCAGCCACGAAGAAATCATTAATTAGATGAGGGACATATTGAACCAGCATCATGTAATCTTCATGAGAAATCTTTTGGCGCTTGGCTTCAACATTGCTTTGCACTTTAAGCATCTGCTGATACAAGTTAGAGCCACGATCTTTATTCACAATGCTTTTTATTTCCATGCACTGCATTTCAACAAATTTTTCCAAGTCCTTTACTGGATCATCGTCATCCCGCATCGGCATCGTGTTGTACTTCTTCACACAAATTTCTTGTACAACAATAATTAAAAAAATCACCAAGCCTAAAAGGAAGCGGAAATTAAACTCACAAAGCGATTCATATACATCTGGGGAAAAACTTGATGGTGGATTTGGATTGCGATAGTCGCATGTGGTTGGTTTCTTCTTCAGGAGGCGTGCCCTGGTTTTGTCCATCTGGAATTTGGAAGAGAAAAATAATATGCAGAGTTTGAGATAAAAGAGAATAGAATTCGAACGCTACTGTCTTAAAGAAAGTGAGAGTTTGAATAGTTATGAATCACATGAGATGGTTGAGGAGGCTAGGGTTTGCTGGCTCCCCTTTTTTGGGCTTTGCTTCTGTTGGACTGTGTCCGTTTTATTCTCCTGGGCCTTAGCCCATTTGTGTTGTTGTTGTTGTCGTCGCCGTCGCCGTCGCCGTCGTCGTCTTGTCTGTTTTCTGTAAATTTGTATTCCCGGTCCACTTGTGGGCCTTTTTACCAAAAAAAAACAAAGAATCAGATCATTTATATTTTAGGTGATTTTTATTTTGAGTGCCATAGTAAACTAAATTGTTGGATGCACATATACCGATTGGAGCCTATTGCACACGTACATCTAATCACAGTGTGCAGTAAAGTTGATTTACATTTAAGGTTTTTGTATTTCAAATCACTTTTATTTAATTGAATTAAGGACCTAACCCAAAAAATAGCCATTAACTTCAAAATAAAAGGAAAGTGAAGAAAATATGATACATATAAATTAAACCAGACACAGAGAAAGAATCTTATAAATTACCATCGGTTATTTGATCTACTGGTATGATTTTCACTTGTCACTTTAGATGCGAGAGATTTTGATATCTATTCTTATGTGTAATATTTAAGTGGTGTAAAATGATTTAAGTCTTCCTTAAATAAATAAAAGAATCTTATAAATTTCCTAATGTATTTTTAGTATCACTTAAACTCTCATTGTATTATCAATAAAAATGGCACTCAAAGCATTATATTAAAATTTGAATATACGCAAGTACCCTTGAAGAGTTAAGTAATATAAATAAATATGAAGAGGTAAATTACTGAACTTTTACGCATCAAGAAATAAAAATTTACTAGCCTTTATAGAAATATATTCAAAAAGATAGATAAAGAAAGCTTATACTTGTGTCCAGTGTAGCTGTTGTATCTTCTCCTTGTTTAAACAATTATATTAGTGTTTTCTTTTATTGTTTTTGTATATATTAAGGTAATTGCAAAAAAAAAAAAAAAAACATATTTCTTGTATTTTTTTAAAGATAACATTTTTTTATTAGCATTAGAAAGAATAAACAAATTGAAGGGAGAATAGGCTTCTATAACTTTGACACTAGTACAAGAATTACTGTTGTCAACTATTTAACCTCTGAAACATAGAAACTCAGAAATTAAAATATTTGATTCCGAAATGATGAATTTTTTTTTTTATTATTTTCACTATGATTTCTTTTTGTACCTACAGAGAAACAAGCTTTTGCTCACTTTAATAAGCATTTGTATTGATAAAAATATTTAATTTAAAAATAAACTACAAAAAAATTAAACTTTTGGCAGATAGAGAAGAAATAATATCAAATTATAGTCATGATCAAGTATAACCACTAAAAGTATAAGTAAAAAATGACTAAGAAATAAAAAGATGTATGCATAATGCAGCAATATCTTATTTACAAAAGTTAGTAATGAACATATAGTGTAGCAATTTATATTATAGTTGTTGTTTTGCCTTACTTAAACCCTTCAAGGGTAATTATGCACATTCAAAAGTTAATTTAACATTTCAGCTACCATTTTTATTTACAATAATACAAGGAACAGGGTGATACAAAAAATATATTAAGAAATGTGTCGTTTCCAAACAAGACATTTCTTGTAGTGATCGTTACACTAGTTACATAGCAGAGGGGCAAAGAGTTATTAACCCTAAAAAAAAAATTATTCCAAATATGATGCAGCATAAACAAATTAATTCTTTTCAAAATTCATGAGTCCCTACTCACAATGCAACAAGAAAGAAGAGAGGGAAACATTAATTTGTTAAGGATTTATGTAAGCTTCTTTAGTAAGTTAAACAATTTCACAAAATTTCTTATTTTCTAAAGAATTGAATTGGATATTAGTTGACTTTCTAATGCGCATTTCATTTTGTTGTTTGATATAAACCCAAAGAAGGAAATAGCCGAGTGTGAAACAATAATATGTCAATGTGGACTGTCTAAGAGTGAGTTTATCATTATAAAAAAAAAATACTAATTCTAATTTACTGCATTAGAATTTAAATCAATATTACTTAGCCATTTTCTTCTTTGGGTTCATATCACCGTAGTATACAGTCTCTTCTGGAAATAAGTTATTTCCTAAAAGATTTCCTGTCACAGCCATTTTCTCAAAATATAGGAAGTGACTTGAAGGTTCTTAGTGGAGCGTGAAAGGAAACTTCAATTATGAGGATTGAACATTTGTGAAGATTTCCCTTTAAAGATAAATCAATAGCAAGAACAATTTAGACTCGTATTTTTTGCTTGAATCAATTAGGATCATTCAATACAATGGTATCAAAAACGATACCAAGGCAAACTATAATATCCTTATTAAATAGATATATTCTTCTATTAGGTTCAACTTTATCGAAGGCTTACAAAATCTAAGGTATGAGAGACATATGATAGTGATAAATTGGGAATCAAATGAAACAGAAATCTCTTGGATAAATTGGGAATCAAAAAATTCCCCAATCTTCCTCAATCTTCAAAGCTTTTATAACGGGTCCTCAATTTTGAGAAAGATTGGGGATTTTTTTATTATCAAAGCTCTGAAGATTTAAATGACCAATTTATCCTTACAATTCCTTATTTTTTACATAGGACATGTTTCTCTTGTGATACGTTTGGACATAAATATTGGTTTGGACTAACAGTGTCTTTATTGTAAAACATTTAGAACTATTTTATTTGATTTAAAATGTTAAAAACTAAATTGTCAAACTAGATACACATTAAGAACTATTTGAGCCATTTTTTTTTTGTTACAAAAGAGGCTGGTGCCGTGGTTTAAAAAAATACAAACCTCGGGGATGTCTCACCCCGTTTGTCATAATCCAATAGAGGATGGAGTCTGTCCGGAGGGTGGTCAAGCGTTTGAATTCTCAAGGTTTGTTGCAAACCAAAATTGGCTAACCAATCCGCACATTTGTTCACTTCCCGAAATACATGTTTCACCTGGTAGTTATTATTGCTTCTAAGTATCTCCTGACAATCCTCCAAGTTCGGTCTCAACGGACTATGCACCACAGACTTCCGTTCAATAAGCTGCACAATAAAATTTGAGCCATTTTTTCTACATAGTAATGTTCTTACTGCCATTCCAAAACAGGTCAAAAACTTCCCAATAGAGCATTGTTATGTCTCACTCTATTTTTTACACTCAAATACCACTTTCTACATAAATGTTTAGTTAACATGTTAAAATAACAAATTTTTTTATTTATCTTTCTTCTTTTAATATGTCAACTAAACATACACATAAAAAGTGATATTTGAGTGTGAAAATTAAAATATTATATAGCATTTCTCTTCCCGGTAATACATGGAGATGCAGGATTCTACAGTACATACGAGTGCATAGATTAATTTCGGCATCTGGACATCAAGAAGATGCAGAAGACGGATGTGGAAGTTTCTTAGCTTACATTTTGGTTTCACTCAATGGCAGACCCAGACACTCACACTCAGGGTGTGCACTCGTACAGTAAGAGAATTCAACATATGCACAAAGTGTCAAATATAATAATTTTTCTAAAAAAAATACCAAAAAATAAAAAAAAAATTATTTTTTTTCCAAGGTGAGGATGTGCACCATAAGCTCAATCAGCCCCTGGTAACGCTATGCTTTCTGCAAATAACTATGATACATGCGTGTGCATGCTCTGCTTGAAGTCGATGAAGTCGAACAAATAACTATTATACGTACGTGTGATTCAGATCTGTGGAATAAGTTGAGTCGTTTAGAATGAGGCTTGTAGAAGCATATTTAGGTAGCCTAATGGTTTGTACAGGATACTTCTTGTTTTCACAAAGCTGTAAAGGAAACCCGTGCGTGTATTCATAACCGAAGGTAATCTCCTACCATGGTCTTAGTCCAAACAAGAATTTGCCACGTTGCAGTCCCTCCGACCCTCATCGGCTTCCCTCTCTTTTCTTACCCTTTTCTCTTACTGATAGATTCAGAAGACTGAAAACCTCAGCGCCTAAATCAGCTGCTTCCCTACTGGAGAATGCTCCTCCTTAATAAGGGGTCATTATCTTTTGTTTGAAATTCATAACACATGAAAGACAACTTAAATTGGCTCCATTTCATTTATATTAGTGTTATCTTGTGAAAGAAAAATTCTTGCATCAATGTGGGTCAATCTCTCACATTTTTTTTTCTTTTTCTTTTAAAAGGTGATTAACATTTATTCCCCACCTACCTCTAGGTGACTTGAACTCAAGATCATTTAGATTTCAAGTGAAGGCTGATTCCATTGAGTTTAACTCTCTTGTTGGGTCAATATCTCACATAATTAGTGAGTCCCACTAATATATGAAAGACTGACATATTAACCCTCTTGTCAGATCAATCTCTATCTCACATGATTAGTGACTATACGTGTAAATCTCACTAATATGTGAGTGATTGACATAATCCGGATTGATTGAAGAGTTTCAACATGTGTTTTACTTAAGAGGAGCACTTTTGTCTTACTATTTTCTTTCTTTTTCTAAATTTTGCACATCATAAATCTTTAAAATATTACTTTTAATTCTATATCTTAAAATCATCATAATGTAATGTTAGAATGTTAGATAATATTGACAAATCTCCTAAAATCAATTTAATCAACAATGGGAAGAAGGGGTGATCACTAATGGAAAGAGGGTATTCAAGTGGGAATCATATGCATTAAAAGCTTATAATTAGGACATCCCTTAGAAGTGTTTCAAGTGGGTAACATATGCACACATCTATAATGTAATGTCATGAAATAAATACAAAAGATTTTACAAAAATTATGCTACAAAAGGGTTGTGGATTAGAATGCATAATATGGAATCTTGAATTTTGGGTTGTTGGTGTAGTGGTAGTAGCATGTATTATATTTATAAACTTGAAATATTAGTATATGTAGATAAATAAAGGTATTTAGAAGATTTAATATACATGGGAAAATTTGTCACGCCTTGAGTCTAGAATCTTAAATTCACATGCGAAACTGGTGTTGTAAGAAAAATTCAAAGTATCCTCAAAAAAGTTATAGAAATGCTCAAGACATTTTCACCCAAAGAGATAGGAAGTCTACTGATAATTTCAATTTTCGTGCCAAGAGCAAGATCGATTCCAGAGTTGGCAACAAAGCTCACAAGGATATTCTCCAGTCCTTTTCAAGCCCCGCTCATCAAACAGATCATCCCCAGGCTTTCGAGGACTATTCTGACGAAGAACCCCCTGATTGGGTTGATTTTTAGTTGATCAATTTTCGTTTCTTTGTTGGTTTTGATAATTAATTTTTATGTCATCTAAAGGTGTTCTCTGCATTTTCTTTTTTGGGAATTGGCCAACGGCCACCTTATAGCCTAGTTGTACCATGTACTAATTTTTTTTTTTTAATTTGATGAACACTGAATTAACAAAAAAAAATAATAATAATAACTACTTAGACTTTCTTTCTGCTGACCCAAAATAGTTAACTCAGGATCAACCAGAAGGTGCAAAATTCTAGAGGTGGCTCATACCGCCTTCTTGGTATAACACTTTGCCCTGTATAGAACTTAGCTCCCACAACCCACAGATGAAACTGGTGTTGTAGGCATAAACAATAACTACTTGAGACTTTTTTCTACTAGCCTAAAGTTGTTAACCAAAATTATTTCTTATATCAACAACACCCACTTATAAACAATAGAATCACACTATCTCCTACCGATGTGAGATGTTATATAATTCCTATCTCACTCCCCGTTACACTTCCTATTTACCATCGCAAAAATCCTTTCATTTAATACGAGAGCGAGGTGGGCATCTACAAAACTGCCCTTGTTGACATCCTTAATCATCAGAGCCCTTAGTATATTGTGTATGTGACATTGAAGAAGTTGTTTAACATAAATTCCAATCTCTTTTTCCTTTTTTGTTAGAGAAATGATAAGAGTATCCTTAAACACCCACCAACTGTGCATTGATGATTATTATTTCATTCAGTCCGTGTGAAGAAAAAACAAATTTGATATTATGGTGAGAGAAAAAACAAACAAAAAAGGATTTCTCATAATATCATAACGTTATCAATAAAATTTTACAGTTATAAATTATTCCTTTTATTTTTCTACATTATATCAACAATTAACACTTTTAAATTTTACTCATAATATTACGTTATAAATAAATTTATTCTCAACTGTTATTTACCTAAAGACAACAAATAGAAAGGGTGGTAGTTATGAACTTTAAAGTATACCTCAAAAATATCTCCTGAACCCCCTTAACAAGAGAAGTCACTATCTCATTAAATGATGGATACAACTGTATTTCATTTTGAGGGTAAATTTTACACACAGTCCTTATTGTTTATACTTTTTTTTCAAATTGATTCTTAATATTCTTAAAAAAATATATATTAGTTTTAATGTTTATAAAGTGATTCAAAATGATCCTTATTATTCAAAACTAGCCAATTTAATCTCTATTATTTTTCATAAAATTTAATTTAATTCCCAAATAGAGGACACGCGCAAAGATTGAATTGAATTTTTTTTTAAATAATAGAGATTAAATTGAATTTTTTGAAAAATAATAACGACCAAATTGACTAAGTTTGAATAATAGAGGCTATTTTGAATAACTTTTGTAAACATTAAAACTATTATAAATCTTTTTGAAATATTAAGGATTATATTAAAAAAACATGCAAACAATAGGAACTAAGTGTGAAATTTACCCTCATTTTTACATACAAATACCATCAATACTCCTTTCTACATCAATTCTTGATGTCATTGGCCAAAAGCTAAAAATCACACAACTTTCTAAAATCATCAACCTCACAAACCACCAAACATCCTTTCCAAGTTATTCATTATTAAAGAATATAATTATTTCATACGAATAGTTAGGACTTCTAAAATCATTATATAAGTTTTAGATTATCTCAATTAACATTAATTGATTTTATAAAGATTTCTGCATTCAATCAATCTACGTAAAGTAAATGGTCCCTAAGGAACCCCCGAAAGGGTTGCTATCCGATGGGTATATAAAAGTAATAAAGTTATTTTGAATACAGAATCATGCATGTCTTCAAAAGCGAATTGAATTATCAGACCGAGTGCTGCCCCCTCTTACCCTCACTCTCATTTCTCTAATATAAACCTTGAGTCATCAAAATCTTTCTGATTCGGCTTAGTCCGATTGTCCTATGCGATTAGCCCTTCAAAAGGCGAACTCTCAACATAGTAAATCTATGTTTTATATTATTGTATTAAAACTAGGTTTAGATCCAATATTATATATGTACGTTGGACTTATTCTTATTCTAACGTACAGCTATTCTAATGTACACTCCTTGCTAGGGCCTCTCTTTTTCATTTTCTTTTTAGGAGTAATATATCAATCTTGAAATAAACCACACAATATGGAATCCAAATCTCACACAAAGACACGTACATTTGTCACATACCATACAAAACAAAACACTCACAAAGGTTGACGTGTAAACTAACTTTCCACCCGTTTGCTTTGCTTAATTTATTCCCACACAATAAAGCTTCATGTAACAATGGAAATAGTAAGTGAATAGAATTCAGCAACATTCTATATCTTCTTCATTCATGCAACAAGATCAACTCAACATGACAACTCATGAAAATGCTGTAGAGATTGATCAACAGCAAAATGTATCACACAAGCATGATCATCATGTGCATGAAGAGACTAGTGAGTTTGAGAATGATCAAACCAAGTCAAAGACCACAGAAATTATTGAATCAAATCAACAGAATAATTCTCCTTATCTTCTGGATATTGCTGGTTACGGGTGCTTTCCGGAGAGTTTTCAGCCCGAGACCTTAATTGTAGATTCGAAGGTCTACAATCAAACCAAGTCAAAAACCACAGAAACTATGGAAACAAATCAACCGAATGGTTCTCCGTATCTTCTAGATATTGCAGGTTATCAGTGCTCCCCTGAAAATGAATTTAAGAGCATTCTGCCCGAGACCCTGATTGTAGATTCGAAAACCACAGAAAATGCAAAAACAGATCAACCCAATGATGCAGAAGCTGCACCAGAAGAATCTTCACCAACTTCTTCAATGGAGGATAATGGAAGGGAGAGACTTAAGAGACATCGAGTGGAGATGGCAGGTCGAGTTTGGATTCCTGATATATGGGGTCAAGAAGAGCTACTAAAAGATTGGATTGATTGCACTTCATTTGATGCTTCACTGATGAACAACACCATAATGTCAGCTCGTGAAGCTTTGGTTGAAGAAGGAAGAAGGGCAAATTCCAGCAGACTAAGAATATAGAATAGTTGTTGAGAGCATGATAAGAAGATCAGGTTCCTCTTCCTTTTGCTTATTTGTATTCTCTTAATTAACACAATTCTCTCATATCCACAAATTATAAATTTCGAAATTCAATATAAAATTATTAATCTGGTGATATTTAAATTCATATATGTGTGCATGGTTTGTTGGCACAGGAGGATTCTCCGTTGAGGAATACAATTCTTCGAGAAATCATTAATTTCAAAACTTTATATAAAATATTTGAATGCTCCCATTAATATCAATTAGTATTAAAATGAAACTCCGTTGTCTCTTAATATGATATTAGAAATAGATCATCGTTCAATCTTATACATCTATGTGTTAACTCATATCTTCTCAATAATTCTCCATGTCCATACTAGTTCACGTAGTTATTTTATCACTTCGGGCCACACATGAAGGAAAATATTAAGGAATACAATTCTTCCCCCTTATAAAATACTATATGAAAAAAGCAGCGATCAAGATGAATTTTTTCGATAGATTATACATTTAATTTTTTTTTTTTGGTTAAGACTATTCGGATAAGTGAAAAATGAGAAGAGGTAACTGAAGAAAGAGACTGTTCCTTAAGCTATCTAATAACTTTCATCCAAGAGACTTTCGGACCAGTATCACGCCAAAGGAAAGCAACAAATTTTCTTTCCATTTCCACAATAATGCATTTATGGATCAATAAAGCACAAGCCCAAAAGACATGCAAGTGATTCAAGACAGATTTGATCAATTGAAGTCCACCAACAAAGGAGGGCCAATTGTGGGTCCAGTGGCCAATCTTCTTGGTGATGTTGTCCAATAAACCTTGACAATCTTGCTTTCTTAAACGTCCCAAAATCAGAGGGACACCCAAATACCGCACTGGAAGCCTCCATTCGCAGAACCCAGTTAGATCACAAATAGCTTTACAAAGATCAGGCCTGCCACCAACAAAGAAGATCTCACTCTTGTCAACATTAAAGCTTAACCCCGAGAACCTATGGAAAATGTTCAAAGCGCCCATGATGCAGCTGATAGTAAGAAGATTGGACTTGCAGAAGATGAGAAGGTTATCAGCAAAGCAGAGGTGGTTGATCTTGAGCTTTGCACACTTGGGATGAAAAGCAAAGGCTTTTTGGGAGGAAATAATATTGAGCATACAAGTGAGAACTTCCATAACAATTACAAACAGGTAAGGGGACAAGGGATCACCTTGCCTGATACCGTTGCCTCCGATAAAATAACACTCCAAGGCTCCATTGATAACAACTGAGAACCGATGGGAGGTAATACAAGCCGAAATCCAAGCAATAAACTCTTGGAGAAATCCGAAGGCATGTAAGGTGACAAGCACGAAATCCCATCTTAACGAATCAAAAGCTTTAACCAAATCAACCTTAAAAGCACATCTGGGAACAAAGTTCTGCCTAGAGTACCTGCGAACGATGTCTTGAGCAATAAGAATATTCTCCACAATGAGCCTGCCTTCCACAAAAGCTAATTGGTTCCGAGAGATAATGTAAGGTAAGCAACTCTTGATACGGTTTGCCAGAATCTTGGAAATGCATTTGTAAATGGTGTTGCAACAAGAGATGGGCCTGAAATCTTTAACCATACAAGGGTTAGATATTTTGGGAACCAGAGCAATAAAAGTAGAATTTACCTCCTTAAGAAGTGAAGAGGATTGGAAAAAGGATTGAACTACAGAAACCACATCGTCTCCAACAACACTCCAAGCTACTTTATAGAAATGGGAAGTGAAACCATTTGGGCCTGGGCTTTTGTTTCCATTGAGACTAAACATGGTTGATTTAATCTCACTGGCCAAGACCGGGGTGATGAGAGAAGTCTTTTAAAGTAGTAGAATTCCACTTATCAGACCAATAGAAAATATTTGCCATTCCTCGCTTCAAAAGAAATATGATTCATAAGTGAATTCCACTCCATAGAAATACTTTTTCAAAGTCCAACTCCGTGAGTCATTCTTCTTTCCTTGGTCATCCATCCATTGTGGGACTCTCCAAAATTGGCAACAATCACCTTTCGCCAAAGGTTACTCCTTTCATTCATAAACCTTTAAAGCCATTTTCCAAGGAGAGCTTTATTAAATAAAGTGAGAGATTTCAATTTCAATCCCCCCTTGTTAAGTCATTTCACATTGCAATACCACAAAATCCATGCATAATGAATCTATGTTACAGCGTGGAAGACATATTCATTTATATAAATATTTACCGCTGAGCTCCATTGCACACAGTTAACATCCATGTCGTGAGCCTTGTCCTTCCTCAAAAGTAACTTATATGTAGGTCCATCGACCTGCAATTAAACACCATTTGATGTTAGAATTGTAGAAAGCCGACCATACAAAACATCATTCAGAAACCACCCACCCCTTTTCATGAATAGTACACTTGTCAAGCAGATAATATTAAATGTTTCAAATGAATACATTCACACGTCTTTTTGGAATTCCTTGAATACCGGGGCTTTGCACAATTAATCCCACAAGGCTTTGATGTAACAAGCTTATTAGCTGGAGAAAGTTTTGCAAATTAAGGCCTGTTTTTGCTTGGTCACCAAATCTTATATGTATTTGCTTTATTGGAGGTTATCACATATCTGGTTACTAGATTCATCATCTTATTGTTGCGTATATTGTCTAGTGACATTTTTTTTGTTTGACATCTGCCTACAAGGCCAAAATGTCCTCGACAAAAAGATGATATATAAACGATAAAACAAGACTAGATGTTAGACAGCCGAGTAGAAGAAGAGTGTCATCCGTTTTCCACAGGACAGCCAAGTCAACGAACAACTGAATAAAGAAAGCACAAGAGAAGCCCGCATGAAAGTTATGAGTGAACTGCCGCAAACTTCGGACCATAACAAAAGAACTTTTGAAAACCCATAAAGGTGTTACGTTAAAGAAGAAATATTAACATCATTTTTCTTATTCTGATGCATACATAACAGGTGAAAGATAGAAGAGAAGAAAGACAAACTAGAAGCAAACAACATACATAAGCCGGCTTTGAAAATTGAAAATATTTTGAACATACAAAGAGAACGAATAGAGTACTTGACTAGTACTTCTATTTTAAAATTATTTTGTATATCAAATGCGGCAATAAAGGATGATAAGCGATCACCTCATCTAAAAGTTTAAACTATTAAAGAGATATTTATTATATTATTTATTATCTTGCAAGTGCAGACGAAGTTAGTTTTTTAACCTTTCATTTGGACAATTTTAATGTTTTGATTAGTTTTGAACCTAAAACTCTAATATCATGATAGGTTACCACCTCATTTAAAAGTTTAAGTTATTAGAAAGAAATTTATGATATTATTTATTATTTTTAACCATAAGTATCCTAATATCAGTCGTATAAAAGTTCTAAACTTATGTTGTTTGGCATGCTACAGTAGGAGAAGATCCAAAATTTTACTTTAGTGAAAAAAATTTTTTTTTTTTCCTTATAGTTAAATATTAATATTTTCTAGAGAAGAAAATATTTTCTAGAACTCAAATACCATAAAATATTTTTTGGTATTCTAATTTTTAGAAAAATATTTTCCCCTAACAAGTTATTTTACGGCAAACATATGGAGCCCAGGAAAATAAAATATTTTCTCTAAAAATATTTTTCACAATCAAGTTATTTTACAGCAAACAAACAGTGTCTTAATTATTTGAAACAATGCAACCCTCAATATTTGAGTTGACATAAATTAAAGAGTAAAATGCATCATACCCCTTTTAATTTTTAAAAAGTTGCGTCATAGACCCTGTGTTTTAAAAAGTTGCACCATAAACCCTGTGTTATTGAAAATGTTACACACACGCCTCAAACTTAAATTTCGTTTAACTCTGTTAGTGAACCTTGTAAAATATATAAATTATCCACGTTTAAATCTTATTCACCGCACGATTTTACCATTTTAACCATTTCTATAAAAAAAACCTTTGCCAATAGTAGAGAGAGAAACTCCCCTTTTGAAACTCTAGAGAGAGAAACTCGATTTTTTGTCGATTTGAAGTTGATTTTGCAATGATTTAAAGGTATAATCTACTTGTAGAAGACGAGGTTCAAAGTGAAGGTAAATTTTTTGCTTAATCGCGAATCATATCGTTTCTGATTTCTTTATTTTTTTTTTGAATCAACGCCTATTTTTTTGAAGCCGATTGTGATATCTTGAATGAACACCTTTTTTTTTATTTTTTATTCAACACCTATTTTGTTGAAGTCGGTTCTAATTTCTTGAATCAACACCTATTTATTGATTTTTTTTTTGAATCAACACCTATGCATGTGCAATAGAGTTCGAATACTAGTCTTATAAAAAGACCAATATAGCTGTGATTTTTTTTGGTTATTAGAAAGAATTTTTAGGAATCATGTGTTGGCTATGATTTTTTTTTCTTTTAATGGTCAAGGTGTTGGCTGTGATATGCATAACAAGAAGTTGATCTATTGAGAGTGTACGTATAAGTTACAACAGATGAACAATATTTCAGATTTCTTTCTTTTTTGCAAGTGTTAAATGTTGTAATTTTCCTACGCTTAAGTATACTATGAACAGGTGAAAGGGTTCAATTTAACATAATTTTATGGTTGTTATCATTTGCAATCTAGTCGATTTTTAGTGTTAAGATAATCATTAGAATTTGAAAATGCACAATTTTTTCCTAAATGGTCTGATTTTGATAATGATGCCTAGAACAATTTATTAGAACTTAGTAGCTTCTAGGAGAAAGAATTTTTTATCTGATGAGTTTTTATTGGAATAACAATAGAGCTTTTATGAACCACACATGCTTGCTATGATTTTTTTTTTGTTTTTTGGGTCGAAGATATGCTGGCTATGATACATATATTCATATTTATCATATTACATTTTGTAGGATGTCTTCTGAAAGTGATAGAGACAATAGTACTGAGATGATTGATGATTTTTTTGAGTTCACAGTTTGGGTTGGTGGACACTTTGTATATGAACCTAAGATTTCCTATCAAGGGGGTAGAAAACAGGATTTTAAGGATATTGAACTTGATAAACTGAGTAAGTTTGATTTTCTAGACATGTACGAGAAAATGGGAGGACAAAGAGTAAATGTCACTATATATTATCTACTCCCCAATTATTCTCTTGACCATGGTCTTAGAATAGTTGTTGATGATGCTAGCATAAGGGACATACAAAGTGTGTTTAAAGACTTACATTCTTGTACCATATATATAGAGGAGGAAAAGGATACTATTGCAATTGTTGACACTGAGGGAAATATTATCCAAACAAATCAGTTCCAGCCAATACAACTCGTAAAGTGGCAAAGAGAGAGGTCATATGATAGTGCACATCCAGAGGGTGAATATGATACAACACAACAAGGGGCCAATGAATATAATAGTACACATACAGAGGTTGTGGGACTATTGTGAAACAGTGAGGAAGCACAATCCAGGTATCAAATTGTTGATTGGTGTAAAAAGGAGTTTGCTAGAACCCGTATTCGAGAGGATGTTCTTTTGTCTGGCTGCTTTGAAAGATAGTTTTTTGGCTGGTTGTAGACCTATCATTGCTCTAGATGGATGTTTCTTAAAATCAGTATATGGGGGTTAGCTTTTATCAACGATCGGCAGAGATGGTAATGACAATATGGTCCTGATTGCTTTGGATATAGTTCTCATTGAGCGGAGAGAAACGTGATCATGGTTTTTAAGAGAGCTACATGATATAATTGGGGATCCAATAGAGAAAAGGTAGTGTTACATATCGGATAGGCAAAGGGTCTATGTGAAGTATTCAATACAGAATATCCAAATGTCTACCACTGTTTTTGTGTAAGGCACTTGTACCAAAATTTCAAAAAGAAATTTTCAGCACTTACTCTTAAAGATTTGTTGTGGAAAGTAGCTTCAACAGCAAACATGGCAGAGTTTAACATATGGATGATGAAAATTGAACGTGCAGATCCAAAGGTGGGTGATAAAGAATGTGCAATTGAATGGCTAAGAAAGATACCAGCTACTCAATGGGCCAGGTCTCACTTTCCCATTGAGTCTAAATGTGATGTCCTAGTGAATAACATTTGTGAGTCCTTTTAACAATTATATTCTTGATGCAACGGACAAGCCTATAATAACTATGTTTGAGATGATAAGAACTAGGCTCATGACTAGGCTTCAAATGAAAAGATTGGGGATGAAGAAATATAATGGTGTTATATGCCCCAACAACTTAGTTCCATTGCCAAATATTGGTGTGTCAATTGGTCTGGGGCAGAAAAATATGAGGTTGCGCAAGTAGAACGGAAGTATGTAGTTGACTTGGATAGTAAATATTGTAACTGTGGAATGTTTGAGATACAAGGATACCCGTGCGTCCATGCTTTGGCTTGTATCAACAGATATGGAAAGAGGGTTGAAGTTTTTATAGATCCTTGTTACTCCAAAGAGGTTTACATGAAGACCTATGAGTTCATGATTCATCCTGTGCCTTGTTTAAATGATTATGTTGAGACAAATTATGAAAAGTTTAAGCCACCAGTAGAAAAGAAAACGACGAAAAGACCAAAAAAGGCAAGGAAAAAGGGTGTTGATGAGACTAGCAAAAGATCAAGTGGGATAGGTGTTGATGAAAATAGCAAAAGATCAAATGGGACGAGTGTTGATGAAATTTGTACAAGATCAAGTAGGATGGGTAGTACACATACTTGTCAGAAATGTTTGCAACGAGATTACAATAAAAGATCAAGCAAGAATCAGTTTCATCATAATTACCTATCTCTTGATATTAAAAATAAAGTGGCATATACCCTCTTTTGATATTAAAAACGTAGCAAATGCTACCCTGACTGATTTACCTTTGCAAGAAGCTCAACAACAAGCCGCAACAGAGGCACAAGTAGAAATTCCTATACAACTTTCTGAAATTGTGAGTTATCAAGCTCTGTAATAACCTTATAGTCTAAAGAATAACAATTGTTTTCATAGTCAATGAACACAAAATAATGAAGCCATTAAATAGTGTAAATTTAGCATAAAATTCAATTTCCTCACGAGTGTTTTTTTCAGATTAGAAGCTTCTTTTTGAAAGTTCAAAAAGTTGAAGAACATAGCATCATTATAATAAAAAGCTAGATTATACTTGTTCTTCTTAGGCATCCCTTCCACAACTGGTTTTATAATGGCATCTTTTATCTAAAACTACAAACAGTAGAAAGTTGAAAAGAAAGTCATATAGCCATTGGAACTAAGTTCTCATAACTTATTAATTTTTGGTATTTATTCAAGGTGTTGGCCTGAAAAGCCTATAATCTTTATTTTGATAATAACAAAACATCTTAATCGTGCTTTAGCATTTTTTTTGTAAGACCTTCATTCCAAGGCAAGTCTACATCAACATTAGATCAAATTGTTTCAGTCAAAGAGTAGAAAACTTTTTGGATCAAAGACCAAGCACTATCAAATTGAATCCAAGCCCAAAAGAATTCAAGTTATTGACTCGTAGATAAAGAGGGAGTCACAAGGAAGGAGAAGTGGTGACATAAGGGGTACCGGCCTTAAAAGTTGTCGCTTGCCTAAGTATAATTTGTATTGCTCATAATTTCTCCAAAAAATGTTTTTTCTAAATCATCCTTAGAAAAACATTTTTTATTTCAAAATCTTGTTTTTGAAATCATTTTATAAAATACCTTTCAACTGGGGTGAAAAATATTTTTGGATTTTAAAAAATGCTATGAAATCTATCTTTTATGCACCCAAATATTTCTGGGCGCAAAATATACTCTTTTGCATTTTTTAAGCATCCGGGCGTTACCGGCATTTTCTGGTCGCCCGGATAGAAGGCACAATGCCTGGCAGAAAAGTCCGATCCGGGCGATACATACTCTTTCCGGGCGCCCGGATCAATGCTTCAGCGCCCGGATGAGTTAACGGGAAAATCCGGAAACTTTGCTTAAAATCTGATTTGTGTCTAAACTTTCCATCTTTTTAAGCCATGATCTCTCACCATCCAAAACATCTCTCCAAGCCATAATTTTTAGATTTTCAAAAGAGCTTTCATATCATTCTTATTGAGAAATCTTGAGCTATCATTATCATATCTTTGAGCATTCAAAGCTATTCTTCAATTGTAATATCAAACTCAAATAGGAGTTGCAATTGTCATTTATTCTATCACATAATCTTTGTAATACATTCTTTCACATAGGTTGAGAGAATCATTGTGAGAAGAAGTATTGTAATCCTTTGTGGACTCAAAGGAAGAGAGAGTAGTAGGTTAAGCTTCACCTACATTTGAAGGAGCTTGTGTAATTCTTGTGGACTCAAGAGTAATTGTAGTTGGTTCTTGCTTCACCAACATTTGAAGAAGCATCTTAGTGAAGAGTTATTAAATCCTAAGGGAAGAGAAGACCTTAGGTGGTGGACTAGGCCTCCGGGAGTGTGAACCACTTGAAAATTATCGTGTTTGATTTCTCTTACTCTATTCTCTTTATTTTCAAGTTATTTACTTTCGTGTGGATATTGCTCACATTAATTGCTTGATAATTGCTGAGTGAAATTTTTCCTTGACATTCTAATTGCATATCTAGTGTTAAATACTTATATGCTCACCAAGTGTTTGATAAATTACCTACAAGAGCTTCTAGTGTATTATTAATCTTTACTAGACATTGCCTCCGTATTAAGAATTTTTTAAATTGCTTAACCTTGCCTAAACAACCTAATTCACCCCACTTTTTAGGTTATTAAGGACCAACACAAGGTATAACAGGACCAAGACCAAGATCAAGGCAAGTACTTGCAACTGAAACTTCAAGCAGTGGATATACTAGCTTTAGGAATGAAGCTTTGCTTGGTACTAGAAAATCTACTGTGAGAAGACAAGTACCTACTCCTGCACAATCCCATGAGCCATCTATTATGCATGTTGATGTCACTACTACTTCTTCCTCCGCTACATCTAGTTTTCATCTTGCTGCTTCTAATTCAGGCGGACGGGCAACAGAGTCACAAGTTGTAGAGAATATCAGAAAAAGGAAGAGAAGAAATTTAGATGAATGCATTTCGACAGAGTTTGGTGAATGTATTTATTGGATTTTGGTTAATGGTCTTGTAGTAGTCCCTGCCACTAGTTTCCATTTCCTTTTTATTGGAATCTTTTTTTGTTGGTATTACTTTACTACAATCCATGCACTTGTTGACCATGTGGTGACAACTTTGAAACACTATATTTTACTATTGTTTTAAAATCTTGGACAAGCATTTATGTTGTGCACTGCAAGTTTTTTTTTTTTTTTTTGGCAAATCGTTATAGGTTTTTGTTTATGCAATTTGTGTTGTTCAGAGATAATCAAAATTATTGTGATATTTGGTGTATGATGCATGCCAAAAAATGTGGGTAAATTATGCAAATAGGGGTGGTATTTTCAAATTTTTAATTTTCGGATAAGGTAGTTTGCAACTTTACCAAAAATACAGGGTACAATTAACAACTTTCTCAAAGTCATAAGGGGCAATATGCATCTCATATATAATCATAGGAGGTAAGTCGTATCATTTATTGTATCAGGAGGTGTAAATTGAAACATTCAATTACATATAAGCATAGCAAATTTTTGCAAACTTCTACTATCAAAATACACCATGCATAATGTTGTTTACAAATATCTAGATTACAACATAAATTGTTTATAACCATCAAGTCTACAACAAGAGGAACAACCAAATCTAACCTCTCATTTTAAAATCAATACAACAAAGACCCCAACTAGAAATACACAAAAAATACGACACCAAATGAGTTGCATCTTCATCTTCATCAACTCAACATCTTTCTTTTGTTCAGTAAGGATCATCTCAACTTCATTATTATACTTTGTATCGGAGCACATGACCTCTGCAACGTCGTCAACTTACTATTTGCAAATCTAGTAACACCCGCATGTGTAACAAGAAGTAGTCCACTAGGATCTCACCTTGTCGTGTTTGGTTCACACCGTTCAAAGAAATTGCAACGATTACTTCGACAAGTATAGTATAAGCAACCGAAGGTTTGGTTCTTCCAGGATGATACACTACGTATTTCAACCCATTTTTGACAATAGCAGCAAGTGTTAGAATAACACAAGTCTAGCTTTGGACTCGTTGAGGTGCTACATTATGCTATTAAACCATAGTCATTCACATAATTTTTTCAACATAAGATTTGCATATCATATAGAGATCATCTCAAATATTACAAACAAAAAAACAAAAAATCATGATTTCAAAACACTAACAAAATTCACAATCAAGTCTTTTCTCGATAGAACTATGAAAAAATGAACTTTGAGAGCCCAACATAAAGAGATTATACAGCTTATATTTTACATTAATACAAGCATCAAATAATGATATAAAAATGGTATAACATTGCACATTACACATTGAATCATAAAGAAAATAAATAATACATGCATCACATGAAAAAGAAGTCGCTTGTTCCCACGTTACCTATCTCTTTTTCTATACCATCTTTTTTATTAAAAAAAAAAAAAAATTACAAGCCTCTTCTTTTGCCTCTTGCTAAATAATCTAAGCCTCATTCTCTATATTTGGATCCATCTTTTTTCTAAAATAAATTACGCATAAATAAAACATATACAAATAAGATATTACATTGTAATATGCAACTCAATCATTGAGACATAAAAGTTTCTCACCATGAATAGAATAAAACTTACCATGTGAAAATCTGCTTGAATAAAGATAACCAAAGAGAAAATTTGTTTGAAGAAATAAAATCGTTTGTTAGCATATGTTAGACTTAAAAGCGACTACTGATGTGAGAAGAAAGGTACTTTTGTCCTTCTCTATATGTTTTATGGCTTGAGAAATGTCATATTTTCATCACAAGTGCGTGTATCACACTTACGTTAAAGTCGACGAAAAAATTGATGGCGAGGGAATATGCAATATTTTCAATAACACATAGTTTATAGTACAACTTTTTAAAATGCAAAATTTATGATGCAACTTTATAATAACACAAAGGGGTATGATACATTTTACTCTAAATTAAAATTAGACGAACACACAAACCTCTTGTTGTACACAAAATACGAGAATCACTCTTTATTGGTTACAACAACGCGCACCTCATGAGCTTCCACCAGTTGAGAAGCTTTAAATTAGAACTTTTCGAAAAAAGATTTTGCGAAACTGTTTTACATAATATAGGAAACTATTTTTCTTTTCTTTTTTCTAAAATTTATCCCTCCATATTTTTAAAATCCAATAATTTTTTTCAAAATTTTTAAAAGTTCTACGTTGTCTACCACAGACCAAACACTCAACAACTTTTATTCAACACTTTTTGCAAAAGTACTACTTTAAAAGCTCTACACCTCAATTAGGCTAAACAAAGACTTATTATATTATTTGTTATTTGCCCTCGTAAGTGCAAGCAAATATAGTTTTTTAGTTGCAATTTTAATATTTTGATGAGCTTTAAATCTAGAACTCTGATCCCATAATAAATGACCACTTTATCTAAAAATTTAAAAATTTAAGTTGTTAAAGAAAAATTTATTATATTATTTATTATTTTCGACAATAAATATCCTAATATCAGACATATAAAAGTTCTAAACTTATGTGCAGTAGGAGAAGAACTAAAATTTTACTTTAGTGAAAACTAAAAAAAAAAAAAAAAATTTACTTAGAAATAAAGAATAATGTTTCATTCTACAAATATGGATATTTTTAAAAAGTTGAAATAAATAGAAATATTTTTCAAAACATTTAGAATCACTAAAGTTGTGGCATCCAAGGGGAGGGATGGAGATCTGAGTTCAACCAGAAATCAGGAATCAGGGGCATCTAGGACGGTTTTCCTTTCCATCATAACACAGTAGACAATATCCTAAAAGCAAACTAAATAATCTCCTAAAAGCAAACTAAATAATCTCTAATTTCTTTCTTTATTTTTGAAACTAAATTATCTGAAACAATGCAACCTTCAATATTTGACTCGACATAAATTAAAATTAGACGGACACACAAAGCTCTTGCTGTACACAAAATACGAGAATCACTCTTTATTGGTTACATAAACGAGCACCTCATGATCTTCCACCAGTTGAGACTTATCATCATCAAATATCTTCATACCCATATCGTATTTACACGTATCGAGCATTTTTAAGACGTCTACATAATTTGCAGCCACGAAGAAATCATTAATTAGATGAGGGACATATTGAACCAGCATCATGTAATCTTCATGAGAAATCTTTTGGCGCTTGGCTTCAACATTGCTTTGCACTTTAAGCATCTGCTGATACAAGTTAGAGCCACGATCTTTATTCACAATGCTTTTTATTTCCATGCACTGCATTTCAACAAATTTTTCCAAGTCCTTTACTGGATCATCGTCATCCCGCATCGGCATCGTGTTGTACTTCTTCACACAAATTTCTTGTACAACAATAATTAAAAAAATCACCAAGCCTAAAAGGAAGCGGAAATTAAACTCACAAAGCGATTCATATACATCTGGGGAAAAACTTGATGGTGGATTTGGATTGCGATAGTCGCATGTGGTTGGTTTCTTCTTCAGGAGGCGTGCCCTGGTTTTGTCCATCTGGAATTTGGAAGAGAAAAATAATATGCAGAGTTTGAGATAAAAGAGAATAGAATTCGAACGCTACTGTCTTAAAGAAAGTGAGAGTTTGAATAGTTATGAATCACATGAGATGGTTGAGGAGGCTAGGGTTTGCTGGCTCCCCTTTTTTGGGCTTTGCTTCTGTTGGACTGTGTCCGTTTTATTCTCCTGGGCCTTAGCCCATTTGTGTTGTTGTTGTTGTCGTCGCCGTCGCCGTCGCCGTCGTCGTCTTGTCTGTTTTCTGTAAATTTGTATTCCCGGTCCACTTGTGGGCCTTTTTACCAAAAAAAAACAAAGAATCAGATCATTTATATTTTAGGTGATTTTTATTTTGAGTGCCATAGTAAACTAAATTGTTGGATGCACATATACCGATTGGAGCCTATTGCACACGTACATCTAATCACAGTGTGCAGTAAAGTTGATTTACATTTAAGGTTTTTGTATTTCAAATCACTTTTATTTAATTGAATTAAGGACCTAACCCAAAAAATAGCCATTAACTTCAAAATAAAAGGAAAGTGAAGAAAATATGATACATATAAATTAAACCAGACACAGAGAAAGAATCTTATAAATTACCATCGGTTATTTGATCTACTGGTATGATTTTCACTTGTCACTTTAGATGCGAGAGATTTTGATATCTATTCTTATGTGTAATATTTAAGTGGTGTAAAATGATTTAAGTCTTCCTTAAATAAATAAAAGAATCTTATAAATTTCCTAATGTATTTTTAGTATCACTTAAACTCTCATTGTATTATCAATAAAAATGGCACTCAAAGCATTATATTAAAATTTGAATATACGCAAGTACCCTTGAAGAGTTAAGTAATATAAATAAATATGAAGAGGTAAATTACTGAACTTTTACGCATCAAGAAATAAAAATTTACTAGCCTTTATAGAAATATATTCAAAAAGATAGATAAAGAAAGCTTATACTTGTGTCCAGTGTAGCTGTTGTATCTTCTCCTTGTTTAAACAATTATATTAGTGTTTTCTTTTATTGTTTTTGTATATATTAAGGTAATTGCAAAAAAAAAAAAAAAAACATATTTCTTGTATTTTTTTAAAGATAACATTTTTTTATTAGCATTAGAAAGAATAAACAAATTGAAGGGAGAATAGGCTTCTATAACTTTGACACTATTACAAGAATTACTGTTGTCAACTATTTAACCTCTGAAACATAGAAACTCAGAAATTAAAATATTTGATTCCGAAATGATGAATTTTTTTTTTTATTATTTTCACTATGATTTATTTTTGTACCTACAGAGAAACAAGCTTTTGCTCACTTTAATAAGCATTTGTATTGATAAAAATATTTAATTTAAAAATAAACTACAAAAAAATTAAACTTTTGGCAGATAGAGAAGAAATAATATCAAATTATAGTCATGATCAAGTATAACCACTAAAAGTATAAGTAAAAAATGACTAAGAAATAAAAAGATGTATGCATAATGCAACAATATCTTATTTACAAAAGTTAGTAATGAACATATAGTGTAGCAATTTACATCATAGTTGTTGTTTTGCCTTACTTAAACCCTTCAAGGGTAATTATGCACATTCAAAAGTTAATATAATATTTCAGCTACCATTTTTATTTACAATAATACAAGGAACAGGGTGATACAAAAAATATATTAAGAAATGTGCCGTCTCCGAACGCGAAATTTCTTGTAGTGATCGTTCCACTAGTTACATAGCAGAGGGGCAAAGAGTTATTAACCCTAAAAAAAAAATTTATTCCAAATATGATGCAGCATAAACAAATTAATTCTTTTCAAAATTCATGAGTCCCTACTCACAATGCAACAAGAAAGAAGAGAGGGAAACATTAATTTGTTAAGGATATTATGTAAGCTTCTTTAGTAAGTTAAACAATTTCACAAAATTTCTTATTTTCTAAAGAATTGAATTGGATTTTAGTTGACTTTCTAATGCGCATTTCATTTTGTTGTTTGATATAAACCCAAAGAAGGAAATAGCCGAGTGTGAAACAATAATATGTCAATGTGGACTGTCTAAGAGTGAGTTTATCATTATAAAAAAAAAATACTAATTCTAATTTACTGCATTAGAATTTAAATCAATATTACTTAGCCATTTTCTTCTTTGGGTTCATATCACCGTAGTATACAGTCTCTTCTGGAAATAAGTTATTTCCTAAAAGATTTCCTGTCACAGCCATTTTCTCAAAATATAGCAAGTGACTTGAAGGTTCTTAGTGGAGCGTGAAAGGAAACTTCAATTATGAGGATTGCACATTTGTGAAGATTTCCCTTTAAAGATAAATCAATAGCAAGAACAATTTAGACTCGTATCTTTTGTTTGAACCAATTAGGATCATTCAATACAATGGTATAAAAAACGATACCAAGGCAAACTATAATATCCTTATTAAATAGATATATTCTTCTATTAGGTTCAACTTTATCGAAGGCTTACAAAATCTAAGGTATCAGAGACATATGATAGTGATAAATTTGGAATCAAATGAAACTGAAATCTCTTTGATAAATTGGGAATCAAAAAAATCCCCAATCTTCCTCAATCTTCAAAGCTTTTATAACGGGTCCTCAATTTTGAGAAAGATTGGGGATTTTTTTATTATCAAAGCTTTGAAGATTTAAATGACCAATTTATCCTTACAATTCCTTATTTTTTACATAGGACATGTTTCTCTCGTGATAGATCCGTTAACGTTTGGACATAAATATTGGTTTGGACTATCAGTGTCCTTATTGTAAAACGTTTAGAACTATTTTATTCGATTTAAAATGTTAAGAACTAAATTGTCAAACTAGATGCACATAAAGAACTATTTGAGCCTTTTTTTTTTTTTTGCTACAAAAGAGGCTGGAGCCGTGGTTTAAAAAAAATACAAACCTCGGGGATGTCTCACCCCGCTTGCCGTAATCCAATAGAGGATGGAGTCTGTCCGGAGGGTGGTCAAGCGTTTGAATTCCCAAGGTTTGTTGCAAACCAAAATTGGCTAACCAATCCGCACATTTGTTCGCTTCCCGAAATACATGTTTCACCTGGTAGTTATTATTGCTTCTAAGTATCTCCTGACAATCCTCCAAGTTCGGTCTCAACGGACTATGCACCATAGACTTCCATTCAATAAGCTGCACAATAAAATTTGAGCCATTTTTTCTACATGGTAATGTGGGACATTCTCCAAACCGCCTCTCCCTCTAAAGTGTAGGCCTCATGTTCTTACTGCCATTCCAAAACAAGTCAAAAACTTCCCAATAGAGCGTTGCTATGTCTCATTCTATTTTTTACACTCAAATACCACTTTCTACATAAATGTTTAGTTGACATGTTAAAATAACAAATTTTTTTATTTATCTTTCTTCTTTTAATATGTCAACTAAACATACACATAAAAAGTGATATTTGAGTGTGAAATTAAAATATTTTATAGCATTTCTCTTCCCGGTAATACATGGAGATGTAGGATTCTGCAGTACATACGAGTGCATAGATTAATTTCGGCATCTGGACATCAAGAAGATGCAGAAGACGGATGTGGAAGTTTCTTAGCTTACATTTTGGTTTCACTCAATGGCAGACCCAGACACTCACACTCAGAGTGTGCACTCGTACAGTAAGAGGATTCAGCATATGCACAAAGTGTCAAATATAATAGTTTTTCTAAAAAAAATACTTTATTTTTTTCCAAGGTGAGGATGTGCACCATAAGCTCAATCTGCTGTTGGTTTCGCTATGCTTTCTGCAAATAACTATTATACGTACGTGTGCATGCTCTGCTTGAAGTCGATGAAGTCGAACAAATAACTATTATACGTACGTGTGATTCAGATATGTGGAATAAGTTGAGTCGTTTAGAATGAGGCTTGTAGAAGCATATTTGGGTAGCCTAATGGTTTGTACAGGATCCTTCTTGTTTTCACAAAGCTGTAAAGGAAACCCGTGCGTGTATTCATAACCGAAGGTAATCTCCTACCATGGTCTTAGTCTGAACAAGAATTTGCCACATTGCAATCCCTCTGACCCTCATCGGCTTCCCTCTCTTTTCTTACCCTTTTCTCTTACTGATAGATTCAGAAGACTGAAAACCTCAGCGCCTGAATCAGCTGCTTCCTTACTGGAGAATGCTCCTCCTTAATAAGGGGTCATTATCTTTTGTTTGAAATTCATAACACATGAAAGACAACTTAAATTGGCTCTATTTCGTATATATTAGTGTTATCTTGTGAAAGAAAAATTATTGTATCAATGTGGGTCAATCTCTCACATTTTTTTTCTTTTTCTTTTAAAAGGTGATCAACATTGATTCCCCACCTACCTCTAAGTGACTCGAACTCAAGATCATTTAGATTTCAAGTGAAGGCTGCTCCCATTGAGTTTAACTCTCTTGTCGGGTCAATCTCTCACATAATTAGTGAGTCCCACTAATATGTGAAAGACTGACATATTAACCCTCTTGTCAGATCAATCTCTATCTCACATGATTAGTGACTATACGTGTAAGTCCTACTAATATGTGAGAGATTGACATTAATCCGAATTGATTGAAGAGTTTCAACATGTGTCTTACTTAAGAGGAGCACTTTTGTCTTACTATTTTCTTTCTTTTTCTAAATTTTGCACATCATAAATCTTTAAAATATTACTTTTAATTCTATATCTTAAAATCATCATAATGTAATGTTAGAATGTTAGAGAATATTGACAAATCTCCTAAAATCAATTTAATCAACAATGGGAAGAAGGGGTGATCACTAATGGAAAGAGGGTATTCAAGTGGGAATCAGATGCATTAAAAGCTTATAATTAGGACATCCCTTAGAAGTGTTTCAAGTGGGTAACATATGCACACATCTATAATGTAATGTCATGAAATAAATACAAAAGATTTTACAAAAATTATGCTACAAAAGGGTTGTGGATTATAATGCATAATATGGAATCTTGAATTTTGGGTTGTTGGTGTAGTGGTAGTAGCATGTATTATATTTATAAACTTGAAATATTAGTATATGTAGATAAATAAAGGTATTTAGAAGATTTAATATACATGGGAGAATTTGTCACGCCTTGAGTTTAGAATTTTGAATTCACATGCGAAACTGGTGTTGTAGGAAAATTTCAAAGTATCTCAAAAAAGTTATAGAAATGCTCAAGCCATTTTCACCCAAAGAGATAGGAAGTCTACTGATTGTTTCAATTTTCGTGCTAAGAGCAAGATCGATTCCAGAGTGCGCAACAAAGCTCGCAAGGATATTCTCCAGTCCTTTTCAAGCCCCGCTCATCAAACAGATCATCCCCAGGCTTTAGGACTATTTTGACGAAGAACCCCCTGATTGGGTTGATTTTTAGTTGATCAATTTTCGTTTCTTTGTTGGTTTTGATAATTTTTATGTCATCTAAAGGTGTTGTCTGCATTTTCTTTTTTTGGAATTGGCCAACGGCCACCTTATAACCTAGTTGTACCATGTACTACTTTTTTTTTTTTTAATGAACACTGAATTAATAAAAAAATAATAATAATAATCACTTAGACCTCTTTTCTGTTGACCCAAAATAGTTAACTCAGGATCAACCAGAAGGTACAAAATTCTAGAGGTGGCTCATACCGCCTTCTTGATATAGCACTTTGCCCCGTATAGAACTTAGCTCCCACAACCCACAGATGAAACTGGTGTTGTAGACATAAATAATAACTACTTGAGACTTTTTTCTACTGGCCTAAAGTAATTAACCAAAATTATTTCTTATATCAACAACACCCACTTATAAACAACAGAATCACACTATCTCCCACCGATGTAAAATGTTATATAATTCCTATCTCACTCCCTGTTACACTTCCTATTTACCATCGCAAAAATCCTTTCATCTAATACGAGAGTGAGGTGGGCATCTACAAAACTGCCCTTGTTGACATCCTTAATCATCAGAGCCCTTAGTATATTGTGTATGTGACATTGAAGAAGTTGTTTAACATAAATTCCAATCTCTTTTTCCTTTTTTGTTAGAGAAATGATAAGAGTATCCTTAAAAACCCACCAACTGTGCATCGATGATTATTATTTCATTCAGTCCGTGTGAAGAAAAAACAAATTTGATATTATGGTGAAAGAAAGAACAAATAAAAAAGGATTTCTCATAATATCATAACGTTATCAATAAAATTTTATAGTTATAAATTATTTCTTTTATTTTACTACATTATATCAACAATTGACACTTTTAAATTTTACTCATAATATTACGTTATAAATAAACTTATTCTCAACTGTTATTTACCTAAAGACAACAAATAGAAAGGGTGGTATTTATGAACTTTAAAGTATACCTCAAAAATATCTCCTGAACCCCCTTAACAAGAGAAGTCACTATCTCATTAAAAGATGGAAACAACTGTATTTCATTTTTAGGGTAAAATTTACACATAGTCCTTATTGTTTATACTTTTTTTTCAAATTGATTCTTAATATTCTTAAAAAAAAAATATATATATATATATATATATATATATATATATATATATATATATATTAGTTCTTAATGTTTATAAAGTGATTCAAAATAGTCCTTATTATTCAAAACTAGCCAATTTAGTCTTTATTATTTTCCATAAAATTTAATTTAATCCCCAAATAGAGGACATGCGCAAAGATTGAATTGAATTTTTTTTAAATAATAGAGACTAAATTGAATTTTTTGAAAAATAATAATAACCAAATTAACTAAGTTTGAATAATAGAAACCATTTTAAATAACTTTTGTAAACATTAAAACTATTATAAATCTTTTGAAATATTAAAGATTATATTGAAAAAACATGTAAACAATGTGAAATTTACCCTCATTTTTACATACAAATACCATCAATACTCCTTTCTACATCAATTCTTGATGTCATTGGCCAAAAGCTAAAAATCACACAACTTTCTAAAATCATCAACCTCACAAACCACCAAATATCCTTTCCAAGTTATTCATTATTAAAGAATATAATTATTTCATACGAAAGTTAGGACTTCTAAAATCATTATATAAGTTTTAGATTATCTCAATTAACATTAACTGATTTTATAAAGATTTCTACATTCAATCAATCTACATAAAGTAAATGGTCCCTAAGGAACCCCCGAAAGGGTTGCTGCCCGATGGGTATATAAAAGTGACAAAGTTACTTTGACTACAGAATCATGCATGTCTTCAAAAGCGAATTGGATGATCGGACCGAGTGTTGCCCCCTCTTACCCTCGCTCTCATTTCTCTAATATGAACCTTGAGTCATCAAAACCTTTCTGATTCGGCTTAGTCCGATTGTCCTATGCGATTAACCCTTCTAAAGGCGAAACTCTCGACATAGTAAATTTATGTTTCATATTATTATATTAAAACTAGGTTTAGATCCAATATTATATATGTACGTTGGACTTATTCTTATTTTAACGTACAGCTATTCTAACGTACACTCCTTGCTAGAGCCTCTCTTTTTCATTTTCTTTTTAGGAGTAATATATCAATCTTGAAATAAACCACACAATATGGAATCCAAATCGCACACAAAGACACGTACATTTGTCACATACCATACAAAACAAAACACTCACAAAGGTTGACGTGTAAACTAACTTTCCACCCGTTTGCTTTGCTTAATTTATTCCCACACAATAAAGCTTCATGTAAACAATGGAAATAGTAAGTGAATAGAATTCAGCAACATTCTATATCTTCTTCATTCATGCAACAAGATCAACTCAACATGACAACTCATGAAAATGCTGTAGAGATTGATCAACAGCAAAATGTATCACACAAGCATGATCATCATGTGCATGAAGAGACTAGTGAGTTTGAGAATGATCAAACCAAGTCAAAGACCACAGAAATTATTGAATCAAATCAACAGAATAATTCTCCTTATCTTCTGGATATTGCTGGTTACGGGTGCTTTCCTGAGAGTTTTCAGCCCGAGACCCTGATTGTAGATTCGAAGGTCTATAATCAAACCAAGTCAAAAACCACAGAAACTATGGAAACAAATCAATTGAATGGTTCTCCGTATCTTCTAGATATTGCAGGTTATCAGTGCTCCCTTGAAAATGAATTTAAGAGCCTTCTGCCCGAGACCCTGATTGTAGATTCGAAAACCACAGAAAATGCAAAAACAGATAAACCCAATGATGCAGAAGCTGCACCAAAAGAATCTTCACCAACTTCTTCAATGGAGGATAATGGAAGGGAGAGACTTAAGAGACATCGAGTGGAGATGGCAGGTCGAGTTTGGATTCCTGATATATGGGGTCAAGAAGAGCTACTAAAAGATTGGATTGATTGCACTTCATTTGATGCTTCACTGATGAACAACACCATAATGTCAGCTCGTGAAGCTTTGGTTGAAGAAGGAAGAAGGGCAAATTCCAGCAGACTAAGAATATAGAATAGTTGTTGAGAGCATGATAAGAAGATCAGGTTCCTCTTCCTTTTGCTTATTTGTATTCTCTTAATTAACACAATTCTCTCATATCCACAAATTATAAATTTCAAAATTCAATATAAAATTATTAATCTGGCCTGGTGATATTTAAATTCATAAATGTGTGCATGATTTGTTGGCACAGGAGGATTCTCCGGAATACAATTCTTCGAGAAATCATTAATTTCAAAACTTTATATACAATCTTTGAATGCTCCCGTTAATATCAATTAGTATTAAAATGAAATTCTATTGTCTCTTAATATGATATTAGAAATAGATCATCGTCCAATCTTATACATCTATGTGTTAACTCATATCTTCTCAATAATTCTCTTTGTCTATACAAGTTCACGTAGTTATTTTATCACTTCGGGCCACGCATGAAAGGAAATATTAAGGAATACAATTCTTCTACCTTATAAAATGCTATATGAAAAAGCAGCAATCAAGACGAATCTTTTCAATAGATTATATATTTAATTTAATTTTTTTTTTGGTTAAGACTGTTCGGATAAGTGAAAAATGAGAAGAGATGACTGAAGAAAGAATATAAAGAGAAGATTCTGACCTATTAGGCCAACTCCAACAGCATTTCTAAAAACTCATTTTATCTACATTTAGAATAGTTGTCATGCTAAAATCACAACAGTAACTTTCCTATTAGTTTCCCTATTTTTTAAGGGTTCCTCAAACAAAAACATATACCTCAAATTTGGCGAGACTAAAGTCTTTTCTACGAGTTTCCCAAACCCCCCAAAAAAGGAATCAATTATAATTAGGAAATTTTGTTAGAGTATTACTAAATAGGAGATTTCTAAAAATCCAAAATCAACTGTTTACTCTATTAATTAAATCAACTTTTCTTTCCATTGTAAATGGTCGATGAAGACCCATTTATGTACTTTTTCATGATTAATGAAATACACACTGCTGAATTAGCCCAAAAAAAAACTATTTACTCTCTATTTTTGCAGAAAAAAATAAGAAACCTATTAGAGTTGACCTTACACGCGTACATCATTCGGAAGGAAAATTGCTCAATGAGAAATAGCATTTTTTTAACGTTAAAAATAAATTTTATTGATAAGCACTAAGGAGGTGTCACCCAAAAGAAAATTAATTGCATAAGAAGTTCGTACATTCTAATACATTTTTTACAGAAGCACTACAATTTCTTAAAGTCCAAAACATAACATCATGGAACCATTGTTTTTAATGGATGACAATTGCATTTCAGTTCCATGAAAAGCTCTTCTATTTCGTTTCTTCAAGATATTCCATATGATAGCATGTGGAATCGTTCTTAAAATCTTCTTCATTTCTTTAGAACCCTTGATACTACTCCATGCCTTAATTTCCTCCTTGAATGATTTAGCAGCAACCCATTGAAGACCAATCAAATTATAGGCCAAAACCCAAAGACTCCTAGCCTAATTGCACCAGATAAAGAGATGTTCAACAGACTCCAATTGATTTTTACAAAGATAGCATTTGTTGGTAATAAAATGTCCCCTTCTCTGAAGGTTATCAATTGTCAAAACTCTCCCCCAAGTCACCTCCCAAGCAAAAAACACCACTCGTGTATGAAGAATTAGACTTCTACACTTCTTTCCAAGGAAATTGATTGCCAAAACCCCTTGTTTCTCTCCTTAGAAGAGCTTGGTAAAAGGATTTTACAATGAAAATACCATTTTTAATCAATTCCCACTTGACTTTGTCTTCTTTATCTGCATAGATGTCACTTTGATACATCACAACTAGAAAGTTAAAGATATCATTCAACTCCCAATCATTTGCCTCTATGAAAAATAGGACATTCCATACAATATTGTCATCACTCCACTAGACACATGAACTCATTGTTTTTTTTTTTTTTGCTGAATCAGCGAGAAATTTATTAAGAAAAAGGAAAAAGAAAGCAAGTGTAAAGATATTACATCAAAAGCCAAGTCCATGAGGTTCCAAAAGGACAACTTATGGAAGCAACAAGGAAAGCAAAGACAAACCCACAATTAACACTCAAGTTCACACTAGATCAAATCTAAAAGGGGTAAATACAAGCTTTACGCAGTAAATGACAGTTGAGAGAAGTCATCTTAAAAGGTCTTCTAACTTGAAATTTCAAAGACACGTCTTCACGGATGCGCATGAGAATCTCCTCCTCGGACAAAGCCCCATCTCTAAAGAGCCTTCTGTTTTTCTCAAACCAAATGTGATAAATGGATGATCCCAGAATCAGACATAAAATGTATTCCTTAGCATTGTTTCTATCTGCAAGAGAAAAGCCAAGATTAATGATATCATCAAAAGTGAAGATAGGGGCATCAATAAGGATATACATCAAACTTCCCTTCCAAATACGCTTGGTGAAACAGCATTCAAAGAATAGATGATCTCTTGTCTCCAAAGCTTGGAGACAGAAGATGCAGTAGGCATGGTTGATGCTACCCCAACAAAGAAGACGATATCTAATAGCAAGGCAGTCGAGGCAAACAAGCCACGTGATGAAACTGTGTCTGGGGATGTTGTGGGGGAACCAGACAATAGAATGCCAATTGACAAGAGGTTCTCTAACACGGATAAAATCCCAAGCTTTACTGAAAGAGAAGTTACCATTAGAAACGAGAGAACATTCAAAGGAGTCATGAGTTGGCTAATAGGGGAGCACATAGTGCTCTGAGGGATCGAGAAGAGCAAATCCTTGAGGGTGAGCTGGCCAATTCCAAAGATAATTATCAATGATATCTGAAACTTTGCTATGCCAAAAGAGAGTGCGGTGGTTGTAAAGGTGAGATAATCATCCCTCAGGATGCCAATTGTCATGCCAAAAGAAAGTGCTACAACCGTCTCCAATACAGTGATGGATGAGGTCACGGACTAAAGGTCGAAGCTTAAGGAGCTTCCTCCAGGTCCAACTGGTATCAATTGGGGTTTGCATTGTCCAGATGCATTTCTCTTTGATGTGATTAGCCCAAATCCAAGTGCTACAGATAGAATCACAAGAGGAGTATATCCTCCAAAAATGTTTCAAGAAAGCAGCTTTATTAATGTCCCCAAGGGTCCTAATACCAAGACCCCATTCATCATAAGGTTTGTAAACTTTCATCCAAGAGACTTTCGGACCAGTATCATGCCAAAGGAAAGCAACAAATTTTCTTTCCATTTCCACAAGAATGCATTTAGGGATCAATAAAGCACAAGCCCAAAAGACATGCAAGTGATTCAAGACACATTTGATCAATTGAAATCTACCAACAAATGAGGGCCAATTGTGGGTCCAATGGCCAATCTTCTTGGTGATGTTGTCCAATAAACCTTGACAATCTTGCTTTCTTAGACATCCCGAAATCAAAGGGACACCCAAATACTGCACTGGAAGCCTCCCTTCGCAGAACCCAGTTAGATCACAAATAGTTTTACAAAGATCAAGTCTACCACCACCAAAGAAGATCTCACTCTTGTCAACATTAAAGCTTAACCCTGAGAGCCTATGGAAAATGTTCAAAGCGCCCATGATGCCTATGATAGTAAGGAGATCGGACTTGCAGAAGATGAGAAGGTCATCAGCAAAGCAGAGGAGGTTGATCTTGAGCTTTGCACACTTGGGATAAAAAAACAAAGTCTTTGTGGGAGGAAATAATATTGAGCATGCAAGTGAGAACTTTCATAGCAATTACAAATAGGTAAGGGGACAAGGGATCACCTTGCCTGATACCGTTGCCTCCAACAAAATAACCTTCCAAGGCTCCATTGATAACAACTGAGAACCGATGGGAGGTAATACAAGCCAAAATCCAAGCAATAAACTCTTGGAGAAATCCGAAGGCATGTAAGGTGGCAAGCGCGAAATCCCATCTTAACGAATCAAAAGCTTTAACCAAATCAACCTTAAAAGCACATCTGGGAACAAAGTTCTACCTAGAGTACCTGCGAACAATGTCTTAAGCAATAAGAATATTCTCCACAATAAGTCTGCCTTCCACAAAAGCTGATTGCTTCTGAGAGATAATGTGAGGTAAGCAACTCTTGATACGGTTAGCTAAAATCTTGGAAATGCATTTGTAAATGGTGTTGCAACAAGAGATGGGCCTGAAATCTTTAACCATACAAAGGTTAGATATTTTGGGAACCAGAGCAATAAAAGTATAATTTACCTCCTTAAGAAGTGAAGAGGATTGGAAAAGTGATTGAACTACAGAAACCACATTGTCTCCAACAACACTCCAAGCTGCTTTATAGAAATGGGAAGTGAAACCATCTCGGCTTGGGCTTTTGTTTCCATTGAGACTAAACATGGTGGAATTAATCTCACTGGCCAAGACCGGGGTGATGAGATAAGTCTTTTAAAGTAGTAGAATTCCACTTATCAGACCAAAAGAAAATATTATTTTCATTCCCCGCTTCAAAATAAATATGATTCATAAGTGAATTCCACTACATAGAAATACTTTTTCAAAGTCCAACTCTGTGAGTCATTCTTTTTTCCTTGGTTATCCATCCATTGTGGGACTCTTCAAAATTGGCAACAATCACCTTTCGCCAAAGGTTAGTCCTTTTATTCATAAACCTCTAAAGTCATTTCCCAAGGAGAGCTTTATTAAATAAAGTGAGAGATTTCAATTTCAATCCCCCCTTGTTAAGGGGTTGCTTTATAACTCCCCACTTAACAAGGTGGTATTTGAATTCACCTTCTATGTGGCCCCATAAAAACATTTTCTGAATATTCTCCATCTTCTTAGCAATAGAACTCGATAAAGGGAAGAGGGACATGAAACAAACTGGAAGATTGGACAGAGTGCTTTTAATCAAAGTAAGTCTTCATCTTTTTTACAAGAATTTATTTTTTTACCCCACTAGTCTTTTTTCAAATTTCTCAACTATAGGATCCCAAATTCTTGTCTTCTTTGGTTTCGCGCCAGAGAGATAAACCAAGATAATTAAGCGGAAGAGCCCCGACTTTATAACCCAAAACTCAAGCCAAATCCTCAACATTCTCAACATCTCCCAAAGGAATAAGTTCACTTTTATTAAGGTTGATCTTGAGCCTAGAGACCGCTTCAAACAACAAAAGATAACATCTTAGATTTACAAGTAGTTCTTCATTCGCTCCTTAGAAGAGAATTGTGTCATCTGTGAATAAAATGTGAGAAATTTTAACTCCCCCATTTTGATCTCACACGTTAAAATCTTCCAAAAAACCATCTCTAACTGTATTTTGTAACATTCTGCTCAAGGCTTCCATGACTAAAATAAAAAGAAGGGGAGATAAAGGATCTCCTCGTCTTAAACCTTTGGAAGCATGGAAGAAACCGGTTGGACAACCATTTATGATAATAGAAAAAGAGGTGGATGAGACACATTTCCAAATCCATTTGCACCATTTCTCTCCAAAACCCATTCTTTTTAAAATGCACATCAAAAAGTCCCACGAAACGTGGTCAGAAGCTTTCTCCATATCAGCTTGCCATATAATTGAAAGCTGCAAATTACAACCAAGATTTGGGGAGGAAAATGAAAGCTGTAAATTACATGAATACAAATTCTACAACATTGACATATAATTGAACAAACATTTTGACTTAGTTTAAGAGTAATACAACTAAGATGACAATTTTGTACGTCCATTAAGTGGAGCCAATTCCCAGATCTTGACCGTCCCATCATCACTAGCCGAAGCAAGAAGCCGGTTTTCCTGCTATGTTACAAAGGAAACAATACATACAAACATTTTAGGTTAGTCGTTGGACCGATTCAAATATAGTAAGCGTGATATCGACATATCAGAAGTAAAGGCTAAACCATGAAATGGAGAAAAATTTCCGTTTTTGCTTTTGTTTTTGTTTAGTGAAGTGTTTGATGAAATACTTAAAAATCGCACAACGCAGGGTAGGCAACGTGCTTAATTTTTTTTCAAAATATGATGCTATCTAGCATCGTATGATGGAGGGAAGTTAAAAATGCAGTTTAACAGAAGAATCACTATTGCCACACTGCTAGTAGATATTAATCTTCTTCATCTTTGTCGAATTTTCAAAAGCTAAAGGATCAATAAGCACCATGTAGAAATATTAATATCTAAAACGGAGAGCAAGAAGACTTGAGAGCAACATTTTCCTGCTTGCTGAGCAGCTACAAGAGATATCTATACCGACTTTGTGTAGGTTGACTACAAGGCAAAGCTAGGTATAAACATAGGGTGTCTGTTGATAATTAGCTGCAACCATGGCATGCTTCCACCGAGAAGACAAGCAGGTGGTAGCATGTAAATTGAATTTTACACATACATTCTGAAAAGAACCATGGTGGTACGAGGAAAAATAGGAGTGATCCCGATTGAGGATAACATGAGAGTAAATCGTTTGAGATGAGATGGTATGGACATGTTAGGAAACAGCCGAAAGAAACACCTGTTAGAAGGTATGAAGGCATAGAGATAGTAACCCATAAGAGGAATAGAGAAAGACCTATGATGAGTTGATGCAGATGCTTATGCAAGACCTACTTGTATGGAGCTAACCGAGGAGACAATTCTCGACAGAAATAAATAGTGTCCTCAAATCCCTATAACCGATCCCACCTAGTGGGAAAAGGTTTGGATTAGTCTATTCTAAAAAAAGCATGCATTATATCAATGGCAAAGGAAATGATAGGTGATTCATCTTAACAGAATCAGATGTTAACCGAAGTAAGATGTCCATCTGTGGTGCTGCTCATATCAGGAGGATAAAGGACATGAACAGAAACAGTCATTTCACATTGCATTACCAACAAAATCCATGCATAATGAATCTATGTTACAGCCTGGAAGACATATTAATTTATCTAAATATTTACCGCTGAGCTCCATTGCACACAGTTAACATCCATGTCGTGAGCCTTGTCCTTCCTCAAAAGTAACTTATATGTAGGTCCATCGACCTGCAATTAAACACCATTTGATGTTAGAATTGTAGAAAGCCTACCATACAAAACATCATTCAGAAGCCACCCACCCCTTTTCATGAATAGTATACTTGTCAAGCAGATAATATTAAATGTTTTGAATGAATACGTTCACACGTCCTTTTGGAATTAATTGGATATCGGGGCTTTGCGCAATTAATCCCACAAGGCTCTGAAGTTCACAAAGTTGAGGTAACAAGCTTATTAGCTGGAGAAAGTTTTGCAAATTAAGGCCTGTTTTTGCTTGGTCACCAAATCTTATATGTATTTGCTTTATTGGAGGTTATCACATATCTGGTTACTAGATTCATCATCTTATTATTGCTTATATTGTCTAGTGACATTTTTTTTTTCTTTTGACATCTGCCTACAAGCCAAAATGTCCCCGACAAAAACATTATTTATTTCAAGACATGGAGGGTGCAACTGAAAATAGTCCTTTCCCTAAAAGAGAGGAGTTCAGGTTTCTTTTCCAGATGATATAAACGATAAAACAAGACTAGATGTTAGACAGCTGAGTAGAAGAAGAGTGTCATCCCTTTTCCACAGGACAGCCAAGTCAACGAACAACTGAAAGAAAGCACAAGAGAAGCCCGCATGAAAGTTATGAGTGAACTGCCGCCAACCTCGGACCATAACAAAAGAACTTTTGAAAACCCAAAAAGGTGTTACGTTAAAGAAGAAATATTAACATCATTTTTCTTATTCTGATGCATACATAACAGGTGGAAGATAGAAGAGAAGAACGACAAACTAGAAGCAAACAACATGCAAGGCAGCGACGATTTCAAGCTTGCTTCTCTCTGGTATAAATTAATACAGGAAATCATAAAAGATGAGGAACATGAACTTTTGGAAGTGCATTGAAGGCCTTAACCAATAATAGATGCGTTTGTGGAATATACTTATCATGAAAAAGGATAGAGATAATGACTCCGATCAATATTAAGCCAGCCTTCAAATCCACTTATGGTTGCTATTTCCAAACATCAATTAGTATTATCAAATACAAGATAATGAAGCAAGCGGTCTAAATTTGGACCACCAATAACAGATCTTTCTCAACAAATAGAAGCAGTTGAGTCTAACAGGAAGGGAAAAAATAAAGGACAACTAAACAAAATATTCATGTAATTGCCAAGGACCATTTATCTCTCTTCATGGTAATTAAATGAAAGTATAATAGTGGTAAAAGATGATGAGATATCCCAGTCTTCCACAAAAAGTAAAGAAAATATAAAAAATTGAGTGATGGGCTGACTAAGTGAATTAAGTTTCAAAGCTGAATGGAAGGAGACTTTTGACATACCAAACCATCTTCACTTTGAACAAAGAAACGTATAGCATCATCAGCGGCTCCAGTAACGATTATCCCTTCCCTGAAATTGTTACATAATAACAAAATCTTCACAAGAGGAAGCACAAAAGAAGGAACATGAAATGCACTTAGTTAGCTAATTTGTTATTGTTGAGGCATTTGACTAGATTAAAGAAACTATTGAAAAACCATTTAGCAACAATTAAATTGTAAAAACAACATAGGAGAATATGATTAGTAAATTCCTATAAGAGAAAAGAAAGAACAATAACTAATAAACGCAAAAAAGTGCTACCTTGACCAATGCACAGAAAATACCGTCCGGTCATGATAACCAGACAGAGTACAAATATGTCCCCTGGCAACCAAAAAGAAATGTTTGTGAGAAAGAATATACAGCATATACGAAATAAAGGAAAAGAATCATCTTAACATAGATCGCCAAGCAAGTGAACGTCACTAGTCATCATATATTCAATTATTGTGAAACCATCAGCGCTTTCTACTTCAATGTACCAATTTCTATCGATTCCAAGCATTAATAGTATAATAATTGGAAACTATAACTTTATTTCAAGTAAAAGTGGTCATTGTGAATCAATGGGATTAACATTACCAGTTCTTTGGATAAACAAACATGATTTTTCACTTGTTATTAGTCAGAATAGCATAATGACGCAGAATCAAAAAAAAAGTTTTTACACCAATAGTCTCAAACAAAGTTTACTGTTATAAGTTAGCCCTCATACATATAAACTACAGAAATATATAAAAGAAAAACTCTTCTATATACAAAGAACTTACTAGACCAACTGCCAAAACTGTCATTTGAAATCTAAGCATCCCCTTAAAACTAAGGCTTAAATGCGAAAGACAACATTCTCTCCTCCGTTGTAGTTCAAAATCATGTAGTTGCTTGCATCTCTAAACCATTTTATTGAGTCATGACATAGCATTAACACCTTCAACTCCTAACTCTTTGAGTGAATACTGCTCAATGTTCAAGATCTATCAGTTACCCTACCTGCAAACCTCAAAGAACATGGGAACTAGGCATCTCAGCAGGGAAATTCCAGGTTACAGTCAGTGGTTCTTATCCCACCACATTTCCATTCACAATGTCTGTAAATTAAGCTTTATGTCGCTTTACATTTAGTCGATCGCTAGATGCAAACCAAGCCCAAACACATCAGGGTCCCATTCAGCAACTTATAGTACATATGATGAAGAGGAAATAAAGTAATAGAATACTTTTAGACAATTGTAGAAAATAAAGAATGATGCCCTGTAGCAACACTTAGAATTATGATTTGCTTACTTGACAATTAGGTCTAAACAACTCATCAAACAGCACAAGACACTTAGAATTATGAGTTGCTGAACTACAAGCATAGATTGATTAGGTCACAGCTTTCAGATCAAAACCACTCTCAACAAGCGATGTACACAAAAGGTAAGTAGCATGTTGCTAACCAAGGTGAAATTCCACCGCCAGATTGCATTCTGACCAGGTCAGAACCCCATATCTTTATCGTCAGATCATCACTGCAAAACATTTCATACCACAGATGTTTAGTATTGATTCAGACAATTTTCACAGGACAAAAACCATTCACTCATACCGATCAAATTCAAAAGATGCACAGATATAACAAAATACTTTCTGCGAATGTGCTTGTGTGGGTTTTGGGGGGAACAGAAAAACAATGGACGTACCTACAGGTGACCATTTTGTCTCCACTGGCATTAAAAGAGAGATCCCAAACTGTAGATGTGTGTCCGCTGAGAAGACATTCAGAGTAGAATTATCATATTTCAATAGATCTTCAACAAAAAAAAGTGAAAAGTCATGATTCGGGGAGGAAATACAGGAAGAAGGGGGGGAGCCCTTATCATAATATGAAGAAAGGTGGGAGGGGGGGTGTCTGTCTAAATGCTTATATCCCCTTAAACTGAATGTTACTTCTACTCAAGCGTGGTTTACTCGCAGAGAATTTATTTGCTATATGCAGCAATCCTAATAAGATGTTAAATAAAATGGTCTTGTCAAGAAATCAAAAGAGAAAAACTAATTTACATTTAGTCAAGAACAAAGCAAATGCCCACCCGGAAGAGTTTCCAAGTTAGTGTCTACATGTTTGAAAAGATTGGCCTACGTAAATACTCTGAACTACCACGTGAGCAAACAAAATCAAATAGAAAAGGCTAAACATTCTCAAAGATAGAAATGGATCAGGTGGTACCTGTTAGATTCACCAAGAGTTTGAACGCAATGCCAATCATCATCGACCCCATCCTCAGCCCAAACCTGCAAGAAATGATTCCATTCAACCACACTGTAATGTAGAAGGTACACCAATGCAACATTGTCAAGCAGTCTTACAAACCTTTTCTTTCTGTTTTTCCTAAAGCAGTACCATAGGCTATATTGTAAATTTAGAAAAAATAAAAGAAATTAAATATAAAACAGAAAAATGAAAGTTATGAATTCTCATATGCACCTTAATAGTGTTATCATAACTACAAGAAAACAATACATCAACAGTTGGATGCCACTGAACCATTTTGACATCCTGTGTATGCCCTTGCAACACAGAAACACACTCAAACTCATTGCCAGGCATCATCTCCCATATCCAGACTGATTTATCTCGTCCACAAGTCGCAAGCAATGTCCCAGATGCATTCCAAGAAACACTTTTGACTTCGTTTTCATGGCCCTGGATATTAGTGCACCGAAAAAAATACAGTAAATTGGATAGAGGAGATATTTGTACTATAGTAATTCAAGATTACAAGATTAGCAGTTGACTAGTTATCAGGGAAAAAAATAATTAAATAAAGTGAATATTGATTCAGAAATTTGATAAAGCAACAGCAATTTTTTAGGCAAATGTTATAATTAGTAGCAACTCAAATGGGATGAAAGAAACATTGATTCAGAAATTTGATAAAGCAACAGCAAGTTTTTAGGCAAAAGTTATAATTAGTAGCAACTCAAATGGGATGAAAGAAATATGCATTGACAATTTTAACAAACGTGCAGAAAAAAGGGCAGGACAAACTTTTTCATTACCAAGAGGCTAGAACACATATATGCAAACAAGGGGCATTTATTTATACCTCTAAAGTGGATACACATTCATAATCATCCCCAACTTGTTCCCAGATAGCAGTTGTAGCATCAAAACTTGCGGTTGCCAACAATTTGCCTGAGGGTGACCAGGCACACGATCTGACAGTCCGGGTGTGTGTCTCTTCTAAAACTGCCTGCAATATTATGACATTTCCAAGTATCACTAAAACAACATGAGATGAGATCGCCTGTAGGCAGCAAAGAGTGAACCATGGCTAGCACTCACGACGCTCAACAGTCAAAAGTTATAAAGAAAATCGAAATAATATAAAGACTACATTGAATCCACTGACTTGCATGAGAAGAGAAATTGGGGATTTGATATTTCACCCAGCAACAGATGTTAAGCAGAGCAGAAGAAAGAAGCAGTAGAAAATATAAATATTAAGATGCCAGGGTTTTGTAAGATTAGACTCTCCTTTTCAACTTTGGTCGTAAAGGTGCTGGTGAAAAGTTAAATGACAAAAACTTCTGAAAGTAACCCCTTCCCATTCAAATTGCTAGTAATATTGTAGTTAGAACTTTTTGCAAAATAAAATTTCAAACATTTAACACAGAAATTTCCTTTTCCCCTTTCTTTTTTCAAGGTTTCAGAAAGATATTGTACTTCCACATCTCCAAATGCATTTCTCGTGTTTCTTTTCCATTTTCCAAAAACTTATGCATATTATGCAGCTGTAAAACATCCCACAAGGATTTTTTATTTTTTTTCAATCTTCAGGAGGCAGAGATTTCAATGATCAGATAGAGCCAAGATTGGACTAGAGATTTTAACAAAATCCTTTCGCGCCCACCACTACTTCTGTCCACTCACAAACAGAAAAAGGAAACAAAGAAACAATGCGACCACCAGCTAATTTCAATTTACATAGTGAAGGCTTAAAAACTAGATTACCAAATGCAAACTGGCTAGCTATAGGATTTTCAGGGACAAGGCACGCTACATTAGCCAAATGAGCAGAGATTCCATTCTTTCAGGTAAATGACATTCATCATCAACTGAAATTGAAGATTCCGCATTTTGACTTACTTTACGTATAGGTTTATTAGACCAGCCAAGTTGGGTACCTTCATAACCAATTTAAGGAATGCAGGCACATGATGATAAGAACAACATTCTGTCACTTCCTACTAACACATTCAATGCCAAAATCTATTACTTTACTCGACATCCCGTAAGTCAGAATACACACAATAATTAAAGATTTGGCCATAAAAGGTTAAGACAGAGTTCTTTTGATGAGCTGTTAGCTAAGATATCAAAAGATAGTCTTTTCGTAAATACCAAACAAGGATAGCAAAGCAAGTAAAGAAACATGAACCACATGTCCACTAAAAAAACATTTCCAAATCAAAAAATGCACATTTGGTAGAAATTAGAGCAATTACTGAAAAAAAAAATACATATTAAACATATATATATACACACACGCATTTATACACATGTATATATGTGTTTATGAATACCCATGAGTCAGTGATACAAAGAAAATATTGCCATTGATCGTAACGATTATCGCATTCAGAATCGATGATCATAGTCAACTTCAAACAGCAGCTCAATAACTATTAAAAAAATAAAAAAACACAAATTCTGGTTATAATATCAAAATAATCAAACAAGCATCGAATAACAAGCTTGCATTTTTACACTTCACTGAAATGTTGTTCACAAAAATCAGACTCTTAATCCATTTTTCATTTAATTAACACTACTAATTTTCTTTTTCTCCCATAAATTTAAGTATATATGACTTCTGGTCATGATATTTTATTTTATGTCTTTCCGTGTTAGAGGACTTGAAATAAAAAATAACACTAAGATACACGCGCATCACACATTTATATATAAATATATAACCACAAATTCTAGCTATAATATCAATGATCAAACCAGCAACGAATAACAAGCTTGCGTTCTTATCCTTCACTGAAGCCTTGTTCACAAGAATCAGACTATTTATTCATTTTCCGAACTTTACTATCAATTTATTTTTCATTTAATTAACACTACTAATTTTCTTTTTCTCCCATAAATTTAAGTATATATGACTTCAGGTCATGATATTTTATTTTATGTCTTTCCGTGTTAGAGGACTTGAAATAAAAATAACAGTAAGATACATGCGCATCACACATTTATATATAAATATATAACTACAAATTCTAGCTATAATATCAATGATCAAACCAGCAACGAATAACAAGCTTGCGTTCTTAGCTTCACTGAAGCCTTGTTCACAAAAATCAGACTATTTATTCATTTTCCGAACTTTACTATCAACTTATTTTTCATTTAATTAACACTACTAGTTTTCGTTTTCTCTAACAAATTTAAATACGTAATGTCCGCGTTGCTCGCGATATTTTATTTTGCATCTTTCGATCATTAACAAAGGACTTCAAATAAAAAAATAACACTAAGATACACACGCATCACACACACACACACACATATATATAAAACAGAAGTACGATCAACCTTGCAGTGGAAAGAGCCGGAGGAAGGATTCTGTTCCCAGATTCGGACGGTCTTATCGCCGCTACATGAAGCGAGTACGGCGGGTACACCGGGGACGCCGGTTGCCGGTTTCCAAGCCACGCTCCAAACCCTATCGGCGTGGCCTTCTAGCGTCTGAAGCTCTCTCAATTCAAAGTTTTCATCGGAGATATTCATCGCTAAGAGATTAAGAAAATTTGAGACGGTTTTTATACGCGCTTCTTCACGCGCCGCCGCGAGTGGCTGCTGGGAGCGTAAGCTGTAGGAGTAGGAGTGTGACAGTGAGCCGCCGGGCGCGGAGGAAAGTAAAAGACTACTTTTTACTTTGTTTTGGTGTATTTAGCCAAAAGAGGATTTAGGTAGGGGCATTTATGTTATTTCCCATTTTATATCTTTGCCAGGTGCTTGTTTGTATTTTACTTTTTGGTCCCAAAAGTTGTGAATTCTTTTCGTTTTGCTTCCCCAAATAAACCACACATCATAAGTTCAAATACTCCTCCTAGTTAATTAATTATTTGTACGATTTTGTACAATTTTGTATATTTTTGTACACATTTATTTAATGCCAGCTTAAGGACTGATCGATCCTCCAACAAGGATGGCATTAAAAGGGTTAATTAATTATTATTGTTATTTTCATGCTAATTGTCTTTGCAATTAGGAAGACCTTGAAATATGGGAATAGATCCTCTCATAGTCTCTATTATTTTATATTGAAATGATGGAGAATTTTAGTCATTAATTTTATCTATTTTAATCTCAGTTTGACATGTATCACCTTAAATGAACTCGAGTCGAGATGACACATGCCAAGTTGAGATTTAAAAAAATTTAATCAATGGTCAAAATTCTCCATCATCTCAACATGAGAAGATAGAGGCTATGAGAGGATCAATTTCCTTGAAATATACTCTTTTATAGCATCTTTTCTTTTGCAATTTTGTAGCATCTAAATCAATCCGCCAGCATATTGGTGGACCCACCCATCCATCCGAACTTGTGGATTAATTGCACAGCCTCTATCTCGTCCAATGATAAAGCATGTGGTGTAGCACTCATCTGTCAAAACATGCATGGGACTTTTCTAGCGGGGCGAGCTGCTAAAATGGACTGTCTCAATAAGGATCATGTTGAAATCCTTGCTTGTTAGCTAGCTTCTGATTTTGTAATGGTGTCAGATAACCTAGCCTTGGTTGTCTATCGACACTTAAAGTTCTGCAGGGCGACTCTAATTATGACTGGAGGTTCTCCTCTATAGTTCACAATCTTAAAGCTTTCTTATCCTCCTCGTCAGGCCACACCATCAGGTTTGTCTCCAGGCAAGCCAATCATGCTGCAACTTGGGTTGCTTCGACAATTAGAATAGGACTTTTACCACTAGACTGGTCGTGTAATATCCTCCAATCTCTATTATCTAGGCTACTTTCGGATAATATCCCTACGGGAATTGGTTAGTTGTATCTTGTTTTGATGTAATCTTGGTAAATATTTATAAATAGGAGAACCCTTATGACAAAAAAAAAACATAAATATCTTCAAAAAAAAAAAGGTATTAAATTGTCCATCTAAATCAATTAAAGATATTCAGCTGTCCATCTAAATCAGTCGAATAAGAGTATTAAGTAGTCTAATTTAGCATGCAAATATTCCCTGTAATTGATATATCTTTGTATATGCCTATGAGACTTGTAACTCAATTCATATTTAAATAGTTAGCTTCATCTAGATGTTCACACATCTACACTTTAATAACTTGTACTATTTATCATTTTTAGTCAGTAGTGCTAACAAGGGATTGATACTTGGTCTAGCATTAAATAGATTACTTATACGTAACGAGTATTAACAAGGGATTGATACTAGTCTAACATTAAATAGATTACCTATACATAATGAGTGTTAACAAGGGATTATATACATCGTCTAGCATTAAATAGATTACCTATACATAACAGAGTGTTAACAAGGGATTATAAACATGATCTAGCATTAAATAGATTACCTATACATAATGAATGTATCTTAAGATAATGATGGTTGTTATACGGGGGGGAAATTAACATAACATTTTGTATGTATTTTATAGTATTTAAGGATTGAAAATAAGTAGAAAATATCACATAATCTAAAAATAACAAGTATGCAATCCAATCGTAATTCTCATGTAACTGTTGTACTCTATTGTTTGAATGAATAAAATTGCTCATGTTCTCATTTAAAAGTAATGATTTCCATAACACTTTAATTTTCCTAAAAAAAATATTATTTTCAAAGAAAACTTGGCATGGCTAAGGGTATTTTCAATGGGGAGTACTATTCACAAAAACTTGTCATTTTTTGGTAATTTTTAGAGACCCAGGTCTCTAAAAATCATTATTAATGATTTAAATATACATGGGGCTCACAACTTTTATCAACTTTTACACCAAAATAAAGACTCAATCACTTTTTGGATCTCTAAATTTAGAACTAAAAAATAGATTGGGTCTCTATTTTAACTCAAATCTCTAAAAAGTTATGGGTCTCATATATATGTAAATTATTATTAATAATTTTTAGAGACTCTTGTGAATAACTAAAAATAACCAAAAATAATAATTTTTTGTGAATAATACTTTCCATTGGAGATACCTTAAAGTAAACAATTTATCATAACTTTAACATAAAATATGTTATCATAAACTTAACGTACTATGTTATAATAAAATAAAAATTATCAATTCTTTTTTTGTCAACTACTTTCATCTATTATAAGTTATCATAATATGTTTTATTATATTTTTTCCAATAGAAAGTCAAGTGAAATATGTATAGAGCGTAATATCATTAAAGAATATCTATGATATTTCTCTAATAATAGAAAGATATAAACATTTTTTTTGTCATAAGGGTTCTCATATTTATAAATATTTACTAAGATTACATCAGGATAAGATACAAACTAACCAATCCCCCTAGGGTTATTATCCGGTAGTAGCCTAGATAATAGAGGTTGGGAAATATTACACGATCAATCTAATGGTAAAAGTCATATTCTAATTACCAAAACAACCCAGGTCGCCACATTGTTGGCTTGCCTAGAGACAAACTGAATGGTGTGGCCTGACAAAGAGGATATGAAAGATCTGAGATTGCGAACTATAGAGGAGAACCTCCAATCACAATTAGAGTTGCCCTAGAGAACTTTAAGTGTCGGTTTGTGAGTGGTTCCAAGACAACCAGGGTTGGGATATCTGACACCATGACAAAATTAGAAGCTAGTTGACTGACAAGAATTTCAGCATGATCCTTATTGAGACAGTCCATTTTAGCAGCTCATCCCCCTAGAAAAGTCCTATGCATGTTTCGACAAATGATAGCTAGACCTAATGTTTTACCATTGGATGAGAAAGAGGTTGCGCAATTAATCCACAAGCTCGGATGGATGGGGGGTCCACCGATATGTTGGCAGGTGATAAGGATCGTGGGGCGTCAATAGGTCTGCTAGTCCTGGGGCTTGGGGCACGCTGATCAAATGCCTGGAGTTGAAAAGCAACAGCAAAGTAAACAGAATGGATATTAGGATCTGATTTATTGAAGACAAACCTGTTATGTTCTTTCCAGATGGACCAATAGATAAGGGACAAAATATTGATTGCATATAACCTTGGGTACCCCCTTCGACACACTAATCAATAGATTGGGAAATTAAGTGATCAAATCGTATGACTATACTAGTATTCACCCGAAGTTGTAGAGGGGAAACAAACCAGCAACACTGACTCCATTGGCAACAGAAGAAAAATGTGTTCCACTATCTCCACAGCAATATAGCAGATAGGGCAAGACGGGGAAACAATATAATGTCGGTGATAAAGGTTTTCCGCTGTTGCTAATGCATTTCAGCAAGCTCTCCACATAAACATTGAATATAATGAAAACTACCAAAAGCTGCCTCTTGTTGAGGGAGAGGCATTAAAGTTCACAATGAGAATTGAAGGTATAATTAGACTAAAAGAAAAAGAGTGAGGATAAATCAAATTGAAATGATAACCTGAAAAAATATTATGGGTAGTTGTTGATGTATGTGACACCAACCTATCAAGTGTAATGCTTTTGTGGTGCAATATTAATGTATGAGCTTTTGCAAGAAGTAAGTGTATTAGCACTTTGTATTAACTCATGACCAATCTTCAACTGTAAAATGAAAACTTATTTTAAGATTGACTCATTAGAATCTCCTATAAAATTGATTCGTGAAATTATTTAAGTGAGCTTTTACATAATTTAATCTTAATTCATCAAAGAAGCTCGAGTCAATAATTTTTTTTGGGTCAAAAGTGGAAAAGTTTAAAAAAGCTAGTTCGCACGATATTGACTTATCGATATAAAAGCTAAGTTGTTGGCTCTTCGAGATGCCTGTTTCTTTTTTCTGTCTACCGAATTGTCTACTATTTGTATCTAAGACAAACAATCAACATCTTGTCTAGGCTATTCCATTGCCTGGCTGTTGACCCAGTTAGAGAATTTTTTACACGTTAACTGATATTTGTGCTAATCTGAATTTCCTACACCAATTCTCTATTCATTTTGTTTTAGGGTAAAAACTATTTTAGTTCTTGAAATTTGATATAAAGTTCGAGTTAATCTCTGAGGTTTACAAAAAAATTAAATAGGTCCCTCCCATTATCTATGATTTAATAGTCAAATATTTGACCAAATGAAAAGACTTAAATACATTTACTTTAGTAGTTGGAGATTTGGAGGGAAGAAAAAAAAAATTGAGACCATGCAACAAGTACAACTATTTAAGTACCCAAACCATTTTTTGTCGTCATTTGAAAACAAAAAAGAAAAAATAATAATAGATGAAAAAAATACAAATATTAAATGTGAAAAAATAATTTACATGTAACGAATTCCTCGTCTATTATTATTTTTTCTTTTTTATTTTCAAATGATGAGGAATTCGTTACATATGAATTATAGTGAATTTATCACAATGTTATATATTCTATTGTCTAATATTACACCTCAATACATTTTTTAAGTTATTTAAAAGTTAGACAACATTTGTAATTGGAGGACATATATCCAAAATTTAAGACTTTAAAAGCTACAATTAGTTGCTATCGGATACTAAATTTAACTTTCGGAGACAATGTAGTGGTTATAGATATACTTGACTTTCTCTTCAATTTATATTTAATTTTACACTATTATAAATATTAAAAATTACAGACTATTCAGTCATAATATTTCTATAATCTGAAAATGATGAAGGAGATTACATAGTTGATCAAATACATCAAATATCAGTAATTCCATAAACTCACTCAAGATTAAAGGAAAAACAAACTAAACACAACCAAATCAACATTACCAAAGAAAGAAAAAAAAAGGTGTATTCTAAAAAAATTAAGAGCCAAACTCTTCTAAGTAGCAAGAATTTTGTTGTTGTCGTTGTTCTTTTTTTTTTTTTGGGTGAAAAAAAGCATGAATTGAAAGTGAGAAAAGAAAAAAAAATGGTTTGGGTACTTAAATAGTTGTGTTTGCTACATGATCCCAATCTTTTTTTTTCCTTATCTCTAAATCTCCAACCACTAAAGCAAAGTCATTTAAGTCTTTTCATTTAATCAAATCTTTAACTATGAAGTCATAAATAATAGGAGGGACCTATTTAATTTTTTTACAAACCTCAAAAACTAATTTAAATTTTATATCAATCCGCAAAACCAAAATAATTTTTGCCCTTTTGTTTTAAGATTAGCTAACCAATCTACAAATTGGGTAGCTAGTGCACGTCTAGCAACTAGGTTGCCAGTTCGATGGGTAGGAAGTGTTCCTTTAGCATTGTTATAGTGGTTGTATAATAATGTGTACATGTAATTTTTGCCCCGATAACAATGGGTTAATATGATTTACTACTATTCACGACTCCAAAAAAAATAAAAAATAAAGTTTGAGATTGATTTTTAAATATACAAAGGGTAATTTATTAAAGTGGTCCTAGATCTTTGTCTTTTTTAATATTTAAGTTCCGTATATTTCATTTTGAACAAAATAGTCATTCGTCTTTCATTTTGGTGACAACCGTTAATCCTTGAAGCAAAATTTATAAAAAAAATAACATTAGTGAGCACATGAATAGCACGTAACTGCAAAATTCACAAATCTTCAAAGATAAAATTATCACACAGTAAACTATAAGTATCATAGGGTTTATGTATTTTGCAGTCATGTATTATTCATCTGCTCATTAACGTTATTTTTTTTTGATATTACTCCAAAGACTAACAGCTGTTATCAAAATGAAAATTGAAGAATTGTTTTGTCTAAAATAAAATATAAGAGACTTAAATATATATATATATATATATATATATAAAAGACCATTTTGATAAATTAATAAAGAAATTAAGTTTGGCTAATAAAATTAAGGACAAATTGGATAAATAATCTCAATTATTTATAAATTTTAGACAAATAGTTCTTATTATTTTAAAAGTCATGTGGTTAATCTCAATTATTTTAAAAAATCCTACCAATAGTTCTCATTATTTTAAAAAATCCTACCAATAGTCTCATTTACAAATATTGAGGACTAATAGAGATTTTTATAAATAATAAAGACTAATGAAGAGACTTTTGTAAGTAATAAGGACTAATTGAATAACTTGTGAAATAATAAAAATTATTGTTAAAATTTTTATAAATAATATGAACTAATTACGTGACTTTTAAAATAATAAAAATTATTTATCAAAAATTTATAATCAATAGAACTATTTGTGAGATTTGCCCAAAAATTAATCCATAATGGGTTCATTCCCAATCCAAACCCATCACTTTCCCCATGAGACCAATCCAACTCGCCCCCTTCATAAAACGCTTATTGCAAAACTTGCTCTAAATTTCATACATAACATTTGTAGTCCCAAAGAGCCTATATACTAAGCTCACACGCGACACACACACATAGGCAGCCATGGAAACAGCCGTTCGAAGAAATGGAGGTGGGCTCTCTGAAGGCCTCTACAGAATGCTCATGCGCCGCAACTCCATTTACGTCACCTTCGTCATCGCCGGCGCTTTCCTCGGCGAACGGGTACCATTAGGGTTTCACATTTTCGTTATTAAACAAATTGAATAAAAATGAAATCTTTTTGCTCATATTTGATGGTGTTAGGAACATGTAAAGGACAAATATTACGCGAATTCAATCACAATTATCCATACGGAAGATTGAAAGAAATATATAATTCATTGTTGGTAGAGAGTGCTTAATTTTGCAATTTGAATGAACAAGTTTTATTGAAAATATTTGCATAAACTAAGACCACGGCCTCAGGCTGGCCCAGTTATTTTTTGCCAAACCATTTACATTCGGTTTCTGATAATTACAAAATACCACAAATGTAACTGGGCGAGTAATGCTGCGAAAAAATGATTGGTCCGGGTCACAAGTGATGACATAGTCTTAGTGTATGCAAGAATTTTTCTCGTTTAATGTGAAATATCTAGCTTTTTTTGGCTTGATTTACTTCAGATTATGAATGGGAGTACTATTTTTGTTTAAAAAGAATTTTTTGTTTGGATTATTGGGTTTTGCAGGCTGTGGATTACGGAGTTCGCAAGCTCTGGGAACACAACAATGTTGGGGTAATTGATTATATTTTAGATTATTTTAGTTGCGCTGCTAATTTGGGCTTCTTCCTTACATTTATTTATTGATCTAAGAGTAAGTAACATACTAACATATGAATGCATGGGTAGAATTTTGTAAGTGAGGAAGTGGCAGAACAATCCGTGCACTTGGCTTCTTGAATTTAGTGAAATGGTTATCGAGGATTATGTAACATTTGCAATTCAAGTTATTTTCTTTAGAACATGAGCCGGATTGCAGGACAGGACTTAATATAGTTGGCTGAGGCTGAGTTTTCATTAGGATCACGATGAGCTCTTTTTGGATGGTAGGTACTGAGTTGGTTTTGTCGTTATAAATAAAGCTTTGGGATAAAGGATAATGAGGAGATTTAAGCCTTATATATGACAAGTTCTGGAAAGTTGGAGGAAAGAACAATGAATATATCGACATGTTAAGTTGTGTATAACAATTGGATAGTAAGTTGGCCATGTTATACAACCTGCCCTTCTTAATCTAAAACCAACTTAAAGCAACCTCAAGGTATTAAGTTGGATATCGTTGTATAAAAAAAAGTGGAAAGATGCACTCCAAGAGTATGTAAACATGGGGAAAATCTTGTTCTTTTCTTTTGGACTTAACATGAGGAAACGAGGAATCTGCTCACAGACATTCAATGGGGTGCGAAGAAGGCAGCATTAAGGAAAAATAATTCTGGGGTAAGAAATTAGGATTAGACTAAGCAAGAGCTCACCATAGTGGTAAGGAATGTTGATTATGACGAGCAAAGCAATGGTCTAGAAAATGGAAAGGAGTTTCTAGACTCAAACTTCTTATGGGCCTTTGGTACTTGGGTTTCATTTTCGTATGTTGTTGAATCCTTGGGGGGTTCCTTGTGGTTATGGTGATGCAACAGCCCTTCAGTATGTTAAGAACTTATCCTGTGTGATTGAATTACTTATGCTGTGTGATTGAATTGTACTCATATAAAGTCAATTTTGCAAATTTCTCCTACTGATCGCCTAAGATGTTGGCCACTTAACCAACAGCAAGATCGTCCTCGAGTACCATTTATAGAAGCCATATCTTGGGATTTTTAAAAGGTCCCCACATCACTTACAATTAGTGTCTCTCTTGAACTCTAAATGTCTAATCATCATTCCATTTGGTGTCTGTAATAGTTGATACGCCTTCATTATAGAGCAACCATCCATATGATGACAAAATTATCAACATTTTCTTAGGATTTTATCTATTCCACACGTTTCAGTAAGAACAAAAAATTGTGAAATTTGAAAAAAAAATACAAAAATCAACCCATCAACGGAGGACCAGCCACTTCCTCCCCTCCCTGGTAGGGCCATCAAGAAAGGACATAGTAGGCCAAAAGTGTCCAAATGTACAAGGCATGAACTCTCAGTCCATCTCATGATTTTTTGGTTAGTCTTTTAATCTAGAAAGAATACAAAAATCGACTAAGAATCCACTTGGAATTCAAATGAAGAAATAATAAATAAAAAAAATAGTGTTTCCAAATATCTTATATTTTGAGACCACCTATTTCCTTCAATTTCTTACCTGCATTTGAGTTCTCAATCATCAGTGAGAGCTGTATTCTATATATTGCTATCTGCATAATTTTGCGAGAGAGATTGTATTCAAGTTTTTCTTTAGAAGAAGCAAATATAGCTGACATATCTTTTAATTTGCAACTTTTTTCTCCCCCAACAAATTGTTGATAATACACTTAATATCTATTGCTTTGGGTGGATTCAGATGCAAGAAGTAATGGGATGATTGAAAGGGAATAGAAATTTAGAGGGGGTGGGGTGATAATCCAGAATGCAATAAAATCGCGGCATATACAGGTTTTTATGTGCTGAGTCTTCTTTTGAGACTTTTTGGCATCTTTATGATGGAAGCCATACTTACTATAGATTTCTTCCCCCCTGCCCCCAAATTTGCTGTATAATATAATCCCTTATTTTATCTCGTCTTCTTTTTTTACTAAGAATAAGTTTTCTGGACCGCTGTTAATGTTTCTAGGCATTCTAATTCATTTTCTTGTACTACAGAAACGGTATGAAGACATTCCAGTTCTAGGCACAAGGCAGTCAGAATAATGAGTTAGCATGTGATCTTTCTTGCTCACCCGTCTCCAAATTTGAGAGATTTGGCTACATTTTTTGGTTCAGGGTAGAAGATATTGCCTGCTCTAATAAATGCCATGCTTGTAATTGTGTATCTGAGGGAAACTTTCTCCGTCAGATTTCTGTTTGATGTGTGATATATGGAAACTTATGAAATCCCTGTAAACTGGATGATTGAACGTATACGTGGGCACTTAATGAGATTTATTTTCGTTTCCTGAGTGTGGATTATTGGTTGAACATAGGAGATAGCTCTTCATAGGAATGAATATTATGGCAAATAATTCATATAGTTGACTCTATTTAATGGGATAAGATTTGATTTGTTTGTTTTAGGGTTTGTTTGACTCGATTTTAAACACTTAAAAGCGCTTCATGTGAGTTTAGAAGTTAAAAATAACTTATTTGGCTCATTTTCTGAAAAGTTTTTACTTAAGGGTTAAAGTTGAAAAAAATTAAAATAAAAAGCGCTTTTAAATGTCTATGAACTGGGCCAAACATGCCTTAATCTACTTGGTTACATATCAATTCAAGTCCGTAGATCTCAAGTGTGTCTTATTTTCTTATTTATAGATTTTATATTAGTTGCCGACTATTTAACGTAACTATTTTCCTTTATCTAGACTCAGAAACCAACAATGTTATGGATACAATCCCGATGCAAGCAGAATTAATCCGAAGACAATAAGATATATTATTATAATTATTGCAACGATAATCAGATTGCAACTTTAAGATGTCTACAATGCTCATAATGGAAAACAACAACAACAACAACAAATGCATTCCTCAACTTAGCCAAAAAAAACAAATGCATTCCTCTATTTTTAAAGATGCAAATTAGAAAAAACCATGACGACGTGCAGCTCCAGATCTCCAGTTTCTTGCTTTCTCAAATCCATTAGAAATTAACAAAGATGATATGGCAGCCTATGATAAAGCTCGTGCTCCAATTCTGCAAGAAGAGTAATAGAATTCAATCTCTCTGGAAGAGTCTCCAGCTTTGGACAGCCGATGATGCTCAAGCTCTTAATCACAGGCATGGCCATTTCTGCCAATCTCCAATTCTCCAAATTAGCTAAACGAGAGAGACGAAGATACTCAAGTTGGTAAAACCCATTATTGTTGCAGATAATTTCTTTTCCAACATAAGCATCATCTAAGTCTAGACGCCTCAGGTTTAGCAATTTTTCCAATGTAGGCATGGGATCTTCTGAGAGTCGCGATCCAATTAACTTGAGCGTTGTAAGGGACTGTGGCAATTTATTGGATGGTGGCAGCTTCTCTGTTCTTCCATTTAGCCACAGTCTAAGGAGATGTGGACAAGAAGATAAAGGCTCTAGCGACGGAAGAGTTTCATAGCTCTGCAGAATAAGAGTTGTAAGACTTTTCAATTTGCCAATTGAACCCAACGTGTAAGCCTTACCAACTATGTGCGATTGTATAGTTACGAGGACCAGCTCTCGAAGATTGACTAGATTGATGGTATCATTATTCATCCATTGTTCATAACTGACGCCTCTAAGAGTTGTCAAATTTGTCAAGGTGTCTATTTTCAAAAGCCCTTCAGAGTGGTGCACATAGAAGTATCTAAGATTGATGAGCTTAGACATCTCCATAGGAAATCTACAGGGAAAACCATCAATTGCTAATATTTCAAGGATTTGTAGGCTTTTCAAGTTGCCTATATCCGAAGGGAGTTCAGTAAAATTGGTGCGTATTAATCCTAAGAACTTCATGTGAGTTAGGTGCCCAATAGCATTTGGCAGCCGCTGATTGCCAAAATGAGAACCAAAATAAACATTTTCCAAGTCCAGTACAGAAAGATATTTGAATTTTTGACATATAATCGTAAAGTTACCTATATCAGGATTTTCAAAATCTGGGTTGAAGAACACTAGCAACCGCAATTTTGCACCAGGAAGGCCAACTGAAAAGAATTTCTCAATTTGAGTATGAATAGCATGTCGTCGTCGTCGTGAAGGTGCACCTGTGTATACACCGGGGTCATACATATCAAACAAGTTCACCTCCATGGCCTTTTCAACTGCAAGATCTCGGAGAAGGTCATGCATTCTGCATGTTATAATTCTTCCCCAAGATCTGCCAGCCACTTGAAGCAAACTGCGACTAATTAGCTCATGCAAGTAATCCTCAGTGATGTCTTCCATTTTGTTCCCTTGTGGTATGAATTCATTTGCCATCCACAACCACATCAACTTTTCTGTACTAATTACATGATCTTCAGGAAAGATGCCAACATAAAGAAAACATCGCTTCAATGTGCTGGACAAGTCGTTGTAGCTTAAGGACAGCAAGTGAGGGATCTCGATAGAGTCATTCTTCATATGTTTCCAAAGTTGCTCCTTCACTTTCTGCCACTCGTCTGGCTCCCTTTTGTTGGATAGCAACCCACCAAGTACGACGATGGCAAGTGGTAAACCACTACCATTTCTTTGCCCATCTCTTGCATTGCCGGAGAGAGCCAATGGGCATGATCATGCCCATCTCCCCAAGAAATCTTCTTCCGGAAAAGATCCCAGCTCTCTTCTGGTCTCAAAAAGCGGAGATGGTGAACATAACTTCTATCATCCACACCTTCTGCCACCTTTTTATTGCGGGTTGTAATGATGACTCTACTACCAATGTGACAATCAAGAAAAGCCCTTTTCAAGCTTTCCCAAGCTTCTTTGCGCCACACGTCATCGACAACTATCAAGTATCTATACTCTTTCAAGAACTCGCGGAGGTAACTCTCCAAATCTTCCTCATCCATCTTCTCTAGCATCTCTAATTCTTCTTTACTACACCTCTTTCTGAAAGATTTTATTATAGTCCGAAGAAGATCTGGAATACTATACTCCTGAGAGACACAAACCCAAGCTCGGCAAGCAAATTTATTTTGGATATCAACAGAATTGTAAAGCCTCCTAGCAAGACTAGTTTTACCTAATCCACCCATGCCGTAAATCGAAATCCTCTTCACGCGATCAACAATTCCATGCTTTGAAGCTTCACTACTGCTTACATTGATCATGAAATCCTCTAGGATATCCACAGAATCATAAGCAAGATCTGTAATTTCAGATACCCATTGCTGCACTCGATGATCCCTACTTTGCTTTTCTTCCGCATCCTTAAGAAAAGATTGCATGTAACTCAGCTCATTTCTTAGCCACTCCACATCATCTCTGATTTTTAATCGGATTATTACTTTTTGGACGATAAAGTCGCCAAGTTTTCGCACTGCTAATGATACTATGGCGTCTATCACTATTCTCTCCCCTTACTTCTTGGCTTCTAGGAGAAAAGAAATTAATGGGTTATGACTGAACCTCAATAACTTTCACACTTACCTTGTGTGTTGACGCTTGAAATCCCGAAATTATGGACTTCATAGTGTAAACATAGACAGAACGATCATATGTTTCAGATCAGTTAAGGAGGAATCCAAAACTAAAATTATGGATCCAGTACAGACTTGTTCTTTTTAATTTATTTATGAAACTGGTAGACAAAGGCCCAATTTTTAGCATTAAGTTGACAAAAAGCTAACTTTTAGCACTAGTTTAAGAAAATGGAAGACAAAGACCTAACTTTTAGCACTGAAGTGTCAAGGAGAATAACTTTTAGCACTTAACACTGTGTTTGGATTGAGGGAAATGGGGCGAAGGGAGTGGATGGGTTTAGCTCCTTCATATGCCTAATATACCATCACCCCAATTTGGAGTAAAATGAGGGGAGAGAAAAATTTTATTTTTTGTAAAGACAATTTTACCCTTTCGTTTTAGAAAAATTACCATCTTATCCAACTATATAATAAAAACAAACTCTATTTTTCCTCCACTTTTCTCACCGTCGCTCCTGATCTTCACAAGCTTCATCCAACAAGCTAGACCAGCTAGAGCTTCACTTCTAGGTCCGCAACAAGTCTTGACATAGTTGTGTCGATCTCACCACTCTAGGAACAAATATGTTCCCCATGATTGTTGATGCATTTTTCTTCAATGAAAAAGTCCTTCATTTTATTAGCTTCTTAGAGTTCTTTCAATTTACTAACAAGATACATGACTTTGCTGTTGGATGTTGATTGTCAATCAAGATTCTAGTCATCCTTTGATGCTGCTCGCTGATTCATCCAAAAAAAAATTCAAACACGATGTCCTTATACAACATGAAATAATGGATTGGCATATCTGTTATTGTAAAACCTAAGCTCCATATATCAACAACACAAAAGGTTTGGATTGGCATTATGATCCAACAAGAAAATAGATTGGCATTAAGAAAGTATATTATAATTTAAGAAAAGGGTATAAAAGTTATTTTACACAAAAAAAAATTCCCCTTCCTTCCATTTTCTTTTTAATCCAAACAAAGAACACTCATCTTCTTTTATGATCATCTCCTTTATAAAATTATGCAATCCAAACATAATTTGACCCCCTCCACTAATTTCTTTTATGATACTCTCACTTCCTCTCCCTCAATCCAAACACACCTGAAGTGTCAAGGAGAATATTCCCCTAGAGAGAGATTCGTTTGAATTGAGTAATTGGAAGACAAAGACCTAACAATATAAGGTATTTTTAGTTTTAAAACATCAAAACGTTAGTTTAAATGGGGGATTTTTTTTTTTTTTTTGGTTGAAAAAAATGGGGTATCTAGCCAAGGCTTTAGAATGCACCTAAGAAGAGAGTACACAATTCTATTTTCCTTCCTTACTATGTGAATGCTCTACCATTTATTGCATTCAACAAAAAAAAAAAAAAATTAACTAGTAGCATTAATATATTTTAAATTTATGACATTTTTTTATAATTAGTAGTAATGTGGGATAAAATAGCCGATCTCATAAATATTACCCACCTAGTATTTCCATTTCTTGGGAAATTGATGACTGGAGGCAGCAGTCCATGTTGTTGTTGTTTAGGAAATGATGATGATGATGATCGGAGAGCGCAATAAAGGTCAGAGATGTGGAGCTCCATTCTTGTTTTGTTTGTTTGTTTGTTTGACTCACTCCCTCACTATTATTCACCCTTCAACCTTCAATAACAACATCAACATAATCTAATAAAGCTTCTCCTTATGATTACTAGCTACTCCAAATCGGATTTCTATTTTAGTACTTCTTTCACATGCCTCATCAACCCCATTAATCATGACCAAAAAAGAAAAAAGACATTAATTAATTTTCTCAAATTCCAATGATTGATTTTGGACAACATCTTTTTCTATTAGGATATGTATTTTCATTGGATAAATTAAGATTTGTCTACATATCGTGCAATATGATATGAATTCCAATTATTCATTTTTTTCCTTTTTGTGAAAATATTATTTTTATTTGAATCAAATAATTCGTTTTAAATAGATAACATTTCAAGTAATATTATTTCTAAAGTGGGATAGTAGAATGGTCAGGCATTTTAAACTATCTTATATTTTAATTGAACAAATAAAAGGCCTTATTTTGGATTGTCAGGCACTTGTGTAGATTCACCTTTTCTATAATTTTAAAAAGAAATTTATTAGTTTTCTTTTCCCTTCACAACAAAATCAAGGAAAATTAATTATGGGGTATGAAATTCGGATTAGACTATGCAAAAGCTCATGAGAGTGGTAAGCAATGTTGATTATGACAAGCAAACAAAGGGCAAGAAAATGGAAAGTAGTTTCTAGAATTGAACTTTTGATGGGCTTTTGGTACTTGGGATTCATCTAATATTTTGGATCCTTAACCAACAGCAAAATCCTCATTCGCTACCATTTATAGAAGTCATATCCTAGGATTTTTAAACCTTTCCTACATCTGTAGAAAAAGATGCTGCACAGAAGTGTCTTTCTCATTGATATATGTGATATTTATACATGTACAAGTTGTTGTAATTAAGTAATCAAATAAGGTAATGATACAAAAGATGCTTATTCTATATACAAGCATAGCTGTTACAATAATGTGTAATTGATATGGAGAAAATTTGATTGATGGCGTGGAGATTGTGATGGCAGAAATCACGTTAATATTCCCTCTCAAGTTGGAGCATAAAGGGATGAAATGCCCAACTTTCAAAGAAAGCGATGAAAGTCGTCGCGTCCTAAGGCTTTTGTGAAGATGTCAGCCAATTGGAGATTAGTGGAAATGGATTGAGGGATGAGTTCATTGTTCAAGATCTTTTCACGAACAAAATGGCAATCAATTTCGATATGTTTAGTACGCTCGTGAAAGACTAGGTTGGCAGAGATATGAATAGTCGTTTGATTGTCACAGAATAAAGAAATAGGTTGAGTTTGAAGCATGCACAATTCTTGAAGGAGGCGGCGAAGCCAAGTGAGTTCACTTGCAATGGAAGCCATACTTCTATATTCAAATTCAGTGGAGGAGATGTGAAAGTGGATGTACCGTTGAGTTGGCCGAATGAACTGGAGAAGAGGACGACTAGAGCGAGGGGGTAATATATACTCATAATCCAATAACTGTGGAGGAAGATGAGGTGCGCGTTTGGTGTGGACAGGTTACTGTGGTTGATCATCAATACTCACGTGCTTATTACAACTTTAAGATGGTAGCAAGCTATGACCAGTTGTACTAGGGGTTGAAGTAATAGAAATGGGACTGGATTTCTCCGGGGATTGCATCTGATTCAAAGGCAATTCAACACATAGGGATTAGGATAAGCCCTCACATAACAATGAGAAATGTGAACAAATTGTTGTTGCTGTATTGGTGTGAATATAGCTTGAAGGTGATGCATGAATTGATAGCCACGATGCAGGTGGCGTGAGCTCTGGCGAAGTCAAACACCCAGGAGAAGATGGAACAATTTCATCCTTATATGGAAAATGGCCTTCATAGAATGTTATATGTCTTGTGGTGTAAATCTTCCTGATGGCAATATCATAAATCTTGTAGCCTTTCTTGCCAGTAGAATAGCCCACAAAAATATCTCGACTAGCTCGCTCAGCAAATTTATCTCGTGGTCTATCAAGGGCATGCCCGTAGCACAAGCAACCAAAGGTACGGAGGTGTTCATATGCAGGTGGTGTGCCAAACAACATTTCATGCAGGGTTTTGTTCTTCAAGACTGGTGTTGACATTCGATTGTTGAGGTAAACTGTTGTAAGAACACATTCACCCCAAAACTTTAGTGGCAAATTTGCATGAAATCGGAGTGCTCGTGCTACTTCAAGCAAGTGATGATGTTTGTGTTCAACCACCCCATTTTGTTGAGGGGTGTAGGCACAAGAAGTTTGATGAGCAATACTGTGCATTTAACAATAGTTCAGAAAATCTGTATGATGGAATTCTGTACCATTGTTTGTTATGAGAATTTTAACATGTGAATTGAATTGCGTCCTTACCTAATTGCAAAAGACCATTAATAGATGAGATGTCTCTGGCTTGTATTTCATCAGGAAAACCCAGGTACAGCGACTATAGTCATCCACAATGCTTAAAAAATAATGTGCACTAGAGTGTAAGGATGTTTTGTACGGCCCCCAAACATCACAATGTACCAAATCAAAAGCTTTTTCTGTTTTATTACTTTGGGCCAAAAATGGCAATTTGGTATGTTTTGCTCTTTCACATATATCACAGATAAATTTATCAAACGTCTTAGAAGACACATTACAAGGAATGAAAGATAGTCGTTTCAACGATATGTGTCTCAGTTGCTGGTGCCACAAGCCCATGTCGTGTTGGCTGCTAGCTATTAGTGCTAACCCCCTTTTTATTGGCTCCAAGTAATATAGTACGTCCTTCACTCTACCCAATCCAATCAGCCTCCTCGAAGGTAAGTCCTGAATCACACAAAAATCCAAATAGAAAGTTAGCGAGCAATTCCAGTCCTTTGTTAACTTATGGACAAACAGTAAATTACAATTGAATTTCAGAACTCTCGTGATATTTTTCAAAATAAATTTGTCTCCTAAAGTCACATTGCCTACGACATGAACTGGAACTGTTCGATCATTTGGAATTCGAACAGATGGTATGCTTGTATGCTTCAAACTATTGGTAAGAAGTTCAGGCTTGTAAGTGAAATGATCTGTAGTACCAGAATCGATAATCCAAGGCGGAAAATTGTTCAACATACCAGAAATTTTGCTAAGTTCGCAATGGGACCTGTTGTTGTATTGTTGCTAAGAAGGTTGAATAGTTATTGGTATTAAGCTTCAGTCAATTGCGGAACAACAGATTGAGTACCACTGTTTTCATTTTGCATCTTGGCATGACTCATATTTGCTGTTGAAAGACGACAGTTATTGTGTGGATTCACGCCTGGGGTTGTTCATTTTTGATTGAATTTACCCAGTTTCTTTCACCAATGGGGTGAATAACCTATAAGCTCATAACACTTCTCTTTGGAGTGCCCAATCTTTTTGCAAAAATCACACACAGGTTTATCGGTGCTTCTTCTGGATGAATTTGTTACAACCATGTTCTTTCCAACCATAAAAGCTGTTGTTTCCACAATTGGACTCCTGGTCGCTGCTATTGCTTCTTGCTTTTCCTCTTGCGCTGCCATAGCGTATACACGTCCCAAGCTTGGAAATGGTTCGAGGCTGAGTACACGTGATCTTAAGGCATTAAATTCTGCATCTAGCCCCATTAAAAAATCGTGTACCTTATCACTTACTCGCATAGCTTGGATCTTTTTTGATGCGCCGCATTTGCAGCCACATGTGCAAATTGGTATTGGATTGATAGCCTGCAACTCATCCTAAAAACCCCTTAGTTTTCCATAATATGAGAAGATTGTCGCATTTTCTTGCTGCAATAATGCAATTGCCCGTCGTAGTTCATAGATTTGCAGAGCGTTTCCTTGTGAGAAAGCTCCTCCAAATCTTTCCAAATCTCATCTACAGGCTCGGCATATGCTACACTTCTTTGCAATTCTTTACACATGGAGTTGATTAACCATAAACGAACCATAGCATTGGTTTTGATCCACGAGAGCCAATTTTGAGATTTTGCCTCTGGTTTTTGAAGTGATCCATCAATGAATCCAGTTTTGACTTTGGATTCGATCGCATTCATCATATTGCATTTCCAAGTGAAGTAATTTGTACCATTTTCCTCGAGCGGCGCAACCACAAATATCAATCCTAGGTGATCCAAAGGCTGCAAAAAGAAGGGGGAATTGTCGTCCCCTACTATACTTTGTTAGTCGCTTGAACTAGCAACGACTTCGCGACTTTGGTTTTCTTTCTCTGCCATGGTTGTAATTAAGTCGTGTATGGGTGGGCTGTATTTTAAGACTTAAGGTTTAAGTTGATTATGAGAGAAGACCTGCTCTGATACCATGTAGAAAAAGATGCTACACAGAAGTGTCTTTCTCATTGATATATGTGATATTTATACATGTACAACTTGATGTAATTAAGTAATCAAATAAGGTAATGATACAAAAGATGCCTATTTTATATACAAGCATATCTGTTACAATAATATGTAATTGATATGGAGAAAATTTGATTGATGGCGTGGGGATTGTGATGGCAGAAATCACGTTAATAACATCACTTACAATTAGCGCCTCTCTTCAACTCTAAATGTCTAATCATTCCATTTGGTGTCTATAATGGTTGATACACCTTCATTATAACCAACCATCCATATGATGACAAAATTATCTACATTTTCTTAGGACTTTATCTATTCCAAATGTTTCAGTAAGAACAAAAAATTTGCAAAATTTGAAAAAAAAAAAAAATCAAGCCATCAACGGAGGACCAGCCGCTTCCTCCCCTCCCTGTAAAGGCATAAAGAAAGGACATAGCAGGTAGAAAGTGTCCAACTGTACCTTTGAGGCATGAGTTCATCTCATGATTTTGTGGTTAGTCTTTGAATCTAGAAAGAATACAGAAATCGACTAAGAATCCACTTTGAATTTGAATGAAAAATAAAAATAAATAAATAAATAAATAATAAAAAAATAAAATATATATATATATATATATATATATATATATATATATATATATATATATATATATTGTTTCCAGATATCTTATATGATGGAAGACACCCCCCAGTTTGCTGCATATTGTAATCCCTTATTTTATCTCATCTTCTTTTTTTATTAAGGATAAGTTTCCTAGACCGCTGTTAATGTTTTCAGGCATTCTAATTCTTTTTCTTGTACTATAGAAACGGTATGAAGACATTTCAGTTCTAGGCACAAGGCAGTCAGAATAATGAGTTAGCTTGTGATCATTCTTGCTCAGCTCTCTCCAAATTTGAGAGCTTTGGCTACATTTTTTGGTTTAGGGTAGAAGATATTGCCTGCTCTAATAAATGTTATGCTTGTAATTGTGTATTTGAGAGAAACTTTCTCCATCAGATTTATATTTGATGTGTGACATATCATATATGGAAACTTATGAAATCCCTGTAAATTGTGATGATTGAACGTAGGCGTAGGCATTTGATGATATTTATTTCCTTTCCCGAGAACTGATTATTGGTTGAACATAGGAGACAATTTTTGACAAGAATGAATGGTATTACAGATTCATATGGTTAACCTTATTTAATGGGATAAGACATGGTTTGGTTTATTTTAGTTTGATCTATACGATGTAAGCTGACATCATAGCTTTAATTTTGTTTTTGTCCCAACAAGAATAAAAGAAACGAAAGAATCAGTGACTTTTAATTGTAGAAAACCCAAAAAAATCCAACCACATACACAAGTAATTTTGAAAAATGACGGTAAAGGTTTTATAACGAGTTCATTGCATTAAGTCACATCTTTTTTTTTTTTTTGGGTAAGTTAAAAAGTTCAGTTTTACATATTTGTTTATCTTAAGAAAAACAAGTTATTCAACGAAAATTTTGATGGAATGGAACATCAAGCATAAAACGAATGAATGGAGATTAGACTCATTATGGGTGAAGACATATTCTCGAGTTTTGCTTGCAAGCATAGGAGTAAGGCTACTAGATAACCTTTGGGAAGTGGTATGATTGAGTATGTTCAGATGCCTTTGCAAGTGCATATCGATGCAAATAAGAGGGGTGAGACATCTTCTAAGATGATTGTTGGATAGTTATAGAGGTTTAAAATTCATGTAATCATAAAAAAGAAAAAAGAAATACGAAAAAACAAAGAAAAAATTGGAACATTATCAATTTTGTTCCTTGTTTGCATACCATTACAATATCACAAAGCCATCTATGGTTTAATGACATGTACTATATAAGACATGCATTATTTCACATTTGATTTATGTAAGATAGACTTGATTATTGACTAACTCTGCCTGTGTCAGGAGTTGTTCCTTGGCATTGCCGGCCCCAAACTCTAATAAAGGATAAGGATTGCGTTAGGCTACTAACAACCAGCGTAAAACACGTCAGATTTTTCGTATGAATTTGTGACAATATGATATTACTATTGGGGTGCCTCTACCTACGACGTGTTGTATAGTCGGAGTAGTACACTAGAAGAAGGATAGAGAAAGACCTAAAATAACTTGGACGGAGACACTCAAACGAGACCTTGCGTGCATGGAACTAACAGAAGAGACTCTCTCGACAAAAATAAATAACTTCGTATGATCCATATAACCGACCCCACTTAGGAGGACAAGACTCAGTTTGATTAGTTTGATTTAGATTTGATTATTATCTAAAGGGTTAACAACACGAAAGAATAAGCTCGGGTTGTACTCTATACCCCTATCTCATTATGATCAATTTTGAGATATCACCTGGTACGCAGTTTTACCATCTCTATATCTTATCCTACAATTTATAAGGTAGGATAAAGGTAAATATGTGAACTTATATTTTATTTTCTCCACAAAACATTAACAATGGAATTTGAGCAAAGAGAAACTTTAAAAGTGTAAGATAACATAGAAAAGAAACTTGACAAGCACAATAAACAATCATGTAATTATATTTAAAAAGTTATGAAGTAGGATTTGAGCAGCAATTATGAAATTGATATAGTTGAACTAACCTTCAAGATTCATTTTGATAACTACGGGTTAAAAGTAATATTAATCATTTACATTCTAGAATTCATTTTATATACAGTAGAAATTATATTAAGGATATAATTATATTATACCCTGTGGTATGGGTGAAACTAAGCTCTATATAAATAGACAAAATTAACCTTAAAACTATCATAGTATGTCGACTTGAGAAATATCTCAAAAAGTGAGGGCCACCACGGGACACGTAGCGACCCCTAGGCACTTGAGTTTTGCTATAAATAGGAAGACCTCATACAAGGTAAAGGAGAACACACATGCTATATTGTTCTTCTCTCTCTAATCTCTCTTGAGCTCTAACTATAAAGCTCTTAGTTTTAGCTTATATAATTGAATTGAGTGTGGAGTGATCCCCTGGGGATACCTCGGGAACCTTTGTTTTGCAGGTTAAGCACTTTCAGAGCTGAGTTCGGGCTGAAGGATATTTTTTACCCTCATCACCCTATATTATTTTGTGTTGTGTTTGATCCATCAGGATAATCCTCTACCCCATATCCTAACATATACATATACAACCTCTACATCAAAATTCATTGTCCATGGATAAAGAAAAACTGTTTTAACATAAAAAACAATTAAAACTAAAGCAAACATATAATATTCAAAATTGTAACCAATCTTCACCCATTGGTTTTATACCTAGCTCGTAACTAGATAGTTTCCCTGGTCCTTTGTTAGTTGGGGCTAAAACTTAAGAAGTCAAAAATGTCAAAATAGAATAAGGCTTGGTATTATTAAAAATGCTCAGAAAATATCATTTTCGTAGAGCAAAAATATAGGCACACACCTATGAACGTGAAAAATATACTAGATGAGTCAATTCAAATTAAAATAATTAGAATTATCTAGTTAATCATAACTTTTTATCCAAAATAAGAATTACTTTTATTTTGATCAAATGCCTAGTTTCCTTTATTAACTCTGGGTCATATCTCATTTCAAGATTTATCGAGTGAAATCTGATGGAATATGGTGTATTTGTGTGAATATGATTGTATCCACCTTATACTTAGGGCTTGTTTATAATTGGAGGAAAAAGGATTGGTTTAGAAGTGATTTTTAATTTTCTCCCCTTGTTTGGATTGGGTGAAGATTGGTTAATAAATGAATTTAAAAATTATTTATGAAGATAATATTACAATCACCCCAAATTGGGGTCAAAAGAAGTGATTTGAGATGATTAGATTTTAAATGATTAAAAAATGACTATACTACCCCTATAATCGAGAAGAAGAAAAAGTATGACATATCAAAAATGGTAAAGAAGTCAATTTATTTATAAAACTATCCATCCCTTTTATTTCTTTTTCAATCCAAATAAAAAATACACATAATTTTTCATGAACCTTTCCTTTATAGTTTTATTCAATTCAAGCAAGATCTAATCATCTTTAGTCCTTTCCTTTATTACTGAATCATTTCATTTCCTTTATTATTTTTTTCATCTTGAATCCAAACAAGCCCTTAGAGGGTGTTTGGAGTAGGGATTTTCGGGGAAGGGATATTGGTTTGGGAAGGATTTACCCCTTATTTGGATCAGGAAGGATTACAAAAGATTGGTTAATAAATAATTTTAAAAATTACCTCCAAGCCCCATTTTTGCAATTGGGGTCAAAAGAGAGGAGATGATTTTAATGAATGTCCAAAGACTATATTACCATGTTTGTTTGTAGAAGGAAATAAGAAAAGAAAAACAAGAAAAAATGGTAAAATATGTATGTCAATATCTTATATAAAATTTTTCTATACCCTCATTTTCCTTTCCAAACCAAACAAACATTTCTTTTATAATTTTACTACAATTCAAGTAAGATTTAACCCTCTCATTTATTTTCCTTTTTTTTGGATGATGTAAGAACCAAATTAATAGAACTCGATCACTGGATTATCCGACAGAGCCTAACTATTAATAGGTAAACTCCCGAATACAACAGTGCGCCACACACATGCACCAAATTAGTCAATGACGAAATTCTAAAATAATAGAGAGTGTCAAACCAGCAATCTCCCATAAGTGATTTCACCCTATTACTAGTAGATTATGTCTCTGGGCCCTTTCCTTTATTATTGAATCATTTTCGTTCCTTAATTGTTTTTTTCCTTCATGAATCCAAACAAGGCTTTAGGATCCCAAATCAAGTTGGGCTAGGAGATGGGCCTTAAATCCTAACCCCACAAACACAAAACCCAAAATGAAAAGAAAAAAAAAATGGAGCCAGCCCATAATACACACAGTAGTCACAAACCCTAGCGTGCTTCCTCTAGGGTTTATTATAGCCCGACGGCGATATCTCCATCTCTCTTCTTCGTTGCACTCTCACAATCCCCTTCAGGTTCGCACTCTCTTCTCTCTCAACAATTCCCCCCCCAAAAAAAAAAAAACACTTTTTTCACACATTAAATTTCACATACAATTATCTACAAAACCTAATTGAACATTTTAATTTAAAAAATTCCATTTTTTTTCACAGGTGTTAGAAATACGTGTAGAGAAAAGAGAAATCTTTCACCATGAGGTAACTTTATCATCATCATCACTTCACTCTAGAGATTTTGTTTTTTTTTGTTTTTTTATAAATTAATTTTTATTTATCTTTTTTTGCTGCTTTCAGTTTTCATAATAATAATTGTTAGATTAATAAAGTGCAAGTCTTGTTTTTTATTGTGACATTGTTTAGATTGAATAAAGGGTATTTAATATTCTAAAATGAGTATTTTAGTATTCTAATAATGGTGTCAATTAGCTATTTTTGAATAAGTACTCTAAAATGTGGAAGTAGATTGAGAATGATTGTTTTTGGATTAGTAAATCTTGTACCAAGTTTTTGGAAATGAGGCGTTTTTTTGGGCATATATCCTTTTATAAGGATTTGTTGTTAGTGTCCCGAAACATAACGTGTTTTATTGATCTGGATTAGCTGCAAGTAATATTGATCTTGCTGTCTGGTTATTCTGCATTACATTTGTCGTGTTGTACGTGTCTTTCTTTTAATTGTGCTTACATCGTTTTATTAAGGATTTTGAAAGAATTATGCTTCTGTTGTTAGGGTCTCAAAACGGACTTGTTTTTATCTATGTGGATTGGCTAAAAAATTGTGTTTGATTTTGCACGTGTCATTTTACTTGGGTGTTGGTACATCGTGTTGCCCTGACTTGGTGTTTTGTTTGTCTGTTTGTTATTGGCTGCAGTAAGTTGCAAAGTGATGCTGTTAGAGAAGCGATCTCCCAGATCATGAGTGATACTAAGGAGAAGAAGCGTAATTTCACTGAGACGATTGAGCTTCAAATTGGATTGAAGAACTATGATCCTCAGAAGGACAAGCGTTTCAGTGGTTCTGTTAAATTGCCACACATCCCTCGTCCCAAGATGAAGATTTGCATGCTTGGTGATGCTCAGCACGTGGAAGAGGTATTCCCCCTTGTTCAATAATTCTAGGATTAAAGGCAACGATAAAATGAGCAAGCTAAGTGTTGCTTTAGTTTTTGTGACAATTTTTTTTTATCATTGAATATTTGGGGCAATCCTGCCCATGTTTGTAAGACCCAAAGATAAAATTGTCACAAATCAAGCCCTCTTTCGTGAAGCGGTCGAGCCTCTCTTTATGACGGGAGACTGCTCCGAAAGAGGGCATTCTCATATCCTATCGCCTTGGGGAGCAGTGTCTCTGTATTTACCTTTTGGGATTGGCCATGAGAATTACATGCAATATTATTTGTCATGCATGCATGCTTGATATACCAAATGTCTGGCATCTCTTACGTTCTTGATGTAAATATTTAAGCTGCACTTCCTTGGTGCATATTAATAAAATTTATTCATTTTTGAAAAAAAAGATATACCAAATGTCTGGCATTTCATATTTTCGCTTCTATGCCTTCCTTAGATGCAGATGTTCCAATATTGACTTAGCTCTCGCTTACCTCTATGTTGATTGATGTGATTTTATAAGTTGTTCAGGAGTTCTTAAGTCTTAACATCAGAAGAAAACTATCCATTAAGCTTTGTAATATGAACTTTGAGTTACCACTTGTAATCATCTTGCACTAACCTTCAGGATTCTTGCATTTCAAGGCTTAATTTCAGTTTTGCACTGATGTAACATTCTTAAATAATCCTCAAGGCTTCTCCCTCTCTCTTTCTCCTTATCTCTCTGGATCATTTGTCTGTTTAGGATGGTATGCAGGAAGTCATATATCATTACTTTTTGTTTGTGCCGATGTTTTTCATAATGCTTGTTTCATTATGTCTTTTTCCCCTAGTTTTTTCGACCATTGGGTGGCATTGTACTTTTCTTATCGTATGAACTATTAATGTGATCTATACAATCTCTACCACAGGCAGAGAAGATTGGGCTTGAATATATGGATGTCGAAGGGCTGAAGAAGCTGAACAAAAACAAGAAATTGGTGAAGAAGCTTGCCAAGAAGTACCATGCTTTCCTGGCATCTGAAGCCGTGATCAAGCAGATCCCTCGTCTTTTGGGGCCCGGTCTTAACAAGGCAGGCATGTACTATGATATTTACTGTTTCTGGAAGTTCTCTTGAAATTAATGTTTTTTTATGCATTGTTTTTCTTGTTTTTCTTGTTTTTCTTTATATTATTTTTAATTGCTCCTATGTTTGTGGTGGTTTTGCCATTTATTTTCTTAGGGGAGGGGGCGGGTGAGCTAGAGGGGTTTAATTGTCTTTTAATCATGCTTCTTATTGGATGACCTTTTTAGGTTATTTTAAGAGGCTGATTATGAAAGAAAATTTTAATATCTTAGTAGTTTCTTTCAGGTTTTGGAGTTAGTAGCTTTAAATGAGGTTTCTTTGACTAGTGTGTTTTGGACTTCTGAAATAAGTTTTTTATCTTATAGAGTTCTTTTATTCCTTTCAAAATGAATTGGCCACGTGGTATGTTGTGTTTGTTTTAAGTTTCTTTTCTATGTGTGCTTCTTCCCATCCCCAACTTCTGTATGCAGTTTATATTTTTGGAAGAGACAGTTTCATCAACGAACTTGTGTGTACAGAGGGATTTCTCTTACATCCTTTTCTTAATAGAGAATCAAAGCTGTCCTTTCATTGTGGTTGTTAACATGGCACTTGTGTGTACAGAGAGATTTCTCTTACATCCTTTTCTTAATAGAGAATCAAAGCTGTCCTTTCATTGTGGTTGTTAAAATGGCACATCCAATTTTCTGATCGGAATAATCCTATTTAGCATTTGAATACACTACAATAGTATAATTTTCGATCGAGCCTTAGTGGGAAGAAGTTGAGGAAACTGGACAGCTAATCTCACTTGAGAATTCATGTTTATTTCAACTCTTTTTGTTAATACAGGCAAGTTCCCAACTCTGGTGACCCATCAGGAATCCTTGGAGTCGAAAGTGAATGAGACAAAAGCCACTGTCAAGTTTCAACTTAAAAAGGTCCTTTGCATGGGTGTTGCTGTGGGGAACTGTGGTATGGAGGAGAAGCAAATTTTCCAGAATGTTCAAATGAGTGTGAACTTTCTCGTGTCACTACTTAAAAAGAATTGGCAAAATGTAAGTCCGGCGACTGTTTCCCACCTTCGAAATGAATTCACAATTTGCACATATCTCTGTTGCACCATTGACATTAATGATGTATTTTTTTGGTTGTGCATTTACTTCATTACTGCATTTGATGTTAACTCAATAATTAATTTTTTTGGCAATGTCATGAAGAGATGCTATTATGCTAATGGTTGAAATAACAGTAACCAAATGTCAGAAGGTTCTAATCGAAGAACAAATTGCTTCTCTTTACTGAATCACCGACTTATTGCCTTAATGTTGAACTGAGTTTTATGACTGCTAAGCTGAGGCATTATTGCCTTTGCTTTGGAGGATACACTTACGGCTGGTTTTATAATTTTCTTTTGTAGCAAAGCAACTTCATAGTATTGTTCAATAATTTCTCATATTAATACTTTATGTTATGTATCTTTGGTTGATATATTGTTAGATAATCAAAATATTCATTCATACTTTTCCTTGTTCATGAATACAGGTGCGATGCTTATATCTGAAGAGTACCATGGGAAGGCCACAACGCATCTTTTAAGAAGCTGGTTTTGTTTACTTGTTCTGAAATCCTTGTAGTGAGAACTAAGAGTGGGTAGTTGAATACAGATTTTGAAAATGCTTCAGATTTTTTTGTTTACCTGTTATCATCTTGGTTTTTGGTGTTTCGAACAAAGCAGTACTGAAACTTTATGAGCAGTCATTTGTTGGTTTGCTGTTATGAGCTAGATTTGCTGTTTGAGAGACGTGTGTGGTTGATTTGTTTGGAACTGGAAAAAACAGTACGCATATTGCAGCCTGTTTCAGTTACTCGAGTGATTCTTATTATGCATTGCCTGATTGACTTGCTTGAATCTGCAAATTAGTTACTGGATTAGTATTATTTATGACTTGCATTTTCCAGCACCAGGCACGCTGCGTAGTTTTCTCGTTGCAGTGTAGTAATTGTAGTATAGGAACATGCGCTTGTGAGGCTCACGGGCACCTCTGAGCCGGGATCTCACGGGTGCTGCTCAGCTGGACCCATTCATCTAGAGTGACCCTGAAACATATGCTTGTCGGTTTATTGTGCGTAGTCTGAATGAATTAATAGCCAACTCCATCGCAGAGCCTAGAAAGATTTTCAGTGCTAAATGTGACGAGCTATATAGCACGTGCTCGAGGAAGGTAAAAGGGGTAACCCTTTGGTTGGCAAAGTTGGACATGCGGCACTCACATGTTGGGTCCACCTCTCCCTCTTAAACCGGATGTCCTGTCTTGCTGTTTTTAAATATTTTCCAAAGGGGAAGGGTAAAGTGAAGAAGACAAGTAAAATGATTGCATTCACCAAGATCTATTTTTATTCCCATATCAGAAGTCAAGGAACCAAAAATACATCCCAAAGGTCATGCACTGCTCTCTCTTCTCCTATAACCAAAACAACGTCTATCTAGCCTTCTTTATTCAAAGCTTTCTCAGTATAGAGATGATTACATTAAATCTGACACTTGAAAACCTATGAAAGATTAACCCTATCACAAATTCAAAATCGCGCAAAACCAGTACCTAAGCTGCAAATATGGGAATTTCAGTAAAGCACCAAAAGTACAAACTGCGAAGTGCACGTCTGTTCTGGGTGTGCAAGGCATTTCTTACTTCCAGATATACAACAGATCAGACAAAAGAATGGGATTCTGAATAAGAATGTTACGCCATTAAGGCCGGGATGAACTCCTAAACTTGAGAACGAATCGCCAAACAAATCACTGTTTCACCATGAATGAACTTTTACAGCTGCAGCCACCCACGGCACTTGGGTTTGTAGATACCTGCATAAGAGGTATAATGAGCTCAAAAAAGGAATAATAATATTGATGATTTTCAATAATAATTGGTTTCCTCTGGTCCAAGAAGGAACTTAAATTTCCCTTTAAAGACAAAGATGGAACTGCAAATTGATGACATCAAACTTTTAAAAAGCGAACCTTTGTTAGACTTTCCCCTAAAGCCAAATAAGGAATCTAACAATTCCAACAGGATCATCTGACATGAGTAAAGCAGTTACTCGAACTAAGGAGAATACTCTCTCTCTCTTAATCTTACAATATCACCTCTTGATGGATGTTTAACAATATGGGATAGTTGGCAATGCCAAAGAGAATATAAGCACCCTAAAATATGTGCATGAAATCAGGATGAAAGGAGTTTTCAGCAAGAGGGAAAAAAGAGACATGGGGACTTTGTGATGAAGAGAGAACAAGTAACAATTCTTGAACCTCACAACTAGCTTTGTCTTGACTTCCTTTGTCTCTTTCAGAAATAACACCACGCAGCCTCAAGATGGTCCCAACAATGTTCAATTGTCTCATGCGAGTTCAGCATGATTCTCCTTGCAAATTGTTTCAACTAAGAAGCTGGTATTTTATAAGATATGAGCAACTTGAGTCATATTCTAGCAGCTCAGTCTCGAAAAACTTAAATACTCTATAGAACCACTAGTAGTAGTACAATTTCTAATAGCCTAAGAAGATTCCTCAAATTGTTCATGCAAGAATATCCCTTCAAATCCGGTACCATAGTCCCGAATCACAATGTCATTTATTCCAGGTCATTTAGAGACCCAGATCTTTCAGGCACATGGAAACCATTGGATTTAATTCTCATTGACTTTGACATGGAATCTAGAATTCCTGATGATGTATGCCTGGGAATGGTATAGATTTTATATTATCAATCCGAGTTCCAGTAAAAGGCAAGAAGAATGGCCTGTGTAGACTAAGATATACGGGTGAGGAGGATCTCTAAGCAAACTCACACCGTTCTAGAGTGAAAAGATACTCCTCCAATAATCCAAAATCCTCACATTCATTGCAATCCCACTCTAAGTTTGACTTAAGTAGAAGGAAATAATGCTGTCCTCGAATAAAAATCACTTTTCTCTCACGGGATTTTTTTATAACAACGACATTTGCCCCAGTTTCTTTCCAGCTACAATGAAGCTAGTAGGAGGTATACAAGGATACTTAAACTTCGTCCCCAATAGAATTCGAATCCATCTAGCATCCTGGAAATTCTTTCATTTCTGTTATAGATTCTAAAAAATTTCTGATTATCTCAAGATAATTAATGGCTACTAGAATCTTCTTCAATTGCTTCTTGTGGTGTATAAAGCCAAAATCAGCAGGAGACATAAGTTCCATTACAGCAGGACCTTTTTTTTTTTTTCCGGTAAACATTATAGAAGGACTTCAAAGAAGTAAATTGCTCACTTAACTTGCTCTGCATGGGCGCGCTATTTTTTTTTCCATAGAAAACCACGCCATGGCAATGATGTTTACACATAAGGGTAGAAAGGTCTGCCCAAGTTTTGCCACATAAAAAGAAAAACTCCCTCCGTCCCATAAAGATAAGCCTACTTTCATTTTCACATAAATTAAGAAAATGAAGTTAATATAGTTAAAGCAATAAATTTTGCTTAATCTTTTCCTAATATACCCCTCCATAAACAAAGAATACTCCAACTACAATTGGTTGATGGTATAATTGTTGTCAAAGATGCAAACCAAATAGGGGCATATTAGGAAACTAATAGATTAGCTATCCTCTCAGAAGGTAAGTGAACTATAATTTGGGACAAGTGAAAAAGGAAAGTGAGTCTATCTTTATGGGACGGAGAGAGTACCTACTAACTTCTGGCACATCAACACCCCGACATACAAATCTATATTATCATGTAACTGAGTTTGGGTAGTTCTGAGATAGAATAAGTTAAAGACTTAAGTGATTTATGAGAAAGGGAGAAGAAGACAACTTAGAAATCTTGTAGATCCCAAGTCAAACAAACACATAATCCAATAGTCAATGTTCCAGAGCTATGGTGGACAAAAACGTTCATGAGAACTCTCCATTTCCAATAATTCCCACCATCAGACAGAAACTATCGTTATATCGCTGTTTATTCAATTTTTTCCTTGAAAGTTAAAGTGATTGCATTATAGACAACTTATACAAACCAACCATCTGAATCACTTTGGGACATAACTGAAGGGCTTTTCCTGTGGGTTCAGGGCCTTAAAGAATAAGGTTGCCAAAACTGCTTGAGTTAAGCTTGACCCGAGTTTACATGCGTACATTTCAGAAGAGTATGATCCCTACACTTGTTTTTGGACAATAAAAATAACTTGCTATGATCCCTACACTTGTTTTTGGACAATAAAAACAACTTGCGCATTTAAACTAGATCGTTCTAAATTTAATAGTATTAGGATTGCTCACTTCTCACAGTGAAAAAATTAAAGAATAAGCCAGCTTAATTTCTCAGCTTCAATTACTTGCCGTCCCCTCCAATTTTTACAGACAGTATTCCAAGGGTTTGTAATGAACAGTTTTATTCTTTTATCCAAAATAGAAGTTAAAACTGAGTAAACAATAAGCGGGGCATATCTGACAAGTCATAGAGCCTGACCTGGAAAGCAGAGCGGATCAACTCCTCAACATAATCAACAGTTGCTCCTTTTACAAAATCAAATGAAATTTTATCGACCACCAATTTAACTCCATCCCGCTCAAAAATTCTACATGCAGGAAAGAGAGGTAAATGGAAAGCTATACGACACAAACACTTAATAAAAATCCAGAAAGGAAAAAAATTAGGACAAGTGCTTAATGTTGCACCGATATTATAAATAGAAAGTCAGTGCAACCTGTCATCATCATTAATTCTGTCATCGAGAGAGAAATTATACTGGAATCCAGAACATCCACCAGCTTCTATGCTCAGCCGTAGCATCTTTTGCTGCTTATCTTCATCGGCTTGCAATTCTTTCATTCTCTGTAAAAGGACGTTTGCAAAAATCTCTGAGTTTCGATCACTCACTTAATTACATAGTTGCAACAATAAATAGATCAACTTTGGTCCAATTATTCATCCTCTGTGAGACAGCATTTGCAAAGTTACTCATATGACAACATAATTACAACTCATATATAAAAAATAATATCACCTTTAGTTCTGTAATTATATTACATAAGAGCAGATATTGAAGAAGCGAAATAATCCCTAAGATTGACAGAAAACTTAATCATTTCTTTCTCCTTGTCTACTAGAAAGTAATCACATTTTTGCTTCTGCATCTCTTTTCTCAATACCATGTAGCTCAGATATCAACTAAATTTTTTGCATACACTTAACTCTGCTTGCGTACCCAAATTTCAAAACACCAAATCAATCCAAGTCTCCTCCCACTAGGTTAGGTCGGTTATTATAGATTTGACAACACCACTCACTTCTGTTGAAGGCCACCCTTCTTTCGCTCCACGACATCACGCACAAGTGTCTCTATCCAACTTTCAGACTTCCTCCTAGCCCTCTTATGGTAACCAATTCCATAGCTTCATGCCTTCATATATTCTCACAAGAACCTCTACCTTTTCTCTAATCACATCATTTCAGGTTCTCTACTTACTAGTATTGGCGCATTTTCGTCTCTAACATTCAAAAACCCAATAATTACGTATATAAACAAATGAAATCAAAAACGAGGAAAAGATGAAAATATTAAGTTACCACCCATCTAAAAATTTAAGCTATTAGAGAGGGTTTATTATATTAGTTATTATCTTCAATACAGCTCTGCAAGCTATTAGAGAGGGACTTATTATATTAGTTATTATCTTTAACAGAAAAAGATACGAAATTTAATGCTGCACATATATCCATTTTGCCATAAACATCATCAAATTATCAATCTCAATTAAGATCAATTTTTAAATATTGAATTTTAATGGAAAATATTCACACTTTAGCAGCTTAGAACTTGCAAGAACACATATATATATGTGTGTGTGTGTGTGTGAAATAGCATACCTGAACGCAGTTATCGGTGATGTAAATTGTATCAAGGGATTGAGGTTCCGATGAAGACAACGGCGCCGATAAGGTTAGAAGCCGATGGTTTTGGCGTATCCGCGCCGCGAAAAATGGAGTGAGCCGATGCAACAGCGACCTCGACGACGTTGTCATCTCTGTTCTCTTTTTCAATTATTTTTCCTTGAAGAATATAATATGTGTGTGTGTTTACATGTATGTATTGTTGCTCGGCGAATATACGAAGCCCAATGGAATGGAGTTGTCATACGTGTGCTAACCACACTTTTGCGATCTCATTTTTTAGACGAAGTGTATGATTGTTAAATTTTAGTAATTTATTTTAAATATTTTTTAAAATATATATTTTTTATAAATAATTATTTTATTACTCTAGATTTGATGATAAAAATTTAAAAATACCAAAATTATAATACATTTCATCTAAAAAATAAAAAAATTAGGAAAGGGGAAGAAACATGTTCGAGTTGCTTTTATCTTAAATACATAAACTTCCCCTAGATTACAAGAATAACCAATATTCAGGGATTGGTCCGTTTGTTTGGATTGGGAAGTTTATTATGATTAGTTAATAAGTGATTTTAAAAATTACCTCCAAATTCTATTTTGCAATCCCCCAAATTGAGGTCAGAAGGGTTTTATTGAGTGTCTAATAAGAAAAAGAAAAAAATGAGAAAAGGTAAAAGATGTCACAAAGTTTATAAAATTTATGTCTTCCCTCATTTCCTTTTTCAATCTAAAGAAACAAATCAATAATACATATAATTCTTTATAAACTTTTTCTTTATAATTTTACTAATTCTAAACAATAATTAATCCTCCCTTTTCTTTTTTCTTTTTTTAATTATTGAATCATTTCATTTTCTTTCTTAGTCGTTCTCTTCCATGGCCAAATAAGCCTTTAAGGTTCTTTAGACAATTACAGAGCTTAATAATTTGAAGTAATTCCGTAATTCAAGCTTTTTCACATAATCACATGTGATGAGAATTCGTATAACGTTGCCCGCTGATTTTTTGAGCAAAATTAGTATAGAAAATAGAATCTACTATTAAAATTTATGTACTACCAACTTGCAAAATTGGAATGTAAAATGAAGCGTGAAAAAGTGGTGCTGGTTAAAGAATTCTTTAATGGTCAAACTAGTGACCGAAATAATATATAATATATTTGAAAGTAGAGACAACAGAAGGTTGAATATCCGACAGTTTGGGCTGGTCACCGTTGAGTTTAGTGAAGTTGGGCTTGACTTTGCAGCCCAATATGTCTACACACCTAATTCATTACTTGGTGGGCTTAGACCACAAGGCATGACCCATGAGCTATATGGGTATTTCAGTTGAACAAATCGTATCTTGTAGGCTAAGCCTATTCACGTCGTTAGGCCTTGAGATTGCGGGTTCCAACCCAAGGCAAAACTTTTTGCTACCCAAATTTACTTTTTCCATTTAAGAACTTTTCAAAAATTAATTATGGTATCACTCATTAGTTCGTAGTGATAAAGAAATAAATTAATAAAAAACTTAAAGTTTTTTATGGTTAAACAGGATAGACAAAATATGCAATAAAGAAATTAGAATACAATTGAGGTTTCATTCTAATAGGTGGATTTTTATTTGACAAATATTTTGAAATATTTGTAATCTAAGATCATTATATTTCAAATCCATGGTAAATGATACCATTTAATTGGAATTTGAAATTCATTAAAAAAAGCCTTCAAGATTTAATCATGAATTTCATTTTGAATTTGAAAACTACATTTAAAATTATCTAAACAACATTACAATGAAACAGAAACCTTAGTAAATCCTTCAAACCCAAACGTCTCGATAGACAATTTAAGAGTAATATTAAATATCATTTTATTTTTATCACCAACTTATCACCTCCTTGTGAATAATTAGTTGACATGCTAAAAAAAGAGAATAAAATACAAAAGTTTATTATTTTAGCATGTCAACTAAGTAATACATTAAATGGTGATGAAAATAAGTAATACGTTACAGTAATCACAGAAAATAGAGAGAACTTCTCATACTTGTGAACAATTCTCCCAAATAGAGAAAACTTCTCACACTTGTGAACAATTCTCCCAAATTACGGGGGCTCAAACGCAAATAAACCAAACAACGAAGATACGAAAAGCTTGTGGCATAAAACAGGTATACTTTTTTCTTCTTACTTCACCGCTACTAGCAACAGAATTTCAAAAACCCAACGAACACAAAAAAAAAAAAAAAAAAATGCTTCTATGCGAGCCGTTAGTTCTCAAAAATCCATCTATATATATAAAAAGCCCTAAAAATAACAAAGATTCAGCGGCGATGATCACCATCAAGGCCATGGATTCTCAGAGAAGCTCCCACATCAGTAGTACCACTCCGCAGCGTAGAGGTACAACCATGTCGGCCTTCGAAGCACGAGTGTCTCTCGTCTTCGCGCTCGCTTCTCAGACCTCCGCTCTCTCTCAGCGACGTATGTTTCTTTTTCTTTCCGCTCTCTCTCCGCGATGTATGTTTCTTTTTCTAATTTTTTTGCTTTAATTTTTGAATCATCTATATACGTTTGATTCTTTATCGACTCGATTTTCTTTTTGAATTTTGCATTTTCTATTGTTTTTTTGATTTTTCGGTAGTTTTGATGGATGCGGCGAGCGAGACGGCGAAATACCTGTTTCCGCAGAGAAGGTTTGAGAGCCGGAATCTAGAAGAAGCTTTAATGTCAGGTATATCCGTATATGTATGTTATGTATGTATGTATATGTGTCTGTGTGTGTGTATATGCGTGTGTGAGCTCTATATGTATGTGTATGTGTCTATGTATATATGTATGTGTATGTGTCTATGTATATATGTATGTGTATGTGTCTATGTATATATGTATGTATCTTTGACTCGGTGTGTAAGTACATAAGTATGTCGGCGTATATACAGAGACCGAGAGACGTGTGTATATGTGTATAAGTATGTGAATGTTTGTATATATATATATATATATATAGATGTGTGTGTGTATATGTGTATCGATATAGATGTCTGTGTATTTATGTTACAAATATGTATTTGTATGTATATAGGCGTATCCGTGTATACACACTGGCACGAACACATATTCTTTCTGTGATTCATATTCGTTCCTTATTGGTTGACTTAATTTCCGGTGAATTTTTTGAAGTTCCGGATCTGGAGACAGTGAATTTCAAGGTTTTGAGTCGCAATGCTCAGTACGAGATAAGAGAAGTCGAGGTAATTTCCAATTAAAAAAAGAAAATTATATGCGCGTATTTATTTATTTATTTGTTTATTTGTTCATATCATCCATTTTTGTACATATATTTGTTCCACAAATTACTATTTTAATTAATTTCCTTCACAATCTTTTGATGGCTCTTGTTGTTATTGTTGTTCGTCTTGTATTTCCTTTCTTTAGTGAATACTAGAATCTACCATTTTTGGTTGCTTTGATGTGTAGAAGAGAACTTCTAGATATTCTTTTGAAGAGAATGAGTTGAACATATAGTACTTTCTCTCTAGTTACAGAGTGAGAAAATGTTACAGTTTAAGAATGGCCCCAAAAGGGCAAAGAATTCGAGAAATAAATGTCACATCTAACACCCTAAAGAAAGAGGCAAGAGTTTGAGAAACATCGACAAGAAATAAAGTGATCAGTTATGGATGCAACATGGAAATATTCCATATTAAGATTTTGAAATGGAAAGGGAATTGGCCTATTAGAGAGCTTTTCTGCATTCTTGAGGTTTTTGACTTTTACAGAAAATTTCAAAGAGAGAGTTGGGATAAATCGGATTCATAATATCCTTCAGGTTTCTCCCATGATAGAGGCAACCTTTGTAAATTTTCATTAGGTTTGTAGGCTATGTTGTTTATAATTTCTGTGGTCTTAGCTATTATTCAGATTTTTAAATCACCAAGGTCTTCTTTGCATTATGTATTCATGAAATTATATCATATGATAGCCTGTTGTGCCATTCTGACTGATAAACATGCACACTTTTCCTGGCAAAATGAGTTTGAGATACATTTTCTTGGAGCAGCCTTACATTATTGCTGAGACAACGATGCCTGGGAAGTATGGATTTGACTTTTATGGCGCATCTCAATCTTTCAATGTCTTGGCAGAGTACCTGTTTGGTAAGGTAGTTGAAGTTTCTATAGACAATTGAGATTGCAGTTGATTCTAAAACACATGTTACCAGATCTCTCTGTTTCCCCTTGCTTTTTATACCTCATTGCTGATTTCAGAACACAACGAAAGAGCAAATGGACATGACTACACCTGTTTTTACTCGTAGATCTCAGGCCGATGGCGAGAAAATGGAAATGACAACCCCTGTGATAACCAAGAGGGTAAAGATTTTAGTTCACTCAATCTTTTTTCACACTCTCTTGTTGTAGTAGTTTACATCTCGTATTATTCATTGTTAATAAGTCGCTTAGCTTTGGAAGCGAATATTGCCACACTGTTTCTCTTGCAAGTTTGTTTTTTAAATTCTCAAGGCTTACAGTTTAGAAAAAGTGAGGTAGACACGTAATGCAAGATTGGTGTAATACCAAATCTTGTATGAGATATGAGCTTTCTATATATAAATTTGAAAGTAGACATGTAATGCAGTTAAGATAATCGTGTGAAGGACTAAGGAAAGGCTATCCCTGCGTATAGAAAACGAAGAAAATAACAAATTGTCTTTGCATTACTTGTAATAGCAAAAATAATAGGCAAATTTTATTAATTAAACAATGTAAGGAGATTAAGATAAAGCATAAATAGTAAGCAACCCGATACTGAAGTTCTTTAATGAAGAATCACACTTTTGGAATTATGGGTAGTTAGACATTCAAATAAAAGTATAGGGCATTGGATGCAATGTCTAAGCTTCTGAGGGAAACTAATGCTAAAAGAATTTGTGTGCTTGATTATATATGAGCTTATAACCAAAAAATTTTAACTTGTTTATACTGAATGTAATTATTGTCGGATTTTGGCTCAAGTTCCAAGCGCGAACTGATACTCTAGACAAGTAAATTTCTAGTGAGGGTGAAAGTACTTTAAAATATAGGAATCTTAATGTTGATGAGATTAGCACTAGTTTCCTATAAATAGGACTTTCTAACTTGTAGTTATTAATTTGCTATATGTCTCATACCAAAAGTTGGATGTAAGGCTTAGAGAGGTTTACAGTTTTCTCCTACAAAAAGCCATGTTGCAACCCTTTGAGTAATAGAGGAAAATACTTTGTAGACGTAGGCCTAGACCGAACCATGTTAAAAATAATTTATGTTGCATCTGTGAAGGGTTAATCCAATTATATCGTCCTTGAAGGGTGAATCCAATTATATCGCTCCTAAAACGTGGCCCCAACCTCCGATCTCGTGGGTCAAATATTTAGGGTGTGACAACTAAGGAAGCAGAACCCCCGAAAATGAGGATACCCTTTACCAAGGATAAGTTAGACTGGTGGAGGAATTAGTGCGAATCTGCAATCCTCGGGATGGGAATCTGACACGCCTCCCAGGATCGACATAGGCGCTAAGGGTGAGCTTATAAGTAGGTAGCCTAACATCCCTGGAGGACACATGAATATACACTTAAAACATTCACCTTATTTCTCGAATACCACCACCAACCACACTACCAGCCTTACCTTTCACCTTTTGGACACAACAAATTTTTTGTGCCCACCTAAAAAGGGGTTGCAAGGTGAAAACTGAGAAATCTCATTTGTAAATTTAGAGGGTCTACAATTTGGCGTTATCGTGGGGTCTTAACAATTCACGCCGGCCCCGAGAGACAAAATTCGCACGCTTTACTGCAAACCTATTCTGACCATTTTCGCACCATGGCATTGCCTGAGAACGTTGACTCAATCCAAGCCAAATTTGACGGCTTACAAGCTTAAATGAATGAAAAGGTCGAGAGACCGAGGCCGCTCACGAAGAGACCGACTAAGAGAATACTGAGTTAAAAGAGAAATTGGAGGTGCTCTTGGCCCAGGTGGCCCATTCGATGCCTGGGAACCTTAGAAAACTTCCAATGATGTAGCCTATCGATGCGTTGGAAACTCTCATTCTCTAGTTTCTCAACCATAGTGGTGGTCATCCCCACTCAGCATCATACCTTGTAGTCGGGCCACCATGAGAACTGTGTGGAGCTTTCCCATGAGGCATCCTTGGAGTCAAGCCAATTGGGCTTTCTAGTAACAGGATGACGCATATTGTTCCACTACTCACGAAGTTCTCGACAACTGACCCAAAGGGGAGATTCCCTACCACTACTATGATTCATTCTTCATGGAAGATATAATGCTGGCCGAGATGCCATGTCGATTCCACATGCCCCATTGGAGGCTTTATGACGGGACCGCAGACTAGGACAAACACATTACCCACTTTGGACAGGGGATGCTTGATGTTCATGCCCAACCACACTTGAGGGAGGCATGCATGTGGAAGAGCTTCGAGTCAAGTTTGACCATTTTCGGCCTTCACTTGGTTTGTCACCCTATCTCTCCAGAGTATTGGATCCTTTTCCAATTGATGTCAAAGTTTATGGAGCAATTTTCCACAATTCGAAAGGTGCAGAAATGGTCAAACGACTTGTACTCCATTATCTAGAGACAGAGCAAGTCACTGAGGAATTACTTCTAGAGATTCAATAATAAGAAAATCGCCATTCTGCAACTTAGATGCGGATACAACTGTTTGTGCTTACAAGAGAGGGCTACTACCTGATTTTGGACTCTACAAAGATTCGGTGATGAACTCATACCAGAACATGGAGGAAGTGCTCATGTGGACAGGGGCTCAAATAGAGTAGGAAAAGGATTTGGCGAGCCTTTAGCCTGGAGAAATGCCATACTCACAACCGAGGTTAAAGCAAAGCAAGCATTGGCCGAGAGGTGCGCAAAGCTTAGACGTCATCGATCATATAGTGATCGGTCCTCCGACACCGCGGGGAAGACGGAAAACATCCACAGACCTTTTCGGCTAGGGGCTCTGAAGAGGTTCGTGGGGATACTGATGCCGGAATATAACCTCTGTATTAGTCATTTCGACTATGTCTTGGAACTAAAGTAACTTCCCAATGTTCGGTAGCCAAGAAGGATGAGATCAGACGACGAGTGAAGACGCTGCAGCTAGTTGTACGAATCCAACTATGACCATGGGCATGTCATCGCAAATTGCAGGGCCTTGAGAAACAAAGTGATTGATCTCTTCAAGAATGGCTTTCTCACCCAATTTGTTATAAAGAAGAAGCGTCAAAAGATGGCATCACCTGAACCGCATAGGGAACTATTACCCAAATGACACCCAAAACCCTGCAACACGAGCGTAAGATCAACATTATCTTGGGAGGCTCTGAAGTTAGCGGGTCTCAGCCTCGGCCGCAAAGAGACATGCTCACCTATTCCAAAACTCGGTATTCCAGATGGTGCCAGTGAAAAAGAAGCTGTGCCGATAGAGATTTTTCCAACAACTTTTACAAAGAGATGCTAAGTAATGGGGACATGGTCAGCTATTATTCTCATTACGATTAGAGAATACAAGGAAATGAAAGGGTATCGCATAGGGGGAAAAAACTTTACTGCACTTATTACTGCTCTCCTACCTTTAACTTCAACTGTGCTAAAAGAATTGATGAAGAAGATCCCCTAATCCTAGTTAGGAATTCGTTGGGGCCCTTAGGAACATCCCTCAAATTGCAAATCCATTTCTATCATTATTATGATATTACATATTCCAATTTAGTTGAATACCAGAAAAATAAATGGACCAATTTTTCAGAAATTTTGTTTCTAATAATTGAACACTGTTATAGGTACATTTAACATTCATTTCTCTTTTCCATTCCTATAAATTCTCATACCATTCAAGTTGTTGAAACAATAACTGATAAGGACACAGTACAACTAGCTAAACTCAGGATACTAATGTAATTACTTGTTCTGCAAGAATAGAGTTAGTATAGTTAGTAGTTATACTGATAGCTGTTCAGTCAGTTTGTTATCTAATTGACTGACTGTCAAAGCAAAAGAAGAAGTTGATGCTATAGTTAGAAACTCGTTCACTCCTCTATAAATACCTGTACATGTACTTGCAATCATTCAAGAAATAAAATTTCAAATTCTTCTATCTCTTTTCTCTTTCTAGCTAGGGTTTTCTTCAATACCATATATCTAATATTTTTGGCTATTATCAAGCCATTTTTTTCTTTTCGACAATAACATGATAAGAAAATCATATTAGCGATTTGGAATTGTTGTGATGATGAAAAAGCCACTAGTTAAAACTGTTGAATGAAAGAGAGTAAGAAGAAAACATAATATGATATGTATATTAGAATGACTTGCTTAGTACAATACATTAGGTTCTCCTTTTATAAGGCACCTCGTCCTCTTTTCCAATGTGGGAGAGAGCACCTCATAATACACTACATAACACACACATACACATAACACAACACTTCCTGTCAAGCTGAAGCATATATATTACATGTGCCCAGCTTGTTACAAATATAATCGACTCGAGGACCTCTCAAGGATTTAGTAAATAAATCAGCTAAATGATCATTAGAACTAACATAAGATGTAACTATCTCTTTCACTAAGAGTTTTTCTTTTACAAAGTGATAGTTGACCTCAATATGTCCGCTCGTGAAATATCGGATTTGATGCAATATGGATTGCCGCTTGGTTATCACATATCAGTTTCATAAGACGGGGACAATTGATTCTAATCTCCATAAGTAAATGTTTGACCCATATTAGTTCACATGTGGCTAAACTCGTGGATTGGTATTCTGATTTAGTACTTGATCGAACAACTACATCCTGTTTCTTACTCTTCCAAGAGACTAAGTCTCCTCCAATAAGAACACAATACCCTGATCTGAAACGTCTGTCAGAGGGACTGTCTACCCAATCTGCATTTGAGTACCCAATAACCTCAGTATGCCCTCGGTCACTATACAATAATCCTTTTCCAGGAGCTCCTTTAATGTATCGAAGAATTTGAACAACTGCTTCCCAACGACTTATCCTTGGAGAGTTCATAAATTGACTAACAACACTTACTGCAAATAAGATATCTAGACGGGTCACAATGAGGTAGTTGAGTTTTCCAACCAATCTTTTTTACTTACCCGGATCTGTCATTGGCTCCCCCTCATCGGGCATGAGTTTCACATTCGGATCCATAAGAGACTCACATGGTTGTGCACCAAGCATTCTTGCATCACTTAATGTATATAAGGCATATTTGCGCTGAGAAATAAACACTCCTCTGCTTGACTGTGCTACTTCAATCATAAAAAAGTATTGTAGCTATCCCAAGTCTTTAATTTGGAACTGTTTATGGAGGAACGCTTTTAAGTCATTTATACCTGCTATGTTATCGCTGGTTATAATGATATCATCCACATACATTATCAACAAAAGGCGTTTCCCTGAAGTAGAGTGTCGACAGAAAATTGAATGATCTACTCCCTACCGGGTCATACCAAACTCTAACACAGTTAAGCTAAATCGCCCAAACTATGCCCTAGGAGACTGTTTCAATCCATACAAAGTTTTCTTAAGGCGATATACCTTACTAGACTCCCCCTGAGCAACAAATCCAGATGGTTGCTCCATATATACTTCCTCCTCAAGATCTCCATTAAGAAAGACATTCTTAATATCCAATTGATGAAGGCCCCAGGGAAACATGGTGGCTAAGGAGAGAAAAATACGAACATATGACATTTTAGCAACAGGAGGAAATGTGTCACCATAATCTACTCCATATACCTGAGGATACCCTCGAGCAACAAGATGGGCCTTTAATCGATCAACAGTACCATTGGGATAGACTTTTACTATATACACCCAACGACATCCAACCACAGATTTCCCAGGTGGAAGCTCAACCAAATCCCAAGTACCATAAGCATCCAAAGCATTCTTTCCTCCCACATAGCATCACGCCAACCAGGATGGGCAAGGGCCTTAGAAAGAGTCTTAGGAACAGAAATAGAGGAAAGTGAAGCAACAAAATATGCTTATGAAAGGGATAAAGAGTTAGACGATACAAAATTAGAGATAGGGTGTCGAGTAGTACAACTCCTAGTACCTTTTCTAAGTGCAATTAGAATATCCAGGTCAAAGGGCTGAGTGTTTGGCGCCAGGAGTGGAGACGGCGAGTCGGGTGGTACTGGGGTAGTGATAAGGATAATATCTAGAGTCTCTTATATAGATTTACTATAGCTAGTTAGTATCAGTTCACTTGTAAAAGTACAGGCTGTCAAGTTAGTTACTTAACTAACTTGACAGTTGTCTCGGATCTAGAATTGGTGAACTTTCACGATATATATTTGTATGATGTACACATTTTAGAATCAAACAATAATAATATTTTAAATTCATTTTTAGTTCTCTCTCTCTTTCTTTAGATCTTCTTTCAAGTAGAGTCGGGCGGTGAAAGTCGAGGACGCCTCGTATACACTCGAAGATTAGGTTGGTTTAAGTGGGAGGGAAACGGGGATTCATGGGGCAAAGATGAATCCAATGAGGTATGGAAGGAAGAGTGGGAAGGCTGAGTGAAGGGGAGGGGACAATAATGGTGGGCATAGGAAAAGATAGATTCTCCAAAATTGGTTTGAAGGAAGAAGAGTCATAGGAAGGGGTAGATTCAAAGAAGGTGACATTAGCACAAACAAAGAATTTGTTTAATTGAGGGGAATAACAACGATAGCCTTTTTGATGACGAGAATATCTAAGAAAAAGACACTTTATAGACCGTGGTCCTAATTTATCAACCCCTGGAGAAAGATGATGGACAAAACAAATACATCAAAAAACTTTCAGAGGTAACACATAAGAGAATCACGAGGGAAAAGAATAGAAAAATGAATTCGGTCACGTAGGATAGAGAAGGGCATGCGATTGATGAGATATCATTCCGTAAGGACATCTTCCCAAAAACGTAATGGGAGATTCATGTGAAGTAGAAAGGTTCGAGTAGTCTCAATGAGATGACAATTCTTTCACTCGGTGATGCCATTTTGCTGTAGAGTATGCGAGTAAGAGGATTGATGAATAAGACCATTAGTGGCAATATATGAGCCAAAAAAAGGAAGAAAAATATTCCTTAGCATTATCACTACGCAATATACGAATAGGAATGCCAAATTGAGTACGAATCTCAGTACAAAAAGAACAAAAAATATAAAATAACTCAAAACGATCTTATAAGATACAACCAAGTCATAGTAGAATAATCATCGATGAAAGTAACAAAATACCGATAATCAGTTCGAGAGACTGAATGACATGGACCCTATATATCAGAATGAACTAAGACAAATTAGGCATTTGCCCGTTTATCAACTCGACTGATAAAAGAGCTATGAAAATGCTTCCCTAACTGACATGACTCACAAGGAAGATCACGAATAGAATTGAGATAGGGAACAATCTTTTTGAGACTAGATAGTGACGGATGACTGAGTCAACAATGAATCTGTTTGGGTGAAGAAGCAACAAAGGAAGTAGAAGGTGATCAAGCATCCAAATAATAGAGGTTGTTGCACTCACGCCCAGTACTAATCTTCTCGTGCGTCTCCAGATCTTGAACAATCACAGAATCGGCAGTAAATATGACAGAACAATTTAAATGTTTGGTGAGTTTACTAACTGATAACAAATTAAATGCAAAATAAGGAAGATATAGGACAAACTGTAATGATAAAGAAGATGTAGGATGGACAATCCCAAATCCTTGAACAGATGTGGACGAACCATCCGCAAGTTTAACATGATGAAGATAATGAGTTTGAATATTTGAGAATAATTGGGCATTGCAGCACCAAAATCGATTACCCAAGAGGTGAGACCAGGTTTGGTTTGAGAAAGACAGGCTATAGATGATTGTGAATGCGCAAGAGATATCATAGAGGACACTGAAGGTTGAGATGCTTGTTGAGACGGTTGAAACTGAAGAAATTGAGTATACTCTTCCTTGGGAAAAGTAAGAGAAACTGTAGAAGAAGATGCAGAGGCCTGCAAAGTCCCAGTTGGCATTGAAGCAGTGGAAGAATCCTGTTGGACAACATTACCAACACGGGATGGACGACCATGTAAACTCCAGTAAGTGTCCCGGACATGGCCGAGCCTGTTGTCATAAGTACATCGCGGACGCTGACCATAGAACGACCACCGCCTCTTTCACTATCACCACGTCCTCGACCATGGCCCTTACGACTTGGAGTGTCAGCACGGCCTGCAAAATTAGTAACAAGAGCCAATCGATCAATAAGATTTTTAGAAGGCCCAGAAAGACCAGGAACACGAATCAAATGAGCATAAGCTTCGCATAAGGTAGGCAAAGCGGGAGATGTAAATAGTTTAAAGCGAATCATATCATAAGCTGGGGTGAGACCATGAAACCAAAGAATAACAAACAGTTGATCCCGTTACATCTCAATAACCTTGGGATCGGTACTAATTGGAAAAACCTCTGAGAATTCAGATACTGGATCTTGAAATTGACCATAATAATCTGTTAAACCCGAATTAGTAGCTTGACCACGTAACATAGTAGAAATAACCTCATAGATGTGTGTAACTGTTCTAGAATACGTTTCTTTGGCCAAATTCCAAAAAGCATAACAAGTACGACACTGACAGAACATACTCTGAATCTTTGGATCAAGTGACTGATAAAAAAGATTCACTAGTTGGGCATTTATACGACGCCAAATTGCGCCATCAGACTCAGATAAATTTGTAGGAGGTGGTTTAAACAGATAGTCTTTAAAACCTTGACCAACAAACCAAAGTTCAACTGCCACAGATCAATTGGACTAATTACGACCATTAAGATGGGTTGTAGTGAGGGTGGAGTGCCTGACAATGTAGATGCAAAAACCGACTATGTAGCACTTTAACTAGGAGGGACAACATTTTTAGAAGCTTATGGAGGCTTGGAGGTATCCATGACAATTAAAAAAAAAAGGATGAAATACACTCCCTAAGCACAAGTTATAGTTTGAGAAAACAACTAAGAGATGGATTTTGACATTTAAAGAGAGAAATGAGAGAATAAGTACAAAATGAGAGGTGAAACAAGAGGAAAATGGGCTGGGATGAAGAAGCTCATTTTTTGGAATGGAGCAGCTGGGGGACGGAGAGGCGTGTGGCTCCCATGTGCCGATAGGAAGGTGGCGCGTGAGTTTACGCACCGGTGGTGGAGGTAGTGAATGGCTGCAGTGGAGTCGCCTCGTCAAGGCGAGGCTAATGATGGCCTTCATGCGCAAAGAAGAGGGCTGAAGTAGTGTAGATCTAAGAAAGATAGGTGGTGTGAGGTGGTGGACCTTTGGTGGGTTTATGGTGGCCCGCGGCAAAGAAGAAGGGTGTGGGAGGGTCGTCGGGAAATGAGGAAGAGAACGATGGTGTTGAAGCTTGGTGGTGAGGTTGGAAAGAGAAGAAAAGAAGATAAACAGTGAAGATATATATATGTGTATATATATATATATATATATATATATATATATATATATATATGTATATTGAAGAAGATAAAAGTGAAGATGATGAAATGGTGATGTAAAATTTGAGTTTGGGTGGTTGTTGAAGCTCGATGTGGTGGGTGGTAAAGAAAAGATGAAGAAAAGAAAATAATAGATCAAAGAGGAAGATGATGAACAGTACACTGATGAATCTAGGTTTTTTTTTATTTGGGGGGGGGGGTGGGTGGGTAATAGGTGGCTTTAGAAACCATGTTGAATGAGAGAGAGTAGAAAAAAACATAATATGAGTGCTTGGTACAATACATTAGGTCCTCCTTTTATAGGGCACCCTAAAGACAAAGGAGAGTCCTCTCTTCCAATATAGGAGAGAGCACCTTAAAATACACTACATCACACACATACATAACACAACAGAAACAAAGAAGAGAAATCCACTACAAGGAGGATATTGAAGATTTAAAGGAGAAAATCAGAAAATGCCATATCCATTGTCTGCTGTCAAAGAGTGGCGAAGAAAGTTGTTATGAAGGAAAAATCTGCCATTAAAGAGGTTATTGTAACGGAAGGTTTGCCAGCAATGTCTCTTGTAGAAGAGTTGTGACATTAGTGTCTTCGAGAGAGATCTAGGCATTGCAAGCTTGAGGGAGATGATCATGTAATTTGCACTATTTTGGGCTTAATGTCACTGGTCCTCGTCAAGGGAAGACGTGACAGGAGGAGCTTATAGTTTTGTTGAAAGCTAAGACTAGATTGATTGCTGTCGTCCTGCGATGATTTTGGAAATTCTGTCGCTAAAATAGCTAATGCTTGAAGGCCTTGCTACATAGCTTCTTGCACTATGTCCAGATCCAAGCAGTCGAGGTTGGAAAGATATGTCAACAACGAGTAAGCCAGAGAGAACATTAAAGAGTTTTATAGCCAACATTATCGAAAATTAGTGTTGTTTCGCTGACGACGTTGTTGAGTGAGAGACATTCTTGAAGATTTCATGGGAGACGAAGATGACCGCGATAAGAGTCAATTTTGTCCCTTGAAAAAAGAAATCGTTAAAAGTAGTTACCATTGTTGATTTGGATTCCAAGAAAAACTCACAAAAACCATTATTGCTGCGTTGAGGTAGGGTTTGTGCTGGTATTGAAGAGTTGACAATCGAAGGTTTTACTGGCGTGGATCGTAGATTGGAGACCACCGACAGAAGGACAAGATGGTGTTGTTAGCATAGGCTACCATTGTTGGAGAGTCGTTCGAATTTGAAAAAGACGACTAATTTTGTAATGTGGTTTTCAACGGTCATCATTGACTGCATTGATGATAGAAGGCTATTGAGAAGTTTATCGGACATCGATGAACGTTTTGTAGATGACCGATCAGCGATCATACATTTGGATCGTGAGATATCATCGGGTATGGATTATGGGTCAAGGAGTACGAAGATAAAAAAAATTATTTGATGTGGTAGTTGCATTTGTGTGCACGATCTATTTCAACCAAAGTTCTCTTCTTGGTTGCAAGGATATCACACTAAGGTAGAACTATGGAGATGTCAAGAGTATCAAGACAAATTTGTTATTTGTTGTCGTTGTGTTAATAAAAAAACAATCACGTTAATAACGAAGAAAAGAGATCCACAACAAGGTGGATGTTGAAGATTAGAGAGAGGAAAGGCTAAATATATAGTCTACTGTTAAAGAGTGAAGATGAAAGTTACTGTGAAGACAAGATTATAGGGAGAAATTGTCACTGCGTGAAGTTTCCATTGAAAAGGCTGATGGGGTTGTAGATTATCAAGCTACGTCGCCTGTAGAAGAGGTGCAGCGTCGAGGTCTTCGCTAGAGAACCCAGTCGTTGCAAGCGTTACGGAGATGATTGCGTTGTTTGTACTGTTTCGGCCTTACCTTCACTGTCCACATCAAGGGAAGACGTGATAGGTTTAGCTCATGTCATTGTTGAAAGCTAAACCTCTATTGACAATCTGCAGTTGTGCCGCGAGGATCTTGGTTGTCGCAAGAATTGCCTTTGCTTGAATGCCTTGCTATAGCATTGCAATATGTCAATATTCAAGGCGCCAAAATTGAAAGATCCGCCAACAATGAGGAAGCTGGAGAGACTATTGAGGACTATCCCTGCAAGAATTATTAAAAGTCAATATTGTCGTGTTGACATCACTGAGTGGGAGTAATCGCTAAAAATTCCATATGGGCCAAAACAGATTGTGTTAAGAATCACCACTGTTGTGCCAGGAAAAGTGGCCGTCATATTCAGCTACCATTGCCTGTCTGAATATGGAGAAAAGATTGCAAACACCATTGCTTCCTCGTTAAGGGAGATTAATGCTGGTGTTGAAGAGTTAATGATCAACGATCTCGGTAGCATGGATTGTCAATTAGAGGCCACAGGTCGAATCATCTATGAGGCCATTGTTGAAGATTCCATACAAGCCGAAAAAGATTATGAGGAGAATCACCACTGTCGCACTGGAATGAGTGAAGGTCAGACGCTGATACCATTGTCGATCTAAATCTAGTGAAAAGCTCAGGAAAATCATGTTTGCTACATCGAGGGAGGATTAGTGACGAACTTGAAGAGTTGGTAGTCAATGGCTGTGGCTACATCAGGGCGGATTAGTGACGACCTTGAAGAGTTGATAGTCAATGGCTGTGGCATGGATTATTGATCAGAGACTGCTGATTGAATAATTGGTGGGAGAGGAATGAAATGGTGTTGTCACCATAGGCTGTGATAGTGAACGGTCATCGTTGACTGAACTGACAATCAGAGACTACCGGGAAGTTTGCTGGACAAAGAGGAGTGTTTTTTCGTTGACTGATTGATGATCCACCAGTTGGATCGTGAGATATCATCGGGTTGGGTTTATGGGTCAAAGACTATGAAGATTGAAATTTGATATGATGTAGTATGTTCAGCAAGGCCATGAAGTCAAACTCTTGATGTGCTGACCAATGGAGATTGGGATCCCGTGTTTCGTGACTTAAATGTAGGACAGTATATCATACTTGACCCAAGTCTTAGTCTGTTTGACTGAGTGTTGACCAAATTGACCTCAGTGTTTCCAAATGCTTTTGGGTATTCTAAATTTAAATGAAGTTGGTTTTGCCAAATTCCATGTGCATATTGAGTTTTTCGAATTTTATCTGGACTGACAAAAAAGATGACGAATCCATAATTGAGAAGGTTTGATGCTTGGCACTTTTCATGAATGGACGATACGTTGGATTTTGGCTCAAGTTCCAAGCTCAAGCCAATACTGTAGAGAAGTAGAAGTGAGAGTAAAAGTACTCTAGAATACAAGAATCCTAATCTTGATTGGATTAACAGAAATTCTCAACAACTATTCCTAAGTTTCTATCAGTAAGTTTAGTAGAAATGGGACTAGGTTTTTCTTCTTCACGATGAAGGTAGATTGCCTGACATGTCAAGAGATTAACTTCCTTCCGGAAGATAAATTTAGTGCACCATAAAGTACCAAAGATTCACAGTTTATAAGACAGGCTTGACTCAGAAAAACTTCTGTTAGAAAGTCAAAAGTAAGAAGTTAGGCCACGCCATTGAGCATATATGAAAGAGCGCAGGTGGGACAGATAGCATCTACTTGACATATTTGATCAGCGAAATTGGACGTCCATTAGATGTAGTATTATGCTTATATATTCATGTCTTCTCCCCTGATACTTCAGATATGTTCAAAGAACACAAGGAAATTAAACTTGTGGTTGCATTTCTGGATGTCATTCTCAATTGTTTTTGTTGAAAAAATTTGTCACCTTTGTTTAACGGATATGACGAATGCTATAGGTGGAAGAACAAGGTAAGTGGCAGATGTCTTTTGTCATGCCTTCGAAATATGGTTTGGATTTGCCAGTGCCGAAGGATTCATCTGTGACTATCAAAGAGGTGCCAAGGAAAACGGTTGCAGTTGTTGCCTTTTCAGGTTGGTTCTTCTCAGCACGGAGGAACTTGAGAATACAAATAATGGATGGGGAAAATTTTTGAGAACTTTTGATTGCTTTTATCTCAGATGGGTAAACTGGATTCTGCATTTATGATACAGAATTAGTGGCGTGCTTGTTGAAAATTACTGCATTTAGTCTCATCAGTATATTTTGTGAAGTGGTATTTCTTATTGCTATATGGGGATGGAAAATGACAAATTGTTGGGTAAAGCTTGTAACTGTTTCTATATATCCAATTCAGAATCAGTGCTCGTACGAAGGTTCCAACCACCAAAAATGGGGGAAAAAAAAAAGAAAAGAACTTTGGTGAGGGGGAGTAATATAAGCAGTCAATATGATGAACTGTGCAGCCGGTATATGTATATTGTCAGTATGCTATTTGGAGCACGTATGATGTAAAATAACGTTTGTTTGAGAATATAATTGTCCCACATAAACTGATAAAAAATTGTTGACCTTTCTTTTACTTCATTTTACAGGCTTTGTTACTGATGAAGTAGTTGAACGTCAGGAATCAAGACTTCGCGATGCACTAAAGAACGACGCACAATTTCGTCTGAAAGAAGGTACATCAGTGGAGGTTGCACAGGTAGTTTGATTAAATCAAATCGTATTATGTCTCACTCTAGTTAACTTGTACCTCACATGAACCATATTCAGAGTGGTAATTTGATCTGTCTTCTTGTTATTATATTTTGATTGCAGTACAATCCGCCGTTTACATTGCCATTCACTCGTCGAAATGAGATCGCTTTAGAAGTTGAAAGAAAATGAGGATACGGCCTTACTGTGAAGATAGCAATCGCAGATGCCAAATCACTCTTCAGAGTAATACCACTGTAAAAGTTATTCTCCTCTCATAGCCTCTTCAGGTACAATCTCGCAATATGCATATTGTATATGGATTTCATGCATTACAGCAACTTCATTGTATAGTTGTACATATTATGAAGTCTGAAGAAGGTGAAGATTCACATATTGCTTAACAAACTTTAGTATACTGAAGAAGGTGAAGTACAGAAAAAGGAGTGGTGATTCAGATTTAACTTCTCAGGAAATATATGTATGGAGAAATGAAAGAGGAAACAAATTTTTGTCGAGTATAAGATAACTAAAACCTTCGTAGGCATAGAAATTTCCTTGCCAAGTTACGTGAAATAGATTTTCGGGAGTTCACAGAAAAACTACTGCTGACTGAGGGAAATGAGAAATGAAACTATTTTGATAGACGTTTCTCAATAATATCATCATGACTCCTCGAAGTCATGTGCGGAAAATTTTGTGTTGTACAATGGAATCTAATAAGTGAGATATCGAAAATTTATTATAATTTCCAATTGTCCAGATAAGTCAGCATATTCATTCGAATTTGAATATGTAAGATAATGGTAGAGTTTGCAACCTAATGAGCATTTGACAATCTGATAGACAGAGTACTTGATGCAGTATCAAGGGATTTTCAAATTCTATTAGTTTCTGTAAAATGCTTCTTGCTGTCTTCATTATTCTTGGCATTGTAGGTCCCAATTTCTAATGAAAAAGGAGTGTTGTTAGGTAACCGACATAAAAAACACATTGGGGTCTTTATATGGATTTAAAACATGATATTTGGTTTGGTTTGTCTTCATAAATATTGCCTTAGCACTTCTATTTTGCTGTGTTCACCCTGACAAAGATCATTTATTATCTTCTATTCATTGAAATGTTCTTAACAACTACAAAGATAGACTTCAACAGAATATTGAAGAGTAACGAAAACAAATTTGTTGAGTTTATTAGTTCCTTATATAGAATTATCGACTCTAGAGACATAGTAATGTGTTGAAGACGAAACTGTTTCAAATACTGACAGAACCAGAGGTAGGCTTTCTTTTAAAGAAAGGGGATGAGTTACTCACATTTCATTTGACGGTAAGATGTGAATTAAAAGCTAAACAATGAATTATTACTATATTTCTTCCTTTCCCGGCTTCTTCTTTCAAGTGTGGGATAACCCCAAGGGGTTGTGGGCTTTGTTATACCAATTGGGCCTCTCTCCTTTATCACCCCCATGGTGCCGGGCCAAAGACCCATTTCAAGGCTATTCCAATTATTATATAAATTGTATTTTTTTTTTTTTTCATTCAAGAAGTTTGATCCCCCTATGATTTTTTTTTTAAAATTTTATTTTGGGGAATTTTATCAGATTTTAATTTGTCCCACAATTGAAAAAGAATTTGGGGAGTCGTTTTTGATTTTGGACCTGGGACAAATAGGTGCAAGATATAAAAGAATTAAGGATTTATTTGCGAAGTATGTCCCTTTGACATATATTTGCAAATAATTCTTCATGTAAAAACACAGAGCCAAGGGGTTGATATTTGAAAAGAAAAAGGGGAGTGGGTTTGCAAGGTCCTTAATGCGATGAATGTACAAGAAAACCTTCTCAATCTGCCCAAGATCTTTGAAATTTATCTACAAGTTTTTCCTTTTTATTTTGATTCAAGAAATATTTAAGTTGTACAATATATATCAAAAGATATTATTAATGAAATTTGATCTTGTAATCTCTTAGACATGCTAATGGAGGCTTTAGTTTATGGTGGCTATCATATTGGATCATTCTCCATTATATTGACAACAGTGTGGCCATTAGGTATTTGATCTGTATCAAGATAATGATCTCAATTAATGAATCATAACAAACCACCGAACCACAAAGTGCGCATTCTATAGATAATAGGAAAATAAGATAGTGAAAGAAAAGAAAAATCCAACTGATGCCCAATAGGATACTTGTCACTTTGATGTGCCCTTCTGAAAAGATGGTCCTAAGATTTGTCGCAAAAACTTTCCGGCAAACTGAGTCTTGTTACACAAGGAGCAAACATTTTTCTAGTTTTTCTAAAATTTATATCTTGATTCTTGTGTTTGAAACGATCTTAATACGTTCAAAATAAAAGATAAAATTTATTAAAAATATGTGAAGTTCACTATAAATAAATACGTATCACCATTATAATAAATAATAATAAAATATATAACCATCTTATTTTAGAACCATTCTCAAGTAAATTCCTCTCGTGCCTAACAAGCCTCAATTTGCTTGAAAGTTTTCATGAAATGATCCTGTGGGGATGCTCTTAAAACTCTGTTACACCAAATTCTTTGTGGTGTTGGATAGTCATGTCATCATTTTTCTAGTCTTGGCTATATGGTCTAAGTGTCACAATTAAAGTGGCTGTTTCCTCCTCCCCTTTGCTTTTGTCATAGTTCTGTGGATGTTTGGTCATTGGGTTTAAGTCTTATTTTGGTTGATCACGAATTAAACGAGAAGCCCTGATCCTCAAGAGAGAATTGATAATTGCCGATATGACACTTTGGAACATATTTAGAAGTTTAAATCCCATGAACGATGAAAGCCTATAGCTATAATTTACTATTGTTGATGTTAATTAATAAATGATAATTTAATATGGTAACGATATTAATTTCAATTACTATCATTTATTTTAAAACAAAAAAAAAACTATTTATGTGCGAAGCGCAAAACGATTTCTCCTTATACATGGGTAAGACGTTACAACGTTCAAATTGGAAATAGATCTTCTCATATGAGTAAGATCCAACGGTTGTTAATTATTGATATAATTATAATAAAATGACTTAGATAATTTACAACCGTAAGATCTTATTTATAACGTTACGATGATATGAGAAAATCTTTACTCGTTTATCTTGCGCTATCTATTACCTACCTTTCTTTATCAATTTCTTTTGCTTTCCCCTTTTGTTTTCATTGAGAAATCTATAGTACTTTAGTATACCTCAGGTATACTTTCCAGTAGAGGTTTCCAACCTTTGCAGTTCACATCAGAATCACCATCAAAGTTATGCAACCTTATGACACTTTGTTTCTTCTGAAGCTTAGGAGAAACCATGTCATCAACTGAAAGTCCTCCTTTGCTTAACATTGCCTGCAATTTTTGCTTGCTGATCACGAGCTTTATCCTTACCACTCCGGTCCCTTGTCCAGCTTCAACTACTGGTTTCGAAAACTTGAGCAGCGTGTTATCGACCTTTTTCGGAGGAACTGGAAGAGGCAAAAGATAGTACAAGTGACCACCAAGGAGCTCAACATCAGAAGACAGATGCTGAACTACTGGAATCTTATCAGATATTGCATGACCAGCAAATTGTGATAAGATTTGCTCAACTTTGATGGGAGTCTTGTATTCAAGAATTTTTCCATCTGTTTTCATGACCTTCACAATCTTAACCTGCACAACTAGGCAATTTCCCATGGTTCTTTTAAAGCAAATATAACTTAAGAAAAATGTTTGAAAACGATAATCATTCCAAACGATCAGAAATTTTGTGTCTGGTGCCTCACGCGTTTTAAAGACTAGTGCTATATCAAGTGTTTTCTGAGTAAGGTTTCTGATAGTGAAGATTATGTTGTATTTATAATGAAAATCCATGAAAATGCCCTTACAATCTTTTGATATTACAGAAAGACCTTATTGTCACTTTGGGCTCCACCTTGTTGATTTTTGTTGTTGGGCAACTCAGTGTCGTCATATGTCATGGACTGCTCATTGAGGTGGTAATGATATTTTTGAAAATTCACTCTTGAAAATAAGTTGGGATGCAAAGCCGAAAGTTGGCCGTGGTTTATTTTACGGAGTCAATGTAAAGTTGAATAAATAAACAATGCGGGTCTATATCACTTCAAAAGTCATCACTCATTTTCATTTTCACTTATACACGTAGTTGGCATGACAAGTACGAAAACTCTATTTTTTCTATGTTTCTTTTTTAATTAGTTTTTTACTTCTGTCTTTTTGTTTTACCATAGCAAGGGCTTCATTTTTGCCCTCTCATAATTAGTGGTCTTAACTTCTGTATTTTTTCCTTATTCTTTTTTTTTTTTACAATAAAAACTAAAATCGTGATTTATACTCAAAATTTGTAAATGTCTAAATTAGTTTTAACCCAAAGACCAAAAAACACTAGAGATCCCACAAAAGAACTGGGCTGGACCAAGGAGACAAAGGGGAGGCCCCCTAACCCTTGTATGCCCAGGCAAGGAAAGCCCACATACAAGTTGATTAGGTTCAGTAAAGCAAATAACAGTGACTGTAGGCGTAAGCACCTCAGTAACACACGCTAAGATAATAGTCAAGATGTGATAGTGTGTGAAGCAAATATCTTGTCCCCAGTTACCAATACAATCATCATGACCTGATTGTTAATGGCTCGAGGGATATCACAGGAATTCATAATATCGAAACACTAATCAAAGGGACGGGAATAGCAGATCAATGGGACGAAAACACACCATCGATTGAACCTTGGCAAACCAACGATCTGACAACATTTAATGCTCTGACACGCATGAGGACAATGTGGGTTAGATAACTTATATCACCTTTCAACCAATGAGGGTGCTTGTAGGAGATGGAGGACGACCCTGCTTGTTGATTGTGACTCTATGTTATCTATACTAGCCAATAGGAAAGCTTGTAAATGAAGCCAATTGATTTGATGCAAGTCTACCAAAAGGGCGGTAGCAAATAAATCTAGTATTCACAAACTAAAGGTAAGCAAAAGACCTACTTTGAGAACCTATATAAAGGACTGAATCACCCAATGAAGGCAATCCAAGAACCAATCCTCACACCAAGAACATAACCAGAGATCATCACTAGTCTACCCCCAAAATACATACACACATACACACACTCGTGTATATGCGCTCTTTTACATTTTCTTAGAATAATATAAGTAACTCTTCCTCATCCCCCTATGCACAGCATCTCTCAAGGTAGAAAGAGATGATGGCATAAAACTCGATTAATCCAATATGAATTTTCCTTTTTGGTGGCTAGTAAGGGTGGTTTCGAAAGTCACCGAATGGGTTAGTCATTAGTTTCAATCAAGTTAAAAAAAGTCAACGACACGCCTTTTGCCCACCAGCGGGGAGGTATCTTCTCTGACTAAACTGTCTCTGTCTCTTTGGATAAGGGAAAACTACCTTCTTAATAGTTTGTGCTCTTGCATACCTATTAGTTTCAGTTTGCATCCCTTCTGTTATCAAGGGCTAGAACGCTAAGAATTTGCCAAGACCTCGTTAATTAAATAAAAAGAAATTGAGAGGATCTTCGGTCTCGCCTAATCTTGATTGTAAGTTTACGGGGGATCTACTGAACTTTTGGACATGAAGAAGAATGCAGGCAGTGGAAATGAAAAAGAGAAGAACAAAGGTTCCCCCAAAAAACCCAATAGGCACCGTTTCGGAATTACACTCTCCTTGGTGACGACATCATTATTACCTGATTACAAAATATTATTATTTGATTATTCTACCCAATTCATGGGTGTAATTTCTTCTTCTATTCTTGATGGATTAAGTGTTGTTAGGATATTGTAAACATGGTTGCCAACTCTAACACCATTCCATATATGACAAAAGAGAATGCCCTTCTCCAAAAAAATTCATAGGCCCAAAATGTTGCATATGGAAATCGCACTTGATGATGACCTTAACTTTTAGATTCTTACTATAAACAATGAATTCGAACAACAATTATACTGAAAACGCATGAGGAACTAGATTATAGCACGATAAGATCCTCATCTATCCAGCCACCAAAACAATAGAATTTAAATAGAAAAGATTATTCAAGGAAAATGACATTTTTCTAGGAAAAGAAGAAACTTAACTGAATTGAAGGAGAAAAAGGAAGCAAGGGTAGAACAAAAGAGGGAGAAGTTAAAAAAATAAGGGTTAATATCATTTTTGGTCTCTTATTTTTAACTTCATTGATGATGTGATTTATTATCTTTAAAATTGATACATTTCAGTCTCTTATTATCTTTTCAAGTTGGGACACCGTTAATCCTTTTGTGTGAATCCGTTAAAAATTTGATGACAAACGCATGTGTCAAGCACATGTGTTTTTTGGGAAAAATAAGACTATCGTTAGATTTTTAACATATTCATACAAAAGGACTAACGATGTCCTAACTTATAAAGATAAGAGACAGAAATATATTACTTTTGAAGATAAGGGACCGCATCATCAATGAAGTTAGAGATAAGAGACCAAAAGTGGTATTAATCCAAAAAATAATGTTTAACTAGATTGCTAATGAGGCATACATATCACGGGTGAGAAATGGGTAATGGCTTGTAAGGTGATACATAACATTAGCCTATAAGAAGTGATTTTTTTTTACAAAAACGTGTGGCAGATTGATTTGTCAATGTGAAGATAAATACTTGATGAGCTAGTTAACTGTACCAATATACATTTATCCTAAATGGAAAAAAAATCATAAATTTTAAGACTATTTTAATAGATTTTGAACTTTTTATCTTGCACTAACTGATTTTAGGATAAAATTATATATTGCTTAACATAGTATCGAGATGCCTGGGTCTTAATCCAGTTTTATTCATTACACACCCATTCACACATGAGCCATAGGGCTAATCTTATTCATCACTCATCTATTCACATGTAACTCATTTCTCTTTTGGTCATGAAACTTATCATAGCTACGTCTTCAATCATATTCAAATCGGGTCACATATGAAGAAGTATTATAATATACACTTATTATATATAAAAAAATTACAAATTTTGCAATCATCTTATAAACTCTTAAACTATTCTAACTTACAACAACTGATTTTAAGAATAATCAACAATCACATCTCTCATAGGAGCCTCATCGATCTAATTCGCATAGCTAGGTCAAAAAGTTAGTATACGCGCTAAGCATCGATGACAATGACATATGTTCCTACAACGTATTTGCTATAAGTGGATCACCACCAGACACCATAATGGATACAACAGTTAAGATCTGATGGGCACTAGCAAGGGTTTTGCTAGTGGTTGACTCTTATGGTACCTGAGTTGACTCCATTTCTGCAACATTGACAATATGCTGCAGCTTCATCTCCTTGGGTAATAACGTCAAAAAATGTGTGTCGGGTCACTTAGATTGTCGATTAGGACAAACAAGTTCTTTAGTTAATTCTTTTTTTTTTTTTTAAATTACAATTTCTTTTTCTATCATATTGGCTTTTCTTCTGCATTAATTACTGCGCGTTTAAAATGCCAAAATACGTCAATTTACCTGCAAAAACAAACAACATTGCTATATGTCATTTCATTTATCATCACTCGTTTATCACTTTTTATATGCATGTGTAGCCTGCATGCTAAAAGAATAGAGAGAGAAATACAAAAATGTTTATTAAGTTGTTATGCCAATTAGGCAATACATAGAAGATCATAGATGAGTTATAAAAAAAGAGATGCTATCTGCTTTGTTGCCTGAGATGATCTAGGATGAGAATGATCGATCAATGGGAGCTAAAATGATTTCAAAGACAAAATTTAGTAGTTTGTAGGAGGTAAAGTGATAATTTAACTTCTCCCTCATGTGGTCGTCGGCCTTCTCCAGTCCCATTTCATCGCTTCTGGCGAAGCTGTGAGCCTATATACCAAAGTAATTTAAAATAGAGAAAATAGTCATTTTAGGGCTTGAATTTGGTGTACTATAGAATTAAGAGCCTCAACTTTAAAACCATAATGCCTTGAACTTTTAAAAAAGAGTTATTTTACACAATGTTAACTAACGGTGTTATTATTTTGCTTACGTGGCATTTGGTTTTTTTCTTTTAATTCCTACATGGTATTATCTTTCATGCTTTTGGATTGATTGGCCCTAATTCATAACTATTCTCAAAATGCTATCAATAACAACACACAGATTTTGCTTACTGAGAGAAGAATTACCGCAGAGTTGAAAGCTTCTTAATCTATAGAAAACAGATGTTCTATTTAGAAGCCTAAATAATAAGGGGAGTCTCAATTATTGGTACATATCCTTATACAATTTCAGTTTTGATATACAATTAAACCCAAAATATAGTTGACATAAAAAAAATATGAATTAACTATGCATTTTAAGAATCAGAAATAAAAAACCTTAGATGAAGTTACAATAAACCAATAAAAAAACCTTTACATATCTCCTCTTACTAGAAAATAAAAAAGAGGTGCTAATATGATGTCGCATCTATAATTTCTTCTTAAGTTATATGGTCATATAACCAAGTTTTAGGTGCTTGCCTAAAAATAATTCAATAACAAAAAAATACATATATAGGTTTGTGTTTATATATGTGTGTGTGTGTATATATATAAAATATAGACATGTATTGAAATATTATTTTTTAGCTTTAAAAAGGTCTAGTATTGATTACGTTATTGTTTAACTTAAAATATTCAAAAGTTATTTTTATTTGATGTTTAAAAGAAACGCCACATAGGATTTTAAGAAAAAAGAAAAATCACATAGGATTTGAAATACACACACCGTTTGGAACAAATTAATTTCACAAAATTTTGTGGAATTCATTTGCAAATCCAATTTTTTAAGTTTGGAAACAACACTTTAAAAAATTAAAAATTCAGGATTTGCAAATCTTGGATTTACTCAAACTTTACCCAAATCCTTGCTCAAGAAGTGGAATTTGCAAATCCACATTTTTTTAAGTTAGTTTGCTTATCTTTTGAGGACAAAATTACCCTTTAAATTTTTCTTTATACTTAAGTTTAACTTTGACTCAAATATAAAGATAAAAAAAATAAAAAATAGATCAATCCTTCTCCCTCATCCTTTTTCTTTCAACAAAATACGAAGAAAATAATTGATCAACAAGTGAGGGCATGAATAATATTTTCCTTCAAAAGTTCAAAAGTTCTTGTTTATCATTCCTAAATTTCAATAGAATAAAAGAGAGGGGTATTTGAGTAAAATATATATCTATGTTTTCAATTTCACATATGTTGCAAATACATTTTATATCTACAAATGATAGAATTGACTTATACTATTTTACAATTCCAAACAAGAGAATTTGTTTGTAAATACAAATCCTCATAAAATTCATTATAAATTAAATGAATTTCACAGTACACATGCTTCCAAACACTATGAAAAGAAAAATGCCACATACTTAGCAAAATATTCATATTGTTAGTTTATAGTGCGTAAAACAGCTTCTTTTAGAATTTCAAACCCTTCCATAGAAGGTTTTGAAGTTGAGGTTCTTAATTGTATATTACACCAAGTTCAGGTTAGAATAATAGTACAGGATTGTTGAAGGCTGAATGTAAATGAGATAACTAATCAACTTATTGTCTTGTGCAAGGTGCGAAGAATGTGAGTTGGAACCTTAGAAAGTTCTACTAAGAAGAAGAGTAAGTTGTAATGAGGATAAGAAAAGAAGAATTTAGAAACTGATATATTATAAATTGAAACAAGGCTTGGTTTTATAGAAAAGAAAAATAATTATCGTGCTCAATAACAATTTATACCAGTTGATTGATTGAGAATTTAAAAACAATTTTACAGTTGAGAATAAATAGGGAAGGTGGAAAGTGAGAGAAAATAGAGATTTCTAAGGTATCTAATTAGGGAAATGAGAGGATATTTCTATATTTTATTAGTTATAATATGGTAGATTAATTGATAGTAGGATTAATCATGTTTAGTTTCATTCAGGATTGACATATCCCAAGTTTGAAGAATTCAATGACAGGCCTTCGCTGCACAAGATTCCGAAATTGGTCGAACTTTCTAGTTCACTTAGAAAAGAATGATCGTTGTCAATTTCACTTTTAATCAATCATTTTTCACTTGGAGGAGGAATAATAGTATTTCATATTGTTAATACAATATATAAGGACTGCTACTACAAAGAGTATTAAAACTTTGATCATGAAATATCGATTGCTTGTTGAACCCTGTGAGTTGCATGAGAGTAAGATACTCCAAATTCGGCGGTCAAAGAGTTTTATAAAACCTTCTTGGTGAACCGTAGTGAGATTTTCATCTCATACGACTCCTCCGAACCAAGATGCTCTAGCACTGCTTTCTAAGAGCAGCGTGTCTACCAATTTCACCATAGCGGCTTATCTTCAACTCATAATAGCCTATGAATAAGCAATCGTCGAGATTGAGGACGTAAATTCGATGCAATATTTTTTACGAAAGATTTGAATTAATGAATAAACATTGGTTCACAAATATTTTTATCTACCAATCTATTCAATGCTGGAATTACACCTACTATTATAGGTATCTCCGTTGCTCCAACTCATAAAAATTGTTGTTTTAGACGATGCACAAATATATATTTAATATGAATTATAATTAATATATAATTATAAAAGTGTGGGGCCTAGAACAAGGGCTTTAGTGGTCTTACCCTAGCACTGATAACGTACTCGTACCCGTAATTGTTTACTTTGAAAGAAAAATAAAAAATTAGTTTAAATAAAAAAATAACCTAAAAAATATAAAATTCGCTGAATTTAAATGTTAAAATATCCCAAAATAATATGAATCAACACCCATGCTCAATAAGACAATAAAATTTAAACTAAATTACTTAATCATTGGAAGATATATGTGTCATGTGTGTATATATATATACATATACCAAATTTTGTAATTCGATTGGACTTTTTGGTTATCCAAGACCAAATTTTAACAGATATATATACTCTATCGATTTTATTATCTGATTTGTTATGCTTGTTAATTTTGAATCAAATCCTACCCAGAGACATTCCTATTTGTTGCTTCGAAAACATGTCAAATAGTTAAAGTTCATAAGACTTGGTTTAAGACTGACCAATTCATCTGCATGGAGAGGGAAATAATGATGGAAGATAAGTCGTTGAATTTGGTAATTTAATAAAAAAACAATTTGGCACAAGGATTTCCTCATTCATAAGAATGCTGTGGAACAAGGCTGAGAAATAATATCTCATAATCTCAATCGAACACCTAAGACGTTTTCAGCACTCAAATAAGTATGTCTAATCATTTAGACCTATCCATGGTTAGTGGCATGTGGTGGTCCAGAAGAACGATTCAATGTTTTTTAGCTAGGAGCCTGATACGGAAGGAGCGCATATCATTCATACTGTGCTCAATTCTTAGAGATGGAGGTCGGGACCAATCAGTCAATAGGAGTTGACAAATATAAATAAATCAAATATAATCATTTTAGATTGGTCAGTAATAGTAATTTGTATTATGAATATCATATATTAGTATATAATAATTGTTAGATCATCTGAGGTTTCATCTTAAAATTAATTGATGTTAGGTGTAGTAGTCCAAGATCTTATATAATAGTTTTAAAAGTCCTGATTTATCCATGTAGTATAATTGGATTATTTAACATCCTCCTTCACGTGACCCAACACAAAGTCAATTGTCGAAGGTTGAAAGCGCAATTAATGAATGACATGGGACAAGAAAAGTGAATTTGAAAACTACGTGGTTAGGTGCAATTTTTGAATGACGTGGTATAAGAGCATCAAATTTAAAAACTGCATACCAAAATCAATGTGCAAAGCCTGAAACATGAATGGGGTATACGTGGATAGATAGCATAAGACCAAGACCCAACTCTGATACTATATTAGATCAATTGATGTTCTATCCTAAAACCAATATTGTTAAGTGGAGTAGACCAAGATCTTCTATAATGGTCTTAAAAGTCGTAATTTATCCATGTAGAATAATTAAATTCTCCAACAATAATTATAAATACGTCATGTATGACTAAAGACCTCCCAATTAGACGTATGGCTCTAAATGACCTTTTATTATGTGATAGTATTTTGATGTGTGAAATGATTATTTTTGCCGAGAAAAAAAAAAGTTGCTATAGTTTTCCTGGCAACTTAACATGGAATTTATTGGAAAATAGATGCAGTCATATAAGGCAAGCTTTATTTTTTGACCAATAAATGAAATCTATGTGTCCGTCTCCACCCACCCCCACCCCCCCGGGTTCCCCCTCTTTTTTTCTTTTTTTACGTGTTTTAATTTGAAATGATATTGTCAACACAACGCATGCTTGATCTAATTAGGCGTGCTAGTGGAAAACAAAAGGTTTTATCTTGAAGTTTTAAGAGAAGACAACAGAATATGAAATGAAGATAAAGAATCAACTCTTCCACCAAAAGGGAACTTTATAATCATAACCTAACCACAACCACTTGGATATTTCATTATTGTTCTTAGAAGATTAGGAATAATTGTTTAAGCCATCGAGTATCTGAGACTGCCGTGAAGAATCTAACGATTGATTAAGTCAAGCACAAATACGCATTAATTTCAGATGATACTAAGCTACCCACTCGATTCTAGGATGTGCTTTCAGAATTAGCAATGATTCAAATACGCATTCAGTCTTAAAAAGGCAAATATAGAGAAGATGACAAAAATTGAATCCTATAATCTCGTTGTAAATGTGGTTAAAGAAAAAAGAAGAGATGGAGAGAGATTCTGTATATTGAATTGTTTAATATATAATGACTAAGAAAAATGTGTTTAAATATGTAAGACGACTAATCTATATGTAAGTTTAAAACTTATTACCAAAAATAATATATATGTAAAGAAATTATTCTAATTTGGTAAATTCTTAAGTCAAGGTCTAGTAGTATGTTGCTCTTTATGATTGCGAAATATTGAAAGATCAATTCTTTTCGGTGATATACTTTGATATGTATTGTATGTTTCAAGCCTCTCTTGAATAAAAAAAGAGAGAAAGAAACTAGCAAACAAAGTTCAATATGATATTGGAGAACTAAATTCGCTAGCTATAGGATCTTGATCGAGCCACTTTTACTTGATGTCTAGCTTTCCAATTGGTAGACGATTCCTTCCAGCGAAGCGCCATGTCGGGGCAGAGGGACGGGAAAAGAAACAGCTCACTACAAAATATGGGTCACATGGGTGGCAGTTTTTGCTTCTAATCGCTACCTATGTAAAATGTGTATTACAATAAAGGTGATAGTTTTTACAAAAAACTATTGCTAATACGGTCTTTTACTTATATATATTTTTTTCTTGTGAATAAAGTCCATTTGGTTTGAATAAATTTCACCAATTTATATTTGGGATGTAGTGGTGTGCACATAGGCAACAATTATAGAACCGCTGCCTATTGGTTGTTTAACTTTATAACAGGCAACAGTTCACTGAACCGTTACCGATTAGTTGTTTACTCCATCATAGGCAGCGTTCATTGAATAGCTACCTATTGGTGTTTTTATTTTTTTTATTTTTTATTTTTTTAGTGAAAGTCAAATGCTGAATAGCTACCTATTGGTTGTTTGATAGTACTAACGCAAATACAACTTCAATTCACTTCACTACTTCATTGCTTTACTGCTTCCACCTTTTTCTTTTCTTCAGTTTGAGCTCAACTTGATAGGGTTTGTTACAGTATATTTCAGTTTGATGCTATCATTTACTTATCCAAAAAGTTATCTCCCCTCTTTATTGACTTAGTTATCTTTTAAACTAGCTAGTCAAAATGGGTCATTTTGGATATGTAGCTGAATGAGAACTCCCTATGTTAGAATTACTGAACTTATTCTCAAAATTCTTTCCATTAGGCTATCCTGACTGATTTGTTAAGCAAGATAGTAGATTCACTATGTTTGTATTGCATTAGGTGATTATTCTTGGTTGTACAAGTTACCAAAGCATTTGGTAATTATACTTGATTATAACTTACGATAGCTATGTATTACTCTTTTTGATCTTGATATCCTTGTACTATTCTATGTCTTAGGAGTGTTAATTTCATTTTTCTTGAAGATAAGGAAAAATATGTGCTTCTATCTATTGGACAAAAATGGAGATACTATAAATGTAGATTGAGGCAAAAAAAAAAAAAATACAAATATGCAAAAAAGAAAAAATATTCTATAGCAAAAATTGCTAGAAAAGTTCCAGATATTCGAAGCTTGCATTATAAGTACCATACAATTGATTTTCTATATATATTGACTATGAAGCCATGGTCATCCTCATTTAGTTATTGTGTACATTACGGGACAACATCAAAGAAATGACGAAAATCTAGAAGTCAACAAAAAGAATTCCATACGCTTGGAGCAAAGAGTATTGCCTGTAAAAGAAATGAAATGATACTCAAAATGAGTGTCTTCAAATATGTTACCATTTCACAATAAGTGATTAACTTCACAATTAACTTTACGTATCTGATTTTGCAAGAAATAGAGAGAGGTCGTCGAGTGGTGACATCGAATTTTATCTTATTATGCACTCTAAGAAGAACGACGACTTGAATGATGCTGCTAGGAATGTGGTAGTAATTTTTCTTATGCATTTTGTATAAATTTGATATTAGCTACTACATTATGGCCTTGCATGGTTTAAAATAATTTGTCTGTTTATAGTCTTGAGGATATAGTTGCTAGCCCCTATTATTTTCAGTTTTTGGGTTAAACTTTAAAAATTCAACTTTCAGTTTTGGGTTAAACTCAACTTTCAGTTTTTGGGTTAAACTTTAAAGATTCAAGAAGATGAAGTAGTTACTAATTATGTGATGTGCAGTGCAGTTTGGAGAAGTTGAAAAAATTTAGTTTGAAGTGCAACATCTTTGTAATTTGTGTTCTTTGTATATTGAGTTCCTCACTTCTTGAACTCTTTTTCATTTAGATGTCTAGGATAAATGTAAAGCTAAAATAGTACAAAGGACAGGAAATAGCAACAAAGACTTGAATGACAATATTGAGTTACAAACTCAAGTCATTCGGGATGTGGGGGCCCAGAACATCCTGGGCGTGCTAGAGGTGAAGGGATGAGACCTACCCCTTCAATGATATTTGGTCATAGGAGTCATGTTATATCTGATGATGTGTAGCGATTAGAAGCCCAAGTTGCAAAATTGATGCAACGAGATGCAGAGTGAGAAGCTGAATATATGAGACTGAAAAAATTGGTAGAGTCATTCGTGATAGGTAAATCATTAAACTAGAAGAAATGAATATGTATATGGATGACTTTCAAATCTCTGATGGCAATTCTTGTCTTTGATTTAGGTGAGCAAAGAGAAGAACATATTACTAAAGCCTCATGAACAGAGTTTGTTGGTTGCTAATTTTTTGTAAGAAGATGTTGATTCTCATTACTGATTGTAACACTTTTCTTTTTGCTGATTGAATACTTAGCTTTCATTGAACACTAGACTGATTTTTTGTAAGAAGATATTGATTTCAGATTGATTCCCATTATTGATTTTTTGTAAGAAGATGTTGATTTCAGACTGAGTCCCATTACTGATTTTTTGTAAGAAGATGTTGATTTCAATGTATATACCAATGTCTTTATTGCTAGTTTAGCTGCAGTGTTCAAGTGATTCTTAAATTAGTTATGAGGTCATTGTTCTTGGCTGAAACAGATACTAATTGTAGAGTAGGAATGTGCAACAGTTTTCTTGAATTGCTAGTTATTAATCTACTAAATGATGTGCAGCGGTCCCAATTAATCGTCACCTATTACTATCTTTATCAAAGGTAGCGGTTGAAGAGAATTGTGCTTGTAGTGACATAGGCAGCGTTTATTATAACTGCCACCTATACAAGTTGTAATTATAGGTAGCATGTTTATTATAATTCGTCACTTATGCATAGGCAGCACAAGCATAGGTAGCGGTGCTGGTAACGGTTTTGCAAAGTGTTGCCTTTTAATAGGTAACGGTTTTTTAAAGCCACAAACTGTCATCTATACTTCGAATTCTTGTAGTGGCTTTTAAAAAAGAAATTGGGTTCCTAATATTTCTCTACGCTCAACAAGATGCGTCAAACTCGGGATGCACTCTTAACCCTACGAGGTTCTGGGATAAAGTTTAACGTAAGTCTCAGTTAAGTACAATGATGATCTATGTTTCACACGATGCACAATTCCATGGATAGTTTCATTCGACGATCTCATGATGGAAGACATAACTTATGATCATCGGCTTTAATCATGCCACTAGGCATTTGATTAAGCCTCTCTTGAATATATATATATATATATATATATATATATATATATATATATATATATATATATATATTTATAAAACTTATGATCATCGACTTTAATCACACCAAAAGGCATTTGATTCAGCCTCTCTTGAATATATATATATGTATGTATATATAAAAGAAATCAGCAAACAAAGTTAAATATTATATTGGAGAATTAAGTTTGCCAGCCATAGGATCCTCTCCTAGTTACTTGAAGTGGAATTCTAATAATCCATTTATAAATTAATCAATCTCAATAATATATTCTAAAATTCAAAATTCTTTGTTTTCTCTTTTGTTCCCTTTTCTTTCTCTTTCTTCTCTCTCAAACTCAACTATTTAATATGAGATGGAGAATTATAATTTCACTTCATAGTTACTTGAGGACACTAGTAACTAGAAGAGAATTCAAATTTGTGACTAGATAAAAAAAACCCATTATCAAAAGATATGAAGTTGTTCCCAAATTTTAGCTTCTTGATTGGATAGAGAAGAAAAGAAAAGAAAAAAGTGAAAAGGATTCTTTCATTCAATACCTAATCGATTTAGTGGCCGCGTTTGGTAGATATTTTCTGGTTCCTTGCATAAAATCTTCTTTTGTTGCATGTAATTCGTAAATGAGATTCACTTAGCCCAGATATATCTTGTTAGTTTACATACAATAACTGATCTATCTCCACCATTTACCTTATTATATACATAAAATATTTGATCTTCTCAAGTGCACACTCTTTGACCAGAAAAAAAAAGCGCACACTCCAAAAACAGAGAGATTACGTTAATGTAGCTGATTTTTTTTTATTTAAAATTTTGGTGAAAAGTTAATGTAGCTGATAATGGAATGGGTAAAGTAACATATATAGATTTTCATTTTTTTAAAAATGGAAATATGTACCTCAGGCTCAGGACGTGGCAAGTGACTATTGGTCTGTGGAGCTGGCCGGTGCTTGTAGCACTGACAAAATGGAACTTTAAATATTTTGATATGATAAACATGAATCTTATCTAATGTCTAAAGTTTTCAAAGTTTTCTGAGAAGTGAAACCAAGAAATTAATGTTGATGGGTCGGCTTTTGATAGTTTGTGTATCATTTGCAGACTGCATATATAACAAAAAGAAAAAATACGTTTTTAATATACAAATTGTTTGAAATAAATGAATTTTATAAAATTTTACGGAATTTATTTTTAAATTCAACTTTTTATGTTTAGAAGCACCATTTTAAAAAATTAAAAATCTTAGATTTACTCAAGGCTTATCCAAATCCTTGTTCAAGTGGTGGAATTTATAAATTCACGTTTTTTAAGTTAGTTCCTTTCTTTTGAGGACAAATTACCCTTCAGATTTTTTTTTACACTTAAGTTTAACTTTGGTTTAAATATAAAGATAAAAAAATAAAATATATTTCAAACCATCTTCCTCACCATTCTTCTTTCAATAAAACACGAAGAAAATAATTGATCAACAAGTCAGAGTATCAACAGTCCAAGCTAGTACTTGTTAGATTGTTCAAAAGTTTTTGTTTATAATTCTTAAATTTTACTAATTCTAGTAGAATAAATAAGGGGTATTTGAGTAAAATATAATTTTTAATTTCAATTCCACATGTGTTGTAAATTAATGTTTCAAACAAAAAAATTCATTTATAAATATAAATCCTCATGAAATTCATTTACAAATCAAATAAATTACACAGTACAAGTACTTCTAAACACTATGATAATGATCGGTCGTAAAATCGCTTATTAATGTGGTATTTCGAATTTAATTCTTGTAATTGCATGTTACACCTTCACCATGATCTTCTTTTAGCAAAATTCATGCATGCTTGGTTTCATTTTTATTTTTTCATTCTAAGGGAAGCAAAGTTGTGGCTTACTGTACATCATTTTATGAGATTTCTCAACCCTTCTATCTCTATATACAATTACTCAAACATAAAGGCTCGGAGGTTGTTGCAGCTTGTGACTACCCAATGCTTGATTAAGTGCGAAATTTGCAATCAAATTGACACACTAATTATTAACTTCCCGGTATACATGTGCCAATGTAAGGCTTTTGTGCTCGAACAACTCTTTGTCTCTTTTGCTTAGCCCAAAAAAAAAAAAAAAAACTCTTTGTCTCTTTACATTTCTCTACTAGGGGTCTCAATGGACAATTAATATAGATTTTAGCAATATATACATATACATATATATATATATATATATATATATAGAGAGAGAGAGAGAGAGAGAGAGAGAGAATGTTATTATCCTCTACAAATTTTAGCTTAAATTCCAAACTCCTCCATGAAGTTTTAGTTTTACCCATATTCCCCCTTGACATAAGACTTTTCCAAACAAAGGCAAAATAATTTGATAAAAAATAATGCAATAGAAAGGTCTACATTCAAATAGAAAATTATAAAAAAATTAATTTAAAAAAATAAAAAAGGATAAAAATAGCCTATTCTATACAATGTTTATGTTATGCACGAGATTAAAGAAAAATAATATTTACTTTAAAATCTATCATTTTCTTATACATATATACATCTAAAATTAAATTTGATATTTTTTTCTAACTCAATTGCATGGTTCTGCTGCATCACAAGAAGCATTTGTGAGGAATAGCTATTCTAAACAATCATTGGTTTGGTTCATTATAATTTATTTGCAATGAGCTAATCTTATAAAAACATAAAAACATAAAAAATAAAAAAATAAAAAAATAAAAAAGCTTATTATGCAAAAATCGTGTTATGCGAGAGATTAGAAAAATATTAGATTCACTTTTAATTTTTTTTTTCTGTACTTATATATACATCTCGAATAGAATCAGATCTTTTTTTTCTAAGTCAACATATAACTTTTTTACAACGAGCTAGCTTTTTAAAGACAGAAAAAATTAAAAGCAATAAAATAGAATTAAATATCTCAATAAAAAAAATAAAAGACCAAAATGTCATTTAATCTTAAGGCTTTGTTTGATAGAATTTGATGTCATGAGAAAACCTGGACAAAACTAAAACCTTGTGGGGGAGTTTGGGATTTAGATAAAAACTCATGGGAGAAAATGATATTCTCTCTCTATATATATCACATATATATGTACATATATCCTGAAATTGGATTTGGGACATATAGTGGATCCACAAAGTGATCGTGAGGGATTCAATCATTAATAACCCTACAGAGTACGTACTTTAAAATCTAGGGTTAAAACTATTTTAGTTCCTGAGGTTTGCACTAAAAACTAAATTGGTTCCTGAAGTATGCAAAAAGTCCAATTCAGTCCCTGTTGTTAGTTTTCTATTAACGGTCAACCTATTGACCGTGTAAAATAACGCTCATGCTCTTGTCTTTTAAATTTTTGCTAATGTGTTAAAAAAAAAAAGGCATGATAGTCGTTGGGTTTTAGCAGTTGGAATATAGCGTCCATGAGATTGCTTTTTTTTTTGGTTGGCCATACATTACAGGCATAGCAGGAAGAACAACGTAAAATAGTCGTTGGATTTTCAACGACTATCATGCTTTTTTTTTGTTTAACACATTAGCAAAAATTTAAAAGATAAGGGTATGAGCGTCATTTTACACGGTCAATAGGTTGACCGTTAATAGAAAACTAACTACAAGGACTGAATTTGGCTTTTTGCATACCTCAAGAACCAATTTAATCTTTAATGCAAACTTTAAGGACTAAAATGATCTTAACCCTTTAAATCTATACGTATTTTAGACTAAAAAATCTATTCTGACAAGTCTATTACTTTTGGTCTTCAATATCATTTAACTCCATATAAGTATACCAACTTAATGTGATTTATATAATAATATTCGTATTGTTAACTCATTGTGCATTATAAACCCAGTAAAAAGAAATTTTAAATCCACCCCTAATTTTGGAAGCCATACTTCATTCTTTTGTAGGCATATCATAATTTGTTAAAAGTTATTTCTTCCGGCAAGTTAGTGTATTGAAAATTGGAATTATCAGCATAAACAAGGTTGAATGAAGTTTTCAGCCGAAATGCATGAGGTAATTGGCTTCGTTGTGATCTGTGTGTTGATATTAAGGCCCCATAGTATATCTTCTTGTATAAGTTTGTTGTCCAACCAGTGGCGGACTCAAATACTCAAACTCAGGGGTGAATTCATACTGTACAGAGATCATGATGTGCTATCATACAACAAAAGTGTTAAGTGACCACTTTATCTAAAAGTTTACGTTGTTAGAGAGGGTTTGTTATATTATTTATTTTCAACACGCCCCTACAAGTGCAGGAGTTAATTTTTTAGCGTTGCACTTGGACAGTTTAATATTTTTAAATGGGTAACAATGAGTTTTGAACCCAAAACCTTTTAGTATCTCTGATACCATGTTAAGTAACAATCTCATCTAAAAACTTAATACAGATAAATACATAAATTATTTAATTCGTTCAAAAAGTGTCCAATATAACAATTTTTTAAAAAAAAACCAAAAAAAAGAATTTTTTTTTCTTTCAAGTTGAGGGGTGCATCCGCCCCTGTATCCAACTATCTGGCTTCAGTCTTTATAAGCCTCGCCCAATGATATAGAAAGATACATATAGTTGCAAAAGCAAAATCTTCCACCAAAAATTAAACTTTATTAACAAAAGAAATAACGGTAAACATATCTTATTTCACATAATTTGTCTAATTAAAGTGTAGGAACAAGCATATTCATCTCTACCTTTTTAAGCGACTATTACTAAATAGATATTCTTTTTGAAAAATAGGCCACGAACTATCGCCGGATACCTTTTTGGCAGTATTAGTTGTCCGAGTACATAGAATCGACAAATGATGAAAACTCAAAATGGAAAAGCAAAATATACTTCCACATGAGAAAAAAATTATTTCCTCGTATATATCCGAGAGTCGCAGTCTGATTTTGCCACCCCGATCTGGAAAGCCCATTCATTTTCCACAAGCACAGCTACTTTTTTGTTAACTTTTTCTTGGCATCTATACTCCAGATTGGACCAAGAGCCAACCGAAGTCGTATGACATGGCAAAAAGGATCAGACAACATGCCGTTATAATATTGGACGGCCACCGCCGAGTGGAATACCCCTCAGTGTCGTCTATTTCTGCTGTAAATTTTCTTCGTGCTGTCTTCATCACGATTGCGGTAGCGCATTTGCATTTTTGCTGTTTTCACCCTGATTGAGATCATTTCTCATCTTCTGTTGTAAATTTATTCTATTATTATAGAGGAAAAATACTTAAAAATGTTCGTCAGTTAGTCCGATTCTAATATGAAATAGACCCCACGTCTCATGATGAGACCTATTTATGACATTTTTTTATATGACATTTTTTTAAATGTTTTACATTATATAGTCTAGGGTTACACTTGTATTCAGTTGCTAGATACATCTAACTTTCAAACATAAGTTTTTAGATGAGGTAATTCGTAACAGCTAACATAGCTAAGGAGGCCCAAACAACAGAAGACACTGTATTAGGCTCGTGTCCAGAAGAGAAGAGTGCTTTGAGAAAGAGCCAATGAGCCAATGAGCCAATGAGCCAAGTTTAGACACATTACCTAAAGGACTACGTGGCATAGTATAGGAGTATATTGTAACAGAATGAGCAGAATGGTTATATACTGAGAGTGCACATGAGAATAGGGTGAAGAATCTATCAGTTTATTTCTTTCTTGTAATTTCCTTTCCTTCCAGCCAACGCCTTGGCCATTTTTCAATCAATGAACTTTACATTTTATCTGCAATTGTTCTTCGTTTTGCTTTAATTGTTACAATTGGTGCTTTCGTTGAGAGTGGCCTTCATGACGGGTAGACTATAGGTTAAATTAAGGTGTGGTAAGTGTCACACTAAATATTGATAGGTAGGTGTAGCCGCCAAAAAAAAAGAAAGAAAGGACTACCATCGGGTCAGTGTCGATAGGCTAGCCCGATGTGAACGTCGGCTCTTAATTTAAGGGGGGTGGAATGTAATGATCCCACATCGAATCTCACTCTCACAAGGGGTGCTTCTTAAGTACAAGGGGTTCTCCCACCTAACAGACTAGTCTTTTGGGATGAGCTCTTTCTTTGGGCTTAAATTATTACATTTTTGAGCTTATTTTGTTATATTGTAATGATTAAAGCAAAACGAAGAACAATTGCAGATAAAATGTAAAGTTCATTGATTGAAAAATGGCCAAGGCGTTGGTTGGAAGGAAAGGAAATTACAAGAAAGAAATAAACTGATAGATTCTTCACCCCTATTCTCATGTGCACTCTCAGTATGTAACCATTATGCTCATTCTGTTACAACATACTCCTATACTATGCCACGTAGTCCTTTAGGTAATGTGGGCTAAACTTGGCTCATTGGCTATTTCTCAAAGCACTCTTCTCTTCTGGACACGAGCCTAATACAGTGTCTTCTGTTGTTTGGGCCTTTTTAGCTGCGCTAACTGTTACAATACCCCCATCGTTGAAAGGGACCTTGTTCTCAAGGTCCCAACCTGGATATGTTGCTGCAAAATCATCTTGATCTTCCCAGGTAACCTCTTCTTGGGGAAGGTCTTGCCACTGAATTAACACTTGTGACTGAACATTGCCATGACAGACAATAGTGCGACAACAAAAAACTGCCTGTGGAATGAGCTGAGGCACATTCGATTGAGGAGGAATTACCACTTTTTTCTGTTATAGCTCCTGAAATATCCTTGGCTCGTTTCAAAAGAGAGACATGAAAAACAGGATGGATGCGAGCAGATTCGGGCAGCTCCAAGCTGTATGCAACAAGGCCTATTTTCTCTATTTTTGCCGATGATGGTGCGAAGCGAGTTCCACCCTCCCCAATGCTATTCGCAATAGGCGCAGTCACATTCTGTATAACCTTAGGAGCAAATGCAAGTGGGCTTCGAGATTCAATATGTTACTTTGTCTCAAGAACTGTATCTTCATATTCAGGTTTATTAAAGCATCCTTGGCAAGCACAAGGTTCAACACAATAGATTCCAACAGAAAAGCAATCACAATAAAGCTTCAAGCATTTAGTCTTCTTACAGTTGCAGCGTTTGCAACCATCACCATTATCAGCATCTGGTGTTACACCCCGATCCCTCTCGAGACCGGGAGTTCTATCAATCAATTTATTCGCAACCCAATTCCAAACACGGGCAAAATTTTAGGGAAAGACGGACGGAGTCTCTCCTGTTTCTAGGCAAAATGTAAAACCTGAAATAACATATAAGTGGACTAGCACCGTGTCCAACCATACAAACACCTCAAGGCCATCCGAGCCTTGGTTCTCAACAAGCGAACACAATCAAATATACATTTCCAATTTAAAAGCTAACCTATCTCTTTTCATCTTTGACAAAAACATTCATGCTAGGCAATTAAACTACACTAACCCATTACATAAAATAGACTATCATACAATTCTAACTCTTTTTCCTTGGGCATTACAAACATACATTAAAGTTAAACTATTCTATCTGAATACATAACTAGCTTTTCATTCTACCTCAATTACCTAGTTGAATTTAAATTACATTCCTTTTAACAATAAATACATACAACACATGAAACATACATCTTTGCATCTTTGACAACTCAAGCCACATAACACGCAAGACAACTCTTCAAGCATGATCTTTCACATATCCACGAACTTTCCAGCTAACATGGCATTTCCTAAAATGTGGTGGTGAGGAGTGAGTATACACAACACGTATACTCAGTGAGGGCGAGACAGATATCGAGGTGGAGAGAAAGAAGTTCGTGCAATGCAAATAGGTACAGCTAAGCAATATAATTGACAAGCAAGCATTCAATATAAACAATCAATACAATAACCAATTAATAAAAGTATTAACACAACCATTCAAAGCTATACCACACTCTGAAGGCTATGGTTCACTCGAGCAAGAAATGTACCAATCGTGACTTCGGTGACTTTAACGATGACGCACCGGCTCACCCACCTTATAACTTTCGTTAGAGTACTCCGGACATACTCTGTCAATTCTACGACCCAAAACTCCCTGGACGGCAACCCAAGTGAGAAAAGGGAATAGGACACGGAGCTAGAGCAACCAACACTGGCAACCCGAGGCTACCCAGAGAGGCCCATCACTCACGTGCCTGACACTAATGCAATGCAATACGAGACATATAACGATAATCGAGCAAGGCACTGAAATAAAAGTTAATAACAACATGCGATACAATAAGCAATTACAATCCATAAAGTAACAAGAACAATACTAACTAGCATTATCAACAATTGACATACAAATTCAATCATAATCAACTTTAACAAGCATAACAAGCAATATTAAGCATTCTATAGGCATTATACTACGAAAACACACAAAATCACAAAATGACCCCAACTTTCAAAACGCTACTACTTCCAAACGAGCCCCGAGTTTTGGAAACCGACTTCACCAATCCTCCTAGGTCACCATAAGGCACGTCTAAAGACCCCGAAACCCTACTTAACCTTAGAATTCACGCAAAGCCCCGATTTCCCCCTTTGCTCGTTTGAACTACCGCTACCCTAACCAAACACCCAACCAATACCATAACCGCACCAAAAGTACTTCCATGGCCTCCCGAGACAATGCCATCACGCAAAACGATAAAATGCCAAACTTGACCTAAACGACCCCAACTTTTACTAAGCCATTTTCCTCTATTTTTCTATTACATAATCCAATTAAACCACACATTTAGGCATTCTAGCACATCTAGCACCTTCCTACATCAACAGAATGCATAACGGAGCAACTTCATCGAAACGGGGGTTTACTATTCATAATTTACTATTCAATTATCAATTTAAATTTTAATTTCGATATTCAACCGCAGAAAATGCTAAAAAGCTATAAATACATATTCTACGATTGCTAGGGAACATTCTTTAAGTAACGAAACGGATAAAATAACAACCTACGGTTAAATCATAAAAATTAAAGTTTAGTTACAATAATTTCAAATACGCAAATAACGATGAAACCCTCACCTTAGACGCTCCTAGACGCTAGGAAAACCATGCTGGATGCCTCGGAAACCACCCCGCACAAGCTCTCGTGAAGAAATTGAAGTTTGAAGTTGAAATGTTTTTTTTCCTTTTTCCTCCATGGTTTTGGCCTGCTCACTGTTTTTTTCAGCTTTGTTTTTCATTTTTTTTGCCTTCTAAATTGCTTAATAAAAGATGACAAGCAAGTCAATGGTCAAAGCCTTGGTCAAACCACTTAAAAATTGGTCAAATAAGCTCATTTTATGCATTTTAAAGCTAAAACAACTAACACAAATCTAATTCTGGCTAACAACAACTAAAACACTAAAATTAAAACACTAAATACTAATTTTCACTATTTGCTGAGGACTAGAAATTATTTCCTAACTATCGCTCTTGATATGCTATGCACTTTGCGACAATAAAAGAATAACAATTAAACCTCAAAGAATTTAAGAAAATATAATTTTCAAAAAGTAACATAGTTCAAAATTTACTCCGGCTCGGAGCTACTTTTTATTTAATTGAAAACCGAGCATTAAGGTGCAAGAAAAATAAAACCGATTAACATAAATATGAAAATGAAGCTACAAATGAATGTTTAACTAAAATAAACACATAATTCAATGCTAACATTTAAGATAACACTTAATTAAATGCAATTAAATGCATGCCGGGTTTGGGTTATCACATCTGGCATTTTCTTCCTTTTCTTTTTGGACTTGACTGGATAGACTCCTCAACTATATTATTATTAACAGTACCATACTTCCTTTTTTCACAAGTTGTTGATTGCTGCTCAATAGACTCCAAAGACATAATTATTTAAAGGTCTCACACCATAAGGAGATAATGCAGTGGCCGAATTTTCTGCAATGGCTCATCTCTCTCATGCCTATCATTTTCATTGCTGACAGAAACATGCTCCGCTTCACTGGATGAAAGTGACTGGCTCTTGGATTTCTCAGATGAAGGACAACTGAGTAGAGATATTGACTTCTTCCCACATAGACTAAAGCTACCAGTCTCCATTGATTTCATGCTTACAGTTACACCACGTTGTATAGAATTAACGATGCTATTTAAGTGTGAGCCAATGCCTGATGACTTGGGGCCTTTCAAAATAGAAGTTCCACTAGTTTGGATAGCTAATGCAGTGGATATTGGATCTCTGACTCCAAGAACAGTCCAAACTAAAGAATTATCAAAACCAGTTGGTATAATGCCCATTGGGATTGAAATAGCTTCTTTTTTATTATCCCTACTAAGCAAACCATTGAGAACCTCTGTCTCCAGATTTAGAAGTGCATCTTTAATAAACAGAGAGGAAGATTGATGCATAGAGGACTCTGCAGCATGATTTATTAAACCAGGCCATGTACGCTTCATTGCAGCTGATTTTCTTTCACTCACAACAGAATGCCATGATGCAAAATCTACATACTTGGACCTCACATTCTCCAAAAATTGTTGCCGCATACACCATATCATTTTCTCTATGTGTTGTTTTGTCTTGAATATGCTCTTGCAAAGACCATCAATAAGCGTGTTATAAGTCACCAAATTTCTTGACACCCCCTGAAGTTTCATCTTATCGAAAATCTCTTATGCAGCTTCAATTTTCTTATTTTTGCAGAATCCATCTTTCAATGTATTATACATTATCACACTTCTTGCATAACCACTTAACTCCATTTCTTTTAGCAGGTCCAATGCTTCATCAAGTTTTCCTTTGGTACAAAGAAAGTCAATTAACATGTTGTAAGTGAACTCATCAGGTTCGCATCCTTTAACCTTAATCTCTTTGAACACCTCCATTGCAACATTATAGTTGCTGTTCAAGCATAGACCTTGTATGAGAGAGTTGAAATTACATACATTGGGAAAAATTCCCTTGCTTGTAAGAACACGAACAAGTTCAGTGGCTTCTTGCACTTGGTTCTCCTTACACAAGGAGTTGATCAAAGTATTATAAGTGATTGTATTCGGTGAACAGTTCCTTGAAAGCATTTGATTTAGAACTTCCATTTCCTCTTCAACTTCACCCATTTTACAAAGCCAAGATATCAAAGTGTCATACGTGAACACATTCGGATCACACCCCTCTTGAAGCATCAAGTCCAATATCTCTACCGCATGCTTCACATGCCCCGCTTTACACAAACCATTAATCAAAGTATTATACGTAAACTGATAAGGAAGGAACCCCTCATTTGCCATCTCTTGAACAAAACTCAAAGCTTCATCTATCCTACCCTCTTTACAAAACCCGTGAATCAAAACATTTATTAACATCATAGAATGCACATCTTTGACTAATTTCAACTTATTCCCATCAACAAGAACATTCAACAACAAATTATAACTAAACGTCCCGGGTTTAAACCTAAATTCTTTTTTCGTAACATCAAGTATACGAATAGTTTCGTTATAAAATTCAAATTTCGCATAACATTTGATGATGATGAAGAAAGTACCATTACTCATGTTAACATTTGAACCCTGTTTCATGTCATTCATGCCTAGAAATTGTTTGTCGAAATGCTCAACCCAGAGAATGTTAGGATTGCTTATGATTGGCTTGCGTTGCTCATCGCCACTGCCATTTGAAGAGATCTCGTTTTTGATCATCTGTACCGAAGTATCTTCGTCGAATTTCATTACAATGTCGTTGCACGAGGTATGGTCTTCTGATGTAACAACAGTTAGTGGAAGAACTTGAGTACCCATGATAGTAGTGATTGGAGAGCTCACCGATGAACTAGGCAGAATTGTCAGAACTATCTCGTGGACGAAACCCGGAGGGGTAATAGGTGTTGTCGACGATGATGGTGTAGAAGGGGCCATCATCACCATTGACGAAGTGGGCGCCGGAGATGGTAGAGCTCCAAATTTGTCAATTAAGAGCGCAATATATCGGTCAAATTTGGCGTCAAGAGTTGTGAGCATAGAATTAAGAGTGCCAAGAGTTTGTTGATGGTCATCGAGCCGTTGAGAATGCTCAGCTGCAGTTTGCTCGAGCTTCTTCACTATTTCCTCCATAGGATCGAGTGTTGTTCCGTCCGTCATGTTCAACTCTCAACGAGAGCACCAATTGTAACGATTAAAGCAAAACGAAGAACAATTGCAGATAAAATGTAAAGTTCATTGATTGAAAAATGGCCAAGGCGTTGGTTGGAAGGAAATGAAATTACAAGAAAGAAATAAACTGATAGATTCTTCACCCTAGTCTCAAGTGCACTCTTAGTATATAACCATTCTACTCATTCTGTTACAACATACTCCTATACTATGCCACGTAGTCCTTTAGGTAATGTGGGCTAAACTTGGCTCATTGGCTCTTTCTCAAAGCACTCTTCTCTTCTGGACACGAGCCTAATACAGTGTCTTCTGTTGTTTGGGCCTCCTTAGCTGTGCTAGCTGTTACATAATCACTCAACATGATGTCAGAGTTTAGGTATCAAAAGGTCTTAGGTTCAAAATTTACTGCCACTCATTTTAAAAACATTAAAGCTGTCTAAGTTCAAAGCTCAAAAATAAACTTCGTCTATACTTACGGGGCCGTGTTGAATATAATAAATAATAAAATAAAACTCTCTCTTATAGTTTAAACTTTTAAATGAGGAAAATTTTTCAAAAAGTCTAGATTGACCGGTCAGTTAGATTTTTACTCACAAAATATGAGGGACCACACATATGTGGGGACCACTTCATATGAGTAAAAGTCCTAACTGACCGGCCAGTCTAGACTTTTTGAAAAATTTTCTTTTAGATGAGGTGGTCACTTAATAGGTATTGGACCTTAGGTACCAAAAGGTCCTGAGTTCAAAACTCACTGCCACTCATTTAAAAACATAAAATTGTCCAAGTGCAAGTGTCAAAAACTAACTCTGTTTACACTTGTGGAGGCATGTTGAATATAATAAATGATACAATAAATTCTTATCTAACAGTTTAAATATTGTCCAAGTACAAGTGTCAAAAACTAACTCCGCCTGTACTTGTGAGGGCGTGTTAAATATAATAAATGATACAACAAACCCCTATCTAACAGTTTAAACTTTTAGATGAGGTGATAAGTTAACATGTTATCAGAGTTTAGGTACTAAAAGATCATTGGTTCAAAACTTACTCCCACCCATTTAAAAATATTAAAACTGTCCAAGTGCAAATTTAAAAAACTAACTCCGCTTGTACTTGCGGGAACGTGTTGAAGATAATAAATAATATAATAAAACCTCACCTGCACTTGCGGGGATGTGTTGAAAATAATAAATAATATAATAAAATCCTTTTTAACAACTAAAGCTTTTAAATGAGGTGGTAACTTAACATGTTATTAGAGCTTAAGTACCAAAAAGGTCCTGGATTCAAAACTCACTGCCACCCATTTAAAAATATTAAAATTGTCTAAGTGGAAGACTAAGGCGTTTAGATGAGGTGGTAACTTAACATGTTATTAGAGCCTAGATACCAAAAATGTCCTGTATTCAAAACTCACTGCCACAATTTAAAAATATTAAAATTGTCTAAGTAAAAAACTAAAAAACTAACTTCGCCTGCACTTGTGGGAGCTTGTTGAATATAATAAATAATATAATAAAACCCTTCTCAAACAGTTTAACCTTTTAAATGAGGTTATAACTTAACAAGAATGCTTCCGGTTAGAACAGTTTTTGCATCTACTAAAAAGTTCCTTTTGTTTTCACTCTCAGTTAGAGTCTCACGGATACTTTTCATACGCTGGAAATAAAAAAATCTATCAACAAAGTGATCAACCAAATTTCACGTGTAACATGACAAATACTTTAATAAATATGTATTTTTGGGTATAGATTTCTTGTTTTCATTGTCACGTCCCAAAATTCATCTACGACAAACATTGGGAATCGTAGTTAATGCGGAGGTGGTAACTTAAGAAGAATGCTTCCCGTTAAAACAATTTTTGCATCTACTAAAAAGTTGCTTTTATATATTTTCACTCTCAGTTGGGGTCTCACAGATACTTTTCATACGCTGGAAAGAAAAAACTCTATCAACCAAGTGATCAAACAAATTTCACGTGTAACATGGAAAATACTTTAATAAATATGTATTTTTGGGTGTAGATTCCTTGTTTTCATTGTCACGCCCCAAAATTTATTTATGAAAAACATTTAGAACTGTAGTTAATACGCACTTGAGAAAGAATTTCCTTCCTAAACCAGGAAGACACTAAACCATTTAATAAAAGCCACAAAGTAAAAGGCGAAAAATCTCAAGCATCTTTCTCAAACGAACTGTTATCAAATGATTCAAATTAAGTCTCGAAATAATTAAAGAAATAACTCCAACGGTTGCATTATTCAATAGATAAAAATCGAGATAGAATTCAAAAGAAATTCCTAACATAAGTCTTAAACTAAACGAAAGCAACGAAGTAGTCTAACTAATATAAAGAAATTCCAGCGTCAAAGGTGGGTTGTCTAGTCCCAAAGCCTAAGCAAATGATTCTAGTTCTCACCATTTGTGAAAATATAGTCCTTTACATAGAAAAAGGCTAAACCAAAAAGTAAGACGAAGATCTAATATTAATTCCAAAAATAATTCGGGATCATACTTCACAAAAATAGAAAAAACTAATGCGATGTATCATGCCGAGAATCATAATAAAGCCATATGCCAAGGAAGTATCGATTTTTCAAAGGCTTTGAAAATGTAACATAATACAACAAAACACTTATCGCATATGCAAAGTAATCCTTGAGGTTCCACAAAAAATCAAAATCTCTCTAATGAAAAATCATATTCTAACAGATTATTTGGAACAAATTAATTCCATAAAATTTTGTAGAATTCATTTGCAAGTCCAATTTTTGTTGTTTAGAAGAACCCTTTTAAAAAATTGGAATTCCAAAATTTACAAATCCTGGATTTCCTTATATTTAACTCAAATCATTACTTAAGAGATGAAATTTGTAAATTCACGTTTTTCAAATATGTTGCTCATCTTTTGAGGACAAAATTGCCCTCAGGTTTAACAAATGCACTTTGACTAAAATACAAAGATTAAAAAAATGGTTATCTTTTTCGGGCCGTTTGGTGTTGATCAAGTCGGTGCTTACTAATATTCAATCTTTGTGGGCTAGTCTCTTTGTGATTCCAAAGAGTATCATTAAACTTGTGGAGAGTAAATGTTCCTCTTTCTTATGGAAAGGTAAGGATGGTAATGGAATGGGAGCTAGAGTGGCCTGGTCGGATGTTATGCAAAGGTTGAACGAAGTGACTAAGGCACGAGCTTCGTGTCTAATTTCTCTTTTCCTTTACTAGAGAATACGTATAAGATTCTCCTCGATGTCACGTTATTAGGTTACTAAATAAAGTATTACTTCTAATTTATATATATCTTTTTTAGGAAAATTCAAATTCAATTGGAATTCAAATTTCTTAACCACGATCCCTTAGGCTATCAAATAAATCCTAGCCTTAACCCACTTAACCACCCCACGAAAACAAAATTAAGGCTAGTCATGGTCGCAGAATTGGGGGTCATTAGACTGACCAGACAAGAAGGTAGAATCATGTCTTTGGAATGGGCGGTGTGGTGTTATATCAACGACACTTTGCCGTTCAAGCTAGTAAATAAACTATGTAGAAAAGTGTTTAAGGAAAAGATAAATATGAAAACAAGGTAGAGATATAAGTGGTAAAGAAGTGGAAGAATGATCAGAAATAGTGGAATGAAAAGTTGAGCATTTGGTAATGTAAAATGTGCAAGTCTTTAGTTTTAGGTGGCTAGCGATTACTTGTGGAGGAAATGTCAGCAGATATCATGAGACGGATATTATACTTATATATTCACACCACGTAGTTATGGTGGTCCTTAGAAATTACAAATTTTTATATGATGTGCTCACTAGGTTATATTTGATGTAGTCCGTAATATCTTGACCTAGGACTACCAAATCATCCTTGAGTTGAATGACTTATGTTAGCCAAGGAGTCGATATTCATGAAGGTTCGAGTCGGGTCAAGTTTTGTTGATTCGACTAATTCAGCAAATGTGGTTATTTAGTTGGCCTAGCGATGAGGGAATAAACCGGCCGGGTTGAACTAACCCATAGAAAACTTCTAGTCAATAATGTGTGTATCGGCTGACCATGCTCGATTGATGTGGACTGAGTCCAATCTATCTCTTGAAAATTTTGGTTTTGGTCTAAGCCAAAATTTGATCAATATAATCAATTAATATCGCGGGGCATGTAACAACAAGCTTTTAGGGAAACATTAATCCATTCCTAATCTTGTGAGAACAAATAATGAAAAATCGAAATGCTTGTGTTTAGCTTATGATTAAAAACTGCCATACATGGTGGTGGACGACTTGAGTCTTTATCTCCATTTCACACTGTAAGAAAAGTTTAATTGAAAACTTTTACTTTCCACTACCACGCCCTTAGAACTCAAGCATTGCGTGTTGTTAACATTATTTCGCACTTAAAACAAGGGTTTTCTACAACCCTCCATCACCCATGCTCTTGTAGCCTTGTATCAGATATGACGTATATGGTGTAAATTTCATTTATCAACTTTTATATGATGTGATGGCGGGTTGAACTAACCCATAGAAAACTTCTAGTTAACGATGTGTGTATGGGCCGGCCATGCTCCAGGTTGAGTCCAATCTACCTCTTGGAAAATTGAGTTTACGTCTAAGCCAAATTTTGACCAATATAATCAATGTCGCAGCGCATGTAATAACAAACTTTTAGCAAAACATCAATCCATTTCTAATCTTGTAAGAACAAATAATGAAAAATCGAAATGCTTGTGTTTAGCTTATGATTACAAACTGCCATACATGTTGGTGGAAGAGTTGAGTCTTCATCTTCATTTCACACTGTAAGAAAAGTTTAATTGAAAACTTTTACTTTCCACTACCACGCCCTTAGATCAAGCATTGCGTGTTGTTAACATCATTTCGCACTTAAAACATGGGTTTTCTACAATCCTCCACCAACCATGCTCTTATAGCGTATATGGTGTAAATTTCATTTCCTGGTCAAAAACTAATGAAGCTTGTCTTATCGTCCAAAAAATTCCATGTTAAATAATAAGGTAAACTATAGCGACAGCAAGCTAAAAAACATTGAATCTTTCTTCTGGGCCACCACATACCACTTACCATGAATAGGTTTTAATTAGTTAGATTCATTTTGATTTCTGAAAATGTCTTCGTTGTTCGATTCGATTCATATAACTATTCTTTCCCAACCTTACACAGAGATGAATCCATCAAAATTTTCCCCTCTTTATGGAGATGGAATGCTCAGGCTTAAATGAGTCTTATGAAGTCTGGTTCTCTTAAGCCTTGGCTATTTGACTTGTTTGACAAGGCAAAGTCATGTGAAATTACGTGATACAAGAAAAAAGTGACTTTATGGTTACTCTTTTAACAAAAAATGACATAAAAACTAGGATTTATTATCCGGTTAGTCCCTTATTTTTGTCCGCATTGTCTAGTTGGTCTTTCATTTTTAAAATGATCATAGGTTAGTCCTTTATCTTTTACTTTTGTGTCACCGTACCGTTGGTCCTTTCGTCACTTTTCTAATGGTTTAAGCATGTGCAAAGCATGTGACTTTTTTTTTAAACAAGAACACTTCAAAAAACAACATAAATCTAAGCCGGGGAAAAGGATCCAAATCGGGGATGGATGCATATTGCAAAGAACTAAGCGAACAAAAAAGTGATGTACCATGGGGCATTTAGTTTAGTGGTATAATTCTCGTTTTAAGTTTTGAAATCAATTCTTATGCGTAACATTTTAAGTGATGTAATGACTTAGGCCTCTGTAACAAAATAAGCGCAAGAATGTAACAACTCAAGTTCAAAGAGAGAGCCCATTCCAAAAGACTAGTCTGTTAGGTGGGAGAACCTCTTGCACTTAAGAAATACCTATTGTGAGGGTGAGATTCCTATGTGGGATCATTAATTACAACCTCCCTTGAATAATAATAATAATAAATATTGATAATAATAATAAAAGAAAACAACGTGATGTGTTTTGGTATTTTAATCGCACAGTATAAACACAGAGGAAAAGCATGGTGAAAAAGGAATCAATTAGTGAACTTCTTTGTCGAGATTGCCATCTGACAAAAAAAAAAAGAAAAAAAAAAGGAACAACGATATTGCTTATTGAGATAATGAAGAAACTGTAAATTGTGTGTGTTGGAGAAATGGAGTCAACTGATGTACCATTTCATGATAAACGGTAGTCAAGCACTATCAAGAGTTTCAGGGCCTACCAGATCCTAACTGATGTAGGCCTTTATGGTGTCTGGTGCTGATCCACTTGTAGCAAAAAAGTTGTAGAAAGATTACATCGTTATCATTGTTACTTAGTGAGTTGTACACGCGTGCACTAGCTTTTTAACCTAGATGAATTAGCAATGAAATTAACTTATGATTAATTGATTAACGAGCTGCATATTGGAGTCAATTAGTGAAGATGCGATGAAATTCATGATCATTAATTAATTGATTGATGTGGTATAAAAATAATGCATTTGAGAAATGCATATTAAAGGTTTTTTTTTTTGGTCGGTATGCGTATTAAAATTGATGTTTGAAACTATGAATAATTAAATATGGATAGATAATATAAGATTAAAATTCAACTTATAAATAGATAATATAGAATTAAAACCCAATTCTAATATCATATTCGTTAACATAAAATCAACTTTACGTTGACTCAGTATAGCAAACACGGCTAGCTTTCGGTTTTGCATCACAACATATTTTTTCGAGTGAAATTTCAAAAGTATCATTGTCACCTCAGTGATGACATATGATATACTGAGTTTCCAAACAACAAAAATCAACAAGGTGGAGCCCAAAGTGACAATAAGGTCTCTATCTGTAATATCACAAGATTGTAAGGGCATTTTCATGGCTTTTCCATTATAAATACAACATAATCTTCACTACCAGAAACCTTACTCAGAAAACACTAGTTATAGCGTTAGTCTTTAAAACGCGTGAGGTACCAGACACAAACTCCTTGATCGTTTGGAACGACTATTGTTTTCAAATATTTTCGTAAGTTATATTTACTTTGGAAAAACAATGGGAAATTGCCTAGTTGTGCAGGTTAAGATTGTGAAGGTCATGAAAACAAATGGAAAAATTCTTGAATACAAGGCTCCTATCAAAGTTGAGCAAATCTTATCAGAATTTGCTGGTCATGCAATATCTGATAAGATTCCAGTAGTCCAGCATCTGTCTCCTGATGTTGAGTTGGTTGGTGGTCGTTTATACTATCTTTTGCCTCTTCCAGTTCCTCCGGAAAAGGTCGATAACACGCTGCTCAAGTTTTCCAAACCAGTCGTAGAAGTTGGACAAGGGACCGGAGTGGTAAGGATAAAGCTCGTGATCAGCAAGCAAGAGTTGCAGGCAATGTTAAGCAAAGGAGGGCTTTCAGTTGACGACATGGTTTCTCATCATCAGCTTCAGAAGAAACAAAGTGCCATCAGGTTGCATAACTCTGATAGTGATTATTCTGATGTGAACGGCAAAGGATGGAAACCTCTGCTGGAAAGTATACCTGAAGTAAACTAGATTATAGATATTTAATTTCTCAGAAGAAAAAAAAATGGAAAAGCAAAAGAGAGAGAGAGAGAGAGATAAAAGAAGGTTATAGATAGGCCAAATATAGGGTAAATTTCACACTGCTGCTAGAAATTACAGCCAACTAGCATATATCAAAAGATCCATATAATTTGTTTTTGGCTTGTATCGTGAAGAAAATCACGTATCTATTGATGGTTAAAAATTCATGTACATTAAAATTAGGCTTAATTAGAGCTATTATCGGCTTGCATCATAATGAAAATCGTAAGCGTAATAGCTTTTAATAGTTAGTCTTGGACCGTGATGTAAATCGCAGGGCCTAATGGCCGGATCTAATATGGAGATAGTGGGAGCTAATAGCTTTTAAATTTGTCTTACTTGTTTCAAAAGTGATACACTTAGTCCGAAAAATTGCAAACATTTTCAATTTAATCCTCAATCTTTGCACTTTTCTTTAGTTTTGTCCTAATTATTTCAAAAGTGATGAGCTTAATTCCACACACCAAAGTTTACAAAAAACATTAGTTTAATCCCCAACGTGAAATATCAATTTGTGGCCAACACATGAAAATTCAAGAAGGGAATAGTACATTGTTGAATATATTAAATAATACAATAAAGGCATTTCTAACAGTTTAAATTTTTAGATAAGGTGATCACTTAACATGGTATCGATACCATGTTAAATAACGGCGGATTTAGTGACAGAAATCTAATTTAGTGACGACCTAATTTGTGACGGGATTCCGTAGCTAATTAAATTTAGAGATGGAATAGCGACGTAAAACGTCTGTCGCCCTTTCCTGTTTTTCTTGTAATAATCAAAATTCAGGTACTAAAAGTGTTTGGGTTCAAAACTCACCTACACCCATTTAAAAAATATTAAAAATGTTTAAGTGTAAGGTTCAAAAACTAACTTCTCTTACACTTGCGGGCGTGTTGAATATAATAAATAATAAAATAAATTATTTTTTAATAATTTAAATTTTTAAATAAAATGATCACTTAACACATTACTTTTAAAAATAAATGGAACGAAGTCGAAAAAAATAGAAAGCGAATTTGGACAATTTATCACTTTGTGAATAGTGAAATCAAGAAGGGGAAGGCTGATGGGTCGGCTTTTGGTGGGTCCTAAAAATTTACACCGTTTATTTCTTTAACATCGAAAGGGCAACTAGTCTTTTTGCAATACTTGAAACAAAAAAAAGAAAAAACATAACAATTAGAAGAGCTCCCTAGGTTTGTCTTGCTACGATGATCGAAGAAAGCAGTAGCAAAGCGACCGTCATTAATGAAAGCAAGTCGTACCTAGAGCTGAGTTGCAGAGTTAGTGCGTCACAGAAGTTAGTGAGTCATATCCATATATATATATATATGTATAGTACGAGATTAGAAATTTCATTTTGAATCATCAAATTTATAGGACTGTTTTATATTTATTTTTATTTAAAAGGAGCACTAACTCAATATTATATTAAAAAAATTACAACAGTGTTAACTCAATAGTACGTTACATAGAAAGGATGATACAACCATCATAGATCTTCAAGAAAGAGGCAGAGAAAGGGTGAGTTGTTTTTGCCTTCGATTCAACAATTCAGCTCTGAATTGATAGATGTCCTTCAAGATGGTATAAAAACCCCATTTGTGAAGAGGGAATGGATGAAAACAAGAATGGTGCGATTAGAGGAGAAGTGTGTTGGTTACTGATAAAAACGAGAAAAAAAAGAAAATATCATTTGTGAATTTTAGAAAATGATCTTCACTATTGATTTACATGTACAAGTATGATATTTATAGTGTACAATTGAGCATGTGCTCTTATACCAGCTATGATACAGTTGTACATCAACTAATCTAATTTTGCTATTTGTAACTAATTCTAACAGCTCTGGCTATCATTTTCTTTCTGATGTGGACTGTGGTCAAGAGTCTTCGTGAGCTTATTTGAGCTTCTCTTATCAAACCCCCACAAGCTGAGTTGTGCCATGGCAAAGGGAAGCTTGGAACGCAGATGAGTAAACTTGGTTGTAGACAAAGCTTTTGTAAGAAGATCAACTGGCTGTTCAGTGGTGGTAATATGGGCAACACGAAGCTGTTTTGAAACCACTTGCTCACGGACAAAATGATAGTCAAGAGCAATATGCTTGGTGCAATTGTGGAAGACTAGATTCGCAGCCAAGGCAATGGCTGAAGCACTATCCACCCATAAAGTAGGTGTAACAACAGGAATATGCAAATCCTTTAGAACATAAGTGAGCCATTTAAGCTCCGTTGTAGTATAGGTCATCGCCCGATACTCAGCTTCCATGGACGATCGTGCAACAGTCGGTTGTTTACGAGAGCACCAAGATATCAGATTTGGACCAAGGAAGATACAATACCCAGTAATCGATCTGCGATCTAGCGGACAAGTAGCCCAGTCAGAGTCTGAGAATGCAGCTAGCTGAAGTGGTCCTGGCTTGAACTGTAAACCACAATGTATTGTCCCCTGAATATATTTGAGAATTCTCTTTAGAGCACTGTAATGAGACTGCAGCGGATTATGCATATGTTGACAAACATTATTTACCGCAAATTGCAAATCTGGTCGTGTCACAGTGAGATATTACAAGGCCCCAACAATGCTTCAAAAATGAGTAGGTGCGGAATATAGGGGATCGTTGTCCCGAAGTGAAGTGGCAGTTGATGAAGCAGGCGTAGGACTAGATGGCAATTCTGCATACCAGCACGTTGAAGAATATCAGCAGCATATTTAGACTGATGCAACAAGAGACTGGAGAATGTATGTTGCACTTCAATGCCAAGAAAGTATGACAGTGTTCCCAAATCCTTCATGGCAAAGGTTGTCTTCATATCTTGTACAAGATTAGATATTGCAGAGGTGCTGCTACCAATAATTATGAGATCATCAACATAGATTAACACAATAAGAGTAGATGTTGGTGAATTCTGAACAAATAAGGAGGTATCGGCTTTGCTGCAATGAAATCCTTTACTGATTAGAAAGGTAGACAGAAGTTGATACCACGCTCGAGGGGCTTGTTTAAGCCCATAGAGTGACTTATGCAGTTTACACACATAAGAAGGGTGTTGTGGATCTTCAAAACCTTGAGGTTGGACCATGAAAACCTCTTTTGCTAACGTACCATGGAGAAAAGCATTAGAAACGTCCAATTGCTTAATAGACCACTGTGACTGTAATGCCAATGAAAGCACAATTCGAATAGTTTGAGTCTTCACTACAGGACTAAAAGTCTCTTCGTAGTCAAGCCCATGAGTCTGATGGAAACCCTTAGCAACCAGCCGAGCTTTATAGCAAGCCACTAATCCGTCAGCATTCTTTTTAATCTTAAACACCCATTTGCAACCAATGAGTTGCCTCGAGGCAGGTAGAGGTTCTAAAGACCATGTCTGTTGGTGCTGTAAGGTAGTGTATTTATCTTGCATAGCTTTGACCCAGTGAAGGTTCTTAGCTGCTTCTTTGTAAGTAGAAGGCTCGGTTAAGGGTGGTTTTGTGTTTAAGGTTTGAGCAGTGTAGACTTTAGGTTTAATAGAGCCAGTCTGGGACCTTGTAGTCATAGGATGAGTGGGAAGAGGGGCAGAAGAAGGTGCAGTACAGGGAGTAAAACTACTAAACATTGGAGCTATGCTTGAGCTCTCATTACCTGAGGTACTAGAGTGGGGAGAAGATGATAATAATGGAGGAGGAGATGCAGGCTGTTGAGGTGCTGCACTAACTATAAGAGACGAATGACTAATTTTAGAGGTGTTAGAAGACTGAGAAGAATTAATATTGAATTGGGGAAGGAGATATGCAGAAGAAAGCAAAGGATTTCCTAGTGAATTATCTAAGGAAAAAGAAGTATTAGAAGAGACTAAAGGAAAAATATGTTCTAGAAATTTAACATGTCGAGAGACAGACACACCTGGTTGAGAGATCAAGACACTTGTAACCCTTGGTATTATTGCAGTATCCAATAAAGACACAGGGACTAGACCGAAGTTCTAATTTATGACTATTATATGGCTTGAGCCAAGGATAACATAAGCAGCCGAAGACTTTAAGGAGAGTGTAGTCAGGTAGGACTAAGTAAAGGCACTCATAAGGTGACTTATGATTGAGTAATGTCTTAGGAAGTCTATTTGCAAGGTGGTTAGTAGTACCTAATGCTTCCAGCCAGTAGGTGGTCAAAAAGTTAAGACTATCGCAAGAGAGCAAGCACGATTTCTATCAAATGCATATGTTTGCCCTCAGCTTTACCATTTTGCTGAGGTGTGTAGGGACAAGTAGTTTGGTGAGTGATGCCTAAACGCTGCAAGTAGTGTTTAAATTTGTGATTTAAAAACTCAGTGCCATTGTCTGTGCAAAAAACTTTAAGTGCAGCATGAAACTGTGTTTTTACCATAGAAACAAATGACTGAAAATAGTCAAACACATGAGCTTTAGACTTTAAAGGATAGATCCAAGAATATCAAGTATAGTCATCCAAAAATACAATGTAGTATCTGTAATTTTGGATGGATTCCTCTTTAGAGGGTCCCCAAACATCGGAATGCACAAGCTCAAAAAGATGAGTAGTTGCAGAATTAGACAATGAAAACGGAAATCGATGAGCTTTGGCAGTAAAACATGAATCACAAGCTAATTGTTTAGCACTAAGTACAGGAAAAAGAGAAGACAAGGATTGTAAACTAGTGCTAGAGGGATGTCCAAGTCTCAAGTGCCACAGTTGACCTTCAGACAGTGGAGATCCAGAGTGAAAGCAACTATGAATTTGCGGTCGAGCTGGAGGATTGCTTTGAGGGAGAGTATATAAGCCATTCTTACAGAGGCCCCTGAACAGGACTTGTTTGGTGGAATTGGCCAGAATAAGCACCCCCTTAGCATTAAACACAAGAGTGACATCATTGTCGTTAGCTAATTGAGACACAGATAGTAGATTGGAAGAAATTTTAGGAACAAATAGAACATTATTAAGTTTGAGAGGAGTAGAAGGAAGAGAGATAGTACCAGCTCATGTGTAGTTGATGGGAAGATTAGAGCCATTACCCACAGAAACAACATCAGTTCCATCATAGGACTGATAGGACGCAAGACTTGCCAAATCATTGGTCACATGAGAATTAGCACCGGAGTCTAAGTACCACGCAGTGTCAGGTGCAGAAGGAGCTTGGAAATGTGCTGTTAAGGCTTGTTTCCAGGTTGATTACTAGGATATTTGGAATGATCAAATCGATGCCAGCAGTGCAATGTGATTCGGTTTTGCACAAATCTGATAGTAAACCTTCTATAAGCTATCATTGGGCTTGAATTGAAGATTCTGAGTGTACTGATTTCGCGAAGAACCTTGTGGACTGTAATTAGTAGCAAATCCTCCTTTGTTACCTCTTCCACCTCGATAAAAGGTATTTTTTCCACGTCCTTTTTGCGAATTAGACTGAAAATTTCGCTGAACATTTAAGGCAGTGTGAAGTTCTCCAGACAAAGCATCAGTGTTAGCAACTGATTTGAGAGATTGAAGATGAAGTTCTTCATATAAAAGAAGACTAGAGAGTTCAGAAATAGTAACTGGATCTTTTCGAACACGAATGGAGGATCGAATAGATTCATACTCTGTCGGCAGTCCTTTGAGTATATACAACACCAAGTCATCTTCATCAACAGTGGTAGAGACACTAGCGAGGCTATCTGTAAGAGTTTTAACCTGATCAAGGTAACATTGCATGATTTGCGAGCCTTTTGTGAGCGTGTAAAACTTCATCTTAAGCTGATGAAGATGAGATTGTGAGAGAGATTGAAATCGCGCTTCCAAAACATTCCAAATCTTAGTTGATGTCTCAAGATGAAGAATTTGAGGGAGAACTGGAGATGAAATTGAAGCGCAAAGACAGGACTGCAAATGTTGATCAGTTAACATCCATTGATCATATGCTGGATTTGACTCAATCGTACCGTCAGCTTTCTTGAGCTTCGGTGGTGGACATGGTTGATCTCCAGTAACATGATCAAGAAGACGATTTGCATTGAGAATGCGTTGTACTTGAGCTCGCCAAACAGTGTAGTTTGAGTTATCAAGCTGAATACGAACCAGCGAACTACAATTTTGTATCAAAAGCTTCAATCCAGACGGTAGATCTGCGTCGTCCGCCATTGTTGAGAGCTTGAAAAGCTTTAAAAAAAAAAAAAGAGAAGGATCTAGAAGACAGTTATGTCTTATTCAGGGCTCTTGATACCATGATAAAAACGAGAGAAGAAAGAAAATATCATTTGTGAATTTTAGAAAATGATCTTCACTACTGATTACAAGTTTGATATTTATAGTGTACAATTAAGCACGTGCTCTTATACCAGCTATGATACAGTTGTATATCAACTAATCTAATTTTGCTATTTGTAACTAATTCTAACAACTCTGGCTATCATTTTCTTTCTGATGTGGACTGTGGTCAAGAGTCTTCGTGAGCTTATTTGAGCTTCTCTTATCAGTTACCAATCTCAGGCATTTGATTTCAAAAAGCAGAGACTGAAATGGGAAAGACAGCTGTGAGCCAAATTTGCAAGTCATATAGATTAGAATTTGATATTTGTGGAGCACCAACCGTATGGACTGTCAACAGTTCGGATGCAATAGTTGCCGCTTCCATTTTGAGTGCAATTAATATGAGAAAGACAACGAGTTGGAGTTCCAGAAAAGCAAACGCCCAATAATAAAAAGTAAAATGGAAGACAATCACAATCTCCAGGGCAGTCATACCCGCTAAATGAATCGCAAAGTTGACCATCACAACCAGCATGCGCCTTGGGGAAAATTACATCTGCATATGATATTTCATGTTTGGTTAGTGACCATATTAGACTAATATATGTGCTAATGTGTGTATCTATGAGAGAGAGAGAGAGAGAGAGAGAGAGAGAGAGACTAACATGATGCAACAAGTGCAAGAACCACTAGAGAAATTAGCTTCGTCATTTGGCATATGGTTTGTAGCTGTGACCACTTGATCAAATTTGTTGAAATTATATTATGTTGGTTGGTTTAGTTGCTGGCATTGGAAACATTTATAGGCAGAACCAAAGAAGTTGACTTTTATAACTGGATGGGCATATTGTAGCCGTAACTGCATATGGACATGAAAATCGATTGTAATTAAGAATATTTTTGCCGTAATTGCCGTTATTAACACTTTGTACATTATTTCATTGTTTGTATGTATGGTATAGCCGGATGATGATCAGTTGTGTTTGACGAATTATCAGGAACTAATATTCGGCCTTCGCTCGTTGGTTTGCCTTAAAAAACTTTTTTTCTGGAAAATGTTTACTTAATTTTTCGGTGTCTTGTAATATATAAAATTGGTCAACTAGCTAGAAAACATATTCAAACAAAGAAAAATGTGTAGTTAAGTAGGGTGCACACTTCGGCATCGATGGGGGTAAAATAAAATTAAGAAAAATGTGCGTGCATATAGGGGTGGAGGTACATGAGGTCGAGTAGGGGCTGCAACCCCTACTGACCTAGATAAATGTTAAAAAAATTATTTATTTTTAAGGAAAAAAAATTAATTATCTATATATGTATTTTTAATTAAAAAAAATTAATTTGCCGTCACTGAAAATAAATATCTATATAGTTGAAAATTAATTTATTTTTGCTCCCACTGAGGAGAATTTCTAGATTCGTCCCTGCATGTGTATGTGAGTATTAAAATTTCTCATCGAAAACCGTTTTCTACCATGCCAGTTAAATATTAGAAAATATTTTTTACTGTAATAACCAAACACTAGAAAATACTCTATTATAGAGAAATTTTTTGGCAAATATTTTTCACTTCTTAGTTATATTACGCAAACAAAAGGAGCCTAGACAAACTAATATCAATTCAGCTAAGTATATAAACAAAATTAGACGAATGAATATAACTTCTAACAATATATCTAATCTTGACCAAAATAAAATAAAAATAGAACAGCATATATGATCACATCTTATAAGTGAAGAATTTTTAACTACCAAAAGAAAAAATGAAGAATAAAACTTTATATAAATGATGCTTCATTTAACAGATCAACGAAACAAGTTCCCACATCTGGGAAGCCAGGTAGAGCCACATTCTAAACAAGCCATGTTTAGAATGTTTTATTTCTTTTGCATTCGTGTGCATGAATCCAAATGGAAAATTTATCGAAATTCCCCAACATAGCTAAAAACTTTTGTATTCAAGTGCTAAAACTGCAAACAATAGAAAGACCAAAATGTTGCGAAACTCCAGACCCGCAAGCGCGATTAGTGTTATAGGCATAAGAAATAATTACTTGGGTCTTTTTTCTACTGGCTTAAAATGGTTAACCCAAATTATTCTTTATACCCATAACACTTACTTATAAACCACACAATCACACTAAACAATAAATTAATAACCTTAATTTTTTATATTCTTACTATAAACAATGAATTCGAACAACAATTATACAAAAAACGCATGTGGAACTAGATTATGAGGCTCCAAAGTAGGCTACTTAAGAAGGTTTAGTAGTTCTTATTTTTGGGTTTGATTTTCTCTCTTTTTCATGAACTCATGTGATTCATGTTCCACATCATTCCCTCTCACTTGAGAAAAACTCACCCTCAAGTTAATGCTTGGATACATCGGATCCTCTTGCATAAAGTACTCATACAAGTCTGTGAAATTGAAGGTCCACAAGATATGGCAAGATTTACATTTCACTAGTTCTGATAGCCTTCAAACTATAAAACTTTTTAATCCATGTATGCATCATCTGCCTTTTGAATTTCGACCATATGACCATTTTTTATATTCAGTACTCCCAAAGAACTTTCAAAAGTAATAAGACAATATATCTCATATTGTTCTACTTTTACTTTTTTTTGGTTTCCACTCAACTGGATTATGTATTCATATAGGAAACAATTTGAAGCATCAATCTCTACTCCAAATTCTACATGTTTTCCTAGAAGCTGCTGATATTCAGGTTCCTTGAATAGTGATGAAAATTTTGCATCGGACTCGACTCCTTTGTCCAGAGACACAATAGGAATGATCTCTTTACACCTTTTCATTATGGGTTGCTCATCTTTTGGATATGTGCGTACTTTAAATGTATACGTATTTTAGTTTGAAAAATCTATTCCGACTAGTCTATTACTTTTGGTCTTCAAAATCATTTAACTCCTATAAGTCCACTAATTAACTTAATTTGATTTATAAAATGATATTTGTATTGTTAAGGGAAATTTGCGCAAATGGTCCCTATTGTTTCCTAAAATTTTATATTCATCCCCATCGATCAAAATTAGTCAATTTAATCCCTATTATTTTCTAAGAATTTTAAATTCATCCATATTGTTCAAAATTACCAATTTAGTCCCTATATATTGTTTTCAAAAATAATTTCAATTTAGTCCCTTCCTAAATTGGCTAAATTGAATTTTTTTTAGAAACAATAGGGACTAAATTAATTTGTTTTGGGAATGGACTAAATTAGCTATTTTTGAATAAAAATGACGAATTTAAAATTTTAGAAAAAATAATAAGGTCTGTTTGTGCAATTAATTTTTCTTATTGTTTACACGTTGTGTGTTATAAATCTAATAAAAAAAATTCTAAATCCACCCCTTATTTACCATATCATAATTTGTTAATAGTTATTTTTGCTGACAAGTTAATTTATTAAATTTCACACTTAGTCCCTATTGTTTACATTTTTTTTCAAGTTGGTCCTTAATGTTTCAAAAAAATCATATTAATCCCTAATATTTACAAAGTGATTTAAAATGGTTCCTATTGTTCAAAACTAGCCAATTTAGTCTCTAATATTTCTCATAAAATTTAATTTAGTCCCCAAATAAGGGTCAAGTGCAGGGACTGAACGCAATTTTTTTATAAAATAATAGAGACTAAATTAATTTTTTTTTTTAAAATAAGAACCAAATTGGTTAAATTTGAATAATAGGGATAATTTTGAATAACTTTAGTAAACATTAAAGACCACTGTAAATCTTTTAAAACATTAAAGACTACATTGAAAAAATATATAAACAATAAAGATTAAGTGCAAAATTTACCCATACCAGATACATGGTATGTATGTGTGTTGATATTAAGGCCCCATAGTATATCTGCTCGTATATGTTTGTTGTCCAACTATATGACGTCATTGTCTTCATAAGCCTCGCACAATGACAAATATATATAAAGGTACATATAGTCGCAAAAGCAAAATCTTCCACCAAAAATTAAACTTTATTAACAAAATGAATAATGGTAAACATATCATACTTCACATAATTTGTCTAAAGTGTACGAACAAGCGTCCATCTCTATCTCTTTAAGCCACTAGTACTAAATAAATATTCTTTTTAGAAAAAAGGCCACGAAACTATCACAGATATCTCAGTGGTACTATTAGTTCAAATTCTTTCAGAAGTGAATGGTGTCAATCGGACGTTTAACATGTAGTCTCACGATCGGATATGTATTACTTCCCGCAAGTTGTGTAGTACTTTAATTACAATTTTAGTTCTTTTTTTTTTTAATGGTTGCATACTGCGGTACACTATAGAATATTAAAGGAACATATTTTATGCGGTATCTTAAAAAAAAATTAGAGACTAAATCTGTAATTGCATTACCACAAGAGATAATATAGACTTTCGACAAATTACGAAATGTTGGTGTTATTTTCCTATAAAAGAAAAAATGTTGGATCCGGCTATTCTAACTATATGACACTACATCATGTGAGTTTGACCAAGATGAGAGAGCTATTTGGATTTGACTAAATTTTTTTTCTGTAAAGTAATCAAGAAATAGAATAAGAAATTAGAAGATACAACAAACTCGAAAGAGTGACATATAAATAAATAATAAAAAAAAACCCACTGTAGTTGTCCAAGTACACAAAATCAACAAATGATGAAGGATAAATAGCACAACAGCCTCTTATAGTTAGCCGAAAGTGTGCAACACCCTCTATACTTTTAAAAGTGAACCGGACTCCTCTTATGGTTTGAAAAATGTAGGACTATAGCCCCTTCTGTCAAAAAAACTGTTACTTTTGACAGAGAGTGTGTTGTACGCATGTTAAATGCAATTATTCATATTTTTTTGCCTAAATTGTTACTTTTTGGATAAAAATACCCTCACACACATATATATATATATGTATCTTATAATACATATATATGTGTGTGTGTGTTTTTTCACCCTGATAGAGATCATTTATCATCTTATGTTGTAAATGTCTTCTACTACTATAAAAGGAAAACACTTAAAAATGTTCATCAGTTGGTCCGATTATAACATGAGGTAAATTCCACATCTCATGGAAGGACCGATCTATCTGACATTTTTAAAAAATTTCTATGATAAAGTCTAGAGTTAAACTAACGGTTCAGTTGCCAGATGCATCAGGCTTTCAAACATATGGCGCGTGGAACTCACCCTTTCATTCTAATACTTCCAGTTAAAACATTTTCTGCATCTACTACAAAGTTGCTTTTGCTTTCACTCTTGGTTAGAGTCTCACTGATACTTTTTCATACGCTGTATAAAAATTAAAAAAACCTATAAAAAAAACACAACAACAACAACAACAAATTTCACATGTAACAAGAATATTGTCACTCTCCGAGCACAGACCCTTAGGTCTGTAGGCGAGACTAGTGTTGTAACCACAAGAAAATAATAACTTGATCTTCTTTTCTACTGGCCTAAAATGGTTAACCCAACTTATTCCTTATACCCACAATACCTACTTATAAACTACTCACAAACACTATATTCTACTGATATAGGATATTACACATATTCTTCCGTTAAGGACCTGACGTCCTCATCAAAGGCACACATACCTGGACGAACCATGCATCAAATGATTCTAGAGGTGGCTCTTACAGGTTAAAGAAGTGGCTCTCACCATTTCCTTAGTATAGAATTTTGTCCCGCAAAACACTTAATTTTCGGGGCGTGACAAATACTTTAAGAAATATGTATTTTTGGGTGTAGATTTCTTGTTTTCAGTGTCACGCTCCAAAATTTGTCTATAACAAATGTTCAGAATAGAAACTTCCTTCAGAAGCCAGCAAAACACTAAACCATTTAATAAACGTCCCAAAATAAAAGGCAAAATATCTCAGCATCTTTCTCGAACGAACTGTTATCAAATGATTCAAATTAGGTCTCTTAATAACTAAAGAAATCAACGGTCGCATTGTTCAATAGATAAAAATCGAGATAGAATACAAAAGAAATTCCTAATATAACTAAGTCTTAAACTAAACGAAAGCAACTAAGTAGTCTAATGTAAAATGTGCAAGTCTTTAGTTAGGAGAGTGGGGGAGTTAGCGGTTACTTGTGGAGGAGGTGTCAGTAGATATCACGGAACGGATATCAGACAACTCATGTGTTCATATTGCATGGTTGTGGTGATCCTTAAAAATTACAAACTTCTATATGATGTGATCGCTAGATTTGGTCTAATCAGTAATGTCTTGACCTAGGACTACCAAATCATCCTTGAGTTGGATGCCTTTTTTTTAGCGTTGGCCTAGCGATGAGGGAATCGGGTTGAACTAACCCATAGAAAACTTCTAGTTAATGATGTGTGTACGGGCCAGCCATGCTCGATTGGTGTGGGTTGAGTCCAATCTATTACTTGGAAAATTGGATTGAAGTTTAAGTTAAATTTTGACCAATATAATCAATGTCGCGGCGCATGTAATAACAAACTTTTTAGCAAAACATCAATCCATTTCTAATCTTGAAAGAACAAATAATGAAAAATCGAAATGCTTGTGTTTAGCTTATGATTACAAACTGCCATACATGTTGGTGGAAGAGTTGAGTCTTTATCTTCATTTCACACTGTAAGGAAAGTTTAATTGAAAACTTTTACTTTCCACTACCACGTCAACATCATTTCGCACTTAAAACAAGGGTTTTCTACAATCCTCCACCACCCATGCTCTTATAGACTTGTATCACATATCACGTGTATGGTGTAAATTTCATTTCCTGGTCAAAAAATGAAGCTTGTCTTATATGATAACATTTATTGTCCAATAAATTCCATGTCAAATTATAAGGTAAAATATAGCGACAGCGGGCTAAAAAACGTTGAATCTTTCTTCTGGACCACCACATGCCACTGACCATATGAGTAGGTTTAATTAGTTGGATTGATTTGATATCTGAAATTGTCTTAGTTGTTCGATTCGATTCATCTAACTAATCTTTCCCAGCGTTACACAGAGATGAATGTGGAAATTCAAATTCATTTTTCCCCTCTTTATGGAGATTAAATGCTCAGGCATAAATGAGTCCTTTGAAGTCAACCACTGACCCTTTGGTCTAGTGGTATCGTTTTGCCTTTAGATGCGAGAATTTTTAAAATTTATTTTTGTGTATAATATTTTAAATGATGTAAACTAACTTAAATCTCTCTTGAATCGAAAAAAAAAAAAGGAAGAGAGTCTTATGATCAAGTCTAGTTCTTTTAGCCTTCGCTATTTGACTTGTTTTCCGGGGCAAAGTCATGTGAAATAACATGATACAAGAAAAAAAGACATAAGGGCTAATTGTGTCACTACTATAAAGTTAAAAGATTTAAATATAGTGAAATAAGATCTGATTTAGTTTGATTTAGTTTAATCATTTTCAGAGGGCGACAAGGTCTATCTAAGCTGTGGAAAGGATGTGTATTGCAAAGAATAAAGCCAACAAAAAAGTGATGTAGGTATTTGGTCTAGTGGTATGATTGTTGTTTTAAGTGGAATAAGTTTTAAAATCAATTCTTATGTATAATATATATTCTGATTGATATACAATGACTTACATCTCATTTGAATAATAATAAATAAATAAAACATAGTGATGTGTTTTGGTATTTTTGTTAACACAGAGGAAAAGAATGGTAAGAAAGGAATCAATTAGAGAACTTGTTTGTCCTAACCGACCATCCGAAACACATTTTTGACGATATTGCACCATCTGACAAAAAAAGAAAACGAAATTGCCTATTGAGATGAAGCTACTGCAAATTGTGTGTGTTGGAGAAATGGAGTCAGCTGATCGTATACAATTAGGAACGGAGCCAAAAATTTAAAGTTGAGAAAGTCAAAATTCAATCAAAAATATTATTTAACAAAAATTTGAAATTGAAAAGAGCTGAATATTTTATTTTTTAAAATATTACATATATTTTTATAAACCAAAATAAATATTACATATATTTTTTAAAAAAAACAAAATTTGGGGAGAGGGCGGGACCACCCCGACCCCTCCTTAGTACCGCCCCTGTTACCATTTCATGATAAACAGTAGTCAAGCACTAGCAAGAGTTTCAGTACTGCCTACCAGATCCTAACTGATGTATTCCTTTATGGTGTCTGGTGGTGATCCACTTGTAGCAAAAATGTTGTAGAAAGATTACATAGTTATTATCATTATTGTTACTTAGTGAGTTGTACATGCGTGCACTTGCTTTTTGACCTAGCCGAATTTGCAATGAAACTCATGATTAATTGATTAGGGAGCTGCATATTAGAGTATATTAAAGGTGAAATAAAGTTTATGATTAATTAATTGACGAGTTGCATATCAAAGTCTTTGTTGAAGATATAATTACTGAATGACAGGGTACAAAAACAATTCATTTGAAAAATACATATTATAGTTGATGCTCGAAACTATGAATGGTCGAACATGAATAACATGAATAAATAACATTAGATTAAAACTTAACTCTGATATCCCATTAGTTAACATGAAATCAACTTTACGTTGACTCCGTGTAGCCAACACGGCTAGCTTTCGGTTTTGCATCACAACATGTGCTTTCGAGTGAATTTCCAAAAGTATCGTTATCACCTCAGTGATATATGACATATGATACTGATCGAGTTGCCAAACAACAAAAATCAACAAGGTGGAGCCCAAAGTGACAATAAGGTCTTTCTGTAATATCACAAGATTGTAAGGGCATTTTCATGGCTTTTCCATAATAAATACAACGCATAATCTTCACTACCAGAAACCTTACTCAGAAAACACTAGATATAGCATTAGTCTTTAAAACGCGCGAGGCACCCGACACAAACTCCTTGATCGTTTGAAACGATTATTGTTTTCAAACATTTGAAAAAATTATATTTACTTTAAGAGAACCATGGGAAATTGCCTGGTTGTGCAGGTTAAGATTGTGAAAGTCATGAAAACAAATGGAAAAATTCTTGAATACAAGGCTCCTATCAAAGTTGAGCAAATCTTATCAGAATTTGCTGGTCATGCAATATCTGATAAGATTCCAGTAGTCCAGCATCTGTCTCCTGATGTTGAGTTGGTTGGTGGTCGTTTATACTATCTTTTGCCTCTTCCAGTTCCTCCGGAAAAGGTCGATAACACGCTGCTCAAGTTTTCCAAACCAGTCGTAGAAGTTGGACAAGGGACCGGAGTGGTAAGGATAAAGCTCGTGATCAGCAAGCAAGAGTTGCAGGCAATGTTAAGCAAAGGAGGGCTTCCAGTTGACGACATGGTTTCTCCTCATCAGCTTCAGAAGAAACAAAGTGCCATCAGGTTGCATAACTCTGATAGTGATTCTGATGTGAACTGCAGAGGATGGAAACCTCTGCTGGAAAGTATACCTGAAGTAAACTAGATTATAGATTTAATTTCTCAGAAGAAAACAAAAAGGAAAAGCAAAAGAAAGATAGAGATAAAAGAAAGGCTATAGATAGGCCAATCTAAACATTGTAACGACATGCAATTCAAAACGGTCATCGGACTGTGGAATTCAAATATGAGGTGGATTTCACACTTATGTGATCCTCTCATAGCCCCACGAGTCCGATGGCCGTTTTGAAGAGCAATGCTAGTGTAACCTCTTACTAACAGTACCCTTGAAGGTACCACAATATATAGTTCTAATTTCTTTCCCATATATGGGGGTTTCTTTTCTTCCCTTTTAACAGAAAACTGAGAAATCTGCAGCAAGAAATTACAGCAAACTAGCATATATCAAAGGATCATATATCCATATAAATTTTTTGGGCTTGCATCGTGAAGAAAATCACAAGTCTATCGATGGTTAAAAATTAATGTCTATTAAAATTAGGCTTAAAATATATTATCGGCTTGCATCATAGTGAACAAAGTAAGCGTAATAGCTTTTAAAAATTATTGCTTGCAATGAAGGATAAACTGACTACAAAGCAAAAGCTCATCCCTTGGGGTATACAAGTGGATCCTAATTGTCTCCTGTGTAATATGTATATGGAATCAAAGGAGCATTTGTTCTTTGAATGTGGGTTTTGCAAACGAGTGTGGTGGAACATGATGTGGCTCACACAGGTCACTACTAGAATTTGCAAATAAGATTCTTGTGTTAAGTGGATGTTGATTTTCTGCAAGAAAAAGTGTCTACAAGCCAGCATCATTGAAACAATATTTTGTGCAACTGTCTATCAAATTTGGCAAGAGAGGAACCTGAGACTCCACAACAACGGAGCAAGAACAGAAGATCAAGTACTTAATAAAATTAGAACGGACATTAGCGCTAAATTCGACAGAAAGTCCAAATTTCGTCGTATAAGTACTAACGTAAATATTTGTAAGGTATGAAAATCCCTTTACTGATTGAGAAAAAAAAATTATTGTCTTGGACCATGATGTAAATCGCAGGGCCTAATACCATGGCCGGATCTAATATGGAGATAGTGGGAGCTAATAGCTTTTAAATTTGTTCTAATTGTTTCAAAAGTGATGAACTTAGTCCTTAAGATTGCAAACATTTTTAATTTAGTCCTCAAGCTTTACACTTTTCTTTAGTTTTGCCCCAATATTATTTCAAAAGTTAATTCCAGACCAAAGTACTTCACAAAAAAATTTAGTTTACACTTTTCTTTAGGTTTGCCCCAAGGGGCCATAGGATCTTGACTCCATTCCTGTGTGTTGGGAAAGTCTTTTGGCTATGCTCTGAATACTTTAAAAATTCTAAAATGCATTAAGTCACTGTAGCCAAATTCTTTTATCATTTTTCTGTTATTTAGTGCAGCAATTTTTTACTGCATTTTCTTTTTTGGTCAAAAATTTACTTCATTTCAAAAGTTAAAAATCTGACCTTTAAGCTGCATGCATTTTCTTGTATTTGGTTTGTTCATCGGACTTGTCCTGTTCCAGTCGAAATTTCAGTTTAGAACTAAGGCTAAGTCGACAGTGAGAGTGATCCTTGGGCTTGTAAACCCTATAATAATATGTGCTACGTGAAATGCATTCATTTGTTAAATTGCCACCTTATCTAAAAATTGAAATTATTTGAGTGAAGTTTATTATATTTATTTATTGTCTTCAACACTATTTACTAATATTATTCCAAATACACTAGTTTCTTTTTTTTTTTTGTATATATTTTTTCCCTCCTATTTCTTAAGGGAATTGCATACTAATTCTAGTTTTGTTTGATAAAAGAAAATCCATAAAGCATAAAAATGTTGGTCTTGCTAGTTGTGCAAAAAAAATTTGAAGTTAGTAGAAGTTGCAAACCACTACCTTATATACACATCCACCCTTGTTGAGTACCATTGGTCTTGCTAGTTGTTTAATGCATGTTTCTGTTACTTCTTATATAATTTATTACATTTTAGATAAAAAGCTGCATTTTAAAAGTTATTGTTTGACATTTAGCTGCTTTTGTGACTGAGGATCTTTTCACAATATGATGATGATATGAGCGAAATTTAATAATTACGATTGTTAATTACAACTGTGTTATTAGTTCGCTTATGAACAAATTCATTCCCGCATCTGTGGTGTAGTTTACAAAATCAGTTATTGGTACTAATCAAAATTGCACTTAATTAATCATCAAGCACTCTTCTATATATATAGAGGAAGAAAGAGAAAAGTAACAAATCCAACATAATAAGGAACATAATTTATTCCATTTACTCACTAATATATAATAGAATCATATTCTCCAAAGAGATAAATATCCTCCGTCAGACAACTTCATCACCAATTATAATATCATTTGCCTCCTGGGCTGAAAGGGAAAAAAAGAAGAAGAGAAAAATAACAGTTAGAACAATGATTCCCACAATTTTTCATGTATATTAATATAAACTAATAGAACACACACACACACACAGAGATCTATATATAGATACAAACGCCCAAGTTTTATCAAATTATTACTTAATTACCAAAAAAAGATTATCAAATTATTATAGTATTTTATGACATGGGGACTAGGGGTGGGTTAGAGTGTGGAATGAAAAAAGTTTTTATGACTTAAAGCACATGAAAACATTGTTACAATCTTTATAACTAATTTTTTTACATTGATTGAAAATATTTTTCAATTCACTTATTTTACAGAAAGAATTGAGAGTGCTTTATTTTTCTCTTGAAAAATATTGTACAACCTACAGTGACTTAAATACTGCAAAACTTTCCAAAACCTATGGTAGCTAATAAATTTATACAGAAGATCAATTAGACCCCTAATTAAGGATGACGACAATTTACATTAAATTAAATTGACCCAAAATTAAGGAAGGTAAATCATCGTATCATTTACCGTCCTACCAAACTATTTTGTAAGGAAATATTTTACGGCAAACAAACGTAATCACATTTATACGTACTGAAAGAGCAAAAAGGTTAAAAGATAGCAGTATGGGCAATGATTCCCGTACTGCTTCATGCAGTAATATAAACTATATTAAAAAAATATCAAAATAAAAGTTATTAAATTATTACGGTAATTAAAATTTTAAGAGAAGAACATATGTAATTGTATTTACTCATTTCGGCAATGGATTGCAGGATTGCAACCCCGGTTGTAGCGGTTGGCCTTGGGACCTACTCGGCAAAGATAAGAAGCACCATGGTGGTAGCATGGGATTCTGTCGTGGTCTAACGCGCCGTAGCCAATATGTGGTGTCTGTTGTCTCATGTCGTTGTTACCTTCATACGACCTCGGTAGTGGTGCCGAAGGGTTGAGAAATCGATTTACTGCTAACAAGAATAAATTTAGAATTTTTGTTGAACGGAAACTAAAATACCAAACTTAACATTTGGAAAGAAAAAATTTATTTTAATCCGTGAAGAATATGATAAAGTATAAAATAGGTCTCTGCAAATTTGAAAATTCTTTTGCGGATTCCTACACTTTAATTTCGTTTGTGATTTTTGATTAAAGAAAGGATAATGTGCTGAAATACCATTGTTTCCCTTACTTGCAATGTGATGTGGTGGAAAGGAGTTTTGGCAAAAATAAAAAAATAAAAAAAAATACATGCACACGCATACCAAATTGATGATGAGAGTTATTGAGAATAATGATGATTATTCAATCACTTTCACAGTTGTAGTTTGACGAAAGTGAGATTCATCTGAAATATAGAAGATGAAGATGATGATGACATTTTTTTAATTGTATGTAAAGGAAAAAGCATGAATTTTCAGATAATAATGTGAGAAATAAGCTTGTGAAATTGGTTTTATATAATCCGTTGTCAGAGTCGTCTCAAACAATTTGAAAATTTTGGGCGATCATCTAAATGAGGATCTTAATAATTAAGTTTTTTTTCAATAAAAAAAACTCTAAATTTTCTATTAAAATAATCACTACAAATAAAAAAAAATCAAAATTAGAATTATAAAATAGCATAATATTACAAGTTAACAAAAAGATAGACCTATATAAAATTTATTTTTCTTACCTCTTGGCCTCAATTAAAGAACATTAGTCTATGATAGACTTTTGTCTTTTAAAAAAAAAAAAAATTCTTTAAATTGGGGCCCTTAGGCACAGGCCCAAGCAGCCTATAGCTTGGGCCAGCCCTGCCCGTTGTCCAACTATCCATTGGATCACTTTTTTTTTCTTTTTTAAATTAATTCTCAACTTGTGCATGAAGCAATATATGAAAATTTGCAACCATAACAAATAAGTTGATCCTCATCACATTATACATAAGAGCAAAAATTGTATTTCAGCACAGTGTCCCTTCTTTAGTCAAAAATCACAAACAAAATTAAAGTGCAATGACCTATGAAGGTATATTTTCAGATTTACATGGATTTTTTTGAGACTTTCAATATTTTTTAAAGACTAAAATAACTTTTACTCATTTAACACATAATTATACTGATTAATATTTTATACTAAAAATACATTAAAAATATGCATATATATATGTCAAAAAAAAAAAAAATACCTTCACGGTCATCTCCGTTGACGACGTAAGCCGACGGCGGTAAGGCTGAGAAGGTGAGAAAGCCAGCTTTTGTTAAATCCGTGGAGTAGGGTTTGAGGTGGTTGTGCTTATTGTGGAATTGATCATCCATGGATGCACTTATGGTTGGGAATGGAAGCATGAAGTAGATGAGTGCATTGACCCAAAAACAATAGTAAAAGAGTGGAAATTTCGCGAGGAAAGCAATTGCCTTTGCCATTTTTGTTTCTCGATCGTGTGTTATGGGAGAGACAAAGAGTGGGAGAGATTTTGATGTTGCATGAAAAGTATAAATATATATATATAAGAATGTGAATAAAGGACGAATTTATCTCTCGCATTAATTATAATTGAGGAACATATTGTAGTAGTTACTATTAAATTTTACCATAACTAATATAATTCACATTTGGATTAATGATGTAGATTCTAAATTTAAGTGTTTTGCAATTACTAATTTACCTTAGTTATTCTACTTTGTGGTGTTTTTTTATTTCTGTGTGTTTCAATTTACTGATTTTGGTTCATTAATTACTTTTGTCCACCGATTTTTTCTCTTACTTATTCAAAGTTGCTATTTTATTATTCCGATCCTTTTTTTTTTTTTTTTTTTTCTATTTTGAGGTTCAGGGGTATAGCTATTTGAGATACCAGGGTTGAAACTTCATGGGCAGAGGGGAAAAGAAAAAAGAAAAAAAGTAGTTGCCTATTTTACATTGTTATCGTGAATAGTCTTCATGGCAATTACTATGATTTAACCAAAAAAAAAAAAAACCTTAAATGCGGCTAGAACTCGATCTTTATTAAAACAAGTAGAACAAGTGCATTCTTTATTTAACACTTTACTTCACGTATTTCTAAGACTACATCGATAGTTTTGGATGACACCAAGAACTACATACAAAAGTGTGATTACACGTAAATAGCGAGATTGAACTAAAATTCAATTAGGAATGGCAATGGATCGGATACTCGTTAAAATTTATAAAATTAAATTCGAACCCATTTAAATTAAATTTTACCAAACCCGTGACGGTAATCTGTCGGGTTTAGATTTTGCTTACTACCCCCGAACCTGTTAAATATTTGAAAACCCGCAGGTACCCAACTCGACCCGTTAATGAATAAAAAAAATTAAAAAGTTTTCAAAAGAAATGAAAATAAGTACTAAAATAATGACAAATCGTAATTGATTAAAAATAAAAATAAAGTTCTTGTCTATAAACAAATTTAAACTTTCAAAAAACATTCAACAAAATCTTTATGCTAGAAGTTATCATCCTTCCATAACAATATGAAATAACCTGGAAAAAAAAAACATAAAGTACTTGTTACAATTGTAAAATATCATTCTTGTTTGAATTATTCAACAATTGAGTGGTTGTGTTATTTGAATTAGATAAAAGAATATGTAAATATAAACTATGAGGGTTAACAACTGATAATAAGATTTGAATTATAGCCCACAACTATTATTCTTGGACCAATATTAAAAAATTATTTTTTCTTAAATAATATATTATTTGTATATGTATGTAAATATATAAATATTTTTATTAATTTATTTTTACTAAATTACTAATCGGGTTTTTGAGTTTTGGATTTTTTTAAATTGTTATTATCAAACCCTATCAGACTACCCGTCGGTAATCATTTGTAAAAATCAAACCCTAACGAATACTTCATCAAATTGGTAAACGGATTTATAATCGAATCGGATACCTATCAAATTCGAATTTCAACCTTACTCATTGTCATCCCTAAATCCAACTCTAATATAGTAACTAACCTCCTAAGTTTAAATTTAACTATCGTTTAAATTAATGCCACAGTTGCTACAATTACATGTGAACACTATATATGTACAATTGCGGAGGCATGTATAAGTGCATCTTCCACTCACCTCATTTAAAAAAAAAAAAATTATTTTAAAGATATTTGGAGTTTTAAAAATTAATTTAGTCAGAGTAAAATTATTTGTATATAAATCTTAAATTGTATGCTATCAATTCTAGTGATTAAAAAATCTGAATCTGCCCCTCATTTTGTATAAAAAGATTTCCTAACTAAATATGATTATATATGTTTGTAGGAGGGGATACTTTTAGACCCGTTTGATGGATCAATTATTTATCTCTTTTATATAGAGTGAGCTCCACACATGTAGAACTCACGCCTCATATTTTAGGATGAGTTGTTCGTCAGACACATTAAAGATTTTTCCACGTAGGAGACTCGCCGTTCGGACTATTTGAGTATTTGCATGCAAGCACGCGTCTCTAGGGTAGGTCCCAAATGCTCAAAGGTCCGACATGTTCATTCAAACGATTACGATAGAGTTCCTATAGAACTATAATTAGCCCATCTTTTTATTGGACTGGTTTTTTTTTTTTTCTTTTTGGTTAACGTGGGACAGTTGACAAAGCTTAACTAACAAATGGTAAATTTATGAGTTTAACAGGGTATTTCAACATATGCTCTTTATAGGACTGTTGTTAATAGGCTAATTAACTCTTCGATTTTATATCTCTTTATGGGAGTGTTGTTGATGGGATTATATGTCTTGTGAAATGATTGATGATATTTTCGCCAATGTGTTTTGTGATATGAAATACTGAAAAGGGTGCAAAAACTGCAAGCTTGTTAACTTGAAGAATAAGCTTATATAGTACTTGCAATTTTAGAATATTTAAGGTAAAGATATCAGTAGTAATAAAATATTCTAGCCAACTGAAATAACCTTATGATTAATTCAAAAATTATTTAGATTCCACTAGTAACGAAGATTTGGAGTGCTGTATTTTGCACTTCAAATGGTTATATGGGCATTTTTTTGTAGGATTGTTTAATTTTGTTAACGACGAGTAAATTAGCCTGTAATTTGAACTATGTGGAGGGAAAACGAAAGAATGAACCACTGTTAAAAACAATAAATAAACATAACTAATCATTTTCTAAGAGATTGAACTTTCTAAATGAGGTAGTCAATTGATAGGCGGGTATTATGTAGTCCAGGTTATCAATTGATTTTCAATTCATATCTATTCGTCACCTATTTAAAAATATAAAGAAAAGAATGTGTTCACTTTCAAGGCTTAAAAACGAATATCGCCTACACATGATGATACGTTGTTGGAGATAAGAAAAAAAAAATATCACGAACCTTTATTTAACAGTTGAAACTTTTAAATATGATAGTAATTTAATAGTCACTTTTTTTCACTAACGAGTATTGTAGTGGGCTAGAATCCCCTTCGGTCTTAGACCCAAAGACCTCATCCTAAGATCCAAACTCCCCTATGTTAATCGGCATCTATAGATGGACCAGGACCCACTAAAAGGCAGCATATAGCCACGACACCTAATGGCTATCTAGCTCAAGATGAAAGGTGACCACGGAGCACGATTTGGGGAGGACAGACAGGTGCCGAAAAAGGAATTAGCACCAGTCAATCCCCATGATCCTCGTCCCGAAGTGCCTACTTAAGCGGATAGTGGGCATCCCTGTGAGAAACAATCATCAACCCTAAACACTACCCTACCCCTTAGTAAATGCAACCTTCCAATAGCGGAAACCTATATACGCCATCATCCACTCACCAGGGTCTCCCCAAAAAAGGGATTTCGGACAATCTGTCGAGATCTTAATTGTGAATTCTAAGGGTTCACAAGTATTAACTTTTATCTGGGAGGGTATAATTTAATGTGATAATGATGAGCTTTCGGCGAGTAGGATATTGTTGGGAAAAAAGCCATAGTTGTAGCAGTATATATGTAGATAGAGCTGACATATGGGCCAACCAGACTCGGCCCGACCGAATCATGGGTTGAGAAAACTAAGTCTGGCTCAACACAGATGTTTAGTGGGTTAAGTTGGGTTGGACTTATTTATCAGAATATAAGACTCAACTCGGCCCACGAGCCCACTACCATGATTCGCAAGTTGGGCTGGGCTAACCCATTTTTTTGTGATTAGTGTATTCTAAATATATAATCATACTAATATACAAACACGCACTCACATACACACACACACACATATATATATTACTTGGATAGTTGGATTAATAATTAAAAAAATAAAATTTAAACTTAATTTTTTTAAGAGAAGTTAATTTAACTATTAACAAGATAATATACAAGTTGATTGATAATATTAATAATTAACATAAATGATAAAACACTACATAACAAACTACAAATTAATGAGACACTAGTATATTAGTGATATAAACATAAAAATAAAATATTACATAAACGCTTGAGGAAAGCTAATACAAAAGTTCTCCATTTTATTATGCTCCTTTTACAGGCTTGCTAGTAGTTGTGGTGTGCTTGGCGGTGGCGGTGGCGGTGGTTAACCACTTCAGGAATAAAATAGTTTGTGACATATGTTGAGATACAAGGTGTCTTACAAGCACCCCAATTCTAAATTTACATTGAAATATAAATTAATGTTAGTAATAGTCACAAATTACCCATGTTCTTTAAAGTACGTAAAATAATTTCAAACCTTTGACGAATGTAATCGTCATGAAAGATTTTCTTCTCCCATTGATATAGTTAGATATAACATTGTAGACTTGTAGTAAAATTAAGTTGAATATACTTATTGACTAAAGCAATATGTCACTAAGTATTTATAGGAAAAATTATATTTACGATTATAAAAATTATAAAAATAATTGTACCTAAAATCTTTTAAAAAAATAATATGATGGGCTTAAAGTTGTAAGTTGCAATCTTGCAATATCATAAAAAAGATTTGATGACATGTCATTTAATATCAACTTAAGAAATAAATTTGCTTATTGTTATTATTAGTTTGTTAAAAAAAATAATTAGTACGACTTGCTAGTTTGTTTTAAAAAAATAGTTACTACAACTTACATTACATGCATAAAGCATAATATTTTACTTTTTTTTAATAAGTGAACTCAAATTGCACTTAATTTATGCTGGGCCCGAGTTGGGCTCAAGCTAGGCTTGAGTTGGGCTGAGCTTCGAGTTGGGCTGGGCTCATGAGCTGAGTTAGGCTGGGTCTAAGCTCAAATGGGTTGAGTCAAAAATTATATGACCCAACTCTACCCACCTATATATGGTGAGTTGGGCAGAGTCAAATCCACTTTCAACCGAACTGGGTTAGGCCTGAATTTTCGTGTGTTGGACTGAGATAGGCCTGTGTCAGCCCAACCCAAATGCCACCTCTATATGCAGAGACATCCATGGACTCCTTTGTTGATTTAAATGGATGCAATGGCTAATCCCCAAGCAAAGATCCTTGGAAATTAATAAGGTGTGCTTGTTTTACCTTTTAGACACTTAAAAGTACTTTTTATGAGTTTATAAGTTTTTTTTGGGTGAAATATAAGTTTAGAAGTTAAAACTAACCTTTTTGACCCATTTTTAAAGGAGTTTTTACGTGAAAGCTAAACTAAAAAAAGCTAAAAAAATAAGAAACTCTAAATTAGAACGTCTCCACTGGATTTGTTCCCAGGAGTACCCCCAAAAAAGGAACATTTCCTCTCCCCAGCCATTTCGGGTTAAGAAGATGTGAAAGCGCGTTTATCTCTATAAGAACGGTGCGTTCCGAGGTGTGAAAGATTTTAGATGATAAGGCAGAGGCAAAGTAGGCACATCAAAAAGTTGATTCGGTTAGTTAAAAGTCTAAGGATGACCTATTCACTATCTTGTTAGTCTTCTGGTAGGAATACCGAGTCGATCTTGCGTGACATTCAATTTTCTTTTTTTGAAAAAAGAATGCATTTTCATCGTCCTTGGGACCATCTCACGTCCAAACACCATCCCAAAAGTGAATCAACTTACTATTACCCAAGTTCTGCTTGAAAGTCTCTCTATATCAAATAATACCTTTCTAGATGCAAGATATTTAAGAGGTGGGTTGGTCAATCCATTTTTGCTATTGGTGAGGTACTTAGCATCCAAAATGAGCACAATGAAAGGCTTTTACGAAACTATTTTTTTTTTCTTTTTCAAATACATCCTTCTAAATTTTTAAAAGCCCAAGATTATTCTCAAATTTTTTAAAAGTTCAACATTACCCAACATAAGTCAAAAAGTCAACGTGACTTTTATTCAACAACACTTCTAACCAAAACTCTATTGTTGACAGCTCTATACCTTAAATGGCTAAAATTTCAGAGTTAGACCGACAAGAACCTTAAGAGCATAAGGCAACAGATTGTGCAACTAAGAGTTTGAACAACAATGCCTCTGACTGGTGTACTGTGTCAAATTGGTGTGAGACATATTGAGTGATTTATAAATAAATATTATATGAAGAAAATTGAGGTTTCATTTTAAAGCATTCGGTATTAGGTAGAATAGTTTAAAATCTAATATGATGGTCTTAAGATTTATTATTTATCAACTTGAGAAAATAGGATTGTTTAACATACTCTAGTGTCAAAATACAATCAATTAATTATTATATTTTCCTTATTTTGGAATATTTGAGCATAGATGATATCCATAAAAATGTGCACACACATTCATCCAAATTATTTATTTATTTACTTTTTTTTTTGCTAGGCAAGTAAATCATTTTATTTTACATCCTTGAATATTACAAAAGAAGCCAAACTTAAACTAAGTTCAGCCTCTAATCCAAACACAAAATACAATTTTCTAGACTATATCTATTTGAAGACTAATTTTCCTCTAACATCCAAAAGAATCTTTTCAAAAATTTGTTCCTCCCAGCAGGTGGTCGAATTGTGCATTTTGTTGTTACGTTCCATCTAGACATGATAAATACAAGAGCAAAACATCGCCTTAATGATGTCAGACTTCAAACCTTTGCGAGATATCAAGTGAACAAGTTTCTCAACGAGGATATCTCATTCAAAGTCCAAGTTTCCACTTCTAAACTTCAAGAAACGGTGCCTTCAAATCCTTTGTGAGAGAGGGCATTGGAAGAAGATGTGGTCTCTGCAATCAAAAGCCAGCGACAAAACAAGCATTTAGCTTCACTTACCACGCCCCAAGCCAAGATGTTGTCTTTAGTCAATAATCTGTTCAAGCAAGTCAGCCACGCACAAACGCTATGCCTCGGGATGACAATATTGCTCCAAATCAAATTTGCCGAGGCCACCTTGTTATGATGTTCACGAATGGACTCACAAGTAGCATTGCTTGTGAATCTACCCGATGTATCAACATCCCAGAAAATAGTGTGCTCACTTCAATGAGGTCTTCAATGAAACCCAATTCAAAAGGCCAACTCCACTCATCATCAGAGGTACAATTACCAACTTTAGTCTGTTCATAAGCCATCAAGAATGGGAATGTTGTCTATAATTCAGAATTTTCCTCCAAGTCCAAGATGCATTAGCAGGTACTTCAACACTCCAAATACACTGATCATTAAGGAGAACACGATCGACCCAATTACCCCACAATGAATGCCGATCAACACATTATGCCAAGGCCTCCTTCATCCTTTGGGCGACAAACATCTGCCCAAGTCACCTTAGCTCCTTTTGCACTATCCCCACATAACATGATATTCTTCTGGAACCTTTCAAGATCACACCAAGTACTAAACATCAGAACAAATGACCAAACATAGACAACTTATTTTTACTTCGAATAATGCTAAACTTCACCCCATGTTTCCTTTATACTTTTCTTCCTCCACAAGGTAGATTTTTCATTGTGATCCCCGGTAGTTGATTAGCATATTTCAACCTTAAACAGTTCCGGATAATTCCACATTCACTCATGACTCATAACTTAATTTCACTATGAGTTTAAAAAAAAAAAAAAAAAACTTGCAGTTGATTAGCAACTTTCATTGTGACATTACATTTTTTTTTTTCGTCGACATATCCTGTACATGATTTGCAGCTTTCAACCATACACATCTTTTCATGTTCCTTTTAATGACAGGAATTTTCATTGAAAAATCTTTTGAACTTACATTAGAGTTGTCAAATTATAGGACACATGATCGTACACTAAAAACGCATGTTTCAAGTTAATAGACACAAAGCATATTAAAATTATCCTTAAAAAAATTAACTTTCTAACTAATTCAAACACGAAAAATGATCAAGTTTTTCAACTCCACTTTAACCGCCCCACCACTTAACAAATCCAATGGAGTTGACCATACACATTTTTTTGAAACTATACAGAGGCTAAATAGTCCTCCTGTAACAATCTGGGCCAAAATGAAAAAATCCAATCATAAACTTTTTGTCTTTGTAGTTTGACATAGTTATATATATGATTAGCTAAGCTAATGCGTAAAGGCCATTAAAGCAGAGAGTGGACTTTGGCTTTCAAAATACTATAGTCCCTTAAAAGATTCTTTCTTCATTCATATCTAAAATCAGAATCCAATCGATCGATAAATACAGAAAATTAAAATTAGGTCTATACATATTTTGATTACTGACTTTAACATTTTCACAATGCTATAACCAAATCAATCAAATCGAATTCAAACATTGTCTCACTTAGTAGGATCGAGGATATGAATTCAACGTCACTACCAATTCTGTTAAGTTATCACCTCATCTAAAAGTTTAAGCTTTTAGAGAGGGATTTATTTTATTATTTATTATCTTCAACACGCCCCCGCAAGTGCAGGCGAAATTAGTTTTTGAGCTTTGCACTTGGACAATTTTAATATTTTTTTAAATGGGTGGCGGTGAGTTTTGAATTCAGGACCTTTTGACACCTAAGCTCTGATACCATGTTAAGTTACCACCTCATCTAAAAGCTTAAGCTTTTAGAGAGGGATTTATTTTATTTTTTATTATCTTCAACAAATTCCTATAGAGAGCTTTTCATTTGTCAATTTCATGCACACGAAATCTCATCTTCAAATAAGCCTAACCTTACTTTTCATTTGTCACAATGAAGTTTGCAGATGTTATGTGTTCGAGATCGGGAAACCGAGTCTAAAACCTTCAATTGCCCCTTTGATGGCATGCAACCTTTTATCTTCACACCTTTTAATATGTGTTTCTAACAGCTGCCTCTTAATATATTTAGATTCTCTCATATTATCCTTGAACCAACCTACCCCTACTTTTCGTCATATTACTTTGTTTGTAATTTTGTCCCTTATAGTATTTTCACTTGATAGTGGTAAAATCCCGACCCCACATGTTATGGGTAAAACTTCGACATGACCTCATCAGTGGGGGAGAGCCCTGAAATTTGGTCATAACCTTGCGGTGAGCCCATGAGTCTTGAGGTAACTTGTTTGGCCTTGAAATGCCTGATCTTAATACAGACTCTTGAATATGGCAATACCAACTCAATAAGAAAACTGTGAGAAATCACGGATGTCCCATTGCCCACGACCTTGCCCATACTTGTATCTGGTACACTGTAGAGAGGTGCAATGACCCACCTGTCATGCGGTCTAGTATGAGAAAATCAAAAGCGTTGTTGGGTGAGTATGAATACCACTTTCCCAACACCAAGTGAAGGAAATTCATTCTCAAATACTCATGCTTATATTCTCTCTCTAAAATTATCCTTCAAATCATATTCTTCAAATATCAGTGTATGAGATTATCCTTTAAATTCATTCTCAAACACTAATATTTATCCCACAAAATTGAACCCATTCTTACTTGCAGGTCAGCTGTATGAGATTTCTTCTAAATACCTGTGTTTTTACCTTATTACTATACATCTATCTCAACATTCTTATTTCAATACTTTTTTTGGTAATAAAATTGAACATGTCAAACTGTGTCTTGGATTTTCTGTCGGCTGGCTATTCTCGATATTGCTATGATCAATTAGCATTTATTAAACCATTACTCTCAAAATTGGCAACGCACGGTGGAACCTCCTCAAGTTGCCTGTTTAGAACTCTATGACTATTTTAAATTTGACATAGAAGTTGAAAATTGTAACAATGAAAGAAAACGAAGGAATAAGGTGGAGTCTACAACTTATTTGGTTGGTTTTATAAGTTAGTTTTGTGAGTTTAAATACTAACTTGAATAAATAATTTTGTGTTTAAATTGAATTTAGTTATTTTTAAATTTGTAAGACGAGTCTTATTTGTGAGTTTATTTTAAATCTCAGGTTATTCAAAGGCGGATGCATTAAGAGCAGTCCCTTGTCACCCTAGTTTAAAATATATATATATATATATTTTTAAAGTAATTTTAGTCTAAAAAATTAATTTAAACTCCTACTGAAAAAAATATATATTTCTTATACGAGTGTTAATCATGTGTTCTTAGTTTCTAGTGAACAAAAATCTTAAATTTGCTCCTATTTGTACTCTGTGTCGCACATACATTAATGCCTCTTGAGAATTGAAACTCATATAATGGATCTTCTCCCGCAATCCAACTTTTGATGCTGTTGGAGAATGACAAAAAGGGCGAAGAATCTCCAAAAATAATTATATAGTTGCCGCTTTAGTTTGTATAAAAATAAATAAATAAATAAATAAGAGAAGTATAAACTCCTTATAAAGTACTTGGACAAATCCAAATGGCAATAGGACTTAACACATGGACTCACAAGTAGATTTTACCGGCCCATACATATTCTCACCAAAGTGAAAAAGTCAATCCAGTAACCATAAAAAACGAAGACCCTATTTCATTTCCCTCACTAGTAATTGTTAATTTCCCCCTGAAACACCAAAAATGGGAGGAATTGAGAAGTTGTAATTTTTCTTTTTTTTGTTTTAATTGAAAGGAGGCCGTAGCCGAAGTATATATTACATTAACAAAGAAAAGTAGCCATTCGAAGATATTTTCTAAGGGGATTTTTCACGATTTCTATCCTTATCGAAGTGTAATTAGAGTCATTGATGCAGGGTCAACGTGTCTTTCACCATCAAACAACCGCACATTTATTCGCTTCACAGTACACGTGTGGAATTTTGAAGGCTGAGTTCTGTTATAATATATTACCTTGCCATCTTCCACCCACGGTTTTAGAGGACTATTTGTTACTAGGCCAAAAATGTAGGAAGTTTATAGCAAAGTAAATGGAAATAAAGTTTAACTTGAGGTTGATCTCGACCAAGGCCAGAATTTTTTTTTTTTTAATTTATTTAAAGAAGTTTAAGTCATTTTATATTATTTAAGATATTACATAATGAAGAATTAATTTCAAGACCTCAAAGCCAGAATTTTGACCCTAAAAAAAAGAGACCAACGCCAGAATGATCCGGAGAAACAGCAACGGTGTTTTTAAGTAAAATGCTAAATGATGATCAGTGTTAGTAAAAATAAAAAGGTAATCGGCAAAGGCTAAATGGTAAAGCAGCAGTTTATATATTGGTGCAAAGATATTGATTATAACATAAGATTGATCAAGATGTTGGAGTGTCAATTATCTCAGACCCCATTTTAAGTATTGAAAAGTATACAAAACATTTTGGACGTTTAACGTCTAGGACATAGCACAGTGTGGACCCCACAGATAATGATTGTTAAAAACGCAAAAAGATTATAAAAAAAATAACGAATTTAAAAGAGTTGCATATTAAAGTCAACTCCTCAAATTAAAAATTAATCAAACATGGATGCATGGATAAGATTGAATTAAAACCCAAATACCATGATAATAAACATGAAATTTCATTTTAAAACCAAATTAATATTAAGTGAAATTAACCTTTGACCAAAAAAAGAAAAATTATGTGAAGCCCAATTTATGGGCCCATAAATATCTCATCGTCAATTTTTTTTTCCTTTCTTTAACATCATGAATCACACATGTAATGCTCGAAATCTTGTCTTTTTTTTTTTTTTTTTTTTCTCATAGAATTCGAACCTTGGTCTTTCACTTATCAGTTGGCTAGCCCTGAATCCCACTCAATATCTGTCCTTTCATGTTAAAACTGTTCTGATACTATTGTATGCATGACATGCTATGTATAGTTACTTCAAGAAAAGGGTACAGCGTTGTTGAATTTTATCATTATTCTGAGAATAAAGTTGACAAATTAGCTCGGAGAATTTAAATGTCACTCGTTTCATATCATTATTCTCAATGTTCTATTGTCATCATAATGAAGTAGTGATACCACGTACAAGAAAAATAGACACTGGCGATCCGTCGCAAATTAAAGTTAGCGGCGGAAATCCGTAACAAAATGACGGTTGCAAACCTATCCGTCGCAAAATAGCGTTTCTATCATTAATCCGTCGCTAAAAGGCGAAGAAAAAAAAGTCTGTCGCCAAATCTATCTCTAAATAGCATTGTTGAAACTTTTGTTATTATTAATGCTATATTCTTGTCATTGTTGAGGATTATCGCGAGGCTTTATATCATTTTACTAATACATATGGTTATGGTGGAAGGTAGAGCGTACTTGTGATAGATTGATTAATGCTATTTATTGTGATTTAGGTTGTGTTCGAGGTGTTAAAACTAAAGAAGAAGGAGAAACGTAAACAAGAGAAGCACAATGGTAAGAGAAACATTGCAAACATGTTATTTTTTCTTGATCTAAAAGTTTAAATTGTTAGTATACATTTAATTAGTTTGATGTCTCTGACTCACCCCTTTATGTGTAAGCGAAGTTTTTAAGTTATGCACGTGTCAAACAGGATTATAGTAGCAAGACTTGTGTCTTCAACACGCCTCCTCATGTGCAACCTAGATTTAAGCTATGCACGTGACAAACGGATGACAGTAGTGATTCTTGAACTAAAAATCTTTTAGGATATCATCTTAAGTGATCACTTGATCTAAAATCTTAAGCCGTTAGATAGCGTATACTTAAGTAGTTTATCTATGCCTTTTCGCTCTTTATGTTCTAAGATCAATAGGGTATTCATCTAATCTGGATTAAGTTGTATGCACAAACTTTCTACCTATGGAATTATCTTTGACAATAATTTTCATAGAAAAAAACAGAAATGATAAAAGCATAGCTGTTTAGTTGCCCGAAATTTCTAGTTATAATCTAATATGCATTCTTAATAGTGTAATTTAAGACTTATCTTTGACAATAATTTTCATAGAAAAAAACAGAAATGATAAAAGCATAGATGTTTAGTTGCTGGAAATTTCTAGTTATAATCTAATATGCATTCTTAATAGTGTAATTTAAGACTTAAAATCTAATTTCAATAAGATAATAGAATGATATTTTCATGCCTGCAAATTCAACTGCAGTACAATATGTCAGAACCATTGGAACATTGGTTATTCTGAATCTATTTCCAGTTCAAGTAGAGAGCCTCAGTTTTCAGGACCTGATTCGAATTTTCACCCATGAGAGAGGACTAGAAGTAGAGATCAGTTCAATTTGAATGTATTCCATTTAAGTTTCTTCAGAGAGAAGGTTCTCAGCTCCAGCTAAAACCATTCAAATCAAGCTGCTTATGTCTTGAAGCAGCATCAGTTTGGTCATCGTTGTTTAAATCCAATTTCGGTTCTGAGAAAGGCAGCTTATACTCTTGTGGAGTTTTCATTGAATTGATCCTCTCAGCAGCTCGATCATAAAATATGACATCTGCATCTGCTTCTTTGTATCTTCCCTCTAGATAGTTGTTGCTGTTCCATTCAGCTCCTTGAAGTCCAATGCTCATTGACAAATCATTGCGCTCTGCAGCAAAAAGATTTTCTGAGTTTGCGCCCCTTTTGGAAAGAAAGTTCCTGTTTTCTTTCAGGGGTTCACACCATCTAAGGTTAGTCTGTGGTAGCCGGCGCTCATTGTCAGTATCTCTTGGCTCCATCGCGGGTTTAAAATCTAAAGGTATCAATGCCAGTTGACTATTGTGCATTTCTTGGTCCCTCAGAGAACCTTCACATGAGGTTAGGCAGCTATCTTTCGAATAATCTGCTGGTTGAATTATTTGCGGTTGCTGGGGACACAGACCTGACAGTTCTTTAATGCCTATAAGTGCTGAATTTAAGCATTGGGTGGATACTTTCGAGACCAATTCAGAGATCTGAATTTTGGCTGCTTCGAGTCCAGTTCCCAAATTCTGTCTTCCAAGTGTTTCTTGTGCTTTCTCTAGAACACCCTGCAAATATTTTCCTTGAGCCTCTATCCGAAGCTGCAAGTGTCTCTGTACCTATTTCAATCCAAAGAAGAACTTGTTCAAAATGGAGCTAAAGTATTTGGTCTGCAATCCTACGACTAATGAGGAGAGAATCATGCGAACATTTTATAATATTTCCAAAAAATGCAATGAAGTTAGGAAAATATTTAGGGTTCGCTGTTATTTCATCGTGTAAAAATTTGTCTTCTTGGCTGCTAGTAAATTCTTGTATTAATGCTAGCAGGACTTCTACTCATTGAAAGGGTGAGAAGCAGTTTCTGCTTTTTTACCTCAAGTTGCTCATGTAGCCTTCTCTGCACTTCGATTTGCATTTGTATTGCCTCTCCTATGTGTAAATTCCTGAATTCAAAACATTAGTCAAAACAAGCTCGATTGAGGAATTAATGTTAACTATAAACATAACTGGATAGGAATTTTTTTTTTTTTTTTTTTTTTTGGGTGAAAAACTGGATAGGATTGAAAGAACATGTTTTGCCTTACTTATTTCCTTGGGGCACATTGTTGGGATTAATCATAGGGGTTGGACTTGTGTCACATATCCTTTCTCCTGATGCTGCAATCATGGTGAACTTAGTAAGTTACAGGCATATGTTGTTTCAATTTAGGTGTCTTATGCTCCCACCCTTAATGTTGGGATTGGAAATTGATTCCGTGTGTGAAAACTTTGATTAGGACAAACATAAAGATACAAGAAATTGGCACACAATATTTTTACGTGGCTTGGACTAAGCCTACATCCAGGGAATGTGTTTCAATACTTTTACCTGCCACCCGTGGACGTAAGCTTAGTCTAACCACGTAAAATACTTGTGTCAATTTCTCGTATTTATCTTTGTTCTAATCACATTTTCACATATGAAATCACTACCCGATCCCAAAACTAAAAGAGAAATTAAATAAAAGTATGTTGGAGTCCTTACTGGCTTTATTGTTCCCACTGTTAGCTTGTCCGTGGAGATTCTTACTGAGTCTGTACTTCTGTCATGGCAAATAGGGAAGGGATACTCAGTTTTCTTTTATATAATAATAGTAAATTCAACCAAGTTATTTCCAATGCTTTTCACATTATTTACATAAAAGGTAAAAGCAAATGTAATAAGACTTTACAAATTAGCTAATTTTTATTAAACTTCTTATATGATAATTAGAGGAAATTAAAAAAAAGGTAAAACTGTGGCATGGATTTGTCGACATGTTTCCTAAATGTTCTCATATCTCAAGCAAATCAGATGTTTGCAACTTCTTTTTGTGTATTAATAACTATTGTTTAAGTTTAAAATGGTTGAGTTGGCCACTTTTGGTTCATGTGAATCTTGGTAAAAGCTTACGCGCTGGGTAGTGCAGCACATCTGTTTCAGGTGCAGAGGTGATGAGGGGTGCTAACCCGGCCACCCAAACCAGCAGGTCAGGGGCCGAGCAATGGCCATACTGGAAAGTAAGGTGTTTTTCCCTTCAGAATTTTAGGGTAACTAGTATTACTCAATGCTTTACCTGAAGATGACTCTTTAAGTGGTATAAGGTCAGTCCTTGAATTCCCATAAGTTTCAGAACTGATTTTGGAGTCGCTTCTGCAACAATGAAACATCATTTTGATTAGCAGAGTACAAAACAAGTAGTTTCCTGGTGATTCTGGGAAGTTAAAAAGTATTGATGAACTTACTGTCTGCTCCTCCAAGTTGATTGACTGCTTCTACAAACCTGTCGTGGAGGTCTGGAGTCCATTTCAATCTTGGCTTAGCATCAGTTGAGAGAACAAGTCCTGAATCTCCCCCAGTGCTGTTCCCGCCTTGCAGGAACAAATGCCTTTCAGAAGATACGGGCATTCTTGACGAAGAATGAATGTTCTTTCCTTGACAGTGATGATTATACATCTTCTTGTCTTCAATATTAATTTGCAATTAACTTCATGCTAGGAGATAGATACTATGATAGTTATCTCTGAGTACTCAAATTATACCTGAAAAGTTATGATGCAGGTTGATCCAATCTCGACTCACTTCGAATATGTGAATTATAATTCTTCCGTATGCTGCTCTGTATAATCTTGCTCCTGATACTTTGTAAAAAGCAGCCTACTACAGCTCTTATCTCTATCTCTTGTTTCCTTTGACCAATTCTCACAAACCAAAGATGTGATCAAGGGTGTCTTTATAAGCAAATGAGGAGGGAGAATGGGTTGAGGGTCCAAGTGAGGCATAGAATCTTAGACAGGGCCAACGAGACACCAGAACCAATCCAATCTTCAGGGCAACTCAAAAACGAGATCTTGTCCTTCTGGTTTTGCACGCGCGTGGGTCCTGTCATGCAACTCCCCTTTTCTATTCTCAGACAGCAACACTTTGCATTTTAAAAATTCCTCTGCACTATAAGTTCCTGAAACACTTAACACCTTACAATAGGTACAAGAATAGATCCACCACTCTTTTTTTCCTGTGCACTCATATTCGTCATCTGGAAAAGTTTAGGAACCTTATTCCCAGAATTAGTTGTGGAATTTTTTTTTCCCTGATGTTGATTGGAGGAATCCACTATCTTTGGTGTGTTGAAACCTTCATTGCTATCATCTCTTTCCCGAGGAAGATTCTGTTGACTGGAGCATCTAGAACTTGGCATTAGATACATACAAGAAAAAGATAAAAGTCGCAAATATTTCAAAAAGAGATGCTTCTCCTTAGGATTGTTTGAAGGCTAGGCTTGGAATAACAAACACATCCTTTTTTTTTTTTTTCTAATTTCAGTTAGTTTAATCAAAACCATGGCCAGCTGCAATTAGGTGAGGTTGCATTGCAAAAGATGTCTGATCCTTTAGCTTGATAATTTGGATGGCTTGCACTCATTGTTCCATTAATGATACCTCTTAACATTTCTTGATGTCCCTTGATATATATGTAAATTATGTTAGTTGTGCTTAAAGGCAAAACAAATGAAGATGTTCTCTACTCAGTGCAGATCTTTCGGATCCCGGCACGCGCCTACAACTAGCCAGTTCCAGCTGTGATGCAGAGTAAATGAAGTTATGCTATCCTTGCTTGCTAAAACTTAGTATCTCTTAGTAAGTCTCATGAAAATCTGAAAATCTTGAGTGTTTTCTTTTTCATTATATTGGGGGTGTTCTTTTCATTTTTATCTACTAGTTAAATATTATAGTCCACTACTAAAAATAATGAAACAAAGTTAAAAACGATCAATAGATGCTACTCCTTGGCATTGTCTGAAGGCCAGGAATGGAATATAGAACACATTCCTTTCTGTCCCCTTCATTAAGTTTGGTACTTATTCAGCCTACACATAAGTAAAATAGAGAGGGGTCCCTATGCAAAAGTTCATCATTCTTCAAATGGTATTAGACAGCAGCTGGAACCGATTGGGACCCGATCTAAGAGGTAAATAAAAGGTTGTACTTGTTTTAATACTTGGATTTAAGGAAAGCCACTGACAAGTAGCTGAGGAATGGTTAGTTGCCTTGCCTTGACTTAAGTCCTAATTGGCTTTGCAGATTCTTTGCTTGAATCCCGCACACCCTTATTCCTCTACATGGTTACTTTCATATTATGTGCTTGTGGATTGCTATGGCATGCCTCATGACAAAGAATCACATCTTATATGTATTAATATGCCTCATATATTGTCTTTAACAAGTTTGCATTGGTTGATACAAACTTCAGTTGATACAATCATTATGGTATTTCTTTTCCAAATTTGTATGCTAGTCTTTCGCGATCTTGATCATATCAGCTCCAATATTGGCTGTCCCGAGAAAGAAAAAATTGAAAAAGTATCTATATCTTTAATGTGCGTGCAGATGTGTGTAGTGAGCAGATATGTATTGGTATAGGTAGATGAATGCAGAAGGTACTTAATGATATTCATCAGATCTAGAAACTCAAGGTCCTCTCCCTCTTCTTTTCTGTCCATCCAAATCAAACCCGTATTTTTTCAAACTCAAAAGAAGAGTGTTATCCTGGCTCAGAAGGAATGCCAGCTATATGCTTAACAACCGTTTTGCTGTATGTAAATCATTAGGGAAGTAGAAGCATATTGTGACCATAGATCTTTCTATGAAGATGAAATACTTAAAGTATGATTTGATTATCGGCATTAGCAAAATAAAACTGATGAAAAAATTAACGAAATGAAAAGAATCCTAGTTCATGCTGAAATCATCTGTTACAATTTTCTCCAGGAAAGTTCATACCAGAGACCACATACTTATCTGTGATAGATTGAGTCAAATGCATGCATATACTTCATATTGCCTTATGTCATGATTATGAATTACATTCTAGATACATAGTTGATAAAAGATGATGCCTACATGATAGGAAGCTTATGTAGAATAGTTACCTGTATTAAGAAAAGGACACTATGTTTAGCCAACTAGCCACTAATTCTAAAAGATTCATACTGAACCTGATAGACAAGTTGAGATTGCTTATCTTTTGCCTGTTTAAGAAACCCCATTAGTGTCTAAAACTAATATCTTAAGATTATTCAGTGATGGAAACTTTTAATTTTCTTATTTGTCTTCTATAATACTGTTATGCCCCAAGCCTGGAACCTTAGAACCGCAAGCAAGATTATCATAGACTTAAGTGCACAAATATGGTGAAAAAGTAAACAAAATTCCTTTCCCTTGAACAATATCTGCATGTTAGTCCCAATCTAACTTTTATGGAAAGATCAATTGATTCTGATATGTTAGGATATTTTATGCAGTTGGGAGGAATCTAGGAAGCCTTTTAGTAAAGTGCTAAAGCAAGAATTCCTCCATAGTTCTGCTGGCATGTGGATAGGAATGAGTTGCAGATGAGGTAATGATTTGGTGCACCTGGAACAACATCAATGATATTGCTAGGGGCGAAGCCAGGACCTGATGGTCTCAGTAGGGATACTCATACATAAGAAATCCAATATAATGAGTTTTTTCTTTTGACCAAAAAATAAAAACGAATTTTCTCAAATTCAGACACACCTCACCATAACATGGCTCCACCACTGGATATGACTACATATAAATCAACCAGTACTTTGTTTTGCATAAATGTTTAGCATATTCAAATTCCAATTCCATGGCTTCTAACTGAAAATTTCTGATGCTTAATTTTAAAGGAAATTTCATATCACTGAACTGAGTATATTTTTTCCACTGACTACATTACAAGATGGTCATGTTGATTGGCCATCCCTTTGTCCTATGATGGTTTGGCTGGTTATGGCTACTTGCCTTATTTTTGTGCTTTCTCATCACCCTTTTATTTCTAGACATCAGGTGTGTGATTGATAATGTCAAATACAACCATAGCTCACCAGAATTGCCTGCCCTTTTCGGTTCTTTCCCATTTTAATTCTTCTGTTTGATACATGAAGCATTTGATTCTTTAAGTAAAACCTTTCTAGACGCCGCGCATAGCAGAAGTTTCGTGCACCGGAATATCCTTATGTTTTAATGAAGTATATAGAATAAAAAGGGTATAACTTTCATTTCCTATGTTTCTTAGGAGTAAATGATCTTCTTCACTGTAGTTGTACCTATAAGTACCTAAAGCTATACGCATAGTTGATGTTGCTATAAAGTCATAACCATCAGTGCGTGCATGCACAACACACTTGGTTTCTAACACTGCAATCCAAGTTCTGTTATTTTCCTGTGCATCTTTATAATATTCTCCACTTTAGAAGAAGAGAGAACATGGATAGTTGTTCTCACTTGTACTTGCATTTCCTTTTTGAGGGCTCTTTATGCTAATGCAATTTTACTTTTAAAGGACAAGATGAAGCTCACATAAAGGGATACATAACACAACATATATGAAAATAGTATTGTGAACTAGTCAATCATTAGTAGCCCCCAAGGGTCAGTAGTGATTTATTGTGGCTAGAAATTTTAAGTTCAAATATGTTTTTTTATTACAAATATTATTTGGTCTTTGACTGACTTGGAATATACATTGGAACGTATTGTTATATTACAGAGTTTATAATTATGAAGGGAATTCAATGTGATCAAATTTTAGACGAACTCTCCATCACTAGAAAAAAAATAAAAAAATAAAAAATAAATAAAATAAAATAACTAGTGAATTATTAGTAGGGAAAGAAAAACATTTATGATGCTTATGTTGTGGTCTGTTGACCAACTGTAACAGAAGAAAAATAAAAAAAGATAGGAAATGACCACGGAATGATATTCCTTGTGGAAGTTGGAAAGTTGAGATTCTTTGGAACGAGAATATAAGAATCTAAAGTAAAACAAAAGGGCATATATAGGTTGTATTCTCCAAGTCAAGAATTTTGTCTTCTGTCCTATTTAAGGCCACCAAAAATGGGTTCCCATCCATTCTTTATCCTCAAGCTTAATACAGTTTAAGATGCCCTCTCAACTTGTATAATCTATATTTTGTTCTCCTAAGTATTGCCACCTTGTTAAATTCTTGTAACCCATTGAGGATTTTATATGTAATAAATTGTTTAATGATGTCTTGTAACCTACAATCTAGTTGGTCAACTGTTGTTTACGGCCACCTATAATTCTTTTTATAAGTTTGGCGCATATGAATTTTTTTTGTTCCGAAGGATTGGATGGAACGGTGGGATAATGTTTTGTTATGATTAAAGGTCTAGAGTTTGGATATATGCTCTTTCATTTTAAATATTATTTGATTTTTAGACTAATTTGAAACATGTGTCGAGACGTTTCACTGCACTATAGGGTTTATAGTCTTGATGTGGATCTAATTTGGTCCTACTGTGGGTGAGTTCCTCATTATAGTGGCTAAAATTTGATCTCAGTCTCAACTTTATTTATTTTAGATAGTAAATTGGATTTGAATCAATTTAAACCCATATAACAATCGGTCTAACTTAAACCACAAGTTAAAAGATTTTATAAATAGCATTCTATTAGCCTTGTCGATGGGAGATCTAAGGAAATAGGCTTTGTCTTTTCTACTCTCTATCATAATCTAGCCCTATCATCAATACTATTTTACGTATAATCTTTTTTTTTAGATAGTTCGAGTTACTAATGACTCATCTAAAAAATAAATAAATTTCGAGACTTTGATCTCGAAATCCACGTCTACACTCGGCATAGAAAAAAAAAACAAAAAGTTTTGGAATTAGATATCTAACCGTGATCAAGTTGAGAGTGAGAGGAATAAAGGGGGCTGAAGGTGTTGGAGATAATAAATTATAAATTAATTTCAAAATAATAGTTTAAATTTTTAAATAGAATAGTCAATTTATATGGTATTAGGGTAATTATCCTTTTAAGAAAAATATTTTTATATGAACACTCAATCAAAAAAATCTTGTTTACATGCAAAAAAAAATATTATAAAATAAATCTCTTACTAATAATTTAAAATTTTGCGGTGACGAGATCTACTACTAAAGGTGAAAAACAGGGATCAAAAGTTACCAGATTATTATTATTATTATTATTAGTGTCATCTTTTTGCTAGGTAAAAGTTAGTAGAAGATTATTTGGTTGACCAGTTTAAACCATCTATTCTTCGCACCTGCTTCTCCAAGCAGTGCAACAAGCATCTATGCTCAGTTCTAAACAAGGATAGGTGTGAAGTTACTAATTTAATTACTCATTTATTTCTTGTATCCAGATTTATCTAAAACTAAGCGACCTGCTTATTTCCATGTTAGTTAAGACGGGTTGAAAATTGTTTGACATAAAGTATTATCCTGATACAAAGAGAATTTTGAGTTTTCTAAGGATGTGTTATTGATTTAACAAAACGACAATCGTTTGTAATGTTGTTACGTGTTATTAATTATCCAAAATGACAACCGTTTATAATGTTTGTAGTCGTTAGAAAAGAGTTTGAACACGAACTAGGAAAGTAAAGTCTAGGTATAGATATAATGACACTAAAATGAATTAGTTATGGGCTAACAAATTGGAGCATGACCAATTTGCACCCCAAGAGGCAACTGGAGCCCACACGCAAAGGAAGAATCGGATAAGATTTGATAACTACTGTAGAGTATGATAAATAACACGAGAGAAATATTAAGATAAAAGAGGATCTGCAGAAAAATCGTAAAGGTCTTATGGAACCTTGAGGCTCCGCGCCTAAAAAGGAAGGTCCCCTATCGCCATGAGGGAAGGGTCATGATCACTGACACACCCCTATCCATCCGAGCCTCTTAGATTCGACTAAGTGGTTAGTATCCCACCACTTGTCCAGCACAATCAAAAAAATGAATTGTGAAGTAACTTTTTAAGTAATTCTTAATTATAATTTCTAAAGTATACAATGTTATCACGTGTCATCAATTTTTTATTTTATATTATTATTGTTGTCAGTATTATTTGACTTTTTAAAAAACAGAAATACATGTAAGTTATGAGAACAGATGTTTTGAGCAAATAATGTTATATGGTAGTTTATGTATCACTTCATGAGTGTTGAGGCTGTCAGAATTTAAAACGGAAGGTGGCATGATGATTGCATGATGCCCCATGTGACAGTTGCCGAGGAATGTGCTTTGGAAAATTCTTGTATCAGATGTCCAAACATAAGACCAACTAATTATATGATTATATGATTGATAAGTACATATTAGGCGTACAAGAATGTAGAAATAGCAGTGGGTCGGTTACATATAAAAAATAAGATAGTTGTAATCATAACCGTATAGAATAACTTATAATCAAATTAATAACCAAACTCTAACAAAATTGAAAATCATTAATTATAATTGTAACCGTTAAATATCTAAAAAATTATTAGTACCCATACTCGTATCTGCATGTATAAACGTTTACTTTGAAAGAAAAAAAATTAGTGAATTAGAAAATTATAAAATGAGTCAAAGTCCATACACAATAAGATGATAGAACTTAAACTAAATTACATAATGATTGCAATATTTTTCCATAAATAAATACTCAATCTCATTTCTCAACAAAATTTAGCCCACATTTCATTATTCTAGTTACTGATTACATTAATCTTGTAACGAAAAAATACTGTTGGATTAATAGACATAGACTTAGCAAGAACCTATCTAACTTGTGGGGAAGAAGTGTAATTTCATGTATTAGTTTATTGGATTTATATAAAATATAATTTTTTATTTTTTTGTCAACTTTAAACTTTATAATATTTATGTGTCATGCGCGTATATAGGCGTACATACACGCGTACGCATATATATATATATACACATGTATATTAACAAATTAATAATTGGGTTTTATTTTTTTTCATTTTTTTTTAACGTTTAATATCAAAACCTATCAAATTATCAGTTGTTATCCGTTATGAAAAACAAACTCTAACGGGTACTCATCAATTTGGTCATGAGAATTATTATCAGTTAGATACCCGTTGATTTCATATTTAAACCTGCCATTTTTTTTTTTGGGAGAACGCTTGTCTAAAAAATATACGACGTAGGTCTTGAAGTTTGTATGGCCCTCACAATATGAACAAATGCTTGTTCAATTTGAGCACTCCTGTCCATGATGGAAGCTGTAGACAAATCGACTAATTTTAGATGTATTTTCGTTTTCTTTTTTGATAGTATTATAATTCGTTTAATTGGAAGTGATGATCAATTTAATTTGATTACTAGTAGAGTAAATTTAAAAAGACAATAATGTACAAGAATTTATTCCTATATTCATGAGCATTACTCGTTTATTTTTACTGACTTGCTCAAATGAAAATATCAACAAACATAGAAGTCTTAGTCAATTAATTTCTAGTTCCATAAATCTTGCAAGATACAAAGATATGATGCTCTCCACTCATATGCATCACCTATGAGGAAGTAGACATAGTACACTTATGGAGCTAGGAATCGTTGGTTAAGGAGTACATGACTATGATTAGTAGGGGAATTCGTACATAAGGACTTCAATATAATAAGAATTTATTTTTTGTCAAAAATAATAGTAATAAAATCCAGTGTGTATACAGAAACACTCTCACAACAATGTGGCTCCACCCTAAGTAGGCATGTTATCAATTGAAGTTCATGAATTCTAGATCTTTGACCTTCCTTCCATCGACTTGTCTTAACAATAGGTGGTGGAGATTTAGACACCTTAATAATCTCTTTTGAAAAAGGAAAAAAGGAATCAAATGACTCTTTCCAAGTAGGCAGGAGGAAGTCAAAAATATAGGGAAGAATATGATAAGTTCTACCTACACGAATGACTTCCTTTCCTTGCAAAGTGAACCCAACTTACCCAACTTGTAAAGACAAAGTTCTTTACCCCCGAAAAAAATAGAACACTGATATACTATTCAAAATTTACTACCTATTAAAACAATACTATTTTTAAAAACTCATATAATTACATTGTTAAGTAGACTCACAATGAAGAATTTAATTTTACTTAGTCAAGTCATTGACACAACGAGGAATGTCAACTATTATACCAAGTCAAGTCATTTAATTTTAATCTCATAATCTTAGCCATTTAAGACGTCATCCTCTTCTCATTACCTAATTATTACCATCTAATTGGCATTCCTAGTTAGCATGCATGTCAACTTGGTAAATTAATTTTATTTCTCTCTCCCTTTATTAATTTTATATTATTTCTCTCTCTTCATTTATTAATTTTTCTCTCTCTTTATTTTTTACTTTGCTTCTGTCCTTCAATTAAGATTTCATCTTTCTCTTTCTTTCTCTTTTGTTTAATCTTACCAGATGTTTACTTTTCACTTACTGCCATTAACTACATATTTTTCTCTTGCATGTTGTAGCATACGTGAGGTGTTCATATTGCCAATGGCAAAGGGAGAGAAGCTTCTTTGGGATTGAAAGGTCATGATTATAAGCGACAATATATGAACACATAATGAATGGGTCGATTGAATTTTTTATTGCTTTGTGTATAAAGATGCTAGTTCTGATCTTTCTCCATGACTATGATGAATTCTTAAATTTACTAACAAAAACTTTAAAAAAAAAAAAAGCTCTTAAAACTTGGTTGTGAATAAAGTTTCTATAAAGCTTTGATGGAAAAGCAAGCAAGAAGCACTTCAAACGTGACATGTGCATAGCAAATTATTATTATATGCGACAACACTTTGAACAAATTTTTTTAAGCTTGATTTTAACCCAAGAAAAGAATCGAAAAGTTATACTTCAAATTCAATGCTATCAATTCATCAAGAAGAGAGAGATTTGAAAAAATATGTAGTGAATGGTAGAAAGAAAAAAGTGAATGTTTGGTAAGACTAAACGAAAGAGAAAGAAAAAGAAGAGAGTAAACCTTAATTCAAGGAGAGAAAAAAGGAAAAACTTAGAGAGAGAAAAATAATAGAATACGAGAGAGAGAAATAAAATTAATTTATCTAGTTGACATGCGAACTAAGCATGCCAACTAGGAGCTGATAATTGAGTGATGAAAAGAGGATTACGTCTAGTATTATTCAAGTAGAAATATATTAATAGAAAAGAAATTATAACAAAAGGGCCTAAGACCTGGGCTTAGAAAAAGAAAACCACAGTATAAAGACCTAGCCCAACACTAAGCACACCATTCAAGCCCAAAGCCGAAAACTAGAGTCCACAAGCCCGCTTCATCATACAAGGTGGAACAAGAGTCAACAAGCCGATCAAAAGTTAAAGTACCTTTTTTTTTTGGTCCAAAGGAGAAACTCATTTCTTAAATAGAGATACAAAAGAGTTCAAGTCCAAAAGTGACTGGATAGAAGGAGTGGGACTTGGCCCAAACAAAAGGAAAAACCCTAAGAACTGATCTCAAACAACACAACACCAATGACAGCCAACGGCTAAAACCTGTCATTAAACTAGAAGCAACATCTATGGTCACCAAATCAACACCAGTTGGAAAATACCCTTGTGTTGTCCCTTAATTAAACCTAAGAGGGGGGGTGAATTAGGTTATATAGGCAATAATACAACTTTTTCGATTAAGCAATGTACTAGCAATACTTAATCAAAAACAATCTTAAGCAAATGTGCATTTTAGCAATATAAAGAGTGAGTGAGGCAATTTATCAAACACTTAGTGTGCAGAAAATAATTCAAATAGAGAGTTGAGAGAAAAAGATTGCAAATCGCGATTTTAGCGTGGTTCGGCCCCCGCCTAAGTCCACGACCCAAGCTCCCTACTTAGGATTTTAACAATCTTCACTATGGTAACTCTTCAATTGTTGGTGAGTCCACAAACCAACTACAATGGTAGTTCAAGTTTTTACAATAGAAAACAACTCTTCTCAGTACAAAGCTTTAACTTCAACACATTTGATAAGGAAATCCTTTCTTTCAAAGTGTTTAATTCTCTCTTTTGATGAGTGTTTGAAATTCACACTAAAATCCCTCTTTTAGGGTTGATAAATACAATGAATATCTCTCTCACAATAATGCTCACAATTTCTTGCTCAAAATATAGCTCAATGATGATTCAAAAACCAAGATAATGAAAGAACTCAAGTGTAATTGCTTTGAATCAATATATTAAGATTTTTCAGTTGAGAGCATTAATAGAAGCCAAATTGGGTGTAATAAATGCTCACCAACGTTCAAATAAACGACTATATTTTGAATCAGCATTTTGTCCCGACCGGTCGACCCTTGTTCGTCAGTCAACCGGTCGAGAGACCCTCGTCCAGTGGACGGGTCTCGGGCGGATGACCCTTTGGCCACCGGTTGACCGGTAGCCGTGGGGTCGTCCGGTGGAGCCAAAACTGTCAGGGTTGGGTTTTAAAAGGTATTTCTTTTGAACATGTTTTGTAAGATATTTTTCAAATATTTCAACACAATATTTGAGAATCAAAATTGAACATATATCTTTCTGCAAGACCCAAAACCCCAGTCAAGTCCTAACCGGTACCCCTCATGACTTCTGTCTCCATCCTTATAACTCCATCTTCATTCTTCGAATCTTCTCTTTGAATTGTTGAATGTTCTTCTTTCTTCTTTAGCTTTGATGATATTGAAATTGGGGTCAATCTTGATTCATCTTTACTTGTGCACACTTTAACAAACTTATTAAGTACATTTATGGTTTGTAATCATCAAAATTAAGATTTAGAAGCCTCTCAGGCTAACAATCTCCCCATTTTTTATGATCAAAAAACTTATCTCAAACAATAACAATGTAAGCATAATGAGTTTGATAGAGTATTTAGCATTTTGTGCATTGTGAGTTTGTTTGAACCTAAAATATAAGTTTGTTCAAAAGACTCCCCCTCAACAATAAAAAGACTCCCCCTCAACGGGTGCATACATAACAACTTTCCCTTAATGTATGAGTTCTTTTTAGATATGCTTCTATTATTTATACAATTTTTCACCTCCTTTTTGTCATTAGTAAAAAAAAAATTAAGATCATTGACACAACAATATTAGCTTCCTAGGTGACATTAGCAAGTAAAGAAAAACATGTCTAGATTTGAACACCAAACATTTGACACAAAGTCACAAAGTAAAGCAAGTCATAGAAAGGAAAACTACCAAAGCAATGGAGTTGAAATATCAAAAACAAAGTATCAAACCATGGAAGAGAATGCATGAAGTAAAACATGATTGTTGAAAAAAATTGCAAAGTTCAATGAGAAAGGGGAAAGGGGAGCATCCTAAGCATCGCAGGGCAACGAGCTTAATCCTTCATGAATTTCTCATAGAGCTTCTCAAACATCTTGTTCATGCCCTTCATCTCGATCTTGACTTCACCAACAATCACAAATAACTGATCAACTTTTGAAGTCAGATTATCAACTTTGGTATTGACTTCTTCAAGAGTGACTGGACGGAGTCTGCTTCTTGTGGACGAACTAGCACTACCAATATCAACCCGTGAAGGACCAATATTAGCATCTCTGCCTTTGTGAACTCCTTCATCACTACTCTCACTCGCAGCTTCACCTTTATCACCCCTCTTCCCCAAGATCATAGTTCTCTAGATCATTAACTACCTCAGATTGAACCTTACGGAATTGACGTTGCTTAATGTAAACAATGTCATTATTTTCACGAGCCATGGTTTGTCTATCTAGGCAGTATTTGTCAAGGAGATAGGTGGACTCATTTAAGGATTCAAATTGACCAACACGATCTATACCTCTAAGACGGAAAAGAAGACACAAGAACATCCCATAGGGCAGTGATTTCTTCTTAAAGGCCAGCATGTGACTAAGTATAATGTATATGAGGTTGATTTTTACCTTCTTATACATGAGGTGCATCACATAACCCGTGAAGGATGGAATGGTCCTGTCTTTTATATTGTGAGGCATGATAGATTGATTGAGGATGTAGAGGAGCAAACGTTTCTCAGCACAGAGTTGATCTCTCTTGGGCATAAACTCTTCCGACTTTCCCGTCCCATCCTACATTATAGCACACATTTCTTTGAAAGCGTCTGTGTGTAGTTCACTTGGTAAGTTGACAGCGGTGTAGAGTCTGAGACCACGATGTGGGATACCAAATAAATTAGTCACGTCCTATTCACTCTCAAAGATGTTAACACCACTTACTCGACTATTTATCTCCCGTACACAGGCTTGTTCACCTTCTACCGCATAGGCATAGAAGTCACGAACCCATAGACCACAGTTGATGTCCTCGAGTCCAAACAAGGGAAGCCATTGTTGATGACGAAGCAGCTTATGGGGACGAGTGTTATCTAAAAAGTTTGAAGGATCAATGCGTTTACCCCATAATATGTCATTTTTAGAAAAATCCCCTGGTGCTATGATGTGCATAGGATTCCATGGATCAATTGTATGAGGCCTAAATGAGGTCCTTTGTCTCTTAAAGGCTTGTCTAGAAGATGAAGCCATGTGTATGCAAGAGAATTTTCAATAAAGTTTGGTTGAGGAATTTCGTCGAGCACTTGGGGTGCAAAGAAAAAATTTGAAGAGTTTTTCACACGAATTGAAGAGAAAAATACGCACTTGAGTGGGTTGTCAAGATTTAAGTCATCTACGTTTTGTTTGTAGGACACAAAATGAGTTTTGAAGATGATAAGAGACAATGATGGAATTTGAGTATGAGAGAATTAGGATGAGTTTTGATGAAGAAATAATTGAGTTTTGAAAGAAATTTGATGTTTTTAAACCTTTTGCCCGTCAGTGCCATGACCGGATGAGGGTGCAGGCGCCGATCGACCGGTGCCAGACCCTCTTCCGCCCGAGGCACGTCAACCGGATGAGGGGAATTCCACCGGTCGACCGGTGAGCACACCCTCTTCCGGTTGGGCATATTCTGCCAGAAAGTAGTTTTGTGCTTATGAAACTTAATGAAATGCGTTTACAATCATATTTTAAGTATGCCCAGCTCTTCTAATCACACAAAATTGATTCTCATGCAAATGTTTGGTAAAAATATCAGCTAATTGATGCATGGAGTCAACAAAATTAAGCACAACATCCCCTTTTTGAACATGATCGCTAATGAAATAATGTCTAATTTCAATATGTTTAGTTCTAGAGTGTTGAATGAGATTTTTAATGAGATTAATGACATTTGTATTGTCACATTTAATAGGCATACTATCATATACAAGACCATAATCAAGCAAATTTTGTTTCATCCAAAGAATTTGTGCCACACAATTTCTGGCAGATATATATTCAGCTTCGGCCGTAAAGAGAGCTACACTATTTTATTTTTTACTAAACCAAGAAATTAATAAATGTCCTAGAAATTGACAACATCCACTAGTACTCTTGTTATCTACTCGATCTCTTGCATAATCCGCATCTGAATATCCTATAAGTTCAAATGATGTACCTTTCGGATACCATATTCCTAAATCTATAATCCCCTTAAGATATCTAATGATTCTTTTTACAACATTTAAGTGAGACTCTCTAGGACAGGATTGAAACGAGCACATAAGCACACAACAAATACAATATCGGGTCTAGAGACAGTTAAATAGAGAAGACTTTCGATCATACCTCGATATTGCTTTTCATCTACTTTGTTGCCTTCCTCATCTTTGTCAAGCTTGATTGATATTGACATTGGTGTACTCATTTCTTTTGCTGACTCAAGCCCAATTTTTTTGATAAGTTCTCTAGTGTACTTGGCTTGATTGATGAAAGTTCCCTCTTGTGTTTACTTGATTTGGAGTCCGAGAAAGAAATTCAATTCTCCCATCATACTCATCTCGAATTCCTTGTGCATACACTTAGAGAAATACTCACAGAGAGATTCATTAGTAGCACTAAAGATTATATCATCAACATAAATTTGCACAAGCAAAATATCCTTGCCTTTTGTTTTAACAAAAAATGGTTGAATTTAGTTTGCCTCTAGTGAATCATTTTTCAAGCAAATAATTGCTAAGCCTATCATACCATGCTCTAGGCACTTGTTTAAGACCATATAAGGGTTGAATTTAATTCTTCTTGAATGATTACTATCCAATCTTCATGATCTAAGGCTTCTTTTAACATTTTTAGGCTCTACTTGAGAAAGAAGCAACATGTTCACAATAAGCATTTAAATTAGACCGAGTTCTTACTCCCTTTGTAGGATCACCAAGAATTTGATCATTTGGGTGATTTCTTACAAACTTCCAACATTTTGGTAGATCATCATTTGTTGTAATTTCTTGGTCATTTTGCATTGGTTGTACATTGCCTTATAGATTTGCTAGAGTTTCACCATCCTTTGTGGTTTGACCATCTTCAACATTTGTCCCCTTTGGATTACTTGAGGTTCCCTCATTGCCAATGGATGTAGGTAAGATTTGAGTGTCAACTTCGAAAACACCTACATCATTATCATTCTTTCTCGGGGTTTTCATCAAAATCCACATGCATAGACTCTTCAATAAGTATATTTCTCTTGTTAAAGACTCTATAAGCTTTGCTTCTTGAAGAGTAACCCATAAAAAGTCCTTCATCTGATTTAGAATCAAATTTTTCAAGATGTTCTTTTGTATTTAGAATGAAACACTTACAACCAAATACTTTAAAATGAGACACATTTGGTGCTCTACCTTTCCATAATTCATAGGGTGTTTTCTTTAGAAAATGTCTAATTAGCACACGATTTAACACATAACATGTGGTATTTACGGTTTCACCCCAAAAGTATGTTGGCAAGTTATTTTCTTTCAACATTGTTCTTGCCATTTCTTATAGTGTTCGATTCTTCCTTTCTACTACCCCATTTTGTTGAGGAGTTCTAGGAGCCGAAAAATTATGTTCAATGCCACGTTCTTCACAATAGTCCATGAAATATGCATTTATAAATTCGGTGCCTTGGTCACTATGAATGTAGTTTATGTAATAACCTTTCTCATTTTGCACCTTATTATAAAGTTTAGCAAATTCATTGAATGCATCATTTTTATGTGCAAGAGGTCTCACCCATGTGAATCTAGTGTAATCATCTATAATAACATAGACATATCTAGATCTACCTAGACTTGCCACATCCATTGGACCAAATAGATCCATATGTAATTTTTGTAAAGCTCTTGATGTGGTTACCTTGCTAATTGTTTTGAAAGATGTCTTATGTTGTTTTCCAAATTGACATGCATTACAATAAATGGTCTTTTTGAAATCTTGTCTTAAGAAGACCTATGACAAGTTCTTTTCTCAAAAGCTTAACAAGTAAGTTCATGTTAGCATGACCAAGTCTTCTATGCCATAACCAAGAATCTTCATTAATACTAACTAAACATGTCACATTTTGGCACTTCAATTCATGAAGATTGATCACATATACATTATCACATCTATTTCCAAAAAATAACACTTTATCATTTTTATCATACACTTTGCAACAAGTAGATAAAAATTCAACTCTAAATCCATTATCACAAAATTGACTTACACTTAGTAAATTATGTTTAAGACCTTTAACATACAACATATCATGAATAGAAAGAGAATTTATATCTCTTATGCTACCCTTACCAATGACTTTGCCTCCTTCATTTCCTCCATAGCTAACTTTACCTTTGAAATATTTGTCAATCTCATAAAAAAAAGATACATCTCCTGTCATGTGCCTTGAGCACCCACTATCAATAACCCTAGTATCTTCATACTTCACCTTTAGGGCAACCTATCATTCATAGAAACAAATCAAGTTCATTTTGGTCCCCAAGGTTCTATTAGGTCCTTTTGTGTTAGTACGAAGTCCTAATACATCTAACAACCCATTTGGGTCTAAGCCATAAAGGAATGTGAGAATCTCTTCCCACCATGTTTCTAAATCTACGTCGTGATGCATTGTGACCAATCTTCTCACAATAACTGCATATCTTAAATGATCCTCTTGATGTTGAGGCTACATGCCAAGAGGATGATACCTTGACAAAATGATTTTGAAATCCTTTTTGATGTGGCTTATAGCCAATCCCTTTTTTGTCAAATTGTACTTTTTGTGATTCTTTTAATGGTGGATGGACAATTGAGGATTGAGAAGCTTTTACAAAGATAGTTTTTGAGAACTTTGGTTTAGAAAATGGCTCGTAACCAATTCCACCTTTGTCGAGTGGTGATTTTTGAGAACCAAGAATTTTGTCCAAGGCCTTTGTTCCTTTTGAAAATCTAGCAAGATCATTTTGTAGGCCAAGAACTTGTTTTTTAAAATCTTTGATTTCAAATTCATTTTTGCACTTCAAATGATAGTATTCACATATTTCTTTTGGTGAGAGTATCATTTTCATCTTTAAGTTCCTTAATTTCCTTTTGAAGTTCATCATTTTCTTTTTGAAGATTCTTCACTGTTGAATGTGCAAGAAGAAAACTATCATGTAGTTTTGAAAATTCATTTGTTAGTTCCTCAAATGTACATTCATCATCATTAGAAGAAGAAGAAGAAGAAGAAGAAGATTCATCACAAGACGAAAAAGTTACCTCATCATCTCTAGTCATGAACCACACAAAGTTTGCCACTTCGGTTTCACTTCCACTTTCATCACCAGTTGATACATCATCCTCAACACACGCCTTCATTGTCTTTTGCTTCCCTTTGATCAATTTTGGACATTTTTCTTTGATATGTCCCGATTTGTCACAATTAAAACATTTTATCTCTTCTTTGGCCTTTTCTAATCTTTCTTTGAATCTTCTATTGACTTTGTTGTTGATGGGCTCCTCTCTCTTCATCTTTTTGTACTTTAAGAACTTCTTAAAATTCTTTGCAAGAAGTGCAAGCTCATCATGATCGCTATCATCTTTGTCTTCATCACTCGATTGAGATTGAGCAATGAGAGCAAGTGATTTCCTTGTCTTATTTTCTTCTTCATCTCATATTTTTTCTTGATTCAATACAAGTTCCTCTGTTTCAAGGTTGCAAATGAGCTCATGCACCATAATCTTGGAGAGATCGGTTGGTTCTCTAATTGATGTCACCTTTGATTTGTATTCTTTTGGAAGAGCCATAAGAATCTTCCAGTTGAGTTCTTCATTTGGATACTTCTTTCCGAGAGCACCCAAGTTGTTTACACTTTTAGAGAATCTTTGATGCATTTCATTTAGTGACTCTCCAGACTTCATACGAAACAACTGATACTCATGAATGTGAAGATCAATCTTGGTATTCTTTACTTGAGACGTTCCTTGATATGACATGTGTAACATTTTCCAAATCTCGTGAGCGGTTTCACATTGACTTACACGACTATACTCAGTTTCGTTTAGAGCACAATAAAGGATATTTTTGGCTCTTGAGTTCTTAGTCATCATGATAATATCTTGATCATTGAACTCTCCCCTTTCTTTGGGCACTTGAACGATTTTGACTTTCTCGACTCCACTTGCACTTGAAGCATCTTTGACCGTCACCTCCTGCATTGGAACATAAGGGCCATCTTCTACCAATGACCATAGAGCATAGTCAACGGATTGTATGTATGTCTCCATCTTGTTTTTCCAATAATTGAAATTTGTACCTATAAACAATGGAGGCCTATTAGTGGAATAACCTTCAAAATAAGGAGAAGTAGTATTGTTTGCCATTTATCTTTTCTTTGCTAGATGTTAAGCTATATGCAAAGTCTATCTCTTAATACCACTTGTTGTCCCTTAATTAAACTTAAGAAGAGAGGGGGGGGGGGGTGTAAATTAAGTTATATAGGCAATAATACAACTTTTTCGATTAGGCAATGTACTAGCAATACTTAATCAAAAACAATCTTAAGCAAATATGCACTTTAGCAATATAAAGAGTGAGTGAGACAATTTATCAAACACTTAGTGTGCAGAAAATAATGCAAAGAGAGAGTTGAGAGAAAGAGATTGCAAATCGCGATTTTAGAGTGGTTCAGCCCCCGCCTAAGTCCACGACCCAAGCTCCCCGCTTAGCATTTCAACAATCTTCGCTATGATGACTCTTCAATTGTTGGTGAGTCCACAAACCAACTACAATGGTAGTTCAAGCTTTTACAATAGAAAACAACTCTTCTCAATACAAAGCTTTAATTTCAACACCTTTGACAAGGAAATCATTCATTTCAAAGTGTTTAATTATCTCTTTTGATGATTGTTTGAAATTCACACTAAAATCCCTCTTTTAGGGTTGATAAATACTGAATGTCTCTCTCACAATAATGCTCACAATTTCTTGTTCAAAATATAGTTCAATGATGATTCAAAGACCAAGATAATGAAAGAACTCAAGTGTAATTGCTTTGAATCAATATATTAAGATTTTTCAGTTGAGAGCATTAATAGAAGCCAAATTGGGTGTAATAAATGCTCACCAACGTTCAAATAAACGGCTATATTTTGAATCAACATTTTTTCCCGACCGGTCGACCCCTGTTCGCCGGTCGACTGGTCGAGAGACTCTCGTCCGGTGGACGGGTCTCGGGCAGACGACCCTTTGGCCACCGGTCGACCAGTAGCCGTGGGGTCGTCCGGTGGAGCCAAAACTGTCAGGGTTGGGTTTTAAAAGGTATTTCTTTTGAACATGGTTTGTAAGATATTTTTCAAATGTTTCAACACAATATTTGAGAATCAAAATTGAGCATATATCTTTCTGCAATACCCAAAACCCCAGTTAAGTCCCAACTGGTACCCTTTATGACTTCCGTCTCCATCCTTATAACTCTATCTTCATTCTTCGAATATTTTCTTTGAATTGTTGAATGTTCTTCTTTCTTCTTTAACTTTGATGATCTTGGAATTGGAGTCAATCTTGATTCATCTTTACTTATGCACACTTTAACAAACTTATTAAGCACATTTATGATTTGTAATCATCAAAATCAAGATTTAGAAGCCTCTCAAGAAAATACCTTGTAAATCCACTGAGAAAACTGTCAAAAAGACAGTTTAAAGAGAACACAAAACACAAACCACCAAAATGAGTTCGACGGGACTTATCAACCTGGATAGAGGATGGGTCTGAGATTTATAAAACCTAAATGGTCTAAACATCCTAAACAACAGAATGGACCCTCTGAGCCCTAAGCTTGAACAGGTGGTGGCAAAGACCACCATATCTCATCCACAACTAGAAATGACAAATGCGAGGACAAGAGTACAGGATCAACGGTGCTTCCTGAAACATAAGAATAAAGCCTCGTAGTGACAAAAATTGGAAATGGGCCGAAAGTGAGGAAGCACATCTTCAAGTAAAGCCTCAAAGTCAGCGACATTAGCAATATAATTTAAACCAAGCCAACACGAGGACAAAGCAACCAAAAGCAAAAAGGATTTAAAAGATATGAACAGTAAAACAAGATCGTTTCTTAGATCTACCATCATTGAGGTAGAAAACAACAAAAGGAAAACACATATGACACCAACTCATGGACAGATCTAAAGCAAAAAATAAGTCTTCATCATCATCCGACTTAGGAAGAAAAAGGAACAAAGAATACGAAGATGCCATGGCTTCTCAAGAAGGTGTTGTTGTTTTAGCTAAACTAAAAAGGGTGGAAACCAAAGAGTTTCTGAGAGGGGTGAAGAAACCCAAAGTTGGTTCCTTCAAAGGGTGGAAAACTCTCTAGACAGAGTCAAGAGAGAATAAGGTGATAGTTTTGATTTTGCAGCAACATTCAAAGGGGTGAAGAAACCCAAAGTGGGTTCCTTCAAAGGTGAATAACTCTCTAAAAGACAAAGATAAAACACCTTGAAGGGTGAGATACTATGGAGAGCCACAGAGGTCGACAATAACTGGCAATGCAACTTGAAGGGTGAGATACTATGGGAAAAGTTCTTGAATAAGATATTCAACTGTTTGGTCTTTGAGATAAAAAGTGCTCGTGAGTAGGTTGAACGATTGAATACCTAACACAAGTCTTTTCCAATACTATGATAGTAGTGTTATCCTTCCTTGGAGTTAAAGGGTCATTATTCAAGGGTAGAAAAATTAATAGAGAATGATGAAAAAAAAAAGGTCTTCAGCTAAAAAGAATTAAACATCATAAACTATGGTAGCCAGTTGATCCATCCTTGGGTGGAGGATACTTTTAGGGTTGGAGCAAAGGGAAAGAAAAATGGGATGAGGGCCATGGAAGAGATGAGGAGTGGGAAGAAAGAAAGGGAAAAAAGGAAAGAGAAAGAAGGGAAAATGAATGGAGATAGTGGGATGATAGACACGTAGATAAATCCTCTAGCAAAACAACCTAAAATAAAGTGGAGAAACAGAGAATAAAAAATAAAATAAAAAACTCAAAATCTTTTTGTTTGTTATAAAATTTCTTTTTAAAAAATATTTTTTTTATCAATATTTAATAACACCGAAAAATAAATTAACTCAGCAGTTAATATAACAAAACGGAACCCCAATTTTGACATCCTACTTAATATAGAGTTGCATATTTTTCATTTGAAATACACAATATCAATATTTGAGGCGTAAATAAAATTTAGAAAAAAAAAAAACCATTACTTGTCCTAATTTTGACCACAACATCAGATACTTCATAGAACGACCAACAAACACTTGCAAACTGCTAAAAACTACACCCACTCGTAAAGTCATAAGCACCCCCCCCGGAGCTTCGCCGGAAAAAGACCATGGCCGGCGTTCTAAACTTCACGCCGACCCCAATTTTCCGGCCAATGACAAGTCGCAGAAATCGAAGCTTTTCAGTAAAATTATCAGCACAATCTTCAGAAACGCCTTCGACTTCAAGTACTTCAGTGAGCATCAAAGAAGAAGCCAAAACTGGGCCTTCAATTTCGGCCCCACCGAACTTCAAGGCTCCGAAGCCCAAGCCCTTTTCAGTGAGGCCCGATAAGATTATGGACATATTGGGTGCTTCTCTTGCCTTGATTTTTCGTCTCGGCACTGGTGCTCTTGTTTCTGGGTATGTTCACATTACTCTTAATCATTTTTGGTGATGTTATTTCTTTTATTTGTTAATTTTCCTTTTCTTTTTTAATGTGAAGAATGAAATATTTGATATTTTTTTTTAAAATTTATAAGTGTTACGTATTGTATACATAGATGTATTTATTTGAGCACTAATAATGTATATAACCGAAAGTGTATTACCCAAACTTTATGTAGCGATTGGCTTACTACGTGGGTTTTTTTTGCGGCCAGTGTCACGTGTAAATGTAATCCACTTGTTTGAAAACTATAAATGGTGTGACATTTGGTACATAAGTCGCGAAGAGTGCGATTAATGTTGTATATGATCTAAATTGTATCATCCAAACTTCAGGTCGTGATTGACATATACCATGTGGTCTTATGTGTCAAGTATTGTATGAAAATGAGGCCTGGTTCTTTGAATGAAAAGTGAAAACAAAAAATTGAACGGTGTGAGGTTTGTGGTGTGCTGGTATTTTCATGCTTATTTAAATGTATTTTGAGGCGTAGAAAGAGCTTAATTTGGTGCATTTATCTTCCATTTAGAGCATATTTTGATTGCATGATCATTGAGCGTAAATTGCCATAAATGGTCGATTCTTGCTACATTTTGTGTTGTAGGTAGAATTAAAGAGAAAAAAAAAAAGGCAAGAAAAAGAAAGAGCAAAGAGTTAAAATGCAGTTTGCCACATAGGTGGCGTATAGTGAGTGATGCCACATGGGAACTGATATATAGCATTGGTCTTAACCAAGCATGGCCTATTGAGAAACTCGATTATAAAATCGTGAAAATTAGGACTGTTATGTATTTAAAACACGTGAAATCGAAATACTGATTCGCCTTATATGAAATATCACAAGCAACAATAATGCACAAATCGAAATCCTGCAAGTTGATGTTCACATTTTTCTCCTGACAAATGAGAGCTATTATTTCCCATACACAACCCTCACATGCTACATCAAGAATTAACTTTTGTATTGATGTCCTAAGTATTTCTGAACTAATGTTTTTGGCAGGTATTCAGCATCTTTAGTGCCCAAGAATGAAATTCCGTCTGACCAGTATGCTCTCGAAATTGCTGGTAATAACCAAATTTATTGATGTGTATGTCATTTCTTCAAACTTGTGTAGGTTTTCTTAGAAAACTGGATGATGTGTACAGGCCATGCATTCCAAAAAAATAATTTTCACGGACAGTTGATCTTATCAATAGCGTCTAGTTGGTAGCTTCTGCTTTATTACACTATCAGTGTGCCTGACTCAGTAGTTAGAGTGACTAAAAAGGGTTTAAAGTTCTTACTTGTATGACAGAATAATCAGATCTTGCTACCACTTCTTGTTAATATCTGTAGTTCCGCTACTTTAATTTTTTTCACTCTTTCACTTTCTTTCTTCTATTAGATTCTCTTTTATCTTGCACCTATTAGAATAAGTCATTAACAGTGTTCTAGAGACTTCTTTTATAGTCATCTTAATGGTACTTTTAAAACACTCATTCTTTAGCTTTTAATATTTAATACATGTAACTTGTTAATAAGATATTTGTGAGACAAATTTCTTTGATATGTATCTCGGATGCCAATTTATCTTGCAGGGTATAAGGTGAAAGAAACTTCAAAATTAGGTCCTCGCCCTGAGAAGCCAATTGAGATCTATGAGTTTGAAAGGTACTTCAGCTATGTATCACTATTCTTTTTCTTATTGGATATTGCAAGCCAGTAATGTACACTAATACTTGATTTTAAATTTAGAAATCATGTTCTCTTTTCCTTACTTTTTCTCCTATAGTATCTTATATGCCGGATGAAGTTAATACTGAATGCATATGTTACTGTCTTGCAATGTGTATTATCATGGAACACATGGAAATTTCATCAGCTGCCCCTTCTGTCGTAAGGTAAGAAACAAAATGTGCTATATCCTCTATCTTTTTGAGAAATTCAAAATTGAAAAGCATTTATTTGCTCATTTAGAATGTTTAGTTCTAATATCTTGAAAATGTGCATTAAATGCTTATGGAAGCTGACATGCCATGAATTGGCTGTTTAGTGTGATACGAAATATGATTAGACTTTTTAGACATGAAATTTGGGTTGTATAACATTCTGAGTGGTGGTTCAAAAGAGAGAACTTGTTAAGCTTTTGTTCTTCTAGTTGATTTGAGGCCCCCCAATCTAGCTATTACATATGTAGCAGTGCTGCACATGAAGATCTGATTGACGTTTACTCGTTTTGGACTAAAGACCCACTCATATTACATTGAGTTGCGCTTATCTTCTACTTAGGACTTCCCATTAATTCTCGCCATATAGTATTAAAGGTTGGATGCAGTGTATGTCGCACATCTCTTTCCTGCTACTTGATTATATTGTTGTTCATCTGTTTAATGCTGCATACAATGTATTCTTTTATGGTGTTAACTGATCTTTTTAATTACACTAGGTTCGAGAAATAGTTGCAGTTTTGGATCTTGATGTCTTGTTCTATCCTTGTCCGAGAAATGGTCCGAATTTCCGTCCCAAAGTCGCTCAGATGGGTGGAAAGCAACTTTTTCCTTACATGGTAAAGTGATTTTTTCAATATGTATAAACATGGGTAAATAGTCATTTTTCTCCACCTCTTCCATTGCTTCATTCAAAGATCTAAGCCTCTCTGGTGATCTTAGTGCAAGGCTCTAGGTTCAAACATTCAGGTTCAAGTGCTTATTTTCAATGCGAATCTAAAACAAAGCGAAAAGATGGAGAACCATGAGAATCTTCTATTGGAGGAATAATACCACAAACCAAGTGAACTGAAATCAAACAAATTTTCTTTTGATTTTCGGTTTTTGTTTGACTCAATAAGGGAACATTTAGATTGTAATAGTTTGTGAGCTTCATTCTTGAAATGCCACTTGTTTGAGCTGATCACTTAGTCTCATTTATGATTGTGCGACATAAATGTCGTTCATTTGATTGAGTTGTTTAAAAGTTGTGAGTTTAGGATGTATTCATTTTGTCACTCTGACTCCTGTAGTCAGTTGACTTTTGAGTAGGCATCTTCAAACCTATTTCTTTTTCCTTATTAGTGATAATTCTATTAAGATCAACGCTTTAAATATTTATGGGGAAACTGTTTGGGTTATGTTCTTAAATTTATGTGGTGCAGGTTGATCCAAATACAGGTGTCGCCATGTATGAATCAGATGATATTATTAAGTACTTGGTTGAGAAATATGGTATGCTACTGGAATCTGCTTTTCATGGCTTGCATAAATCAGATTATGCGAAGAAATAATTGTTCTAGAAAGTACTCAATGTTATCTTTGCTGCTTTTGTTTGGCTTCTTAGATCATTTTCGGTTATTGGGGAAAAAATAATATACTTTTTCGTTTAACTATCAATTTTGCAATTAATAGATTATCAATTTTCTAGCAAAAAAGGGGGTTCCAAATTTAGAGTTACCTATTGTGTAATGTCCCACATCGGTGGGAGATAGTGTATATGATTGGTTTATAAGTGGGTGTTGTGGTAGAATGAATAACTTGGGTTAACCATTTTGGGCCAATTGAAAAGAGGCCCAAATAGTTATTTCTTTTGCCTAAAACATCAGTCTCGCCGGCAGGCCTAAGGTTCTGGGCTTTGAGTGTGCATGCTGGTTATGCCATTTTCTATGATGTGATGGGAACATCTAAAGTTGGGTGTATGAATGTTGAGATGTCAAGATTCTGTCTCCATATGATCTTTTAGCGTAGACTTCATTTTGGTCTTTCAGTTGGCATGCCTAACATCTGATAACGGCTTAGATTATGGAAGTATTTTAATGAGTTTAGTGCACATTTTTCTATTTTCTTCCATTGTAGTCTTTGTTTTTCCTGCTCTAATTGATAGTATTGACTCTGTTCATTTTCGTGCAGGTGATGGTAATGTCCCATTTATGTTGTCTCTTGGTCTATTAACAGTAAGCAATAATTTTTTTGCTTCGATGCTTATAGGTTAACGGAAAAGAGTACATATTTATGATGTGTTTAATTTCTCTGTACAGACTTTGACTGAAGGATTTGCCATGATTGGTCGCATGGGAAAGGTGTGATCCTGTTTTTCTTTCTCTATTAGTATTTCCAGTATGCGTTTGGGCATGTCACTACCTTTATGTGAAAATTTCCTAATGTCATAACAATCTTGCATATTGATTTTTCCTCAATATGTTGACATTAAGTTTACCTTGATTCATGATATGTACGGATTTAGCTTCAATTGAGTCAATAAGAAAATCTCTTGTTATTACTTTCTCAGGGGACTTCATATGCTCCATCAAAGCTGCCACCAAAGCCTCTTGAGATTTGGGCATATGAGGTTAGATTCTGCAGACTTGAAAAGAGATGTCACGGTCTCTTTAAATACATATAGATTTCTATCTAGGTGCTATACTTTAGCATAATTCATGTGGTTGTGTCATTGTTTACATGCTTTTTAGTAATAAAGTTAACCACAATGTTTTTCTGCGGAATAAAGTACGAACTTCCCTTTTCAGGCTTCTCCATTTTGCAAAGTTGTCCGCGAAGTACTTGTGGAGTTAGAACTACCTCATATACTTCACAGGTATAGACCTTACCATAATATCACTGTTGATTGGGCTATATGTGCATATAGTTGGATCAGACATTCATCATCTATCTTTTTCGTCAGGGGAGGATTCAAGAACTTTTCTCAGGGGACTAAAATTCATAATTTTTGAACTATATATATATATATATATATATTTTTTTTTTTTTCAGTAGGGGCTAATTCTAACTAAAAATACATAGATATTTAATTTAATTTAAAAAAAAATACATAGAATTTTTAACATTTTCCTTGGCCATTGCGTGAAGAACTGAATTATTTGGCTCTTGTGGGACATTGAAAGACTTGTGAACCATTTACAGTTCTTTCAAAAGAAGTTCTTTTGAAACTTTCAAGTCGTACTGTTGCATTTACTATTTCAGTGATAAAAATAATATGTGGAAATGTTTACCTTTATTCTAGTTTCAAATCTAAGTTTGTTGCATTTTATGTGATCCTTTTACTTTTTTCCGGATGAAATGGATGTTAACTTTCAAGTAACGGAGGTGGCTATATATCAAATTTTTGCATTTACTGTTATTTTGCTTTGCTTTTTCTGGTTACACAATATGAATCTAATGCCTTTTCGGTAGAAGTGACCATGCTTCTTTCACAAACTCGAAGCTGGCATAACTTGGATTCACGATTGGAGAGACAAGGAAAAGGGAACTTCTTAAGCTCATAGCAGCTTGGGCAGCGATCAGAAAAGAAATTTGTGCATTGGGACGGTAGAAACTATGGTTAGAATATGATATGAATAGCCAAAACTTAATTAGTGAAGAGAAGTGTTTTACATTCTTTAATTAATATCTCTGTTAACTTTCACATATAAGCAACAAAAAAATCCATTAGTCATAAGTCGGATGCTAGGTTCATATCTTTCTTTTTTTTTTTGGGGAGGGGGGGGGGGTGTGATGGGGGGGGGTAGTGGGGCAGAGGGAGTGGCGAGCTGTATTTCCTTGCTATATATCGCTCCCAGAAATAGTTTGCTTTCAAAAGTTTCACCAACAAAAACGTTGTACATTGCAGTTGTGCTCGTGGCAGCCCAAAACGACATGAAATATATCAGAAACTTGGACATTTTCAGGTTTGGTTTTCTCCCTCTTAACGAACTTTTCGTCAGTTATACTTGTTAGTTGCTATATCCAATGAAAATAATTTCTGATTTTTCTTCTTTCGCAGGTTCCTTATTTAGAAGACCCAAACACTGGAGTACAAATGTTTGAGAGCGCGGAAATAGTAGATTACCTAAGGGCAACTTACGCTCTCTAAAACACAAGGCTTCACTTCTTTAAAGGTCCTTTGTTACATTTTTGTATATAGCTTTTTCTCTACATTGTTTCTCTTAAATGCTTACTTTTTCAGTTAATGTGCAAATACAACTAAGTTTTGCAATACACTTAATGTAACATACTGTTCAGTTAAAGGACATAAAGGCAAAAACAATAGAGAATTATCACGTTTCAAAATGATTTTGTCTTTTCTTGTTTATTGTTCATGAAATTCATTTTCATCTGTCAATATGTTCTCATGCACTCAGATTATATATACGAAAATGTATGTTTATCTTAATTTTGCAATTAGTTAGATAAATCTCCAAGAGAAAATTTCTGGAATAGGTTATCATCAATTGGGCTTTTCTCAATCAAGATTGAGACGATGATGGCATAAAATGTAGTTAATGATTCTTGATGTCAGAAATTGTAATTGTGGCTTTCTCCAATGATCAAGAAATATAATATATGTGCAATAGAGGATCTATAGGATCTATAGTTACATACAGATAGATGCATGCAGGTGTAGGCGTATTGATCTAAGTAACAACTAGCTTGCCTACACATCGAGCCCAACTAATTAGTTCATAATGTTTAAATTCGTGTTGACAGTAACAGAGAATTTGAATCATTATAAATTAAAACAAAATCTTATACAAAACCAGTGTGGAAAGGGTGTTACAAAAGGTAAATGCTGTAGGGAGATATTTGGGTCTAAGAATTATCTCGAGGCTAAAATGGTCCACACATTGTGGCGGCTCGGCACCTTCCTTTTTTCTTTCTTGAATATAAAAAGACACAAATAGCATTCCCTATTGATTTATCCCCTGGAGTATATGCTTATAGACTACCATTTTCTGGGGAATCTCTTGCCCTTTTGAAGCTCAGAGTAAAAGATTTGACAGTAGATAGCTTCACTTTTAGCCATTTTATATGGAAGGTGAAGTTGTTTCTGGTTATCCGCCACAAAGGTTTTGATTTGGTAGTAAAGTTACTCGTTCGTTTGCAAGAGGTCGTGGGATCAATTCTCACTGGTTATATGTTGTATGGTCATAGACTTTCTTTGAATAAAAAAAAAGAAATTATTTTTGGTTATCTAAAAATTAAGTGAAACGGTTAAGTAATAACTTCTTATAATTAAAAATTCTTAATTTGAATCACAGTTTCGGGTTATCTGGTAAAAAAAAAGGTAGTTTCTGGTTCTTAGTCAAATGTTTCTCTACCACTTATATTTTAAAAGGTGTTCTCTCTTTTTGGGCATATTGATGGTGGAGCAGGGATATGATTCCTGCTGCTACATCAATAGTAGTTATTCAGAAGTGGTAGATTCTGGTATTTTTGGTGTATCCTCAACTTAGGCATATAAATGATGCTAATAAGAATATTTTCAGGAATGTCATTCCCGAAAATAAAAAATTTATTTGTAAACCAAACACCCCCTTAGACATATAAATGATGCTAATAAGAACTTCACATAAGTTTCTACTCTCTTGTTGGTAAGACGATTATTCTGATTGATCAACTTAAAAAAGTCATATTTAGTACACAAAACTCTTGTAAAGAGTACGAGGTAAGAATAGTAGGTGTAGCCTTACCATTATTGCGACAAAAGTAGTTTTTAAAACTTGAACTGAACATTATTCAATAAGTGAGTGCTTGATCAACGAATAAATAAAAAAGACTAGATTCTTATCTTGACAATTCTCTAACAATGGTGATTGACCAAGCATCATTAAATTTTAAAAGGTTGCTCATCATGCATGTCCTCCATTTGCCCCCACGTGCTTTCCTCCATCAGTGATTGGACCGGTTATCAAGTGGCTTTCACTATTTTGGCATATTTATTTATTTATTTATTTATATTTTGATAAAGACAATATTTAGTTTATCAAATGCGATTAGAAGCTATAAATCTATAAATGCTTTGTTAATCCTATCTATGGACATTTGAAGATCGTAAATAAATATCATAAACCTTTTTTTAATTGTTAAACCTTTTAAATGAGGTGTTAATTTAATATAATATTAGTGTCTAAATTATCAAACAATTTGGATCATGTCTCATCTCGACCAATTAAGAAAAAAAAAAAAAACTATTTACGTGTAAGGCTTAAAAAAATTTAGGCTATACATGAAGGGATGTATTAAAAATAATAAATAAATATAATAAAGCATTCAATTCAAGATTTTATATGAGGCGATATTTAATATGGATATTTGATGACCTAAAAGACTAAGGTATTTTAGAGTTGTCCAATTTGCTTCTTTATGTAAACCCAAGGGTAAATTTTATAAATGGTCCTCAATATTTGCACTTCTTCTCAATTTATTCCTTCTTGTTTTTGCTTAGAACTCAATATTTATATTGATTTTTAATTTTATCCTTATTATTCAAAGTGACGCATTTAGTCTTCAGAGTTTATAAATTTTTTTAATTTAGTTCTCAATATTTTTATTTTTTCAATTTAGTTTCCAAAGTTTCATGTGACAGTCACAATTAAAATCTCACGACAGAGACTAAACTGAAGATTTTTGCAATCTTTAAGGACAAGCGTGTCACTTTTAAAATAATAAAGACAAAATTAAAAAAAGTATAAACATTGAAAACCGTTTATGAAATTTGCCCTCAACCCAATTTCAGAGGTTCTAATTGTCTAACTAAATGCAGGAAGTGTAATCTCTTAAGCCATTATCTAATGCCAATTTCAAAGCCTTTTATTCCTCTAGCTAATTGAAAAAAAAAAAAAAAATCCTCTAGCTAAGTGCAGGAAGTGTAACTTTTTTTTTTTTTACTAGACAAGTAAATGTCTATTTCATATCTTCAATTCTCCAAAGACATACTGGAAATTGCTAATATTTCTTTTCATATAAAATCCTGGATTTCTATGACATCTTACGAGAGGTTATCCTGATCAATGATTGTCATTTATATAGAAGAATAAGCTCGTGGGTTTGTTATTAAAAAGTTATCACATTATTAAATCATAAATTTCAAGTCCATTATAAGATTTTGAGTTATTCTATCTAATACAATTTTAGGATAAAATTTTAGGTTTCTCACCAATGGAAGATCTACCATAGTACCAGTGGGGGCAGCCACAACTGGCCTCATATTTTTCTAAAAATCTGTGTATTTATCCTAATTTCTTTTAAAAAATATGTGCATTTTTAGCATGAAGAAAAATAGTCCCCATTGAAATAAATATTAGTATTATAGTCCTTACTCAAAGAAATCTCACCAACACGACTATTATAAGGTTGGTCCCCGTATTATCTTCAAATCTTATTTTAGGAAAGGCCTATTTGTCTTGTTAATTATCTTTTTCTTTCCCTCGAGGATTTTTTGTTATAAATTTATAGCATTGATAAACCATAAATTTCCAGTATATCATTAGATCTTAGGTTATTTTACATAACATAATTTTAGGATTGAACCCTATGTTTCTTACTGGTACGAGTATTATAAATTAGTTGAGAAATCTTATTTTAGTAAAGACCTATTTATCTTGTGTATTTTTTTCTTCCCCTCGTGAGTTTGTTATTATAAATTTATAACATCAATAAATCATAAATTTCAAGTCATCAGTGTTATTCTACGATGAAATCTCATATCTCTTACCGATAGAAATTGTGTTATTATGAAGTACAAATATCCTAAAATATGAATATGTAGGCACGTATGCTACGCAAATTCTGCCTGCGGTGACAAATACTGTGGATTACGAAAAAAATACAATAAATGGATGGATAAAGGTCATACCCAAAAATCGTAATGAAATGAGGGATTATACTACGTTCATCTACTTGGATCGGCCGGACATATATAGCTAAGGGTGCTCCAACATTTTCGGGGAAAAAAATATTAGTGGTGAGTTTTGTAGAGACCGCTCGTTTTAGGGGGGAGCCTTACGTGTAGCTATGCTTTATAATTGTAACATCAAGCGAGAAGCCAGCCTAGGTGATTTGCTTCAAGGCGTGTACACATTGCGCACGCTCCCAGAGAGGAAAAGAAGTTGTTTGAAGATTGCACCTACAATGGCTGCTCGAATTGTGTTTTACATATTTGCAGCAAGTGCTTTTTTCTTCATCAACTCCAATGCTCTTTCGGATCACGGTATGATATCGATCGTCTCTTTTAACTCATGCACGTTTTCTCATTCAAAGTATCGTGTACATCGATACGTAAAAAACAATGATACTTTTAAAGTAGTTCGTTCTAGCTTACTTCCAAGGGCAAAGTTGTGTTTACATGAGTGGGAGCTGTAACCCGCACTCACTCCAATTTGATTTTTAAAATGTGTATATTTTGAAGGTATTTTTAGGTTAAAAAATTAACTTATCTTTTATTGAAAAAGTTTATCTATATATAAATGTTAAATTGTGTGTTTTCAGTCCTCACTAAATAAAAATTCTGAATTCAACCCTGTTTACCTCCACAATCTATTATCATTGAGAAATTCACCAAGGACGAATCCAGGATTTAGTGGGGTCTAAAATTGCACATTTAACACTCATATATAGATAATTTTTTTTAATAAGGGCTAAATTAATTTTTTAATTTAAAAACAAGCTAAAAATTATATACATTTTTAAACAAAGAATTGGTTTAGTAGGGCTACAACCCCTACTCGTTAAAGAGTGGTTCGCTATTAAAATTCACTATTACAGGATAATCAGTGGTGACCTATATTAAGTTGAGGTTGTGTTTTAAACTTGAAAAAAAAATTTCTTTTATTTTTTGGTTTTTAAAAAATATTATTATATTGAACATTTTCGCTATATGAGTGGCACACTCTAACCTCTCTTATTACACAATTACAGACCCTAAACTTGATTACTTGGGTCTGCCCCTGATAATAATGATTACAACATCTTGGTTTTATGCATAAAGAATACCTAATACCTAAACCTGACTTGTATACGAGGAAAAAACCTAAATTCAAAAGATGCAAAGTGTTTGCATATATACAAGCTAAATGATTTGTGTACTATTTTCTGCAGACCGTAAGGCAGGGGTCAAATTTACCTACAAGGGTGATGCGCCCCCAGAGAAATGGGGAAGCTTGTTCCCGGAGTACTCAACATGCTCAACAGGGAAATCACAGTCGCCAATCGACATTGCCCAAGTTGTGATTAACAAGAACTTTAAGCCCTTGACAGTTGAATATAGTGCGATAAATAGCACCTTAGAGAACCATGGCTTCAACATTGGGGTACGTATGGGCCTGTCTTTCCATACACTTTTTTTTTTTTTAATTTTTTCTAATGATAAATTATTCGGTCACTCTAGACTCTGTTATATATTAGTGAGACTCATACGTCTAGATCTCATCAGTTATGTGAAGAACTAATGGCTCAAACAAAAAAAATTTAGTTTCTAAATGTGCAAAACTTTTTATTATTAATAATCATGAGTTTCTATCGTAAAACCAAATGGTATTGGATGGAGTAACTCACGATTTTATATATTAGTCTTTAATATCCTTATTTATCTATGTGAGATAATTGAATTCTCCAATACCCCCTTCACGCGTGATTAGCTGATTAACGTAGTCGAAGAAGTAACAAATTAAGAAGAACTGCATATCAAAATCTATATTAAAAGCAGAATTAATGAATGACTTGGTACAAAAGAAGTGAAATTGAAAATTACGTACCAAAGTCAATCGGGAACAAATCAACTTAAGCAACTCCTTTTATTCATATGATACCATTAGATTCTCTAACACTTAATATGCATCCGCCAGTGATTTGAAATGTTCATTGGGGTGGATGGAAGTTTTGGCACATGTTTCATATATCAATAAAATAGTAGTAATAGTTGTGAAGTTCTTTATCATAAAGTTGCTGATCTCACAGTTCCATCTTACGTACCTCACCAAAGTAAACACATTGCGCAGATCAGTTACGGGAACAACTCAGGATTTATGAATATAGACGGAAAGAATTACGTCTTGAAGCAAGTTCACTGGCATACTCCTTCTGAGCACACCATCAATGGAGTCCAGTATGCTCTTTCTCTCTCTATCTCTATCTCTCTCTATATATATACACCTCCAAGAGTTTAAAGCTTCTTGTTGATCCAAGCTATTGGATGTTTAATTTGCTTATCTTTTTATGCATATGCATTCAGCGGTAGATCTAGGTTATATTTTTTTTCAATAAAAATATAATACATAACTTAACGCTCATAAAAATAGTATATTTTTATTTTTTTATTTTTTTTGGTGAAAAAGGTATTTTGGTAAATCAACACACTTATTATAGATTCCGTTAACTACGTTGATGGAAAAGTGAGGAGGAGGCACGTGTGATGCGTTGTAGAAATCAGAAGGGAGGTGTTTTGGATCACAGGGGGTTGTTGTGCAGTTTTGGAATAGCATAGGGAATCTTGTATATTTCACTCTTAAAAGAATCTAGAGAAATTAATTCTAAGAATTCTTTACTGTTTTTGAATTTGTACTTGGGATGCATACAATTGAGAGAACTCACTCCTATCTTTAATACTAGATGGGAGTTGTAACTTGTGAAGGGGATGAATTTGCTGATTGATTAACCAATTTGAGAATAGGCAGTTATACGTTGAGCTAACACCTGACACTGTCAATTCTAGTATTGGAGAAGGAAAAGAGGGATGCGATCGTCTAGAATGGTTACCATGTAACTCGACCTAGGGACTAATCCAGACACCCAAAGTCATGGTGTGCACTCGTATAATGAGAAAAGTTAAGGTGTGATGAAAGTGTCTAATATAGTTTTTCTTTAAAAAAAACCAAAAAACAATTTATTTATTTTTTTCAAATAGAGGGAGCGCACATACACACCCTCAAATCAACATAGGTCTACCCCGGACTCGACTTCTGCCTCCTTTGAATATTAAAGAAAAAAAACAAAGAAAGAAAAGGGGGGTTGCAAACAACCATTACCAGTTTTAGAAATCCATTACCGGCTAAGATTTGGTTCTACTTTTGACTCTTACACATTTATCAAAAACTTATGTAGATAAAACCTATTTTAATCACATATGTTGCAATTGCAGATATGCTGCAGAACTTCACTTGTTCCATATCACTGATGATGGCTGCATGGGGGTGGTGGCAATCCTTTATGAGTTGGGGCGCCCCGATCCACTTCTATCTACGGTAATGTTCTAATAAGACAATGATCCATTTCCTTTCATTATTGCTAAAAGCACTCTTGGAACTGATTTTTTTTTTCTTTTCCTTTTTTCGGTTGACTTTTAAATCGGTCCCAAAGGAATCCCCAAAATGGAATATTAGGATCGGACAAATAACTATAAAATGATTCAATTGATGACTTCTACTTGGAATGCTCAAGTTAATTTTTCGTTATTGGGTTTAGCCTGTTCCTGTTTTCAGTCAAGTTTTATTAGTTAAATGTTTGATCTAATTAATGTTTAAGTTGTTGCATAGAAACTTTTTTACTAGTTTATATTTCCAACACATTCCTTCATGTGTAAATAAAATTCTTTTGACAATTAAGTTTTGTACGTAGAAATATTCTTTTATTAAAGGGATGATAATAGCTAAACTTGAATCATGATCTTTTGGATAATTAAATTAGGGAAAATTTCACATTTAGTCCCTATTGTTTACAAAATATCTCAATTTAGTCTTTATTGTTTAAAATGTCTCAATTTAGTTTCTATTGTTTCACCAAAAGTTTTAATTTCATCCCTATTATTTAAAATGTCTCAATTTAATCTCTATTATTTTCTAAAAAGTTTTAATTTCGTCTATATTATTTTTAAAAAGTTTTAATTTCGTCTCTATTATTTTCTTAAAGTTTCAAATTCATCTCTATTATTTAAGGACTAAATTGAAATTTTTTGAGAAACAATAGGGACAAATTTGAAAATTTTTGAAAATAATAGGGACGAAATTAAAACTTTTGAAAAATAAAAATGATGAAATTGAGAAACTTTAAACAATAAGACGAAATGAAAACTTTTAGGAAAACAATATGGACTAAATTAAGACATTTTAAATAATAAGGATTAAACTAAATTTTTTTGCAAACAATATGGACTAAATGTGAGATTTTCCATTAAATTATGATATCATCTTAACAAATCACCGCATTTAAAACTTAAAATTGTTAAATAATAATTTATTTAATTAATTTATTGTCTCTAATATTAAACACCTTAGCTAAGCATAATGTGACTTGATCCATTATTTAGCCAATGCCTTGCTACTGCTATTTTCAATCATAATAATAGCTCCTTTCGCCATAGGATGATTTAAGTTATATATCATGAACAAAAGACTTGGCAAAACCTGTGGTTTCTTTTTCTTTTTTCTTTCTTTTTTTCTCGGGTTCGAAGGGTGGCCTAGCCGACCAACAAGCCTGCACTTGTTTGCTAAAGAATAATGTGGAAAATTGAAATTTTGATTTGCTTCATGATCGCAGATACAACCTGAGTTAGCTAAGTTAGCTAACAAGGTGGGGGACGCGGAGGCTCGCATTTCGCTTGAGGGCTTGGACACCAAGAAAGTGAGGAAATCTACTCGTGAATACTACAGATATATTGGTTCTTTAACAACTCCTCCATGCACAGAAAATGTTGTCTGGCACGTATTGGGAAAGGTACTCGATCATTTCATTTAATTTTATATGTCTATAATATATTTGAGAGAAAAATGTAAAAACTACTCATGTTATCGAAGTTGCACGTTAATACCTTGTCATACTATAATACTCTAAAATATCATCGTTAGTTGATATAGCCTATAGGGAGTAGTGAGCCACACTCTGATCATTAAATCCTATATATAAGTTATAGAATTTTCTTTTTCTTTTTCTTTTTTTTTTTTGATACTGACTCTATTTGTTTTTCGTGTTTGACCTCATCAGTAAAAGACTAAAACCTAACTTATTGGTACTAAAGTACAATATTTTCTCTTTGCTAATACTTCGCGGCTCTGCAACAAATATTTTTCTGTCTCATATTCATATCCTAAACATAACTATTTTCCTTAGTAAAAAAAAAAAGGAAATACTTTTCCTAGTTGTACTACATCACTCTAAGAAAATATGCAAATCTAAAATAAAGTTTTCTTTTATTCTATTATTATATATCTCTCTCTCTCTCTCTCTATATATATATATATATATTTCATAAATATGATATTTTTATTGTTAATTAATTAACTTTACTAAGTCAAAATCTTGACTTCGTCCCCATTTATAAAGCACACATACAGTTATTAAATTATTATGGTAATATCGTCCACGACATGCATCTTGAGCAAATCACAAGGGATTTTATTTTTTATTTTTGTTATGTTTTTTTATACTTTGCCCGTCTATTTAAGTTCAAATTCCTACAATAGGCACACAAGTATATATGATGTTGGTCTTAAAAATGCAGGTGAGGACGATATCAAAAGAACAAATCGAAGCTTTGAAAGCTCCAATGGGTGAAAATTTCAAGGAGAATGCAAGACCCGTGCAGCCATTGAACGGACGAACCGTGGAGAAATACATACAGCTTCCAAAGACAAAACCAAAAGCGAGAACAAAATTATAACCCTCATTACAAAAATATTTTGTAACCCAATTTTTTATCCATGTCCATATGATTTTTGTACGATCTGGACTAAAGGACCACCCTAGTTCAGAATAACACTGTAAAGTCCCATTTTCTTGTTCATATATGAGTTAATATATTCTTTCCCAAAAAAAAAAAAAATTGATTTCCCTTGCATGCCACGTTTTGTGGTTCTTCTTAAAATTATACAACTAGCTAAACGTTTTTCTTTTTCTTTTTAATGCAAACGGAGACGTGAGTATTAAGTGATCATCTCATCTAAAAATTTAAACTGTTAGAGTTAGAAAGATTTGTTAATTATATTATTTATTTTCTTTAACACATCCCTTCATGTGTAAGTTAGATATATAATCTTTTATTGAACCTTTACACGCGGACGTAATTTTTATAAATGAGTGGTAGTGAGCTTTAAACTTAAGATCTTTTGGTATCTAAACTCTGATACAATGTTAAATAGCCACCTTATGTAAAAGATTAAACAGTTAGAGAGAGGTTTGTTATGTTATTTATTGTCTTCAACACTAAGCTAAACTTAAATTACTTTTAAAGGACATTACACACTCCAAGAATTAATCTCGGAACTTCTCACAACTAAAGTGAGTATCATACTACTAGCTAAATATTTAGAGTAAAGATTTTCATTACAAACTAGGGGTACTAAATTTACTTTGATCCTCTTCTTTCTTTTTTGAAGCTAAACTTGACAGCCTTTACGTTTCAAGTTTTTGCTCTCGTCACGATTTCCAGCAGAACTTCTATTTTTTACTCCAGGCTTAGTATTAACTTGGAGGATTAGATCAGCCATTGTTTTACTTATTTGCAAAAACAAGTATATATGTTAATGGATTCAATGCAAAATTTCTTTGTATCAACTTTCTTTCAAGTCATTAAAGTTTTATATACAAAGCAAAAGTGAAGTAATTAAAGTTTTATATTCAAAGCAAAAGTGAAATATTAGATAATACAGATGTTCCAAAATTCCTAAATGTTTTCTTTTTTAGGGCTTTTGATTTTGAGTTTTGAATCTTTTGATCTTATAATTATTGTTGAAAATTGATGTTAAATCATAAATAAGCTTTTTTATTTTTTATTTTGTTTGTTCATGTTTTTAATAATGGGCTAATTGTATATTGCATGAAAAAAATTGGGGTGGGCTTTTTTTTTTTTGTTTTTTTTTCACTTTTTGGGCATTTTTTTGGTTTAACCTGAATCACAAACGATTCACCGAATCACATGATTCACTCCGATTCGGTGACTGATTTATCCAAATTAGCGATTTACTAATTGATTCGAATCGATTATTGTGCGAATCGAATCGAATTATACGATTCGTATTGTGAATCGTACGATTTCAAAAACTATGATTGTAATTATGTGGATAGCTATTAGTTTCGTAACTTAAATGGCTGTCTTTTTGGGGACATCCTTTGTCCTTTCATCACGAGAGTTATTTCTACTTACTTGTTTACACTTATTAGAGTTATCAGAGTTAACTTGTCGATCCAATCTCTCGACGTTCTGGTGTTTGGCCATTCTCTTTTCCCGTGTTTTGACTTCTATCCAACGGCTACCTTTCCAAAAAAAAAAAAAAAGAAAGAAAAAACTTAAATAGCTCAAAAAGGAGAGAATATCATAGAATGCTTGAAGCACACAGAATTTGCCAAGACAAAACACGACCATCCAAGAATTTGTTTCTTTTTTGTCCTTTCATCGCGAAAGTTATTTCTACTTACTTATTTAGATTTATCAGAATTAACTTGTCTAATCTCTCCATCCTTTGGTGTTTGGCCATTCACTTTTCTCGTGTTTTGACTTCTAGCCAATGCCACCCCTTCCAAAAAAAGAAAAAAAAGAAAAAAAAAAACTTAAATAGCTCAAAAAGGAGAGCATATCATAGAATGCAATATGCGATGGCTTGAAGCACTCAGAATTTGCTAAGACAAAACAGGACCATTGACAGATTAATGGAATAAACCTGTTTAGTTCTTTGCAATTTTGATGATCTAATGGTAACACTAATTGTTTATCTTTATTTTTTCAATTTTCTTTGACATATTTTCTTATTTCGCAAATAATTACTCTAAATAATACTTACAAACTGTTTGAAACTAATGAATTTTATAAAATTTTGTGGAATTCATTTGCAAATCCAATTTTTGGTGTTTGGAAGCACCCTTTTAAAAAATTAAAAATTCAAGATTTGCAAATACTCAATTTCCTTATACTTTTGTCCAAATCCTTGCTCAAGGGGTGAAATTTGCAAATCCATTTTTTTTAAATTTGTTGTTCATCTTCTCAAGACAAAATTGCCTCTAGGTTTAAGAGATGGACTTTGGCTAAAGTACAAAGATAAAAAATAAAAATAAAAATCATTGCCCCTCTCCCTGTTTCTCTTTCAAAAAAAAAAAAAACAATGCCTCTCTCACCCTTTCTCTTAAGATTTTTTTCATATTAAATGTATGGTTGAATTTAAGATTATTTTGTCACGTGAAGTGTAGGTTTATTTTGTAATCTTGAACTTATGGTTGAAGTTATGATTATTTTGTATTGTTTAACTTTATTAAAAAAATTCTTTGTTGTTTTAATGTTTTTTTTGGACAATTTATGATAATAGCAATAATCAATAATGTGATGAGATGATAACCTATGACAAGCCTAATAAAAAAGGATATTTAAGTAAAATAGAAGTATTAATTTCAATTCCACATGTATTTCAAACAATTTGTATTTGCAAATAATAGAATTGACTTAATACTGCTTTACAATTCCAATCAAAGGAATTCATTTATAAATACAAATTCTCACGGAATTCATTTATAAATCAAATAAATTTCACACCTCAAGTGCTTCCAAACACTATGTAAATGTATTTTTGGCCGATTCCCCTCTAGCTCCTAACACTAGAGTTTGGTGCTGGCGTTGCGCCCGTTGTAGCTTTTCCAACTTTCTGTCGCATGATCTTATGCCATATTCCAGTTTTCCAACTGTGCATTTGAGCTGAGACGAGAACAATGGGTGAGAGAAGAACAATGGGTCTCAGTCAGCCATAGACTTTAGTCGTTCTGTGCTGAACTCCCTCTTTCTTTCTAGTTTTTTTCTCTCTGATTCGAGCTTGATTACTGAGTTAATTACCTCGTCAAGCTTGACTTCGTGTTCGGGTTTAGCTGTCTTAATTTTCTACTCTGTTAGCTCCTCCTTAATATTTTGTTTGTTCACTGTCTGCTCTTTATGGACTGATTTCTCTACAATTTCTTCTACTCTCTTTGCTCCTTCCACATGTGGTGAGTTCTACTCTTGCTTAATTTTATCCTGTGTCTGCTTAATGTTGTCCTCTATTTGATTCCCTTGAAGAATCTTTTCTTTCTTTGCTTCTTCCACATGTGGTGGGTTCTGCTCTTACTTAATTTTCTCCTTTGTCTACTTAGTGTTGTCCTCAGTCTGATTTCCTTGAATAATCTCTTTTTTCTTTGCTTCTTCCACATGTGGTGAGTTATGCTCTTCTTTAAATTTCTCTTTCTCATACTTCACTTCCAATTTTAATTGTATCTTCTATTGTTTCTGCAGTGAATAGTACAACTAATTTGGTTCTCATTGATATAACTCTAAGTAAAATTCACATTTGATATCAACTTCAAGAGTTTTGTTTCTCCTATGTAAATTATTATTGTGTTGATTCTCTTACTCATTTTTATGAAGGTAGAAACCACGTCATCTAAGTCATATATCTATGAAGCAAGTTGGCTTGATCTCACCAAGTGGCATCATTATATGGCGTTAAGATTTTGTTTGATGAAACATACTACATAAATTTTATATTTTCTACAATAATAGTAAAAGACTAACTTTTCATTTAACTAAAAGCAAAACACACCATGTACTTAGGTAAAAGTGGATAAAACTCCTTAGGGTAAATATCACTCCGTCCCCCTATAAAACACATATATATCAGTCCGCCTTCCTATGTTAGTAAAATTATCAAAAACCCCCTATACTTTTTGAAACACGATACACCACCCTCCTCTGTTTGCTGTTAGTCTTTTTTACTATCAAAGGTGCATGTCACGCGCTATTTCTGTATCTGGGATTGTGATTTGCCTTTATATGAGTTAAGTTATTGACTAAAATACCCTTGTACCTATCCTAACCCAAAAAATTGCAAGAAAGCAAAACAAAAAAACATAAAACCCATATTCCCCACCCCCACCCCCACCCCCACCTCTATCAGTCCCTGTATAGCACGCGCACACACATACACAACACACACAGAGCACACATAATTCTCCAACCCATACACATACAGAGTACGCACACACAACACATACAACACGTACACACACACACACAATACGCACAACATACACACACACAACACATAATACGCACATACACATGACACACAGAACACACACATAGACACACACGACAAGGCTGGGGGTAGGGGGACGATACTGGGGGTGGGGGATTTGGGGGGTTGTTAATGGGGGGTGGGGGCTGACGGGGAGTTGGGGAGCTAGGTGGCTGACGGGGGTTAGGGTGGGGGTGGGGTCAGGGGCAGAATTAGGGGGCCGGGAGGGCCACGGCCCCCTCAACCTCCAAAAAAAAAAATTAATGTATATTTTTTAAAAAAATATATAGGTTCGGCCCCCCATAAATATAGAAAAAGTTGTCTTTAGTACACAACTTCTGAAGTAGCTTGGTGGTTAGCTATATTTAAGTTTACCTTGGAGTCCCGTGTTCGAGTCATATGGTAGCGTTTTTTCCTTTTTGTTTTGCTGCCACTGGCTTTTAAGGGAAAAAAAAAGAGATGAAAGACGTTTTGCTGCCACTGCTTTTAAGGGGAAAAAAAAGATGAAAGGCTAGGGAAGTGCCACGTGGGCACTTCCCTAAACCCATTAACGGGAAACGAAACAAATATCAATTGATCTTTCTTTTATTTTTTTTAACTGATCAATTGATCAAAATAACTTATTTCTTTTGAAAATAAAAACCAACAAGCCCTCAGCCCTCTAAACCCTAAACAATTTCTAAACAATCCTTTCTTTTAGAAAAAAAAAAATAACTAAAGTACCATCTTTTCTTGACTTGTTCAAGTTTTCAAGACTTTAACTCTCAAATCTCTTTAGAAATTTCAATTTCTCCAAAGATATGTATATCTTTTCAAAACAAAACTATCATTTTTTTCCTTAATTTAAATTGTATATATTAAATTGTAAATGATTATGTATATATTCGTGTATATAAGTGTATTATGTATATTCATATTTTGTTTAGAAAATCAGTTAATAGTTCTTTGAGATTCAATAGGTTGAATTAAATTTAATGTTGTAATGACGAATATTCCTATCGAAACCTACTTACTACATTGGATACAAGCAAGTTCGATTTTTCACTTCCATACCGGTTAAAATAGTTGTTGGATTATTGGAATGTTGTTGGTACCATTGGCATCAATTGTCAGTTTGAGATGAAAAACTTAAATTAAATTAAATGAAGTGTTCTAGGCCTTTTAGTCTAAAAGTAAACAAAAGCAGATTATTTCAATAATCCGCTGAGCAATCATATTGTCTGGTAGGTATAAGGCAAAAGCTTGTTGAAGAACATTATTCTTGATAAAATTGTGCACACGCAAAGTTTGCTCTGTTTAGAAGTGTTCTTGTTTTTTCTTTTTTTGTTAGAATAGCTTTTTATATAATGTCTAGTATTCATATATATGTTGAATTTGTTTTTGCTCTTAGTTGGTCTCTTTGCCATTGTCCTTCTCGTCATCTCGGAAGACCAAAGACGAAAGTAGCCGATTCAAGTGATCGAACAAGTGAGTTTGAGCTCAACTCTCTTTCTCTATGTTGGACAATATTTCCTATCATTTTATCATATTATTATTTATTTGTTGGAAATTACTTTCAGCCTTCAGGTTAAAATATGAGTAAGTCAAAAACAATTTATTTTTTCTTTAAAAGAAAAGAAAAGGTTGTTGACTCAGAGCCCGGAGCCAATCTTCTATACTTAATAGTGATACAAATGTGATTTTAGAACCTCCAACAAAATTCCAAAGGATTAAAAATGAGACAATTGATATGAGTTCTTTAGTGCGTGACCCGGGTTTACGCCCTCAAATTTGGGAGTATCAAGTGAATCAAAGAGATTAAATTCGTAGAGCATATATACAATTTGGTTCATATCATCATATTCAATCAGATTATCCATTAGCTGGACAAGAGAGTCATCCACGCCGATTTCAAGCTCATTGGTTCAAAATATTTCCTTGGTTAGAGTATTCACTTGCAAAAAATGTTGTATTTTGTTTTACTTGCTACATTTTTGCAAAAGAATCAAATGAAAAAACTGGATTAGATGTATTCACTGTTAAGGGATTTAAAAATTGGAAAAAAGTAGGTGGAAAAGATTGTGCTTTTTTATCTCACATGGGGAAAGATAGCATGTCAGTCCATAATTCAGCTTCCAAATATTGTGAGAATTTGAAGAACCAATCTTCTCACAATATTTGCGCATACGCAAAGTTTGCTATGTTTAGAAGTGTTCTTGTTTTTTCTTTTTTTGTTAGAATAGCTTTTTATATAATGTCTAGTATTCATATATATGTTGAATTTGTTTTTGCTCTTAGTTGGTCTCTTTGCCATTGTCCTTCTCGTCATCTCGGAAGATCGAAGATGAAAGTAGCCGATTCAAGTGATCAAACAAGTGAGTTTAAGCTCAACTTTCTTTCTCTATGTTGGACAATATTTCCTATCATTTCATCATATTATTATTTATTTGTTGGAAATTACTTTCAGCCTTCAGGTTAAAATATGAGTAAGTCAAAAACAATTTATTCTTTCTTTAAAAGAAAAGAAAAGGTTGTTGACTCAGAGCCCGGAGAACAATCTTCAATACTTCATAGTGATACAAATGTGATTTTAGAACCTCCAACAAAATTCCAAAGGATTGAAAATGAGACAATTGATATGAGTTATTTAGTGTGTGACCCGGGTTTACGCCCTCAAATTTGGGAGTATCAAGTGAATCAAAGAGATGAAATTCGTAGAGCATATATACAATTTGGTCCATATCATCATATTCAATCAGATTATCCATTATCTGGACACGAGAGTCATCCACGCCGATTTCAAGCTCATTGGTTCAAAATATTTCCTTGGTTAGAGTATTCACCTGCGAAAGATGTTGTGTTTTTTTTTACTTGCTACATTTTTGCAAAAGAATCAAATGAAAAAACTGGATTAGATGTATTCACTGTTAAAGGATTCAAAAATTGGAAAAAAGTAGGTGGAAAAGATTGTGCTTTTTTATCTCACATGGGGAAGGATAGCATGTCAGTCCATAATTCAGCTTTCAAATATTGTGAGAATTTGAAGAACCAATCTTCTCATATTGAAAAGGTGATGCAGAGGCAAACTTCTTCACAAATTTTGAATAATTGCTTACGCCTTAAAGCTTCTATAGATGCTATTCGGTACCTAACATTTCAAGGATGTGCTTTTAGAGGGTATGATGAAAGTTCGAACTCAATGAATCAAGGTAACTTTCTTGAAATGATAAAGTTATTAGCATCTTACAATGAACAAGTGCATGAAGTTGTTTTGGATAATGCGCCACAAAATGCTAAATACACAGCACATAAAATTCAAAAAGAAATTTTATCTGTGTAGGCTAGAAATGTGCAAAATAAAATTCGTGATGAGATTTGCGATGCAATGTTTTGCTTAATTATTGATGAATCTCGGGATGAATCTAAGAGAGAACAAATAGCTCTTGTTATAAGATTTGTTGACAAGGAAGGATTTGTTAAAGAGAGATTTCTTGACTTGGTTCATGTCAAAGACACAACAGCGTTAATTCTTAAAAGAAAGATTTCTTGTGCATTGTCTCATCATAACCTCAATATTCTTAATATTCGTGGTCAAGGATATGATGGAGCTAGCAATATGCGTGGAGAATGGAATGGGTTACAAGCTTTGTTTCTTAATGATTGTCCTTCTGCTTATTATGTGCATTGTTGGGTTCACCAGTTGCAATTAGCTCTTATTGCTGCATCTAGAGAAGTTTCTGATATATATACCTTCTTTGAAGACTTGAATTTCATTGTTAACATTGTTGGGTCTTCTTCCAAAAGGAATGATGAATTACCAGCTACTCTAGTTACTGAAAATGCACATTTAATTGAATATGGTGAGATTGATACCGGTAGATGAGCCAATCAAATAGGAACTTTACAACGTCCTGGAGATACTAGATGGGGTTTTCATTTTAAGTCAATTTGTAGTTTGACAAGGATCTTTGGTGCACCTTGTATAGTTCTTCAAAACATAGCTATTGAAGGATCTACATACTCTCAACGTGGAGATGCTACTTTTGCTCTTAAGGTATTGATGTCATTTGATTTTGTATTTATCTTGCATGTGATGAAAGAAATCATGGGGATTACGAACACACTTTGCCAAGTTTTGCAACAAAAATCTCAGGACATTTCAAATGCTATGCATATGGTTTCAAGTACAAAATTATTATTGCAAAAGTTGAAAGATGTTGGTTGGGAAAGTCTCATAGAGAATGTGACATCATTTTGTTTGCATAAGAATATACAAGTTCCTGATATGAATGCTTCTTACTTTAATGTACTCCGATCTTGTCGTTGAAATGATAGTATAACAGTGGAGCATCATTACCGGATAGATATCTTCACAGCTGCTATAGATCAACAATTAGAAGAGTTAAACAATAGATTTAGTGAGCAAGCAACTGAGCTTCTTACTCTTAGCATAGCTTTGGATCCAAGAGATGGTTACAAGTCATTTTCAATTGATGATATATGCAAACTTGCTAAAAGATTTTATCCTTTTGACTTCCTTGAGCAAGAGGTGATTCATCTAAGTTATCAATTGCAACATTATGAGCTTGATATGCGTAATCATCCTGATTTGAAAAGCTTGCCTAGCTTAGCAGCTCTATGTAGAGGATTGTTATAAACTGGAAAATCAAAAGTTTATCCGTTAGTTGATAGATTGATACGGTTGATTTTAACTCTTCCTGTCTCAACAGCAACTACAGAACGAGCTTTTTCTGCTATGAAAATTATCAAAACAAGACTTCGCAACAGGATGAAAGATGACTTTCTTAGAGACAGCTTGATTATCTATATTGAAAGGGAAATTGCTAAAGATGTGCATGTTGATGTGATAATTGATGATTTCTATACCATGAAGGATAGACGAGTCCAACTTCATTGTCAAAATTGGTAAACATTACTTTACAAGTATACATAATCTTATATCATTTTGTTAAATAATATTATTTACATGTGTTTTTTTAGCTAAGTTTCTTTATATGTGTTTGTGTTTAAAATATATTATATCGTTAATCTTTTTAACTGAATCTCGGCCCCCTTATATTGAAATCCTGGATCCGCCCCTAGGTGGGGGTGGGGGTGTAAGGTATGGAAGATGATGAAAATTTCTTTTTATATTTTTTTATTTATTTTTTGGGTGAAAATAATGGGAGGAGGGAGAATAAAAGAAAGGAAAAAAATTGTATAATATAAGGGTAAAAATGTAATTTTAACGAATTTTTTTAACGACGTTAGCTTAATAAAGACGGAGGGGGGCAGTGTGTCAGTTTTCAAAAAGTGTAGGGAGGTGTTTGATAATTTTACTAACATTGGGGTGGGCTGATATATATGGGTTTCATATGAGGGCCGAGTGATAATTACCCAACTCCCCTTATGGTGCCTAAACTAGCAGATACCTCCCCTATGGTTTGATAAAATAAAGCAAAATACCACCATCAATTAGAAAATCTATCTAAGTTAACTAAATCTATACTTCACGTGTGATGAATGTGAATGTGGGAGTGACCCACTTTTTTTTTTTGGTCTAAAAAACATTTCATTAAAATCAAAAGGTTACAAACGAAGAGGGCGGACTAACCCGGCCTGAGAAAAATACAACATAGGATAACACTAACAGACAAGGCCCAAAACAGTGGGCTACGAACAGGAAAATACAAACTGAAATTGAAGGTGGGTTGAAACCCAATTGATAGGGGATAACAGATCTGTCCCTACTCTGACTGTGGTGCCGGCAACAGATCGGAGCACCGATTGTCATATGCAGGCTGTCAGACACAAAAGTATCAACAACACAGCTACCCATCAGACAAGAACACGAAGAGAAATTATCTTTGCACGGATTAGCCAACAGAGAGACACCTCCAACATCGCGCGCAAATGCCAAAGATCTAGCTTGAATCTTGCATGTAACAAGTTGAAAACTGCGAAAGAAGGGATACACCAACCCTTGAAATGACCCAAGCTCGAGAAGTTCTATACTCACAGATCCTGTGAAGGATGAGTAAGGCCCCAAGCCGATGAGGGTGGTAATCAAAGCCATCATAAAATCTCCATAAGAAAACACCACAAATAGTGGTCAAAGAAGCAAACAGATGGGCCGACAAATATGGTGGTCGGCAACAAAGCAAGGCAAAGCTCTTTGTTGGAGATCTAATCACATAAGTAAGAGATCTCTTATCATTAACAAAAGAGCACTCATCATCTAGGTAAAAAGGAGGCATATCTGTTTCCAGAAGCAAATCATCATCATCGTTATTGTCTGGTATAAAAAGAAACAGAGGGATGAGAGGAGCCATGGCTACTTCAAAGGGGGGAAATCTGGATGGTGTAGTTTTTAGAGAAAGGGAGAGATGTAGCCACAGTGGCTACACCAAGAGGGATGGAATCCAATGAAGGATTCGAAGGGAGGAAGGAAACCCAAAGTGGGTTCTTTCAAAAGAGGGAAGAACTATCAAGGGAGAGTCAAGAGAGGGGAAAATCTGAAGGGAATATTGATTTGTCGGAGTGACCCACTTGAATTAACTATTTTATGGACCAAATATCTTTAATTGGATATAATGGCCAGTTCACAAGTTAAAAAATACAAAAGAATAGTTAAAAAATCCACCACTCAATCCAGCCCTTCACCCTCCTAAAATCGCCACCCATTACCCTTAATCTCTCCACCCCCACCCTCACCCCCAAATCGCAAATCCCTATTGTGTGTGTTCAATGTGTGTTGTTTGTATATGTGTTCACGATGTATGTTTGTTCATGGTATTTGTGTATGTATTTGTTGTTCGTGGGATTGTTGTTGTATATGTGGTATGTGTAATGTGTGTACTAGTGGTAGCATATTGTGGTAGTAGTAGCACGGTGTGGTGGAGTGTATAGTGGTATCGTGGTGTGGGTCGGTACTGCGGCGGTGACAGGTAGGGGTAAAGTTGGAGGCCACATGGTTTGCTATTATTGGTTGGGCAAATTTATTTATTTATTTTGTTTTTTACTAATATTGAAAGGGCATATTTATCATTTGACCATTTCCATTAAACAATTGGGAGAATACTTGGGCTTGACTACACATGCATAGAACCTACCATTAACCCAAACACTTAACCACAACAAACCAGTATAAAAGCCAATAGCTTGAAGATCTTGGTTGGACTCTTGAAGCAAGATGGAATTCATTGTGGAACTTTGCTAGGTAATTTTCAGCTTCGTTGCAATTTTGATAAGAAATGCAGGTTGTCATTTGAGGCAAACACCTTAAGGGTTTCATAGCTGTAACGGCTACTTTCTTACTCTCATATCTTCTGTGCGTTTAAGATACAAACCAAGGTGGTCGATAACATAATTAGTAAACATAGGCATCACCTGTCTCATATTGGACAGTGCCATTGTTAGAATATAGATACCTTCAACAATAGAAAAATTATAAACTCTAAGTCGACCATTTAACTTCTTGGACAACTCCTCCTAGGATCAATTGGTTTTAGGATGAAATCCCATGATTTTTAATATGGTATCAGAGATCGCCTGTGGTCCTATCATATCCATTCACTTGTGATCCATCTATTGTCTGTTTCGCTCTCATTGACTCGTGCTCCCCTATGCTATCTCTCGATTCGCTGAGACTCATGCACCCTCATGTCATGCTCGATTCTTTGTTCTCACTGGATTACAGGTCATGAAGGTATTCTTCCTAGTATCAATTGACTACTTTACCTAACACCGATTAGTTTTAGGATTGGATCTCATAAAACAATCATGTTATTGTAAGGTCTTAGTTAGTTTAGTGAATCAAGGCCCTATATATCTAAGAAACTAAAGAAATGGAAAACTGAAAAGAAATGAAATCAATGAATACAAGAATATGATAAATCAAATGCAAAACTACCAATCAAATTATCCTCTATTTGGCACCAAAATTGGATTAACGTAGTGATTGGTATTATGGAATGATTTTGGATAAGAAATAAATGAGTTAAGGAATGGAATGACCCTAAAAATGAAATAAACTTGAAAAATGATATGTTATGCTTGGTATGCTCTAAGAATGAAGATAGAAATGAATATATTCATTCTAAGCCCATATTTAGTAGTTTGTATAATAGAACAGTAATAGGAATAACTTATATAAAATGGCAAGAATGTCATTTTGTTGCTATAAATATATTATTATCATCATATTGATTATAGTGCTTAGTTTGAGGAATATTATAATTATTATGATTATATTTATATATTTTGTCATTATTATTATTATTTATTTTATATTTATATTTTATTTTACTTTTTATTGTTAGTATTATTTATTTCATTATTTATATATATCATTTATAATTATTGATATACCTATTTATTATTATATATTATATTATTAGTATTTTTATACTTATTATTGTTGTTATTTTTTTTATAGTATTATTATTAGATTATATGTTATAATTATATTTTTTTTACTATTATCATTATTATATTTGTTATTGTATATTACATTATTATTTTTATTTTATTATTATAATTATGTATTTTAATAGTATTGTATCAAATTATTATTATCAAGTTATATTATTATTATTATTATTATTATTATTATTATTATTATTATTATTATTATTATATTTTATTCGTATTTGTTATTGTTGTTTATTTAATTATATTGTTTTTATATTCTATTTTAATAATAATGATTATATTAATAATTAATGTTATTTGAATAGTATGTTTTTTCGGGAGTACATAGGAATGTGCTATTTCTATGAGTTTTGTCAGGAATAAGTATTCTCATGTTTGAGGGAATATGATTTTCAAGTTCATTCATTGGTACCAAACATGGGAATTGAAATGGAATTAGTAATATCATTTCATTCCCAACTTATTCTAATATATCAATGGCCAACTAACATGTTTGCCAATGAGTTAAATTACTTTATGAACTAATTTATGGCCTTTTTACTACAAAAGCAAAATGGTTAGAAACATGCCCAGACCAAACATGTCCATTTGAAAACACGTCTCTCTGTGAGCAAAATCACCCCATCATTGTGATTTCTCACCAAATTTTCTCCTCTTATAAGATAAGGAGATCTTATAACAAGAAATAAAATTTTATATGATGAAGCACGAGCCTAAAAGGAGAAAAAAAAATTTGTAAATAAATGAACAACTGTTAGTCCAAATAATCCTAAGAAGGGAGGGGGGGGGGGGGGAGGGGGGGGGGGGGGGAAGTACGATTAAAGAAGCAAAACACTACTTTTTAAATTTATGCAATTCAACTATATTAGTCACTTGGGCAATTTATCAAACAACTAATATGTAAGACAAACTAAGGTCTAACTTAAGAAATAAATACTTGAAAAACTTTTCCAATCACAATATATCAAACACCTTGAGTACACTATATATAATGCTCATGAGTTCAATAATGAATTTAACACAAGATATGTAATAAACTTGAAAGTAAAGAGAAAAGGGTAAGAAAGATCAAACACAAGAATTTTAAGATGGTTCGTCACTAAGCATACATCCGCCACTTAAGGTCTTATCCCCTTAGAACTTTTTCACAAGCTCTACTATTGATACTTCTTCAGATGTTGGTGAAGTACAAACTAACTTTACAACCTCTCTTGAGTCTACAAGAGATGCAAGATCCTTCAAATGTAGGTGGAGCTCAATCCTACTACAACCTCTACCCTTTGAGTACACAAAGGAACACTCTTGTCTTTACAAGGATTCTCTCAATCCTAATCTAGAGCCTCAAAAGCATATATGATACGAAGATTAAGTATAGAAAGATTGATACAATGATAACTCCTCAATGGGTAAATAATACAATTTAAAGCACTTGAATGCTCAATAGATATGCAAGTATAAGCTCAAGCTTGGTGTAATTTGATGAATTAAATCAACAATATAAGGTTAAGATAATAGAGATTGTGTGAAAAAGGTCTAAGAAGAAATAGGTGATGTTTGGTATGGATAGACAGTGCTCCAACATTAAAAAATGGCTATTGTTTTAAACTTCTGTCTAAGACGGTTGAGCTACTTGCCCTAATTTACTCGTTCGGCATTTCCATATCAAGTCAATTGAGGAAGCCGGTTGAGTTACTCGCCTAACTTTATCACCCGACATTTTTAGAATATGCTTATTTTGAAAATCTCATCCAAAATTAAATATTTTGAAGATAAAACTTTGAACTACCTCAAGACTACATCAAAAGAGTTTTTAACTTTTTCGACGTCTCAAAATATTTTCTAAACTCTTGAGGAAGGATTAAAACCGATTTTGCAATTTAAGAGTTCAAAGCAATTATTCTACCAAAAAATCAATCTTTTGAAGATAAACAATTTCAATCTTTTAGAATAATTTTTCAAAAGATATTTTTTTCCAATCAACCTCAAATCTTTTACAAAAGCTCTTGAGGAAAGATTTAAAATCATTTTGAGAGATTATCAAGAGCTTAAATCACACAAGTACAAATCTAAGGCAAACAACAAAATTCATGCTGCTACCCCTTATATCACCTCTTCTCCGCCTTATGCCATCACACCATCTTCAAGTCTTGATTTTCAAAATCTTCACTTCTTCAACTCTTCAAGATTTCATTGGTTCATGCTTGTGGTGAGCTTGATCATTTCACTATTCAATTTTTCTCAATGGCTACTACAATTTGCATCTTCTTTAATCTTGCATCTCTTCTTTGATAAATTATATATCTTCTTTGTTCAAGATCTCTTCATCTTTCAACATCAAACATTCACAATATATTATGGTTCACAATATCATTAGTATAATATAATCCATACAACCCAAAATATTCAAATTCAAATTGGCTCACAATGATATATGCATTTAGTGCATAAAAGCTAACAAGTGTGTATTTAATTAAGTGATTTCGCATACTTGATAAATTAAATTATTCATACTTTCATTTCATTTGATCAATACAACTCTCTTCTTTATGCAAGTTATTCACCCAATCTCAAAATTTGGCTAAACTTGAAATGCATATTTTAATCTCATGAGCAGTAAGTATGAGTTTTAATCATAGAAACATATAAATATAATGATACTTGATGAATACAATTTTTTCTTGATTTGTTATCGTCAAACTCATATATCTAGACATAAAGACCAACAACAATTATTGGAGAAAAGTATATATTCTTAGAGTACATAGAACATAAAGAATTCAGGATTTGGACTGGTAGCAAAGAAATTAGGCACAATCATTTTTAGTATGTTGCAACGCTCAAATTAGTTGTTATATGTGTCTTCTTGCAAGTGTTCATAATGTTGTATAAAACTAAAACCTTTTGCAATACTTTTGTATATCTACCATATGTATCAAGTACTTTTCACAAAATTAATTTTTTTTACAACAATTTTTGAAATTATTATTTAATTGAAAATTTCATAAACTATTTGGAACAAATAAATTTCATACAATTTTGTAAAATTTATTTGCAAATCCAAGTTTTTGTGTTTGGATGCACCTTTTTAAAAAAAATTAAAAATGCAATATTTGCAAATCCTGGATTTATTCAAACTCAGATTGTTTAGAACAAATGAATTCCATAAAATTTTGTGAAATTTATTAGTAAATCCATTTTTTTGTACTTGGAAGCACCTTTTTATAAAATTGGAAATCCAAGATTTGCAAATTTTGGATTTCCACAAGTCTAACCCAAATCCTAGCCCAAGAGGTGGAATTTATAAAATCCATGTTTTCTAAATTTATTGCTAATCTTTTAACCATAAAACTACCATCAAGTTTAAGTGATTGACTTTGCTAGGATATATAGATAAAAATCAAAAAAAAATCAACGTCACCCACTCCTTTGTTGACGATAGTAAAAAAAAAAAAAAAAAAAGAGAGAAATCTTCTTCCATTCACTTCACTTTCGATGGCACAAAGACAATATACCTTTCAACAAAACACGAAGCATATGTTTCACTCTTTGTTTTTCAGGTATTTGTTTGATTTGCCTTACAAATTTTTTCGTGAATTCTTTTTTATTGTCAAATATTGATAACTTTATTGGTCAATGTATTTTTCTTCTTGGGTAATCTACTGGGAGATCGACTAATCTGAGCTACTGTATGGAGAATTGAAAAAAAAAATGTCAATACTTTGTTAGAAAACTATGTAGGAACATTACTTGACTATGTAGGAATATCTACATGGAGTTTTACTTGACTGACATTAGGTAGGTTTTAGTTACAATTGTGCATGTCCCCATAAGAAGGTGAAACTTTTCCTTCAAAGAAAGATACATAGAGTTGCAAAATCAATGTCTAATATTTATGGAGCAGGTGCAAACATAAAACTGTAGTAAATGAGTAAAAGGAGAACCTGCTACAGCTGTGACTCTCGAACAAAATTTGTCATATACCAAGGAAAAAGCATCATCCATGAGATTTTTTGCTAACAATGCCACATAGAATTCTACGATATGTAATAGATATCATATAATCTTGTTATTACTAGTAGTAAACCTAAACTAAAAGAAGTAGAACTCAACTCACTATTATGATGACGGGGAAAAATTACTGATAATAGTCATTTTTAGATAATCATGAAAATAAAAGTAAAAGCCAAGAAAATTCAGATGGCCATCTAACAACAGCCTATGAAAGTGCAGCATATGAAAGTGTATACTTGTGGCCTGTCTATCATAGTTTTTTTTGTAATGTTGAATTGATGGTTGAATTGTATGAATAATTCGCATTAGTTGAACTTAAAGGTTATTTTTTTATGTTAAACTTATGTAGGTTATTTCATCATATTAAATGTACGATTATTTTATACTATTGAACTGATGGCTGAATTTATGATTAATTTGTAATGTTTAATTTTATTGGAAATTTTACTTTGTTTTATCTTTTTTTTATTTTTCTTTTGGACAATTTTTATGATGTACCAATAATCAGTGATAGAATAAGAAGATAACCCTTATATGATAGGCTAATCTCAATTGAATAAAAGAATGATATCTAAGTAAAATATAACTATTAATTTCGATTTAACATGTGTTCCAAACACAATTTGTATTTACAAATGTCAGAATTGACTTAATATTGTTTTACAGTTCCAAATAAAAGAATTCATTTATTAACAAATTCTCATAGAATTCATTTATAAATCAAATGAATTACATAGCACAAGTGTTTCCAAACACTATCTTATAGTATTTCATTAGAGATATATTTGGCGTGAATTGGCAATTAAAGTATTAATTATGTGAATCTTAGCAGAGTTCATCAACGTCGACCCTCAAGGGCCATGAAGAGTAAAACTTTATGTTACCCTTTTACTTCTTCACCCTTTCGTCATATAGAATTTATGTATTGAATATTAAAATTTTCGTATATATGATAAAACTTCTATTATATAATGAAGAGTGATGGGGTGAAAGAGTGATATGTAGCATTGTTATATATTATTCATTTACCCCTTCATCCTTCCTTATAGAATTGAACTTTAATTTATAATTATGTACACAAGAAATTTAGTATTTAATATATAAATTTTTACCATAAAAAGGTAAAAAAGTAAAGGGCTTACCATAAAATAAAATAAAAAAGTAAGGGAGTGATATAAAACATTATTGGTACAATAATTTACATGCTAAGAAAAAACCTGTGCAGGGATTGCGTGACGTTCGTTTCTAGAGAATAACGAAGGCTCGTCTTGTGCACCTCCAATGGCTGCTCGAATGGTCTTTTACATCGTTGCAAGCGCATATTTAGTTATCAACTCATATGTTCTTTCGGAAGAAGGTACGATCATCACTCTCTCTTCCGCTGGACTAAACTTATATCATGTTTTCTCGGGATGAAATCATGCATGCATTTGATACCCCTCTAGTGTGAGTCTGAAAAGTTTCTGGTAAGGGTGGAGTTTTCTTTCAGGCAGAGTCCCTCTTATCTTAAGCAGAAAATAGGGTTTCATCATTCTCTTCAGCCCAGACTTTCCTCAATCCAGAGGGAAAAAGGTGGTATATATTATGGAAATAAAAATAATAAAAATTAACTCCTGTTGATCAATTGTAAAACTCTACCCTAACCTCAGGGCCTTTTGACGCAGCATCAGCACATTAATGTTTTCTTTTTTTATGACGAGGAATTTACTCTGAATAAATCACATTCAATTCACTCTACCATATTATTTGAAACAAATGAATTCTATAAAATTTTGTGGAATTCATTTGTAAATTCAAATTTTTGTATTTGGAAGCACCTCTTAAAAAAATTAGAAATCCAAGATTTGTCAATCCTAGATTTACTCAAGTTTTATCCAAATTCTTGCTCAAGAGGTGGAATTTGCAATTTCAAGTCACAAAATTAGTCAGTCATCTTTTAAAGACTAAACTGCCCTCTAAATTTTATTTCCTTTTTATTACTTTTAGTCTTTTGCCCTTATTTCCTATTTAATTATTTTTTTCTTATTCTTCTTGCAAGCTTCTTCACAAAAAAAATTATTTTTCATATTTCTTAATCTAGACTTTTTCTTGGTCTTCAAATTAAAAGCACAAATTATAAGTTAATTAGTTATTCATTCATCTTTAATTTCAGATAATCTTATCATACTTAATTAGTCATCTAAAATCACAAATTATTTATTCGTGTTATTTATTCATTTATCTATTCCTATTATTTATTCATCAATATTAATTAATTAAATTTAATTCTAAAACTGATTAGTGATATTGATGTAATATAATAATTTTCCAATCAAAATTTCAAAAATATAGCTTCAAAATATAGGGGCATAAAAAGAATGACTACAATAAATATATTTACAAATCTTAGAATTGACTAAATACTATTTTCCAATTCCAAATAAGGGAATTCATTTTTAAATACAAATCCCCACGGAATTTATTTATAAATCAAATAAATTCTACACCACAAAGGTTTTCAAACACTAATGAAAGAGTACAACTCTGAATTTATGACTTTTTAATCATAACAAATCAGTACTACCCGATCACTCCACCTAACTGTTGCAAACTTGATTTTGAAAAACCCTAATTTTCAAAAAGTAATTATGAGATAATTACAAATGGTTGTTTGGCAACCACAAGGCAAGAATAACTTCAAAATTACAGTGGTCAAATTCACTGGTGGAGCTACAGCCAATTCAGTGGGTTCACATGAACCCACTGGTTCACCAGGGGAACCCCCTGGCCCACCCCTCATGTAATGAGGGGTATATGCACAAAATTTTTTAAAGCAACCTCGAATTGAGATCAACTTAGAAGATCTACAATCAGATCTTGTGTTACGCCCTAAAATTTCATCTTATTATCCTAACGATCGAGATAAAATACGGAGATACTACTTGCAAAAAGGATCATGTTTTATATGTTATGTCATTAGTAGATATGTTTTTTTGCTTACATTTTTATATTTGTTATAATGTGCATCAAATGATGGCGAGTTACTTAAATACTTCATTTATACCATAATGTGTTTAAATTAAATATCGGTCTATACATAAATAACTCGGGTGACTGAACGACACCTCCTAACATCGGGTGCCTAGTTCCGCCACTGGTCAAATTAGTCATTAACATCTATAGAATTTTTTTTTTTTTTTTGTTAACAAGTATGATAAAGCTACACTCAAAATCATGTTTGTCCAAAAGTTATCCCATCATAGGTTGTGTCAAAACGCTGAAAATGACGTTTGGGATCGTCAGATGGAAAAACAGTTTGTTTTGCCAAATAAAAATCTCGTATTGAATCCAAAATTTATTTATGAGTTTTCCAAACGTAAGGCCAAACAAGACCATAGTGTGACGCACTCGCATTTAAATTCTCTTTCTCTAATACCTTTCCCCTTTTTCTGTTTAATTTTTATTTTTCTCTTCCCCATCCTCACATCTCAAACAAAAGAGATGCGAATAGAAAGGGCGCATAAGTCGATAATTAATATCATGAATGACACCTTCTTAACACTAAAAAATTGTTAAGTTGGCATACCCTCGAGTCATATACTATAATGTCTGCAATTGGAGAGAGATATTGCTTATGAGTAGTTTATAAGTGCGTATTATAAGTATAACAGATAACGTGAGTTAATAATTTTGAATCAGTTAATTTAAGGGTCAAGAAGTTATTTTCCTCTTCCCCTCCTCCTCACGTCTCAAACAAAAGAAATGTGGATCGAAAGGGCGCATAAGTCGACAATTATCGTGAATGACACCTTCTTAACACCCAAAAGTTGCTAAGTTGGTATGCCGATGAGTCATATATTGTAATTTTCCACATTGATAAAAAAATATTACAGATGAGTGATTTATAATTGGGTGTTGTGGGTGTAAGAGATAATTTGGGTTAATCATTTTAGGTCAATTGATTTGAAGCCAAAATAGTTAGTTCTTACGCTTACAACACCAATCATTTTATTTAAGATTTTAGATAAGGTAGTCATTTTATTTGAGCTTTTAGATAAGGTAGTAATTTTTTATGCTTACAATAGGTCCAAGTACAAGCGTCAAAAACTAACTCTGCTAGCACTTGCGGGGGTGTTTTGAAGATAATATATAATATCATATAATAGATAATATAATAAACCATTTTCTAACAATCAATTTTTTTAGATTAGGTAGTCACTTAATAATTTATTTATTTTATTTAAGAGAGGCTTAAGTCATTTACATCATTTAGGATGTTAAGTCATTTATATCATTTATGATGTTATACACGAGATTTTTTTTTTTTTTTTTTTATAACTTTCGCATCTAAAACAAGAATCATACCAATAGACCAAATGACTAGTATCTTCATTTTCATTTATCAGGTTATACAAAGTACGTTTAGGCTGGAATGTCCAAGTACATTGTCAATTAATTTCTGTTTGTGCAGAGGCGATCCAGTTTAGTTATAAGGGTGGTACGGGCCCTGAGAGATGAGGAAGCTTGAACCCCAAGTTTTCTGCATGCGCAAGTGGGAAGTCACAATCGCCAATCGACATTGTCAAAGGCAAAGTTGTGGTTAACAAGAAGTTGAAGAATTTGATGAGATTGACGCAGTATCATTCTGCAAACGCTACCTTAGTGAACAATGGTTTCAATGTTGAGGTATGTACGTTCCTGGCCTTTCAATATCTTACTATTAGATTTAGTTGATAGTACTCTTTAACACTGTATTTGGATTGAGTGATTTGGGTGGGAAGAAATGGTTTTGGGGTGATTTTTTAATCCGACCCTTTGTTTGGATTGGGGGAGTTATGGGTGAAAATGATTTGGGAAGCTTTCAAAAATCATCCAGGCCTTTATGTTTTAAATCACCCCAAATTGGGGTCAAAATGGGGAAAGGAAAAACTGAAAAGTTTAATCACAAAGTTATCCTTAGCATATTAAAAAAATTACAGCATTACCACTATATAAGCTATATATTATAAAAGGGTAAATTTGTCAATTTATTTGTAAAACTTATCATTTCCTTTCCCTTCCTCTTCCTTTCCAATCCAAACCAAAAATATACCAAATCTTTTATGAACATTTCCTTTATAATTTTTTCTAATCCAAACAAGAGTTAATCATTTCATTTCATTTCCTTTATTATTAAATCATCTCCTTTTCTTTATTATTTTTTCCTCCCCGAATCCAAACAAACCCTAAGTGATTTTTGCTGCTAGTTTCAATAATCAAGTGTAGCCAATACATGCTGGATTTGAATCCCTCCTAACGCGGTAACTAGAACCAGATTTAGAATTTTTGTTAAGTAGATAATCAAACCACATAATTTAAGACTCATATACAAATAATTTTATTCAATGGTGGCTAAATTAATTTATTAAATTAAAATAATTTTATTCAATGGCGGTTTAATTTCTTATATCTCAATTTCTATTAGATTTTCAATTTGTTATTTGTTGAATAAGAGACGAATCAATTTTTTAAAAGAAAATTAATTTTTGAGCAACGATTTTCTTCTATAGCTAATGAAATGAACTTTTTTTTATAATAACTATAGTTATTTATTTTTCTTTTTTTGGTATGTTATGTTTTCATATTTTTCTGTGGAAATACTTGCATAATTGCCTTCCTAACCAAGAAAAAGTGTCAATGCGCAGCTGCGTTTTGCAAGCAATGCAGGAACTTTGAATTTAGATGGGAAGGTTTACACCTTGAAGCAAATGCACTGGCATTCTCCTTCTGAGCACCAGATCGATGGGGTCCAGTATGCTCGCTCTCTCCCTCTCTCTCTCTCTCACTACCACATTTTGATACGTTACAACATTTAAAACTATTGCAAAAAGACTAAAAATATAACTATAGTTTTAAAACCGGTGCGAAAAAATAATCTCATGAACAATATTTATCAACAAAAAGTGATTACAAAAATTTTAACCGTTACAATTAAATAAAAACTGTTGCAAAAACCCCTCCCTGTCCTCAAGGTTTCGTTCCTAACTCATCATGTGTATCCTTGGGGTGAGGCTTTGTACCTGAAATTTTACCAGTTGCTGGTCGGGCTCCACTGAATAATTCGGTGGTCAGACTCTGCCAGCTAACTTTCCCTTGTCATAGTGATAATAAAAAAAAAACCGTTGCAATAAGTGTCATTTTGGAACCATTTTTTACTTTATATTTTTAAATTAAAGTGTTATAAAAGGACTAAAATGTTAGGGTCACTCTATCTCTTTCTAAAACGCACGACACAAATATTAACAGATATCTTGAAAAAGAGACAAGTATTTTCTGTTCAATTAGTTTTGTGAAGCATAATAACGACCAATTATTTGGAAATTACAGATACGATGCAGAAGTACATATAGTCCATGTTGCTGACGATGGCAATGTTTCGGTCGTGGCAATCCTTTACCAGTATGGCAATGCTGATCCGCTTCTATCTAAGGTTAGCTCAAAAGCATTCTTAAAATGACCTCAGCTTAGCGCAAAAGTAAGTCTGGATGTTCCGGCTTTGTGTGAAATGTATGTAGGGTTCATTTTTATATTTCGATTAAATATTTTGGTTATCGAATAAAAGTGTTATCCCGAATTATCAAGATCCATAAGCACTAACGATGGAGTTAGGTGTTTCTATTTCAATAAGCACCTACATGGGCTGTGAATTTATCATAAAGCCAATATCGATCAAGTTATTGATGTTTTTATCATGATAATTAGACTGTACTTTTTTTTTTGTTAAGTAACTATCAAATCTAAAAGTTTAAACTATTATAAAAGGATTTATTAAATTATTTATTATTTTCATCAACACTTTCCCGCAAGTGTAGGTGGAATACATTTTTGAGCCTTGCACTAGGATAGTTTTAATATTTTTAATTAAATAGGTAGCAGTGAGTTTTGAATCTAGGATTTTTTGGTACTAAAGCTCTAATACCGTGTTAAACTACCACTTTATCTAAAAACGTAAATAATTAGAAAAAAATTTATTATATTATTTATTGTTGTGAACATTCCTAGTTTTTTTTTTTTTTTTCTCTTTTCCCTATGGAAAAGGCTTCATTCGTAGTATAGCCAACATTCAATTTGGCCATGATTATGCTTTAGGAAATAGAAATACACGTGAAAATGGGGGCAGTTAGCAACATGGCAAGTCAAGTACTAATAATGTCGAGTACTTAAGTGGTTATAAAAAAAAGACTTGGAGAAGTTGCATACTATATATTTAGTAACACCTCGTTCTATATTAATTTTTGCATAAGACATCTTTTTAGTTTATAGTAATTAATTTGTATTTTTTTCTCTATTAATATTGGTTCAAACATTTTGAATTAGTGTAGACGTCAAAATCTACAATTACGAATTTTGGGTCACCAGCAACCTGCAAGGACAAAAGGCGAGAAAAGCGGCGTAAGTGTTGGGACACCGGTGTGGTGCCGGCCGAAGACACTCCGACGCTCAAGTTAGTAGGTTATTAGAAAGGATAAAAAAATGAGTAAAATAGGAAGGGAAAGGCGGAGGCTACAGTAGTATCGGTATCGATATTGGGAGTGTAGGTCGTAGAGATGTAGAGGGGTAGAGGGGAAGTAATGCTAGTGCGCCTAGTATTTGATGCCTTCTTCTTGTGTAGGCGTGGCCTACTTATAGGTGTGGTCAAGCCAAAAGTCATGGACTCTTGGGACTTGTACTCTCAGTAGACTACTTGATTGCTTATCACGTAGGATAGAGGTAGTCTATATCCCAAATCCTTCGTCGATCATCTGCTTCTCATAGGTTGGGCGAATACGATAGGTCAAGAGTCGCTTATCCCCTGGAACTTGCAACTTGAGTAGACTACTTCGAGGAAGTAATTACTTATCCCGTAGGATAAGCTTCCATCCGAACTTGTCGATCGTCGTTCGCTACAGTAGTCTAGTCCCTTAAGGTATCTTTCTCGGTCGCTTATCTGTTACGGTAGGCTAGTCCTTTAAGGACACTTTCTTGGCCATTTATCCGTTTGCACCCGGCAAGGCCATGGGTCATGCCCGAGTCCGTCATTGGTCACCTACATAAGATAATCCGTTCTTTGGGCCTAGCGTAAAGCTTGGGGCCTCCACGTGGGCTCCTTCAGTAGTAGGTTACGACTCAAAGTACTACATACAGGCCTTGGCCCAAACATTAACGTCGTTCGGGGCTAAGCAAACCATCGTGGTTGGACTGAGGGTCCAAACCCATTTTTTGCATCAATAATTAGTTGATTATACTCAATATCTTATTAGATTAGAAGTTGTACCTGGATTGTTATTACATATAGCATCAGAGTATGATGCCAGGAAAAATTGGTTCCATTTTGTGATCGAGGGGAGAAATTTGTACCATCCTATTTCACATTACTAGGAGGAATTTGTAACACTATCTCACATTAATTATATAAAAGATATGTACATAGTTAACTTAAATTCTCAACTACTGTTGATAGGGCCGGATTTGACTATATATTTTAAAGAAGTTAAGTAAGCTCAATATATAGAAGACATAAACAATATTTGAAATGCTTTATAATTATTGCAGATACAGAGTAAGTTAACTGAGTTGGCTAAGGTGGATCAGATTCCACTTGAGGCTTTCGACACTGAGCAATTGAGGAGAAACGCCGGCAAATATTATAGATATGTTGGTTCTTTCACCACTCCTCCATGTTCAGAAAATGTTATCTGGCACATCATTGGCAAGGTACTCAAATCATTTCCATTTAGAAATGCTATACTTTACTTTATATACCTACAATGGATAGTGTAAGGATCCTACCATAACATCGGAACTTTATAAGCAGGATTTAATAGTTATGAATTTTTTACATTATTTTATTATAATTATATTAACAACGCAGAAATGTTGAGTCTCACTCATAATGTTCATTCTTGAATCTCGCTCATAATGTTATGAGAGTAAGAATCCTCCTATAACATCGAAACTTTATAAGGGGAATTCAACAGTTGTGAACTGCATTAACGATTCACAAACGTTGGATCCCGTTCATAATATTATAACATTATGAGCATGTACACATTCTCCATTAATGGATACTATTATGATTTTTGTCCTAATCAATATTGTAGGTGAGATCAATATCAAGGGATCAAGTAGAAGCTCTGAAAGCTCCTTTACGTTCAGATTGTAAGAACAATGCAAGACCCATGCAGCCGTTAAACCGACGAAATGTGGAAACGCTTGGTAATTAAAGCCGGTCTTTTTTCTCAAACTTCGATAGTATTTTTTATATTGAAAATGTTGTATGGCCTATAACTAACTTAAAGTATGCGGATGGGTGTGCCGCTACATCATGAATTTATACCCTTAGAGTGAATTTAATATGAACTTGCCTAGTTCTGAATTATTGAAAAAGAAAGGCGATTTCCTTTGTGCACCACATTTTGTGGTGCTCAATGACAGATGTGTGTGTTGGCCAGTGTGGGCTATAAAAAAAAAGTTAAAAATTTTATGTATGTTTTTTCTAAAAAAAACAGTTAATATTTATATATTTTTAGTTAAAAAGATAAATTAGTCTCTAAATTAAAAAATATATATATGTTTATATAATTCAAAAATTATGAATTTTAACCCTTTTTTGAGAAAAAACTCGTGAATCCTGGTGGTGCTAGCATATTGTTGTAGCTTATTTTTACTTGTATAGCTTTTACTTTTTAGCTTTAAAATGAATTTGTTGTTCTTGTTTATTATAGATTATAGAGATCGCTTATATAGCTTAAAATAATTTATAATATTCACTTTAATTTCCTTGAGATCACGTCCAAATAAAGCTTAAAGTTAAACAGGCCTCATAGATATTTAGTGGAGAGAATTTTCATCATAAACTAATTAATTAAGTTCATCGTTCTCTTATATTTTCTTGTTGGAGCTAATTTCATTCGCAGCCTTCACATAGTAGTCTCTTTTATTTTTAGTTTTCTGATCGGATCATGTATTTGCATTGGAGTGACCTCCTAGGAAAGCCGAAACCCCATCTCACGATTAATTATCTTTCACACAATTTAACTTTCAGATACCGAATTTTTTTTCAATGAAGTTAAATCGATTTTTCAACGTAAAATTACTTTTAAAGTACAAAAAATTTCAAAAAAAGAAAAGAAAATTGTGGTGAGAGCGGGTTGCGTAAAGTAGCTCCGCCCTTGATGCAAACTGACCAAATTCTACATCATCAAAACTATTTTTCATCAAATTTTTCAAAAAAGAGATTGGTAACTTCTCTAAGTAATGAAAAAGTCTTTAATCAATTTAGATTGACCGTGTCTTTATATATTAATGAACCCCACAATTCTTAATTTTAATAACAATGTAAGAGGTTACAATTAGTCTAAACTGACCAAGCATTTTTTATAAGTAATTCTCATATGGAAAAAGTTTTCCGATAAATAACATTACTATATCAGTCGAAAATTGAAAGCTTAGTCATTTTTCCATGGTTTCTTGAATTGCAACACCTTGGATGAAAAATTCTTCTATCAATTCAAACTAATATTAACTCATGAAAGAGAGAATGAACTTCATATTTATGTAAACTACAACTTATGAGAAGATTGATATCAATTCACATTGATTGAATACGCGCCTTCTTAGATATTAAGTCTAGCTGTCACTTCTAAAAGCAGGTACAACGTCATTGTCAGATCTGACAAGAAACTTTGCGATAATAATACATCAATAATTCTTGAGATTCCATTATTACCAACCAGGGCCAGAGAGTCAATTCTGGTGGTCCTTTCTTTTTGATTTCCTTAATGATATTACAACGTTATTAAAAAAAAAATTGATAATTTTAAATTAATGATATAATTTATAAAATAAATTAAACAGTTCAAGATCACTAAATTTTTCTGGTAATATTATAAAAAAAAGTACTAAAGATTACAGTGATAGTAGCACGTGTTTTTTAACATTCTATAGAAGGTTGGAAACCTTTGCAACAAAGCATAAAAAGCAAAAGAAGAGAATGACTTTCTGGAGTCATAAGTTTTATCCATCTTTTGCTTTTCTTCTCTCTTTTATGCCTACTTTTCTTTTCGAGAATTGCTATTTATCACATGTTTGCTACATAATTAAATTCTTATAAATGACATAAATTGTTACTCTTTATTTTCTATAATTTCCTAATTCTTACATTTTGAAGTTTGATATCTTTTTCTTGTTTACCCTTCATCGGAAGGAAAAAAAAAAAAATTACACTCCTTAATTCTTTCGATATCAATAAAAACAAATCTTGCGATATATTATTTTCCAATTAAATAAACGTCTAAATATATATGCATTATTAAGCAACACCGACATGAAAGCAATGCCCTGGAAGCAATGCATGTGCTTTAAGGGACGGCGCAAGCAACTTCTTGTTGGCATGCCAAGCTCCATATTATAATTGTCAAATCGTAAATCCAAATCTTATTTTTTTGAATTATAAATCGTATCGAATTGTTAGTTAATTTAGTCTCTATTATTTTTTAAAAAAAATTATCTAAATTGACTAAATTAAATTTTTTTAAAGAATAATAGGAACTAAATTAGTTTATTTTAAACAATAAAAATAAATTTAAGATTTTTTAAAAAATAATAATGACTAATTTTAAATAATAAGAATGAATTTAAAATTTTTTAAAAAATAAGAAAGACAGTTTGTGCAATTTTCCAAACCAGATAGGAACGCATGTGAAATTTAAAGCTTTTGTTTTTGGCTTTTACCATTCACCTTTGACTCTTTGACCAAAGAAGACAATAATAATTAAAACATTTGTCTTTTCTTCCACTCAATTTTGTCTCCACATGTCCCATTTCCTTTTGTCTTGTTTCTCTACCGACAAGTACCATAGCACACAGAAGAGGGGAAAAAAAAGCATCGTAGCAAGGAATCGGACGAATCGGTCAATCGGTCGATTCGATACAATTTGGCACCTTTTTTTACGATTTGACATGTGATTCATATTAATTTATAATTCGGCCATTGATTTGTATTGATTTTTTAGTAAATCGTATCGAATAGTACGTATCACAAATCGTACGATTACGATAACTATGCTCCACATATTAAATCCAAATCAGGTTTATCCATATCCTCTCATTTATTTATTTTTTTATTTATTAGATGAGGTGCATTATCAATCATAAAATTTAATTTTTTAAAATATATCTCAACTATTCATTTTAAATTTCAGTTTTGAAAAAAACAATTAGAATAAATTTAAAATGAATTGTTAAGATTTTAAAAGATCAAATATAATACACCATAATGCTAACATAATTACCCCAATTATCAAATGTAATTTGAATTTTTGGGTTAGAGTACTAATTACTAAACAATCTAACCAGTCAACTCTAAAATTTTTGTTTGGTAGAAATTAAAATAAACAGCTTGACACTCATAAGTGAAAATATCTTTCAGTAAGAATTAACTGTTTTTTATTACAAAAATATATTAAAAATAACACGCTAACAACCTTAATTACATCCGTCCTAACAATCCAACAACGTAGAAGTAAAAAGAAAAAAAAACACGCATTTTCACTATGATCATCTTTAACGTTGCGTGTGTATTTAACACTTTCATGACCCCAAAACAAAATGATGACGTACTACTTCAAATTTCAAATTTTCGTTCTAAATAAGATGATATACAATTTACAGCGCTTCACTCCAAAAACAAGTTTATTTACAATAATCTAATAAATAAATAGACAGAATTATAATCATCAAAATAAAAAAGGAATTTAAAAAAGAAAAAAAAATCTCAAAATAACCGCAGATAACTGTCGTGTTTTTACCTCAAAATCAACGAAATGAGCCGTTATTCAACCTGGCACGTCACATCACCAACACGATCCAGCGGGACCCACTGGCGGATCTAAACCGATGGACCGGTTATTAATCCGTCATACTCATCTGTGCTTCTCCTACCCGACGCGAACCGCTTCATTCCGCCCAGACCGGGCGGCTCAGCCACCGGTTCGTCGCTAACCGAAATTTCACGCGCTCTTTTAGAAGCACTCTTACTCATCCTTGGTGCTTCCTCAACCGTTGACTCCTCCTTGACTCTAGCAACATCTTCCTCAACCGGCTTTCTACGACTCTTACCAGACTTGAACATCGCCATAAACCCGGAACAAAACCCGCTTTTCCTTTCCTCACCCCCACTTCGCGATCTCTCAACCGGTTTATCTCTATTCTTCCCCGGTTCATATGATCTCAGGCTTCTGCTTTTCGATCTTACTCTTCCCATACAAGAAACCTTCGGTGAAGACGGTTCCGTCACCGAAGAAGCCGGTTTTCCAATCACCATGGACCGGTTCAGAAACAAACTTTTATTACCCGGTTTAGTAGTGTTCCTCTTCTTCCCATCGGCATAACCAGCCTTCTGAGTCTTGGGCAATCCAAAGATCGATGTTTTAGACGTTAAGTTGAATGAAAATCGTTGCGAGTTCGAGTTAGAACTCGGGTGAGGCACGCCGCCTTTGGTGGAGTCTTTTCTTTCATAAACTGCATTGCGATCAAGCCAGTCAAGTTCCGCGTCTTTTGATAGCCAAAATGACTCCGGCGGAAAATCCGGCGGCACGTCGGTGGCGCCGCTGGGTTCCGCGCCATCGTTTTCCTGCCGTTGTGGGTCGTCTTTGGTGGTGTCCGCCAGCGTTTCGCAAATGATTTTCCGGTCAGTTCCGCCACCTGCGCAGGCCGAAACTAGGTTTTCAAGATCAACTTGGGGTATTCAAGAGAGAAAGATAACAGAGTTTTAGTGAGAGAGAACGAGAATTTTAGAGAGAGAGAGAGAAGGTAGTGGTCGTGCGAATGGAGAAAATTCAAAGGGACGAGAGACACCTGTAGAAGAATTGTATTTAAATATTTTTTTTGGTCGAATATTTAAATATGTTTGAAAACTACAACTAAGATACTATTTTTTATTTAAATATATTTTGATTTTACTTTTTGAGTGCTAGGCAATGCATTATTTTCTAATTAAGATCATTTTTAATTGGCAAGTGTTTTAAAATTATTGATATATATAATGATGAAATAATAGTTATTTGTATTACGGTGAAGGTTCTCTTTTTCTCTCTTATTATTATTATTATTTTAAATATGGTGCACTGTGAGTTATTAAATTTGATATTTTCAAAATTGACATTAGATTTGGACTGATAAATTAATAAATCTTACATCATTTACGAAAAAGTGTTTAAAATAAACGATTGAGATTTAAAAAAAAAAAATCTAATAACTTATAATTTATCTCATCTTAAAAACGAGACAGTCGAGAAATGAGAGGATCCTTAACCAATTAATTATACTATATGATATTGCAATAATATAATAGGTGGCAATGAGCCTGGTCTTGCTGTTATTGTCAGGTACCACGAAGGAAAATTGCTTATGTGACAACTCAGTTCAAGCTTGCATCTCTTTGTAAATATATTAACTTTTGTATAGAAACAGATGCAGTAGAAGTAACTGAAGCTGCACAATCTAATTCGTTCCTCAACTGGAAAATTGACAACACTCTGAAAGATGCTATTATCTTCGTGAGAAATGCTAACAACGACAATCGTTTGTAAATAATTACAGAGATGTTTCTGACACGTGGAGTCCACGTGCCAAATACAAGTGTGATAATTTGCTAGTATATCCAATATCTTCCGTGATAATTTGCTAGCATATCCCATATCTTCCATCCCTGAATCATCTAGCCTCAGTTACTTTCCTATTAAATTCGGCTGATGTAATTATGAATTTTAATAAAATTTTCATAGTTCCAAACCAGATAATAATAATAATCGGCGGCAGAGAGAGAAGTCAAAAAACTTCCTTGAAAAGTTTTAAGGCATAATAATTAATCATAAATATTGAACTCTATATGGTTCTTATTCGATCCATTCCAATTGTCTAAGAGGCTTTAATACGACAATAATACATAAAAGTTGTCCGCTAGGGTAAAAGGCTGCATGAATTAGCATATTTCTTGCTCTAGGTCAAATTAATTGTTCAATTTGAGCAATTAATTTCAAGTCATGGTTCCATAATTGATAATTTATATATCAAAGAAGGATGCAAATTAGTTTTGAATTGAAAGCCTTACAACAAAAGTCAATAAATCGCGATAAATGAATTTTGCGCTTAACCTCCTAGGCTTCGTTCTCGGAATCATACAATTCACGATTTGATACGATTCAATTAAAAAACGATGTCAATTGAATGGGAGAATCGTGAATCGCATGTGAATCGTAGTAAATTGTAAGAATTGTACGATTCACTGAATCGTTCCCGATTCGGGCCACAATTAAAAAAAGCCCAAAATGTTTCAAAATCAGGGAACAAAAAAAGCCCACTTCAATTTTTTTTAATAAAATAAAATTAGCCCAAGTTTAAACATGAACAAATAAAATCAGAAAAAGACCCATTAATATTATCATTTATCACTTATCAGTATCAGATTATCAACTTTTCAATTTTCAACTACAAAATCCCCAAAATAGAAAGCCCTGACTTCTAAAAGACAGAGAGAGAACATAGTTGTAGCCTGAGAGTGAACTGATCGCGGATGAGAAAAAGACTTGAAAGATTTTCTTGGCCGTGTGAAGAACTTAAGAAGATAGCTTGTAAGTTGTAATTAGTGAGCTGATCTCAAGATACTATTTTTGGCTGTGTTTATTAGTTTACTATGCTGATTTTTTTTTTTAATTTCACTGAGATACTATTATGATTCTTTAGTAATTTGTTTTTGGTCTTTTAGTGTAAATGGTTGGTCAGACTTTGCTTTTGGTTTTTTGGAATCTAGTTTGGTTTAATGGTTGGTCAAACGGAGGTGTTTGGCATATATGACATAAAAAATTGTTTTGAGACTTTACAGCTTTCTGATGCTTCTTAAAGCTTGGACCACTTGGACTATTTTGGAGTTTATTAATGTTATAGTTTACTAATGCTTTAATATTTATTGCTTTATATGGCTGCCTTGAAACTCCTTTTTTTTTTTTTGGTCAGAATTTCAATTTCAATTTCAAATAAACATAATTTTTTGACTTTTGACTTTTAATTATTTTGTCTTAATACACTCAGGACTTTGGTATTGATCATTAAAATATGGTCAAGAAAAAAAAAAAAGAACAAGGCACGACGTGGAATCATTGCTTGAGGGTTAGTGAGAAAAATAGAATGCACTTAAAGTATAATTATTGTGGAAAAGAGTTTTGGGGTGGTGTTATAAGAACGAAACACCATTTAGCTTGTACTCGTAAAAATATTGGTCCTTGCACCCAAGTGAGTGAAGGGATGAAATTACTCTTTGTAGACATGTTGAAGGAGAAACAACCAATCAACCAATTGAAGTAGTGAAACACGTAGAAAAAGTGACAAAAACATATATTAATATCCATTCAAATGAAGAATCTCAACTAAAAACTATTAAAGAAAACATAATATATCAAATATTATCTAGTTTTAAATTTGTGACCGAATCGCTACGATTCACGATTCAAAAAAATGACATTTTGATTCACAATTCGACAACTATTCTCCTAGGTAGATCGGCTAGAACGATCCAAATTTTGTTTTAATAGGGGCTACAATATTAATATCTATTTAGTCGGGACTAATTTGATTTTTCATACTAAAAACTACAAAAAAAAATTTAAAATTTGAGATTTAATATACACATATTCTAAAAAAAGGGGGTGTTAGTAGGAGAAGAGCTCAAGCAGCCAGCAAGTGAGCAGTTATTGGCAGATAGCCTAGTTTGTGGCTTTCCTCTCTGCTGCTAAATTGTATTGCCATATAAACCATGGATTCTCATACTAAAAACACACATAATTTTTAAAAAATTGGGATTAAATACATATATCTTTGAAAAATTGGAACTATTTAAGGTTGTTGCCTTTATTGACACTTTAATGGAACCGCCACTAGATAAAACCTTAAAATCCGAATCCTTTAAGCAAACGAACAGACAGATCAGCAACCGGCTTCATAAATGTATGCTTTTGGGTTGCCTAGTCCAAAATTTGGTGCTGGAACAATTATATGTGTTCCTAACAATGATCTAATAATTGTGAAGTGGTTGGGCTTCTTACATCCACTAATCTTAAAAATACTCTCAATGCATTAAAGCAATTATATGATATATATATCTTGCCCAATCTTAGGCTAGACAAGTCATGTGATCATTTCATATGAGAACAAAGCATTTATTAATTATTTAATTTCCTCGTGGTTAGGTGTAACAACAGATGTGGAAAAAGGTGAATTAGGAACATAATTAGATAGGGCAGGTAGTATTTTGTAGTTTACCATCATTTTCAATCGAACAAAGTTGTTAATCCGTGATTCTATGTGGGAAAATTGCTGCAGGACCTAACAGAGTACTCTTTCAATAGTGAGATGTGAGTTTCACAGTGTCGGTACTTAGGGAAGCTGATGAGTTGGTCTGTCTTAATACACCTAGCTCTATAGGGTTTTCTATGACTTTTTATTATCGTCCAACTATTATTGAAACTAACTTCAGCAAGTTTTTCAATTCTAGTTCATGGTTTCTCCAGATTATATGGTTCATCTTTATACACGGTGAATTACACCAAGAAAATTGAGATAAAATCTTTTGAATAAATCAAGAAACCTCATATAATATTCGATATCTTTATCTTTGAATAAGTTCTCAATTCCAACGTGGTTAATTGATTGCTCAAACTTAATTTTGGACCATGCATGCCTCTTACCAATAAAAAGGACAAAAAGAAAGAAAGAAACAACCTACATATCGTGTATCGCGTTTCCTATTAACTTTGGTTGTATAATATATGTCTTAAGATGAGAAACAGGTGGCTAAGAGATGATCTGACGAAGCCACAATGCACATAGGAAAGACTGGATAGATTTCTTTATACTTAACTTATGTTTTACTGTTTTTAAAAGATGTTATTTTATAAAGCTAACGAGGCCACTATGTAAATAGGGAAGACTATTAAATTATTTTAATAAGCTGATATTTTATCGGTTTTATGACCAAAAAAGAAAACAATAGTGGCGTAAATACGGGATGGTCGATGTGTTCTCTAACGAAAATGGGCTTTGGATCTTCAAAGTGGGTAGTGATAAGGACTGTGAGGAAATTTTGGGGAATTGTTGGCATGTCAATGGAAGGTCATTGTTCTTAAGAAAGTGGAGACCGAAATTGCAACCTCTGCATCTTAACATGGACAAGATACCATTGTGGGTGAATTTCTATAATGTCCCAACGGAGTATTGGACCCCGGAGGGAATGAGCTATGTGGCTAGTGGAGTGGGTATCCCGCTTATGCTTGACAAACATATTGAAAATAGAACTAGGCTGAAATATGACAGGGTGTGTATTGAGGTTGATGTGAAAAATGAGTTTAAGGAGGAGATTACATTGAATATGGGGGGAGGCGAGGTGGCTGTTATCAAGATTGAATATAAGTGGAGACCTAGAGTCTGCTCTGAGTGCAAGAAGGTTGGTCATGTGGAGGCTAGATGTCCTGGAAAGCAGGCAGAGTGGAGAGAGAAGGAGAACCAACCTGAGATTGTTATTCAGCAAAGGGCAGCCAATGGTTATATGCAAAAGAAAGGTGTTGAACCATCTACAGAGCTGACGGGTAGCGAGTGGAAAACGGTTGCCAGAAGAGGGACTTCTCCCAGTAGTAGTAAACAGCAAGAGAAGGGTGATAGGGAATAGACTGAACCAGTCACTAGCAGCAACAAATATGAGGCACTGGCTGATACAACTGAGAACTTGAGTGGGGCTATTAGAGATTTGGTGGGCAAGATAAAGGTTAATCCCAAAGGAAAAGGGAGTTCTTCCAGTTCCAGTTCCGAATGAAGTACGATGTATGGAACATTAGAGGACTTAACAAAGCCTTCAAACAAGTAGAGGTAGTTAACTGTGTAAATAAAAACCAACTTGATTTTTTTTGCTTAGTTGAGACCAAAGTGAAGTAGAATAGTGCTCCTAATATTATCCAAAGAAGGTTCAAAGAGGGGGGTTTTGTTAATAATTATGAGAAAACCAAGCGAGGCAGAATCTGGGTGTTGTGGAGGAAAGACAATGTGCACATTGTTAAAATTGAGGCGATGACCAAGCCATTCACTGTTGGATTGAGATGGAAAGGTGCAAGTGCTTCATTACTTTTGTATATGCAGCTAATGATCACAAGGATAGGGAGAGTTTGTGGCAGAAGATTGTTGATTGGAAGGGACTTGTTGGAGATAAATCGTAGGGAGTGATTGGGGATTTCAATGAGATCTTGAGAATGGAGGATAGACTGAGATGTTCAGTGCTGTCCCAAGGAGCTACTGAATTTGCGGCCTGTGTGGAGAATATTGATTTAGTTGAAGTTGAGAATTCTGGGGCGGAGTTTACTTGGAGTAATAAGAACTCAGGGGCAGCACTCAGAGCCAGCAAAATTGACAGATTCTTTGTGAATGATAAATGGATTGGAGCTTACCCTCATACTGACCTGTATGCAGACCTGTCATGGGTTTCAGATCATAGTCTTTTAGTGGTGACGATTGAACCTAGGAAAAAGTCTAATCCGAAGCCTTTCAAGTTCTTTAATGTTTGGACGGAGCATGATGAGTTTCTTCCTCTTGTGTAGCGTGTTTGGAGCCAGGATGTTGTGGGCTGCCCTATGTTTAACCTTTATCAGAAGCAAAAATTGTTGAAGAATAAGCTCCGTGGTTTCAATGATAAGTATTTCAAGAACACTTCAGCTGATATTGCTAGACTTAGAGATTAGCTAAAAGGGGCCCAAACTCAGCTGCAATCTAGACAAAATAAGGACTTGGTCAGGGAGGAAAAAAGGCTGGTCAGCGAGCTTGACAAGGCTATTAAAGGGGAGGAAGCTATTCTCCATCAAAAAGCGAGAGTCAACTGGATGGCTAGTGGTGATGCTAATTCGAAGTTCTTTCATAAATGTATAAGAGGCAGGTTGATTAGAAATAAAATTACAAGGATCTCTTTGGATGATGGGACGAGCTCTATAGAGGATGAGCGAATCAGAGATGTGTTTGTTACTGCTTATCAGAGTATCTTGGGCACTCCCGCTAGCCATCAGTATGATGGGGAGAAGGCTGTGTTAGTTGCTCCTATTTCGGATGATGAAATTCGGAGAATAATTTTTGCCATGAACGATGACAAAAGCCCAGGGCCGGATGGATATACGGGTTGTTTCTATAAGAAGGCGTGGAGTATTGCGGGGAATGATGTTATCAAAGCGGTTAAATATTTCTTTCATTCGGGGCAGATGTTAGGGGTGTGCAACTCTACTATTATCACGCTGGTCCCCAAAGTTAGGAATCCTTCCTTTGTTTCTGATTATAGGCCGATATCATGCTGCAATGTGGTATATAAATGCATATCTAAAATAATTGCAAATAGGATAAAGCCGTGTTTGGAGGAGCTCATATCTGTTAACCAATCAGCGTTTGTGCCGGGTAGATCCATAGCGGATAATATCCTCATGCGACAGGAACTGATCAGAGGGTATGGCAGGAAACATATTTCTCCTAAATGTGCACTGAAAGTTGACTTGCGTAAAGCCTATGATTCTATGGATTAGGGTTTCATGTTGAAAGTCTTGGAAGCTGTTGGGTTTCCCTTAATTGCTATCAACTGGATCAAAGCTTGTATCACTACTACTCGGCTCTCAGTGGCTATTAATGGAGGGTTGGAGGGTTATTTCAGGGGTGCGAGAGGATTAAGACAAAGCGACCCCCTCTCACCGTACCTTTTTGTGTTGGCTATGGAGGTTTTCTCTAGCATCATGGGCAGGATTGCTATGAAGAAGGGATATTGCTACCATCCTAAATGTGCTAGGTAGAAAATCACTCATCTTTGCTTTGCGGATGATGTTTTAATTTTTTCTAAGGCCAAGAAGAGCTCAATTGAAACAGTCAAATATGGATTAGACCTCTCCAGCAAGCTGTCTGGATTAACTGTCATGACTCAAAGAGTAGCATCTACTTTGGAGGGTGTTCGGATAGACTTAAAGGTGAGTTAGTGGGTATGTTAAATTTTGAGGAAGGATCACTACCTTTCAAATATCTTGGCATCCCACTCTCTCCTACTCGTATATCTGTTAATGCATGCAAGGGGCTGATTGATAAGGTGACAGCTAGAATCGATTACTGGGCTAATATAACTCTTTCCTATACCGGTCGTATCGTGTTAATCAATGTGGTCATTTATGGCATTCAAGCTTATTGGATAGGGATCTTGATTTTGCCTAAAGGGGTGGCAAAATAAATTGAAAGGAAGATGGATGCATTCTTGTGGAAATGATCGAGTGATTCTGCTAAGGGAGCCAAAGTGAGCTGGGAGCTTGTGTGTAGACCTAAAAAAAAGGGTGGTTTAGGATTCCGTCGTATTGGGGACATCAATTCTGCTGGGGCGCTTAAGCATTATTGGAACATCATCTCTGGATCGAAAACACTGTGGTCCAATTGGGTTAAGTGCTATTATATCAAGAATGATACCATTTGGGACTGCAACATTGGAGCTAATTGTTCTTGGCAGTGGCGTAAGCTCATGAAAATGAGGAATATAGCAAAAGAGTTGTTTGTGTATCAGATTGGTAATGGTAGTAATATTTTGTTTTGGCGTGATCTATGGCACCCAAAGGGCCGCCTTGCTGACTGTACTTTGCTGCAACAGATTAATGACTCTGGCATTGGTTGGCATGATACACTGTCTAAAATCATTCATGATGGGGCTTGGAACTGGCCTGATACGCCGTGTATGCAAAGTTTAAGGTTACAAGTAAACTTCTACCCCAGGAACAATACAAGTGATTTTGTCAAATAGAAGGGAAGTGCTAATGGAATGTTCTCGCTTGCATTGGCATGGAACTGTATTAGAAGTAGAGAGAATGAGATGGAATGGCATGAACTGGTTTGGGCCAAGGTTCAAATTCCTAAATGCAGTGTCATCACTTGGTTGGCTTTGCTTGATCGTTTACCAACAAGAGAACAATTGCAGAGGTGGGGTGTTACAAACATTAGTACTTGTGTTATTTGTGGGCTGGCAGTTGAAGATAGAATGCATCTTTTCTTCCAGTGTGGTTTGAGCAAGAGAATTCTTAAGTGGGGACTTAACAGGTTGATGATTCCTCAAGCTATCCACAATTGGGATAACATTGGGAGTTGGTGTAGGAGATTCTACCATGGAAGAGGTTTGCAAGCTACATTCCTTCGGCTCTTTTTTTGTCTGGTGGTGTATTCTATTTGGAGGGAGCGGAACCAACGTATTCATAAACAAAGGTTTAGCACTGAGGAGGCGATTTGCAAGACGATCGAGCAGATGATACAGTGTAGGGGATACAAATTTAGTAGGAACAATCTGAACAATACTATATGTAAGAATTGGAGCATTGAGAACATTCTTGTGTAAATGTTTTCGCTTTGGGTGTTTTTGTGTTGTTTTGTATATGGTTGAGCCGCTTATTAATAGAAATCTTTTTGCTTGATTAGCAAAAAAAAAAAAGAATACAATAGTGAAATAGGTTCTATTGAGTGAGTCACCGCGCATCTTATAAAAGTCATGACCACCTTTCTTCTTCTTTTTTTTTATTTATTAAAAGAGGGTATAAACTAATTAATATTTCATCACATACAACAGATATTATACTTATCAAAAATTAATTTTGAAACCTTTTATATATAAAACGATAATTATATTATTGGAGCAAATGCCTAGTGATGAGTCATGACCACTTTATAAATTATAATAATAACTTGAACTCATTGTCATGCAAATTCTCACAGAAAATGGGGTGGGGCGAAGGAATTGGCGAAAAGCAGGGAAAAGCAACCTCCAACTATAATATTATAGTTTAATGATTATTCGTGTTGGGAATGAAGACACACGCATTCATACAAAGCAATAAAATTATACATTATTTTTAATATGATTTGACTCGCTGTCTATGTTCGTGACCAAGAATTGGAAAAATTCATTATTCATCAATAATGAAAAAAAAATTAAAACCCCTCTCACATTGCTTTATACACTAAAAAACCTAAACCTTCACATGGCTTTTTTCTTGCAAAAGCATGAAACACTCTCACAGATGGCTATGGGATGTAGCCCTGTGTCAAATAACTACAAATTATATTTATAGGAAACTCTTTATCTCATTAGAACTAGACTTTTACTTCTATTCGCGTGCTTGTATGTGGACTTGAGCCAAACCCAACAATACGAATAATTATTTTTTAGAAATTTATTTTTTATATTAAAAGTACCTATCAATAACTCTCTATTTTTGTTTACTCTAAAATCTCTCCTTATTTTAATTAAATACATTATTTCAATTTTAAAAAGCTTTATCGACAACTTTAATTTTTTTTTATTTATATCTATTTATTATTTATGATGATTTTTTATTTTTTATTATTAATATTTTTATTATATTTTATTTAAAACTTTTCCAATAACTTTATATTTTGTATTTTTCATGACGATATTCTATTTTTAATTATTAATATTATTTTTTTTAAAGGCATATGGGTTTTGGGGATGGGTTTAGAGAATTGTAGAGATTCTCTATATATAGGGATATGTTTAGAGAAACTATTAAAAATTAATATCTCTAATAGCTTTCCTATATGTGAAGTAAAAGGGGATAGAAACTGAGTTGGTGAATGCCTTATTTATCTCGTTAATTCACTCCCTTATGTTTAGTTTGGTTAAAAGATGGATTTTGTGGCCAGAGTTGTTCGTGAGAATATGCTACGACTAGAATATCCCACCCCTTTTTAATCAACTTTTAGAGGCTGATTTTTTAAATAGCAAGATTGGTTAATGCGTATTTTTGCAGCAAATCTCACAAATAGTCCTCAATGTTTATATACTTTTTCTCAGTTTCATTTTTATTATTTTAAAAGTAATATGTTTAATCTTTAAAAATTGTAAAAAGTTTCAATTTAGTCCTCAATATTTACATTTTTTTTCAATTTAGTCCTCGATTTTAACACAAATTAAGCACATTTGAGCTCACTTATTAAAATAAATTAAAATATTATACTTTATATATGCAATGCAAATCGTAGTAACTATTTTTTTTAAAAACAAACTAGCAAGTCATAGTAATTATATTTTTTAACAAACTAATAAAAAAAAATAACAAATGTATTTCTTAAATTAATATTAAATGACTTGTTATCAAACCTTTTTTTATAATATTGCAAGTTTGCAACTTGCAACTTTAAATCCCTTAATACAATTTTTTTTAAAAGATCTTAGGTATAATTTTTTTATAATTTTTATAATTGTACATATAATTTTTCCTATAAATACTTAGTAACAGTGTTTACTCACTTAGTATATTCAACTTTATTTTACTACAAGTCTACAACATTATATATAACTATGTCCATGGAAGAATAAAATCTTTCACAACGATTACATTCGTTAGAAGTTTGAAATCATCTTACGTACTTTAAAAAACATGGGTATGTAATTTGTAACTATTATCAACATCAATATATATTTCTACGTAAATTTGATATTATCAATTTACAGTAGCTTTCATCAATCATTTATGTAATATTTTATTTTCATATTTATATCACTAATGTACTTGTGTCTCATTATCTTGTAATTTCTTATGTTGTGTTGTATTTTATTGTTTAAGTTAATTATTAATATCATCAATCAACTTGTGTACTATTTCGTTAATAGTTAAATTAACTTTCTTTTAAAAAAAAAGTTCAAATTTTAATATATATGTATATATGTATATGGGCTAGCCCAACTCAGCCCAGCTCAGCTCGCGACTCGTGATAGCAGGCTCGTGGGTCGAGCTGGGTTTTATATTCGAAAAATTGAGCCCAGCTCAGCTTGGCCCACCAAACATATATGCCGAACCGAACTCAATTTTCTTAACACATAATTCGATTGGGTCGTGCCATGCTGAACCGGATTGGCCCAAATGCCACCCCTACCGTGGTCCCGGTAGCTCAAGGTCGGGTCAGCACACCCACACGGTCCGGTCCTACAGCTTAAATGTTAGATTGGGTATACTCTTTAATAAAATCATGCCCATTGTGATTGGTTTTTTTTTTTTTCTTTTTTTGGTCAGAAAGAGAAGTTTATATATAAAACAAGGCATTAACTAATGTCTGAGGACTCAAAATCCTTAAGTACAAGCAAAAAAAGTTATGCAAATTTACAAGTCCAAGATGGAGAAAGGGATTTTATCCTAATTACTCAAACAATCCGTGATTAGGTATGTTGGCTTGTTTGGTGTTTGACATTTCTTTTATGTCTAATTAGTGTTTGACTTTGAAGTCAAACTCAATTATTTGTAAATTAAGGCTTCTAGAAATAATTATAAGATAACAGTAATCTAGAACAATTAGTAGGCAGCTTAACGCACTGATCACTTCATTAATCTAAAATAATCCCTTCAGATTGTAGATGTAATATCTGATAAATTTTTTCAACAAAAGTGAGATGAAATTAAAAGAAAGAAAAAATCTCAGTCATATGTTAGTCAAGGTTTTTCTGCAGATTTTCTTAGAGAAAATATCTCATGCTAATTAAATACATAGGTAAATACAAAATATAGTTATTTCGATATTGTTCTCCTTTTTTAAAGTAGTTGAATGGTTTTGTACTTTTCAATCTAGATTATATTCCTGTAAGAATAAAATTGCTCTTTATTTTTGCATAATGTCATGAGTTGAGTGAGATCGCTCGTACAATGTCCAGTTTTAGAGTCTAGGGGTCGGGGTCAGCTAATTATATTAAATTAACAAGCCAATATAAGTCAATATTATCAGTTTAGGACATATTAGGAACAAATATTCATATATATCATAGATATCATAATTAAGTGCATCACTATGATTAGAACTCTCCCAACTAGTAGACGCTGAGCACCTATGAACAACAATCAATGAAAATAAATTAAGTCGCAGAGCTTTTAACACTAGACTCAAAGGATATCATAACTATTAGAATACGCAGCTAGTCGAGAAGGGCACATAATCAATGGTGGAGGCACGTAAGGGTTAGTGGGGGTTGTAATGGAACCCATAAAAAGATTAAAATTTCTATGTATATTTTTTTTAAAAAAAATAAATATCTATGTATTTTTAGTTAAAAAAAATTAATTAGCCCCCACTAAAAAATAAAATTACTCGTATAATTAAAAAATTATAGATTTTAGACCCCACTGGCCAATAAAAATGTTAAAATTTCTATTAATTTTTTGAAAAAAAATTAGATATTTATGTATTTTTAGTTAAAAAAATTAATTAGCCCCCACTGAAAAAAATAAGTACTCATATAGTTCAAAAATTATGAATTTTAACTTCTACAGACAAAAATTTTTGACTCCGCCCCCACATATAATGTTCTAATAAAAATTCCAATTTGTATTCCTCTGTCCAACCATACTAATATATGTTTATTTTCAGAAGAATTTTACTGAATGAGTTTCAAATTTGTCCTCGCACAGTTTAAGTGCCTGCGGTGGGGGCCGGGGGGGAGAACAACACACTGCCATATGCAAATTTCTACGGCCTTCACCTTTGTACTTTTTATTTCACAAATAAGAATATCAATTGAGATTATAATTAACTTATTTTTCTAACTATTTCGTTTATAGGACACACTGAATGAGTACTAGAGAGAATTGAGTTATACTTGCATTTCTAATTATTTAATTATATGATGGAAGATAATAAAATTATTCATGAGAGCACTCTTATTTTTTTTGCTCGAAAGCAAGTATATTCATTAAAAAAGAATAATAAAAGTTACATCATAGACTATGTCAAAATAACAAAAAACAGTTACCCAAAAAGGCTAGGATCAATGTTCTCAATATTACATAAATTTCTATTGAGAGCAGTGTTCTTAAATTTCTATCCCTTAGCGAATTTGCATCTGATGTCATAGCGGATTTTCTCTAAGATTTGATCATCCGTAACTACTGACTGAGTGAAGATTCTATCATTCCTTTCATTCCAAATATAATAGATGGCGGACGTCCAGAAGAGACAAAAAATAATGGACTAGAGCCGTTTTCTCTTACATGTAGCAAAAGTTTCGTTTTACCAAAAAAATAAGAAGTTTTGTATTTTCCCTTTACGTCAGGTAAAATTTGTGGCATATATATATATATATATATAAGCTCTAGCATTGATTCGTAAGAGCAGCAATGTCTACTAATTTCACGATAATGGCTTGTCTTTTGACTGATCTTATGATCCCTTTTTTCTTCTCATTCATTCAAACTGGATTTGGCCTTGAAAACGTTCGAGTAAAGGTCTAGTTTAGTTCATTATTTTTGGTGTAAATGATACTTTCATCTATTATCTTTCAAAATGAATCTTTTAGTCCATTATCTTTAGTGTAAATAACATTTTCATCAATTATCTTTCGAAATGCACCTTTTAGTTCAATATGTTTCACATAAGTAACGTCGTTAGTCCAACTTCAAAACATATTGGAGGAAACATATTAGACTAATGGCGTCATTGATGTGAAATATATTGGACTAAAAGGCTCATTTTGAAAGATAATTAATGAAAGTGTCATTTACACCAAAAATAATGGACTAAAAGGTTCATTTTGAAAAATAATAAATGAAAATATCATTTATACCAAACATAATGGACTAAACTAGACCTTTACCCAAAACGTTCCCATGCTTATACATGTACACACATAAAACCACTACATTTAACTCATTCTAGTTCAGATCCATGAGAATTTATAGATTGTTTACATCTTTACGTGAATTTATAACCTTCTTCTTGTTTTGGTTCCATATTTGCTTAATTATTTTTCAAATTATTCTCACCTCTAAATTCCACAAAAAGAAAATTATTAAGATCAGGAGGCTTGTATCTGTTTCAGGTCATATCCATTAGACATTTACCATATCTATAAGAATTTATATCTAGAATTAATTAATCACAACTTGGAATCTGCTTAAACTACATTTATATGCACTTAAAGCTATGTCCTTTTCTTCATCATATATACTTTCTTGATCCTCTATTATTACCTTGGTCGTAAATTTTTGTAATACTATCTTCACACTTACCCTAAAAAATTAAGCTAAAAACTCGTATAAATTTACCACAATAAATTTTTACAATGGGTCATCTCAAAATTAAAAAATCTCATAATAACCTTATATATTTTGTCTTTCAACTTTGTGATTTTATCACATTTAAATTAAACACCCCTTGACAGTGTAAACCATGTAGCCTGTAGAAAATATAATTTTTTAATGTCCATCAACTACAAATTCTACTCCATAAACATGATGTAACATAATTGTAAAATGAAGATTTGGATCCTCTCATGTTACATAATGCTTTGAGAGAGATCTAAATGGTGATAATATGTCAAGATTATTTTTTTATAATTACATGGGTATACCATTGCAATTGAATCTGTACATGGATATTCATCATTGGATTTGGATCATGTCCTCGACTGATTCTTTTATTTTCTAAATGACATGTATTATATGCTATTAGATTTTATCCTTTTAAAATCTCACACACATTTGTTTAGAATATTTTTTCATAGATAATTAATTTATTACTCTAAATCTGATGGCTAAGATTTAAAAGGATCAAATCTAAAGATTCATAATATACCTTCTCTAGAACATGAGAGAACTTGTAAAAGATAGGATCCTTACTCATTCACGATTACATTTCTCTCATAATATTATAATGATATGAGAGAATCCAAGTTTGCAAAATAAAGGGTCATTTTTAAATAGGTAAAATATTTTTATGATCATTAAACTATCTCTTCAGTCTTGTTTTGACCATCCAACTATTTTTTTTTTTTTGTCATATTTTGGCCATTCAACTATCAATTGGGTTTCAAATCAATTTTTTTGTTAAAATTGACTAAGTGTTAAGGGTAAAATCGTAAAATTAGTTAAACAAATTATATTTTTTGTCACTAGTTAAACTTATTTGCAAATCTAATATATTGATTTTATAATTTTACCCTTAACAGTTAGTCCATTTTAACAGAAAAATTAATGAAATAATCAAAATAAAACCCAATTGATAATTGAATGGTAACAAATAGGACCAAAAATATTTAAATAGCCAAAACATAAATGTAAAGATAATTTAGCGGTTATAGAAATATTTTATCCTTTTTTAATAAACCAAAAGGGTAAATTATGCATATAGTCCCTATTGTTTACACATTTTTTTAAGTTGGTCTTTAATATTTCAAAAAGATCATATTAGTCCCTAATGTTTACAAATGTGATTCAAAATGGTCTCTATTATTCAAAACTAATCAATTTAGTCCCTATTATTTCTAAAAAAAATTAATTTAGTTTCAAAATAGGGATCACGTGTAGAGACTTAATTGAGTTTTTTAAAAAATAATAAGGATCAAATTAGTTAATTTTGAATAATAGGGGACTAGTTTGAATCATTTTTGTAAATATCAATAACTACTATAAATCAATTGAAATATTAGGAACGATATTAAAAAAATATGTAAATTATAGGGACTAAATGTGAAATATACCCTAAACCAAAATAGTGATTACCGCTACATTGTCTTGTTCGAATTTTTAGACCGTTGGGTCCCGTTGGAGACATGGTAACGGTTTAATACATTTCAAAACTGAATAACTCCCCACCTACGATGATGGCCTATCACTCTCAACACATTCCCTTCGATTCTTTCATGAAACATCCCACGATTTCCACAAACCAAACCTTAACAGAAACATCACCCTAGATCGATGGGTTGTGTCTCTTCAAAAAACATCAAGAAAGATATCAAGCAAGATATTATCCTATGTGGTAATGAAGATTACCCAAACCATGTTGTGTCTCTTACATCAAGTACTTATGGTGTTCTCAATCTTGACAAAGAGATTGATTGTCAAGAACCACAAAGTAGTGTTAAAGAGTGTGTTGTTGAGGTGAAGAAATCGCTGGCTCGCGAAGAGCCGGAGATCATTGATGCTTGGGAGCTTATGGAAGGTCTTGAAGAAGAAGCACAGATAGGGATTCAAGCCAAGAAGAGCCCAAAATCAAGAATTTTCCTTCGTAGTTTAGGGGATTTAGATGCTAAAACTCCATTAAAATTCTTCAGCCAAGTGGGGTCTCCGAGGAAGTTGAAGAGATCAGTAGGGAAAGAGAATAAGGGAAGGGTTGGTAATGGCATTGGAAGGGCAGATTATAGCCCCAATGGAGTGCTGAGAACACGAAATTCGATTGAGTCTCCATGGAGATTTTCCCAATTTTCTCCAAGGTTGAGAACTTCCAAGAAAGGTAGTCCAAAAGATGCGAAATGTCACAGTTTAAGGGTTGATTCGGGTGTTGTTTTGTCGCGAAGGAGGAGTTTAGGCCCTCTGTTTGATCCAGAGCTCGTGGCCTCTTTCGAGAAAGAATTGTCTGAAGAGGAAGAACAGATCAAGAAGATGGTATCAGCAAAGCGAATCGCGCAAAAGGGAAGAAATTCGCAGGATTCAGAGTCTATCCTCGAGATGTTTGAGAGAAAATGCCCACCGGGGGGTGAAAATGCAGTTGTTATCTACACCACCACATTGAGGGGCATTAGAAAGACTTTTGAGGACTGTAACATAGCCAGATCAATGCTCGAATCGCACTGTGTTCACATGATTGAGCGCGATATCTCAATGGATTCGGGTTTTAGGGAGGAATTAAGAAGATTAATGGGCACAAAATATGTGAAAGTTCCAATAGTATTTGTAAAAGGAAGGCTAATTGGTGGAGCTGATGAAATGGTGAAGTTGGAAGAGGAGGGTAAATTGGGAATTTTACTTAGCGCGATGCCGAAAGCTGTTGCTGTGTGTGAAGGGTGTGCAGGGATCAGGTTCATAATGTGTATGGACTGCCATGGAAGTAGTAAGGTGTTGGGTGAGGATGGGAAGAAGACAGTCAAGTGTGGTGAGTGTAATGAGAATGGGTTGATACAATGTCCTATTTGTTGTTAACCTATGCAAAGTTTGCTGCTATGTTGTTGTGTTTTGCTTTTGAAGTGAAAACTAACTGGGATTGTTTCAGCCTCTTGCTATATTGTTGTTTTGATTGCTTTGGCTTGTATTTTGGACCTCATTTGTTTCATTTATGTTTATTATAAAAAAATAAAAAATTATGTGTTCTTCATATTTTTGAGATTAAGCAAAAAGATCCCGAAATACTAGTGATAATATTTAGATGGTGGAAATTTCTTCAAATGGTAGTTGTTTCAAACGGCTATATTGTTCGATATCACATATAAAGATATGTGTACTTAATGATATTTATTTTTTTAACCACAAAAATAACCAATAACAAAAAAGGGCATGGGAAAAAGACGTAAATGACAAATCAAGCTTTCAAAATCCTAATACCAAGCTCTAACGATTCTCGATATAAAGGAGTGGTCTACACAAGTTGTTGCAACTGTTTAAGAAGAAGACTTGTCCTTGCACGGTAGATGCAACACTATGCAATCATCATGTTTGCTTGGCGAAAAATGGGAAAATCTTACATTTAGTCTCTATTGTTTACAAAAAATTTTAATTTGGTCCTTATTATTTAAAATATCTCAATTTAGTCCCTATTATTTCTCTAAAAGTTTCAATTTCATCCCTATTATTTAAAGTTTTTCAATTTCATCCTCAATATTTGCCAAAAGTTTCAATTTCGTCTTTATTGTTTTTAAAAAATTTCAAATTCGTTCCTATTATTTCTAAAAAAAATTCAATTTAGTCCTTGAATAATAGGGACGAATTAGAAACTTTAAGAAAATAATAGGGACGAATTTGAAATTTTTTAAAAATAGTAAGGACGAAACTGAAATTTTTGACAAACATTAAGGATGAAATTGAGAAATTTTAAACAATAGGGACGAAATTGAGATTTTTTTGCAAACAATAAGGACTAAATTGAGACAAATAAAACAATAAATACTAAACTAAGACAATTAAGTAATAATAGGGACTATTTGTAAAATTTACCCGCAAAAAATCTTAAAAACCAACGATCATATTATTGTTTCTAGTGTGTGGGCCTATGCACTGTGGCGCCCACACACATTGTGTGAGCCGTACGGTCAGGTTCGAATTTTTTTCGACCTAGTCCCTTACTTAGGAAAAAAGCTTAAAACGTCTTTGACGTTAAAAAGTACGAAATCCACCTCACACGTGGTTTTATGTCAAACTTAAGTGGTAAGCCCCATTAACATTTTAGTGCTTGCCCCCTATTTTGTTTTTTTTGTTTGTTAACCTTAAAAAATATTCCCATATCAGTCAACCCCTTACTTATTGCAACAGGAGGATGTTTTACTCTGTTTCTTTGTTGTCGGGTTTGATGGGACTGACAATTCTTGGCTTGACCAGCCCTGCGCTATATATTCTCTTCCATGGTCGGAAAAGGAGAAAATGCTCGTCAAAAACTATCAATTTGCTTTTGATGTTAATGCTCTTGATCAATCGTTGTCAATTGATTTGTGTTCTACACAATAGTGAAGAAATTAAGCTTCACTGCAAGATTTGTTTCAGTTTGTGAAAATTACCCAGAAAAAGGAAAAGAAAGAGACACCAAAAAATTAGTCATGCCTGTATTTCGATGCCCGTCTGTCTCCATCGCGTTCAGTTTTTGGTATATTTTACAAGGGCACCAAATTATTTTTAACTCGTAAAGAATCTTTAGTTTTGAATTTCAAAACGATTTAGTTCATGTAATTCCATTAGATGTCGAAAAAATACTTCATGGAACGAAGTTAAAAACATAAATACTTAAAATTAACTTAAAAGAGTTTACTTTTCTTTTTCTATTTTCATTTTCACCTCCCCTTTTTCCTTTTTCCTTTTTCCTTTTTTCTTTTCTTTCCTTTCTCCTTCTCCTCCTCCTTCCTCCCTACTCTTTCCCCCACCATCAATACCACCAGACAACATCACCACCTTTCCCAATACCACCTCCAATTCCCCCACCCTCTCCACCAGCCCACCGCCAAACACTCCAGCACCAGCACCAGCACCATCACCATCACCACCACCACCAGCAGAATAATTACGTCGATGTTTTGATTTTATTTTTTGTTGACATATTGTACGTGATTTGTTTTTCAAAGCTATCATTAAGGAACGATATGCGATGCTCAAGGACATATTTTCCTAGCATATAATGAAATTTGTCGAATTCCTCAAGGACATAATAAATATATGTTAGATTATATCATACCATTTTCCTTTTGCGGTTGAATAATAAATATTTCGAAAGCAGATACCTTCAAAGATACACTGCCATTTTACAGCTGCGCGGGCAATCTTTCACAAAAGATGCAAATCCAATCAATAAGGATTATATCGGCTGCGACCACCACGACCACCACTATCGGTACCACGTCTTCCCCCACTTGAGCTTCCTCCCGCAGCACCCCAGCCACCTCTTTGCTGTGGTGGCGGTGTATGTGGCTGTGCACCAGGCTGTTGCCTGCATGGCAGGAAAGAGAAGTAGAAAAAGGAAAATGAAACTTCAGCTACGCAATCCCATGAAAAGAATAAAAGGAAAATGGGAAAAATCTAATATTGATTATGTGTGCTAGAGGATCCCATAGTGCATGAAACTAATGGTCTTCACTCACAACTCTCGCGGCTTCAAAAGGCTTGTAGATGAACAAGATGACCAGATACCAAATGACCACACACACACACACACAGAGACAGACGAAACAAAGAGGGGGGAGGGGGGATTGTTGGTGTTGGCAGTTAAGCCTGGGAAAAAAATTTGCAAAGAAAAGACTGTAAATTTAGAAATTTTCATGCCAAAAAGATATGCCCACATCCTTTGTGCAACCAGTTCTACATTATTATGGAAGGAACACCATATCATAACATTACTTACAAAGATATTTTCAACTGGCTCGCTGGTCGGGCAACTAGTTATTACAAGGTTTGGCTTTCTGTGATTAGTACTCTGTATCTTTTATATGTCTTAACCTTCATTTACAAGGAATCCCATAAGTTGATATATCCACTAATTGTCACAGATGCATTACTCTGGTGAAATTGGTATGACAACGCACGAGCAACAATTAGAGCAGTAACTTTGAACAGTGATACTTACAGGACATATCCAATTCTTCCATCAGGCAAAAGCATCGGCATCATTGCCACGCCTGCAGGTGTAGCTCCCCTGCCGTAGATCATAGGCTGCAAAGCAATGCCAATTTTTGTTAACAGAGAATAATACAATAAACCCTTATAAAGTACTACTCTTGGGATTAAGGAAAATTATTACTTTAGAGGGGTTATTTATTTATCAATAAATGCATAATTCATTAATTTATCTATAAATGAATATTTATTAATTAAAAAATGTTTTATGTTAGTACTTGTACATGTGCAACACTATTAGTTTTTACTAAGATAATGGATGACTTAGAAATCAAAAACAATTCATGTTGTCAAAAGTTAATATGAGCATACATAGAAGCTCAAAAGTTAACATGTGTGTACATACATAAAATTAATTCATAAATCTGTACATACAATGGATGTTGAGCACCTTTTGAATTATCCTTGAAATGATACAGTTATTGAATTGCCTACTGACGAGAGATTATTCAAGGGGCAATGAATCTGCCGACCAATGATGATCATGATCCAAATGACAATTGTGTTTTACCAATTGCTCTCCAAAAGAGGCCTTTCAAGCAGTGGTAACCTTAATTAACTACTTGCTACAACATAAAAAAAGAATATACTAAATGTGGTATATGCATTGCAAAAAATTAAGGATGAGGTTGAGTTCGATTTAGCTACAAAGAAAAGAAAAACAATTTTTGATGCATTATTGAGAAAGGGCAGAATTGAAAAAATTAAAGTGGTCAAGTATAAAGTTTCAGAGCCATGTTATTATGAATTTATGTGCACTTTTGTAATTTATTTAATCAATTATTAGTTGAGTCTTATATGACTTTAAAAAATAATATTTTGTGCATTAAATGAAATTATTAATTTAGTATGTTGTCCTGAGTTGAAACTGGAAATTTTAATTAATTTAAGCGAGGTCATTAATTTTTTGACTGTATTTTGAAAAACATTTGGAGATGAGTGCTCTTAAAAGAGCAACAACAAAATCACCAGGAAAGATAAGAGAAAAAAACAAAGAAAAAAGATAAAGAACCTATTCAGGCAATGATATCATATTAATCTCCTTTAATTTTATTCTGTCTAATTATATCCCAAAGCTGTTTATGATTATGCTTTAGCATGTTACATATTACATCACCTGGGGAAGAGCTAACCTTTCTTGAAGCGGTTAATGAATATTAAGCCAAAATGGCATAACTAAATAATTGTTTATCCAATCATGGATTTCACGTCATGGTATATATGATAGACAAAAATATAGAGGACAAAATGAAAAAGAAAAATAAGAATACATGCATATGCACACAGCTACCATCAAAATTTCACAAATATTCTGACTGTAGTGAAAAGTGGGCAAATTGGAATACATTCGACCCATGGAAAGAAAAAAGTAAGTTCTTACTTGTCCAAAACCTGCAGCTCCATATCCTGCACCTAGAGCACCATAGGCAGTTCCAACCAAGCCATATCCAACAGAAGGTGGGTAGGATGGAAATATGGCTGTCTTCTGTGAATGTGGTCCTGCGGAAGGCTTTTGCTCTGCCTGTGGCTTTGCAAGTGAGCATTCCAACACTTGACCTGATGGAATTGAACCAAGAATAAATCCAAACAATAATTGGAATACAGTTTATCAACATCATGAATTAATATCACATGCCATCATAGAGAAGACCAATTACCATTTATCTCATATTTCTCGGTGTTCTTTAAAGCCTTCATAGCACTTGACCTTTCAGCAAAATGAATAAATCCAAATCTGCTATTTTCCTGTCCCTTTTTTGCAGGGGGTACAACCACTCTTGTGATCTTTCCATGATGTTCAAACAATTTCTTCAGCTCATCCTGAGTAATGTCCTTGGGTAAATTCTTCACATACACTGCTTTAACCTGTGATTTGGTTGTTAGGTGTGAAACGAAAACATGGGATGAGTTCAGAACTTAGAACACCGAATATCATGATCAAGTGCAGAAGATCAAAAGCAAAAGAAACACAGAGCTCCAGGCTCCTGGTAACTTAATGCGGAATATATGAAAACAACATATAAAGAAAATATTTTTTAAGCATATGTAGCCAGCATACCAAATAGAACTACCACTTGTTAGGAAATAAAACAAGACATGCAGCCATCACAGCTGGAAAATGGTGTCCTGGAAGTATCTTATGTCCTTAATATTGAAAACAGGATAAAGGGAGAAGGTAAAAAGAGGAAAAATGAATTGCAATACAAACATTTCAAATGTCTTGTTGAAGATAATAAATAAATACAACAAACCTCTCTCTAACAGCTTAAGCTTTTAGATGAGGTAATCACTTAACACGGTATCAGAACCTAGGTACCAAAAGATCCTCCACTCAGTTAAAAACATAAAATTGTCCAAGTGTAAGGCTCAAAAACTAATTCCGCCTACAACACTTGCAGGGGTGTGTTGAAGATAATAAATAAATACAACAAACCCCTCTCTAATAGTTTAAACTTTTAGATGAGGTGGTCATTTATCATGTCTAACACCATACCGAAAGGATCTTATTTGGGTGGGGTGGGACCTTTGAGCTCTTTCCATAGACAAGCACCCAATAGCATTAACCAATGCACTCAAGACACAAAGAAAACAAAAGAGAAAAACAGTGATTGAGCACCTGGGAAGCCGCTGAAGATTCGGCATTTCTTGGGTCAGCCCAGCTCACAGTTGGAGCATTGTCATCAAGTTTAAATTTCGGATTTGACATCTTTTGTCTTGAATACTCAGCACATGCATGGTTGTAATACTCAATAAATGCAAATCCACGGTTCCGACTAGAATTTTGTGGATCCTGACCAAAGTGGGAAAATGAAAAAACAAATAGAACATTTTACTTTAGTAATGTTGATGATGATCACAAATACAAGATTATCTAGATAAAGATGGAAAGTGGTACTAAACTTATGATAAAAGCTTCAGAGAAGTTATATAAGACAGCAAAAGAGGATGTAGTGTTAACCTTCAATAGCTCCACAGAAGTAACACCAGGCCCTATCTCAGTCACAGCCTTCCTCATATCCTCCTCCCCCCAGTTTCTAGGGACATTACCTATAAACAACTTGTGTTTGGCTTGAGATGTAGAACACTTCACCTTTCTACCCTGGCAAAGAGATTCAATGTCAACTTAATTGTGGTGCATTAATGACCAAAGAAAAAAATTTGTTGCATTAAAATCATAACAGAACACGAAAATAAAGTGGTAGGCTTAGGACTTTGGTCTAGACATCCAACACAGAGACGGAAATATGTAGTGTAAAATATTATTCCACTCATTTCAACTTGTCATTTTCCTGGGGGATTAGTTTCTAATGACAAACTGATCGAGAGATGGCCGATATGAGATAATATAAGTAAAACGAGTAAAAGATAAGAAAAGGCAGAAACTAACAGTTCAGCTCACCTTCAACTCAGCATTATTAAGCTCCTTAATGGCCCTAGAAGCCAATTCCTGTGTTTGGAAGGTCACAAATGCATATCCCTTGTTATCACTAGAGCCCTTTCCCTTCATGATCCTGACCTGTTGTTGCAAAAAAAAAATCCAGAGACATTAGACATTAGCATAGATTATCCACACGGCTAAAATAGGCAACAGCAGTTACCTCTCTAACTTCTCCTATTGAATCACAAAAATGCCTCAGATCATCTTCAGAAACATCTTGGGAAATGCCCCCAATATAAACCTCTGAACCATGAGGAGGAAGTGCAAGAAGCTCCTTATGTTTCTTCTCCGTATCCTCTTCAGCCTCAGCATCTTTCATCTTCTTATCATCTCCACCTTTCTCCATGCTAGATCCATCACCATCATTTTCCACTTCCTCCACTTCCTCCTCCTCCACCTCCTCCTCCTCCTCTACCTCTACCTCTTCCTCTTCCTCTTCCTCTTCCTCGACTTCCTCCTCCTCTTCAACTTCCTCTTCTACTTCTTCATATTCAACCTCTTCCTCTACTGTCTCTTCCATATCATTGTCTCCATCAAGGTCAACCTGCTCTTCAGACTCAACAGGCTTCTCAGGTTCAACTGATTTAGTAGCTGCAGAACTCGCCTTCGTCCTCGGTATCTTATATATCTAGAATGATAAGCTTGTACTGCAACTCTGATGGAAGCACAGAAGCCGCAAACATTTGCAACAGAGAGAAGACACATATCGATAGGTTGAAAAAAAGTGAAAGGCCAAAAGGGATTCCAAAGTAAGAAGATGAATAGAATTTTTGCCATGAGCTATGGCTCCAAAGAGTTTTAATTCTGAACAATTCTTTCTAAAAAGAGACGATAACTAAGCACAAATACGAACAAAGACAGGCAAGAAAGAACTTCAGAATGATAATCAAGAGGATGATGATGCTCACAGGTGCAAAAGCAATAGAGCAATGAGTTTCCAAAATTTAGATACTGAATGGTGCTCGAAAAAAAATAAAAATAAGGCCGAGCTTTAGTCTAAATTACAGTTACGACCAGTGCATCCTTAACAAAGAAAGGAGTTGAAATGATCAAACAAAAGGAAAGAGAATAAGAGATTAAAGAGATGAGAACTCCAACAGGATAAAATCTATCCAGTGATTAAGCAACGTACATGAAAGAGTATATTCCAAAGAATGAACAGAAAGCTAAAAGGGGTCAATCATCATGAAACTGCCCAATCCGGCAAAAATCAATCGAGTTGCACTAAAGAATGTACCAATCTGTAAAAGTAACCTTCCTGCAGTAATTTGATGCATATCTCATGAATGAATTGATCAAAGAGCAACCGGTATACATGTTGAAAAAAAAAAACAGAACATTTTTAAAAAATGTTCTAGCCTAATTAGATTAATATACATTGCATACAAGAAGCATATAAATTTACAAATTAAACAAACAAAGTGGTTTGGCCCTAGGGTCTAGTGACACAGAGGAAAGATAAGATAAAGGCAACAGAAAACAGAAGAGCTATTTTATAATCGACGAATGAAGCATTCGAGGATGCGTTACAAGTTAAGAACAAGTCTGCATATGTGGTTCCCCTTCCCTTTTCTAAAATGCCTGATTGGTCTGAAATCAGTTACCGATGCTTTTACATTCCCATGTTCTTCTTTTTTTGAGAAGTAAATAATTTTATTAATATGCACCAAGGGGGTCCAACCCAAAAATATATACATCAACTAATTAAACTATCTATACTTTCTTGTAGGCTATCTATTTCAAATTTACAAGAGCCCCTAATCCAAAAGCAAATATCATTAAGCCAATAATATTTCAAAAAAGAAATAGAAAACTCCTTCCCTTTGAAAGCTCTCTTATTCTTCTCTTTCCATAGGGTCCAAATAAAGCCAAATACATTCCCAAGTTCTAGCGGCAGTGTATTCTTTACATTGGGGACTAGTACTTCAGAGTATCTCTAATTCTTTCAGAAGTATATAAAATTCATTTAAGAAAAGACTTATAGGTACAAGTACTAAAGTTCTACCAAATGGTGCAATATGACAAGTCACAACCTTGTTTTTCCATCAGCAAGTAACTCAGCATTATTAAAACAAACTAAAAAGAAAACTTGACTATCCACCAACAAATTATTACTCTTTGGATCAAAACTTAGGAGCATCATGTCAAAATTGACCAATGAGTGTCATGCGTGTTTCAGCCAATCTTCAACCAATTATGCGCCTTAAGATAACCTTAAATTTTTCCACTTTCTTTTCCCAACCTATTCCAAAAGATCAATTTAAAGTCAGGCACACACAAATGCCATGGTCTCTTCCAGACTAGGCACGAGCTTGGGAAGGCATGTTAAGGAAGTGATTGCAATCAAACATATTGAGGCCAGAGAGCAAGGGAAAAAAGAGAGAAGGACAAGCAGGAGAAGAGAAGAGAGAGTAGGAGATACTGAAAATAACAGAAGAAGAAAGCTGAAAAATGAAAATACACAGACCCAAATTGGATAAGTGAAAGATGAAGAGAACGACTATAGAAGAAGGTTAAGAAAAGCAGGAAAAAGAAAAAAAGAAACAACCCGACAAGTGAAGAAAAATGCTTAATGAAAGAGAGAAAAAAGCAAATGCTGAATGTGAAGGACAGACTGAAGAAGAAGAAGAAGAAATAGTAGAGCTCCGAGGCTGCATGGATAAAACTAGGAGATGGACAAAAAGACACTGAGAGGACAGTGTCCAAGAGAAAAGCAGAAAAAAATGGACAAAGAATGAAAGAAGAAGACGCTATAAGAAGAGAGAAAAGGTGTAGAAAGAAAAGGGGGGAGGTGGTCGATGAAACCCACAAAAGGAAAAGAGAGGATAAGGAATACTTAAAAGAAATGAAACAGAGAAAAGAAGCGATGAAGGAAAGGAGAAAAAAATAAAGGAAGCAGAAGAAGAAATTAAAGAAAAGGATGCACAACGCAGATAGCCAATCTAGGAAGATGACAAAAAGGCTGCCAAGCAGCCATAGAGGATGGAGGGAAGAGGGCAGATACTGACCAAGCTGATAGGCAATCAGTACCAGGAGAAGAGTTCAAACCAGTCCTAAATAAACTGAGTAGAGACAACACTGATTACAACGGTAAACGTGAGGAATGAGACCTCCAAAAAAAAGGCCCTACTGAATGAAAATACTGTGTCATCCAGCAAAGCCTATAAGAAGGTGACTCATAGTCTCCAGAGTTTTAGTCTGCAGGCAGAGATTTTTCATCATCCCAAGGTCAAAAGGCCTTGCCTTGCCTGCTACTATGTTCTAATTCGTACCCAAGAAGACAACATTGGAAGATCACCTACCGTTGGGTTAGTCTAGCATCAAATTCTATTGTTGTAAATTTGGACTTGTGCAAAAATTGTTACAGCTTTTTCCACATTATAGCTTCACAAATAGACCGTTAATGGCGGTTCATAGAATTCAAAGATCAAAACTTTATCTTAAGTTGATGTTCAGTTAAGAATTAGACTACTACTTATTTACACAAGTGTGGAAGTTGTTATTCTGAAACAGCTCAGTGGTAGTGAGACTATGAATATGTTTGATGAACTTCAAAATCATTGCCAACAGATTTCATCCAACTTAGTAAAAAATTCATGAAGACTCCATACATTTTTGCACACAGATTGCAGCCTATGGATAAATGATAGTTTCCTATTACCTGTAATATTTTCAAAGAACATCCCAAAGGAAACTACATTAATTAAATCCAATTTCTGATGCATCACACGTGCCAGGCCATTAGAATCAGTTCACCAGCAGGAGGAAACAAGCAGAATCATCTTATCTCCAGAATATTTCAGCTCCATGTATATTTCACTTTCATTTTCGCTAGTATTCACATTTCATTCATTCTATTATTACCTTTTACTAATATCAAACTTTAGATGTAAACTGCTTTGATGACTACTGTTAATTAATCTGTGCTAAATGCAACAATAAACAGCCAACCACTTGAACATAATGATTAGCACATATTAATAAAATCCTGATTACATTGCAACCATTCAATACTTCAAAGATCAATCCTTCCATCCTCAATTACGCATCCTCCAAATTCAATGTCCTCTCTCAATGAGGCCAATCAACCCAATCATATTAACTCAATCTAAGACAATGAACCATTAACTCACTTAACTGCATTTTCAACAAAACAGTACATAACCTACCACATTCATAGAAACCCGGTGAAAACCCACCAAATTTATTGTATTGTTAAGCTATTCAAATTATCTCAAAAGCACACAAAATCAAAACAAATCAAACCAAACCACACCAAGTCTCATCCCTTTAGCTATAATAAATTGAGGGCGTCACTCAAGCATGTCGAGCGTCATCTCTTCCATTAGCTCCAAGCACGCAAAATGGAACGGAAGCACGCGAAGCTATAATAAATTGAGGGCGCCACTCAAGCATGGCGAGCGACATCTCTTCCGTTAGCTCCAAGCACGCAAAATGGAACGGAGGCACGCGAAATGGTACGGAAGCACACACATTTAACCAAAATATGAACATATTTAAAATTGTAAAAAGTTGAGTAATAACCTTCAACATTTCTCATTAATAAATTAAATCGAATAAAATAAATTATTTGACACAAAAAGAAAAAATCAATAAAAAAATGAAGAAATTACCGGTGGAGGAAATCAAATGGCTCTGCAGATACGCTAAGGCCAAAGGGGAGAAGAATGTAGTCTACCCTTCTGGGGATTTTTATTATAATTTAAAAAAACCCTAGATTGGATTTGGGTGAGCTCGCTAGGGTTTTGAACGTTTTGGGAGATATTTTTCGCTCTTTTTTTCTTATATGACCATTTTGCCCTTGCTTTCTCGCGGTAGTTTCTATCGCTCGACATGATATTGATGTTTGACCAAAAAAAAAAGATATGATATTGATGTTTCTTTTTCTTTTTCTTTTTCTTTTTTTGGTCGAAGTGAAAATGGATTCATTCGTAGCTATAGAAAGTTAAGAGCAGCGAAATTCAAATAGTTATAAATTGTTGATATAATTATTATAAAATGAGAATATTTAAAATTATTTAATTTCATCCATAATTTTATAATAATATTTGGAACAAATAAATTTCATAAAATTTTATAAAATTTATTTGCAAATTCAACTTTTTATGTTTGGAATCACTTTTTTTAAAAAATGGTGAAGTGCACAATACTCTTATACTTTTATAAAGTTATACAATATCTCTTTATGGTTTTAAAAGTGCATGGTATTCTTTGTGGTTTCTAAAACTAAGTACAATAGCTCTATGTGATTTTAAAGTGCACGGCACCTACTGTGATTTCTGAAACTAAACACAACAGCCTTCATCAAAAAATCCATCTATTTCAACAAAAAGTATGATACACACGCGTCAAATGCACTTTTTTGTTTAAATTTTTAATTATTTGGACAAAAGTACTCATTTTTTCCAACCCTAAAAAATATATATATGTGTCGTATAAGGGTATTTTTGTCTAAATAATTAATAATTTAAGAAAAAAACTTTGAATAATCACATTTGACGCTCGTGCATCTTATTTTTCATTAAAATAAATGAATTTTTTTACAGAGAGGACTATTGTGTTTAGTTTTAAAAACTACAAGAGGATACCGTGTACTTTTAAAATCACAGGAGGTTATTGTGCTTAGTTTCATAAATTACAAAGGGTATCTTGTACTTTTAAAATCACAGGGGGGGTGTTGTACAACTTTACAAAAGCACATAAGAGGTCCTGTGCACTTCACCCTTTTAAAAAATTAGAAATACAAGTTTTTGTAAATCCAAATTTTTGTGCTTCCAAAGAGTCTGTAAGTCATTTTATATCACTTAGGATACTTAAAGCGATAATCATATCACTAGATCAAATGCCGAGTAGTTATCACGGGAGGATGCTTACTCACATTGATTGGCGATATAGGAAAATTGTTTAAATTATTTTAAGAACAATTTGAAACTTTCTATATATAGAGAAGGTATAATGGTTGTTTTCCTAATTTAGATAGATTTTGTGAGAAGTTATTATCTACATTTATCCTATGTTTAAATTTCAAACTAGAGTTTGTGACTTGAAAAATCTACATAAGGAATTTATCGAGTTAAAACACTTGATTGGATACAACTAGCTTTATTTGAGACACATGAATGTGTATTATAGGGAAATATATATTGCTTGCTTTGATTAGTTATATTTACTTCTTTTCACCAAATGGCGTGGTATTTTTAATAGTAAGATTATAAATGATTATTATAATTTATTAAATTAAATTCTTTTTTTTATTATAGCAAGTTTAATATTTTTAAATTATATGGTTAAGATTAGAACTTGATAATTTTGAAAACATCATCGGAAAAATCAACTTTTGACATATGGATTATCTCATTTTATGAGAATAAATTTATTTTCTTAGGCTTCATTTGTTTGTCATAAAATAATTTATTTGTAGAAAATATTTTCTTATGAAAATATTTTTTCTGGAAAGTAAAATATTTTCGTGGGCTCCGTTTGTTTGCTGTAAAATAACTTGTTGAGGGGGAATATTTTTTTCTGAAAAATAGAATATTGAAAAATATTTTATACTGTTTGGATGTATAGTGAAAAATATTTTCTGACATTAGATTTTATAAAAAAAAATATATATATACATATAATATATATGTTAACTGTGAGGGTGAGGGTGAGGGTGGGGGTGGATAGGGGGTAGAGGCAGGGTAGGGGTGGGAGGTAGGAGGTAGGGGTAGGGCAAGGGGTAGAGGTGGGTGAGTTCCGGAAAATGTTTTTTTCTCTCAAAGGACATGAAAATATTTTTTTAGAATTTTGTACTAATCGTAATATTTGACTGAAAAATATTTTATAGTTGACCAATTTTTCGGTATTACCAACACCGAAAAATTGAGTAAACGTAGCTATCATTTTTTACTGAAAAATATTTTTCAATTGGCCAATTTTATAATGTTATCAAACACTAGAAAATTAAGAAAATATTTTTCAGGAAAATATTTTACGGCAAACAAACGGAGCCTTAGAGTGATCACTTGTTTATAGTAGAATAAGACTTTTTTTGGCTTAGCTGTAAAATTTTAGCTTTTGAGCTGTAGAGTTTTTGTAATAGAGTTTTGGTTAGAAGTGTTGTTGAACAAAAGTCATTGACGGTTTGGCATATATTGGACAATATTAAGCTTTTAAAAAATATGAAGGGGTATATTTGAGAAAAAAAAAAGAAAACAGTTTCTCATATTATATAAAAATAATTTTACAAAAACCTATTTTAAAAAGCTCCAATTTGGAACTTCTTGTTTTTCACTTTTTTCAACTCCACCTTCTACCTTAAAACACTTTCAGAAATGGACCAAACACGTGAGATCAAGTTTCTAAACTCATAGGAAGCACTTTTAAGTATCAAAAAATTAGGTCAAACAAAACCTAACTCTTTTTTTTTTTTTTTTGTTGAAAAGTAGAATAATTCATTCCAATCAGAAATTGAATGAACAGAAAACATTACATCAAACTTTTGTATGTTTGACAAAAAAAAAAAATGGTAAGTGATTACAACTAATTAATTTGAGCTGCTTGATTTCAATAATGGTCCTACATCAATGTCGTTTTGTAAACAAGATAGCTATAAAACATGACATATTAATACTATTTTTGAGTGCTTAATTACCACTTTGAAAATAAACGTAGTTAAGGTATTAATATTCAACTTGTTCGCAAGTTTTCTCAAATTGCCATTACTAAATATCATTTCAAACTTTCTCGTATTTTGTGGGAGTAAGGAGACAGAAAAATAGAAAATCCATTTAACTAAATATTTCCAGTTTCTCCATCCCATTCATGGCAATGATAAAGTTTTATGGGTCATATTCATATAGCCCGGATAAAAGAGTGGCGCATTAAGTAACCAACAACCATTGTTCGAGTTGTTTGCAAGAAACTAATAAAAAGACTAACTCATGACAAGAACGAGTAATAAGTTCTTAATAGTTTGCTTATAGTCTTATTCTATCATGGTGGAATTAGTTTGGGAGTGTTTATCTCTGGAGAGTATTTCAATGTAGGAAAGATAAATAAACTCGAGATAATTAGTATCGACAGATGTATATAGCCAATCCCATCTAATGAGAAAAGAGTCTTGCACATGAATCCAATATTTGATTATCATACAGATACTAGGCACAAGCAACACAATCAAAATGGATTCAACTGCATATGAAAACCGTATCCACTCATTTCGAAGCATAATGCATAAAATTTCAAACAGTAACAAGTACAAGAACTATGTATATTAGCAACATAATCAAAATCACAACCTGACCAAAAACAGATGTTTCTAATATAGCACGTCGTCATAGAGTTGGCGGGTTAAGAGGTTCTGCTCATTTCCAGCAATTTTATAGACAATGCTAATACTGCTCCTCATATAAACAAGTGCTTGTAATCTCCATTTGCATATATGCAAACCTGGTTGTAGCAATATGTATCTGCATAAGGAAACAAACAGGCACTTAGAAGCGGAAGAAGAACATTTAGTATAATTACATGCAGAAAGCACTAGCCATACAAATTAAAAGACATTAATGGTGAGGCCATCACACATATGTACATACATCAGCCAAAACCTCTAGCCTTTACTGGTTTTCCTTGCACTCACAAGCCAAAGCAACACCCTTAGGCTGTCTGGTCTGCAAAAATGGAATGGTTCTGGCCTCTTCTTGTGTTTGGTGCAGCAAAAACGGCTGGAATGACCATTCTCTCAAGACCCCCAATTTTCATTCCTTTCACACACCAAGAGAATGGCCATTCTCATACTGGAAAGAACAAATGAACTTCTGTTTTCTATCAACCAATTTCAAAATTACCATTCATTCCTTACTCCATTTCGTTCGTGCTTGAACCCATTCCATCATACCAAACACGATCTTACACTAATGAATGACATTCATCACTTCATTCATTTATGGTGATAGATTATATCATATATCACAAATAGTCCTTTCATCTTTCACACTTACATAGACAAGAATAAATGTGAAAAGCCAGAATCAACATACAAAATACAAGTAATTAGATGGACTTCAACGAACATAATCACATCCTAATGAGTCTCTCAAAATACCACCAATTCAAATATGAAACCTGCAGACTTATCAACAAATATCCATGACGCAGCCGATCTTCTTTTCTTGTACCTTTACTACTACCCCTTGGACTATTTAGCATATGTACTACTAGGACATATTGTGCTGCACACAAGACAATATCTAAAAGGGCCTTCTTGCAGATAGCATCTCTCGTACTGGAAAAATCAAGGATTTTAAAAATCTTAGGGGTATCCAACTATCCCATAGGGGGCGATATCTGTTTCATTTATAAATATGTCACAAAAATCAGAATCACAAAAATCTAAAACACGAGTATAGGTGTAGATCTAAGTGGGACAAGTGGGTAAGTAATTTCAGCAAGTGGAGATTTGGGGAATTAGTAGTTTTATGGATCAAAATTACCACGTATATCAAACTGTTTTGTAGAATGTAGAGCCAGTTAACAAAGTTAGCAAAAATATTGGGGATGAATAATTCTACTGATCAAAGTTACCAAGATATTTTCAAACTATTTTGTCGTGTTAGTAGAGGCTGCAGCGCCTGCAACCCACAACGTAAATCCCTCATTGCATCCAGTAATTTTAATACAAACAAAATTAAAACAATAAAAGCAACCAAATCAAGAAAAGAATCCCAAAACGTACCAAACAGAATTAATTTGATAATAAAATTGAAATGCATACCGATCAAATCCAAACAAGAAACAATAAAAGCAAGCTCAAATGAATGAAAAAAAAAGGCAGCATGAGGCACAAAACTCCCATGTTTAAAAGGTTGGAAGGCATACATACCTATTGAATCGCCAAAGTTGGTCCACATATCGGCACGAATAGATTGGTTGGAGTCAGCAATGCCGATAACCTCAACAAAAGTAGAAAGGGGACCAGGAGGATGTCCTTTGATGACCAATTGTTGTTCGTCTGTTGATTTTCCGATCACCGTGCCACCGTCAGGCCGGATCACCTGAATCAGTGCCCGGACCCTCTTTCCCACGTGCAAGCGTAGCAGCTCTGCGTTCACGAACACTGCTGGGTTCGACGTGTCCATATCTCCTTAAAAAATACATATACAAGTGTTAAATATTTAGATGAGGCAATTTAACAAACACCTTGGAAGCAACATAGAGAATAGTTTTGAGGTTTTTAGATGCTCACCAGAAAATGAGAGTATTAAGAAGCCTTCAGTGATGAAACAAATGATTGATTGGTTTTTAGGGGTATTTGAGAAATGAAACCCTTGTTCAAAATGTGTGTGTGTGTGTGTGTGTTTTGATGAAAAGGGCGGTAAAAGTTCCCGCGCACTCTAATTAGGGTCGTATCCGAAAGCCCACTTCTAATAGATCGGTTCACGGGGCCAATTGACTTGATAAGATTTTTATGTGGGGAAAATTATGCATATAGTCCCTATTATTTACACATTTTGTTAAGTTGGTCCTTAATATTTTTAAAAAATTATATTAGTCTCTAATATTTATAAAAATAATTTAAAATAGTCTCTATTGTTCAAAATTAGTCAATTTGGTACTTATTACTTTTCAAAAAAATTCAATTTAGTCCATATTATTTTCTATAAAAAATTCAATTTAGTTCTTGCATGTGACCCCTATTTAGAGATTAAATTGAATTTTTTGAAAAACAATAAAGTCTAAATTGACTAATTTGAATAATAAGGATCACTTTGAATCACTTTTGTAAACATTAAAGATAATATGATTTTTTTAGAACATTAAGGAACAACTAAAAAAGTTGTAAACAATAAGGACTTTGTGCATAATTTATCCTTATGTGGACTTTCTTTATGTTTTGACAACAATACATGAGGCACACATTAGAACTTAAAACTTAAGACATATGACTTTGTTGAAAGAAAAGCTATTCGTATCACAATAAACATGATTCACTTGGAAACTGAAAATGAGTTTAGAGCCAACATTAACAGTCTTCCAGCAACAATTTACAAAGGCTATTGATAAGTGTTGTTCTTGTTACAAGTTTCAATATAATTTTCGAGCCAGTTTCAATTTGGAGAGAATCAACTATCATTTCCTTAGCTCTGGGTTTGAATGTTATTTCACCACTAACCATAACTCATTTGCTAATTCTTCAACGTCAATCAATTCAAACCTCTACTTAATTTGTTCGACCACAAAGTAAGCTACCACATCAAAGTGACAAGATTCAAACAGAGTAAGCTACCACATCAAGATGACATAGCCCTCTATACCCAAAACAAATACGCTGACCAGACTGCGTTACACCTCATCTCACCCATTAGATAAGACACGGAAAAGGGACATTAGAAACTCTGATCATATGTAATGCAATGGGTACAACTCAGTCTTCAGTACAAGAATGATTTTATGCAAATTAATAAGCTCTTATACTAAACTCTTCTTGCTCTGCATAATCATCAACTCTACACAATCACCGCTGTCATGAAACCATCAACAGTGATGAGTGACCGTTACCGGTGCAACAAACCATGATGCTGCCCAAGGTTCCGATGGCGATGAAGGTATGCAGCTTAGGCCGGCCAGGAAGCTCTCCTCGTTAAAAGCATCGCATAAATGTTCTCACCTGCGTCCAAAGAAAGAAAGGGAAAGAGAAGGGGGGCTACAAATTCTCTCTGTACATATTTTATACAAACTGCCAACAATCAATATTTTGGTATAAGAACATATCTACAATTCTGCATGATAAATTTGTTCCAAGCAATAAAACAGCAACTACTCCGAGACATTATATCGCAAGTGGTGTTGATGTCAGTGAAGCATGCTGACCATCCAAAAGAGCCGACCGGGGTAGCTCCTGGAGCTTCCCATCATCTAAAAGGAAAATACGTTCAGCCATCAAAACTGTTTCCAGACGGTGAGCAATGACTAGTACCTGCAGATGCAAAAACCCACACACATCAGCTAGTCCCTCACAAACAGGACTAAACTTTTGATGTTATAACCACCCAAACCAGAACCAATAGCTCAGACCAAGAGGTCGATAATGCATCAAGAGCCTCATACTTACAGTGCGATTCTGCATCAAGCGCTGCAGAGCTTGTCTCACCAATAGCTCTGACCGGCTGTCTAACGCAGAGGTGGCTTCATCCAAAATTAAAACTGAGGGGTTTTGATATAGTGCCCTTGCAATGGCTAGTCTGAGATGATTTCAAGGGAATAGATCAGTCTTAAGTTTTTCAACAACAAAAGAAAAGTGGATGTTTCAAGAAATAGAGCAGTCAAGGCACAGAAAATAAAAATTGAACTTCAGGGATGGGGTCATGGCTGTACCTCTGCTTTTGACCGCCACTTAAAAGTGAACCCCTGGGTCCAACATTACTTTGATACCGACCAGGAAGTGTTTCAATGAATTCATTTGCATTTGCAACTTGAGCTGCGAGCTCAACTCTCTCCATGTCAATTTTGGTCGTTAGATCCCTATATCCAATGTTCTCAGCAACAGTTCCCGAAAAAAGTGTCTGATACATATGCAGAAAACAACAAAACAAATAAGCTATCTAACCAGCGAACACGGTTGACTTTAGGAGTTAGTGTTTAAACCACGAAGCACCTTAGAGCTGTATGTCAAACAGAACTTGGCAATTACCATTCTCTACATAAAATTGGATCCAGCTCATCTCGAGTTCACTCGGTATAGTGCAGCCCATGGTGACAGCGTCGGGTGGGGCCCAAACGGCCCTCTCAAGGTGGGCTGCATTGGACCTGTCCAGTGCACTTGGTGCATTGGATTTGAGAGGAGCTGGTTCCCAGAATATTATTTTACATAGATTGCTCTCCCTCTATCAATTATCTCTAGATGGACTTAACTTCTCCTACTTGAATAGATAATCCACAATGGGACTAGACTTAATTTCGACTCATCATTCAAAGTGAATATGTTCTTGAACATATAATCTACAACCACTAACCAAAGTGCAGTTACTTTATTTTCCCATTATCAGTGACTTCTTACAATCTTAATCAACCCATAATGTCAATCAGAAGCATCATATGTTCTACAAGCATCTCCATTTTACAAAAGATCTTGCCAATTAAATCTTACCATCATCACATTGAAGTAAGAATTTCTTGGCTGACAAATACAAGTTCAATGAATTTCAAGTGGATCAGTGACAAAGCATAAAGTGAAGTAAACCCCAGTGGGACACCCAACAGTTTAGTCTTAATAAACAGCAGGCATTTATGATTGTTTGAAAAGAAACAAAGGAGGACACTAGCACAAGAAAATGAGTTTAACCTGACATGTAAAGGTAATTCATGGCCAGTTATTTCTCAAAGATCATGTCTTTCATATGTTTAGAAATTCTGAAGGTTTAGAACTAAGTGCACGGTTGAGTGTTGATTCATAATTTCAAATAAGACTTGTTAGGTCCCTTCTTAAAATTAGTTGATATATGAATTTGAAGAGAAAAAAATAGCTAGTAGCCTGCTACTCACTATATCTTGAGAAACAAGACCAATATGTCTCCTTAAGCTTGACAATTGTATACTCTGAATGTCATGGCCATCAATCAATATAGAACCTGTTAACATACAGTCAAATAAAGATTAAAAGATGAGGAGGAATCACATTGTAAGAATGTGAATTTGGCAATGATTGACTACTTACCAAGGACAGGATCATACAACCGAAGAAGAAGTTTCGCCAGGGTTGTCTTTCCTCCTCCTGATGGCCCAACAAGAGCAACCGTCTCTCCAGCTTTAATATGAAGATCCAACCCACTCAATACAAGAGGTACACCACCTCCATATCTGAAAGAGACACCACAAAATTTCATGTCTCCAGCAACATAGTCTAAATCAACAGCATCAGGTTTTTCCATCACCTGCACGTGCAGAGAACGAGACTGAATATCTGAAGATCAAGTCTCAGTGCAAAGAAAGATTACTAGATGATCCAGAGCAATACAAGCAGCACAAGTTCAACAAATATAGACACAACTGTGAGGAAATATGTAGAATGTATACAATGCAAGGAGTATGCACCTGAAATGATATAACTATATGACACACCTAACAGATTCCAGATTATCCACCCATTTGTGAGGAAATATTTTCCATACTTCATTTAGAAAGTCTTTATGCACCTCATATGTATTCTAACTTCATCCTCTGATTCTAATGAACCTGAGTTGAATAAAAATTTGCAGGATGGACAAACAATTAGGAGGCATACTTAAACAAGGTGGTGCCCCATACACTTTTTAAATTAGGATTGAAGGTCTATCATGTTAAAAGCAGATAGAAAAGAACCTACTATAAAGTCTAACAGCAATAAGGATTGAAGGAGTATTGTTTTGGATAAAGAAATGATACAAAAGAAATTTAACAAAAAGAATAATTGTTCCACAATATAAGTAAGTTAGGAAATCAAACTTACATGCAGTCAACATCTTTAACAGATTACATACTTCCGTTTATTGTTAATTTACTCAAAACTTGGAAGTAACACATATAATTCTTTCATTTTATGGAAAAACATGGCGCAGTTTAATTGTCATTTAAATGGAAAACAGACCTGAGACATCCTGAATCATACGATTTTGGAGCATTTACATGATAGCATTGCAGAGATTTTCATTCTTTCTTTCTCTTTCAAGTAGTGACTTGGTCTTCAATTTCATTTTCTTTTTCTCTACCTTTTCCCTTCTCATTTTTGGGCCCAGGGGAGAAGCACACAAAAGATTGCACATTTGCCCTAATTTGCTTTTATTGACAATAGTAAAAGCATAACCACAACGAGTATCACACCCGAGGAGCTTACTTGAGATTCGAACCTCACCAAACTAAACAAGCGCTCAATTGCAGGTTGTCCTTGTTTGAACTCATTGTATGCTTTTCCCACATCCTGCGCAATTCCTTAAATTCAGAATGATAGATCAAGAGAGCTCCACAGACTCTGAACCATAGTAATAAGACGAAGCAGAATTAGCGAATGGATACATTATCAAGGAAACTTCAGATATTAGGAATGAGAATATGGGAAAAAGTTAAGGGACAAGAGCTCCACAGATGCTGCACCATAGTAAATTTGGGAAGAAGAATTAACGAATGGAAATATAATCAAGGAAACTTCTGACATTAGGAAGGGGGATAACGGGAAAAGTTAAATAGGCAATGCCCATGTTGAGTCAGTCTTCACCTGCTACCATTGCATATAACGATGATACATCTAACACCTCTAACAGAAGTAGGAAACAAAGTGTATAGGAACATTGCAATTTTGCTTGAGATATAACAAGATGCTCAAATTGCTTTTTTACTTGCCAAGAAGCATAGATGTGGTTCCTGAATAGAATAATAGCTAAAGTTATTAGATATAATATACAAATCACATGCTTCAGAAAAGGATAAGGCTCAAGCTAATAATTCAATACTAAGAAATCATAACAACATTTTGCCAAAATCATAAAGAATATAAAGCTTGACTGCCAAATGAAAAGCAACAACTTGCAAACAATATACTTCTGATAAGACAACTCACCTGAAGTGGTTCTATCAATAGAACCAATGATGTTATGAAAGATATGATCGCGGAGCAATTGAAAGAACCTCTTGACACCACCAGTGAAGCAGCAAAAAATGCGAACAATGAGCCAAAATATATCATATGTACTATTTGAGGAATTAATGCTTTCATTTTCTTCTTTTTCGAATTCTCGGCAAGATCGGCAGAAGCAAGCAATTGAAATCTGATACTTTCACTAAATTCTGCATTATTTGCCTTAACAAACAAAATTGACGGAAGTACCTACAAGAAGTGAAAGGGTTTAAATGCAATTAAGATCAATAAATGACTGCTTTTTCTTTCGTTTCTTTGATAAGTAACGGAATTTTATTAAAAATGCATGATTCACCAGATTCCAAAATTTCAGGTAGCTATCTAAGAATAAACACACTTCAAAAGATCAACAACAGAATTACAACTAGCATGGAACTATTTTTGAGTCCAGAAGAAACAAGTTGCTTAAAATATCAATTCTTGAGTTGCTGTAAAGTCTTCTTTGTACCATCAACAGCCATTCAGTTTCTTTCTCTTAAAAGGGTCCAAAAGATACAAAAAGGAATCATTTTAAGATCAGTACATACTAAGAGAACAGAAGACATATTCTTGTGAAGGATTCAACGAGCAGCAAAGGGACTCCAGTTGATGGAAAATTACAGAGCATTCCAATCTGTGGAGTGACTAACTAATACCTAATTGGTGTCATATATATGGAAACACACATCCTAAGAGACACACTCACATACGCACATACACTCTGAGAGAGATATATAGATAGATAGATAGATAGATAGATAGAGAGAGAGAGAGAGAGAGAGAAGATCAATGAATTTAATAATGATACACGATAATCTATAGATTCGAGATGATTATCGATTGATAGAGGAATGTCTGACGTACCAGTTATTCCTATCTACAGAGTACAAACCCAAATAACACATACCTCATTCAAGTAGGCTGAGAGAGTAGCGATGCTTAAATGTGCCCTATTAGATATCTGACGAAGCTTTTCACCAAGATATCCAACAACAAATGCCATTGATGGAATCACCTTCAAGATATACAGACAAATTTCAAATCTTAAGCACTATTTTGTGCATCATTGATGCAACTAGATCAAGAGAAGGGAAGAATTACATATGATTTCCTTACCAAGGCAGAAATCAAGGAGAGAATAGGGCTTATGACAATCATCTGAGCTGCCATTGCTGATAACTGCAGAGAACTCGGAACAATAGTCTGCAAAGAAATAGAATACTGACTGAGTAAGAAGAAAAGCACAATGACACCCCCTCTGCTCCATGCCCAGGAGGACAGAGGATAAAGAGTATTAGATGAAGGATGATACACCTGTCTATGAATATTTTTACATGCAACGATTTCTCAAATTACAACCAGTTACACACAAAAAGTCACCCTCACATGATTATATGTGCCATCAGAAGCTTAAAACTAAAATGAAGTGTCTTTACTATTAATCAAGACCAAATTACCCATTCAATCATCGAGGCTAGGTATAAACCCAGCTCCCTTGGTGTCATTGTCAATTAGAATAATGCTACACCATTATCAACTCCATTCCTACATGCATACATGAATTACTCAAAGACCTCTAAACATATTGTTCCTCACAGCAGAATCACAAACAGATTGGTAAAGATGCAAAATTAGTAAGAAACAGCTCGGAAACTGTGTAAGCAGCAGAAGAGACCAAAACTCTATCACAATCATAGAGTACTGCCAAAATAAAAAATGAAACCGAAATACCTCAAGTAGAGTGCAGTTCAGTTTCACGAAGAACTAACAGTTACTTTGATGAACTCCATAATCCGCCTACCCAAACGAACTAAGAAATGACCCTAAAAGTCCATTTGACAATATATACATAATAGATATGAGAATCAAATCCAGACGACACTAATAAGCTACTTAAAAAGGGTTGTCTGGTGCACAAAACTCCCGCTATGCAGAGTGTCCAGGGTCGGCCCCACTTCACTAATATCCAGGTCAGATGGTAACAACCGTTGCATCAGCCTCCCCTTCACTTCACTAAGTTGGTTACTTAAACTAAGTTCATTAAATTCCATTTTCAAGGCAAAGTTGTTCCATGTAGCCTCATAAAAAAGAGCATAATATATCTACCAACTTTAAAATTAATGCCACTCAATTATACACACACACACATATAGAGAGAGAGGGGGGGATTGAGACAAGAAATGCTCACATTGAGGAGATAATAAACGGTATCAACAACGTCAGCAGCCTCAGCGGTGATCCGATACGCGATATCACCGGCAGGAACGCCATCTCCCCCCTCGAAAAACCCTAAATCCCTCTGCAAAACCCTAGAGAACACATCAACCCTAATTTTATGCACGCAATTCAACGCGGCATCCCACAGAAACGCCTGTTGAAGATAATTAGCGATATGGCGAACCAAAACTAAAGTCCCCAACCCCAAACCCTCGTTTCGCAGCCTCACGGCGTCCATGGAATTCATTAAGGTAGAGAATTTTCCGATTCGGGGGACGATTTGGGAGAGAGAGTAAACGGAGACGGCGCTGCAGAGCCAGCCGTAGAGGATTGGTTGCCATTGGGATTGGAGGTAGGGTTTAAGGGTGAAGGTGAGGCGGTGCGTGTGGTGGTGGTTTGTGGAGATGGTGGCAGGTGCAGAGGATTGGAGGTTGGTGATGACGTGGCGGGGTTTTGGGGAGGGTTGAGTGAGCTTGAGGCGGAGGAAGGCGGGAGAGTACGGTGGCGCCAATTGAAGTAAGGACATTTTCGACCGAGCAAAAAATTAAACACAAATTTATCCAACTCAATTTATACGTTTTGTTGACCAAAAAAAAAATTTATACGTTTTGGTCTGTTAGGATTGTGCTTCAAAACGGATACTCTCAAGCGCATGGGTTGCACGTGAGAATATTAGAGGGACTTTCAAAAGTTCACTCATTTTGAAACAAATTTCTTTGGAGTTGTAACCTTCGTAAGCATAAACGCTCATGTCATTTTAAATGGATTTGAATCGGTAATATTATGAGAAAATTTAAATTTATTTACATAGTATTTGAAAATAATTTGTGTGTGGAATTCATTTTATTTATAAATAAATTTTATGAATAATTTATTTACAAATGAATTTTTTTGTTTGGAAATGTAAAATAAAATTAAGTCAATTCTGTTATTTGTAAATTCAAATTGTGTTTGGAACACATGTAAAATTAGAATTAATAGGTGTATTTTACTTAAATATCCTTCTTTTATTCAATTGTAATTAGACTATCATATAACTGTTATCTTTTTAATCAATTATTGATTCCTGGTACTATTATAAAAATCCAAAAAAAAAAAGCAAAGAAATATTTTCAAAAAAAATAAACATTACAAAATAATCATAATAATTTTAAGTTCGCCCATAAATTTAACATAAATAAATAACTTCAAGTTCAACTATACACATATACACGGCCACAGCAAAGTCACGACAAATACGATACTAATCTTTTTATCATGGTTGTCATATATAAAAGCATTATCTAGTATTTATTATGATTGACATGTATTGATTATATTAAGATTAGCATGTGATAATTAGAAATTCTTTTACAATAATACATATTACCCAAAAGAAAAATCATGAATAAATTTACAAAGAAGATTAAACGAAGAAAGAGGAGTGAATGAAAGATATTGAGTTTTTTCTTTTTTTGCCGTGAAAGAGAGAAGAGTGGGAAAGACATTTGTTTTTTTTCTTTTTTTTTCTTGAGTTTTTTACTATTCCTAGCAAAGTCAATAACTTAAATTTGATGGTAGTTTTGTCCTCAAAGAATTAGCAGTAGAATTAGAAAACGTGGATTTACAAATTCTACCTCTTAAGCTCGGATTTGAGTAAGGCTTGTGCAAATCTAAGAATTGCAAATCCTGGATTTGTAGCTTTTTAAAAAGGTGCAACCAAACAAAAAAAATTGGATTTACAAATGAATTTCACAAAATTTTGTGGAATTCATTTGTTCCAAACAATCTGTTAAAGGTAAAATCAAATCAAATTAAGTTTTTCTCATTAGGCAAAATTGATTATATGGATTTGACGATATTATTTATTTTTGTTGAAAGTCATCTTTTTTGTAACGCCCCGACCCAACCCCACGCCAAATGTTAAGTCTGGACCTGAAAGACGGACACAGTCTCCTTTGTCCGTGGACATTCTGAAAGCCTGTAAACGCTCAGTAAAACCACAACACAACAAGATAAGCTTTTATAACTAAAGTTCAAAAATTCAAGGTCATCCGAGCCTTGAGGCATACAGTAATTCAAATTCACACAAGCATGCAACCAACTTGACTTCTTCATAAAATCGCTTAACCTGCCATTCTACGATAACATTGAAACATTCCTAGAAGTCGTAACCAAGCATCCATTATAACATACACACCCAAGCATGCAAGTAGCTAAAGGTATAACATAAGTTATTACAAGCTACAGTTTCCTAAATCTTTCACTACAACCAACTATTCTTCAACTTGCAACATATTTAATATGCAAAAATAGTCATGAAATCTCTCACCCAAAGCGCGTAGGAGCACTTAGAAGGCTTGCACATACCCTAAACTATTTGCTCTAGGCTTGGAGAGGCTTGGATTGGTGATTGGTAAAGCAAAATCTCCTTTTTCTCTACCCTTGCTGCTATCGGGTTCCACCAGGCACTATTCAATGCATTCTTTTTTTTTTGTCAACTAATGAGCTATGTTGAGCATATATTAAGAGGGGTTAAGTTGGGTTCTTAAGTGGTCTTCTAAATGAATGTAGCTAGCTTTAAAACGAGCCTAAGGTCACAGATGAGTGCTAGCTAATTAAAACTCTAAGTTAAGTTACGTATCACTATTTATTGAACCACTAAAAATATTTTCCAAATGAAGGCTCCTATCGATCCTAACTCAATCGCACATTTTTCTCATTCCTACTAACTCAAAGTAATTATGAAGTTGAAAACGAAAGGAATATCAATTAAAGACAATAGTAAATAAAACACAGAAGAAATGCACAACTAAGGAATGCAATAGTAAATAAATGTATGGCAAAAATATCGGGCGTCACACCCTCTCCCCCTTAAACTAATTGCGCCCAAGCAATTCTTACATGATTCGGTGAATAACTCTGGATATTTATCTCGCATCTGATCTTCCCTCTCCCAGGTAGCATCTTCCAACCCATGATGATCCCACAGGACTTTAACCATCGGGATGCTTTTAGTTATGAGCTCCTGAACTTTCCAATCAACAATTCGAAGAGGTTTCTCCGTGTAGGTCAAGGTTTCACTGATTTCTAACGGCTCGGGCTCAAGAACATGAGAAGGATCTGGCTAATACTTCCGAAGCATAGAAACATGGAAGACATCATGGATTCTACCCAGGCTAGGAAGTAAAGCTAATCGATAAGCCAATTCACCAATGGTTTCAGTTACTTCAAATAGTCCCACATAACGAGGACTGAGTTTACCTCCCTTACCATGCCGAATCAAACTTTTGCGAGGATAAATTTTCAGAAATACCCGATCATCTACGGCAAATTTCAGATCACGACGGCGTTTATCTGCATAACTCTTTTTCCGACTCTATGCTGTAAGCATTCTTTTTCTGATAAGCTGAACATTATCAATCATTCTGTTCATCTCTGGCAATAGAGTAGGATCAATAGATTTTAACTCTCTAACTTCATCCCAATATAAAGGAGATCTGCATTTAAGCCCATACAAAGCTTCATACGGTGCTATACCGATAGTAGCTTGATAACTGTTGTTATAAGCAAATTTTGAAAGAGGTAAGTATTTCTCCCAACTCTTACCAAAGTCCAGAATGCACGCTCGAAACATATCCTTAAGTATTAGGATAGTTCTTTCAGATTGTCCATCAGTTTGAGGATGATAAGAAGTACTGAAAGTCAATGTCGTGCCCAGAGCTTTCTGAATCTTCTGCCAGAACTGAGATGTGAATCTGGGATCTCTGTCTGACACAATACTCTTGGGAATCCCATGAAGTCTAACAATATTCTCAACATAAATTTCAGCCAACTTGTCAAGAGATTCAGTTTTCGTTATAGCAATAAAGTGAGAGGTTTTGGTCAATCTATCTACAACAACCCAGACTGAATCATGAACTCTCGAAGACCGCGGTAAATCTGACACGAAATCCATGGTAATGTGGTCCCATTTCCAAACAGGAATAGCCAACGACTGCAACAACCCTGCCGGTCTCTGATGTTCAGCTTTAACTTTCTGACATGTAAGACATTTAGTAACATAGTCAGCAACCTCTCTCTTCCTGTTGCTCCACCAGTAGTTCTGTTTCAGATTCCTGTACATCTTAGTACTGCCTGGATGGATAGTATACTTAGAATTATGAGCCTCTGCAAGAATTTATTTCTTTAAAGCTGACTCAGAAGGAATACAAATTCTGCCTTTGAATTTAAGAAGACCATTATCATGCAATTTGAAATCCGACTCTCCCCCTTTCGACTTTTCTAAGATTTCCATCAATTGTAGATCAGCCTGCTGAGTCTCTCTAATCCTGGATAATAAAAGAGATTGGATATGCAAACTTGCAAATTGAATACCAGAATCTGAAATGTTGGGCCTCCATAAACATAATTCCTCCATGAACTCCCAATTTTTTATGACTAAACTGGCAACTGTAGCATTTCGGCTTAAAGCATCAGCAACAATATTGGCCTTACCTGACAGATAATTGATAGTGCAATTATAATCCTCAAGCAACTCCAACCAACGCCTCTGCCTCATATTCAACTCTTTCTGATAAAATAGATATTTCAGATTCTTGTGATCAGTAAAGATTTCAAATTTATTACCCCAAAGATAGTGACGTCATTTCTTTAATGCAAAGATGATAGCTGCAAGCTCAAGATCATGCGTCGGGTAATTAAGTTCATAAGGTTTCAATTTTCTGGAAGCATAGGCAATAACTTTTCCATTCTGCATTAATACACAACCCAAACCTTCCTTAAAAGCATCACTATAGATTACCAGATTATCGGTACTCTCAGGTAGAACAAGAATAGGAGATGTGGTTAATCTTTTCTTTAATTCCTGGAAGCTAGCCTCACACTTCTTATTCCAGTCAAATACAGTATTCTTCCGAGTGAGTTGAGTCAATGGTCCAGCAATTTTAGAGAAATCCTTGACAAACTTTCTGTAATAACCCGCCAGAAAACTACGAATTTCTGTAACAGTCTCTGGCCGATTCCATGCCATGACAACCTCAATCTTCGCTGGATCCACATAAATTCCATCATGAGAAATAATATGGCCCAGAAAAGTAACTTGCCTTAACCAGAACTCACACTTACTAAACTTCGCGAACAATTTATGCTCTTGAAGAGTCTGCAGTACAATCTTGAGGTGTTGTTCATGATTGGCCTCGGATTTAGAATATACAAGGATATCATCAATGAAAATAACTACAAACTGCTCCAGATATGGGCGGAATACTTTCTGCATCAAATCCATAAATGCGGCAAGAGCATTAGTTAACCCAAATGGCAGAACAACAAACTCATAATGACCATACTGAATTCTGAAAGAAGTTTTGGGAACGTCATCAGACTTAATCCTTAACTGATAATAGCCCTGCATCAGATCGAATTTAGAAAATACCCTGGCACCTTGCAGCTAATCAAATAACTCCTCAATCAAAGGTAATGGATATTTGTTTTTGATAGTTACCTGATTAAAACCCCAATAATCAATGCATAAGCGAAGAGATCCGTCTTTCTTTTTAACAAACAAGACCGGTGTACCCCAAGGTGAAGAACTCGACTGAATTAATCTTTTCTCAAATAAACCTTGCAACTGAATTTTTAATTCTTACAACTCAGGTGGAGCCATTCTGTACGGAGTACTAGAGATAGGCGTAGTCCCTGGTAATAAATCGATCACAAACTCTATCTTTCTATCAGGTGGTAAACCAGGTAATTCCTCAGGAAACACCCCCGGAAACTATTTCACGATAGGCATATCATTCAGTTTCAATTGATCACCAAGTTGATTAATCAAATAAGCAAAGTAAGCCTCACAACCCTTACCTAACATTTTTTATGCTTTAATAGAAGATATGATAGGAGTTCCCGTAAATTTTCTACTTCCTACTATTTCAAGTACGGGCTGGTCGGGCATTTTTAATTTTACAATCTTCTTTCTACAATCGAGTTGCGCATAATATCTACCTAACCAGTCCATCCCCAATATAATTTCAAAGTCGCGAAAAGGTAGAATAATTAAATCGGCAGGAAAAACACGACATCGAATAAAGATATTACATGCCTTGCAAATAGATTTGGTGACAAACTTCGGCCCCATAGGTGTATAAACCACAATATCATGTAACAATTTACCATGTTTCAACTTAGCATTTTGTGCACATATAGGTGTAATAAATGAATGCGAAGCCCCGGAATCATTTAAAACTTTAACTGATTGATCATTAAGAAGAAAAGTACCTTCTACTACAGCGGTCGTATCCGAAAGCTCATCTGCATCTAAGGCAAATACTCAGGCCTGACCCCGTGGTACTGGTGCTGCAAATGACGCTCTGGTCTGATTGCCTTGACCAGATGTTTGACCCCTAGTATTCTTGAATTTCAGGCAGTCTCTAACCCTGTGTTGATCACTGCCACATCCGGTACATCGACCCAATCTCTTCCAACAATTTTCCTCAGTATGACCCTAGCGTTGACAGAAGCTGCACTGCTGGTGACGTCTTGCAGCAGTGCCTCCCATAGGAGCTCTGTAAGAAGAGGTAGCTGAACTACCTTGCTGAGAACGAACCACTGCTGATCGGGTCTGCCCCTGACTCTGACTCTGAGCTGGTCGCAACTGAGTCTGAACAGGCCCTGTATAACTCAGTGTCTGCCTCGGCTGTGGACTCTGCCCAACTGGAATAGTCTGCCTCTGGTATCCCTGACTCTGTGACTGGAACTGCCGCTTGCTCGATTGACTAGTCTCGGCCAATACATTTGCTTTGCATTTTTCATACCTCGAGGCGGCTCTGACCACTGCAGCATAGTTAGGGTAATCATTCGCAGACAGATTTAGCATAATATCATTTTTCAACCCTATGATGAATCTCTGCATTTTCATGTCCTCTAGTTGTACCAAAGCCGGCACATAACGGGAAAGCCTAGTAAAGTAGCCTCATATTGATCTACTGTCATATTCCCCTGCTTCAAAGCTATGAACTCTGCCTGATATCTCTCACGGGCAACCACTGATATATATTTATCTCGGAATTCATGGACAAAGTTAGCCCACGAATGTTGAACCTTCTCAGCTTCCCATTTCTCACTAATAGTACGCCACCACTCCTCGGCGTCACCCTCCAGAATAAATGTGGCATAGGTAATTTTCCTCTCATCACTACACTCGAGTATTGCAGCCACCCTTTCAAACTTTCTCAACCACAATTCAGCCTTCATATCATCAGGTTCTCCAAAGAAGCTGTAGGACTTATGATGTAAAAATCTGTCATACAAATTACCTCCGGTAGTACTACTACCCTCGGCTCTGGCAGCCTGATTACCTTTGGCAGCCCCTGTCTGTCCCTGCTGAGTTACGAACTGGGTAATGGTATTCATAGCAGTAGTCATAGTAGCCATAATCTGTGCAGTGCTGGGTTCTGGTCCTTGCGGTGGTGCATTATCTGCTACACCTTCACCTTCTCCCGATACATTTTGCCTAGGAGCTTCCTCTGGCTCTCTCCCCAGTCTGTCCCTTCTCCTCATCTCAAGCAGCTAGAATACAAAGTATTATGATAGGCATTTACATAAATTGCAGGTAAAACACATAAGAAGAAGTTCATATGAATCCACATAGAGTCACATATTACATTAGAAGAATGTTCAGATACAAGAGATTCATAGTCACTTAATTATACTTGACATTCTAGACTTTTCACTTTCAAACATTAACTCTTAAAGACTTTCGCATTCCATTGTCATATTAACATGTTCATTTCCAATTCAAATTTCACTTAGGCAAATCAAAGAACCACAGATTCATGCAATCACAAATTCACATAACAGACCTCTACCCACAGACCAATAAATTTAACCCGGCTTCATGCAATCTATAAGCTCTGATACCACCTAAATGTAACTCCCCGACCTAACCCCACGCTAAAGGTTAAGTCTAGACCTGAAAGATGGACAGAGTCTCCTCTGTCCGTGGACATTCTGAAAGCCTGTAAGCGCTCAGTAAAGCCACAACACAACAAGATAAGCTTTTATAACTAAAGTTCAAAAATTCAAGGCCATCCGAGCCTTGAGGCATACAGTAATTCAAATTCACACAAGCATGAAACCAACTTGACTTCTTCATAAAACCGCTTAACCTACCATTCTATGATAACATTGGAACATTCCTAGAAGTTGTAACCAAGCATACATCATAACATACATACCCAAGCATGCAAGGAGCTAAAGGTAGAACATAAGTTATTACAAGCTACAGTTTCCCAAATCTTTCACTACAACCAACTATTCTTCAACTTGCAACATATTTAATATGCGAAAATAGTCATGAAATCTCTCACCCAAAGCACGTAGGAGCACTTAGAAGGCTTGCACACACCCTAAACTATTTGCTCTAGGCTTGGAGAGGCTTGGATTGGTGATTGGTGAAGCAAAATCTCCCTCTTCTCTACCCTTGCTGCTGTCGGGTTCCACCAGGCACTATTCACTGCATTCTTTTTTTTTTTTTTGTCAACTAATGAGCTATGTTGAGCATATAATAATGGGGTTAAGTTGGGTTCTTAAGTGGTCTTCTAAATGAATGTAGCTAGCTTTAAAACGAGCCTAAGGTCACAAATGAGTGCTAGCTAATTAAAACTCTACGTTAAGTTACGTATCACTATTCATTGAACCACTAAAAATATTTTTCAAACGAAAGCTTCTATCGATCCTAGCTCAATCGCACATTTTTCTCATTCCTACTATAATTAATATGATTTAATAAAAATACTAACTCGAAGTAATTATGAAGTTGAAAACGAAAGGAATAGTAATTAAAGAAAAAAGTAAATAAAACACAGAAAAAATGCACAACTAAGGAATGCAATAGTAAATAAATGTATGAAAAAAATCTCGGGCGTCACATTTTTCGTTAGTCAACTCATCTTAGGTCTTACTAATACAACGTTCCTTACTTATCACTGTACTCAAACAATATAGCTTGTTTCAGGTAAGTGACGCATTCACAATAATATTATGATATCTCAAATTCATTTGAAAAAATCTAACATATTAATGTTGATTGTAAATTATCAACACTATCCTCTTTCTTTATTCGAATTTAAGACCGAAAATATTAAGAATTTAAATGTAACAATTGTAAAAGAGCCAAATTACTCGAAGTTAGTTCAGGAATGGATCGTCAACTAGAACATGATTCGAGTTTATGAGATAATTAATGTTCATTAATTTAAAACACTTGATTCGAGTTAAACTTGATAATTATTATTGCGATATATATATATATGTATGGTTATATTATCAAGCTATTCTAGTTTAATCATAACCAGCTATTAAAGTTAGTTCTAGTTAATTGATTTTTTCTTGATATGCGGTTGAGAATCCCTGTTCTTCGTCCACTCAATCTTAAAGAGTAACTAGGACTAATTTAGTCACATTTTCATATTTCAATTGTTTGACAAATTAAGATTTAACAATATTCTCAATCTATTAGCAAAAAAAAAAATTATATATATATATTCTCAAATCACTAGAAAATAAAACTAAATTTGAATAGTCAAACGTTTGTTACATCTATGGGCTATACCATATACTTAATGAGTAAATATATGCTATACTAAAAGCAATATAAGCTATGCTACATTAAAAATGAAGCATAATCTCTATCGTTTTCTCAAAACTTAAAAGAAAAGGTATAACCTACAAAATGAGACTTCTTTTACGTATATCAAGCTAAAAAAAAAGAGGAAAAAAATGAAGAATACATGGATAAATGCTTTTGAGTTTTGATCTAACCAATAATCTCTCCCCTTTTTTCCTTTTCTTTTTAATCTAAAGAGAATTTTTGATACGCTATGAGATGTAAAAAGATTAAACAAAATAAATGAAGAATTTTATTTTTTTTGTTTTTGCTAAGTAAAGTCATTAGATATATGGGAGAGAAGGATCAAATGTTCAATACTTATTGCCATAGCCATATAGTAAAAAAAAAAAAAAAAAAGATCGTATTACAAATTATGAAGGCATTTTTTTTTTTTTTAATTTAAGGGAAACTTACAAGTTAATATCACATTACTTAAGATCTCAGGACCTCTCACATTTAAAGTGAAAATCATACCACTAGACCAAATGTCTAGTGGCAAATTATCAAGGCATTGTTTCTACCATTTCAAATGAAAATAATATAACGTTCTCAATCTCTTACAGTCACTGTAGCTTGAAACAAATAGCTATCTGGTGGTTCATATATATTTCCACAGAAAGTCAACATGCACGTAAACATTTGTACTTATATAATAATAAAATTATATAAAAAAAATTCTACCTAAAATAAAACTACGAAAGAAAAAAAAATTAAGATCTTGTGAACCCAAAAAAATTGTGAAAAAAAGAATTGCCAATGTTGTTGGCGTGACCATCATGAAATATTAAGCTTCATTTTTCTTTGAGCTTTTTGGTTATGGTAAAGGCTGCTCCAGCAATGGCCAGGATGATTCCAGAAACAATGATGGTGTTCTTGAATGTTTGGATAGCATCTTTCTTTTCCTTTTCTCTTGTTTTCTTTGCTGCTTCAGCTTGTTCCTGCAATATAATATAATCTGGTCAAACATGGAGATGGTTTGTAGTTTACATGTTAAATCTCAGTCCTCCTCTCACATGTTCTACCCTTGGGTGCTTCCGGGGGCAGAGTCTGGATATATCTTCAGTGGAAGTTAAAATCACACAATTAAATACTTATATATAAATAATTTTTTTTACTGGGGATTGAATTGATTTTTCAATTCAAAAATACCTTAAAAATATATACGTTTTGAGACAAAATATGAGTTGAGTGGGGGCTATAGCCCCCACATATTTTAGAGTGGCTCCGCCACTAAGTGCATCAGTTAGACGAATTTTGACATTATATTTGAGAAACGTGCAATGAACCAAACCAAATCAAATTAAGTTTTGTCCCACTAGGTAGGATCGGTTATACAGATCAAACGACGCATTCATTTATGTTGAGAGTTGTCTATTCTGTAAGCATTTGAGAAATGTGCAATGCGTACGTGAATAGATAAGATCAGACAAAAACTTTAATATCATGTTATGTTCCATCCTAAAATCTATTAAAATTCAGTGAAGTAACACAAAATCTTATAGATGGCGGTAATCATGATCCAATCAAGTATAATAATTGTAAATTCTTAGATTCTACAATTAAGGTTAAAGAGATCCTCAACTCCTTTTGCTAGCAAGGTCCTAACAGTCAAAAAAAATTAAGAATCGAAAATGGCCTTGAGGTATTCGTGTAGTGAAGGGTATAAGTAGTGTTTAAAGTATGAATGTCTTACCTTGAGGAGAGCTTTCTCTCTCAAATAATTTCAGTACCGCAGCTTTGGGGCTAATACTAACCATAACGGTCTTCGATCAAATCTCGTGATTTATGTCGTCCTAAAATTATCACGAGTTTGTCTCCTTCCTTTCTTATATTACCCCTTTCCCCACGCATGCCTCATAGAAAAGCCCCTGATAGGATTTAATCTTCTTTGGGCCGAAGCTTTTGCGGGTATGGTCCTTAAGACTTTATCTTTGGACCGGTTATCCTAAATAGAATGGGCCGTGGTGCATTAGCCCACTACAATAATAAAATTTTTATTTTCTTTTTCTCATTTTTCATGAGCAGCACTGATACCGAGTTGGTAATATAGATTCTTCGAGCACGATGATTAGGAATTAATTCCTCACTCGATAAATGACTCGCACCAAGGTGAAAGGGATTGATTTCCTCATCGTTAGATGATCTTGCGTGCAGCTAAGGGTGGTGGTTAATTTTTTTATATCCCTTTATATTCTTTTCGGGGTGGTGAACTTTTCTTTTTTTCTACTTTATATTCTCTAAACATTACCAACTCGATATCAAACCTAATACACAAAACTCGTGCTATGCAGGGAATCCAAAAATAAAAATAAACCCAATTTGAATACATTATATGCAGTACCTTATCTTCGTTACCAAAATATTCATGAAAAAAGAACGGATAATTTTGTACTTTTCATTTTGCGAGGAGAGCAAACATGAAAATTTACCTTCATCTTCAATGAGGTAGCAAGTTCTGATGATACAGGATCAACCTTAAAATCTTTGTTCTGATCAGGATTCAATTCACTTTTAACATCTGCGGCAGGAAACTTTTCATCAGGGCTGGCCATTAATTGTCTTGATCACTAAGAAATCTTCTCCTTCAAGTCTGCAATGTTTTTTCTTGAATGCTTTCCTTTGTTACTTCAAAAGGGAAGAAAGTAAAGAAAATCTGTGAGATTAGATGTTCAAAAGTAAGAGGAAGAATTAATAATTCGCCTAACACTTGTCGTAGTTCCTGGAAAAACTACCATGAAAAGAGATCTCAACTTTTTCTAACTGCCCTCACAAATTTGTTGGTCCTAATCAAGTGTGTATTTTTAGGTACAAAGAGGTTCAAATGTGACTTGAATTTAGAATTTTTGATTACAATAAGTTATTATCCGACCATTTCCTCTAACTCTTAGTTCGTCATAATCAATTTTAAAGACATAACAATCTCCTAACTAATGACGAGGCCCACTCTCACTGAGTGGTGCACTTTCTAACACACATTTTCTCTTTAGATAATAAAAATGATCAAGGTGGCCTTACTAGGTGCTTTGGAGCAAGCAAAGTTATATATTTGACAAAGAGAGTTGGGTGTTCACCTTAATATTGCGTGAAAGATTTGTCTAAATCTAATTCTATGTTTTTATAGAATAGGTAATAAAAGGGGTTGTAGCTTGCAATTTATCGGGAAAATTTAATAAATACTCCACAAATGTAACTCAAATTTTTAAATTAGTCTGAAATATTATACAAGTCATATTACGAATTTCAAATATTTCACAAAAGTCATGAAGTTAGTCCGTCTCGTCAAATTTGAACTTAAAGACAAGAAAATTACTTTTCTATCCCTAGAAAGTTTTCTTCCTGATTTTCCATTTGATTATCAATTTTTACTCGAACTTTCAAGTTAATTTTCAGAAGTAGAGATAAGTGGTCACATGGTCATTTTTTGTGGCTTGTTGACAAAGAGATAACGATAAGAACTATTTTGAATATTTAAGTTTAACATTAAGAACTCATAACATGACTTCTGCAATATTATAGACTAACTTAAAATTTTGAATAAACGTCGAGGATTAGTAGTATAATTTGCCCTAATTTCTATATGAAAGTTTTTAAGTTTTTGTCATCTTAAATTTTGTATGTGCGAGTGACTTAAGGTGATGTTTGTGTAGGTGCGCTGCTCCCATCATTGGTGAGATGACATTGTTTGGTCATACTGGCTTTTTCAACTTCTAACGTCACTTATAGATTCAATAAAGAGTTACTATTTAATTAACTCGTACTAACATCAGTCCTCTTACATAAAATGGGTCTCACACACATGTGACACTCATTTCTTCTTTCACGGATTGATATAAGAGTTTTTGTTTAATAAATGACAGAAAGAAGAGAAACATGTAATGTATAAAGTGGATTTTCAGTAAGAAAAATTCTTCCATGAGCCATGTGACAAATCTGTCACAGTCACATGTCAAGTTGTTATTTCATGAAATTAATCTAAGGTAATCTGTATCGTGTAGACATGACATGTCAAAATATCATAAATTTATTTTTTTACTAATTTGACCTTTCAGAGTTTTAAATAAATTACTATAATACCTCTATTTATGACAATTGATTGACATTTGTCAACTAATTGAAGTATTTTGTATCCATATAACTATGACAGATTTGCTACATACCTTATAGAAGAAGAACTCTTTTAGTAAAGTCCACAAACAACAGTTTAAATTGTTGCTGCATTGATTGATTATTCAAAATTTGCTTAAAGAATCAAAAACCGTAACATAATATTAATGTTGCATGTGGCCAAAAGAAGATAGTAGATGTGAGAAAAGAAGAAAAGGGAACGTAGCTATGTTCATAGAACAGTAATAGGATAACTATCCTGTTTTGACAAAATCTCACCAACCTCTCCCTTGCACAACTATAAAAGGGAGGGGTTGGGAGGAATCCATAGCATCAACAAGTATTCCAATTCAGAGATAAAATATAAGTTTCTCCTGAAGTATTTTCCTCCTATTTGTTGTCTTGATTTTAGTTTATCTTTTATCAAGAGGGAGTGTAATTGTTCTCTCATTGTATTTTAGAGATAAATTATTTTAAAATATATTAAATATAGTGAAATCCTCATATACATTGTCCTATTATTTTTACCTCGGTTTGTATAAGAATTTTACACGTAAAATCTTGTGTCTCAATTATCTATTTTTCTCAATCTTATTTTAATTGTGTAATACTACTTCAACCTAGTCATTTTGTTACTTACAATCCAATAGTGGTATCAGAGCTATTGGTTGTGGTGTTGCTGCTCACGATTAATTTTTTTATTTTTTTTTGAAATTTGTAAGTATCCTTACTTTATCTGACTAATCCTATGAGACCTTAAAATTAACAATCGAGTAAATCTCCAATGACTTTGAGAGAACTCGAACTGTTCACGATTATTATTCACGTGTTACTGTAAATTGTTATGACACTATTTACATAGATATTAATGTTCACATATACAATACTGTTTACGGATACAATACTATTTATCAATAACAGTACTTTTCATAGTAAGATAGTGGAAGTCGATTCAAGTTGAAAAAGACATCATCTTTAACACTATAGTGACAAAATTTGAAATCAAAAAATTCAACAAAAGTAATTTCACTCTGAGAAAATTGAAGATGAAAAACAATCTTAAGAAAGCTCAATTGCTTGCCAGCAAGTGGAAACAAGCCACTAGGGGTGATAGACGTCAAGTGAAAGAGATGATGACACTACATTTGCCAATTTACATATGCATTGGTTGATTAAGTGTTATCAAGCGTTGCAGAAAAAAAAGTTTACAAATGAAATTTGGGATACATTGACTAAATTGTATGAAGTCAAGTCACTTCAAAGCAATAGTTTCTTAAAGAGGAGACACTATACTCTTTGAATGAGTAAAGCAACGCCAATAACAAATCATATCAATACCTTATATACACTATTTTCCTAACTTACTATTTCGGGACACAATAGCAGAGCTTGAACATGCTGAGCTTTTGCTTCGAAGTCTACCTAATTCTTATGTTCAACTCATCATCAATTACTTCAACAATGTTCTTTTGGACTACATAGTTTTTGATGACGTTGCAACCATTGTTATGAAAAAGGAATCTAGATGCAAAGGTAAATGAGAAGATTAGAAAGTTCACAACAAGTAGAGACATTATCAATGGAGAGAAATAGATCAACAGAATGTGCCTCTGGTACTACTGTTGGGTGGTATGCAACAAAATAATTGGGTCAAAGCAGTATACTTCAAAAAACCAATCAATGTAGCAACAATTTTGCAAAGTAGTTTGTGGGCTCTACCAAAAGTCGACATCACACATTCCATTATTCTCCCACTTAAAATGACTTTTGGTGATATTTCAATCCTCTTTAAACTTGCCAGTTCCATATCGCTTACGTCTTTGTTAAGCTACAAGAGGATCTATTCCAAATAAATTTGTCACCGCTAATTGGCTTTGTCATAACATCTACTAGGTTGTCATTGGTGTGTCTTTTGCATATCCACCTCGAAGCCAATCATTGTTGACAAATTTATTTGGAGTAGATACTCGTGTGGCATAACGAAGACGTAAGCGACATGGAACTAGTAAGTTTAGAAAGGATTGAAAGATCACTAAAAGTTACTTTAAGTGGGAGAATGTAATATGTAAAGTCAAACTTTGGTAGAGCCAATTGTGCAAATTGTTGCTCCATTGATTGGTTTGTAGAAGTTTGCTTGGAAGAGTAAACAACTGTGACATAATATTAAAATTGCATGAGAAGCCCCAGCTGTGAGAAAAGAAGAAAGGAGAATACAGCTATGTTCTTAGCATATAGATTGATGTGGTGAAAAGCAAGAATCTATAGCATATGCATAGATATAGACCTCGAAGAATATTTAGGACAAAAAATAGTTGTACATAAAGGATGAATCACTACAATAACTAGATTTTTGTTAGGCTAAACTGTCCTTAACTAGACAAGGTTTTAATTATTTTTTCCAAAGTAAACGTTCATTTCTTAACATGAAAAGGATTAATACATGATCATCACACGTTTACAACCCAATCAAAAGCTAAATTATTATTAACTTTACACTTAGCAACCCAATCCAATTCTTTGTTAACATGGGTTTTGTTTATCACTAGACGAGCATGTGTATATAAAGGATTCACTCCAAAATCTTTGCCTATTATGCCTGAGCAGATCCCTCTCACCACTCCACACAAGCTCAAATCCCTTTACAGAACATGTCAGATGTTATTTGAGCAACAGGGAAGGGGGCTATGTATTTTCTTCTCTTCTTATGTAGAAAAATAGCATATACAAGTAAAGCAAAATGAATCCACAACATAGCAACAATATACGGCGAATTCATACCTGCTTATATTTATTTCTCCATGTTGCTCTGCAACTTCGAAGAAGAAACTAAAAGAAATAGAGTTAAAGCAAATTTAGTGGACAAGAGCACAATATGACTCCATCTGTAATAACTCGCAACACAAGAGTAAACAAAATTCAATAATCGCTCACTGTTCAAAAGTATCGCGGAATTCAGAATTTCTTTTATGTGGTAGAGTTAATATCTGAATTGGTTTCCTTGCTTAAGGACCCAATCATACATCCTAGTTCACTAGTTTTACATTCTTTGGCAGGTACCTAACGGAAGTATTTCGACACCCAGAGGGCCTCTGCAAGTAGCCTTCCATGTTAAATGTCTCCCGAGAACATTATCGATTCAAAATCCATGTGGCATCTCATTATCTTTATAGTTTCATCATCCATATTAGATAGTCCAACACGATCGGTATTCAAGGCAGCTTTTTAGATGTCGCTTTTGACAGGGAATCTTATCCTGGAGCAACACGCACATGGGAGGATCATACAAGGACTTCTTTAAAGAATGTGAACCTTTCTATTGATTTATGTGGTCTGATGTTGAACACTTTTTAGCATAGGCAGAGTTAATTACGTCAATCGACTTATAAATACAACAGCATTTGTTCCAGAAACACATTTATCTTCAAGAAATGGAATTGTATTCCACACTATCAGTTTTGGAGGGTTGCTTGGTTCTCCTGAAAGTATAAACAAGATTTTAGAGATGGTCTTTTTAGTAATTCTTAACTTGTACAAAAACTAAAAATGATTCTTGCCTTCGGTCCCACTATCTTTTCTCGTACAAATGGCAGCATAATGAGAACCGACCAACTCTAGCAGCATAAATCGCCAATTTGTGGTAAGGTTGACAGGGTCATCTACAGAATCCACTATTATCTCAGAGGCCTAAATACCACAATGCACATATCAGTGGACAATGCAATGATAGCTCATTAATTTCACTATATCTTAGAAAGAAAGCTATATGAACAAGGATAACATAATCTAATCGTTCTAAGATTAAAATGTAATTGAACATATATATACCTCAAAACTTGAATTACCCGAGGACTGGAAGCTTCTTCCAATAAAACCCTTGAAAGAAACGGTAAATGTCTTGAAAGGTGCACCTGAAAAGCCTTTACCCAAGGCCTTGACATATGACTCCTGGAAACAATCTGTCTTCAATAAATGTTCATTTGAAAAAATTAATGTGTAATGAGTGTAAAGCTTTTGAGGAATCCATCTAACCTTGAGTGTCCACAACTTGATAAACTCTTGGCGTTGAAGCAATGGGTCTTCAACAGAAGTTAAGAATTGAACTTCACGTTTGGAGAAGTATCGCCGAGCGAAAGACAAAATGTTGTGCTTTAAAACCCGTTGCTTTTCTTCCACATCAATACCAATCTGTAATCACAGTAGTTTCAATATAGTTCTAAACAAGAGCACATGATGAGAAAAACTAGCAGGATCTACATGTTGACAAGTAAGATACTTAACAGGAGAACCAGTAGTCACTCCACAAGCTATCAAAGAAGAAGTATGAGACATATTGAAGTGCAATGGAGGTAGATGCCAATGATCACTATGTTGCCACTTTACCTGTTAAAAGTTCCCACGAACAGTTTTAAAGACATACCAATTAAGAACTACAAGTACAACAAAAAAATATTATAAGCAAATGAATGGCAAATCAGCAAGACAAACTGACCTCAGGCTTCCCGTGAATGTTCTTCCTAAACTTCAGAGATCTAGGACTAACTTGAGATTGATAATTCATCTGATCTAGTGAAAACCAACAATGTCAATAAATGTTCAATTAAACAATTCAGCAAAGTATACATTACATTATCAATCAAATAAAATACCCACATCTTTAATACGAGGGATTCCAATTTCTCAGTCGCATCAAATTCTTCTTCTTTATATTGTTTCTTCCATATTATGTATTTGTAATATACTTTTAGGATAATCCTAGAGAGATTGCCAATGCATAGAAGGCTTACAATATTCCGAAATGTCAATCCTTTTCACTACTACCATTGATATTTCGTCCAAAACAATTACAAGCATTATACCATTATCAAAAAACAAATAGAAGCTAACGTAACAAACTACAAAACTATTGGGGAAAACTGAAAAATCAGCGTGTTTTGTTGAAGTTACACACTGGAAACCGTGGTACTAGAATCATCTAGTAAACATGCACAGGATAAAAAACTCCAGTGATACACAAGGGGTGTTGAAGCCAGGCACATTCTTATAAATCATAGTGGCATTAGATTATTACATCACATTTTTAAAAGTTATAAAGGTTATTCAATTATTCCGGTACTACGCATCTAACGTACAATTTCGATGAGGGTCACGTGATGTATTTTCCCTCCAGTTGACGGATAGAATATCCGATCAGACTGTCCGGACTAGCTTCGTAATTTACTTCAATTATAAGCAACATCATATTATTAAACAACAAATATAAGCTAGTATAACCAACTATAAAAGGTGAATTATCAAATCATCACATTCTCATAAATCTTATTTTTATTGAATTATCACATTCTCATCAATCTTATGAATCATTAGATTACGATGCTATCACATGTATAACCTACAATCTCGATAAAACACTTTTTTTTTTTTCTCTTTTCTTTTTACGCTTTAAGCAAGCAATTGAAATGATCAAATACATACATCTCGCAATGGTAGTGCGGACCAAAGCGCGAGCCAGCAACGCCCTCTTCCTCAGCTCGTCGTCGCGCATTTGAAAAACTTTCTCTTTCTCACAGGGAGAGAGAATTTCAAGGTATTGATTCAGCAGCCTTTCGCTCTTCACTTGGTCAGGTCTTATATACCATAGATGAGTTTCCCTAAATTCCAAAAATTAAACAAAATTTTTTTATCATAATTACAAAAATTCAACTCGCTTAATAACAAAACAAAACAACATTGAAATTAAAAAAAAAAAATTAAGAAAAAAAAAATGGAAGTGTACAAAGGAGATGGGGGTTGAAGAGGGGTCAAAGATGGTGAAGAGCTGAAGAATTGGCGGTCAATGCAGCAGTTTATTCTCATTCTGCAAATTGTTCTCTGCATATACGTCGTTTGCATAATAAGTTTTTTAGGGTTTTTGGGCAATTAATCTGGATTTATTTAAAATGCAGCGAGAAGAACCCTAATTTATGTACGTTGAAGCAAGATACGGCGTCGTTTTCATATGTTTTATTTTAGTAAGGATGACTCAGAGTATTTTACATTATTTAAAATATTACACATGATAATTGATTTCGAAAACTTCCATGTTTAGAACGAGAATCATACCACCTCTCTTTTATGTTTTGGAATGGAGAAAGTTGTTGACAAAAAAAGAAAAAAGAAAGAGAATGGAGAAAGTTCACTAGTAATGCAATGCGTGCTTTGATCTAGTAGTATGATTTTCGTTTTAAATGAGAGAAAGATTTTGAAATCAAATTTTATGTGTAACATGATATAAATGACTTAGACCTTCTTTAAATAAATAAATAAATAAATTCACTAGAATCTTACCCAATATTACCCGAACCATCAAGTTAAAAGCTAAAATTACCGAGTGATTGAACTCAGCATGTCATTCAGTAAATCAATCATATGACAAGTTGAGTTGTTCAAGTAATTAGGATAGATTCGTTTCCCTTTGATTAGACTGTGATTGGACTTGACATGTTTTTGGATAAACTAATCATGTGACAAATTGAGTTGCCCGAGTAATTAAGATTTAATTTCTTCCCTTTGATTGGACTTGTATGACCGTATCCTCCCAGATGGTTTAATGTTGCATTTTTGTTTGTTTGATTGTATTAATTCACTCTTCATGACAAGAATAAAAAAAGAGAAAAAAATAAAATTACAAAAGACATATTACAAGTACCTAATGTTTCACAAAATTTAACAAATTGATCTTTTTTTTTTTTCTAATTTATAGAAGACTTAAGATTGTACAACATAACCTGCAAAAATAAAGCTCGCAATCTCCCATATACATGGCGAGTAATATACCATTGAACCAAAATCTTAGTGGTACAAATTGATCCTTTCGCTTTTCTTTTTCGTTAATTTTGAACGAAACATCACAAAGTTACTATTTTAATCCCATAAAATCATCTTTCAGATTTTTAAATTGATTCACTATTTTTATTCAAAATTTTGAATGTCTACAAAAAGTAACATGTGCAACAGTCACAAGGTCATTTGCGGCAATATTAATGGAAAGATAAAAATACCGTTTTGAACCGTCTAAATTATAAAACTTAAAAGATATGCAATATGATTTGAAATATTAGAGACTATTTTTAAAATTCGAGCAAAAATTAGAGGCCGATCCTAAATATACCCTTTCGGAATTCTTGATTGTGGCTAGTGAATTACACATTTAATTACCTCTAAAAGAAATCTATCCTATTTCATAGTTCATTATTTAAGCAATAAAAACGGTTTTTCCTATCACCAAATTATCTAGTGAATGGATTCATCGAGGATTTAAGCAATGAAAGCCTGTTATGAAGGATACAAATAAAGTTTATTTTATATAATTTTACCTTATATTTTATCAAAAATTGTCTCGATAACTCAAATTTATGACCTTCAGATTACATGACAACAACTTTAATGTCACACCAAGATTCACTTACACTTCCATATTTTCAGTGATCTACTTAATTAATGAAATAACAAATCATTCCACTTTAAAAGCCATAATTGTTTTAGTGAAATAACATTTTGAAATTTTCTTCAATTTAAATTACCCGAATTTGATTTAGTAAAAGTTTCTTTTAGCTCCTTAAGGATCCAACATTTGTTACATAGTAAACTTCGATATGATGTTTACCACACACCAAAGTTCCGGATACTTCAGTCCGGATAGGTCTAACACCCCATGTGAGGTCGGGCATAGAATGATTGACAAGACGAAATGATTCTTGTAAAATATAATCCATGGAGATAACTTAGTTCCATATTGCAAGTTTCCAAAGCAATTGATCCTTTGTCAAGGCATTTTTGATACATTAAGGTACAAGTTGAGAGATTTAAGAATATGTTAGAAGAAGCTAGTAAAACGAATGTGTAATATGAAGAAATTTGAGAACACCACCACCCAGAAAGGAGCTAAATATACAAGCAGATCATACACAGAAAAGCAATGAAATTATCAAAATGCAGTTTGCTTCGTCTAGGCCTTGTATCAGGAAACAGTACGAGATTTATTAGCGCCAGGCTTCCACTCGTTCTGTTTGCGAATTCAGGCGGCTGATGATGCTAATGTCCCGGCTCTTGTCCGTGTTCCTACCTACATGAACTACTGGCCTCTGATTAATCTTTTTGGTTCCTCTTTTGAGAGCAGAAACACTTGATTGTGCAGTATCAGTCCTTTGATATCTTGATCGAGTTTTTCCCCTTCGAAAGATAATATCACCCCCTTCAAATCCATCCTTTGGCTTATCAGCATTTGAAAATTCTGTAGAGTACGCATCAACTACATGTCCTTGTCCATCTGGAAGGATATTCTCGATTGAACTGAGAAAACCAGGGCTTTCATTGCCAATCTTCAACTCACCAGGTGTAGAGCGAGCAGCAGTATCTGAGAGAGATCTTTTGGCTATAAAGTCTTGCTCCTCTTTTTCCACATCGATGTTCTCCTGAACTATTGATTGTGAAGCACCATAATGTCCATTTTTATCAGAAGGCTCTAAGTCTGGCGCAGGACCAGCATCTACTATAGAGTCTTCTCGTTCTCTCAAGGTCCTCGTTATGAGAGTCTTAAGAAAATTCATGACCTGGACCGCGTACATCAGTGCTGTCAAAGGATCTGCCATCTGCAATAAGCATAAGTTAGTCATAACACCTAAAATTGAACTCATTCCAACATGTGCATAGAATTTCAAAGCTATGATAGAGGCGTGGAAAATGTAAACAGGAGGAAGTGAACAAATGTTTCTAGTCTCTTAATTGTTTGATATCTATGTGATCGGAAGAAGTGGTAAATTGTTGATTTTCGCTTCTCCCCCAGTAATCTAGGATGGTCATTTTCCTTATCCCTCATTCTTCAGGCACAAAAACAACATTCAAAAGCCGAGAAGTGTCAAATTGAAGAATGATGCTGCAAGATCCCCAAATCGAAGAATGATGCTGCAAGATCTTTTTCTCAAACACTTCTTTATTTGCACCGTCCTTTTCACTAAGTGAAAATTATGATTTGTCGAACTACTTCCCCAACTTTAAAGAATAAAAGCTTTAACTCACCTGAGTCATGTTTGGTGCGAAAACCATAGCAATATTGCGCGCGTTCATTTTGTTATGATGTTCAAGCTGTGCAACATCGGCCATCAGGTTTATTGCCCAATCCAACAGCGCAGCTTCTGTTGGGGGAAGGAGCCTCACAAGTCGCACGCACTCTTCTTCTGTTTGTGCCTGCGTGACCTCTTCTGGGGAGAGAGAGTCCAATATCCCTCTAGGCAATTCCCTAAACCAGGCCTGCATAGGCATCATCCGTTCGAATTAACACAAAATATCAAAAGCATCATCTTTCTCCAAGCAATATATTGTTTCTGTCTACAACTACTTAAAAATTGTCAAAAGGAGAATAGAGAATTATGTACTCTATGGAAGAGACTAATTGATTCGTAGCAAGTTAAGTTTCTAGAATTTGCTTTTGGACCAGAATAAGAAACTTTCTGCTTTGCTCAAATATGAGGCTTAACGTGACTTAGTTGTAAATTAGCTCGAATAATTCCTGAATTAACAAGAACATTCTAATGGGAAAATGAATAAAAAACTACTCATGGTGAAGTCCTGCTTCTTGGGAGTTAAGTGATGAGTTGGGCGAGCTTCCTAAGGGTATGGCTTATGCGGGGAAACTAAGGACACACACACCCAACCAATGATCGGTAAAAGGGGTGCAGTACCTTAATGAGACCTGCTAAACAATGTACATCTATATCATCAGGAACCACTCCACTATTTAACTGTTCTCTAACAAGCTCTTCTTGGCCATTTTCAGCATTAATTCTGAAGATACCTTCGGCCTGCAAATCAAAGAAAAATAATTGTTTGTTATTATGCGCTCAACAGCATAATCATGCAGTTTCAATTTACTTGCCAACAACCAGAGTAGGCAATGCCACTGAAATACCAACCGAATTAACTTTCCGATCATTGATAACACAAACCTGTAGACCTCCTTGAGAATATAGACGTCTTTGCATCATCAGAAGTATAGTAGGTACACTATTTCCTCTGGAATCAAAAGAAAGCTGCATAGACTCTGTTGAAACTCCAAAAACTCTTATACTGCAGAAGATTAACATCTTAAGTAAATAGCATGACATGATTGGTGGCCCTATTGATAACATCTGACAAAGAACAGCATGTTCAGGACATAACAGTCGAAAGATATAAAATATGGAAACGAGGGAATCATGCCAAGGTTCTAGTCCTCAGAGTAGTAAAACAAGTGGTAAAACATATGCAGCCATCCTAAATTCGATTAGGCCTTCAAACGTATAACATTCTCAAGCTTATATAAAAACAAATGTTGTGCATCATTTTAAGAAGCAAAGTTGGAGCTACCATCCTTGCCAGTGCAGCTAATAGATTTTAAGACAAATCACCGAGCTGAAAATGATAAATTTTGTGATGCATTATGAGTTATTGCTCCAGTATACTGGTCACACAGAGTCGTACGACAAAGCAATTGCCGGTAAATTTAGAATGAGATTTAACTTGATAAAATTACCAGTTAGAACAAGTACAAGCCAGTATAATAGTGGAATTGAGGTAAGCACTTGAGGATTTTTCTTCTAGGAAACTTTTTTCGTATACCATGAATGCTCGTAACATCAGTGTACGTTTAGGAATTACAATTACAGAGTAGATAGTTCTCCATTTTGCTGTCATTACTTACATATATTAGTACATAAGAAATAGGCCGATTGAAGATGATATGTTTAGTTACAGCAGAATTCTTCAATTATAACGTGGAATAAGATCGAGAAAAAAATTAGAGTCCAGAATCCTTTTGCAGGAAAGGGAAGGAAAAATAGGAACTTGGTAAGGAAAACTGTTCTTTTTTAAGGTCCGACTTGCAGTCTGGAGCTTAAAACAGATCATAATAAAGGCGAGACTGAAAAACAACGCCTTCTTACTGATTATGACTAAAATTGGTACAAGGGGAAGTCAGGATAGACGCCAGTTATGTGAATGTGACAGCACAGAGCTTCACATACATTACATGTTGGAAGAACAAGACGAGAATTCTCAGCATGATTTCAAACATAATATAATACACTTTGCTTTACAGAAGAACATAGGTTGGCAACAATATAAAAGGCCAAAGCAATTCATTCAGCTTCGTGACTAATCATGGGACTAATTCTGCAGAAATCACTATAGGGCCGTTATAAACTTCAGCCAGGTGGGATTAATTGACAAAGCCCGGATACTCACGAATTTCAAAAAAACATTCCTGTAGAAATCACTACAATAGAGGATATACCAGCATGATTATTCTTAAAAGAAAAACTCACATGACATAATAATCTACAGAGTTGTTAAATCCCCATCTAAATGAACCTATTAATACCTTTCATGGCTGTTGTATGGAAAAGCATGTATAGCCACGAAGTCATTTATAACTATTTAAAACAATCATATGACAACTGTTAAGTACATAATTGCACAGCCATATATCATACATTTACATCCACGAATGGTATATTTAAGCACAAACATAACCAATTCCTGTTTAATATTAGGAATTTTTCCTAATGAGAAAAAAATAACCAAAAAATCTGGTGCCAATTCCACAAAATGCATTGGACTTGCAGTAAATAATTAGTCCTTCACATTTTAACTCTTTAAATAGTAAGACTTGCACAAAACACTTATTATACGTGGTACGAGAAAGGGTCTTGACTCACTTTAGGTAGGCAACATACTATATGTTTTTGTAAGACGGTATGTTTTTGTAAGAGGGTATTTTTACGAGAATTATAATCTATGTAAGAGATTGTTTCCACAAAAATGACCTTTATCACAAGAGGAACAAGAACAGACAAAACATGACCCCATTTAACAGGTGAAAGAACAAAACCACATAAAAAAATGCATCATTATCTGAGTACAAATCTTTCTATTTTTCAAGTCGATCCCATCCATTTGTGTTAGTAGAGCTATTTACTATTTTAAGAAGAAAAATAGCAACAAAAAAATAAAAAATAAAAAACTTAAACCTCACCTGGCACTGGGAGGCCTCCTTGGGACTTCAGGTTCAAACTCAACAGGAAGGCCAAGGAAGCCATTGAAGCGATCAAAGGTGACATGAGCAACATGTCTAACATTATTTGGCCAACTAATCTCCATTGCAGAAGCTGAAGAAAGCTGCTCTTCAACTCCACCTTGATAACTTCTGCAAGCAACCAAAGATTTCCTAAACACTGTCACCAAAACTGTCAACAAAGACAGCTGATCTGATCCCTCTTCTCTCTCTCTCCTCTTTCTCTCTCTTCTTCTTCCACCACCACCTCCACTACCACCCTCTTCTTGTATACATGTATGTCTTCTGTATAGAGCTACAGGAGAAGAAGAAGTAGGTGCACTTGTGATAATAATAATGTCATTGCTCAAACATGTCTCTTGGTGCAACCCATCATTGTCAGTAGCTGTTAAATGTTGTATGGAGCTTGAAACTGAAGGAAACTCTGGTGGGGTTTCCAGCATTATATATATATATATGCACACACAAAAAGATAATAAAGATTGGTGTTTTGTGCTTGAAGAAGCAAAGAACAAGCATGAGTTTGGTGGGGTTCAATGGCTTCTTTATGACTGATTAGTGGTGGGTTGGTAGAGCATGGTAGAGTAGACAAGAATGCTTAGAGGCATTTTGAGTAGAGTTTGATTCAAGTAAAGGCTTTGTTTGTATGGTGAGACATTTACATCATCATATTCATTCTTTGTTCTCATGCACTTTATATGTAGAGCGTAAATGCTGCACAAATATTCTCAATTGCTATGTGCATTTATTCCTTAACCCCTAGTTTGGATTGTACATGGGAAAGAAAATGAAAGTAAGGTAGAGGAAGAAAAATAAAAGAAAGAAAAGGAAAAAATATCTTTAGTTTGTATTGTAAAAAAATAATAAGGGAAAGTAAATGAAAGAAATTTACAAGTTGTTGTTTGGATTGGAGAAGTAAAGAAAAGAAAAAAGATAATTTTAGATGAAAAATTATATTATTATTCTTTTTATAAGATAACCATATAAAAAATTAAAAATAAATTAGTCTTTTTATGTATTTTTCTTTTCTTTTCCTTCATTTTACTCTAAATTAGAAAGATTGTAAAATCCTTCTCATTAAAAGAAATAAAGGGATTTTAGAATCCCTCCAAATCATTTATTGAATCTGAAAATGCAATCTAAACAGGGAGAGGGGTTCTCTAATCTCTCCCATTTCTTTACTTTCCTTTAAAAAAAACAATCCAAACAAGCTGTAAAAGATTGGCTGAAACTTTGCTTAGAGATGTGTTGTATGTACTAGGAAGACTGTAAGAGAAGATGAGAGATCACACTGGAAGTCTCTTTTCCTTTCTTATAAGCAAACTTGAAAAGGCTAGCTAGCTAGCTAGGCTCCTCAATAGGGAAGCTATATAGTTTATGATTAATGGCATTACTATGCATTGATTATTAAAGAGCATGGCCTGCAGATACATCCACTTTCTACATGGATTACCATCAGGGTAGAAAGGGGGTAGAGTAATGATCCCAAGCTCAAAATATACGTTTATACGGTGTGAGTAGTTAAGAGTGCACTTATATTTTAAGAGATGTTAAATATAATAATTTTTTAAAACTAGAAACTAGAAACTCGAAAAAATAGAAACACCCTCGTATCAATATAGCTTTGTTATTGGTCATCATTAATGGTATTACCACTTCATGGGACGCATTAAGTAGACACTTGTTAAAGTCCATCTGCACTTGCATGAATAGATTATTTTTGAAAGATTTTTATACTCACCTTATGATTTCAAAATTTGATACAGTATCTTTCAAAAGAGACATGGTTCAAATTTTTTGATTCCAAAAATATTAACTAATTTTAATTAATTTGAACTTAAGACGTGACAAAAAAAATCTAAAACTGGAACAAATCTCATTAAAATTATTGGTTTTAATTAAAAAAAAAATCATTATTAAAGAGGATCGAGCAAAATACATCCACTTTCTACATGGATTGTGATTAATGGCATTACTACTTCATGAGAAGCTTTAAGTGGACGCTTTTATTACTCATTAAAATTTTGGAATGAGAATGGGGGACCATTGGGGTTATTTTATTTGGAGCACCACCCAAGGACAAGTAAATTTTGCTTCAAGGAGCCTGGTTTGGAATGTTATAGTCATGATGATGAACCATATTTAATTTGACCATGAATTTTTTTTTTTTTAAATGACGGAAAACTTTCAAGAAACGTCTTTTAAGACTTTCATCAAATTTTAGAATATATAATTTTGCTTAGAGAAAACATAATTTAGGTTAATCGATCAAAAACAAAACTTATTAGGATGACTCAAAAAATTTAATTTTCTGACTAATTCAAAAAATTCAATGATAAACAAATTTTTATTCATACCCTACTAAGCTAACACCTTGAGGTTTACTTTGCATGTGAAAGTTATACACCACTAATTGTCAGTACTTTTCTCTTTATAATGTTGCACAAAAATTACCACCCACAAATTTCACTTCCGACTTACTACTTTCCATGTCTCTGTTATGGCATGTAATTCTATCAATAACCTCTATGTTTTTTTGTTCTTCAATATGATCAATTAGGTTAAAAACTTTAAGATCAAAGAAAACATAACAATTACTTAACAAAAAAATAAAAATAACAATGGTATGCATTTCTAAACTTTTATTGATTTTAATAAGTGTTGCAAGAAATAATACTTATTTGGTCGAAAGAAGTTAATTGTTCTATCTTATTTTATCATAATTGTATCAATATTTTATAAACATTAAATCTTGTTCATAGCGTCATGGACAAACTACTCCTTCCCCCAACTCCTCCAAAAAAAACACACACACACCCATACCTCTCCCGGGATTGTTGGGTCCTTGTGCACTCAATTTTTAAGCACGTTTGTTGAAATGTGCCTAATTATGTCTACCTTTATTGATGCACTCGTGGTAAACATAACGGCCTTAATCCGCGGGTAAGGTAACATAGCCCCACCCATTAGGCCATTAAGTATGATAAATACAAGAAAAGAGTATAGGGTGGTTAATCTATTATCGCAGGAAAGAAAAAAAAAGAGAGAGAGAAAGAGAGAAAAAAAAGAGAGGTATGGTTCTAAGAAGATTTTCCATTATTATACATATTTGTGAAAGCTTTGCTCAATCTTTTCGTCCTTTGGCTTACAACGAATGGAATGTAACTAACATCACAATTACTAATAAAGAAACATAGCATTTCATTCTAAAATCAATTAGTATTAGGTAAATCAGTCTAAAATTTTATATGCTAGTCATAGATTTATTTTTTATCTACATAAAATAAATAATTTTTCTAATTCTCCCTCTGTGTATGATCTTTTATTGACTAACTTAGCTACTTTAGTAAATTCTGATTTGTGGGAAATTAAGTAATAATGGAACAATAGTCTTGAAGTGGTATAGGAAAAATGTCTTTTAAATTTAGTTGTGTCAACGGTAAACAAAGTATCCCTGCGATTCACCTAGCCAAAAGAAAAAACAAAACAAAAAAGATGTCATTGTGATATCACAGATCTACTCTAAAATTATAAAACTCATAATGTAACGGCGTGACATACTTCAAGTTAATCAAAGATCAGACAATATTTAAGATTGAAGAGTATAAGTTTAAACTTGACATGTTTTACCACAACAAATTACTACCTGTTTACTTCACCCAATTTTTTAGGACAAGAGGAAGGTAGAAAAAACGATGATTCATTATTGTTTTCCAATTTTTGGATTAAGTTATGTGACAATTTTAAAAGCTATGGCTAGTGGGTTCGTCGGCCTAATAAATTTTTTTTGTTTTTTTTTTTTTGGTCGGCTTTGTCCAATTTATTCAAACTAATGAAAAGTAACGAGGACCACATTAAAGTGACATTAAAAAAAATATAAAGAAAAAAAAAGAAAGAGAAAGAGAAATATACTGGCCTCGATAACGGGCTGTTGTAGAATGATATTAGACAACTCAAAGCAAGGAGAAAGGAAAAAGTAGAAAAGGTCTTGGCTTCGACCGTTTCATTTTCCGAGAGCCAACGGGAGGGAAGCCAGATAAAGAGAAAGGCAACGCAGAGACTAATTCCAACTCAACTAATAGGGGTGAGTTAAACTATTAGAGGTAGATTTTTACTTGCTAACTTATTTATAAACGAATTATATCTTAAAACTTGCTATATTAGTCTTGTTTGTGTGTTTGAGTTTTGAGCATAGGACGTAGATGTGATCGAAGTAAGGTTAATTCTAACAGTTTCTTTATTTTTTTTCTTATGTGTACATAGTATTTAGAAGCACTTGTATTGTAAAATTCATTTGATTTATAAATGAATTCCATGAGGATTTGTATTTACAGATTAATTCTCTTGTTTAGAACTGTAAAATAATATTAAGTCAATTCAATCATTTATAAATAAAAATTGTATTTGCAACACATATGAAATTGAAATTAAAAAATATATATTTTACTCAAATACCTCTTTTTTATTTTATTAGAATTAGTAAAATTTAGGAATGATAAACAAGAACTTTTGAGTTATCTAATAAGCACTAGTATGAATTAAAAGCAAGGAAGACAAGAATAACAGTTGGCTCCAAGTTTGGCTAAAAATTGTTGATAAGACATGTAGTAATTATACAAATAAAAGGGCAATTACGAAGAATTTGCAAAGAAAATTGAAATGAATTGCTAAAATGGAACTTAAAGGAACTTCCAGTATGATTAAACCATGAAACAATTTTAACGGCGAATATTATATCAATCAAACGTGTATAATGATCATGCAATCAAAAAGAGGGAGAATTTAGCAACTCTACGTAAAAATAAACTCCACTTACCTCTTACATTTATTTTGAATCAACCTTCCTTCACGTTGGATATCATAAAATAATATTGAAAGAAAATATTATTCATGCCCTGACTTGTTGATCAATTTTTTTTTTTTTGTGTTTTGTTGAAAGAAGAAGGGTGAGAGAGAGGGTTTGGTCTATTTTTTTATTTTTTTATTTTTTATCTTTGTATTTGAGCTAAAGTTAAATTTAAGTATAAAGAAAAATCTAAAAGGTAATTTTGTCCTCAAAAGATAAGCAACTAACTTTAAAAAATGTGAATTTATAATTTTTATCTCTTGAGCAAGGATTTGGGTAAAATTTAAAAAAATTCAAGATTTGCAAATCATGAATTTATAATTTTTTGAAGTGCTGCTTTCAAACATAAAAAATTGAATTTGCCGAATTTATTTTTTCCAAACAGTTTGGTAGAAAATTTCGATCATTTCTCTACCTTTAAGGAACCCCTATTTCAGTTTTACTCCAACAATTTTCTTACATCTAATCAATCTCTTATTTCAAGGAATCCCTATTTTAGTTTCATTCCAATAACTTCCCTATTTCTTTTTTAGTGTCAAATGTGTTTGGGAATGGGTGTAGGAAATTGTTTCAGCATCTCCATATGCTGAAATTGGGATGTATGGATTTTTTATATGTAGAGATAGGTCTAAAAAGTTGTTAAGAGGCCAATTTCCCTAATAGCTTCTTTACATGTGGGGTAAAAAGGGAATAGAAAATGTGTTAAAAATGACCTAACAAGGTACTATTCTCTTGTTTTACATCATTTGAAAGAGATGTTATTAGCGGGTAAAGATCCTCTCTATCATGGTTTCTCTCATTTTTTCAATGAGAAAATTGAAGGATCAATAAAGGAGAGGATCCAAATCCAATATTCACTAATCCATTCAAATTTCATCCAATAAGGAGTCCTTGCTATGATATGGGATGAATTTGATAACACAAGACAGAGCCAGAGTAAAGTCACAAGTTTCTGCGAGCAAATCAGCATTATAAGATAAGTAAATACCCGCATTAGTCCTTAATGTTTTGTCATTAGAACACTTTGGACTCTAATTTTTAAAAATAAACATTTTAGTCTTTAAAATTAATTTAGTAAAACATCATTAATCCCAATAGTAAAATTCATCTATTTTTTGACGACTTCATTACATGACAATTATAATTTATCATAATTTTGGACAAACCCGTACTAACCACCTGATAAAACCGCCAGAAATATACAAATTTTACTATTGAAATTAATGTTGTTCTACTAAATTAATTAAAGACTAAAAGATTCATTTTAAAGATCAAATACCAAAGTATCCCAACCGCAAAACATCAAAGACTAATTGGAAAATTTACTCTTATCAAATTTAACGAGAATATCACACGGGAAATCCATTTGAACATGCTTCCATTACGTAGGAAGTCATCAAAATGCTTGATTATAATGCATTTTTTATATTTTCATATCAGAAAGCTGCATAACATTTCAGATATGAAAATATAAAGACAAGCAATGCTAGTCAGTTCGTAAAAAACGCACAAAAAATGGCTAATTCTCCTCAAACCTTACTTAAATGATGTAAACAACTAATTCTTCATACAGCTGCATTATCCAAAGTGAAATACATGATACATTGAGTCCATATCAAATGTACAGTACAATTGACTAGGTTCTCCCGACCGGTTCAAGGGCTTCGACAGTGACCACGCTATTTCCCCTGATGACCTGCATAGGAAGACAACCTTAATTCACTGACAAAAGACTAATCACCTTTTTTCTATTCTTATCAAATACAAAAGGCCGACTTTGTGAAAATAATAGACACAGAAAATTCCGAATCAGCAAAAAAGAATGAAAAACCAACACTTACCACCATGCCTATGTCAGTTTTCTCATTGCCATTCACTTCCACAGTGTTGTCCACCACCAGATTCATAAACTGATCGAAACCACGTAGTGTTCCAACCACCATCCGGTTAGCATTCAATTTGACTGCACATAAAACACCAGATTAAATACACACACCTACAGAATCATGTGGGATAATATCACAAAATGGACTGCTGACATGCAACCTATGGTTCAACACAACCGTTAGATGACCAAAACAAGAATGTCCTGAAACTACAGATGTCATGCAGAATGAAAGTCTAATGCCCTTTTATCTTATGGCTATTCTATGCATAACTAACAGGTAACAGTTGTTGAAATTGTGCCACTAAATTATAAGTTTAAGCTTATAATGAGAATTTTGCCATATACTACTGTATTATACTATTTGTAAGTGATCTACCAGCTTTTAATATAATTCTCTGCAGAAAAGGAGGTGGATTCCCACCGTAAAGTGGCTTCATCAGCCACTTTCACATCCTAGCATTTAAATTACTTCCTAAAATGAACCAACAAGATCAAAAGTATGATTTGCACGGACAATTTCTATACAAAAACTGCCATCATCACTTGATGCAATTCAATATCCTCTGAGAAAAGCATGAAAAAGGGGACTCCTGTTTTAACTAACTTTTTAGTAGAATATGATTTTAAAGTGTACAAAAACTAGAAGTAATTAAATTATCTATCAGGCCGTGAACAAGATTCAATAGGCAAACGAATCTACTATCTGTTTTACGTCAAGCAAACGTGTAGTAACGAGAGCAGAAATAGAGTGCCTCTCTAACCTAAAATGTAATTCCATGTGATGAAGGTCAGATTCTCAAACTATCTCGAGAGATGAATGCACATTAACGTCCAGAGCTAAACTGTAACATACAACATCTTCTAACAATTTATGTGGTATATTTTATGAAACACTAATGCATTCAAGTATGAATATGTTGACATGGTAATTATCAGGTAACGAGGGTAAGCGAATGACAAGGGAAGAGAAAGAGGAAAAGCTATCAAAATGATCATAATTTCAGATCAACAATTTATTGACCAAATTTATCATTTGCTTATAAAGGATGAAGAACCAATTTACACTTGCTGAGGTTGTAAATCAGTTTGTGATTATCATCGTTGGTCATGCATACTACATCTCATGGGTAAACTTCACCCCACCGTGATCAGATTGATGAAATGTTTTGATTGCATTTTAATTATTTCTTTTTCTCTTTGCTTTTTCCTAATCAATTTTCGCAAACAACGCTATGCTTGTCAAACCCTCAATTATCAAAACAAACCCATCAAAAGAAAACACTCAAAAAGGCATGTTTCAAAATATACAACTAGTAGTTACAAAATCAAACTTGAGATAAACCAATACACATTTTCACTTTCTTTTCTCCTTCTACCAAAGGCAGTATAAGTCACATCCCATAACATACTACAGTAACGGTCACAAAATTTTTATCAACACCATTGAAGAAGAAAGAAGAATTGGACAAAACCATAGCATCAAGACAATGCTAGACTCTGTGCAAGGTAACCGATGACCACCCAGAAATTACAAAATGCACCACCCGCAACTCGTAGTACCAAGGGCGGAGCTAGAATTTTAAAATTAGGGGTCCAAGATTCAAAAATGAACATTCATGATAAGGGGAAAAAAAAAGGGGGACCATTAACTTATTTTTAACGATACTACATAGATTTTTTTAACAATATTAACTTTTTTTTTAACGATATTGCATAGACTTTAAAAAAAAAAAATTAGGGGTCCGGGGCCGACCCTGCTTTGTACTATTTTCATCATTACTTACTTTATCTAAACCTTTTGCTATTACACCTGGTGTAGCTTAGTCTTACTCATTTCAATTTATAACGGCATTACAATAATTCCCACTTAATTTTACATGTTTGCTTCTTATGGTTTCTTGGCAGCTAAAATGAGATAATCAAAGGAAAATTCTTCCCTAAACCTCGGTCCATGCCCGGACTTGTGGTCTGAGCCAATCATTTTTTTCCACACAAAATATGCATTAATCGAAACAATAAATTTTAAAAAGATGATAAGAAAAGGCAAGGTGCATCTCAATACTTACTCTGTAGCTTCTTGTCCATGTACCTATAACCAAAAAAATAAAAAAATAAAAAAATAAATTACAAGTCCATATAGAACAACTAAAAGATAAATTTTTTTTTAAAAATAAACTACAGAACGCGAAAGAGGAACTCACTTCTTGAGATCTGGAGGCTGGCCGGATCTGCTCATTGTGAATATCTAGAGAGAGAAAGCTTCACACGTAGAGAGAGAGAGAGATATTTCTAAAACCCTAGAAAAGTGAGGAGAGGAGAGGGTGTTCATCATAAATGGGTTATTTGGGCTTGGAACAAATGGGCCTACTCATACATTGTTGACTTATAGTTTCTGGACATGGCCCAAGTAAATTTATCGACCGTTACTTAGACCAGGTCCGCTTGGTTTGAGGATTGTGTATTTATTTAATTTTGGAAACAGAAAAAAGAATTAATAAGGGTTCGTTTGGATTCAGGAGGGAAAAGATTAGAGAATCATATGAGGAAAAAAAATTGAAGATTATTTTTGTTTGGATTGTATAAAGTTATTAAGAAAATGATCATAAGATTGTTCGTTTGGATTTAAAACAAAAGTTACTCCATATATTATTTGACGTAAAACAGATAGTGGATTTGTTTTTATCTTTTGTTAAATCTTTTTCATGGCTCGATAGAAGGAAATGAAAATAAGGAATTTTCTAAATAAATTGACATATTTACCCTTTAGTGAACCAAAAATTCAAATAAAAAAAGAAAAGAAAAGAAAAAAAAAAGAAACTTTAGGGCATAATAAGTATTTAAGGAATTGTTATAATTATTTGCTTTCTTTTGACTCCAAATTGAGGAGATTAAAATTTGAGGTTTAGGAGAGATTATGTCAATTCCTCATATACCATTCTTCTATTAATTCTCTCAAACCAAATAAGAAAAGGGATTCTTTAATCTCTCTCGAACCAATCATTTCCTCCCAATTTCCCTAATCCAAGCATTGTGTACATCAACTCGCTATTCCAACTTAATTATCAACAACATGTTTAATGACAATGATATATAAACAAAATGAAATCTAACAAAGTTTAGTTTTTAAGGATGATATGACAAAGTGTGAGGTTCTTTCAAAATCCGTGAGTCCCATCACACAAATCCACACTTTTTTGAGTATATATATAAATAAAAGGTGAAATTAAACGTAAGTAATTTGCAAAGTAGGCACTCTATTGGTGTTAGAATAAAGGAAATACTCTTAAAAGATAAACTAAATTTGAGACGAACACTTTTGAAAACTAGTTTTGTAAACAAGTTAAATAGAATATTTTTTTGAACTTTGTTTATTTGTCGTAAAATAACTTGTTTGTGTAAAATATTTTTCTGGATTTTGTTTGTTCATCGTAAAATAACTTACTGAGAGAAAATATTTTTCTGTAAAATAGAATATTGAAAAATATTTTCTGGTGTTTGGATATACAATGAAAAATATTTTTCAACATTAGATTTTATAAAAAAATATACACATAATATATATGTTAACCGTGAGGGTCGGGGTCGGGGTCGGGGTCGGGGTCGGGGTCGGGGGTGGGGGTAGAGGGTAGGGGGTGAGACCGTGAGGGGTGGGAGGGTAGGGGATAGTGTAGGGGGTAGGGGTGGATGAGTTCGAGAAAATATTTTATTCTCCCAAATGACATGAAAATATTTTATCAAATTTTGTACTATCCGTAATATTTGACTGTAAAATATTTTCTAGTTGATCAATTTTTTGGTGTTATCAAACACTAAAAAATTAAACAAAAATAATCACCATTTTTTACTGAAAAATATTTTCTAATTAACTACTTTTTCAGTATTACCAAATACTAAAAATTTGAAAAGATATTTTTCAGGCAAACAAACGGAGCCAGAATTTGTTTTCTAAGTACAAAACAACTTGTTCACTAAATGTTTTTTTTTTATTTCTTTTTTGTACAATCTAGTTTACCAATTGTTGTACAATTATACGAATCTTGTGGACCACTATAGCACCCCTTAAACTATTCGCAGTCTAGTAAGCCTTTTTTTTTTGTAACTTTAGCCATTTCTATTCTAATACCACCTAAAATGGATTTTATTATCCAAACCATATTTGTCCCTTTGCGTTCTTAATTATTAAGTCCACTTTGCATATTATATGTCATTCCATTTATAAAACTTACTAGAATTTCTGTATATTCGTTAGAAGTCTCAAATGAGTTACCAATGTAATAATTTTTTAGGTTAATTTCATTAAGTATTCATGCCTTTTACTTCCCAAGACACTTTCAACCATATCCTTTATTTTAACCGCTCGTTATTCATTGACCAAAAGTCAAAATTAACAGAGTTATAATTCTATTAAAAATTCATGTGCAGTTACTATTATACCCTTTATTTTTTTTTCTTTTTCCCTTTGCCTTCTTGAACCCTCTCCAATCTTTCTCTCTCACACACCTACCACCTACCACATTGTACATCATACAACCTTCTTATTTTCTTTTTCCATGTTCTCTTATTCTTTTCCCGCTTTCTGCTCTTCTTTCTTCTCATATACTATCACAATTAATCATATACCCCACACATACTAACATGGCACGAACACACCCTAACACAAAACCAAAAGTTGGTACACATTAACACACACAAAGTTGTTGCCTTGATTATATATATATGAGCCAGGCACCGGAGTCAATGTAGGCACCCGATGCCTGGCCCCACCTTTGACAATGATACAATTAATAACCAAAAGTTTAAGGCATTCATTTATACATAAAATATTTTTTAATTTATACACATTATAACAATTATAAAAATATAAACACCAAAACATATACAGAATTTTCAAAATATGACTCTCATTGTATAATAATTACATAACATATAAAAGAGAGAAAAATAAATAACTGTAAACTTATTTTGTAGCTAATTAAGTCACACGACTCTAATAATGACATAACATATAAGAGAGAGAAAAATAAATGACTATGAACCTCTTTTGTAGGTCATTAGACTCACAAGTCACAACACAAATTCAGACAGAAACATACACACACACATACATATATAACTATATATATATATATAACTATATATATATATATAGTTAGATAGATAATAGAAGAGGTGAAAAAAATGGAACCTTGACTTGGTATGTATTTTCAGCTGGCTTTTTTTTGCTTAGAAAGGAAGAGAGCTTGAAAAATGAGCATGGTAAAAATTGAAATCGGGCTTAATGGAGAATTGAAGATGCTAGACTTGACTTGCAAACTTGGTATGTGTTTTCTCTGTTTGGCAGCTTGAGAATGGTGGAATCGGGCTTAACGTAGAAAGCTTAAGAAAGGGAAAGTGCAACTAGTTTTTTTTTTTTTAATGTCAATTTACTAAAAATACATAGGCACAGGCCTACGCTTAGGCCCATGTACCTCCTCCCTTGTATAAATATATATCATGTACATATACATATAAATATATATAGACACATTAACACACAAGCAATAGACAGATTTATTTTTATATATATTTTCATGTTGGTGTGTATTGTGTGTGGGTAGGTAGGTGAGTGGTGTTTGTGTGTGTTATGTGGTGTTCGAAGTGGGTATGTGTGGGGTGTGGGTGGGTTTGAGTTGTGTGCTATATGATTGGGTGTATGGTAGATGTGTGTGCGATAGAGAGATTAGAAAGGGATGAAGAAAATGGGAAAAAAGAAACAAAAAAAAAAAAAAAAAAGTTAATACGTATAAAAGTAATTGCACTCGATTTTTTAATAGAATTATAACTCAGTTAACTTTGACTTTGGCCCAGAGATAATAAGTGGTTAAAATAAAAATATATGTTTTTTTTTTTTATCTCTAAAGGTAAATGACAGGGATACTTAGTGGAATTAGCCCAATTTATTTTGTTCCTTAGTATATATGTGCCCCAAAGGATTATAACTCTGGAATGAGCATTAATCAATAAGTTCAAAATTATAGTTAAAACATTATCCCACCTTGTCTCATAATCAAGAATTAAAGTGATAATACAACTTTTTGTTCTTCTCATTCGCTAGTTCCAATTTGTAGAAATAAAAATAGAACATCATTCCAAAAGCACATAATTTGATAATGGAAAATAAATTGTTTTGATAAAAAAATTCATCATAATAAATAATATTGCTTACCATCTACCAGCAACTCTAAAGATCTATATATAATCCCATCATAAAAACTAATTGCTAAATAAGTATTCCAAGCAATTACTTCCCTAAGGTTGTTATTCAAGTGGAAATCTCATCCAATATCCAAAATTCCTTAGTTCATAGAAAAAAATAAGGTAACATATTAGATAGCAAAAACTTTCAAAGTTAACAACGTTCATCTAAACAGGAATTTGAACATACTACCTAATTTATCCAAATTACTCATTTATGATTTTGTAGCCATTGGAATGGGTTAGTTTTGTTCTTTTTGTAATTTTATTTGATTAGGTAGCTATTGGTGTGAAGCCCTGAACATGATCTATATGCGTAATTATGAGTTTATTTGGTTTTCTCGTGCAAATTATGTGTTAATTAACTTTTATGTACGAAGTTATGTATTTATTTATTTTAATAAATAATAAATGTGCATTCAAATTATATTCTTTAAGACTTTTAAATAAAATTTCATTTTAAAGAATTTTACATTAGATTGAGTCCGAACTTAAAAATTTTCCATTTTATTTTTCGAGTTTAGTATTTTTTTTCCTTGTTACATGTCATCTATATATATATTATTCGTTCACAAAAATATTGAACATAACTTATCGGGTGTATGATTTACAAAAATGTTTTAGTCTCATATGAATAGTATTTTTAATGTTGCATTTTGGGCCAAATAAGCTTTCTTGCATTTTTCTTTAAGCTAACTAAGCCCAAAACCTATCTTTTTTACCCAAACCCAAGCCCAATTCTTCAACCCAACCCATATATATATATATATATATATATTATACACCTTATTTACATGAAATAGCAAACAAAAGAAGAAAAAAAAGGGTCATTTTTGGCCAAGCAAAGAAAAAATCGGGAATGAAAAAAATCAACCAAGGGTTTCAACTTTGATTCATTCCAAGCCATTCTAATATGATTTCTAGCCATCCAAGCCTTCTACCTAGCATTTCCAAGTTGTTTCGGTGAGGGTTTTCACAAAAAAAATCATATTTGCTTGATTCAAGTTTATGTTCAAAAATGTTTATAAGGTATATGCTTATTAGAAAGCTTAATATTGCTATATTTAGTGTTCATATGATTAGTAGAGTAGACTTTTAAAGTTATTTCATGTGTTTAGCTTTAGATTTCAAGAGTTGAGTTAAAGAAGATGATGAATAGTACTATTCATGTGAATAATGTATTCTTGCTTCTTTGCTTGTTTTAATGTTAAATAAAGTGTTTATAAGAGTAGTAGAACACACTTTTAAGGTTATTTCATGTGTTGGTGTTGTATATGTATGAAATAATTTTAATAAAGTTTAGAAATGATACTATTCACGCAGACCCTTAAAATCTTGCTCCAAATCTTAATCTAATGCTAGATATATGTTCTAGGGTTGCTAAAACGGCCCCACGTTAAAATTTATCAAATTTTGGTAATGTTGAATTTTATGACCCCTTGTGTACGCATGAAAGAGTTAGTATAAATAGAGCCTTTATAACTAGTTTGATGGTTGGTTTAGATGCTATAAATGTGGTAGAGATTAGATATGCGTTTAAATTGGCTAAACCTTGTTGATAGCTAGGTATGGTTAGTTTGAACTTAAAGGGGAAAATATAGTTTACAGCTTATATTCTTAGTTTAAGACTTGCATTTGTGCCATAGTTGTTGTAGAGACTAGAATTACATGTTAGATGGCTAAAATGAAGTGAACTTGGTGTGTGTGTGTATAAGAACCAAAGGGCCGAGTTTGTGTACTTGTGTGTAAAAGATGTTTTATGTGTTTCCTTGTGTATAAAAGTGTTTTGGTTGTTAAATAAGTAGTATGACTTAGTTGTATAAATTATTTGCTTTGCTTATGTGTTTAGTTACTTTGTAGTTAGTTATTAAATTGAGTTAATGTGAAATTGGCTAAAATTAAAAAGGAGCTTTTGAAATAAAGTTTGGTTGTTTGTTAAGATTTTGATTGGATTAGATTGGTTAGGTGTTTTTAAGTGATTGTCTAAATTATGGCAATATTCGGAGAAGTTTTTGTGAATTAAAATGTGAAAATGGTTAAATTTCAAAAAAGGGTTTTACGTAAACGATAATCTAGGTGCAATTGGATACTAGTTTGGGTATCTTCTAGGCGGGAAAACACTTTTGGTGCTATTGTGACATTGATTTGAGGGGCGGTTTGGGTAGCTGTAGTTCAAAGTGACCTCGGGGCCTTCCCGAACTTTTGTGTCAAAAGTGGATTTTTAAAGCTTGAGTAGGTATCTTTTGGTGTCCTTAGAGATGTAGGATAGTTAATTTGTGGGAATTGTGATTTGTGTTCCATTCGGACAAAAAATTGAATTGGTAGACAAAGGGGAAAAGTGTTAAAGTTGGATTAAATGCTAGTAATTGACCCTTATATGGTTGGTTAAGTGTTAAAAAAAGGTTTGGTTAGATTGCTCATTCAATTGATGAAGTTTTGTGAAATAGGTTGCTTAGTTACTTTGTTATAATAAGGTTGAATCTTGTTATATTATTGTATTGCTACATTCTTTGTTAATTGTATTGTACGTGTTTTCCTTGTATTGCTATAGTCTTTTAAAGTAGTTGGAATGCTAATTATGTTACTTGAGACTTTAGCTTGTTGCTAAATAAATGGTTAGCTTAAAGAGAATATGAATAGTTTAAGTGTAAGTATGTAAGATTGTATTAAGTGCTTGTTGGTTGTCATTGTATGATTGAAAGTCTAAATTACTAACTTGAAGTTGGGATGAGATAATAAGCTAAATGCTAATGAGTTGGATTGTCTATACGTGATAAGAGTTATGTTATAATTTTAGTTGCAAATGCTTTGAGTATAAATGTTGTCAAGAAGTGTCCTTGTGAAGCTAGGTTGCTTGGTATTATAAGTTATTTGCTAAAGTGTTATACTTATATGAACAAACTAAGGATTTGCACTTCCGAGCTAATTCCAGGAAGGTTTGAGTAAATCTAGCTTTTCTTTTGCATACGTAGCCTGAGGTGAGGGATTCATTTTGCTTGACATCGTAACTAACTTATTGCTTTATATTGTTATGAATATTATGGGGCTAATAAGTATTAGAGTTTTTTTGTTGGGTAAAATATATTTTAAAGTTATATTGATTGAATTGCTTATTAATTGTTTCATATGTGTAAGGAAAACCTATTTTGTTGTCCTCATTTCGTGTTTATCAGTTGTGTGCTTATCGTATTGTGTGATTATATTTGTTAATTGCTTGCGTGTGTTATCGTATTGTTTCGATGGTTACACACCCTCATCGTCGCGGCAGATGCGATGGCCTTGTTGAGCGGCATCAGGCTTGCCAGTATTAGTTGCCTTAGCTCCGTTTGCTATTCCCTTACTCGCCTGGTTCGGAGATCGCCAAGGGGGGTTGGGTCGTAGGTATTGGGTATATCCGGAATACCCATTAGTGTTTAGGATGCCGGCATATCGAGATCGTGGTTCGTGGTTCATGGATCGTGGGTTATGGTTCGTGGTTCGAGAACTAGAATAATAAGGGTTATCGATCGTATCCTTTTCAAATGTGTGGTATCTTAATGTTTATTTGATGTTTTATTTGATTAATTGCTATACTTGTATTTAACTGTTACATTGCACGAAAAGATTTTCGAAAACCTTGGTTAACTGTTCCCTCCCTCACTGAGTATGCATGTATTGTATGCTCACCCCTCCTTTTTAAAATTTTACAGGTGAAGAAGTAACTGGATTCCTAGAGGAAGTTTGGAGGCTTCATTGCTTGCTTGTAGCAGTGGATGAGTGTTTTATGTGTTACGATATAAAGTATATTGATAATACAAAGTTGTATGTATTTGTGTTGTCTGAAGGATTATAATATGAGTTAAAAGATTTGTATAATTAGATAGTTGTAGAGGACATGTAATAATTGAATGTTTTACTTTATTGCTTAAGTTTAACTTGCATGCTTGTGTGAGATTCAAGGGAAGATGATTGATGACTTAAATTATAAGAAAGTTAGATAGATAAGATTAGAGTGGTAAGATAAGCGGTTTTAAAATACAAAATTTCAATAGCCTTGACAATGCATGCTTGTATGCCTTATTTTATCTTGGTTGTAAGGCTCGAATGACCTTAGGTTGGAGGAGGATGTGATATTGAAGGATAGGATTTGTTATGAATGCTGGTAATTGTCTTTGTGGCCAATTCTTCGGTGTACAGGTAACTGGATAGTCCTATAAATAGGGGAGACTCCGTCCGGTTTTTCTCGTTTTTTATGACCTCAGGATTTGGATCAGGGTTCTGGTCTCGTGAGGGATTGGGGTGTTACAATTGGTATCGTAAAATGGGTAGGGAATGAAATAACATTTCCAGCTCTATTTTAATTTCATGCTTGGTATGAAGTAATGAAATTGAGAATCTCATTCCCCTAGGTAATAAGAATATGGTGTTGGCCTTATGCCTAAACATATGATTTTGACGATAATAAATGAAGAGACATTGGATTTATCAATTGTGATTGCATTTATATGTTTATATGATTAAACTCACACTTACGACTCATGAGATTAAAATATGCATATCAAGTTGAGCCATATATTAGAATTAAGTGAATAACTTGCATAAAGAAGAGAATTGTATTGATCAAATGAAATGCAAGTATTAATAATTGAATTTACCAAGTGTGTGAAATCAAATATGTCTATATTCTTAAATACTCACTTATTGGTTTTTGTGCATTAAATATAATATATATATATATATATATATATATATATATATATATATATATCAATTTAAGCCAAATTGTATTTAACTATTTTGGCTTGTGTGGATTATCTTGTACTAAAGATATTGTGAGCCAAAATATGTTGTGAATGCTTGGTGTTGAAAGAGGAAGAGAATCTGACATAAAAGAGGAAAGTGTAATTGATTATAGAAGAGTTACAAGATTGAGAAGATGCAAAAATATATTGGCCATTGAGAAGAATTGAAGAATGCAATTATATTGCTTACCACAAGCATGAAAAAATAAAGTCTTGAAGAGTTGAAGAAGTGAAGATCTTGAAAATTAAGACTTGAAAACATGAAGACGAAGTGGTGTTATCAGAATGAAGACATGGCGACATAAGGGGTAGCGGTTTGAAATATCGTTTGTCTTAGATTTGCATTTGTGTGGCATAAGCTTTTTGTAATCTTTAAAAATGGTCTTTAATCTTTCCTCAAGAGTTTCAAAAATATTTAAAAGGTGAAATGGGTTAAAACATCTTTTGAAGAAGTGTCCTTAAAATGTTCAAATGATTTATCTTGAAAAGATTGATTTTCAGTTGAAATTTTTTGTTAAACTCTTGAAGTTGCAAAAATCGATTTTATTCTTTCATCAAGAGTTTACAAAATATTTTGAGATGTTAAAAATGTTGAAAACTCTTTTGAAAAAGTGTACTTAAGGTGCCAAAATGGCATATTCTGGAAAAGGTGGAAGAACAAAGCTGGTTGAGTTTCTCTTCCGACCTACTCTTCCAACTTCAAGCCAATCGACTGACTTGCGAGTTGCTCTTCCGATTTGCTCGATCGACATTGTGTTGATTTTGAAAAATTAGTCATTTTTTAAGGTTGAAAGCTTACCTATTTATACCAAATCTTACTCATTTCATCCAAGACCACTTTCACACCATTTTCATTGATACTAAGCTTATATTTTTATCAAAAATATCAAAATACTCCAAGCTTCAGCTTATACTTGCAAATCTTTGAGCATTCAAGAGCTACACTTGTATTATTCAACTCATTGAGGAGTTATCTCTTTGTACTCATATCTTTACACATTTATCTTTGTTGTTTGCACTCTTGTGCTATACCTTTGAGAGATTTATTGTATAGAGAGTGTGGATATATCCTTTGTGGACTCAAAGGTTGAGGTTGTAGTAGGTTTGAGCTTCACATATATTTGAATAAGCTTGCATCTCTTGTGGACTCAAGAGAGGTTATAGTTACTTTGTGTTTCATCAACTTTTGAAGAAGTATCTCTAGTGGAGTTTGTAAAAATCTAAGGGGGAGAAGACCTTAGGTGGTGGATGTAGATTAGTTAACCACCTAAAAATCTTTGCGTTTGATTTTTCTATCCCTACTCTTTTTACTTTCAAGTTTATTGTGTTGATTGTTGAACTCATAAATATTACATATAGTGCACATAAGGTATTTGATATATTGTCAATGAGAAAATTATTTCAAGCATTCATTACTTAAGCTATACCATAGCTTTGCCTTGCTTATTAGGTGTTTGATAAATTGTCTAAGTAAAGTTCATCTTAATATTCATCTTATATTAATAAGCTTTATAATTGTGCTTAAATTTTTAAAGTAGTGATTTGTTTCCTTAAGCTTGATTCACCCCTTTTCTTAGGCTCATTTGGACTAACATATGAGAATTTCCAATCCAGACAAAATTCATAGGATTAGTCCATTCCAATGTTATTGAAAATGAACTCATTTGTCAAATGTTCAAAATGTCATTTCAAAATATAACATGTATGTAATACAAAAGTCAATCCTTATTATTATTATTATGATCATCATCATCATCATCATCATTATCATTATCATCATCATCATCATCATTATTATTATTATTATTATTATTATTATAGAATAGCTTTTTATTATTATATACAATATTCTTATTCTTATTCTCATTGTTATTATTATGACCAAAATGCCTTTTCAAAACATGACGTGGATATAATAGGGCAGTCCTTATTATTATTATTTATGAATATTATGTGAAGCCCCGCACACACTTATACATTTACTTATATGAAACCATAAGTATTTAACGTGCACTCATATTTTCTTATTTGCATTCATGAGTTCCTAAGTGTATTTACCTCGTTTTATGTGTATTTGCATCGTTTAACGTGCATTTGAGTCCCATTATGTGCATTTGGATATTTTATATGTCGTAGGAAATTAGTTAAACATTATTGAGTCAAGACTAGCTAACTAACAATTGCATTTGAACTAGAATGACAAGCTTGTAAATATGTCTTTAGTTAGAAGGGCCACTTAGTCATTGTAGCCTTTAGATATTTTCCTACAACTAAACACTATTGAAAGCTAGGCAAAAACACACACAACACACACAAAACACACGACACACACACACACTCAGATTTTCAACCAAGAGGAAGAAAGAAAAGAAGAAGGAGAAGAAGAAGGAAGAGAAGGGAGAAGATCCAAGTCATCTCTAAGCATTTTCAACTTATCTTCTTGTACCTACAAGCATTCCTATCATCATTTCTTGCATCCATTTACTTCTAACTCAAGATCTAAGGTGAGAGAAGGTTTTTAAAAGCTTTGCAAAGGTCATACAAAGTATGTTTATGTTTTATATGAGCTTAGTAAGCATGAATCCTAGCTTGCACTTGTAAATTTGAAGTGTTGAGTTGAAATTGCAAAACTAGGGTTCCAAGACTTTGATGATATGTGGTCTATTGTTTATACTTGCCTTTGTATGTTAGCTTTATGGGTAAATTTGAGTATTACATTTGGATTGAAGTAAGAAAGCAAATGATGCAGCTTAAGTGTCAAGTCTTGAACTTTAACCTCATTGAAGTAGTTACCTTGCTAGTTGTGTGCTTTAATGGATTTCATGATGGAAGAGCCTTTGTAACGCCCCGATCCCTCACGAGACCGGAGGATCTAATGACCATGCTATTCTCAACCCAATACCAAGCCCGGTCACAAAATTTTTCCTAATGGTTAAGTTCGGACTCGACACACGGACAGAGTCTCCCCTGTACCGTGGACATTCTGAAAACCTGTAAACACTCAATAAAGCCACAACATAACAAGACATTCATTTATAACTAAAGATCTTAGCTTTAAGGCCATCCGAGCCTTAAGACATACAAACAGTTTAGATACAGACAAGCATGCATTCATAACTTAACTCTTTAGAAAACCGCTTATCATGCCACTCCATGATAGCTTTTAAGTATTCTTAGAAATTGAAAACAACCAGTCATTCACTCCCAAGCATGCGAAGCAGCTAATAGCATAAATATAAGTTATTACATGCCATGGTTCTAAATCTACCACTACAACATCTATCCCTCAATTTGCAAACTATATAATATACACATATCACTTAGGTTACAAAATAGAACATAAAGTAAAGAAAACAAGTCCTACTCTCATCAACAAGAACATAGTCCACCTCAAGCAACTAGACACAGCAACTAATGCAACTCCTCCAACTGCGCCACCTGAAACATGTTAGCGAGGTATGAGCAACCACTGTTGCCCAGTGAGGGATAAGGTCCCGGGGTGTACAATGCGACAAGTAATACAGTTAACAACAATAACAATTGAGCAAATCAAGAAACAATGATAGCTTAAATAACCACAATTTTGAAAGGATACATTTCTCATAACCCCTATACACCAATCTTCACTGGTCTTCATTCACGATCCACAAACCACGATCACGATCACGATAAACCGGCATAACCCCAAACACTCCAGTGGGTGTACTCCGGATGTACCCCGATAATCTTACGACCCAACATTCTCTGGCAATCTCCGGACCAGGCGAATGAGGGACTAGGGCACGGAGTTTGAATATCCACCGGCAAGCCCTCTGCCGCCCAGTCGATATTCAACACATCCGCCCCTGACACTATGGTTGCGCAACCACTATGCAATGCACTTAACAATGGCAAGTTAATAGCAATAATATAAGCATTAACACATAGGAGGATCAACAAAGTAGGTTGACCTCGAGGCAGTTAGAATAGAAGCAATTATATAAGCTAATAAGCAGTTTTACAAAGGGACATTTACAAAATAAGCATAGAATCATACCAAAAGCTCCAAATCAACTTGAAACCACATATAAACACTCAAGAAGTCATGCCATGGGTTTAGAAGTGTGAGTCAACCGAAATTACACCTAAACCCCTTTATTTTTCAAACTATTTCTCTTCCAAACCAAGGTTAATGATTCCATTTTCAAGGGAAACTCTCCCAACCTTCTAACTAACCCTCAAGGTACCCTCTCAACCTTCTAACTCATTCAAACGCTCGCGATTACCCCGAAAGCCCCAAATTCCCTCTTATGGCTTTAAACTACACATACCTTATCCGGGCTTCAAACAAGGGTTATCAAAGCTTCTATAGCACCTAGGTAGCCTAAGAATACTAGAAGTGAAGCCCGAATCCACCCGGATTCGCATGAACCCCGAAACTCCTTTGTTAAAGTCGGCTATTTCACGTTTTATGCGATTCTAGAGAAATTCAAGTGCACGGGGCTATTAGACTACCTTCATTAGCACCTAAGGCATCTATTAGGAGTGTTGAATCAAGCTAATACGTGCAATTACACAAAACCCTAGAAAAACGTCACTATTCACCTCATAAATTCAAATGTCGATTCCAACCGTTTAAAACACGAACTAATAGCTCAAATGTGTTCTCTAGCACTTATATACAAAGTATAATAGCATAGATAAGCTTTGCAATAGCATTTGATAACATTTTCAACAAATCAAGAAAAATGTAACATTTTAGATATGCATAAAAAGTCATGAAAACCCTCACCAATTGCGCGTAGGAACTCTCGGGAGGCTAGCAAACACCCTAAACTACTTGCTCCTAGCTTGGCTTGGCTTGGCTTGAAGATTTGATGAGCAAAATCCTCTCATTCTCCTCCTACACTATTCTCGGATTTGCTACAGTGATTTTTCAGCATTTGCTCTTCTTTTTTTTTTTATGAGCTAAATGGTCATGTGTTGAGTAGATATACTAAATGGCTAAGTTGGGTGATTAAATGGGTTACTAAAATGAGCGTTGTTTACTTTAAAACGAGCCTAAGGTGTGAAACATAGGCTAGCTAATTAAATCTCTAAGTTATGTTACGTAACACTATTCATTGAACTACGAAAATCATTTTCTAAACGAGCGCTCCTATCGCTTCTAGTTCAATTGCACATTTTTCTCACTCCTTTAACAATTAATATGATTTAATAAAAATGTTAATTCACTAATAGAATGTAGTTTGAAAACGGAGTGAATAGTAGCTACAGAAGTCAGTTAGTAAAGTACAAAAGTAAATGCGCAAACAAGGCATGCAACAGTAATTGAATGCATGGCTAAATCTCGGGCGTCACAGCCTTTGGATGATGTTATAGCATGCTAGGTTATGGTTTTGGAGGTATGATTGTAGGGGAATTTGTGTTTGGTGATTTGGCTAGGAGTTGGCTTTAAGTGGCATAGCAAAAAGAGACAAGAAAAAGAAATTCGTGACTTTTGCTGAAGGATCCGATTGACCGGATCCAAGTCTAGTCGACCGGATTAGTCGTCTGGATGCTCACTACCCCTTATCCTTACGAGTGGATCCGGACGACCTACTCAATCGGATGATTGACAAATTTGTGCAATATTTTTCTAAAGACCATATCTCGGCCAATTCAACTCCGAATTGAGTTCTGTTTGATTCTAAAGTTATCTACACTCGATAAGGTTTAATTTTATACCAAAAACAGAGTATTTGGAATTTAGAAAGATAGGTAATTGATTTGACAAATTTAGGTCATTGTAGTTGCATAGGCATTGACTTAGGTGAATTAGTTAAGTTCTAATGCTTAGTGTATTTGATTAAATGGCTAAGTTACTAGTTTTCACTAATGTGTAATGATGTTATATGACCTCTAGATGTGTTAGGATACTTGTGTAATTGTTAAATATGAAGTGTATTGCTTGATTGCTTGTTGTTTACCCAATTTACTATAAATGTCAACTATGTGCTAATCGAACTCGATGCCAATTTGATTGTTATAAATGCTCGTATTATGTAAACTTGAACTTGAATTGGTGTCAAAAGGGGTTGCAACCACCTAGTTTTGGTCTAGTAGTGTGCATACTACGTCGGACATCTTAGGGGTGTCGGTAATCTTATGTCTACCATAGTCGGTATTCTTCTCTTGCTTGGGGAAACCTTGATTTCCCTGGAAGGTTGGACGTATAATCGAGTATTATCCGGAATACTTTAACTAGGGTAAGATAAGGAAGGAGATGTTGAACATCTCAGTAAACCAGATATTGCTTGAAATCGATTCAATTCGAAAGAGTAAGTTATTTCCTACTTAATATGTGATATATGGTTTTCTATTCTCGCTTGGTCCCTTGAGGTCCTTGGGGAGTAGAACTGTTAGCTTGTTATTGTTCCACTTGTTATTTAAATGCTCGTTATTATGTAAAGTCATGACTTGCTTGTAACTTTTGTGCATGACATTCATATGTTTTCAAACAAGTTTTAAAAGAGAAAATGTATTCAAAAACCCTTCCTAGATTTCCCCCCCTCACTGAGCTTTGATACCGGATAAGCTCACCCTCGTTTTTTTCCCTTACATCTGAACTAGAGATTAAGACACGAAAATAGAGATTGTTTGTTCATCATGCTATGTTTCATAGTTTTGGAAATGTGTAATTAATGTCTTAGTGATGAAGTTTGTATAATATGTGCTATTTGTATTAATGTAATAGTTAGATGTTGTAACTAGGCTACTTTGGGTTCTACAAATACATGTTTGAGTTATTTTATAATACAAGGTTATGTATTGTAAGTTGGGAACTGTTATTGTGTTGATGATTGGGAGTTGATGAGTTGTAGCGAAGGATTTGGAGTTGTGGTTTGTGGCTTTTCTGTTTACATGTTAAAATGGAAATATCTAAAATACAACCGTTGTGCTGCCCGATTTTTTAGGAAACTATTAATAGGCTAACAATTTGACTAAGTATGGATCGGTAATTGAATCAACTAAGCTATAACCAGATTTAATCCCTTGACTAGGGTAATTAGAATTTTGTAATTTGGAATTTAGTAATTGGAAAGTAATTATTTAATAGACTTGAAATTTTGAATTGCGGTTGTTAGTGCTCGGGCTATTACAATTGTGCCTTAGCGGACTTAGCCGGAGTGATCTTCTTAAGCCGTGGCATCACGATCCCAAGAGTGGCTGTGATTTTACTATGGTATCAGAGACTGTATTAGCGTTAGGAAAAAAATGGGGTCGTGACATATTACATATTATTTATCCTTATTAATAATATTATTACTAATGACAAAAATACCTTTCAAAACATAACATGTATATCATAACAAAAGGATTTATCTGCTACATTTAAAGGGGTCTGAGGTTGAATCAAATCATTTTTTCTCGAGATGTCCGAGGAGAAAACTTCTTATATGTATAATTATAATTATTTTAATAGTTTTAATATTATTCTTTATGAATATTATTATTATTTGTCAAATGACCAAAAACATGTTTAATGCATATAAGTATATAATAACAAAAATTATTTTTTTATTATTGTTATTTAATATTAATATTATTTAATCATGCATGTTTATTATTATCATTATAACTATTATTACCATTATTGTTATTATTATATTTATTTTAATAATTAAGAGAATAACACACACACATATATATATAAAAAAAATTACAAAGGGCAATCTTGTCATTCTCTAATAGTCATTCCCAATACTACCTTAATATACTAACTACCAAATATGGGTTTGAAAACAATACATTCATTTCCATACATCTTCATTCCTATAGCATATTATGTATGAATACTCTTTACTAAGTTCATTCTGTTTCCAAATTCATTCCATTACTTTACCTAATTCATTATTGTCCAAATTAAAAGAACACCTAATAATTTATTGGACACTATACAAAGTATTTGAAATACGGGAAAGAAATATCATTCATGTAATATTTCCAAAAGGGTTACAAATAGATCTGTCAATTCATTAATTATTGATAGCTCTAGAACCGCTAAATCTCCGTTACATTCAATAGTAATACCAATGGCGTGTTAGCCACCATAATGAAATCCTTCTTTTGACTACAAAAAAGAAAAAGAACGACAATGAAAAAGCCAATTATAAGGAAAAAATTAAGAGGTAGTACTAATAAGATAAGATGGAATCTTTTAGTAACACCCATTTCTATAACTTGGAATGTTGACGGTCAGTGAAATTTCTTGACCTTCCAAGTCTACTGCCTAATATTTTGACCATGGAATTCACCCTCCATCGCTTTCTGTAATTGGAATATTGGTTGAGAGGGAGAAGACATTTTTGTTCGGTGAACATTACAACACGTTATATGAAAAGTCTTAAATTTGAAGATATGTCTTTTATTCTCAAATATTGTATAATTTTTGATTAATTTGAAGTATAAATTAGTACTCGTTACTTTACCACGAAATTTCTGACATTAACGTGAATTTAATATAGTCATTTTTCGTCTAAAAATACTAATAATATAATAAATAGGAAAGGAGTGAAGGAAACTACTAAACTAGGAAAGAGGCCAGCACGTATAAAAAGTCAGCTCTTCAGCCTCTCATAGAAATTCTATATTCCACAAAAAAAAAAGGTCGTTCTATAGTGTCCCTACAAGTTTGAATTTTGACCTTAGAAAAGTTTTTCTGGAAGCTTGTATGATGGATTTTTTTGTAATGCGCCTATGTCAATCGGGTACAATTTTGTACTAATGGCCTCAACATGACCAGCACACAAGTCATCAAAGGTATTTAATTTTTCTCCATAAAAATTGCTTATGGTGAACATCAGCCTCTTTGACCCAAAAAAAAAAAAAAAACATCAGCCTCTAATTTTGATTCTCCTCAAGTCAGCTAGTCCTGTTAACGAATGTTTGTGACTCTTGACTCAAACCAAACCCACGAGCCTTGTCCGTTTGCGAATGGAAACATTTCTTTGTCAACTATTCTTCACCATATTGCTCATGCAACATGTAAATTCTTTTGACCAAAAGGGTTAGTCTAGTCGGCAAGTGTTTAGGATTTAGTGAGTGATTTATTTACGTTTTTGAGTTCGAATCGATAAAAAACAAAAATGGAGACATTTTAATAATATGCGTACTTTTATGATATTTTTAATCTAAAAAAAAATGTTATCCCCTATTGAATAAAATATTCGTATATGAGTCTTAAATTGTGTCTTTTTAACCCTATTGAATAAAAATTTTGGATCCATGCCTAGCAGGAAGTTAATTTATTTTTGTGACTAATCCCAATAAGCCTTATGACTAATCAACTTGAACCACATCCCTAATGTGCGTTAGAAAAAATTTCAAGAAGTTTCGCATCATTTGAAAGAAAAAACACATGTAAGTCTTGAATATGTATATAGTGTGTTTTTAATCCTATTGAATAAAAATTTTGAATCTATCTTTGGCAATAAGTTAATTTATTTTTTAGACTAATTTTAAGAAGTTTTGTGCGTAATCAACTTGAACCATACCTCTAAACAATATCATTATTTTAAAATTTGACCTCCCTAATGTGCCTCACAAAAATTTTCTAGAAGAAATTTGGTATCATTTGAAAGAAAAAGCATATGCAAGTTTTCGAATACAAACACTGCCGTCCCTGTTTACTATTTTTCCAATCTACTCTTTCTTCTCCACTAGTTATGTGTCTCCACTTTGCACTTTCAATATTGAAAGTTGGTAAGTTGACTAATTTTTTTGTCACTTAGAAGCGACGTATAGTGCTATAGGATACTCTTTTAATAGCTTCAGGGATAAAGGGAGTTTAAAATTGAGCGGTCAAGATTTAAATTAAAAATTTTATGACAGGAAAAAAAAAATAAGAGGGATTAATAATTTATTTTAACGATACTATATTAATTTTTTTAACGATATTACATAAAAAAAAATTTTAAGAAAAACTTATTGAGAGATGCCCTCCCTAGCTCCTCCACTGGTCCCACTTTGCCTACAACCTACCATTTGCAGCCGCCCATCAAGCTTGATCAAGTAGAGTATGTATTGAAGATTATTCTCTCCGGTTTGGCAAAACCACCTTGAGTGTAAAATTATGGTTCTTGATTCAATTATAGAATGGTTATTACTAACAATTTGTTTCTTTCAACTTAAAACTACTATAAATTCAATGATCAAGTAGGTTGGCTATGATTGTAAGTGGTTGGTAGTATATCTTACAAGTAAAAAACAAAAATCAAAAGTATCTTTGTGTTTATTTATTTGAGTTATACACTTAAAATCACTCCTAGATAGATTGGAGATCGGTAGAGTGGAGCATAATGGTAAAACTATTGATATATGATGTCATTACAAAAAAAGTGTAGTAAAACTAGCGGAATTGTCGACTAAAGTCATTTTCTCTCGACAGTTGATTCTAATAAATGATGTTGAATCGTTGACAAAAAAATATCGGTTGTGATTTTTTTATAATATGTTAAATGTAAAATTAAGCTGAGTATTATAAATTTTAAAGAAAATTCGACCTTTTATCAGATGAACAAAAATTTCATATACGTAACTAACCATTAATATATTTGACATAGATGATACTCCACCTTCTATTAGTCTTGGCAAGTGTTTAGCAATATTAAGGCCATTATTGATTTAGAAGTGGAGGTTCTATAATTAATTAAGTGGACTAACCAATCATCAATCATTTAAGTGTTTACAAAACTAAATCTGATATGTAATTGCTCTTAACTATTAATAAGTCAAAGTACATGATGACAATTCCAAGAGACGAATCAAACCACCTCAATTATTGAGCTCCTCAACTATTTTTAAAAGTCAAAACGTGACCCCTCTCCCTCCTACCACAATACAAAAACCACTCCACCAAGCTCTCTCCTTCAACACAATTGTCAAAAAATTTCTCTACCAATCGTTAGCTTATCTCTCAACATTCTTGATCATCTTCATTCTTCAACAACAACGACTCCATTAAAGCTCAATAAAATGTTGGGAAAGAGGATTGGTTCAATGAAGAAACTAGCCAAAAAGGTTAAGGTAACAACTAGCAATGTTGATAGTGAGACATCACAATATGAATGTTTGCTTAGAGATCAAAGTGATTATCAAGAAGGGTCGTCCTCCCCCTCGAACAAGACACCGACCGGATCGTTCGCGGTGTACGTAGGAGAGGAAAGGCAACGGTTCGTCGTGCCAACGAGCTACCTATCTCATCCTCTATTCAAGATTTTGCTTGAGAAGGCGTACAATGAGTTCGGGTTTGAGCAAAGGAATGGCTTGGTGGTACCATGTAGTGTCACTGCATTTCAAGAAGTGGTAAGTGCTGTGGAACGTTGCAATAGGAAGTTTGATTTTGGAGACTTGGTTGAGGAGTTCATTTAAATAACGTTGTAAAATAGCAATTATGTATCTTGCTTGAGTCGTACTCTAATTCATCGGACCCGTGCATAGCGGGAACTTGGTGTATCGGATTCTAGTTACCAGGGGTCATAGTTCTTAAGACGAAAATTTTGGGTCTGTGGTACATATGCTAGCACATGTTACAAACACTTTAGTTTATGAAATTGAGAGAGGAGAGTTGCTCAAATGCGACCACTCTCTTGATTTTCAGAAATCTGGTTTGACTTGGAATTAGGAGTACTTAGAAAGATGAAAGTTTCTGTTTGTTGTTGGCGATTGTGAGTGCATTGGATTTCAATGGCCATTGTAGAAAGAAATCAACTTTGTAATTTATGTTTACGCCATTGCTTCTCTGTACCATTAATCTGATATAACATGGCGATCCCCGCTTTTAAGGGTAGGTAAAATGGCCGGATAGCGACTTGTTCTTATTTAAATATTTCGAATTTTAACTTATACATTTCTATTATAAATATTGCTATAGCGACTTGTTCTTATTTAAATATTTCGAATTTTAACTTATACATTTCTATTATAAATATTGCTTGACTTTTGACTGGCCTAAAACGTGTGTTGGAACACACCTACTACAACCCGTGATTTATATTCTTGAGATAAATTTAGTATAATTCTACCTAAATGAATTATTCGTTATAAAAATAAAAATAAAGAGGATTTTACATGACCCTCTTCCCATTTCTTCTCTTTCTTCTTCGACCAACTAAAGTAGGCACCATAATTGGCAATTAAGTCTACAAAAGTGATGGTTCTCTCAATCATCTATAATATTATGTGGACTGCTTCCACCTTTCTCTTTTTAAAGGTCCATGAAAGCCAAGAGCTTTCTGTTTTTATATTTTCGCTGCCAAATACTTAGTGCCAAGATTGTGGAGTACATTTGATTCCATTCCATCAACCGACAGAACAAAATAAAAAAAACGAAATATATTAAAATACAAAAAAAATATAAAATCAGATTACTTAGCCAAAAAAAAAAAAGATTACTATCTACAACTATGTACTTATAAGTCAAAGAGTTAAGTGGAATGGTTGGATTCTAAGTTTAAATTTATATTATCTTATCACAAATATTATCTGATATTTGACTGATTTGAAACATGCGTTGGAGTGCGCCTGTCTGACTATGGGATTTGTAACTTTAAGTTGAATCCAATGTAATTTTATTTAAAATAAGTTTCTTGTTATAAAAAATAAAAATAAAAAATAAGAAAAAAAATATATTAAAAAAAACTATTTACTGCATAAAAGTCAAGTGAACGGGTCAAATATAGAGGATGCTTGGCTCGATTTCAAGAAAGAGCTTATGAGCAGCTTATAAGGTTAAATTGCTCAAGACCATAAAAGCTAAGTTATGTTGATAAGGCTAATAACGTTATGTTGGTGAAATGTGATTGAAAAGGAGTTTTGGTTTTTCTTAAGGAAAAAGTTAATTTAGTCCCTGAAGTTTATACTAAAGATCAAATAAGTCCCTGTATTTTGTGAAAGAATCATTTTCGTCTTTGATGTTTAGTTAAAAAAATATTTTCGTCTCTACCGTTAATTTTTATTTAATGATCAATGATTTGACCAAGATAAAAGACTAAAATGCCTTTATATTTATCTATTATAGATTAGGTGACAAAGAAAAATAAAATAATGTCAAATATACACAAAGTATATTCCAAAAAATTAGCTATTATTGCACAAACTATATTTCAAAATAAAAAATAAAAACAAAATACAATCTTTATATACATAAACCGACAAAAAAAAAGAATTACAAAAAAAAAGATTGCATTACAAAAAATAGACGTCGACAGGGTGTTGACTTTTTTTTGTAATTCTTTTTTTTATTGATTTATGTATATAAATATTACATTTTTTAAAAAAAAAATATATAGTTTATACAATAATAATTAATTTTTTAAAATATATTTTGTACACATTTGACAACCCGAGGTTTAACCCATCCAAGGCCAACATCCACTTTCCTACGGAACGCACGGCTATGAGATCTCTCGCTGGTGAAGAAAGCACATTTGACCAGCTTTTTAATTGAGCCAAATATCATTGTAATTGCATTGGCAACTGTCCCTTATTCTTTTTCTGGCCCAACCCAAGAAGTGGGTTATTGTAAAGGCACGGCCTTATCCTTAATTTCAACAGATTCTTCTCATAGCTAAGATATTGTTTGTTATTGCATCTTAGATCAATGTTTATCAATTAGAGTCATACTCTATTTAAACTTCCACTTGTACACCTTGTTAAATATGAATGAAATCAGAGAATTGGGGTGCGGCAAACTATTTCCTCACATGCTATCAGTGCATAGGTTTCCTTACAGTTATAACATTCATTTTTTTTTTTTTTTGGTACAATAAAAGTTAAAATCGTGATTCAAACTCATAATTTCTGAATACAATATGTCATTATTTGACTATTCCAATCAACTCTTAAATTAGAATTATAACATTCTTCATTAAAACGAGAAAGTTAAAAACCTGGATTAAGCTAGTTATTTTGAAGTTCATTACTCATGTCATACTCAAAAATATATATTTTTTTTTTTATGACATGGGAACCCAGTTAGTAGGAATGACAGCGGTTCGGTTAACTGCGGTTTTTGCCAAAACCAAAACCGTTTAGCAAAACCGAAATCAAAACTGAAAACCGACGGATTTAAAAACCATTATCCAAAACCAAAATCGACGGATTTAAAAAAACCGCGGATAACCAAAACCGAAACCATTAACTTAAAAAAATTAATTTAAATAGAAAAGGAATCCAAAAATATGAAAAAAAAAATATTAATTTAAATATTAAAAAAATCTAAAAATATAATAAATCATAATCCATACATAATAAGACAATAAAATTAAAAATATAATACCTCATTGCAAATATTCAATTCTAAAAAATTAAAAATGATAAATTATTTATATCAAAATTACAGTGACAAAAAGAATAGGCAATGAAGACAAATAAGATATTTAACAAAAATTAAAAAAGAAAAAAGAAAAAAAGGCTTTTATGAGTTTGAATCTTTGAATATTGAAACTTTGAAAACTACTTGAGGTGCGACGCAGGAAGTTTGATCTTTGATATTGAAGATGAGTTTGAATTTTGAAGCTTTGAGTTGAGGTTTTGTTATTATTATTATTTTTTTTTTTGAGTCAAGGTTGAAAATGAAGCTTTGAGTTGATGACTTAGTGCGGCGCTGCTGGATGAACGATGAGTGGAAGACAGAAGACTAGGGCAAAGCTAATTTATATATGTCATATGTATATAATATATTATTTTATTATAAGTATTATCTTTTATGTTATATGTATATCTTTTGTCTTTATAGTCTTTTCTTATTTAGTAAAAATAATTTTATTTTTTATTTTTTTAAATAGTAATATTGGTTTAGTCTAATTTTTTTTTAAAATGTAGTGTATTTTTTAAAATTTAAACATTTATTGTATATGTAGATATATATATATATATATGGGAAAAATGCAGCAATAGTCCCCATTGTTTACTCAAAAGTCAATATAATCCTCATTGTTTCAAAATGCTCAAAAAGGTCCCCAATGTTTATAAATATGCTCATTGTGGTCCCCACCGTTAAAAGTTTAGTTAGTTTTAACACATATAAACAGTGTTTCAAGGGTATAATTGGAAATTCAGTAAAAAACATACAATCTCACACAAACACACCAAAAAATACACACTAATACACCCTAAAACACACACACACGAACACACACACAAGAACACACACACAAGAACACACACACACGAAAACACACACACCAGAACACACACACACGAACACACACACACGAACACACACCAGAACACACACACACGAACACACACACACTAATATTACACACACAAAGCCAAAAACACATACACAAACTCGCGAGGGTGGGGGTGGGGTTTGCAGTGGGTTCACGTGGGTGTGGGTTTAGGTGGGGGTGGTGATGGAGTGGCTGGTGGCTTGCGCTCGCGTGGGTGGGGGGTGCTGTTCGCGGTGGGCTTGCGTGGGTGGTGGGTGCTGTTCGCGGTGGGCTCGCATGGGTGGGGGGTGGTGTTCGTCGTGGGTTCGCGTGGTGGGGTTAGTGTTCGCGTGGTGGAGGGTGGTGTTCGTCGTGGGCTCGCGTGTTGATGGTGGTGACTGGAGGTGTGGGTGGTGGTGACTGGCGGTGTGGGTGGCGGCTGGTGGCTGGTGGTGGTGTTGACACAAAGCCAAAAACACGGGTGGTGGTGTCTGGCGGTGTGGTTGGCTGGACGTGGTGGTGACTGGTGGTGTGGGTGGTCGTTGGTGGCTGGTGGTGGTGTTGACCGGCGGATGTGAATTGGGTGTGGGTGGTGGTGGTGGTGGGGGTGGTGGGTGGGGTGGAAGAGGAAGAAGAAAGGAAGGATAAGCTTGTAATTTTTTGATTTAATTAGGGGTAGTTTAGTCATTTTATGTATTTTCTGTTAGATTTTTAACGGTGGGGACCACAATGAGCATATTTATAAACATTGGGGACCTTTTTGAGCATTTTAAAACAATGAGGATTATATTGACTTTTGAATAAACAATGGGGACTATTGCTGCATTTTTCCCTATATATATATATATATATATTATAATAAATTATAATCGAATTTTGAGTTTCGATTTTTTTTTAACGTATAAAATCAAAACCTATCAATTTACCAGTCAGTTATAACTTATAAAAACCAAAACATATCGCTTTACTCATCAATTTTTATTATCGAGTTTTTATCAGGCGGATACCCGTCGGTTTTAGTTACAACAGTTATTCGTTGTCATCCCTACAAGTTAGAGAAACTCAACCACCAACTAGCAAACTTCTGATACAGCAGTTCACCCCAACACATACACTGAATCAGTCAAAAATATGAAACTTGTTTAGTTGCTCAAAGTTGAGCGTTCTTATTTTCCGTCTTTGAGCATATTTTCACAATAGCATAACAAGTTTCAATTGTATGAGGCTGCTGCACACATGGCCAGTGGTGGAGCCAGGCACCGGGAGTCAGTGTAAGCACCCGATGCTTGGTCAATAACACGGTGCTTGCATTATGTGTCTTCTCACTTTTGTTTGTTTGTTTCTTTTTTCTAGTTGAAAAGAAAAAACACAATTATGAAGAAAAAAACTCAAAAATATAAATTTTTAAAAAAAGGAAAAAAAAAATACAACTGCTGAAAAAGAAAAAAAAGAAAAGAAGAAGGAAAAAAATTGCATTTGTCTCACTGTTTAAAAAATGCAGTTGGTAAAAAAGAAAAAGAAAGAAAAGAAGAAGGGAAATAAATACAATAAATGCTGGTGTGGCAAGAATTGAACTTGTAACCTTCTCCTACACCTACAAGTAGGTAACCAATTAAGCTACGTAAAAGAACACAATTTTAAACTCTAAGTTAGCATATAGCTTGTAGGAAAAAAGAAGAGTAAAAAGGAAAAAAAAATATAATGATTGCTACTGCCAGGAGTTGAACTCACAACCTTCAAAATCTACACTAATACTTAACCAATTATGCTAGATTACAATTTTGTAATTTAGTGTACGCCTATGTATACATACTCACCAATGTAGCTCCGCTCCTGCAGAGAAAATTTATGGCAAAATCCCTTGTACACACTACACAAAGACACACTGTACACACACCACACACATTAAGAAGAAATCCCTTGTACACTGGAGTCGTGAATGAACGAGTAAGGAGCATGAGTAAGGCTAGGTGTCATGCCTAATTCACGCACCTGACTCGTCCGTTGTGGGGCTCGATTTTCCCTAGACTAAGTGATCAACTAAGACTCGTAGCTTGATAATTTAGCAGAGAACCTACAAGCTCTTGGTTGAAGCCAATGCCGGATTTAGGATTTTTATTTGTTAATGTGTTGCATCTTTTGTGCCTAATGAATATTATTTGGATGCAACGAGAGCCTTAATGTTTGCATTTGTCATCCATTTAAAGCATGTTCTGATAGATTGGCTATTATACTTAAAATTGCATAAATGGTAGGTTCATGTTACTTTGTGGTCTAGGAAATATTTGTGTTGGTGTGGAGCAAAGCGAATAAGAGAAGAATGGCTAGAAAAAGAGATAAAGAAGAAAATGGAGCACGATAGAGTAAGGAATGATTTTTTATTTTTTTAATAAAAAATTTATAAAAATTATACAATTTAATACTTATAGAAAAAAAAAATTAATAGAAACTAAATTAATTTTTTAACTTCAAAATATCTTCAAAATACACTTATTTTTGAAAAAAAAAATTAAAGTGAGTGGAACCCCACTCACCCTAATGTACATCCACCATCGGCTGAATCCCTCACTCGAAGCATTTAAGTTCAAACTCTTTAGCTGCCCGTGAACTTGTAGAATAAGTGTAGTGTGTGTCTAGATTTTATTGGACCTAGGGGCTAAAAATAAATAATTTAACGCTCATATATATTCTTAGGCATTTCGGTAGGACTAAGTTGATCTGTTAACCTAAAACCACCTTAAAAATATATACACGTTTTAAAAAAAAAAATCAGGGTGAGTGAAAGGTGTAAGAATGGCTCAGCCCAAGCATCAGTTGCATGCACATAATAACTATTCACATATGGATGTGCTTGCAGCAACCAAAGGAAATATTCTAGCAGGATTAAAATCATGTGGCAGAATCACACCAAAGGGGTCTTACAAACGTCTATGGGCAACACTCCTTCACTCTAGTGCGTGCGCTTATACGTTTGGGTGAGGCCCACAGATAATAGGAATCTCTGCTGTTGAGTTACAAGCGAAAGAATCTATTCCATCACACTAAGAAAATCTGAGAGAATACTGTAACCAATTTAACCAGATCGTAGGCAAACACAAGGGTTCCATTTATTCAAGAATACAGATTAAAAAAAGTTAAATTATTACTGTTAACTTGGTAGTAATTTAACACTTGTGCAAGCGATACAATTATTCGCCAACTGATCAAATCATAGAATGACAACTTTCTACTACTTATCGTTCAGTTGCCACTATTTACAAGAACGCGTTTCATTTCATTAACCAGCCCGAGCATTTGCTCTCTGGAATGCAAAGGCGATGGATATACGCAGGCACAATCCAGTTCCCCATCTCTTATTGTGTCGAATATAGCTACAGATGTGCCTACACCATGAACTGAGGCGCATCCAATGTAGTCTAACAGACCAATTTCTTGGTGCATTTGTTTTGAAGAATCGATCAGGGGATCCTCGAAAACAGATATCAATGAAGTTCTCAAAGATGATGAAGGTGTCAAACCTGGGTTTTCTATGGCCTTGCACATGAGGAAGTTGAGGTCAGCCATGTCGGAGAAGTGCTTGTTGTTGCTTTTAGCATTCGCGAAAGAAGTGTAGGTTCTATTTGCCAGTTCCCACAAGTTTTCTCCTCCATCAGTATCGTGCGTATTTAGGATGGCAGAATAATAAAATCCTGCATCATTAGGCAATCCTGGTGAATGTAAACCTAATAAAGCGATACAAAAGACACAGAAGAATTGTCTATTGTATTGTGTTCCATATTGTATAAATAAGAACTCATGACACTATAACATTCCATGTAACACGTATCCATTGGTTTTAGGATTGAAGCTAAAGTTCTTTATCAAGAATGACGATGATGATTTTTTTTATCTTCATTTACGAACTCCATATTTGGTGAACTCCTAAATCTCTACAACTTAATAGATGTTGAATCCGAACGATCCATATAATTGCAATCCAGACTCAGTAGCAAAATGACTGCGTCTCTGACATATGAAATGAAATGACAGATCATGATAAACTGATAATACTTACCAAAATGATGGTCACTAAGAACAGGATCAAGAGATGCACGACAGTCCATTAGTGTTACAACTGCATATTTTTGCCATTGGCCATTGGGAATGCTTTTAACGGAACGAGCGGCAATTAGTCCAGCAGCTGCCAACAGCCCGCATAACTTTATCGCTCTCGATTTGCAACCCTATGAGTTAGCAAAAGAGTCCAGATTAAGCAGCAATATCCCACAGGCTACCAGCAGATCGACTAGAAACAATTGAGTTTTTCTTTCCCTCTGTATTAAGAGGTTGTGTTCAGATAAGGTACTTGTAATGTAACAACTCCAGCCAAAAGACTAGTCTATTAGAAGAAAAAACCCCTTATACTTAACAACCACCCCTTCTGAGGATGAGATCACGATATGCGATTATTACAGTACCAAGTACCAAACAACAATCTGACTATATCCCTCAGTTGCAATTGATAGTAGCAACTTGTATGCATATGACTAATGCCTATTCCGACTATACTTCAAGAAAATTATAAAGTGACTAGTTCATATAGCCATTATGATTAAACTACGAAAAACACTCTAATATTTTGCCGAAATTATACGGTTAGACTGTATAACACCATAATAATCTAATAATGGAATGTTGCACAAAACCTGTCACCGTTACCAGACATATTGTGAATTATGGAAATTTATCACATCATTACGGTATTGGAAGCTCTAACGTACAATTTCAATAAAACACGAAAGTTATTCTAGCAATTTACTTAAACAGTGGATCCTACCAGTCTCTTCTGAATTCAACTGCAATCTCACTACTTGTGATGCCTAGTCCGACCATACTTCAAGGAAATTATGAAGCGACCATTTCATAGCCACAAGGGTAGATCCAAGAGTTGTTTTTAGTGACAGCTAAAATCATTATTTTTTAAATATATGAATATTTTTTTTAACTAAGAATTTATATATTTTTTTTTTAAAATACATTAATTTTTTAATTTTTTTGACAACAAAAACCACCATAATATTTTACCAAAATTATACCTTAGACGCTATAACACCATTATTTTATTATAACGTCTAACATACAATTTCAACAAAAAAAACGAAAATTATTCTCTAGGGATTCACTTACAGAGAGGATCCTATCAGTCTCTTCTGAATTCAACTGAAGTCTGACAACTTGTGATGACCTTGGAGCAACAGTATCCTTAAACTCCAAATTTGCATACCTCGGATAATTCAAAGAGTAGCCTAACATGTCCACCCCACGTGCCCAAAAAGGCTTATTAGCCTTCCCACTAGGAATATAATCCTCAATTCCCAAACCAACCTCAGAATTTATCTCTATTTCCTTTTCTACCCCTACTTTTTCCTCTTTATTACCAGCTACCATCACCACCAACTCCCTTAACATTTCCTTTGCAGTTGTCCGATCACATGCTGACGTGTGAAGCCTCAAAGCCAAAACCCACGTGTCGTCATCTAAAGTGTACAAGCTGGCAAAGAAAACATCTGTGTCAACATCCAATGAAGGGTCAGGATTGTGCCAGCTGTTCCTGTTCAGTTCATGTTCAAGGATGAGATGCAAAGGAGAGAGGGAAACGTTGGTGTTTGGATTGTTTGCAAAGTGTTGGAGAATCTGGGCCGTTGAAGATCGATCGAAGGGCTGGATATGGAGGTTAGGAGAGGAGGGTGTGATGTAAGAGTAAGTGTTGGAAGTGGGGTTGAAGTGGATTTTCGAGTTGAGGATTGGGTGGGTAATTTGGAGATGGTGGAGGGCATTTTGGAGAAGTGAAATGTCTGGTGGTTTTGAGAGGTGGAGTGCCAAGACTGTTGTGCCTGTGCCACCAGGCACGGCCTTGCACCAGCTGTGCTCGGTGAGGCCAACACGGCGGCTTTTGGTGTCGAGTGGTGGTTGTGGCTCACGGCTTTCTTCTAGCTCAGACATGGAAAAGTTGTTCACTTGCTTTGATTGTTGATGATGAGTGAGTGTGAGTGTTTGTGTTTGATGGTACAATTATCATCTTGTGATGTCTGGAAAAGTACAAAATGGTCATGAGCCGAACTAATCATAGACAGATTCTTTTTTTTTTTTTTTTTTTGATTGGTCGAGATATTTTTATTCTTTTCAGACAGAAACAATCATGGAAACTTTGTTGGCCTTATATTAGGGATGTTAATTCTAACACATATAATCCTTTTAAATAAAACGTGATATGAATTAATTAGACATGACTTTATTGAAATCAATTCAGAAAAAAATAGTTTTTAAGTTGATTTAAACTTAAAATGTAAGTAAATTTTCTGTCTCTCAAGTTTTTTATTGCTAAATTATATCATTTTTACAATAATTATAGATTATCTGTTTGTAGCAACCATAGCTCAGTTTTGCTCCTAAAGTTTAAACTCTAGTTGGTAGGATTTTTTTTTTATTGCAGTTAGTGTGTTTTACTAATAAAAAGACGTCATATTTAGGCGAGCCCTCTAGTGATTTTAGTACATCTCTCGATTTAATCGGCAGATATTATTTCAAAAAATAAAATAAAATTGAGTAACAAGTGGAAAATATTTTTTTGATAAAAGAAAAGGACAAAGACTTTCTAATTTACTCTAGCAGTGCCCAACTGTGCTAGACAAGGACATGTACTTTATCATTTCTTTTCACCCTGGGCTAAGCATGAGGTCAGGAAGAAAGGAGAAAAGAATATTCGCCTTAAAACTTGTAACTAGTAAAACAAGCTTAGAGAAAATTTTGGAAACGGTGAATTTTCCGGTAATAGTTTTTCCAATTCTCTTTTTTCTTTTCTTTTTTGTCAAAGAGAATTTCACGAAACTTAATGAAATAGATATATTAACCAATCTCTTTAGGGTTGTAGTCTGCTGCTAAAAGTGTAGCTAAAGCAATAGTTACAATTAAGTTCTAATTCAAAGGAAGGCTACTAACCTTGAAAGATTTAATAAATCCAATCAGCTACTCAATTGCCGAATCTTTTAACGAAAGAGAAGTGCTAGATTTTGTACAAGACCGGGCAATGTGATCAAATTGAGATGTGGTAGGGAGGTAGATTGAGAGGATGTCATGCTGAGGATCATGATTGAATGTCTGATTTAAGGAGGTTTATGCTCGATCTTTTGCCCCATGTTTGGATTGCACATGGGAAAGGAAAGGAAAGTAAGGTAAAGAAAGAAAAATAAAGGAAGGGAAAATAAATTTCTTGTTTCAATTGTAAAAAATAATAAGGGAAAATAAATGAAAGAAATTTTTAATTTTTTGTTTGGATTAAAGAAGTAAAGAAAAGGAAATGAAATGATAATTTTAGATAAAAAATTACCTTAAAGAGTTAAGGATAAATTAGACTTTTCATATATTTTACTTTAATTTCTCTCTATTTTATCCCAAATTAAAAAAATTATAAAATCCTTTTCATTAAAAAAAAATTAAAATCCTTCCAAATTCTTTACTAAATCTCATAATGCAATCCTTTACTTTCCTTTTAAAAAGGCAGTCCAAACAAGCTGTTATTGGTGCTAGACACGGTCAGACACTTTTGTGTGTATCGTGAATTGCACATGCTTGTTAACTTAGCTGTCGATTTTTTTTTTCTCATTTGAACATTTGGTTAAATGGTACCATAGTAATACATTGATGATGCTAAAAATGGCCCTCATGATTAGGGATAGAGTTAGAAATTTAATATTGAAGTATTAAAATTTTTTTTAATGATACTACACAAATTTTTTAAAAAATAATAGAACCGATAATTTTTTTTAATGATATTACATAAATATTTTTTTAAAAATTAAAAACTTTAAGCGATCGGGGGCCCGCTGGCCCCCTTGGTGTCGCCCTTGCTCATGATGTGGCCAACAATTAGTTCAACAGAATGGTATTTCATATGCTAGGTGGGTTTTAATTATTTGTAAACTGATGTCGGCGTAGATAGCTGCATATTAGATGATCTACAAAATAAAATAAATTAGACAACTTGAACACTTTCCCCTAAAAAAAAACATGATCTCGAGTTAGGTTGAATTTGGATTGGTCTTTCGGAGCCTTAGAAATGTGAGTTTTCCATTTGTGTGTAGGTGTTTAGATTCTCAATATCATAAAATAACTCATGTTTATTTGAGATTATTCAGAGAGAATTTATAAAAGATTTACCTCTAGAGCAACTGGGAAAGACTCTTATACAACTTGTCAATGATTCTCTACTCTTTTTGTTTACTGTCATACATTAATGGTTCATGGATTCACCGCTCTTTTGGGGATCATACAATTATGTCAAAAAGGTTGCATGTGTTGAGAGATTTAGACGTCTCTAAATGTATTTCTAATGGTTAATAATATTTATAAAAACTTATTATTTTTAGTAATTTTTAGAGATTCGAGTCTCTAAAAATTATTATTAATTATTTAAATATATATGAGATTTACTACTTTGTCAACTTTTACGCCAAAATAGAGACTCAATCACTTTTTAGATCTCTAAATTTAGAGTTAAAAAAATAAATTGGGTCTCTATTTTAACTCAAATTTCTAAAAAGTGGTGAGTCTCATGTATATTTAAATCATTAATAATAATTTTTAAAAACCCAAATTTCTAAAAATAACTAAAAATAATAATTTTTTTGTAAATAGTACTCTCCATTAGAAATACCCTAACAAGTAATCATTACATCAACTGTGAAGTTTCATCTTGCCTGGGTTATGGCCTTATTGCTAACTTGAAGTCACGTGGCCTTTTTTCCTCATATGTCTTAAACTATTTAATCGTACTTCAATTTGAATTGAAATACTTCGTAATTAAATAGGATTATGTTGACTCAAAAAAAAATGTGTAGTTTCACCAAAACGTCCATAGTCCACAGTCCATAGTCCATAGCTCATTTTATTGTTTGATCGCATGGACTTTTAAATGTCATATTCTTACTCCTACGAAAAGTAAAAATTAAAACAAAAAACTAAGTACAAAATAAAACCAAATGGGTACAAAAACAAATACTAATTCAAAAACCAAAAGATAAATTAATAAATAACAAAAACTAAAGATAAATGACAAAAGAGAAATGGAACAAAAAAAAGATAAGTAGTTCATAAAAAATCAACTAATCAAAATAAACTAGACCGCATTTCACTATACAAAATAATATAATTGGTCAATTGACATGCATGAACAAACTGCAATCCTAAATTCTAGGAAATAAAATTCAGTGAAACCAAATAAGATAAATATAGTAAGTGTTAGGTTATATTCGTAGTAGTTAGACAAACATCTAATCTTTTAATGTGAACTAGAGCACCTCACAACAATTAAAATAAGTGTATAGCTTATTTCTTTAAATGATATTTTTTGGGTACTTACAAAATGATATTATTCTTCTTTTTTAATCTATTTATGCAAAGGTGTATTAGTCTACAATGAAATATTAGATCTTCGTCTAGCTACTACGTCCATTAGCTATCACTAATTCTCTTTGTTTGTTTGTTTAATTAGACTAAATTTTATAGGGCTTTGGTTTGCAATTTGTACATGCATGTTAATTACATAGTTTGTCTATTGATTATCTAGTGAATGAGGTCTAGTTTGGTTCAAGTAATTAATCTTATTGTTAAATTACTTATGGCTTTTTCTTTTATACTTGTCTATATATTTTTATATTTGATTTTTTTTTTGTTTTATTATTGATAGATATTTTTATTTTTAGTACTTCTATTCATATACAATATTTTTTTTATTCTTTAATAATTATCTGGTGGGACTATGACACTTTGTGAAAAGTTCTAATGGCCTAAAGAAAAATAGACTTCAAGCTATGGTTGTTTTGAAAAATTTAGGTATTATACTAAGTCAGACACAATAAGATTTAACTAGACAAATACAAGATACAAACATTCAAGTAACACTTTAATATTCCAACAATTCTTAAGGCAAAAAATAAAAATCTTTAACTATGTCAAACGAATTTATGTAAGGCATTAGGGGGCTGTTTGGAACTGTTTCCAAATATATATATATATATATATATATATATATATATTTGTTCTTGAAAACCAAAAAATAGAAAAACTTGTTTGGCGTCGGTTATTTTCGGTAATTATTTTAAACAACTATTTTGGAAAATTTGTTATCAAGAACAAGAAAACAAGAACACATTTTTTATATTTTCATGTATTCTTGTCCCTTTTCCCATATCCCAACACACGTGAACACATCTTAAGTTAATTATTATTAATAAATTTAATAACTCAACAAATCATTAATTTTAATTTATTTAATAAAATAAATAATTAATAATCTAATTATTAATTTTAATTAATAATGATAATAATTTTAAAATAACTAAATTAGTGAATTACTTATTTACTTGTTTATTTTCATTAATTAATTTTAATTAGTAATGTTAATTAATTATAATAAATTAATTCAGGTTTTTCTCATTCTTTCTCTTCGATAAGAACAGGGATTTGCAATGATACAAATTCCTCTTCATTCTGTTGTGCTCAACTAATTAATTACTTCATAATTTATTAGATATATTAACTTAAAATTAAATTATTTAAATTCTTAATTATGATTAGTTAGTTTTTATATATTATTTTATTATTTATTAATGATCAATTATAGTAAATAACTTATTAATTTATAATTAACATAGTTAAATTAAATAATTGATTATTTATTGATTCCTAATTAAATTAATTTATTAATAATTTTAAAATTATTCATTTTTTAATAAATTAATTGTAAAATCTAAAATAAAATTTCTAATTAAACTAATTACTTTAATAAACATTGTAATTCAAAAAAAAAAAGTTATCCATATAATTTTAATGATATCTTCATTTTAAAAACTTATTCAGTGAACAATTTTATGCAAACAAATTTTTTGCTTTTTTGTTTTTAAAAATCGGTTGTGAAAACTGTTCTCATAAATTGTTCTAGCAAATAAAAAAAAACAAGAACATTTCCAAGAACGCCTTAGTTTTTTGATTTATATGTACACACACATATAGTGTGAGTATTTACTACAATAGTTTCATTTCCTATCTTCTTTCTCTCCTAAACACTTTCTCAAAACATGAAGGGTCTAGTTGAAAATTACACACCATTTATTTATTGTATGTATTTGATTTTTAAGAAGCCTCTGTTTGTACTATATTCTTCAAGATTACTCAAGAAAAATGGGTTTTTTTTTATAGAATGAAACATAGCTAATCTTGACTTAAGTCGGTTCAAGTTTGACTTTGTTCAAGCAATGCCCAAAGACTCCCGTGCCTTTCTTGGTTATAAGTTCAATATTAGCCAGATTAATCAACATTTATATATTTCAGTGCAACAACAAGATGTTATTTGTAATAAGTACTAATCTTGGTTGGTTAATTGGTCACATGCTAGTCATGAAATAGATTGGATTAGTTGTTTGGCTCATCCTATTGGTTCGGCTAATTCGGAATAAGTATCTTCCAAATAAATATAAGAATCCAATGAATCCCTAATTGTCTTTTTATTTTTTTTAGTTTATCAAGAATTCCTTAATACGAATGAGACTTCCATTATTCTGGTTAATCTAGAACATAGCATACAATCTTTAAATATCTAAAATTGAAAATTGTATAAGTAGAAACTATAACATAAATGATTTGCTTATATTCTTTATTCTATTGGGTACAAAATAACAATTTTAAAACCCTCAACTTTAAAACTGAAATAGTCGAATCCACGATCCAGCTTGTAAAATAGTGACCAGTCACAAAAACGATAAGCTTTTATATTCTCTTTTTTTTTTTATAAATATATATATTCAAGGAAACACTACTTTATTGTGGTTATAAAAAGTCTTATTTAACTATGGACTAAGGTTCTCTTATATCATTATAACACTGTGAGAGAAATTTAATTGAGATTAATTGCACAGATTAATTTATCATAATCACATAATATATTATTTTCATTGGATCTGTACATAGACATATGTTAAACGAGATGCTTATTTGTAAATCGTATCATGTTGGAACTTGCCAGGAAGTACTTGGCACTACAATAATTGGAGGAACAATGCTTTATCACAAAGATGCTCTAGAATTTTTTCAATTGCTCGTTTGAGAACAAAGATCTAATCAGTTCACTTTATGATATAAGATGATCCAAATTCATTCAACCCCAATTTTTTTTTTTGGTAAATATCACGTTGCCCTCCTGTGATAAGCGAAAGTATCACTCTACCCCCTCGTGTTCATAAAACTCGAAAAAAGTCTAATGTATTATTAAAAAGGTATCACACTGTCCCCTCCATGTCTCTTTTAAACTATTAAATGACGTTTATGCCATTTTATAATGTATATATATGTTTTTATTTTTTTCATTTCTACCCATTTACCACTAAATAAAAAAATAAAAAAAATAAAATTTTAAAAAATGACCACCCCCTTTCCCTCTCCACCCCTATTCCCACCCTCACCTTAAACCCGTCAACCACCCCTCCCCATCCCCACCCCCACCCCCATCCTCACCCTCACCCTCACCCTCACACTCACCCTTACCCTCTTTACCCCCATCCCCACCCCTATATAATATGTATGTATGTATGTATGTATGTATGGATATATATATATTCTTTTTTTTAGTCTGATTTGTGTGTATATATAAATATATATTTCTTTATACACACACACACACACACACACATATATATATATATTATATTTCTTTATTATATATATACATATATACGGGGGTGGGGGTGGGGGTGGGGGAGGGGGTGGAGTTGGGGAGGGGTGGCTGACGGGTGGGGGGTGGTGGGGGTTGACGGGGAGGGTGATGGTCTTTTTTTTAAAATTTTTTTAATTTTAATTTTTTATTTAATGGTAAATGGGTGAAGAAAAAAAAAAATATATGCATTATAAAATGATAGAAACGTCATTTAATAGCTTAAAAGAGACATGGAGGGGGCAATGTGACACATTTTTTAATAATACATGAGACTTTTTTAGAGTTTTACGAATACAAGGGGGTAAAGTAATACTTTCGCTTATCACAGGGGTGTAACGTGATATTTACCCAATATTTTTGGATGACGTGAGAAATCTCTGGGTGAAGCAGTGCACCACCACATATACATTAAGTCAGTCATGGCGGAACCTCAGAGTAATTGAGAGTATTAAATTAGTAACTCGCAAGAATGATTTCACCCTATTATCGATGAATCATGTCCCTAGGGGCTAACCACATAAAATGTTAAAGGAATCAATTGGACAATGGGTATTGCTCCTACTTTACCAAGACTTATTTCTAGATCAAATCCTGCCCACAATACATAAAACTCTCGGACCTAAGGCCATCTTCAGCAGGTGCCCTAAATTACCATATTCTCTACATCTAGAGATTATATTGGAGATTTTGGCCTCCAATAACTTCCCTAAACTTATTCCTACATGTAAGAATCTCTACATCTAAATCATACTCTCTCTACATGTAGAGATGCAATAACAAATCCCTAAACTTATCTCTACATCTCCACATGTGAAGTAAACAAAAGTAGAGAGTTTTTAAAATAGGGAAGTTGTTAGACTGAAACTGAAATATAGATTCCGTGAAATAAAGTGATTTACTAAATGTAGGAAAATTGTTGGAGTGAAACTAAAATATTGAATCTATAAATTTAGAAAAATGGTCCAAATTTTTTATATGTAGAAAAAAATATAGGGATGCTGCTAGAGTTGGCCTATAAATCGGCTGAAGCATACCAACATCTTGAACTTCGTTGGTATTACAAGTCAATCAAGGGGTACTTTCGTCCTTCAAAACATTATCATAATTTCGGTCATCATACTAGCCGTCGATCCATACTCCGTTAAAGCCAACGGCCAGATCAAACATCGAGAGCGCCTCTCTTAAATTTCAAATTTCACTCCGCAATCCCCATCCCGCTCTCATTTTGGATTTCACACACACACACACACACACACACACACTCTCACTGTCTTCACTCTCTCTCTCTCACACACACACACACATACACTCACACACTCGCTCACTCTTCACTCTATCTCTCTCTCACACACACACACAAACACTCTACTGTTCAAGTGAGAGATCTAAGAAAAAAAAAGGGAGATAATTTTCTTACATTAAAAATGTCGAATCGCCATGAGAAAGAGAAAGGCGTTAATGTTCAGGTTCTTCTTCGTTGTAGGTAATGTACATTTACTTTCTCTTTCTACAAATGTAAATATATATATGGGTATATATATATACATTGGGTTAGGGTTTTTCTTCCCCTGCTTTTCTGTTATTAATATAAATGAAAGTTGTGCTAATTCAGTTTAGTCATTATGTTTGAAGTGGGTAAAGTGCAGAAAAATCAAGTGTTTTATTGAAATCCTTAAGAGTTATGAAAATATGGTATAATTACATGGTTAAAATTCAGCAAAATATAGGAATTCTTTTTATAGTTTACACTTTTTGAAATATGTGGAATAAATTGTGTGGAAAATGGGGAATTTGCAGGCCATTTAGTGAGGACGAGTTGAGGAACAATGCGCCGCAGGTGGTGACTTGCAATGAGTACCAAAGGGAGGTTGCCGTTTCGCAGAACATAGCAGGAAAGCATATTGATAGAGTTTTTACATTTGATAAGGTAATTTTTGCAATGAGAGGTTGTTTCTTATTTTTGTTTTTTGTTTGCTTAATTTTTGGCTAGTTATGCGAATTGTTTTAGCTTATCCTACCTTGTGGCATAAGGCTTGGTTCGGTTAATGCGTTTTTGTTTAGTTTTCCCATTTCGTATGTACTTGCAATTTGATGAATTTAGCTTTTGGGGCAAGCTTGGAAATAGTCATATGACGGCAACGATTAGGCCTTGCAGAAGTATCTATGTTAAAAGATGTACTTTTTCTGCAATTGTCGAAACCCTTAAGCCTAAAGCTAGTCGTTGGTCAAGCTTCATGATCTACCCGAGAATAATAACTTGATTGATAAAAAAATTGTATTTCCACTGACATATTTTCTTGATAGTAATGCACTTATAGCAATAGTTATTTCTTTTCCTATCTACTCTTAATTTTGTTTTGACTTATTCTATTGAAGAGGGATTTTAATCTTACTTTCAAGTATTCTGAAATATCATGACCCCAGAACTTGTCATTTGTGTGCCTGTTTTTGAATTATGGGTGGTAGAGGTCAGATCCCTGCTCTACTTGATTATATAGCCTTAACATGTTTCTGTGTTCTGCCATCTGTTTTGCGTAACTCTAGAGACATGCTGAAATATATAGGTCAGATGTGCTTCTTTCTGAATGGAAGTTTATCTGGACTTAGCTCTAGCCTGTTGGCATGCCGTGATTAATTCTGTTTATTCATTCAGGTATTTGGTCCTTCAGCTCAACAAAAGGATCTTTATGAACAAGCAGTTGTCCCTATCGTTAATGAAGTTTTGGAGGGGTTTAACTGCACCATTTTCGCTTATGGACAAACTGGGACAGGAAAAACTTATACCATGGAAGGTGAATGTAAGAGAGCGAAGGTACTGTATATTGTGATTATTTTGATATACCTCAACATTTTAATGTATGTGCAAAGATCTTTTAGTGGCTGGTACTAATTTTAGATGTTTTATCATACAGTGTGGGCCAAATGGGGAGTTGCCCCCAGAAGCAGGTGTCATCCCCAGAGCAGTGCAGCAAATTTTTGACACCTTGGAGAGCCAGCACGCAGAGTACAGTGTGAAAGTAACTTTCTTGGAGCTCTATAATGAGGAAATTACTGACTTACTAGCTCCAGAAGACATATCGAAAGTTGCTACAGAGGACAAGCAGAAAAAACAACTGCCACTTATGGAAGATGGAAAAGGTGGGGTTTTGGTTAGAGGACTAGAAGAGGAAATTGTAGCAAATGCTAGTGAGATATTCACTTTACTTGAAAGGGGGTCTGCAAAACGCCGCACTGCAGAAACATTTCTAAACAAACAATCAAGGTAGAAATCTTTCCTGCTTTTTATATCTAGTCTAGATGTTAAAATTCTTCTTGTTTTTTCTTATGATCTGAATAAGGTTATTTTCTATCTCAGTCGGTCACATTCTCTTTTTTCGATAACCATACACATTAAGGAAGCAACACCTGAAGGTGAAGAACTTATAAAATGTGGCAAGCTGAATTTAGTTGATTTAGCTGGTTCAGAAAACATTTCTCGTTCTGGTGCTCGGGAGGTAACAAGTTCCAAACCATTCAGAAGTTTTTCTTTCTTTTGTTTTTGTTTTATTTTGTTTTATTTGGTTCCAGTTGCTTTGATTTTACTTTCTATATTGCTTATGGTATATCCCCATTTAATAATTTTAGGGTCGTGCACGAGAAGCTGGAGAGATAAACAAAAGTTTGCTTACATTAGGTCGTGTAATTAATGCTCTTGTTGAGCATCTCGGGCATGTTCCTTATAGGTTTGTGAAAATCTCTCTTTCTTCCCCACTCCTTCTCCCTCTCCTTTATTATACATAGTCATCTTTCTACTCCTAATGCTTCAATTTTATTTTTCTCAGGGACAGCAAGCTCACACGTTTACTTCGTGACTCATTGGGAGGAAGAACCAAGACCTGCATTATTGCCACAGTGTCACCTGCTGTTCATTGTCTTGAGGAGACCTTGAGCACCCTCGACTATGCACACAGGGCGAAGAATATAAGGAATAAGCCTGAGGTTTATTCTTCTCTTCTCTCCTCTCTCTAGATATATTTGTGTGTGTTTATGACGTGTCTCTATCTTTTCAGATTCTGTCATTAATTTTGTTAATATCTTGTAAGAGCTCACTTTTTATATCTTACTTTTGTTTTTTTCTTCTTGTAAAAGTATAGGCATGAAGTTTATTGTAAATTATCGTATAGATGGTTGGTCATATATTGAGAACAAAAGTTCTTTTCCCCGGGGCAGTATTATTTTGTAATTGGCATTTCAGCTAATTTGTGGGTTAAATGTTGATATATGAAAGTTAGTGCTGCACAAAAGTCAGTCATATTCACAACTGTGGTTTGTGCTTCAGATGAATTTTTGTTGTGTCATGTGGTTAATTAAGTTTGAGGATTGTAATTCTGTAGCCCCAGTTTTAAAGCAGTTGTTTGTCAACTGCATTTCATTTTCCTACTTTTCTGTTTGCATGGAATTTTTCAGATGATGCCACTATTCCTTAGATTTTGGTTTCCCTACGTTTAGTACAACATAAGGATTCTCCTTTCTCCCAAGTTTATAAGATCTGTGTTTTTCTCTTTTTGTTTTCTTCAGTTACTCATCTATATGCTGTTTTTGTTTGCAGGTGAATCAGAAAATGATGAAATCAACTCTCATCAAGGATCTTTATGGTGAAATTGAACGTCTTAAGGCAGGTAATGTTCGATTTCTTATTTTAATTTCTTGTTATATCTTTTTGTTGTCAGTTAGCATTTTTCATGAGAATCAAGCCGCTGGATTCACCTTGCCTGAATCATTTTCTTATTCCTAGAGGTATATGCTGCGCGTGAGAAGAATGGAGTTTACATTCCAAAAGAGCGATACTATCAGGAGGAGAGTGAGAGAAAGGTACCAAAGCTCAGATCTTGCATGCTATGTTCTTCCCTTTTACCATTTAGCTATTATTTATTTCTCTTTAATTCTTTGCTATTACTTTCCTTTTCTTGTCGAATTGAAGAATAACTTTTCATATAAGGAGCAAATTGATTTGTCACAATATAAAACATTAGTTGAGTCAGCAGTTTTAGTTGTTCTCTTCAATTCCTTTTTTCTTATCTAATCCTGCCTTTGTTTAGGCAATGGCTGAGCAAATTGAACAAATGGGTGTCACAATAGAGAATGGTCAGAAGGTCAGTTTTTAAGTAAAAGGTCTGCTTTATTTTTTAATTTTCTCTATTTGTCTACATGATTGTGTTGATAATGCTTTACGTGGTTTGATGATTTTCAGCAATTTGAGGAATTACGAGCTAAATATGATGCTCAAGTTCAAGAATGCTCTGATTTGAGCGGCAAACTTGATGCTACGCAGGTGAGTGATTTCTGCACTATGCATTATATCTTGAAATGATTTACAAGTTCTTATTCTCAAAGGTTTTTACAGAAAGACTTGAACCAAACCAGTAAACTGTTGGCCAATACCGAGGAAGAATTAAGACGGTGCCAATACACAATTAAGGAGCGGGATTTTATAATATCTGAACAGAAAAAAGCAGGTATAGTTGGTTTATAGAATACACTTTGGTGCTTTTCTTTAATAATTTTTTGGAATATTTGAACATAAAAAAAAATAGGTATAGACCAAATTGGTAGATGACCTTTATGATACTGTTCTGGTTTTAAGTTCAATACTTAAAATGGTGTGTTTATGGAATTAGGCTTATTTGCTTTTTCCTTGATCATCTTATTGAACATGTGAACAGAAAATGCACTCGCTCAACAAGCACGTGTTTTACGGGCTGACCTGGAGAAATCTCTGCAGGATAATGCATCATTATTTATGAAAATTGGTATGACACCTTATCATATTATGGTGGTTTATGTTTTTCTCTTCATACGGACAACTCATTGGTTGCTTTATGCTATGAAATTGTGTAGCTAGAGAAGATAAACTGAATGCCGACAACAGGTCAGTTGTCACCAACTACCAAGCTGATCTTGCACAGCAACTTGGTTTCATCTGTAACACAGTGACCTCATCAGTGTCTCAGCAAAATGAACACCTCCAGTCTGTTGAGAGATTTTGTAATTCTTTTCTTGAAGCACATGACAAGGTAAATTTGAAATGTAGAAGTTTGGTCTCCCTTTGTTTTTCCCATTTTTGAATTTTCTCGTATCATTTCCATTTTCAAATTCATTTCTTTTGATGAGACCTTATTTCAAACGTTTTTATGTACAATGATCAGCAACACATTTTTCAAAGAGAAAATACTGATTTTATATGCAATTCAGCTTCATTCTTCTGTGACTTCCTACACTATTAATTTTCAAAATATGTGCTCGTAGGCTGTCTCAGATTTAAAGATGAAAATAAGTGGTTCAAGGGCTTTGTATGTCTCCCATTTTGAGGCAATACAAAATGTTGTGAGGCTGCACAAAGCTAGCTCGAATGCTGCTTTAGAAGAGATATCTGCTCAGGCTTCTTCTAATTCACATTCTATTGAGGAAGTAAGAAGAATCATTTCTCAATTTTACATTGATTTCGCTTGTTGATGCTTTATTATATGGGATCTTGACTTTTTGCCTCTTGAATGTAGTATTTAGCTGCGGAGGCTGTTGAAACAAATTCAATTTTTGATGAACTTCAGAGCACTCTATCAAGTCACCAGGGAGAAATGGCACACTTTGCTAGAGAGCTTCGTGAGGTTTGGATACTAAATTAGCCACTTGGATATTATCTTTTCTTGCTTCTTGTTGTTTTAGTTCTTTGTTTGTGTCTGATGTAGTTAACCATCTGTCTCTATCTTCCCTAAAACTTTTCTTGGAAATTTAATCCAAAATTGCATGTGAATGCTGTCCTCTGCTTGATTTTAAATGACATCCTCATACATGTTTCTTCCTTCTTTTGCATCTCAAATTTGGTTTTGAATTTTGTAGAGATTTAATGCCAGTACTGAGCATTTAACAAACATATCCGAGTCCATCCATGATCTTCTTGACAAGCTTGCGGAAGAATCAAAAAGGCTTGAAAGACATGCGGCTCAGGTTGATGGGATTCAGACAAAAACTATCGTCGAATTCCAGAAAGCTTATGAGGTATAATTTATATACTTTTATAATTTAAATTTGAAGTGAAATGACGTCTGAAATGCCTCATCTTTCATGTGATATCTCTGTAGGAAAAATCTCGGTCAGAGGCAGAGAAGCTTATTGCTGATATGACCACTTTGGTCTCTGATCACATGCGTCGTCAGAAAGAGCTGGTCTGTAAATTTGCAGATCTAATACTCAATATTGCTTGTTTACTTTTTGGTTCCATATCTTAAGGTTGAGATGACAGGTGGATGCAAGGCTTGATGGCCTTAGAGAAACTGTTACTGGAAATAAGATGTTTTTGGATGGGCATGTTTCCTCGATGGAGGGTATTACAACAGATGCAAAAAGGAAATGGCAGGATTACTTTACACAAGCAGCAAATGATGTTAAAGATAGTGCCGATTTCTCTGCCTCTAAACATTGTCGTATGGAGTTACTGCTGCAGAAATGGTGAGAAGAGACTGTTGCCATGGTCGTGGCCTTAAACCTTCACTTCTAAATCTAAACATTGACCGTTTTGGCCCTAAGAATGGTTACCTTATTGCTTTACTGTCTCTAGTTGCTTAGGTTTTCTCATTTTCCCTTTTTCAGAATATTTCCTGCTCTAGCTCTTCTTTTTTGATCTAGATTTTCATTCATCTTGTGTCCAGTGTAAGCACAACTGAAGGAGCTGTGAACCGGTGGCAAAGAACACACGAGTCTTTGAATAACATGAGCAGTCAAAATGTCTCAACGACAGATTCACTTGTTCGGTGAGTGGAAAGGAGACTAGATATGAAATGGATGACTACTCGTACCTCTAAAAATAAGAGATCAACAGCATACTTTTAGTCATCTGGTGATATGATATCAATCTAGACATGATATAGATGCTTTTTGCAGAGGATTTTACTTTCATCTCATTGCTCATACATTCTGCCAAACATTGATAATTTTTGAAATCTGTGGGATAGTCCCAGATTAATGAAGATATGAGCTTATTCCCTCCCTTTTTGACATAAATCCTGGTTTTGGTAAACAGCAGTCCTGAAAGTTGCCTAAATTGAATAATTTATCACAGGAACATGTGGTACAGTAATGAGCAACATGTAGCTGAAATTGACAATGCTAGAGCTGTTGCTGAAGAAGACGCGGCAGAGAAGAGCGAAGATATCATTCAGTCTTTTGATGGTTAGTAGTATTAACTATTCTAGATTTTGTGCGTAAAATTTCTATAGATTTTGTGTACTTTTGAATATGCCTTTATCATTACACTCACTCTTTTCTGAATTTTAAGCTAATTTAGTGATATGGTAACTCCTGAGTTTGATAATATCAATTTAAAACATCTGGCTTTTTTTTGACGCTTTTTGGCATATTCTGCGTTTTGATCCACCTAGATATGCCTCAGATTTGGTCATGTAGTTGATATGACAACGTTATAACGATTCTTTTCAGTTTGTTTACTTTGTTTCTTGTAGAAATTTGCTACTAATATTCTCATGAAAAACATACATGCTCTTTCTGAAATTTGTTCTATTTCTTTTAATAACTTCAGGTATGTCGGAGCAAGAGAGAGGATCTATTTCTGGAATATTGTCAGCTACCGCAGCTCATTCAGTAACACTCGAGAATCTTCAGAAAGATCACTCTGAACAGTCTGCTTCTATCGAACAGAAGGCTCATGATACTTTCAAGCAGAACTATATGGTATGCTGATCTAAAACTAACTAGTTTTCGAGTTCTATGATGTGTACTGTACCATATATGTACCTTTGTGCTTTGCAGCTTGACAGCAGGATTCTACTCTAGTTTGTTACTTATGTTGACACATGCTTTCTTTTAAATTTATTTGTATAAATTATTCCCAGGATTATGAGCCAACTGGCACGACTCCAATCCGGTGTGAGCCTGACATTCCCAGCAAAGGGACTATTGAGTCACTTCAATCCATGCCAATGGAGACTCTTCTTGAGGAGTTCCGCGAAAACCACTCCTTTGAATCATTCCAAGCGAAGGAACTGAAGCCGTCTCTCATTCCACGCTCTCCTCTCTTACAAATCAACTAATCATAGCGCGTTTGATTTTCTGTCGGGTATATTCATCATCTGATACGTGCTTGTATTTTCCCTGTAAACTGTTAGAACCACTGCGATCCATCCGTCCTTTAATTACACCTCAGGTCTGGAAATACCTGTTTCGAGTGGAGAAATGTTGTAGGTTCATCAACAATTTGAATAAATCCCTTCTCGGGATTTAGCAAAGGATGTAAATTGGAGGAAAGCTTTGAATGGCTACTGAGTATGAAGGCACTTGTTTATGTAATGTAGAAACAATTATTACAAGAATTACATGCTTCTTTTGGTAGCATCAGAGTGCAATGAAATTATTATTATTATTATTTTTTACTACATTGTATTGTTTGTTATGCAATATTTCGAGATTGTCATTCTCTACTTCATTCTTTCGATGGTTCTAAAGGAGTATCACAACAAGATTTTAAGGTTTTTATTTTTATTTTTATTTTTTTTATTTTATTCAAAAGAGGTCTAAAGCCATACAATGTAATCAACAAAATTCGAACTTGTAACTTCTCGCATAGCAGCGAGTGACATTACCACGGGACAAAAGCGCTAGTGGCCAAGGTTTTATGTTGAAGTCTCTGAGTTGCCATGTTAAATTTAAGACTATCGTGTCTCGGCAGCCTTCATATCTCTGGATACCATGGGAACTAATCCTTGTAGGCCACAGATTGAGTGTAGAAGGATTCTATGAAGTATTCGGGGGTTTAAAATGGCTCGTGTATTGGGAGGCAAATCAATGTGCGGATTTCTTAGCAAAGTTTTGGTTTCTTTACATGGTAGGAAGCCATACAATTCTTAAGGTTCTGGAATTTTTATTGGATTTGTTAATAGTGAGATAAAATGGGTGAGATATTTCTAAATTCTCTTTAGAATCCAAAAGAAAAAATTTAAAACTATCGGCTTATGACTTTTTAAGTTTAATTTTTTCTTGTAGTTCTTAAGTTATCTCACATTTTAAAATTAGTACCCGATGTTTTACAAAATTCGTCAACTTGATGAACGCTGTTATTTACAGAATTTTCAAGTCAGTTTTAAAAAGTGGCACGTCATTTAGTGTAAATACTGAAAATTCATTATACTACCATGAAACATTAGCAGTTTTTTTAAAGATTTGAGTAAAATATTAGAAGTTACTAATGTTTCGTTCGTTGGCTGTCACCTTTGTCAGAAATTAGTAATGAAATTTGTCTGGACTTTTCAAATTATTTTCTATTATTTATTAAAAAAATTTAAATTCGTTAATATTATTCAAAATTAGTTAATTTAATTAATATTATTTTTAAAAAAAATTTAATTTAGTTCTTATTATCCCTAAAAATATTTCAATTTAACAAATTTAGACGGGAACTAAGTTGAATTTTTTTTAGAAATAATAAAGAATAAATTGATTAATTTTAAACCAGACGAATTTAAAATATTTCAAAAATAATAAAAAATAAATTAACTAATTTTAAACAATAGACACAAATTTAAAATTTTAGAGAAATAGAGACTATCTACCCAAAGTTTCCTTCCCAAATATTGGTTTATTTTTTTTTTGAATGCTGCATTAGTAATGGTCAAAGTCCCGTGTTTGACGTATAACGTTATAAATACATTCATTCCTCGGCAACGTTGGCAACACCATGGTCCAAATAACAATGGACACATGAAGTCGAGTTTCGTTAGTATGATTTGAATAGTGGTCGTCACCGTTCATGATATTAATATCAAATGTTTAAACTCAAGAACCAAAATCTTTTTCCCTCCAACCATGTCTCACTTCGTTTGTGCTCAGCTTGTTCTGCTGCCACAGCCATGGTTGAATCCACAATTCCACAATACATTAATCAAGAAACCATCTCAAATTACAACCCCTCTGCTACACAAACACCAACTTCACACATTTCACACACTATTGACCCAAAACTGTATCTTTCTACACTTATCAAGTGTAAAAATGTTTCCCAAATTAAACAAACTCATGCCCAAATAGCTGTGAATGGATTGCTTAATAACCTTCTTGTTGGTAATAAACTTCTTTACGTATACAGTATGCATAAGGCTTTATGGGATGCATATGCATTGTTCTGTGGATTGTCTGAAAGAAATGCAGTTTCTTGGAGTGTAATAATTGGTGGGTTTGCAAAAGCTGGTGAATTTGAAGAATGTTTCAGGATTTTTAGGGAGTATGTAAGGTGCGGGGCGCGGCTCGATAATTATACATTGCCTTTTGTGATAAGGGTTTGTAGAGATACAATGGACCTCAAAATGGGTAGATTGATTCATAGTGTTGTGTGCAAATTTGGGTTGCAGCCAGATTCCTTTGTGGCTGCAGCCCTTGCGGATATGTATGCAAAATGTAAGGTGATTGATGAAGCGAAACGGGTGTTTGATAGAATGCCTAAGAGGGATCTTGTGACTTGGACAGTTATGATTGGGGCGTATACTGAATGTGGGAATCCGAATGAAGCTCTAGTTTTGTTTGATCAAATGAGGGGGGAAGGTGTCGTTCCGGATAAGGTTGCAATGGTTAATGTTGTTAACGCGTGTGCAAAGTTAGGTGCTATGCATAAGGCTAAACTTGTACATGATTATGTATCGACGATGGAGTTTTCATTGGATGTGATACTGGGGACGGCGATGATTGATATGTATGCTAAGTGTGGGAGTGTTGATTCGGCGAGGGAGATTTTTGATAGGATGAGGGAAAAGAATGTTATATCTTGGAGTGCGATGATTGCTGCTTATGGCTATCATGGACAAGGCAGGAAGGCTCTTGATTTGTTTCCTTTGATGTTGAGGAGTGGGATATCGCCCAACAAGATTACATTTGTTTCTTTGTTGTATGCTTCTAGTCATGCAGGGCTGGTTGAAGAGGCTCGTAGACTATTCTGGTCAATGCAGGAAGAGTTTGGTATCGAGCCTGATGTGAAGCATTTTACTTGTATGGTTGATCTATTTGGTCGCGCCGGTAGATTTGATGAGGCTATGAATTTAATAGAAAATATGAGTGCTGATAAGGATGAAGGCCTCTGGGGAGCACTTCTTGGTGCATGTAGAATTCATGGTAAAATAGAGTTGGCAGAAAAGGCTGCAAATGCTCTTATTGAATTGCAGCCTCAAAATCCTGGGCACTATATACTGCTATCAAACATCTATGGCCGGGCGGGTAAATGGAACGATGTGGCAAAGATTAGGGGCCTAATGACGCGTCAGAGGTTGAAGAAACTACCCGGTTGGACGTGGATAGAAGTGGGTGACAAGGTCCATCAATTCAGTGTTGGAGACCATATTCATCCCCAATCAAAGGTGATATACGAGGAACTAAACTGTTTGAGCAAGAGATTAGAGCTAGCTGGTTATGTTCCGGATACTAATTTTGTTCTGCACGATGTTGATGAAGAACTCAAGCTGGAAAACTTATCCAGGCATAGCGAAAAGTTGGCTATTGCATATGGTCTCATTTGCACACCCGAGGAAACGCCTATTAGGATTACAAAGAATCTTAGGATCTGCGGTGATTGTCATACCTTCAGCAGATATGTGTCTTTAATTACAAACAGGGAGATTATAGCTCGAGACGCGAATAGGTTTCACCATTTCAAGGAAGGTGTTTGTTCTTGTGGAGAATACTGGTGAATATGCAGCATCCTATAGTGAAAAATTCTGCTCATCTGGATTTCGTTAACTCATTGAGAGGTGAATACTTTTCTCTCATTCCTGATTGCCATATCCAGCCTTGTTTCGTCAAGAAATCATCCCATATACCGCGTACCCGAAAACCTCCAGACGTTTAAAATGCAGATAAGCGATTCAATCTCTTAAGTTGTAGAGCAAATTTCATAGTAGGCGCTTACCATTCTTATCCATGGTTATACTGCATAAATTAGGGATTTGGTCCCGAAGAGATGGGATTTTAATGTGAGACCGAATTACAGAGAGTTAGCATTTGTTTATCTAAGCCTCGCAAAAAAGTTTTATAATTTTGATGTGGTGCATGCATTGGCACGTGTCACTGTATCACAGAGTTTGAATTTAATGTGGTTCCTTGTTACCAAATAAAAAATAAAAAATTATTGTTTGAATTGATACTTCTATATCCTTTGTTCCTGTAGATTGAAATCTTATTTTTCTTGGACATGGTTATTTGGTGTTTTCCTATTACTTTAACAAAGAATTGTTGACAAGAATGTGATCCAATTTTGCCATTTGATATTGACATAATGCATCTGAGAATGATGATTTAGTTATTTGATATTTGGGTTTAAAGCATCACTGCCCCTGAATCCTGGTCAAATAGATATTTTCATGGCAATATGGATTCAGATTTTCTTGTAGCATTAGGAAGATAAAAAATAGTGAATGATGATGGAGTTATTTGATTTTCTTGACTTAATAGTGCAGATCATTACCATTCCGAGATAGGTGATTAATACCAATTTAATAAGTGAAGTAGTAGTCATTGTATGACCAATTGGCTCGGACACAGACTGCCTGTGCTCACCCACTTTGTTTCGCCCTAAATAGGATGACTTTCTTAGTTACGCTGCACCTCGACTTGAGTCCCCACATGTGTGTGTCTAACACAAGAAATTGGCTTTCACAAGACAACATTAGGATCATCCTTTTCATTCTATGTTGACCCATAATACAGACTGCCCGTGCTCACCCACTTTGATGTATTCTCACTGATCATCAATCTCTAGGGAAGACACCTTGCTCTCACGATTTTCTCCAAAAAAAAGATGAATTAAGAATTATATTTTGAAATAGACATTGCGAAGAAAAACAATAATTAGACCACAAGTTTAAGAGCCATTTTTGTCAGTACGATGTTATAGATGTAGACAGCTATGGTCAACTTTGTACTTGGATGAACATGGAGGTCAATGATCATGCACGTAATATATCCATATCCCTCCTTGGCCTTTATTGTAAGATCTACGCGCATTTTCCACCTCTGGCTTAGGCTATGGACAACACTTAGTTTCTCAATTTCGTTCTCATAGTTTCCCTAAACATTTTAATTTCGTTTTTATTATTTAAAATTTTTCAATTTTATTCTTATTGTTTCTAAAAAAAAATTTAATTTCATCTCCATTATTTTTAATTTTTTTTTATTTCATCCATAATATTTTCCTAAAATTTCAAATTTATCCTTATAGTTTCTCAAAAAAATTTAATTTAGTCATATTATTTTTTTAAAAAATAATAAGGACTAAATTAAGTAATTTTGAATAAAAGAAATGAATTTGAAACTTTAAGAAAATAATAGAGACGAAATTAAAAAAATTAAATAATAAAAACGAAATTAAAACTTTTAGGGGAATTATAAGAACGAAATGGAGAAATTTTAAACAATAGGAAATAAATTGATTTTTTTTGAAAACAATAAAGACCTAAATGTGCTATTTTCCTATGTAATAACTCTCTGGCCATTATTAATAATTTGTATGACTCTTTTTCTGGTCAATTATTTTGTTGACTTGCTATTTGTACGAGCTAATTATGTTTAACTTATTCGATTCCTTTACTAATTATTTAATTTATCATTTTTGCATGTTTCAATAGTCGGATGCTAAAATCCAATAACAGGTCCAAATGGTGAGAATATTTTCTTTTGGAGGTTTAATTTTCTCAAATTCTGTGCTTACAAAGATTGATATAATCAATTTTCTTCTCTATTATATTATTTTATTTGTATGAAATTATATTATGTTTACTCTTCCTTTTATTTGCTGTACCACACAGAACCGATGTATTATAAGGGCATCTATCATCAATTTACCAATACAACCCAAAAGGATCTGGGGCAACATTGTTTGGGCCCACTCAGTGTCAACAGGCTTGATCAGTAGGAAGTCATTGGAGCCTGCAATTTACCCATCAGAACCATTTGAGAAATATGGTTGTTGGTCTGGATCAGTCATAATCCTTCCTGGTAACAAACCCATTATACTATACACTGGAATTATTGACCCCAATGATACACAAGTCCAAAACTATGCCGTGCCAGTCGATTATTTTGATTCATACCTCCGAAAATGGGTCAAGCCAGATAACAACCCGTTGGTTTTTGCCGACATTGGGGTGAACAAGATTGCATTTCGTGATCCAACGACAACTTGGATCAGCCCAGACGATCGATGGAGAATGGTGGTTGGTAGTGGGAGGAGGCATAGGGGGATGGCATATTTGTATAGAAGTAAGGACTTCATGAAATGGAATAAGGCCAAACATCCATTGTATTCTACTGCTCACACTGGTATGTGGAAATGTCTTGATTTTTTCCCTGTATCAATGCATAGTAAATTTGGATTGGACACTTCAGTTCTTGGTGATAATGTTAGGCATTGTTACTAGATATGATTACTATACACTTGGTACCTATCAACATGAAAAGGATAAATACATTCCTAGTAACACATCTATTGATGGTTGGTATCTATTGATAGCTACTCTACTGTTAACGTTAAAATTGGGCTTGGACCCATAGTCCAACTGCGACGGGTCACTTGGTCCTAGTCGTCGTGCAATTACTGGGCCAAGGCCCATATACGAAACTATAAGTCGCGACTTACTCCCAAGTTAGGTCCGATAAAGCCCAAGGCCCTTGGCTAGGCCCTCATGGCGGCACCGTCCTACACGAACAACCAATGACGAACTTGAATCTAACTCGAACTCTATCAAATATCTCCGGATAGACGACCAAGGAGACATTCCAATTGACTAGACTAATAGTAGCGAATGGCGATCGACAAACTTGAGATAAAGGTCAACCCTATCCTACGGGATAAGTGATTACTTGCTTGAAGTAGTCCACTCGAGATACAAGTCCCAAGGGATAAGTGACCCTATACTTATCACAATTGCCTAGCCCATGAGAAGCGAATGACCACCGAAGGACTTGGGGTAAAGACTAACTTTATCCTACGCAATAAGCGATCATGTAGTCTACTAGAAATTGAGTACCCACACCTATAAGTAGGCTACGCCTACACAAGGAGAGGGCATTGAGTACTAGCTGTACTAGCAATACTCTCCCTCTTCCCTTTATACATTTACGACCTACACTCCCTATATCGACGCCAATACCACGATAGTCTCCTCTTTTCCCTCCATATTTTCCTCGTATTCTTACCTCATTTGATAAACTACTAGAAGGAAAACGTTATAGGTTACATGATTCATATTCAAAATTTCATGAACATGGCAGAAATAATCATGTAGGATCTTACTATGATTAAACATGCATAGTTAATAAAAACTCAATTTAGTTCTTGAAAGAACAGTATGAAGTTTCACATACCTCTTGGAGCCAAAACGAAAAACAAAATCTTCACAAGCTCCCAATAGGATCTATGAGCTTCTGCTGGCAACTCTTGATCTTCCCTTCTATGACCAAAATCCACCAGAGCAATTCTAGTTGTGGGACTAGAATTTATATTAAGAAATAACTAGAAAAGTTTCTTCAAAAAGGTTGAAGCCTACTCAAAAGAGAGAAGAAAGAATTCTAGAAGAGTTGGTACAATTTTCCAGAGCTGTAGGAGAGGCCTATTTATAGGAGAGGAGTCTGAGAAAAAATCTCCAGGAAAATCAATGTGGGATTTATTTTATGTCAAAGTTTCCATAACAGAAAAATCCTAAATAATTTTCCTATTTTTTTCTCCTCCTTTTTTCCCTCCTTGGCCGAAAATCCTAGGCTAACTTAGCCCTGGACCCATACATTTCCCTAGGGACGTGAGCCAGGGTCCTGGCTCAACCCAAATGCTCTAATTATTTTTTTTGTGCAATTATTTAATTTAATTTCAGCCAATAATTAAAAATAGAAACCCCTTTCCAATAAAATAGAAAGTTTATTTTTAATATCTAATTAACAATTAAATTAAATACTCTCTCTCATAGTTATTTACTACAATATAAATATTACTCAAAGGATTAATTGGCTAGAAAGGGGACCAAAAGATATATTTTTCCTTTCACTAAAAATGAATAAAATATTCTCGCTAGTCTCCTAGCAATATTTTATCACTTTAACTTAGTCCACTCCACTATAGGACAACAATTGTACTCAAGGATAAATACTGTATTTACAGAAACAGTCTTCCGCCCAACTAAGTGATGAAATAACCATAATGCCCCTCTATACTCACTCGTAGTCAAGATAGGTTCTATAGTATACTATCACCTCTTGAGCTACATCTTAAACTCCTTAGATCCTCTGAATCCACCATCCAACCATTCTCTAGGAGTTATCCACTTATCTAAGGGAGCTATCCTCAAGTGTAACACCAAGTACAACAACTTGTACTATTATGCATAAATTAAGAATGATATAGTCTCGGATCAATCCAAGGGAGTGATTAATGTATAGAGTCCTTATTGCAAATGCACGTTCCTTCTAATCAGGTCCTATACACCCAAACCATAGAGTTGGATGACCTAGCAATTAGGCCATACCCATAATGGCTCAAAGTGCAAGCATAATAAATCATCTAATAACCTAACCCCCATGGACTCAACATACCCTAAGAAAACCTTCTCCGTAAGAGTTTTAGTAAAAGGATCTGCTAAGTTATTTGCAGAGGCAATCTTTTCTACCACTATGTCTCCTATTTGAATGAACTCACAGATCAAGTGGTACTTTTTCTCAATATGTTTGCCCTTCTGGTGATTCCTCGGCTCATTACTTTGTGCCACAACCCCACTATTGTCGCAATAGATAATTATGGGTTTTTCTATTGCAGACACTACCTCGAGCTCCAATAGGAACTTTCTCAACCAAATAGCCTCCTTTGCAGCTTCCGATGCCGCCACATACTCAGCTTCCATGGTGGAATTTGCGATACAATTTTGCTTCACACTCCTCCATGAAACTGCGCCTCCTAATAGGGTGAATACATATCCAGAATTTGACCTTCTAGAATCCCTATCAGACTGGAAGTCCGATTCTGTGTATGCTAGCAGAGTCAGATCTTCAGCTCGGTAGACCAACATATAATCTTTCGTTCTCCGAAGATACTTGAATATATGTTTGATTGCTACCCATTGATCTTGTTCAGGGTTTGACTGATATCTGCTAACCATGCCAACGACAAAGTAGATGTCTGGCCTAGTACACAACATTGCATACGTGAGATTTCCAAATGCCGAAACATATGGAACTCGTCTCATGCTCTCTTCCTCTTCAGGAGTCTTGGGGCATTGATCCTTAGAAAGATGTACTCAATGTGTAGAGGGCATTAAACCCTTCTTGGAGTTTAACATGTTAAACTTAGCCAATATTTTCTCAATATACGAAGCTTGGGACAGAGCTAGTACCTTGTTCTTCCGATCACGCAATAGCTTGATCCTTAGAACATAACTAGCTTCACCCAAATCCTTCCTCTGGAATTGAGAAGACAACCAAATCTTTGTAGAAGTGAGCAATCCTACATCATCCCCAATTAATAGGATGTCATCTACATACAGGATGAGAAATACAACAACACGACTATCCGTTTTCTTGTATACACATGGCTCATCAACGTTCTGCTCTAAACCAAAGGCTTTGATTGCTTCGTTTAACCATATGTTCCAAGCTCTAGATGCTTGTTTAAGTCCATAGATGAACCTTTTAAGCTTACAAACCATGTTCTCTTGGCCTTTCGCAACAAATCCATCCGGCTGGATCATGTAAATGGATTCCTCAAGATTCCCATTAAGGAATGTAGTCTTGATATCTATTTGCCATATCTTGTACTCATAATGACATGTGATGGCCAAGAGGATCCTTATGGATTTAAGCATGACTACCGGTGAGAAGGTTTCCTCATAATTGATCCCTTCTTTCTAAGTATAACTGTGAGACCCCAGAACCACATACATACATGCATTAATTCCTATCATGGCATTATACGCGCATTTACCACTTTAATGACAAAATATGTGCATTTAATTTAAGCAATTGTATAAATTAAGTGTTCACTTTAACTTTACATTTATTTAGTAACTTTAATATTTTATTGATTCAAAATGTCCAAATGCTATATATATATATATGAAACAAATATTGATTGTTTTATTACTAATATTATTTAAATTATAGTCTTGCATCCATTTGTATATACTTGTGTGCACTTATTTTCTTAAAAGCTTGTTTTCAAATAGTCACTATTCATAAAGAAATTTGACTATTTAGAATGCTTAATTTTATAATTTTTCTAGGTCACAATATACATGAAAGGAATACTGGAAGTGTAATTTTGGGCATTAGGCCTCGGGAGATAGTGTGTGGAAAAATATTTTATAGAATCGTTAGAAATAGTATTTTCAGCATTTTTATTTACACTATTTTGACCATTGAGCACAACTTAACCCATTTAGCATACCAATTGACCCAAGTTGACCCAAAACCATGACCTTTTGACCCAACCCATTTTAATATCTCAAATTCTTGTCTTCCATGAATAGTAGCAGCAAAACAAAACAAAAAAAAAGAGAGGGAGCCATGGCTGGAAATGGAAAGAAAGAAAAGAGAGGAAAATTCTTTTTCAACCTTCAACCTTTGGCTTCTCCAAGTCTTTTGCTAGAAGATTCAAGTGCTCCAAAGCTCAAACCATGCATACCTCGAACATTTAGGTGAGGGATAATGCATTTCATGACTTGTTAAAGTTTCTTGGTTTGACTTTAAATTTCGAGATTTACTATTTTTGAGCTATGTGTTGCTTAGTTATTGCTTTATATAGTATCTACATGTGCTAGAGACCCTTTGTATGTAATATAATAGCTTAGAATTAAGTTTTGCAAGAAATCTAGTTGGAGAAGATGATGAATAGTGTCATTCTAGGATTTTTCCGAAAATTTGCAGTTGAGTTCGATTTGAGGCTTCTAGTGGATGCTAAATAGGCCCATGAACGTAGAATAAATATTAATTACGCTTGTTAGGCTCGAAACTTGGATGATTTGATCAAAATGACCCGTTTTACAAAGAAGTTTCGGGGTAAAAATGAATCCGGGTGCGTTTGGACCTTAGAGTTAGTGTTTATAGGGTAAGGAGATGCTAAATGAGTGGTTATGACACCTAAGTGAGCATCGGTTAATGTACTTATAGTGTAAATGCACAAAGAGATAATCGGGAATTTAATGGTGAACGAGGTTTAATGGGTGAACTCAAGGGTTCTTGGGGTGCCATAAGGTGTGGTTTGAGGGATATGATAGCTCATTTGGGTATCTTGAACTTTGCCTTTCGGTTTGGAGCTAATTGCTATAGATTGATAAAAAGGGTTTAGTGTAAAAATGTTGGCTGAGGGTAATCGAATGATGGAATGGGTACCTACTAGGTATGGAAGTACTTTTGGGGCTATCGTGGTATTGATTTGAAAGGTGGATTGGGTAGCTATAGTTCAAAGTGACTCGGGGCCTTTCCGAGCTTTTGTGTCAAAAGTGGGATTTTAGAGCTTAAGAAGGTGTCTTTTAGTGTCCTTAGAGTTGAATAATGGTTGGTTTGTAGAAATTGTACTTTGTGTTTCGATTGGAACCCAAGTTGAGTAAGTAGACTAAAGGGCTAGTTTATAAACAATGGAATTAATTGTTTGTAATTGATTTTAATTGATTGGTTAAAATGTGTAGTGTATTTGTATTGTATGATTATCTTTTTGGTAAAGTTTCGTGGATTGGATTGCATGGCTTCCTTATCAAGAGTAGTATCCTTGCTTAAAAGAACTAAGTAGAATGCAATGTGTTTGATCTAATGTTTAAATAAAGTTCGATAAGTGTTTATATAGCCAAACAAGTGTATAAATGACTAGAATATGATTAAAGCTAGTGTTGTGTGGGTGTGTATATTTTCGGCCATATGGTCATTTTGGTGCTAGTCTTTTACTTTTTGTTTCCTTGAGCTTTACATGATTAGCATGGCTTAACAATTGATCTAGATAGAGATAACATGATGGTGTAAAATGTAAACTTAACTTAGATGGGTGGTTTGAGATTAAACATTATAATTAAAGAGAATCAAAGTTATATGCATGTTTATAATGAAGTTGGGTCATTTTAATGCTTAGTTTATTGAAGTCTTGTGTGATAGTGTTATTCGGAGGTCTAGTAGTATCTAAGTGAATTAGAATGTATTCAGAAACTATGATTAACCTAGTTACTAATTGTGCCATATATGTCCATAATGCTAAATTAACGCTTGAATTGATTAGAGGATGGTAAGAATTCATTGTAGGTGTTTAAGATTGAATTGGAGCCATATCTTGCATCCTGGAGCTTGGTAAATGTGAGGGTTGCATCGTACTTGGCATTTTAACTGATTTATTGATTTTCATTATGATGGTTATCGTGTAGATTATGAATTATTGTTTAATTACTTTAATTGTATTGTTATGTGCTCGTTTATATGTCAACTAGGAAATATTATTGTTATCTAGGTTATAAATGCTTGATAATGAAAATTCATGTGCGATGACAACCTACTTTGTTGTCCTTAAATGTGTTTATTGATTATATTGTCATTGTCATCATACTTGCTTTGCATCGTGGTTGCGCAACCTCATTGTTCGAGACAGATGTAATGGGCCTCTCCGGGCGGCGTTGGACTTGCCGGTGTTGGTTGTTCTAGCTCCGCGCCCTATTCCCTCGCTCGTCTGGTATGGAGTATGCCAGGGGGTGTTGGGTCGTAAGATTGGGTACATCCAGAGTACCCATTGGAGTGATTGGGGTTATGCCGGCATATTGATCGAGGTTCATGGATCGAGGTTCGTGATTGAAGATCAAGTGAATTCTAGAGTGTTGGGGTTAAGTGAATCGTATCCTTTTAATGTGTGGTAACTTGTTGTTTCAACTGTTCTTTGGTTGTTAAATGCTTTATTTGTATTAACTGCTGCATTGCACGCCCCAGTAGACTATTGCTCACTGGGCAATTGTGGTTGCTCATACCTTGCTAACATGTTTTAGGAGATGCAGTTGGAGGAGGAGTTGCCTTGATTGCCATGTGCTATTGCTTGAGGTTGGGATGTTGTTTGTAGATCATGTAAAGATCTTGCTTGTATTGTGTTATGTTCTATTTTGTGCCTATAGGTTTGTATATATTTGGAGTTGTTGAAGAATTGTAATAGCTAGGTTAATGTATGCCTTGAATGGTAGTGGATTGTAATAGTTTATCTTTACTTTCCTTTATACTGCTTGCTTGTGTGTTAATGAAAGTTAAGTCGTTTGGCTTTAATTTATAAGAAAGGCTAATGGTTAATATAGACTGGTATGATAAGCGGGTTAAAAAGATAAGGTTTCAAGGATTGTTAAATGCATGCTTGTGTATGTTTTCTATGTCTTGCTCGAGGCTCAGTCGGCTTTGAAGCTGGGAACGTTTGGGAGATGAAGTTGGTGAATGTTGTGGATGTTGGATTTTGTGTGGTTTGTGACTTTGTTGTCTGTTTACAGGTTTTGATTTATCCTTTAAACAGGGGATACTCCGTCCGTTTTTCCTAAATTTCGTGACCATGGTGGAATTGGATTGAGAATAACATGATTAATAGAGCCTCCAGTTTCATGAGGGATCAGGGCGTTACAATAACCTTTCGCCACCAGCCTAGTTTTGAAGGTTTCCACCTTCTTATCCACTCCTCTTTTTCTTCTGTAAACCCACTTATACCCTATGGGTTTTACCCCTTTGGGTGCTTTTACAAGATCCTAAACCTTGTTAAAGTACATGGACTTCAGCTCAGATTCCATTGGCTTATGCCATTTATCAACATCTATATCTGACATTGCTTTATCGTAACTAGTGGGATCATCGATCTGGTCGGAGACTGCTTCGAAAAACTCTCCAAGCCATTGATCAAGTTGTGATGTTTTCCTCCCACTACAACGAGGTTCCAGTGCCTTTAAGGGAAATGGTTGTTCACTTTCTGCTTTAGGAGTAGGTGTAGGTAATTGAGTCGAAGTCTCAATGACTTCTTCTAATGTAGCTTCTGAACTCGTTCTTTGATGGATAACACTATCATCCTCCAAGTATCTAGCATGCGTACTTATCAGTACCCTCTGCTCCTTAGGATTATAGAAAATTTCACCTCTAGTTCCCTTTGGGTAACTTATGAAGTAACACATCTCAAACCTTGGTTCTAGCTTTGAGGCGAAGCTATTTAGTACATAAGCTGGACATCCACAAATGTGGAAGTGCCATAAAGTGGGTTTTCGCCCAGTCTACAATTCATGAGGAGTCTTAGGTACTGACTTAGATGGCACATGGTTCAAGATGTATGCTGCTGCTTCTAAGGCATAACCCCAAAATGACATGGGCAGAGTCGCATGACTCATCATAGACCTCACCATATCAAGTACAGTCCGATTTCTTCTCTCAGACACACCATTCAGTTGAGGGGTGTATGGTGTGGTCAACTGAGTCATAATTCCCTGTTGTGTGAGATAGTCCTTGAACTCACCTGAGAGGTATTCTCTACCTCGATCAGATCGAAGTGCTTTTATGGGTTTTCCTAATTGCAACTCAGCCTCAGCTTTAAATTCTTTAAACTTGCCAAAGGCTTTAGATTTGCGGTGCATTAGGTAAACATACTTATATCTTGAGTAATCATTTGTGAAGGTCACAAAATACTCAAAACCTCATCGAGCCGTATGCTCATGGGTCCATACACATCATTGAGCACTAATTCTAACACTTGACTTGCCCTATGCCCTTTAGAGGTAAACAACCTTGTGGTCATCTTTCCTTTTAGGCAGGATTCACAGTGATCCCATGGTTCAAGTTCTAATGAATCCAAAAACCCATCCTTGAATAATCTTTGTGTACTGTTTAGGTTTATATGACCCAAACGTAGGTGCCACAAGTAGGTGTCATTAGTGGAATCAATCTTTCTTTTAAGGGAAGTTGACCATTCTGGTTCTACATTATGCACGTTGGAGAAAGTAGGATAGAGATAGAACAAATTATCATGCATGCTACCAGAACATATAAAATTTCCATTTCTACTAATAGAAAAACCAGTATGGAAAGAAATAGAGTATCCCTTAACAGTTAACTACGAAATCGAAATAAGATTCTTTTGTATTTCTGGAACATGATAAATATTATCTAGTTCTAAAACTCCATCATTAAATCGTAGGACTACTTTTCCAACAGCTGTGGCCCAGACCTTTGCTCCATTGCCAACTCGCAAAACAAATTCTCCTTTACTTAATCTTCTCGTTAGTTGAAAACTCTACAATGAGTTGCATATATGATTAGTGGATCCAGAATCTACTATCCAAAAGTCAGTAGAATCAACCACTAAAACTGTTTCCACGAGATAAGTAAAGCCTGTACCTGTCTTGTCATCAGCAAGGTACTTGGGACATTCGTTTTTATCATGACCTTCACGGCCACAAACGAAGCACCTCTATTTTGGGCCTTTTCCTCTTTTCTTCATCATGACCCTCATTGTTTTCAATGCTTACATTATTTCAAGATGTCTTATCCCTTCCAGCTTCCTTATCAATAAATAAATGGTCCAGCATCTCCCACTAAAGCGGTCTGGTCCTTAAATTCATTAAAGGAACTGGGGCAAGGTATCAAACAATAGGTCAGTTTGTTCCAGAAGGCTTATCCTGGTACCCAAAGTCCTGCAGAAGCTGATGGCATCTAGTATCTTAAGCACATGGGCTTTAATGGATTCATCTTCTCGTAGCTTTGAAGTCTTCACCAAACTCCAAATCTCCAAGGATATGATCATACCTGATGAATGCTCTGTTTTGTTGTGTTGAAACCTAAGAGGTTCAGGGATGACAGTTAGAATGTATTCTTTGGCCTTAAGGTCAGCATTCTTCTATCTCTCCTATAATATCTCACCCTTAGGGCATCGATGAGTGAGAACATATTTCAAACCACGATTCTCGAGTAGTGTGTTTAGTGCCTCTTTCCACATAGGATAATTATACCCATTGAGTTCGTTCTCACGTAATATGGATATCGGTAGATAGTAATCATATGCCATTTCAATCTGAATATTCATGCAATATAATAAAACTATGAGCAACTTATGTGTGATGTATATATGTACGACATGCATGAAAATAACATAGGAATTTCTTGAATGCTTTGCACCATCATATAGATAACCCCAAACTATATTTAGTGCCTTAGTGATAACTTCTATCACTATTAATCTTTGGCTTCTCAAGACCTGACATCACTTACTCCGGAGGGAGGTTACTATCTATCTCGAGTTGAGTGTAAATACTATTTCTTATGGGATTTCCTAGATAATCCTGATTCGAGCCTCCGAAGGGAGGTTACCCTAACCAATTACCTATCAGGTGATCTATAGTTTCAGAACTCCACTGAAGGATGACCGTTCAACTAACACCCTTTTGATGAATTCCCAATTTAAAATCATTCCATTAAATCTAGAATAATCACACCCTCCGAAGGGAGGTTAATGCAATCATTCATTAATGTGATTCGGATATGAAAAGCCGTGAGATTTTCCAATTCCCTCTCCCACTCAATTATTTGAATAAAGGGTTTCTATAAACCCTTAATTAGGTCTAGGTTTCTAGGGTAAAAACAATCATCTCAATATTTTTTCCTAACCAATTTCAATTTCCAATTAATCCTTTAGACGATGTCTAAAATCTAGATTAATTGATGACTTAATTATCAAGAACTTATAAACATTAAATGTTATATAATTTTGCAAAGAATATAATCAAAGCATAACTATATTTCTAACATTTAATAGAAAATGCCATATAATGATCAATTATGTAAAACATAATAATTGTATCCTAACATTTAACTTCCAAGTAAATACTATACAATTAATAATTATGAAAAGATCACATAATTAAACTATAATTGTATTTCTAGTATTTGAATAAATAAATGCTACACTTAATAAAACAAAAAATGTGGGGCACAATTAATTAAAATGTATCTAGCATTTATTGTAGCCAAATTAGGAATTTCCATATTTATATAATTGCAAAAACACCACAAACAAAAACTAAAAAAAAGCTGGAAAAAAACAAAAAAATCGACGTATGCTCAACTTTTCTCAAGTTGATTTTTGTCTTGTAGTCCTGTGTTGAGTGAGAAATTCTGTAGTGTGGTGATTACAACTGTGATTTAATGCAATTCTTAGTTCATAAATTAACATTTTTCACTTTAAATTGATCATTATACAACACAAAGAACATATGGCATCCTATAAATGAAAAGTGACACCCATGACTGTGTGAACCGTATTGATTGTGACTTAAGACCTTTGTTACATGCTATCATGGATTAAATATAATTTGTGCTTTATAAATGTGTGAATTAGTTGACATTTTCTTTGTCTTGTAGCATTGATACCACAGCGAATGATTAGTTACTAAGGATAAAAGAGTAAAAAATTCCTAAGACTTGTAATAAGATAGCCTTGTAAGGCTATCATTGATGTAATTCCAAACCCATGGCTTTGCCTCTTTTTAGTAAAATAATAGTAGTAGTAATAATAATAATTTATATATCTTTAAAGGAAAACGTAAGAGAAGATTCTTATTTTTTACCCTGAGGGAAGCAACGATCAGCCGGGTGCTTAGTAAAGCCTAATAGTAATTTGCTCTCATTTTTAATTAAATAAGACAACCAATGGTTGAAGGAAGGACTGGTTGAAATTGTTGGAGAATACGATTTTTGCACATGAATAAATTATAATTTTTAAAATTAGTGTAATAAATTTTTGACTACTCCATTTTATTATTTATACTAATCAATTTTAGAATAAAACTTATATTTCTTATCTTGGCTTGAAAAAAATTGGAGGAATTACAGGATCTGGTGGGCACCCATCTGGGAAATTATTGTGGCTTGTATTGGTTGGCCTGATAGCAGAAGAAGCAAAAAGAAAGATAAATGAAGAGACACCAGGTTTAAAGATTCAAGTGGTTCATGCACACACTTTTGTTACAATGGAATTTCGACCTGATCGAGTGCGAATCTTCCTTGATGAACTTGGAAAAGTGGCCTCCCCACCAAGAATTGGCTAATACATTTTGGGGATAAATATTTTTCTATCTATTGCATGTATTTATATAGCTTATAAATAAATTTATTACTGTATAATGCAAAACTTTGAGGATGTAATAAACTAAAAATTAATAGAATGAAGGCCAAAAAAAAAAAAAACTTTAAGGGAGTCAAATATCTATCTGAATTATTAGGATTTTATAGTTACTCATTCATGATCAGTGGACCATTGATCGAGATGTGATGCTTACTAATCGATCATACAAAAATCTCCAAGCTCATTTATTGTAGTTCTAAACCTGAAAGCTTTCTCTTTAAACTCCACTCGCTATTTACTTCTCGAATCCTGCGAGTCTACTAACGAGAACTGACGACAGTCGTATTTTTTCATAAGAAAGATTGTAGGTCCATCACAAATCAATGGACATAGATATGTTTATATGCTAACATATTTTACGAGAGAACTTTTTTGTGATTTTTTTCTATAAAAGAATCTTATTGACAGTTGATTCCTTGTTTTGATCTTTGAATTTAGGTCTTTCCCCTTTGGCATAAATTTTATTCCTCTCCTATTTTTACCCAAAAAGAAAGAAAACAGAGAAGCAAAACTGAATGGTATGCTTTACCTTGAATATATATTGTCAAACGTATCATCTTATACAACTATTGGAAAAATTCGTTGCAAAAAAATTCAACTTGACCTTTAATCTTTGAAATTAAGTTGGTTATCTCTTAGTGGGCCTTATGTCCATTAAATTGCTATTCTGATCAATATGGGCTAGTAGTTTATAGAATTGTGCGTTTGATATTTGATTGCCCATTCCCTAATTCTTCGAGGTAGTAATTCGCCATCGTTCAACATGGGCGTGATCCAACTATATGTTGATGCTTCATTTCTATTGAGGCTACCGTAGGAGAAGAAGTGGCAATCCAAGACAGACATCATCCATCAGTATTCATTTCTATTGAGGCTACCGTGGGAAAAACTCTTCTATCGGTCTGGATTAATATTAGTTTGTGAAAGAGAAAGTGAGTCTTATATGTGTGTGTAAGACTCACCTCATGTGAGAAGATTGATATCAGTCCGAACTAATTGAATAGTGTAAATTGGTGGTGTCTACCTAAAAATGGATCATGAAGCTCTGAACTCGTAATTCTAATTATAAATTGAAAGATCTACATGATTTAAAGTCATATAATCGGTGTTTCTATTTACAATTTTTTCAACGTAAGAAGATTAAAAAAAACGTATAGGGATCATCTGCTACTGGAATTAAATTGTGTGGTGATTATGAAAGTCATTTCGAATGACCTCAGATCAACAAACTGAAGTTGTAGGATAACATACCAAGATATTTTTGCTTTGAACATGCATGCATCGCTTAATTTGACTCTTCTAAGTTGAAACAGTCAACTTTAGCATAACAAGCACGAACTCAATAATTGAATTTTTGTTTCAATGGAACGTAATTAACATCAATAAAGTAAGGGATGAAACTATCAATTATTAGTGAAGTTACCAAATAATTAGAAAAATATTTTTCAAAAAAATATTTTACGGCAAACAAACGGATTCAGTGTAAATAATTTCTCTTTTCTTTAAATTACCAGTTCAGGACCAATGGAACAATACTTTCCTCCTCAAGTAACCTTTCTGAAGGCAATGTCGTAGTTCATACGCCAGTAGAGAAAGGGATTGGAGTAGCATTATTCAATGTTTTTTTAATAAGTACAGATTGTTTTTATTTTTTTTCCATTTTATATGATATAGATGGAAAGTAACTGCAAAAATTAAGTTTCTGGAGTATTAAGGTGGACTTGGACCATTTATATTCTTGACATATTCATAGAAAAATTAACTGACCCACAAGAAAAAAGAATAAAAAGAACTTTCCCTTACAAAAGTGTGACAACCAAACCAATATACAAATGCAAGATAGACATATTTGGTGACCATTAATATTAGTTTAGAAGTTGCAAATGTTCAATGACCTAATCTGATGCACCTGGTCATCCTAGGTGACAAATTGAAAAGAATATTCAAACATGGTAGGAAACTTGTAGGCTTTAATTTTGAGGGAATGGATCTTTTATGAGTAAGATCGAAGTGTTATAAATTATTGATAAAGTTATGATAAAATAATAGATAATTTAAGATTCTTGAATCCCAGTCACGATGTTATAATACTATGAGAGTAGGAATAAAAATAGAGACGAGATTCATGGATACTGGACCCACCTTCACCACAATCGGGGAGGGCATTGGAGTCTGAAATGGGTAATAGGGCAGGGGTTGAGGATTAATTACTAATCTCTAGGGGGAGGAGGGCGGGACGTGGAGATAAATATTTCCCGCCCCATATAAGTATTATTAAAATGAGAGAAAAAAAGATAACTCAAAGAATTTTATATTCAATCTTTTAATCAAGACACTATATATATGCCATTACTTGGCTTTACATTCATTGTTCAAAAATACCCTAATCTCATTGTTGATCGCAGTGAATTTAAGAGATTTGTCAGTACTTTCTACCCATACCTTAAGATATTTCAATAAATATAATTAATAGTGATATTGAATATTTATAATATTAAAAAAATAGAATATATCAATATTCAAGAGTAGAATTGCGATTACTATTAATATATGGACATACAATAATATAAAAAGGTCTTATGGTAATCAATGCACATTGAATAACCAAAATATTTTTTTTCCCACATGTAATTATTCTCATACTCAATGATTTGTTTGGAACTTATCTCAAATACTTGAGACTGAATTATTGTAATATCATTTTTACTATTTAATTGAAATCACATAACTTAATATAGAATTCATATTTGAACATTATTAAATGTTCATTTTCAACCTTTTCTTTACACATATATTTATAACCATCATGTATCAAAATTTTAATTATTATGTGTGTCACACCCCGAAACCAAAAATTTACACATATGGCACGTGACAATTGTCGCACTCTTAGTGCAAGGCTCAAACTTTTTTTTACTAATTATCGTAACCGGCAAAATTATTCTAAATACTTTATTTGCGATGTACTTTTAAATCTCCAATACATTAAAAGATAAATATTTAACTAATTCTGAAATTTCAATATGTTGTTCTAAACTAAGAGAAAGTTTCAAAAATCTAAACTAATACAAAAACTAAAAGACACAAAATTAAACTTCTCCCAAAGTGTCGGCCATCGCAAACGAAATCCTTGTTAATGTTCATTTTACATCTTATAACTCGTGCCTTCTAAATCTAAAATCATAAAATAGAGTGAGCTACAAAGCCCAATAAGTACACCACAACTTTCTAGAACGTTGGCATGACTTCAAAATATATATATTTTGACAAATATCTTCTTCATAAAAATATCAAGATATATTAAGTCCAAAATAAACTTGTCAAAGCATATATTCTAAGTAAAATTACACAAAATCAACAAACGACTATGATTACAAAGAGTCACATACCATGTAGCCATACAAAAAGTCACAAAGAGCTACATATTCACGTATCAGCACATAGATCCACAAAGACAAAGTCGAAACTAGTTTTGAATAACACGTCTCTAGCATATACAAAGTTACAAATATTAGCCCCTTAAGGGGACACATAAAGAAGATCAATCATAGTCAACTTGTGTATAAAAATTAAATATACAATGCCCATAAACTAACTTTTCAAAGTCGAAGACTTAACGAATTTTATACTTGTCATGCCAACGCATTTATCAAATCAAATTTTTACAAAGCAAGTAAACACGGTTAACTCATAAGAATAATTTTTTGAATCTATTTTAGAAAATTAATTTTTATAGTATAAATTCAGAAACATGAATTTAAGTAAAAATTATTTAAAGTTTTCATAAAATAAAGGCTTTTATTTTGAACAAAGATATAATAAAATATTTATTCATAATAAAAAACTCAAAGAATTGTAAGTGTTAATGTAAAAATTGGCTGCTCTGAACTCCTTCCTGGGCTGGACGAGTTCCCTAATTCGGATAATATTTTGTATGCTCTGTCCACCTTGCGGTTAGAGCTAGTAAATGGGCCAGCCCGGCACGGCTTGATCGAATTGTGGGTTAAATAAAATGAGCCCGACTCTGCACATATGTTTAGTGGGCTGAGTTGGTCTGGGCTCAATTCTTGAAATATAGGACCCAGCTCGGCACACGAGCCTGCTTCCATGAGTCGCGAATTGGGCTGGCCCAGCCCATCTTTTTTTATTATTATTATTTTTATATTAGTGTATTTTGAATTTTGATAGTTGGATTAATAACGAAAAAAGTTTAAGCTTAACCTTTTTTTTACGAAAAAGTTAATTTAATAATTAATAAGACATAAGTTGATTGATAATATTAATATAAATAATAAAATATTATTTGACAAACCTCAAGTTCACGAGACACGAATACGTTACTAATAAACATAAAAAAAGAACATTACATAAATACTTGAAGAAAGTTGGTGGAGAAGTTCTCCATTTTATTATGCTCCTTGTGCGGGTGTGTCGAGCCTATTGGTGGCGGTGTTTGATAATTAAAATAGTTTGGAACATTTGAGTGTTGAGATACAAGATGTCTTACAAGCGTTCCAGTTTTAAATTGACGGCGAAATATATATTTACGTTCACAATAGTTACAAATTACATACCCATGTTCTTCAAAGTAAGCAAAATGATTCCAAACATTTGAACGTAATCGTTGTGAAAGATTTTTTTCTCCCATAACCATAGATATTGTGTATTCTTTTGTAGTAAAATTTAGAGACAATAGGTAGTAAAATAAATACATAATTTTGTACTAAAATGAAGTTAAATATACTAACTATTTATAAGAAAAATTACATGTACAAATTATAATCTTAAGATGGGCTTTATCTGGGCTTGAATTGGGCCTGAGCTGGGCCTGTGTTGGGTTCGAGCTGGGATGGACTGAGCTTATGGGTTGAGCTGGGCTAGACTTGGATACAAAAGGGCTTGGGCATAAATGGGCTGGGTCCAAAAATATATGACTTAGCTCGGCCCACCTCTATGTGGTGGGTTGAGCCGAGTCAAACCCACTTTCATTCGAGCTGGGCTGAGCCCAAATTTTTGTGTGCTGAACTGAATTGGGCTTGTGTAGGCCCGACCAAAATGCCACCTCTACTTGCAGTTCTCGTAAATCTGAGGCAGACTATTAGCGGGGCTATTAACAGGCCCGTGGACTGACCTTACCCAAGGCTACATCTCTAGTCTTTCGTTCCTGACGGGGCTTGACGGTCGGGGCTGACACGTCTGGTCTGCTCTTCATCCTTGTCTTAAAGGTTTATCTTTTTTTGTTGGGTACTTTTTCAAGTCCCTGCTCATTACCATGATGGTCGGGGCTGACACGTCTGGCCTGCTCTTCATCCTTGTCTTAAAGGTTTATCCCTTTTTGTTAGGTGTTTTGTCAAGTCCCTGCTCGTTACCATCTCAGCTACATCTGCATTTACCAGCTAGGATCGTGTTATATTTATGTGTCAGGTCTTGTTTTCCTGGAGCTCCGAGGTCCGACCTTCTGCCCTTGCCGGTGCTCGATGGCCTGGGCTGACGTGTTTGGTGGGGCTGGATGAGCCCCGTCAGCTTGTGTTGTACGGACTTTGGGGGCTGGAATCTTCTACTTGTGGCTCAATCAACTTATTCCCTGCAAAACAAGGATCCCTGGGAGGGGGGGGGGGTACTTGAGGGCTCCATCCGATGCTCAAGTCAGTTATGAGAGCAAGAGATTGCTTTAAAATATCAAAGTATTTCATGAGAGCAAAGTTGTTGCTTAAGAGCAATTAAGAGAGAGCTTGTAAGCATTAGATAAGATACATATACTCTTAATGTCTACCTGTATTTATAGTTGCTGCAATATGGATTTGTAGGATAGGATATAGATGAATCCAATGATATTAGGCTTAAGGAGATAATATTAAATAAGATAAATCCCTTATCTTTAGGCTTAAGGGGATAATATCTAGATCCCTTATTTTCAAGAATCTTGCCAAATCCTTCTATGCTTATCCTTATCTGAAAACTCCCTTGCTATTAGTCTGCTGCCCAGTGTTCCCTGTAAGCCTAGGTCAGGACGTTGGCGGGGCTATCCCAGCTTTGTTGGCTGGATCTTTCCATCTGCTGCCTACCACTCTCTGTAAGCCCAAGTTAGGACGTTGGCAGATCTACCCCAGCTCTATAGGCTGGATCTTTCCGGGGCTCGAAATCTACCCCTATCAGTTGCCCCTCAATCTCCTAAGTTCCGCAGGAGGTCAAAGGATTGTCATTTGGGTGAAGCTCTTTAGTTCTCCCGTTAGTTTAGTTGTTATAACTGCCACTTTGCAAAATAGATATACCGTCAGCTCAATTAGTCTACGTACCCCGAAATTCGTGCCCCTTGCTCTACGTCATCAAAAAGATCTCATTCGTGACATGCTTTTTGCATGACTTGGGCCAATGGCCTTATTTTTGAATTCAACTTGTTAAGGTAAAAATTGTCAGCCCCGAACTCCTTCCGGGGCTGGACGAGTTCCCTTATCTGAATAATATTTTGTACGCTCTGTCCACCTTGCAGTCCTCGTAAATCCGGGGCACACTGTTATTAAGGCTATTATTAGCCCCGTGGGCTGACCTTACTCAGGGCTACAACCCTGGTCTTTCATTTATGATGGGGCTTGATGGTCGGGGCTGGCACGTCTGCCATGTTCCTCATTCTTGTCGTAGGGGTTTACCTCCTCCTGCCAAGTGTTCTGCTAGGTCCTTGGTCGTTACCATCTCAGCGAGGGCCATACCAAATTTATGCATCAGGACCTATGGTCCTGGAGCTCCGAGGTCCGATCTTCTGTTCTCGGGGCTCAATGGCCTGGGCTAACTTCTTTGGCAGGGCTGGACGTGCCCTGTCAGTCAGGGCTGTATGAACTGTAGGAGCTGGAATCTACTATTTGAGGCTCCACCAGTTTATTTCCTGCAAAACAAGGACCCCTGGGGGGTACTTGGGGGCCTCCTCTGATGCTCAAGTCAGTTATGGGAGCAAGAGATTGCTTAAGAGCATTTAAGTATTGCGTGTGAGCAAGGTAGTTGATTAGGAGCAATTAAGAGAGAACTTGTAAGCGTTAGAATGAGATACCTGTACTTTTCATGTCTACCAGTATTTATAATTGCTGAAATATGGAATTGTAAGATAGGATAAACATAAATCTCACGATATTAGGCTTAAGGAGATAATATCAAAGGAGATAAGAAAAATCTCTTATCTTTGCGCTTAAGGGGATAATATCCATATCCCTTATCTTTGGGAATCCAGCAAAATCATTGTGTACTTATCCTTATCTCAAAACTCCTTTGTTATTCGTCTGCTGCCCAGTGTTCCCCGTGAGCCCAGGTCAGGACATTGACGGGGCTACCCTTGTGAGCCCAGGTCCGAACGTTGGCGGGGCTACCCCAGCTCCGTAGGCCAAATCTTTCCTTCTGATGCCCCGTGCCCTTTATGAGCCAAGGTCCGAACATTGGCGCGACCACCCTAGCTCCGCAGGCCGGATCTTTTTGGGGCTCGAGATCTACCCCTATCAATTGCCCCCCCAATCTCCTGAGCTCCGCAGGAGGTCAAGGGATTGCCATGTGGGTGGAGCTCGTTTGTTCCCCCGTCAATTTAGGTATTGTAATTGCCACTTTGCAAACTAGATATACCATTATCTCAGTTGGTCTACGTACCTTGAGATTCATGCCTCCTATTTCACGTCGTCAAAAAGATCTCATTCATGACATGGTTTTTGCATGACTCAGGCTAATGACCTTATTTTTAAATTCAGCTCATGGCTTTATTTTTGTGGTCTAGTCGGTGAGCCCTCAGACCCTCATATCAATGAATTCAATTTTGAAGTTGCTCCTACTGATATTTTGGTGGAGCCTTGGTATGCTGCCCCAATCTTCTTTAGAGAGGTTGAAGAGTTTGTTGCGACTATTAAGGTTGGATGTAAAGGCGCTGTGAGATCGAGAAGAGAAGTCGACCAATGGAACAATTCGAGGCACAGACCTCTTCAATGGGAACACGCATTGCGAGCCTGTAAGTACAAGCATATAATGTTAGGGCTAACTTTTAAGCTTGATTTAGCCCTCATCCTATGTTTATCTTGGGCTCTTACGGTCCCACCTCTGGTATTTTTTTACTCTTGCAACGCAACGCTCGAGTGTTTGGCTCGAAATGACATTCTACATGTGATTTCTTTTTTAGCTAAGGGTAGTTCGACTTTGCTATTTTTGGCTCAGCCCTGGCTTTTTGGCCTCTAGCATATGTCTGACCTGAGAATGGCACTTCAACTTCTCCCTTGGCTCTTCTTATGTTTGACATGGCTCTTGGCCTTGCCTTGTGCTTGAGTTTGGGCTCGACTTTCCCGAGCTTTCCCTAGGTTCCACTCATACTTGAGCTTGGATCCCGACATGCTCTTCTTATCCCTTGAGGTATGTCGAGATTTGGCCTTGGCCTTGTATGGATTGGCTTGGTCATTGTGCTTAGCCTTGATATATCGCGAGTTGGTTTCCAACTTAGCTCACTTCAGTTAGCCTTGTGCCGACTTTATTTCAGTTCCTTCCGAGCTCAGAGAGGTTTAGGCGTCTTATGGAGGCCCTTCCTCGTTCTCTTTCTAAGTTCTTCTTAAGGTCTTAAGGAATTTAAATGTCTTTTCCAACCTTTTTGCTAGCTTTATTGAAGCCTAGGGACTTGCGTGAAGCCCTTCTTCGGCCTTAAATGAGGTTTTCCAAGGTCTAGGGACTTATAAGGGCCCTTTTTATGACCTCGAGCTCATTATATTTTTGTTGTAGAATCCACCTTTTTGGTGAAAGGCCTTTGTGCCATGGTTCGGCTCCTTTCAGCTTTTGACTCTTTCTTTGATCTCTTTATTTAGATCTCAATTGCCCCCAGACCGGATTGGCTGAGGTCTTTTATGTAATTCTATCTCTGCTAGTCCCTACCTCTTCGAGAATGTGCTAAAGTTCAGCCCCCTTTTATTTTGAGGCTTGAGGAGCATTTTGGCATGTCCACTGGTCTTTTGGGTAAGATATATCTCTATGGGCCTCACGCTTGTCCCAATTTCTCTTGATGACCTTTAAATTGGTGCCAACATCTTTAAGTCTCTTTGATTCAAGTAGCCTTGAGTTCTTACGTCCTAGAGGGCTGACTCGATAGTTAGGGGTAGTCGGCCTTGAGCTCTTACAACCTCGGGGGCTGGCTTGAGACTTGGTGCTATTCAGCATTTTGGACCATTATGTGATCTCTTGCTTGGGAAATAGGCCTCCCTGATTTTGGACCAATAATTTGCAGGTCCTTAAGTGAGGATGCTGATGATCCTTTGATTATGGACCTGGTACTTGAGCATATATTCTCAGTTATTTAGCTTAGGAATTCCTTAGTTAGCTTCCTGCATACTTGCTAAGGATGCTTTAGGCCTTAGTGGAGGTCTTTTCTTGCTAGCAGGACCTACGGGGCTGTGGTGCTTATCAAATGTTGCAACTTAAGTGGGCTGAAGCCAAGCTCCACTCGGTGCTCAATTGTCCCAGGCTATGCTTGACTTTTGGATCAAAAAGCTCACTGAGCATCGTGACCTAAATGGGCTATGTCGAGCCCCATTCGGTGTTTGGATGATTCTGGATATGCTCTCTATCATTTGGTCTATTGTCGAACCTCAACGTGTGGCCTGAGGGATGATAACCCAAACAGTTGCTTGTAAGACCCTAAAGGGTCTTTATCTAAGCTTAGGGAATAATAACCCCGATGGTGGTAGTGAGAACTCGGAGGTTCTTGTCTTAGTCTAGGGAGTGATATCCCCTGTGATGGCTGGTACGGCCCCGGATGGATATTGTCTTGGCCTAGGGAGTAATATTCCCTATGGTGGCTGGTGAGACCCCGAAGGGCTCTCGTTTTTGCCTGGGGAACAATGTTGCCTGTGGTGGCTGGAGACCCTGGAGGGTTCTCGTCTTAGCCTTCAGGGTGCTGTAACCTTTGATAGTGTTGAGCTCTTATGGCTCGTAGGCCAGCTCTCGTAGCCTAGAGGAGTTTTGGGAGACTTCTGTTGTGACTGGGCTTAGTTAGTTACCCATTTATTTATGCTGGAGGAGCTCCACTGAAGTTTGGGGAATTCTATTGAGTTTATGAGAGTTGTTGCTTTTTGAGCTAAGGAGAGCTCCGATAATCTTAGGAGAGTTCCACTAAGCTTAAAAGAGCTCCTACTTTTTATGCTAAGAAAAGCTCTGCAGATCTTGGAAGAGCTCCTCTCAGTTTAGGAGAGCTCTTTTTTTTTTAGTTAAGGAAAGTTCTACTGATCTTGGGAGAGCTCTGTCGCTTCGCTGGGCTTAGGAAAGCTCCTGCTTTTTGAGCTAAAGAGAGCTTCGTTCATCGTAGGAGAGTTTTGATACTTTGCTGGGCTGAGGAGAGCTCTTGCCTTTTGAGGTACGGAGAGCCCCGATGCTCAGCAGGGCTAAGGAGAGCTCCGCTGATTTTGGAAGAGCTCCGATACCTTACTAGACCGAGGAGAGTTCTTGCCCTTTGAGGTAAGAAGAGCTTCGCTGATTTTAAGAGAGCTCCGATACCCTTACTGGGCTGAAGAGAGCTCATGCCTTTTGAGGTACGGAGAGCTCCGCTGATTTTAGGAGAGCTCCGATACTCTGCTGGACTAAGGAGAGTTCATACCCTTTGAGGTAAGAAGAGCTCCGCTGATTTTAGGAGAGCTCCGATACTCTGCTGGACTGAGGAGAGCTCCTGCCATTTAAGGTAAGAAAAGCTCTGCTGATTTTAGGAGAGCTCTGATACTCTGCTGGGCTAAGGAGAGCTCCTATTCTTTGAGGTACGGAGAGCTTCGATGCTCAGCTGGGCTGAGAAAAGCTCCACTGATTTTAGGGGAGCTCCGATACTCTGCTGGGTTGAGGAGAGTTCCTGCCCTTTAAGGTAAGAAAAGTTCCGCTGATTTTAGGAGAGCTCCGATAATCTGCTGGGCTAAGGAGAACTCCTATTCTTTGAGGTACGGAGAGCTCCGATGCTCGGCTGGGTTGAGAAGAGCTTCACTGATTTTAAGAGAGCTTTGCTACTTTGCTGGGCTAAGGAGAGCTCCTGCCCTTTGAAGTAAGGATAACTCCGCTTATTTTAGGAGAGCTCCGATACTCTACTGGACTAAGGAGAGCTCCTACCCTTTGAGGTAAGAAGAGCTCCGCTAATTTTAGAAAAGCTCCCTTTAAGGTAAGAAAAGCTCCGCTGATTTTAGGAGAGCTCCGATACTCTGCTGGGCTAAGGAGAGCTCCTATTCTTTGAGGTACGGAGAGCTCCGATGCTCGGTTGGGCTGAGAAGAGCTCCACTGATTTTAGGAGAGCTCTGATACTCTGCTGGGCTGAGGAGAACTCCTACCCTTTGAGGTAAGAAGAGCTCCGTTGATTTTAGGAGAGCTCCGATACTCTGCTGGGCTAAGGAGAACTCCTATTCTTTGAGGTACGGAGAGCTCCGATGCTCGGCTAGGCTGAGAAGAGCTCTACTGATTTTAGGAGAGCTCCGATACTCTGCTGGGCTGAGGAGAGCTCCTGCTCTTAGAGGTAAGGATAACTCCGTTTATTTTAGGAGAGGTTCGATACTCTGCTGGGCTGAGGAGAGCTCCTACCCTTTGAGGTAAGGAGAGCTCCACTAATTTTGGGAAAGCTCCAATACTTGCTATGTTTCATACTTCTTTCACAGTGTAATTGTTTTTTGCCTCTTACACTACCTCAAAATGCAGTAGTATGACCAGCTAGGTTGTCATTATGCAAGTCAAATATATGCACAGCAGGTTGAACCATAATTATAGGCGACTTAAATTAGCTCAGACATATTGTTCCCTGAAGCACTTATTTCTCTCAGGTGTTTTATCAAACACCCTGAGTGCATATGATGAGGGGCATGTATTTGTATAAGTTTTTCCATGCAAATTGCACATCGACATTTTATCAAACATCTTTGACACATAACATAAGAGATATACAATTTGTGTCTAAGTTTCCTGATGCCAAGTTCACCTTGGCATTTTTTCGAACACGTTAGGTGCATCTTATGAAAAGCCTTTTGTTCAAAAAATATTTAGCACGGGCATTCAAATCAGAAGCTCTACTGTGTCCACATGTTCTCGGATTTAAGACATGCATCCACATTTAAAATGAACAATGCATTGATTAGAATATTGCACTTTTTATCCATGCTTGTGAGTTGTGCTACGTGGACTTTTGAATATGCTCTTATGTGGTCTTTAACTAGGTTTCATAATTCTTGAAACATTGATTTCAAGATATGCACATTTGGCTAAGAGTCTGCGATGCACAGGGCTAGGATATGGTAAACATATAATCAACTATGATAGCATAAACATTATCGTGAGCTACGATGCATTGTCAAGAATGCACATAAAAATAGAAGCACTAAAATTTCAAGCGATAGATTGATAGCAATTACCATGACACGAGTATTAAAGTTATTCATCTTACTCGTATTGATGGTGGTTTATCAGTGGGTTAATCTTTCGTTCCCACAGACGACGCCAAATTGTTAAGGTAAAAATTGGCAGCCCCGAACTCCTTCCGGGGCTGGACGAGTTCCCTTATCCGAATAATATTTTGTATGCTCTGTCCACTTTGCAGTCCTCGTAAATCTGGGGCAGACTGTTAACGGGGCTGTTATCAGCCCCGTGGGCTGACCTTACTAAGGGCTACAACCCCGGTCTTTTATTTCTGATGGGGCTTAATGGTCGGGGCTGGCACGTTTGCCCTGTTCCTCATTCTTGTCTTAGGGGTTTACCCCATCCTACTAAGTGTTCTGCTAGGTCCTTGCTCGTTACCATGTCAGCGAGGGCCGTACCAGATTTATGCATCAGGACCTGTGATCCTGGAGCTCCGAGGTCCGATCTTCTGTTCTCGGGGCTTAATGGCTTGGGCTAACTTGTTTGGCAGGGCTGGACGAGCCCCGTTAGCCTGGGCTGTATGAACTGTAGGAGCTGGAATCTACTATTTGAGGCTTTACTAGCTTATTTCCTGCAAAACAAAGATTCCTGGGGGGTACCCGGGGGCCCCCTCCGACGCTCAAGTCAGTTATGGGAGCAAGAGATTGCTTAAGAGCATTTAAAGTATTGCGTGTGAGCAAGGTAGTTGCTTAGGAGCAATTAAGAGAGAGCTTGTAATCGTTAGAATGAGATACCTGTACTTTTCATGTCTACCTGTATTTATAATTGCTGAAATATGGAGTTGTAAGATAGGATAAACATAAATCTCACGATATTAGGCTTAAGGATATAATATCAAAGGAGATAAGACAAATCTCTTATCTTTAGGCTTAAGGGGATAATATCCATATCCATTATCTTTAGAAATCCAGCAAAATCATTGTGTACTTATCCTTATCTCAAAACTCCCTTGTTATTCGTCTGCTGCCCATTGCTCCCCGTGAGCCCAGGTCAGGACGTTGACGGGGCTACCCTTATGAGCCTAGTTCCGAACGTTGGCAGGGCTACCCTAGCTCCGTAGGCCATATTTTTCCGTCTGTTGTCCCGTGCCCTTTATGAGCCCAAGTCCGAACATTGGCGCGGCCACTCCAGCTCCGCAGGCCAGATCTTTCTGGGGCTCGAGATCTACCCCTATCACAACTCATAGCTTTATTTTAGAGATCAGGTTGGTGAGCCCCCAGACCCTCATATTAATGAATTCAATTTTGAAGTTCCTCCTACTGATATTTTGGTGGAGCTTTGGTATGCCTCCTAAGTCTTCTTTAGAGAGATTGGAGAGCTTGTCGCGACTACTAAGGTTGTATGTAGAGGAGCTGTGAGATCAAGAAGAGAAGTCGACCAGTGAAAGAATTCGAGGCCCATACCTCTTCAATGGGAGTACGCATTACAAACCTGTATGGACGACTGTAGGATATTAGGGCTATCTCTTAATCTTTATTTAACTTTCATTCTATGTTTATCTCTAGTTCTTATGGTCCAACCTCCGGTCTTTAAGTTTAACCTTGGTTGTGGCCTGGCCTTATCTTCTTTGTTATAGCTTAATGTATTATATTGCTCTTGCAATTCTCGAATGTTTCGCTTGGAGTGACCTCCGACATGTAATTCATTTTTTTGGCTAAAAGTAGTTCGACTTTGCCATTTTTGGCTCAGCCTTAGCCATTTTTTGGCCTCCGATATACGTTCTTCCTAAGAATGACATTTCAGCTTCTCTTCTTGGATCTTCTTATATTTGAGATGACTCTTGGCCTTGTCTTGTACTTGAGTTTGGACTCGATTTTCTCGAGCATTCCCTGGTTCCACTCATACTTGAGCGTTTTGCAGCCCTTTTTGAGTTAGTCTTCCTTGATGAGAGGGGATCGTTGAACACTTTTGTTTTACTTAACTTGATTTTGGCCCTTTAGCCCTAGCTCTTTCGGAGCTCACCATTGGGTTTTATCTTCAGTCAAATTTCCTTAGCTTCTGGGACTTGTGAGGGCCCCTTTGATAGTTTTTCTTGAACTTATCTTTGATTTAGGAGGTCTAAGGGGCTTTTAGGGTCCCTTCTCCGACCTTTGCTTACGCTCATTTTGGCCCTTCTTCAATCCCGACAGGCTCTTCCTAGCCCTCAAGTTATGTCAGGATTTGGCCTTGGCCATGTACGGATTGTCTCGGTCATTATGCGTAGCCTTGTTCTTCTTGTATCTGTTGCAACTTGGGTTCTAACTCGGCTTTCTTTAGTTAGCATTGTGTTGGCTTTATTTTGCTCTGCTTTTAAGTTTTTACTCAAATTGAGCTTGCCTTTATCTCAGTTTTTCCCGAGCTCAAAGAGTTTTATATGTCTCATAGAGGCCTCTTCTCGATCTCCTTGTAAATTCTTCTTGAGGTCTTTGGGGACTTTAAAGATTTGTTACGACCTTCTTGTTAGCTTTACCAAGGCCTACGGACTTGCGTGAAGCCCTTCTTTGGTATTTAGTGAGCTTTTCCAAGGTCTAAGGACTTATAGAGGGCCCTTTTTACGACCTAAGGCTCTTTATATTTTTGTTGCAGAATTCTCATTTTTGGTGAAGTACCTATGTGTTGTGGTTCAGCTCTTTTCATCTTGGGCTTGGGTTCCTTCTCCAATCACTTTAGATCTAAGTTGCGCCCCAGATCGCATTAGCTAAGGTTCTCTATATAATTCTAGTTCTGGTTGTCCCAATCTCTTTGAGAATGTGTTAAAGTTTAGCCCCTCTTTAGTTTAAGGTTTGAAGAGTGCTTTGCCACTCCCACTGGTCTTTTGGGTAAGATACATATCTGTAGGCTTCAAGCTTGGCCCAATTTCTCTTGATGACCTTTAAATCGATTCCAACATTTTTAAGTCTTAGTACCTTTGACTCAAACAACCTCGAGAATTGACTTGATATTTGGGGCTGTTGGCATTGAGCTCTTATGGCCTTGGGGGCTGGCTCAAAAGTTAGCGCTATTCAGCATTTTAGACCATTATATGATCTCTTGCTTTGGAAATAGGCCTCTTGATTTTGGACCAATAATTGTCAGGTCCTTGAGTGAGAATGTTAAGGATCCTCTAATTTCAGCCTTAGTGCTTAAGCATAGACTCTTGGCTATTTAGTTTAAGAATTCATCAGTTAGCTTCCTGCATACTTGTTAAGGATACTTTAGGCCATGGTAGAGGTCTTTTCTATTTGGTAGGACCTATGAGGCTGTAGTACTTATTAGTTGTAGGTCAGCTCCACTCGGTGCTGGATTGTTCTAGGCTATGCTTGACTTTGTAGTAAAGAGCTTACTGAGTATCATGATCTAAGTGGGCTATGTCGAGCTCCACTTAGTGCATGGTTGCTTCTGGTTTTATCTCATATCGTTTGTTTCCCTGTCAGGGCTCAAATGTATGGTATGAGGGGTAATAACCCGAATAGCTGCTGGTAAGATCCCAGACGGTTCTTGTCCAAGCTTGGGGAGTAATGACCCCGATGGTGGTTGGTAAGGACCTGGAGGGTTTCTTGTCTTGGCTTGGGGAATAATATCCCTTGTGATGGCCAGTAAGGGCCCGAAAGGTTCTTGTCTTGGCCTGGGGAATAAGATCCCCTATGGTGGTTGGTAAGACCACAGAGGGTTCTTGTCTTGGCCTGGGGAGTAATATCCCCAATGGTGGCTGGTAAGACCTCGAAGGGTTCTTGTCTTAACCCGGGGAGTAATATCCCTTATGGTGGCTGCAGGTAAGACCTTGAAGGGTTCTAGTCTTAGCCTTCAGGGTGCTGCAACCCTTGATGGTGTTAGCTCTTATGACTCGTAGTCTGGTTCTCGTGGCTGGGGAGAGCTTGAGGAAATTCTATTGTGACTGGGCTGGCTTAGTCACCCATTTTTGTTGATGCTGGAGGAGTTCCACTGAAGTTGGGGGAACTCTGCCGAGTTTAGGAGAACTCCTACTTTTTGAGCTAAGGAAAGCTCTGATAATCTTGGGAGAGGTCTGTTGAGCTTGAGAGAGCTTATACTTTTTGAGCTAAGGAGAGCTCCTACTTTTTTAGCTAAGGAGAGCTCCACTAATCTTGGGAGAGCTCCGTTGGCTTGGGAAATCTCCTGCTTTTTGAGCTATGGAGAGCTCCGCTGATCTTGGGAGAGCTCCGCTATTCTGCTGGGCTTAGGAGAGCTCCTGCCTTTTGAGATAAAGAGAGCTCCACTGATCTTGGGAGAGCTTCACTGCTTTACTTGGCTTAGGAGAGCTCTTGCCTTTTGAGGTAAAGAGAGCTCCGCTGGTCTTTGGAGAGCTCCGATGCTCTGCTGGGCTTAGGAGGGCTCCTGCTTTTTGAGTTAAGGAGAGCTCCGCTGATCTTGAGAGAGCTCCGCCGATCTTGGGCTGATTTGATTACCTCATTGTGGGTTGGTGTACGCCTCAACAAATTATCTAATCACTGTTGGACTTACACCTGAATATCGCAATGACATTTATATGAGCTCTTCTTTTGCTATCTCTTTTAATGATAGGTCAATTGAGAAAAAGTGTTAGGAGATGCATCTTGAGAATCTTAAACATAATTTCCAGATATTTAAATATCTCTCTAGCTAACCTTGACCAAAATAAACCCAAATCATAGCTAAAACAAGCAAAATTGAAACGAAATGTTGCTAAAACTTCAAGTTAGTCATTTTTGGACAGCTTAGACACATTTTGCAAATATGGTCGTAACTTTCTCTTGGAAGCTCCAATTCATAAAACGTTTGAAGCGTTAGAAACTAGACTCATAGGTATTTCTATCCATATATAAATCACCAGCCAATTATTTCTCAATTGTAGCAATTTATTTCTCAAAGTCAGCCCAAAGATTTGGTTCATGACTTTGCTATATTTCATACTTCTTTCATAGTGTAATTTTTTGCTTCTTACACTACCTCAAAATGCAGTAGCATGACCAACTAGGTTGTCATTATGTATGTCAAATATATATACAACAGGTCGATCCATAATTATAGGCAATATAAATTTGCTCGGCTATATCGTTCCCTGAAACACTTATTTCCTTAAGGTGTTTTATCAAACACCTTGAGTGCACGTCATGAAAGACATGCATTTATATAAGTTTTTCCATGCAAATTGTACATCGACATTTTATCAAACATCTTCGACACATAACATAAGATGTCAGGCCCCGGGACCAAGACCCGCGGATGTTAAGGTCGGAGCGTGACGTGTCATTCAACTTATTACCTGCAAGATCATTATTTAACAACCTAAACATTCATTAACTTCCACAAGTAACTTCAAAAGAATGCTCATGCATTTGGCATTAGAAGGCCACAATAACCTGTTTCATAATTACAAGACCTAGCATCGCCGTTTGTACATCATACGTGGCCAAATATAGACATCTGGGCTTCAAAAAAATGATAATCAAACTTAGTATGTAGTTAATAGTCCAAAAGAATATTACATAACACAAGGCTGTTCAAAAGTACATCATCAGTTTCTATTAACAAGCTTTGTCCTCAACACAAGCATGGAATCAACAAAAGCAGAAGTCAGTCTTATCACATAAAGCCTCATCGCCCTCAACCTGTACAGTTGGCTCGGCCTCGGTCTCACCAGTAAGTATTAGAAAGAGGGGTGAGCTAGTCCTGCGTATAGTTCAGTGAGGATGAGAAAGAAAGGTTTTCACAAAGGTTTTATCTTTTCGAAATCAGTTTGATAACTCATGCCATGCACATAAGAACAACTAATAATTGAATACCATATACATATAATGATGACAACAAAACAAGTACCCAATTCTACTCTTCAAGGGTTGTACCAAGCGAGAGCAGATAAAAAAGATATAGATGCACGAACTGTTGTTGGAGGTGGCCAATCTCGAACTTTCTTGTCAAATCATCTTCATCACACCAATTAAGAATGGGCACTCCGGAGGCAACCCAAAACCATGGTAGCCGAGACTTATACCCGAAGGCCCGATACCGCCCAGGGGAATCGGAACTTCTACCGTGGGGTTTACAAGCTGCTTGTTTATTTAACAATTGAACAAATGCGTCCCAACTTTCCAAGAAAACACACCAAGCGAGAATGGGCACTAATCAAGTAAGAACATAATTGGAAGACAACAAAGTAGGTTGTCTCCGTCATGTAAACATATTGAAGTAATGGCATCCAACAAGTTCAAAGCAAATCAATACTTCATCGAGCAAAATTTAAAGTGAAATGTAAGGTCAACAAATACATGTTCTTACAATGCCCAAATAATCTTCACAATGTTCCTTGTCCATCTTAGCTAACTAAGCAAGCAACTTCAACACTTTTGCATTAACCTAACTTAAATAGTTAATTACCTACCAATAGCATACGCTAGATACAGCAAGCAATTCCATTGCTCTTACATTTTCCTAACTTAGGAGGTAAATTTTCCTACTTTCCTAAACTCCAATAAATCTGATTTCAGTCTAGAATCGAAGCTTATCAAAAGTAGATAGTTCTAGAATCAAACGGAATGCAATTCAGAGTTGAATTGAGTGAGATATGGCCTTTAGAAAAATGTTACGCAAATCTGTCAAACATCCGGACGATACAGCCTCTATCCAGTCGACCGGATATAAGACACAACGCCCGGCAGGGAGCATTGATTCGGGGGATACATGCTCCATCCGGTCTACCAGATGGAAGCCACAACGCCCGGATAGCTGAACGGGAAAATCACAACTTGTACAACAATCAATCTTGCAACCACACAACTTTCTATCAAAAATTAAGCATGCTCAAGGTGATTATTAGGCATCATACAAGAGTTCAAACCTTACCCAATCACCCCTTCTCAACCATCCACAAACACCTAACATGAAATTTCAAATCCTAGATCTACAACACACAAGATTCTCAACCTTCACATTTAAGCTCTTGAATGCAACTATAACAAGATTAACATCATACTATCATCAAAAAAACCTTGAATGAGCATTTAAAAATCAGTTTTGAAGAATTCCTCACTTTTGCAAAAGTTAGAAATAGAAGAAAATTGATTGAAAATGGTTGAAGAGCTTGAAAATGGCTTGCTTCTACTGTCCTCTTCCTTCCCTTCTTCTCCTTCTTCTTCTTCTTTCTCCCTTATCCTTGGCAAAATCGTGTAGTGTGTGTATGTGTGGCTGATTATGGGTGTGTGTGTGTTGTAGCATTTTTGTGTATGTGGGTAGTGTAGTGTGTGTTTTTGTTGAGCAAGAATAGTATTAGGATATTTGTTATTTTACTTTAGGACAAGAATGCCCCTCAACTAACTTGTGTGTTACTAGTTTGTCATCCTAGTGTTAATTCTAATTGTTTTAGTTCTAGTTCAATTACTCTAACTAGCTATTAAACTTGATAGGTTTTAATTGGTAGCTACGCTATATTAATCACTCAAATGCACGTTAACCGATGAAATACACGTAAATCGAGATAAATGTACATAAATCAATATAAAAGCATATATAACATAATAAAAGCATATAAAATAATTTGATTATGCATGATATGATCTATATGCATATGTGGTCTCGTGTTGGGCCTTACAACCTCTCCTCCTTAAAAGAATTGCGCCCTCGCAATTACCTAATTACCTGGCAAACAAGAATGGGTATCGTTGTTCCAGTTGACCACGTCTCTCCCACGTTACATCCTCAATCCCATGGTGATCCCAAAGCACCTTCACCATTGGAATACTCTTATTGCGCAACTCCCAGTCATGCTCATCTAGAATCCGCACGGGTCTCTCCTGTAACACCCCGATCCCTCTCGAGACCGGAAGTTCTATTCATCAATCTAATCGCAACCCAATTCCAAACCCGAGCAAAATTTTTAGGGAAAACGGATAGAGTCTCCCCTGTTTCTAGGCAAAAATGCAAACCTGCGAAAGCATATAAGTGAACCAGTACCGTGTCCAACCATTCACAATTCCTCAAGGCCATTCGAGCCTCGGTTCTCAACAATTAAACACAACAAGTATATATACATTTCCAAGTACCCAGACTATTCTAACTGTTTCCTTTAGACATTACAAACATGCATTGAATCCAGAACTTACTAACCTATACATAAAACTTAAATGACTTTTCTTTACACATTGATTATATACATCTCATGAAAGTAAAATCTTTACATCTTTGACAACTCAAGCCACATAGCAAGCAAGGCAACCCTTCAAGCACGATTTATCACATAACCACGAACTTTTCAGCTAACATGGTATTTCCTAAAATGTGGTGGTGAGAAGTGAGTATACACAACACGTATACTCAGTGAGGGCGAAACAGATATCGAGGTGGAGAGAAAGAAGATCGTGCAATGTAAATAAGACAGTTAAACCATATATCCAATAAGAACAACAATCGATATAAACAACAATACAATAAACAATTAAAGAAAGCATTAACACAACCCATCAAAGCTATACCACACTTTGAAGGCTATGGTTAACTCATACGAGCAATGTACCATTTCACGAGCAATACATCAATCTCGAGCTTGATGTTGACAACGATGACAATAAGCGCGCAACCACTTTATAACTTTCACTGGGTGTACTCCGGATGTAGCCCGACACATCTACGACCCAAATCACCCAGGGCGGCATCCCTAACGAGAATGGGAATAGGACACGGAGCTAGAGCAACCAATCCTGGCAGCCCGAGACTGCCCAAAGAGGCCCATCACTCGCGCGCCTGACACTATGCAATGCAATACGAGATACAAGCAATAAATGAGCGATAGCACGAAAGTGCAGATTTGTATCAACATTCAATATATCAAGCACTTACAATCAATAATAGCAATCAATTAACTTTTCAAGCATGATTATCATTAATAGCAACAAGAACACCAATTAAACAAGTAATAGCAGTTCAAACACGAAAATGACAAATATCACTATTCAATCTCTAACTTCCAAAGGCAATTATGAGCAAACGAGCTACAGGATTAAGAAACCGATTTCACCACCTTCACTGAGGCACTACAAGGCACGTTTCTATGTCACGAAACTTCACCTTCTCACCCGAAGCCCGAAAGTCCACTTACTGCATTTGAACTACAGCTATGCTAACCGGTTGCTCAATCAACGCCACAACAGCGCCAAAAGTACTTCAATGCCCTCAATAGCAAAACCCCCAACTCAATTCGAGCATGGTCAACACTTGGTCAAACGGCCCCTTTTCGTTTCTTTGTCTAATTTCTAATTTTAACAAAGGCCAGTCCATTTTTATTGCACATTTTATCTTTCTCACATTAATGACACCTAATCAAATCAAGAAAATGCGATTCAGATCAAAAATCCAAAAATCTAGGGTTTTACTATTTATTTTTACTATTCACGTTCTTCCTTAATTCAAATACGCAATTTCAGCCGTAAAAATTGCTAAATAACTAACAAGCAATGCTCTACGAACCCTAAGGAAGTTATTTCAAGCAATAACAGGCATTATAAGGCGATAAATATCAAATCTAAGAAATTGAATCAAATATCAAATTCGAATAAAAATGCACAAAAACGTGAAAACCCTCACAGAGATTGAAGAGGAAGCCTTGCAAGAACCCTAGCCTCGATCCTCGCTCAATTCCACGCAAGATTGGAGAAGAAAATGCAAAAGAAATTTTTTTCTTTTCTTTCCATGAAGTTTCGGCCATGGTGGTCTTTGCCTTGTTTTTATTTTTTTTTCTTTTCTTTTGTTTTATAAAAGATGACAACTTAGGGGCAAAATGGTCAAAGGCAAAAAGCTTGGGCAAAATCAAGTTAAAAATGGTTAAATTAGCTTATTTTGATGCTATTTAATCTAATTCAATGCAAATCAACTAAAAACTAATTAAATAAAACTAGAAATACTATTCACAAAATTCGAGAAATATTTCTCTAACTCTCATTTTTTATGCGCTTTGATCAAACGGTCAATAAACGATCACTACTAGAATGATAAACAATTTCTTAACAATATAATTTTTGAAAAGTAATTTAGTTTAAAATTCACTCCGGCTTGGAGTTACTTTTCTCATTTAATTGAAAACCAAGTAATTAAATGCAAGAAAACAAAACCGATTATTAAAATAATCAAAATAATTAATATTCATTTAAAAATAAATAATTTAACTATTTCTAGAATATTTTAAAGAATTATGAAATTAATGCTAAGATACGAATGAACAAGTTAATATAGCACGTAATCAAATACAATTAAATACTAACATTTAAGATGACACTTAATTAAATACAAGAAAATAAAACCAATTACTATAAATAATAAAAATAGGTAATAATCTTTTAATTAATCAATATAAAAATTATTTGAATATTTTTAAAAGAAATATCAAAATAATACTTTAAATAAATAGGTTAAGTAAAATAATCAATTAGTTAAATACAATGAAATGAAACCGAGTATTAGATATAATAACATAGTTAATACTTATTTAAAATAATTAATCCAAGTATTAGTTGATTACTTTTAAAAGAAACATGAAAATAGTGCATAATAGATGATTTAACTAATTAAACACTTAATTAAATGCAGTTAAATGCTATTAAATGCATGCCGGGTTCGGGGTATCACATCTCCTCATAAGACAAATTCTCCCGAAGCGCTAGCGGTTTCGGTTCCAGAATGTGAGATGGATTAAGGTGATACTTCCTTAGCATTGAAACATGAAACACATTGTGAATGTTGGAGAGATTTGGTGGTAGATCCAATCGATATGCCAACTTGTCGATTCGTCCACAACTTCAAATGGCCCTACATACCTCGGGCTTAGCTTTCCTCATTTTCCATGCCTGATCAATCCTCTTCGGGGTGACAACTTCAAGAACACTCGATCACCAACCGCAAATTCTAAGTCTCGCCTCCTCTTATCGGCATAACTCTTTTGTCTACTTTGGGATGTGAGCATTCTCTTCCCAATCAATTGTACTTTCTCAATCTTCTCTATTAACTCCGGCAATAAGGTAGGATCAGTGTCTTCATCTCACTGACTTCGTCCCAATATAATGGTGACCTACACTTTCGCCCATACAAGGCCTTATATGGTGCCATGCTAATTGTTGCTTGATAACTGTTGTTATAAGCAAATTCCACCAAAGACAAATGTTTCTCCCACGTGCTTTCAAAATCCAACGCACACGCCCTCAACATGTCTTCCAAAATTTGGATGGTCCTTTCTGATTGCCCATCAGTCTGTGGGTGATACGCTGTACTGAGTTTTAACTTCGTACCTAAGACTTCTTGCAATTTTTGCCAAAACTGCGATGTAAATCTTGGATCTCTGTCAGACACAATGCTGGCTGGCACTCCATGTAACTTCACAATGTTAGCCACATATAATTCGGCTAATTTCTTCACACTATCTGTCTTATTCATTGCAATGAAGTGAGCGGTCTTCATTAATCTATCTACAATGACCCAAACTGCATCATTTCCCCGAGGAGACTTCGGCAACTTCATAACAAAATCCATGGTTACATGTTCCCATTTCCATTGCGGTATCTCCAAAGGCTGTAGAAGCCCTGCAGGTCTTGGATGTTTTGCTTTCACGCGTTGACATGTCAAGCATCGAGACACAAACTCCACAATCTCCCGCTTCATGTTATTCCACCAATAGTGTTGCGTCAAGTCTCGATACATCTTTGTACCTCCTGAATGGATGGTGTACTTAGAATGGTGAGCTTCTTCGAGTACTTTCTTCTTCAACTCCAGATTGTTTGGCACACAAATTTGGTTCCTGAACTTCCATAACCCATCTTCATGCAACTTGAAATCCGGATTACCGTTTTTTATCTTTTGAAGCTGAGGGTCTTGCTGTTGAAACTCTCGAATCTGAGACAACAAGGTAGGCTCCTTTATCTCCAACCTTGCCAAACTTGCCTTTCGACTCAATGTATCTGCCACTACGTTTGCCTTCCCAGACACATAATTTATAGTGCAATTGTAGTCATCCAAGAGCTTCATCTATCTTCTCAGTCTTATGTTCAACTCCTTTTGAGAAAAGAGATATCTCAGACTCTTATGGTCGGTGAATATCTCAAACTTACTTCCCCACAAATAGTGCCTCTACTTCTTCAGTGCAAATGCTATGGCTGCAAGCTCTAAGTCATGCGTAAGATAATTCACCTCGTAAGGCTTCAATTTTCACAATGCATAAACGATGACTTGATTGTTTTGCATCAACACACAACCTAACCTTTCCTTTGAAGCATCACTATAAATAACAAACCCTTGACTTCCTTCGGGTAATGCCAATACATGAGCAGTTGTCAATCTTTTCTTCAACTCTTGGAAACTATTTTCACATTTATCATCCCACACGAAGCTGACCTTCTTTTGTGTGAGCCTTGTGAGGGGTCCCGCTAGCTTAGAAAAATCCTTAACAAATCTCCTGTAGTATCCCGCCAATCCGAGAAAACTACGTACCTCGGTGATATTCTTCAGTTTCTTCCATGATTGTACAACATCAATCTTCGCAGGATCCACAACAATCATTTCTTGAGATATCACATGACCCAAGAAAGCCACCTGTTTAAGCCAAAACTCACATTTGCTGAACTTGGAAAACAATTGATACTCTTTTAACTTCTGCAACACCAAACGCAAATGCCTCTCATGTTCCTCCTCGGTCTTTGAATACACCAGGATATCATCTATAAAAATCACTACGAACTGGTCCAAATATGGTTGAAATACCCTGTGCATCAAGTCCATAAAAGCAGCAGGAGAATTTGTTAATCCAAATGATATTACAACAACTCATAATGTCCTTACCTCGTTCTGAAAGCTGACTTAGGTACATCCTCCCGTTTGATACGGAATTGATAATATCCTTGACTCAAGTCAAATTTTGAATAGACCTTGGCTCTTTGAAGTTGATCGAACAATTCATCGATCAATGGAAAGGGGTACTTGTTTTTGATTGTCACTTGGTTCAACCCCCTGTAATCGATGCACAACCTCAAAGTTCCGTCCTTCTTCTTCACAAATAAGACTGGTGCATTCCATGGAGATGAACTAGGTTGTATGAAGCCCTTTTCCAACAAGCCTTGTAACTGAACATTCAACTCTTGCAATTCGGTTGGAGCCATTCGGTAAGGAGCCCTAGAGATTGGTTGTGTACCCGGTAGTGTCTCAATCGCAAACTCAATCTCTCTTTCAGGCAGTAATCCTTGTAATTCTTCCGAAAATACTTCAACATATTCTTTAACCACTGGCACCTCTGTTAACTTAACTTGATCCGTTGTCTTGTTGATTAAGTAAGCCAAATATCCATTGCAACTTTTCCTCATGTATTTCACAGCCTTGACTTAGGATATCACAACATTTCTCGACAAGTCATGTTTTTCTCTCACTATAAGCATAGGTTGTCCCGGTACCTGGAACTCAATAACCTTCGTCCGACAATCTAATTGTGCATGATGTCATGATAGCCAGTCCATCCCCAAAATAACCTCATAGTCTCAGAAAATAAGCACTATGAGATCGGCCAAAAATTCATGATTCCTAACCTGTATCTTACATGATTTACACACCAGTCTAGTGGCATATTTGGGCCCATTGGTGTGCTAACTTCTACATGATATGGTAAGTTCTGAACCGGCAACTTAGTGCAATATGTACATTTGGGAGTTATGAATGAATGCGTAGCTCCAGTATCAATAAGGACCTTAACCAATTGATTGTGAATCAGGAAGGTACCTTCAACAATAGCGGCATCATCTGGAATTACTTCTTGATCTATGACATAAGCTCGGGTTTAAACCCTCTGCGCCAGAGCATTCCTTGCAGGCTGAACTGGAGCATTATTACTCTGCCACTTCGGGCAATCTTTATTGAGATGTTGATCACTTCCACACCTCATACACTTGCCACTTTTCCTCCAACATTGGGCTTCAGAGTGCCCTTTCTGGCTACAATATTTGCACACAACAGTTTGGGCTGTAGTTGTACCTCCCAATGCTTCATAAACTACCTAAGTGGCTAAGACGTTAGGCTGGGGCCTAGCAACTGCTGGTCTGGCCTGATCCTGGGACTTCTGGGTCTGGAATACTCTGGATTGACCCTAAGTCTGAAAGGGCTTCTTGTTCTGCTAAGATAAACAACCTTCACTATTAACTTAGATAAACAACCTTCACTATTAACTTTATCTCCTCAACCCTCGATGCAGCCTCAAAGATAACATTGTAAGTGTCAAACTCCGCTACTGGCAGCCTATCCTGAATCTCGAGTCTCATCCCTTGTTTAAACTTCCATATCTTGGTAGCCGGGATTTGGACCATATGCGGTGCATACTGGGAGAGTCTATCAAATTTTGCCACATACTCTGCCACTGTCATGCCTCCTTGCTTCAAGTACATGAACTCCTTCATCTTCCTGTCCTGGGAAGCCTCAGATATGTATTTACTCTTGAATGTCCTAACAAAGTTCCTCAATGTAGAGGGAGTGTGTTGATCATCCCATTAATCTCTCACCGTATCCCACTATGTCTCCGCATCACCTTCTAATTGAAAGACTGCATAGACGACCTTTTTCTCCTCTGCATAGTCTTGTGCAGCATAAATCTTCTCTATCCGAGACAACTAATATTCTGCCTCCTCATTATTCGGTTGGCCCCTGAACTTCGGAGGGCTGTAGAATAGGAAATCTTTGAGGTTATCACCTCCCCTATTACCTCCGTTTTCGCCACTGCCACTCACATGATGATTGTTGTTGTTGTTATTATTATTAGCTGTTGCTGCTGTTGTTGCTGCTTGTTGTTCCATAACCCGACTCATTCTGTCTATAGCGGTTGTCGTCAAATTGAACATTGTCATGCCGGGATTAGCTTGATTCGCATTCCCGAGCTCTTGAGATCCAGTGTTGCTACGAGTGTTACGACCTGCCATCTATGGATATAGAACATATACCAGTCACGGTTATAGGTTATGCATGCATTATGTGAGTCATGAACATGTACACTTATAACACTCTTTACATACATGTAATAGAACTATATCTAACATGTAAGTTAAACATAAACAAGAAGCAATTATAACACATTAAGCACATATGGTTACACATAAGCACATATAAAAATCACCTAAGACTCTATTCAGGTCAAGACTCTTTCCCAGGGACTACTATTCAAAACCCGGACTACGTTAACTAAGGCTAGCTTAATGCTAACTAAAGCTAGCTCTGATACCACTAAAATAGGTGTCACGCCCCGGGACCAAGACCCGTGAAGGTTAAGGTCGGAGCGCGACGTGTCATTCAGCTTATTACTTGCAAGATCATTATTTAACAACCTAAACATTCATTAACTTCTACAAGTAACTTAAAAAGAATGCTCATGTCATTTGGCATTAGAAGGGCATAACAACCTGTTTCATAATTACAAGACCTAGCATCCCTGTTTGTACTTCATACGTGGCCAAATACAGACATCTAGGCCTCAAAAGAATGATAATCAAACTTAGTATGTAGTTAATAGTCCAAAAGAATATTACATAACACAAGGCTGTTCAAAACTACATCATCAGTTTCTATTGACAAGCTATGACCTTAACACAAGCATGGAATCAACAAAATCAGAAATTAGTCTCATCATATAAAGCCTCATCGCCCTCAACCTGTATAGTTGGTTTAGCCTCGGTCTCACCTGTAAGTATTAGAAAGATGGGTGAGCTAGTCCTGCGTATAGCTCAGTGAGGATGAGAAATGAAGGTTTTCACAAAGGTTTTATCTTTTCAAAATTACTTTGATAACTCATGCCATGCACATAAGAACAACTAATAATTGAATACCATATACATATAATGATGACAACAAAGCAAGTACTCAATTCTACTCTCCAAGGGTTGTACCAAGTGAGAGCAGATAAAAAGGATATAGATGCACGAACTATTGTTGGAGGTGGCCAGTCTCGAACTTTCTTGTCAAATCATCTTCATCACACCAATTAAGAATAGGCACTCTAGAGGCAACCCAAAACCATGGTAGCTGAGACTTATACCCGACGGCCCGATGCCGCCCAGGGGAATCGAAACTTCTACCGTGGGGTTTACAAACAGCTTGTTTATTTAACAATTGAACAAATGCGTCCCAACTCTCTAAGGAAACACACCAAGCGAGAGTGGGCACTAATCAAGCAAGAACATAATTGGAAGACAACAAAGTAGGTTGTCTCCATCATATAAACATATTGAAGTAATGATATCCAACAAGTTCAAAACAAATCAATACTTCATCAAGCAAAATTTAAAGTGCAATGTAAGTTCAACAAATACATGTTCTTTCAATGCCTAAATAATCTTCCCAATGTTCCTTGTCCATGTTAACTAACTAAGCAAGCAACTTCAATAATTTTGCATTAACCTAACTTAAACAGTTAATTACCTACCAATAGCATACGCTAGATACACCAAACAATTCCAATGCTCATACATTAGCCTAACTTAGGAGGTAAATTTTCCAAAACTTCAATGAATCTTATTTCAGTCTAGAATCGAAGCTTATTTAAAGTAAATAGTTCTAGAATCAAACAGAATGCAATTCAGAGTTGAATTGAGTGAGATATGACCTTTAGAAAAATGTTGCGCAAATTTGTCGAACATTCGGGCTATACAGCCTCTATCCGGTTGACCGGATAGAAGCCATAATGCCCGGCTGAGAGCATTGATCTGGGTGATACATGCTCAATCCGATCGATCGGATGGAAGCCACAATGCCTGGATAGCTAAGCGAGAAAATCACAACTTCTACAACAATCAATCTTGCAACCACACAACTCTCTACCAAAAATCAAGCATGCTCAAGGTGATTATTAGGCATCATACAAGAGTTCAAACCTCACTCAATCACCCATTCTCAACCATCCACAAACACCAAGCATGAAATTTCAAATCCTAGATCTACAATACACAAGATTATCAACCTTCATATTTGAGCTCTTGAATACAACTATAACAAGATTAACATCATACCATCATCAAAATAACCTTGAATGAGCATTTAAAAATTAGTTTTGAAGAATCACTCACCTTTGCAAAAGTTAGAAATGGAAGAAAATTGATTAAAAATGATTGAAGAGCTTGAAAATGGCTTGATTCTACTTTCCTCTTCCTTCCCTTCTTCTTCTTCTTTTTCTTTCTCCCTTCTCCTTGGCAAAATCGTGTAGTGTGTGTATGTGTGGCTGATTGTGGGTGTGTATGTGTTGTAGTATTTTTGAGTGTGTGGGTGGTGTAGTGTGTATTTTGTTGAGCAAAAATAGTGTTAGGATATTTGTTATTTTACTTTAGGACAAGAGTGCCCCTCAACTAACTTGTATATTACTAATTTGCCATCCTAGTGTTAATTCTAATTGTTTTAGTTCTAGTTCAATTACTTTAACTAGCTATTGAACTTGATAGGTTTTAATTGCTAGCTACGCTATATTAATCACTCAAATACACGTTAACTGATGAAATGCACGTAAATCAAGACAAATGTACATAAATCAATATAAAAACATATATAAAATAATAAAACATATAAAATAATTTGATTATGTATCATATGGTCTCGTGTTGGGCCTTACATAAGAGATATATAATTTGTGTCTAAGTTTCTTGATGTCAAGTTCACCTTGGCATTTTGTCGAACACCTTAGGTGCATCTCATGAAAAGTCTTTTGTTCAAAAAATATTTAGCATGGGCATTCAAATTAGAAGCTTTCCCGTGTCCATATGTTCTTACATTTAGGAAATGCATCCACATTTAAAATGAACAATGTAGTGACTAGAATATTGTACTTTTTGTCCAAGCTTGTGAGTTATGTTACATGGAATTTTGAATATGCTCTGAATGTGGTCTTTAACCAGGTTTCATAATCATTGAAACATTGATTTAAAGATATGCATATTTGGCTAAGAGTATGTGATGTACAGGGCTAGGATATGGTAAACAGATAATCAACTACAGTGGCATAAACATTATCGCGAGCTACAATGCATTATCAAGAATGCACATAAGACGGAAACGTTAAATTATTAAGCGGTAGATAAATAGCAATTACCATGACACGAGTATTAAAGTTACTCATCTTGCTAGTATTGATGGTAGTTTCTCAGTGGGTTGATTCTTCGTTCCTACAAACGATGCCAAACTGTTAAGGTAAAAATTGGCTGCTCCGAACTCCTTCTTGGGCGAGATGAGTTCCCTTATCCGGATAATATTTCGTATAATCTATCCATCTTGCGGTCCTCATAAATCCGGGGTAGACTATTAGCGGGGCTATTATCAGCCCCGTGGGTTGACCTTACCCAGGGTTACAACTTCAATCTTTTGTTCTTGACGGTCGGTGTTGGCACGTTTGTCTTGCTCTTCATCCTTATCTTAAAGGTTTATCCTTTTCTGCTGGGTGTTTTCCCAAGTCCCTGCTCATTACAATGTCAACTACGCCTGCATTTACCAGCCAGGGTCGAGTTATATTTATGCATCAGGTCTTGTTTTCCTGGAGCTCCGAGGTCTGACCTTTTGCCCTTGGTCAATGCTCGATGACTTGGGCTGACCTATTTGGTGAGGTTGGATGAGCCCCGTCAGCAGTGTTGTACGGATGTGGGGGCTGGAATCTACTGCTTGGGGCTCTATCAACTTATTCCCTACAAAATAAGGATCCCTGGGGGGTACTTGGGGGTTCCCTCTGACACTTAAGTCAGTTATGGGAGCAAGAGATTGCTTAAGAGCATTGAAGTATTGCGTGAGAGCAAAGTTGTTGCTTAGGAGCAATTAAAAGAGAGATTGTAAGCGTTAGAATGAAATACTTGTACTCTTAATGTCTACCTGTATTTATAGTTGCTGAAATATAGATTTGTAGAATAGGATATAGATGAATCCTACAATATTAGGCTTAAGGAGATAATATCAAATAAGATAAATCCCTTATATTCAAGAATCCAGCCAAATCCTTCTGTGCTTATCCTTATTTGAAAACTCACTTGTTATTAGTCTGTTGCCCAATGCTCCCTGTGGCCCAGGTCAGGATGTTGGTGGGGTTATCCCATCTCTGTAGGCTGGATCTTTCCATCTGCTGCCCAGCGCTCCCTGTGAGCCTAGGTCAGGACGTTGGCGGGGCTATCCCAACTCCGTACGTTGGATCTTTTCGGGGCTCGAAATCCACCTCTATTAGTGAGTACTTACCTTAAACACGACACACGAAAAATATCACTCAAATCCAAAAGACTATTAATCAAGAACCACTTAGATCACAAAATACTAGTCTCCATAACCTTTTTCCCCTTTGTCTTCTCTCAAGTAGCTAGTTCTTTATTTCACATCCTTTCATATAGTATAATAAAGAGCCAAGTTATGCTAATTCTAATTATGATATAGATTGAAATAGTAGAACTCAAAGCTTTCTAACACCTAACTCATTAGCTCCTACTAATGAATATGCAACTCCTAATTATGTCATGATGTGCAATGTAAATAGTTATAACTCCAAAATCCAATCACTCTAACATTATCACATACTTTTCACCTTCTTCTCATTTATGTACATTTTTTTTTGGCTAACAAAAATCTCGAGTATTTCAACATAGTTCAAATTAAATTCATTATCACTCAGCTTAAAGTAATAATAAAAACTCGTGAATAATCTCATTTTCCATGCAATTCGAATATGAGGCGGGGGCCAGGATAAGGGTGAAGGATACAGGGGCAAGAAATTTTGGGGTAACCTTTTAAATGGTAGTGGCGGACCATGAAATAGGTCTCCCTGACACGAACCGCCCCATTACCATCGTTATATGAGAGCTTCTTTACTCTAGTTATGCTCGTGGGATGTACTAAGACTAACTCCAACAGCCTCCCTATTTTTTTCTCTATATGTAGAGAGTTTAAGGTTCCTCCTTATCTTTAGGGGCTCCCTATTCCAGTTTCACTCCAACAGCCTCCCTACTTTTAATCTATCCTTATTTTTTTTTTACTAAATCATGTTGTTTTTTGGATATAGAGAGCCAATTTGGCTCTCTACATCTAGGGAGCATAACAAAAAAAAAAGGAGCTCCACATTGTAGGGAGCTATGCATAGGGAGTCTGTTGGAGGAGATTTTATTTTTTTGCCTTCCTAAAATAGTTAAAGAGCCACTTTAGAGAGTCTCTTGGAGATGATCTAAGAAGCTGAAGCTGACAGTGAATCTTCCTCAGTCCTCGGGAAGAAAAACCCTACATTCAATATCGTCGTCAATCACAATATGGTGGGTTACCAATTCGTACATTAGTAAATCGCATGGACCACTTGGTCATGAGAGATTGACTAGGAAATCTTGGGGCCGGTCCTCTACTGGCATCAACTAACACGAATCGTTCAATTTGGCGTCGAGTTGCAAGTGGAGGAACATGTCGCATGTCTGATAGGGCTTCCGAGTTGACTAACTTCGAGGTTGAATTTGCGTATGACATGTAAGCCCCACATTCATCGTCTCCTCTCAGCAGGACGCGTCAACCCAATACAAGCATTTTTCCTAAGTTCTACTCTCTTGCAAATTATCATGTCTCAGGGATATAAATAAACTTCATTTGATACTTCCAACTTGAACAAGCCAAGAAAGTATAAAGCCACATAGTTTAGTAAACTGACTACCTAAATTTTCAGTGCCAAGTTTTATAACCATGTCTTTCAAGCTTGTATTACTGATGTTCCACGTTCTGATTGGCATTGTAGAGTCTGAAGACATTGGATTTACTTATCATGGATTTCGATCCGCTAACCTTAGTCTGGATGGCATAGCCGAGATCACATCAAATGGTTTGTTGAAGCTAACCAATGCCACCAGACAAGCAAAGGGTTATGCCTTCTATCAAAGTCCTATCATTTTCAAGAACTCTCAAAATGGTTCGTCGTTCTCCTTTTCCACCTCCTTTGTTTTTGCCATAATACCTGAATATCAAAATTTAGGTGGTCATGGGATTGTCTTTGTGATTGCACCTGGACGAGGCCTTACAGGAGCTCTTCCAAGCTCGTATCTAGGCCTGTTCAATGACTCCAGCAATGGCAATTCCACCAATCATGTTGTTGGGGTGGAACTAGATACAATCCAGAACCGGGAATTTGCTGATATTAATGACAATCACGTCGGCATTGATATAAATAGTTTGAAGTCTGAAAAATCAGAGCCAGCAGGTTATCATGACAGCAACGGTATGTTTCACAATTTGTCTCTGATCAGTGGCCAGCCTTTACGAGTTTGGATAGAATATAATGGTGTGGATGAGCAAATTAATGTGACATTATCTCCATTGAAAGTTGATAAACCAGGTACTCCTCTTTTATCTTTGTCATATGACATTTCACCCATTTTACATCAGAACATGTACATTGGATTCTCATCTTCTACTGGTTCGGGGACTACATCTCATTATGTCCTTGGATGGAGCTTCAAGATGAATGCCAAGTCTGAGGAGCTTGATCTCTCAAAACTTCCTAAGCTTCCTCGAGTTGGACCTAAGGAGAAATCTAAATTCTTGACAATTGGTCTGCCTGTAATCTTGATACCTTCTATATTTCTAGCGATTTCACGTGTGGTTTATCATCTAAGAAGGAAGAGGAAGTATGCGGAAGTTCTTGAAGACTGGGAACTCGAATATGGACCTCACAGGTTCAAGTACAAAGACTTGTATATTGCTACTAAAGGATTTAGGGACAAAGAGTTATTGGGTGTTGGGGGATTTGGAAGAGTCTATAGAGGTGTATTGCCTACCTCTAAAATTGAAATTGCTGTTAAACGAGTCTCTCACGAGTCGAGACAGGGGATGAGAGAATTTGTTGCAGAAATTGTGAGCATCGGAAGATTACGCCATCGGAATTTAGTACCACTTTTGGGCTATTGTCGGAGAAAAGGCGAATTGCTTTTGGTTTATGAATGTATGCCTAATGGAAGCCTGGACAAGTTTCTCTATGACCAACCAAGATTCACTCTTAGTTGGAACCAGCGATTCAGAATCATCAAAGGGGTAGCATCAGGGCTACTTTATTTACATGAAGAATGGGAGCAAGTAGTGGTACACAGGGATATAAAAGCGAGTAATGTCTTGCTAGATGGTGAATTTAATGGAAGATTAGGTGATTTTGGCCTTGCCAGGTTATACGATCATGGATCTGGTCCTCAAACTACTCATGTGGTTGGAACTCTTGGATATCTTGCTCCTGAGCATGCTAGAACTGGCAAGGCCACAACAAGCAGTGATGTATATTCTTTTGGTGCCTATTTGCTTGAGGTTGCTTGTGGCAGACGTCCAATTGAGCGGCGCTCAACAAGTGAGAATCTAATTCTGGTTGATGTTGTGTATTCCTGGTGGAGTAGAGGTGAAATCCTCAAGACAGTTGATCCAATATTGGGTGTCGATTATGTTCCAGAGGAGGTGGAATTGGTCCTAAAGCTTGGCTTGTTTTGCTCTCATTTGGACCCTATGGTGCGCCCAAGTATGCGACAAGTTGTGTTTTATTTGGAGGGTGCTGTGGCTATGCCAGATTTATTACTGCTTGGTTATTTAGCCAATTATGGCATGATGTTTGCCAATAGTGAAGGTTTTCATGATTGTTTCAAGACATATCCCTCTTCAATAGAGACGGGTTTTTCACATACTTCCTCAGTTGCAGAATCAATTCTCTCTGGAGGTCGGTAAAGATGTAATATTATTCAAGGTATTTGATGTACTTAATAATTAATAAGAACATACTATCTTTCTTATGTGTGGTGATATAGAATAATGTACAGAAATGTAGTTTACTCAACCGACTATTTTGGTGTCTGAAGATGTAGATTTCTTTTGATAGGAAATAGTTATTGAGATGCTTATGCAGAATGATCAGTGTTAAAAGTATTAATGCATTAGAGTTCTAATTAAAATTGGGTGAATAGTCCCGGATTCCCCTGTGGTCAAACGAAATTAGCTATAATCCCCCTGTGGTCTAACAAATATAGTCGGACCCCCCTGTGGCCTACCCGTTGATGCATATCACCCCCTCCGTCAAATTTTTAGTCATTTTTGACGGAAAGTATAACAAACGCGCTTAAAATGCGATTTTTATTGATTTTTAACGTATTTAATAATAAAATAATATTAGTAATTAAAAAATTTTATTTTTTTCTTTTTTCTTTTCATTTCACCTATTTTTTTATTTATCACTAAATTAAAAAAAAAATTTAAAAAATCATCAAGTTGAATACGTTAAAAACCAATAAAAATCGCATTTATTTGCATGTGGTACGTATTCCATCAGTTTTGACAAAAAAATTGACGGAGGGGGGCGGTGTGCATTAACAGGTGGACCATAGGGGGGTCCGGCTATATTTGTTATACCACAGGGGGGTTATAACTAGTTTCGCTTGACCACAGGAGGGTTCGGGACTATTCACCCATTAAAATTTGTTCCATCACTACTTAAGCTAGTTGATCGACGTTGCGTTGGTATGGTGAAATAATTTTAGACATGAATAAAATGAATCTGGAATGGAAATGCAATTGTCAATCTTTTTCCTATGTTTGGTATCACTAAGGAATAAGACTAGGAATTGATCGAAGTTTGATTCTCGACCTTAATTTCATTGGATTGTCTGGTAGATATATAGTAATGCCTATTGGAAAGGAATGCAAACAATTAAGTTTAGCTAATATACACACTCCCATTCTGATTTTCTAAATTAGTTACTTCCCTTTGGTACGAAAATAATCTCATAAATCACTTAAATTTTTTAATGTACTGCATACTTACTCTAAATCAAAACTCTGTAAACAAGAAAAGATTAAAATGACAATAACACCCTTCATTAAATATGTACAAGACTTGTGTACTTTTCATCATAACATATATAGCGACCTCTAAATAACGATTGATATATATGCTGAAATAGTTAACGGAGAATTAATTCTTGGAGTGCTGGCATGCACTTGAACCACTAATATTCTTGACATAATAGTAGAAGACTTTTTGACCAAAAAGTATTAATTCCCATAATAGTAAAAATTGTTATTTAACAAGTTACTGTTTTTCGTTGTTGACTTTAAAAATGGGTAAACATTACTTAGATTTGAAGGATCACCAAAACAAAAAATATTTTTCGATCCAAAAACAAATAAATGAAAAAAAAAAAATCTGGATATTTTTTTCACGGAGATTAGCAAACCATCTGGACCACTTTGGCACGAGTGATTGACTGTGGGAATTTAAAGTTAGTGTCGAATTACAGGTAGCGGAATGGTCTCACATCTGACAGTAACGTTATTTAATTTTCAAGCTATCATGTCTCAGGACGTTATGTGACTTCATTTGATCCCATTTTCAAACTATCATGTCTCAGGCCAACTAAAAAAAATTAAAAGTGAAGTGCATCAGACCCCTTTGTATTTTAGTAAAAATGCATAACATTCCTTTATAGTTTAAAAATCTTCTGAGTTAGTCCTTGTAATTTTTTAAAAGTGCACAATACCCCCCTATTGTTAAAAAATCTGTTAAATTTAACGGAGAGTGTACTTTACACACGTTAAGTGAGATTTTTTTTTGATTTTTAACGAATTTATTCATTAAATAATTATATGAATTGACCAAATTATCATTTTTTTTGGCCTAAACAAAAGAGAAAATGGCAAAAGAGAGAAATGAAAAAAAAATGAGGGTATTTACGTTATTTTATAAAACCCGTTAAATATGACGGATTTTATAACTGTAAGGGGGTGTTGTGCACTTTTAAAAAATATAGGGACTAGTTCAGGGAGTTTTTGAACTATAAAAGGGTGTTGTGTACTTTCACTAAAATATAAAGGGGTTTAGTGCACTTCACCAAAAAATTAAAATGCCAAGTTTTAACCATGTTAACCAAGCTTGTAACACTGCTGGTGCATATTCTAATTGGCCTTGTAGCCTCTGAAGACATTGGATTTACTTATCATGAATTTCGATCGGCCAACCTTAGCCTTGATGGCATAGCAGAGATCATCTCAAATGGTCTGTTGAAGCTAACCAATCACACCAGACAAGAATCATGCCTTCTATCAGAGTCCTATCAGTTTCAAGAACTCGCAAAATGGTTCAGCTTTCTCCTTTTCCACCTCCTTTGTTTTTGCCATAGTATCTGAATATCAAAATTTGGGTGGTCATGTGATTGTCTTTGTGATTGCACCGGGACCAGGCCTTCCAGGAGCTCTTCCAAGCTCGTATCTAGGCGTGTTCAATGAATCCAATAACGGCAATCTGTATCTATATAGAAATACATCGTTCTCTGTTGTTAAAAATAGTAACTAATATAATAAACTCCTCTTTAATAATTTAAATTTTTAGATGAGTTATTTATTTAATATGGTATCAAACCTAGGTATCAACAAGTCCTAGATTCAAAACTCATTATCACATATTTAAAAACATTAAAATTATCCAAGTGTAAGACTCAAAAACTAACTTTGTCTACACTTGTATGGACGTATTGAAGATAATAAATAATATTAAGTGACCACCTCATCACCTAAAAGCTTAAGTATGTTTGGATTGAAGGGAATGGGGAAAGGGAGGTAAGGGAAGAGATTGAAAAATTCTCTCACTCGTTTGTTTTTGAAGTTTTTTAAGGGGAAAGAAAGTGGAGAGCTCAAGCAACCCCTCCCAAGTCTGCTTTTTTTTTTTTTCCCCCAATTTGGGATAAAATGGAGGGAAATGAGATTCTAACTTCTCTATAAAAGTTATTTTATACATACACTTTATCCCTCCTTTCGATTTTCTTCTTAATTCAAACTAAAGACACTTATCATCCTTTATGATACTTTCATTTCGTCAAATTATCCAGTTCAAATATTATTTAATCATCTCCTTCCTTCTCCTTTATGATTCTCTCCTTTCCTATCCTTTATTAAACTTTTTCCTCTCAATCCAATAAACACACTGTAACTTGTTACAGAAGGATTTATTATATTATTTATTATCTTCAACACACCCCGCAAGTGTAGGTCGAATTAGTTTTTGAATCTCACACTTGAACATCTTAAGTTTTTAGATGAGTATATATATAACTTAATATGGTATTAGCGTTTAGGTACTAAGTCTTGGGATCAAATCTCACTGTCACCTTTTTAAAAACATTGAAAATGTCCATCATGTGTTATAGTGGTCAAAATTTAGTCTCAACCTAATTCCACCTTTTAGATAGTGATTTAAGTTTTGATTAATTGGTGCCCGCGTAGCAATAAGACCATAAGTTAAGATACTCCTATTAATAATCAAATTAATTAGTAAAAACCCTAGTTTGGACCTATTAATTGTTACATAGTCTCCAATTGCCTATTTCCACCTTTATCCTTTCTACTCTCTAAAAGACCGTGACTGCTTCTATTTTCATGGGCTCCAGTCATTTCGCTCCCTCTGGTCAACACCTCGACCATTAATAAACTTTCCACCCACTCTAATGTTTCGAGTTTTCTAAACTAATATAATTTGTAAGTGACCTACTTAAAAATTTAAAAATAAATTGATCTTGATGCTCCAGTATTCAAAATACTGATTGTAGATTCAGACTTCTACATGTGTTTTGGTCGGTTTGGTGCGAGTTGAGTGTGTTGTTCGTTTGTGTGTAAAGGTTGGGTTCATGGGAGGAAGAAAAGACGGAAGAGAAGATAAGACAAAAGAAAAAATGAAAAAGAAAAGAAAAAGACAAAGTAAGTCAAATGGGAAATAGTGACCAGGAAATAATTCTCTCTAAATAGGCCGGTGGCTTTACTGTGGGAAGAGTACACACACTCTAGTTATATTGTAGGCTAAATGCTGATGACCCAACTTGATGCACCTAGTTATTTATAGATAACAAATTCAGAAGGATATTGAAGAATGCTAAGAAACATGCATTGGGAAAATCTCATATTTAGTCTTTTTTATTTGTAAAAAATTTCAGTTTAGTCTTTATTGTTTAAAATGTCTCAATTTAGTGTCTATTGTTTTTCCTAAAATTTTAATTTCATCCCTATTGTTTAAAGTTTGTCAATTTCATCCTTATTGTTTGTCAAAAAATTTTAGTTTCGTCTTTATTAGAACATCTAGATATGTAAGTCCAAGCATATAAGTTCACTCCAAAAATTTTAGTTTAAAGAAGTTTGAAAGGTTATAAAGTTACGAATAAATTTTTGGACTAAATCAAATTAAAAACTGTAGTGATTGAGAAAGTGTTAGGGGATGATCTATATATAATTGGAAAGTCCTACGAGTCTAGTTTCTAATGCTTCAAAAAATGCATAAATTAAAATTTTATAGAAAAAGTTACAATTATTTTAGTAAAACGTATTTGAATTGTCAACGAGAAACTAAATCGAACTTTTGATGTCATTTTTGAGGTTCTTATTTTATTTGTACAGTATCTTTTAAATTCAGAAGACCACCTTATGCATGTCATATTATGGATTAGCCACCTTATGCTTTTGCTTAAGCTTAGCAGCAACGGGAAAGCAAAAGAGAATAAGACGAGTCGTCTTTCTAAACTACTGTCTGGCAGCTCTTAGGAAATGAATAGGATGACTATATGCAAAGATTATATCAATCGGGAATGGTATTAATACAAGAAAGAGAAATGAAGTTGACCCATCTAGCACTAAATCTCCAGCCAAAGAAAAAGAAAACTTGAGCAAGTAAATCCACCCCACTCTAGCTCATGATTACTTCTAGACATGCCTCAATAGTATATGGTTCACTTCCCAACTTATACCTTGTCAATCCCAGCTTTCGGTGGAATAAATCTACTTTGTGGCAGAAAGCTTGTGAGCAAACTATTAATATAAGCCATACCTCAACTGCAATGCAAACCATGTGGATTAGCATGTTTTTCCTGCAAAGCAAAACCGAATGCATATGGCTCGGCAGATCAATCGATTATAAAATAGCCAATAACGCCCAATCTGTAAGCATTTAAAGCGATTGGAATTCTCTACTTCGCACAACTCTCGAACGTTTCTCTCCATAAAACATTATAGTATCACGAAACTTTAGTCCCATGCGTGGGTAGCTTGCAACCCGTTTTCGTCACGGTAAGCTTTAGACTTCACAATCTGCCCATTTGCTAATAAGTTATACCATTCTTTTTAGTATTAAGAACGAGAAACAATTTTGGTCTTCTGAAAATAAATGGAGATGATTGAGGTTTTAATAGAAACATTTTATCGTGGTATAAATTTATAGGATAAAGATATTGAGATTTTGACCGGACTTAGAATTGAGGTAAGTGAGATTCCTTCATCGTGTCTTATTCTCTCTATTATTGTCCCGAATGACTACTACTCGTATCTGTCTATTAATCCTATCATCACTTCTTTCGTATTGAATCCTTGTTAGTTTACTATTCAACTACTCGATCTTATACGTTTATTTTGGAATAAACGTATAAGATCAAGTATCACTGTCGATTTGGTTTCGGCTCACTGTCATTGTATTTAGAATCCATGAGAGCTCATGACTGATTCTTGGTAATTAGATCATCCATGGGGCGGCTGCTGATGCGGAGGGGGGGGGGGGGGGGGGGGGGTGGGGAGGGGGAAGGGGTAACGGTGGGGGTGACGGGGTGGGTGGAACGGTGGGGTAGGGGTAGGGGGTTACGGTGGGGGTGGGGATGGTGAGGGTGGGAGGGGGGGGGGTGGGTTGAGGAAGAAGATAGGTTTTTATTTTTTATTTTGTGAAAATTGCATTGGGAGAAAAAGAAAAGAAAAGAAAAAAAAACCATATATAAGGGTATTTTTTGTCCAATGAAGTAATAATTTAAGTCTAAAAACATGAAAAATCGCACCAAACGCTCGAATAACACACTCTCCGTTAAAAGTAAAAGTTTTTTTAACGGAGGGAGATGTGGTGCTACATTTTTAAAACACAGGGGATTCCGGTGCACTTTTGAAAACACAGGGAGGTCCTATGCATTTTTGCTAAAACATAGGAGGTTGTGGTGATATTTACCCTATATTTTATCCTATATACTCAACGCAGAAACCGAAGCTCAATGTTTGTAATCCAAACTGATTAGTTTCTAATTAGTATTATATGTTTCTAACTATCAAGAAACTATTCCCTATTATTATACTAATATCATGTTTCATACTTTCATGTAATGTGCTTACAACTACCAAGAAACCAATTGTTCATTAATGTAATGTGTTGAAGAAGGCTACGGATTTTCTGCATTTAAAGACCACAAAATTGTATTCATATGTATGTGTATACTATATATATTGGTCAAAAGTTGTTCACAAAATTAAACCAATATCTTAACTACTACTTTCATGCACTGTTGGTTCAAAAACAATTACACGTATATGAGTTATATGTATTCTATCTTTTCAGAGATAGGCTAAGCCAAGCTTTCTATATTAATAACTATGTTATTACAAGAACTACCTGGTGCCTTAAATGGTTTTAGAGCTACTTATACTTCAAATGTACATATTTATATGTTACATATTCTTTTAACTTAATTTACTCTAAATGCATTTACATATGTATATATATTCTTTCCAGTATTTTTGCATTATATTTCTAACCCAACCAAAAATAAATTAAAAGCTTTAAGACCAAGGCACCTTTTCATGTCTTTTTGTAAATAAGAATTTTATCACTTAGAAAATCATTTACCTTCCAAGAGTTAAGTTTGATCTTATTACCATTTGTAAAAATCTACATAATGCTTGCATCTGAAGTGATTTTATGACCATTTGTTCAATACCATATTTAAGAATCTTTCAACTACTTGGTAAATTATTGTTATCCGATTAGTGATTTAATTTACTATTTACTATCGTTCCATCTTACAATATTATATTTCGTTATAACTCTCTACATTGTTTCTCGCCCTCTTGAAATGTAAGATTGCATACTTGTTCCGTTTAGCCAAAAAGTAATGTCAAGAGTATCCTTGCCTGTATATTGATCGATGTCTCCTTCCTCTTTAAATTGTACATTGACCGTTTTTGCTCGACAAGTTACAGTTATCATAATGAATCGTACTGAACCTGATAGGGGGGATAATACCTATCATACTGAACCTGATAGGAGGAATGATACCTATCGTACTGAACCTGATAGGAGGAATGATACCTATCGTATTGAACCTGATAGGAGGGATGATACCTATCGTATTGAACCTGATAGGGGAGATAATATCTATCGTACTAAACCTGATAAGGGGATAATACATATCGTACTGAACCTAATAGGGGGGATAATACCTATCGTACTGAACCTGATAGAGGCGATAATACCTATCATACTGTACTGATTGATAACTGCTATGTGACCACTGTATAGTTTTAAAGAATCTCTTGCAAGTTATTAATTGTTCATTATTCTTCCGCTACTGCTCATTCTTATTATTTACATGATTCGTATACTCCTAACATTCTTTGGGGAAGGACGCCTTACTAAGCTTTTGTTCACTCACCGGGGAAGGACGCCTTACTAAGCTTTTGTTCGCTCACCCCCTTTTCACTACAAGAAAAACATGCTGAGGCGATGGTCAAAATTCGTAGCCTAGCGGTAGCCAAATTGGGACAGGCGATGGCTAGGCGACGGAATTACGTCCGTAGTAAAAAGTCCCGTAGCCAAATTGATATTCCGTAGCCCATCCGTAGCCAATTTCGAAAATTAATTTGTATTTATTTTTTATAACTTCCGTAGCAAAATAGCCGTAGCCTATCCGTAGCCAACTAAAATTTTGACTTTTTTAATTAATTATTAATATCCGTAGTAAATCCGTAGCCGTTTCGGTCATAAATTGGCCGTCGTCCATGGCTACGGATTAATATCCGTAGAATTTCAGTAGCCATTATTCGGTAGCCAATACATAGCCAACTAAATTTTTTATTTTTTTATTAATTATTAACGTCCATAGCAAAGCCGTAGCCGTGTCGGTCGTAAATCGATCATCGTCTATGGCTACGGATTGGTATGGTAGCCAATCCATAGCCTTTTGTCGACACATTTCTGTAGTCAATCCGTCGCTAATTAATTATTTAATTTTAAAAAAAATTATAAATAAAAAAAAAAATTAAAAATAGAAATTAATATTTACAATAGATTTATAATATTTACAAAAAAAACCAATTGAAAAATAATATTAATTTACAAAAAAATCTAAAATGATCTACTATTGTCTTCTAATCATCTCGCTCACATGGTTTTAATGTCTGCAAAGTTTTCCTTTTCTCTTTCTGTACTTTCTCATACTCTTCCAAAGTCATCTCCTATTACGACATTAACAATATGCATAAATAACACACAAATATTACTTGAAGATATTTAGAGCAGTTTAATTAATTAAATTCCTCATCTACATATATATTGCCAAATTTCCTCTTCAGGCACAATCTAACCAGTGAAATAGTATTAAAAATACACCAAAAGCTCATTAGTTAGAAAAGAAAACAGTTAATAAGAAACTTGGAATATATCAATCCAAGGCTTCTAGCAAGAAATGTAATTGAATCTCCCAAGTAATGTTTTGCATATGGAAGTGTCGTTTGTATGAAATTACCTTATTATCTACCTTTATAATATATAATTTTTCGTATCACCAATGCTATTTGCATAAAAGAGGATTCAGTTGGATAAAATTGATGCATTCATATAGAAAAGAGAAATCCTACCACAGTTTGAACCATTGTAAGTCAGATCTCCACAGTCCTTAACAAGGGTAGTTCCATCATCACACATATAAGAAAAATGTTCAGTCACGTTCCCTCCACAAAGTATGCATTTAGATACATCTGCACATCATAGCAAACTGTATTCAACGCCAATGAATTCATCCAAAGATCTGTTGATTACTAAACAAAAAGCCTAAGAATTAATTAATCTCATCAATATTGGTGTTATCTTATGCAAAGTGAAGCATGACTCACAACCCACCTCCCACAAATCATTGCTAATATATCTCATGATCCATACATGATATGTACATATGCCTAGTGACTAAATCACATGAATAATATATATGAATCACTTACAAATCCAAAAAACAAGCCTAGATTCTTCTTCAACACATGTGCCTAAGAAAGATAAACCATGATTAGGAAAAACTAAAGAAAAGCTTGAAAACAAAGGGATATAGTACTTATAATACCACAACACTCAACTCCATATGAAGAAGGATTATCTTCTCCAACATCATCCTTCTAATTCGGTAAAGACCCGAATGAATCATTCTCCATTTTTTCTTTAAATCCCAACAAAACCAATCCTAAATCACTTAACAAAAGAATTTCATTTAAGCACGTGATTCCATTATTTCAATTCTAAATTAGCATGACTCCATTATTTCAATTCTAAATTAGCACGACTCTATTATTTCAACTCTAAATTAGCACATGATTTCATTATTTTCACATATAACAAAAGAATAACACCACTAACCAAATAACATTTCATATTTGCTACATCGGCATTAACATATACATGTTATTGACATTAACATATACATATTGAACTATAAGCGTGGTACATATTCAACTCTAAACTATTTACCTATAGATAGAGATATGAATATGGTGGTGGTGCCATTGGTGGTGTTGATGATGCCCTTGATAGTGGTGATGGGGGTGGTACTCTTGGTGATGTCTTTGGTGGTTCCCTTGATAGTGATCACGAATAAAAATTAAATAAATAAATGAAAAAACTAATAAACTACAAACTAGTATATTGCACTACCTTTGATAGTGTTAGTGATGGTCTTGGTGGTAGTTGTTGTTGGTGGTGGTGGTGTTGATGATGTCACGCCCCGACTTAACCCTTTCCTAGAAGTCAAGTTGAACGCGACAATAATCGGACAAAGTCTCCCTTTAATTACGAACATTCCAAAACCTGTACAATTATACTCAATGCCAACAACAAATACACAAGAACACCTTCTTGAAGCTTTGCTTATGCATAACATGCTAAACACAACATTTCTTCATAATAGGTCTATGTAAGCCTAGTAACATTTACAAGTTAGACTTGTCTTTAGCCACAAGTTCTCAAGATGAATTACAATCCATAAAACAAAGACTTTCTAAGTTAAAAAATAAGCTAAGTGTGCTTTAGTTACATTTCCAAAGTGATTCATAAACTTGCAACTAAACTCTTTGATTTTAGTAAGTCAAAAGCTATGATCTTACATGTGCATAAAGGAACTTTGTTGCAAAACGAACTATACAACTTGTAAAACATCATAATCCAATCGTTTAATTCAATATAACTCATAAAACATTCACAACCAATAATTTAATCGTTTCACATATCTAGTAATAACAAAATAGGTTACCACTTATAGCATTCACATACATTTTATCCATTTTCCGTTAGCAATTAACTTGTACGAGAGCACCATTAAGTTTACTTAGTAATTATTTTTAGCAATCTAACTAACTAACAACATAAACAAGTTATATTTCCACTTGAAATCAAATTTACAAGATTCCAACTTTAGGCCTTATTTTGCAAACATGTATTATATATATATGTTGTATGCAATGTATGCAATGTATGTAGGCTAAAAATACTCACTCAAGCATTTTATCAAACATATATTCAACATACTATACAACTACATCAAACAACAATACACACATAAAGTCTCTAACTATCAACAACATTCTATACATGTACTTCACAATTACTTCATAATAAACAACCTAGCATGTGAATTCATAGCCCAATTTAACATTTTATAGCATACACATAAACTTACCATCTTTAAAACTATAATAGATTCAAGAAATACATGAATCTCTCACCTTAAAATTGTAGGAAATGCAAACTAGAGCAAAGACTTGAGCTAAAGATAGTGCTTTGGTGGTGGTGATAGTGGTCTTGATGGTGGTGGTGCTCTTGGTAGTGGTGGTGCCCTAGTTGATGGTGGTGGTTGTACCTTGTTTGTGCTAGTGGTATCCTTGGTGGTAATGGTGCCCTTGGTAGTTGTGGTGGTGGTATCCTTGGTGGTAGTGCTGTCCATGGTGGTGGTGGTGGTATAGAGAAAGAGGGATTGAAGAAAATATTTTCGTTTTTTGAGAGAGAATAAGTGAAGAGAGTGGAGGGAAATATCAAAAAATTTCGTACTTGCCTGATTTGAGTGAAAAATTAAAAGCGGGCGACAGATTGGCTACGGAAATCTGTAGTCACAAAAAAATTTTAAATTTTTTTTTTCGGAGGCCCGTTGGCTGGCCGGCTGGTCCTCCGGCGGTGGAACGTTCACCAACGTTCCGCCTCTGGCCCCGCCTGCCGGCCGGCCGGCCATTCGGTAGGCCATCCGGCAGGCCAAGATTTTTAAAAATTTTTTTCCAATCTAAAACATCCCAAATTTATATTTTGGAATATTTAAAGACTTATGTAATTTAGTCATATATTTTTTTAAGTTTATATGTACTTTATTATATATATGATAGCTTTAGTTTAATTTAATTTAAGTTTGTATATAATTTATTATATATATATTTTAGACATACCTCATTTTTTTTCTTGTTTTATTATTGGCTACAACGTTGTAAATTTCACTTGAGATACTAGTTTTCCAGAAAAAAAATAGATAAAAGTCATTTTTATCTGAAAGTCCGTAGCCCATCCGTAGCAATTGGCTACGGATGGGCTACGGAAAAATGAAATCCGTAGCCCATCCGTAGCCAATTGCCACGGATGGGTTACGGACCACTAATAGTACGAATTTTAACTTGTTAATAGGTAATAATAACGTATTAAAGCGTGTTTATATCTTTATATTTTTTATGTTTATGAAGTTTAGACACAATATGAGAGTTTTTGGACCCCTAGATTGAACGTTTATTAATATTAACGCAATGTTAAAGGAGGATATGATAACTTCGATTTAAACGGCTAATGACTTCGTAGGAGATTTCTCTATTAAAATACGCACGCTAATAAAATAACGACCAAGTTTATTTTTATTTCAAAAATTAGCATCTCAAGTGAAGTCTACTACGTTGTAGGTGCAATTAAAATACCGTAATTCAAATTAAAACCGATAAACTTTATTTTTATTTGAAAGTCCGTAGCGCATCCGTGGCAATTGGCTACGGATGGGCTACGAAAAAATGAAATCTGTAGCCCATCCGTAGCCAATTGCCACGGATGGGCTACAGACCACTAATAGTATGAATTTTAACTTGTTAATAAGTAGAAACAACGTATTAAAGCGTGTTTATATCTTTATATTTTCATGTTTATCAAGTTTAGATACAATATGAGAGTTTTTGGACCCCTAGATTGAAGGTTTATTAACATTAACGCAATGTTAAGTGAGAACATGATAACTTCGATTCAAACGGCTAATGACTTCGTAGGAGATTTCTCTATTAAAATACGCACGCTAATGAAATACCGACCAAGTTTATTTTTATTTCGAAAGCTAGTATCTCAAGTAAAGTTTACTACGTTGTAGGTGCAATCAAAATACCGTAATTCAAATTAAAACCGATAAACCTCATTTTTATCTAAAAGTCCGTAGCCCATCCGTGGTAATTGGCTACGGATGGGCTACGAAAAAATGAAATCCGTAGCCCATCCCCATTCGTGGCAATTGCCACAAATAGGCTACGGACCACTAATAGTATAAATTCTAACTTGTTAATAGGTAGGAACAACGCATTAAAGCGTATTTATATCTTTATATTTTTCATATTTATGAAGTTTAGACACAATATGAGATTTTTGGACCACTAGATTGAACATTTATTAACATTAACGCAATGTTAAGTGATAACATGATAACTTCGATTTAAACGGCTAATGACTTCGTAGGAGATTTCTCTATTAAAATACGCACGCTAATAAAATACTGATAAAATTTATTTTTATTTAGAAAACTAGCATCTCAAGTGAAGTTTACTATGTTGTAGGTGCAATCAAAATACCGTAATTCAAATTAAAACCGATAAACCTCAATTTTATCTAAAAGTCCGTAGCCCATCCGTTGCAATTGGCTACGGATGGGCTATGAAAAAATGAAATCCGTAGCCCATTCGTAGCCAATTGCCACGGATGGGCTACGGAGTTTGTTATTTTTATTTTTCCCTTCGGTCTTTTATTTTTTATGGACATTTTTTTGAATAATACATATTCCGTAGCCAATCCGTGGCTATTTGGCCACCGCATGGCTATGGAATTTGTTATGATTTTTGTTGCCGCATTAATTAAATAATCCGTAGCTAGTCCGTAGCAAATTTTTCACGGCTAGGCTACGTAATATTATTTTTTATTTTTTTTATAATTAAAATTATTGTTCGTAGCTAATCCGTAGCCATTTTTTGTCGTTATTTCAACGGGGCCGAAGTTGGCTACGGATGGGCTACAGAATTAATTGCCCGTAGCAATTCCGTAGCCCATCCGTAGCCAATTTACTGCGGAAAAAATCTGTCGTCCAAATCCGTCGCCCGTGCACTATTTTCTTGTAGTGTTTGTTTCCGCCTGCTTTCTTTACAGAAAAAGAAAAGTAGGAACTCGAGCCTTGGGTGGGTAGTGTCAGCCTCTTGTGGTGATCTAGTGCAAAGAGAATTACCCATTCAAATGTTATTTGGTGTTGGATTTGAATTCCAGTTATGACATTAGAGTTTGTTTGTAATAATTGAGAAATTTTACCTCACGTTATGATCCTTGGAATTTGAGGCAACACTTGAGTATCTAAAGCCATTATTGGAGATTTCAAACAATTGAGGTTTTAGTAGCTTTGTACTAATTGTATTAAGATTTGAGCCTTGCGAGCTTAGGAAGACTTGTCTTTCTAAACGCGTAAAGGTCTCGTTCCGAATTTACTACGTTAAATTTCGTGGCTTGACAACATTAGATTTACTTATCATGGATTTCGATCCACCGAACTTAGCCTTGATGGCACAGCCGATATCACATCAAATGGTCTGTTGAAGCTAACCAATACCACCAGACAAGCAAAGGGTTATGCCTGCTATCAAAGTCCTATCAATTTCAAGTGTTAAAGAATCTTGAGTTTCCAACTTAAAACTAATTGGTGTCGAGTAGAGTGACCCAAGATTTTATATGGTGGATTTGGAGTTGGTAATTTTTCGATGTGAGAGAAATGTATATTCTAATACCCTCCTTACATGTGACACGTGGCAAGAGAGAGATGGGTCACACGTGGCAAGAGAGAGATGGGTCACACGTGGCAAGATATGACTGGACTAAGGGCCCACCTCTAATACCATGTTAAGAATCTTGAGTTTTTAACTTAAAACCAATTGGTGTCAAGTGGAGTGGGCCAAGATCTTATATATTGGATTTAGAGTTAGTGATTTTCCTATGTGAGAGGAATGTATATTCCAACATCAAGAACTCGCAAAATGGTTCAGAAGCCTCCTTTTCCACCTCCTTTGTTTTTGCCATAGCGTCTGAATATCCAACTGTAGGTGCTCATGGCATTGTCTTTGTGATTGTACCGAGAAGAGACTTTCCAGGAGCTCTTCCAGGAGAGTACCTAGGCCTATTCAATGAATCCAGTACTGGCAATTCCACCAACCATGTTCTCGGAGTGGAACTTGATACGATCCAGAGCAACCAATTCGACGATATTGATGACAATCACGTCGGCATTGGTATAAATGGTTTGAAGTCTGAAAAATCAGAGCCAGCAGGTTATCATGACAGCAACGGTATGTTTCGCAATTTGTCTCTTACCAGTGGCCAGCCCCTTCGAGTTTGGATAGAACATAACAGTGTGACTAAGCAAATTAATGTGACATTGGCCCCATTCAATGTTGATAAACCAAGTACTCCTCTTTTGTCTTTGTCATATAACATTTCGCCAGTTGTAAATCAGGACTTGTATATTGGATTCTCATCTTCTACTGGTTCGGGGACTACATCTCATTATGTCCTTGGATGGAGCTTCAAGATGAATGGCAAGTCTGAGGAGCTTGATCTCTCAAAACTTCCTAAGCTTCCTCGAGTTAGACCTAGGGAAAAATATAAATTCTTGACAATTGGTCTGCCTATAATTTCGATAGCTTCGATACTTGTAGCGATTTCAGGTGTAGTTTATCATCTGAGAAGGAAGAGGAAGTATGCGGAAGTTCTTGAAGACTGGGAACTCAAATATGGACTTCACAGGTTCAAGTACAAAGATTTCTATATTATATTGCTACTAAAGGATTTAGGGACAAAGAGTTATTGGGCATTGGGGGATTCTGCAAGGTCTACAGAGGTGTATTGCCTACCTCTAAAATTGAAGTTTCTGTTAAACGATTCTCCCATGAGTCAAGACAAGGATTGAGTTGCAGAAATTGAGAGCATCGGTAGATTATGCCATCGAAATTTAGTACCACTTTTGGGATACTGCAGGAGAAAAGACGAGTTGCTTTTGGTTTATGAATGTATGTCTAATGGAAGCCTGGACAAGTTTCTCTATGACCAACCAAAATTCATTCTTAATTAGAACCAGCGATTCAAAATCATCGAAGGGGTGGCATCAGGACTACTTTATTTACATGAAAAATGGGAGCAAGTAGTGGTACACAGGGATGTAAAAGCCAGTAATGTCTTGTTAGATGGTGAATTCAATGGAAGATTAGGCGATTTTGGCCTTGCAAGGTTATATGATCATGGAGCGGATCCTCAAACTACTCATGTGGTTAGAACACTCGGATATCTTGCCCCTGAGCATACTCGAACTGGCAAGGCGACAACAAGCTGTGATGTATTTTCTTTTGGCGCCTTTCTTGCTCGAGGTTGCTTGTGGCAGACGTCCAATAGAGCCACGAGCATCAACTGAGGATCTAATTCTGGTTGATATGGTGTATTCCTGGTGAAGTAAAGGTGAAAACTTTAATGCAGTTGATCCGAAATTGGGTGGCGATTATGTTCCAGAGGAAGTGGAGTTGGTGCTTAAGCTTGGCTTGTTTTGCTCTCATTCAGAGCCTATGGCGCTGCCAAGTATGCGACAAGTTGTGCTTTATTTGGAAGGCACCGTGGCTCTGCCAGATTTATCATTGCTTGGTAAGTCAGCCCATGGTGTAACATTTGCTAATAGACTAAAAAAGTACTATTATTAAGGTATGGTACTGATGTACTTAGTAATAAAGAACAGACTCTTTTACCCAGCGAAAAAAAAAGAACAGACTCTTTTTCATTTGCTATGATTCAGAATAGTGTACACTAAAGTAGTTTACTCAAACGACAATTTGGGTGGCTGAAGATTTAGCTGTATTTTGATGTACAATCGCAAAAGTATTTTTTGAACTATATCTTAGCATGCAAATTTCTTAAGAATTCTATAAATCAAGTGATATATTTCGTGTTTAAGCCAAAACATGCGAAGTATTCATAACCCAATTCACAATTGTTTAGTGAATTATATATTCACAATACCATATAATGTGGAAATTTTTTCGAAGAAATCAACTTACATACCTCTTAGAGAAATATCAATCAAGTTCCAAGATTTCTAAGATTTTTCTCACAACCTTCAGTAACCTATATTCACAAAGCAAATATTTATGTAAATATTTATTCCAATCATGAATACACAAGTCCTAAACAAATTAGGAACTCAAAACACTTACCCAAACGAGACAAATTAAGGGTTGCGTACACTACAACATTTAGGATCTTTGGTTAAGTGAAAAATGAAAAAAATCATTGCGAAAGATGAAAAATAAACACCGTTGCAATAGATGTCTTATTTACAACGGTTTTCGTTGAAAATAATAAATAATATAATAAATCTCTCTCTAACAGTTTAAACTTTTAGATAAGATGTAACTTAACATGGTATCAGAGTCTAGGTACCAAAAAGTTATGGGTTCAAAACTCATCGCCACCCACTTAAAAAATATTAAAAACTATACAAGTGCAAAACTCAAAAACTAACTCTGTCTAAACTCAACTTAAGCTTTTAGATGAGATAGTAATTTAATAGTTTTAAGCTATTGTATAAAGTAAACTTAAATTTTTAGATAAGGCGGTAACTTAATAATTTTAAACCATTGTATAAAGTAATTTTTTTTTTTTGCAACAGTTAAAATATTTTAAATAATTTTTGCTAATGATTGCTCATGAAATTACTTTTTGACAACAGTTATAAAATGTTACTTATCAATTATATAAAACTGTTGCAATAGAGAATTTGTAATAAGACTATATGCAATGGCACCGTATGTAACAGTTAAAATTATTTGTAATAATTTTTAGCTTTTTTGTAATAATTTTAAATATCTTATAGTTAGTGGAAATATCTTCAAAGTTTGGATATAATGACAGAATATTTATCTTTTACTCGAATGGAGGCGACAAAATAAGACATTGCTATTTCATAGAACTTGGCTTAAATATTTATGCCTTTTCAATTCAACCCTTTAATCCAAATAGAACAAATTAGTTAAGTTAGGCCATAAATAAGAGGCATTACAATTGGCAATTAAATTATTTTTGGTTGAGAATACTTTTTGACTCGTCTTAGTTAATCCATTCAAGTTAACAATACGTAGCATGCATCTCACGTACTAATTTTGCGACTTTGGGCCATTGATATATGTGTAACATTCTAAAAAAACATGTGGCTTTAGTGAGAAAAGAGTAAACACGTTGAAATTTATATGGGCAATATTGATGCTCGTGGGAACACTAAGAAACAGAAATACGATAGTGAACCTGAGTCCTCACTCCTCACCAAAAAACATGAGGAACACAAGAAATCTTTTTCATGAATCACGAGCCATGCGTTGACTATGGAAGTCTATAGGCGGGTCCTCACTAGTGTCAATTCGTTCCAATCATCTGAAACAACCCAAGATAGTATATAGGACTGCATCATTTAGTAGAACAATCAAAAATATTCATTACGAAGTCTTTATCATGTTTTTCAAGCTTGCAATACTGCTTCTGCATATCCTAATTGGCCTTGCAGCTTCAGAAGACATTGGATTTACTTATCATGGATTTGGATCGGCCAACCTTATCCTCGATGGCATAGCCGAGATCACGTCAAGTGGTTTGTTGCGGCTAACCAATGCCACCAGACAGCAAAAGGGTCATGCCTTGCATCAAAGTCCTATCAATTTCAAGAACTCGCAGAATGGTTCGGCTTTCTCCTTTTCCACCTCCTTTGTTTTCGCCATAGTGTCTGAATATCCAACTTTGAGTGCTAATGGGATTGTCTTCGTGATTGCGCCGGGAAGATACTTTCTAGGAGCTCTCTTCCAGGCCAGTACCTTGGCATGTTCAACGAATCCAATAATGGCAATTCCGCCAATCATGTTCTTGGAGTGGAACTTGATACAATGCAGACCAGCCAGTTCCATGATATCAATGACAATCACGTTGGCATTGATATAAATGGTTTGAAGTCTGAATTATCAGAGCCAGCAGGGTATTATGATAGCAACGGTTTTTTTCGCAATTTGTCTCTAATTGGTGGCCATCCGCTACGAGTTTGGATAGAACATAACGGTGTGTCTAAGCAAATTAATATGACGTTGGCTCCACTGAATGTTGATAGACCAAGTACTCCTCTTTTATCGTTTTCATATGACATTTCGCCAATTCTGAATCAGAACATGTATATTGGATTCTCATCATCTACTGGTTCAGTGCTTACATCTCATTATGTCCTTGGATGGAGCTTCAAGATGAATGGCAAGGCCGAAGAGCTTGATCTTTCTCAACTACCTAAGCTTCCTCGAGTTGGACCTGAAGAGAAATCTAAATTCTTGACAATTGCTCTGCCTGTAATGTTGATAGCTTCACTATTTCTCGCGATTTCAGGGGCGGTATATCATGTAAGTGAAGGAACGATATTCAGGATTGCACATATAGAATAAAAATTTTACAGCGGAAAATAGCATGAAATATAATTTTTCGTAGCATATATAACATTCATATGTGTAGTCAATCCCAATACTTGATACTTATGCAATATACATCTCAAACCAAAGGTAATACAAGAAGAGAAGAATACCTCTTGAAGTCCAAATGTTGGAATCATTTGGTAAAGCTTTGAGAACTCCTCGAACCTTCCACAAGTGTAGAAGTCCTAGATTGTCCACCTAGCAATTTGAAGAAGCCTTTCCTCATCCTTGAGTTGTAGTGCTAGTAAACTCCTTGGAAGATTCATAGACAAGAATATTTCTCTCTTTTGAAAGATTACTTAAAACTACTCTTAGTTTAGTTATCTTTCCAAGTCTCAATTTAATCCAAGATGACAAAGCAAAATGACGAACAAACACTTGTGTTCTTGCAACCATCTATGGTGTATGTATGTGTTGCTGAATTTTCAGAATCAAGAAGAAGTCTAAAGCTTTCTCCTCTTCTCAATTTTGGTCGTGCATTGTCTTTATTTTTTATTTTTTCTTCTTCTTTGCTTTGACCAAGAAAACACAAGACACAAGGTCCATGCTTGGTGTTCTTTTTCTCTTGCTTTGACCGACCAAGACCATTTGAAAATAACAAACAAAATGCTTTTGTCTTATTTTGCATGGCATACCCGAGAAAGACTACACATACAAATGCATTTGTCTTGCAAGTTGCCTTCAAAAAGACAAGTTGCTATTATTTAACTCTTAAATAAAGCCTACAATTGTTGACCAAATTTCAACTCTTGGATTAATAGATGGATGGCTAGGATTTTGATCTTGGTGCTTTGTGTTTATTGACTAATACATTGCCACATCAACATGTTGGCAACCAATAGGAAAAAATCATATTTTACCTATTTGCACTAAGCACCCAAAACTTTGCCAATCTTACAAACTTGCCCCATTAACTTTTAATGGTTGAGACTACAATTATTAACTCTTAATAATTTCTTAGAGAAGATGATTCAAGTCCAATCAAGACTTAATCTCTTTGCTAATATGATGTGACTTTCTAGGTTAATAGCCAAATAGCACTAAGAAAACATTAAACACCTTTAATGTCAATCAGGTTCTTGATTTGTTTCAAGAATTTCTCCTTCAATTCTTGAAACACCCTTAAGGTCTTGAGTGACGTCTAGCAACATATCAAGACGATTTATAAGGCAATGAAGTAATCACGTAATGAACCTATTTATAGTTGCCGATTACTATGCAATTCAATCCTTCCATTAATTGTCCCGTCATACAAGAACCATGATTCAATTAAGTTTATAAACTCGATACTATACATAGATTTAATTGGTGTAATGAGAGATGACTCATGGAAAACCTTTTATCCATTGTTCATACCTTGGCCAAGGATTTCCTCATTAAACAACCAAGCTTAGATCGTATAGGATATCGCCTCACGCCGGAGGTTAATGGATCCTATCTTGACCACTATTTGTCAATCACTATACCAGACGAATGAAACTGCGAGAGGACGTATCTCATCTCGTTTGTCGAGACAGGCATTATCCAAACGCTTGAATCAAACCCCAATACATATGACAGTCGTAATGTCTCAAGTCTAAGGATTATATGCACAATCGCAACGGATAACAAATTATTAATCCAAAGTCATGTAATTTGTTATTCACGTCACATTCAGTGAACTATTCAACTAATAGTCACCCACATGTTTGTTAGTTGCATCCCTATGCTGTTATGGCACGTGGTTCACCATCCTTTATCATTAACATCCCTATGTTAATCAAAGGTAACAACACATGTGATAGTCTGTAATAGATTATTGAAGTCCTGATCAAATAATCTAAGGACTATGAACACTTTAAGTATTTATCATATTAAGAAAATACACCAACATATTCTAAAAGCTTTTAGAATACATTCCTCTAATGAAAATACTAGGGACTCATTCATACACGTAAAGAAGGAGAATATGAATGTCCTAATTATGTCAATATGTAAACGAACATATAAACACTAATGCCATAAGTAAATGTCAAAATGCCCCAATATATGTCATCCAAATATGTAGCATTAGGGCATATCTCTAATAATCTCCCACTTGCACTAATGTTATATTACATAGTATTAGCACAACATACAATGATATCGAATATCCATCTTCTCATAATGAGGATCTAGCTGTGACAGATTCATAGCTACAGTTAGTGGGCCAGCTACATCAAGAGATGTGGTCGTTTTCTGCAAAGACATATCACAATATGATTATTGGCTACAGATAGAACGCATGAAGATGGAAACACCTTTTCAAATGTTTGGACATACAGTGAGACCTTGGTTCCACAAGCTTGTGCAGTTGCTTAATATAGTCGTAATACAAAAGCATCACAACTTAACAGTAGGAACCACTATAAACTCGTATGATTTTCTCGATCCAAATAACATCTTTCGTAATATTACATATCACAAAAGACATGAGTTATGTTATGAAATCTACAATTTGTTTAGAACCATTCTAACTTACTGAACTCCCATTACACTTAACCGTGAACCCTAACATAGACATTCTATTATAAGATTCAAATTAAGAATATGAACTGGTAAATCCGTCACTACAGAATTTACCTCCTCCATGAACCAAAATATATCATTAGTGCTTCTCAAGTACTTAAAAATATATCTTAATTCTATCCACTGTTCCCAAACATGGATCAGAATGATATCTACTCGTAACATTTTACATTTTACGCAATATGAAGTCTTGTACATAGTGTAGCAAATATAAAGTTACTATAACTTGAACACAAATTTGATATGCAACTAGAGTTTCTTGAATATTTTCAAGATTACTCTATTGTACAATCTAGGGAATATGCCAAGTGATCTCTTTGTACTATTATCATAGCTACAAATTCTCGAGATACGAATGACGTTTTCCATATGAAGAATATTTAATATAACTAGACTTTAACCAACATCATAACACACATATCATCTACCATGATATCCGAATCATCAACATTATAGTCAGAGAAAAATGGATGTGCTCCTACTAATTGTTTTGCAATCACAAGGTTCATCCATATTTGAAATGAAATCTAACTCTTATGTTGATGATCCTTTAATTTTGGACCTGGTACTTGAGCATAGACTCTCGGTTATTTAGCTTAGGAATTCTTTAGTTAGTTTCTTGCATACTTGCTAAGGATGCTTTAGGCCTTAGTGGAGGTCCTTTCTTCCTGGTAGGACCTACGGGACTGTAGTGCTTATCAAATGTTACAACTTAAGTGGGCTGAAACCAAGCTCTACTCGGTGCTTAATTGTTCCAGGCTATGCTTGACTTTTGGAGCAAAGAGCTCAATGAGTATCGTGATCGAAATGGGCTATGTCGAGCTCCATCTGGTGTTTGGATGCTTCTGGCTATACCCTTTATTGTTTGGTCCCTTGTTGGCCTCGATGTATAGCCTGAGGGATGATAACTTGAATAGTTGCTGGGAAGACCCCGAAGGGTTCTTGTCTAAGCCTGGGGAATAATGACCCCGGTGATGGTAGTGAGAACTCGGAGGGTTCTTGTCTTAGCCTAGGAGTAATGTCCCATATGGTGGCTGATGATAGCCCGAAGGGTTCTCGCCTTTGCCTGGGGAGTAATGTCCCCGGTAGTGGCTGGTGAGACCCTAGAGGGTTTTCGTCTTTGCCTAGGGAGTAATGTCCCATATGGTGGCTGATGAGGACCCGAAGGGTTCTCGTCTTTGCTTGGGGAGTAATGTCCTCGGTAGTGGCTAGTGAGACCTTAGAGGGTTCTCGTCTTGGCCTAGGGAGTAATGTCCCATATGGTGGCTCGTGAGACCCCGAAGGATTCTCGTCTTTGCTTGGGGAGCAATGTCTCCTGTGATGGCTGGAGACCCTGGAGGGTTCTCGTCTTAGCCTTCAGGGTGCTGCAACCTTTGATAGTGTGGAGCTCTTATGGCTTGTAGACCAGCTCTAATGGCCTGGAAGAGCTTGGGAGACTTTTTGTTGTGACTGGGCTGAGTTGGTCACCCATTTATTTATGCCGGATGAGCTCCACTGAAGTTTGGGGAACTCTACTGAGTTTAGGAGAGTTATTGCTTTTTGAGCTAAGGAAAGCTCTGATAATCTTGGGAAAGTTCAACTGAGCTTAAGAGAGCTCCTACTTTTCATGCTAAAGAAAGCTCTGTAGGTCTTGGAAGAGCTCCACTGAGTTTAGGAGAACTCATTCTTTTTTAGCTAAGGAAGTTCTACTGATCTTGGAAGAGCTCCGTCACTCCGCTGGGCTTAGGAGAGCTCTTGTTTTTTGAGCTAAAGGAAGCTTCGTTCATCTTACGAGAGTTTCGATACTCTGCTGGGCTGAGGAGAGCTCCTGCCTTTTGAGGTACGGAAAGCCCCGATGCTCAACTAGGCTAAGGAGAGCTCCGCTGATTTTGGGAGAGCTCTGATACCCTACTGGACTGAGGAGAGCTCCTGCCCTTTGAGGTAAGAAGAGTTTCGCTGATTTTAGTAGAGCTCCGATACCCTGCTGGGCTGAAGAGAGCTCCTGCCTTTTGAGGTACAGAGAGCCCTGATGCTCAGCTGGGCTAAGGAGAGCTCCACTGATTTTGGGAAAGCTCCGATACCCTACTGGACTGAGGAGAGTTCCTGCCCTTTGAGGTAAGAAGAGCTTCGCTGATTTTAGGAGAGCTCCGATACCCTGCTGGGCTGAAGAAAGCTCCTGCCTTTCGAGGTACAGAGAGCTCTGATGCTTGGCTGGGCTGAGGAGAGCTCCGTTGATTTTAGGAGAGCTCCAATACTTTGCTGGACTGAGGAGAGCTCCACTGATTTTGGGAGAGCTCCGATAATCTTGGGCTGAGGAGAGCTCCTGCCCTTTGAGGTAAAAAGAGCTCCACTGATTTTAAGAGAACTCCGATACTCCTCTGGGTTAAAGGAAGCTCCGCTGATTTTGGGCTGATTTGATTACCTCATTGTGGGTTGGCGTACGTCTCAACAAATTATCTCATCACTGTTGGATTTACATCTGGATATCATAGTGACATTTACACGAGCTATTCTTTTGTTCTCTCTTTTAATGATAAGTCAATTGAGAAAAAGTGTTAGGAGATGCATCTTGAGCATTTTAAACATAATTTTCAGATATTTAAATGTATCTTTAGCTTGCCTTAACCAAAGTAAATCCAAATCAGAGTTAAAACAAGGCAAAAATGAAACAAAATGTTGCTGAAACTTCAGGTTCGTCATTTCTGGACAACTCAGACACATTTTACAAAAATGGTCATAACTTTCTCTAGGAAGCTCCAATTCATGAACTGTTTGAAGTGTTAGAACCTAAACTGGTAGGGCTTTCTGCCCATATATAAATCACCAGACAATTGTTTCTCAATTGTAGCAGTTTTTTACTCAAAGTCAACGCGAAAAAATCTTATTCGTAACCTTGCTATATCTCAGACTTCTTTCATAGTGTAATTTTTTGCCTCTTACACTACCTTAAAATGCAATCATATGACCAGTTAGGTTGTCATTATGCATGTCAAATATATGCATAGCAGGTCGAACCATAATTACAGGCATCATAAATTAGCTCGGACATATTGTTCCCTAAAGCACTTATTTTCTTCAGGTGTTTTATCAAATACCTTGAGTGCACATCATAACAGACATGCATTCGTATAAGTTTCTTCATGTAAATTGCAAATCGACATTTTATCAAACATCTTCGACATATTAAGACATATATAATTTGTGTCTAAGTTTCCTGATGCCAAGTTCACCTTGGCATTCTATCGAACACCTTAAGTGTTTTGCTAAGAAAATATACTGATAGGTGTTTGCCAAACTCATGTTATTTCTAGATAACATCACATATTAGAATCAAAATGCAAGGATAATGATGAACATGTTGTAAGTGATGTTCTGGACATTATTATACACATATATATGTCTTCTTTTAAGCTATGATACAAGCATGTTATGGTATGAAAAAATAGTAGCATGGACTCGACTAGTCACGTTGTGTAATATGGCAATCATTAGACATTTTGTCGAAACAACAAGGTTGAGAGTTGTGAGCGAATCATGCACTTTAATTAGGCAGTAGCTCGTATAACATGAATATGCCGACTGGTAAAAACAATATCAATGCCTTATTATTGAACTTTAATGAAGCATATAGTTAACATGAATGTATAGCATGTAAATACTTAGCAAACTGGGTGATCAACTTAATGTAATAAGCAATCAATAGATGGTAGCTAGCACAAGGCAAGTATTATCGTTACTTATCTTACACAAATGTGGTTTCTCAGTGGGGTAATCCTTCGTTCCCACAGATGGCGCCAAACTATTATGGTAAAAATTGGCAATCCCGAACTCCTTCTGGGGCTGGATGAGTTCCCTTATCCGGATAATATTTTGTATGCTCTGTCCACTTTGGGGTCCCCATAAATCCGGGACAGACTATTAGCGGGGTTGTTATCAGTCCCATGGGCTGACCTTACCCCGGGCTACAGCTCCAGGCTTTTGTTCCTGATGGGGCTTGATGGTCGGGGCTGGCGCGTCTGGCTTGCTTATCATCCTTGTCTTAGGGGTTTACCCTCTCCTATTAGGTGCTCTACTAGGCCCCTGCTTGTTACCATGTCAGCGAAGGCCACATTAGATTTGTGCATTAGGTCCCGTTGTCTAGAGTTCCGAGGTCCGACCTTCTGTTCTCGAGGATCGATGGCCTGTTTGGCGGGGCTGGATGAGCCCCGTCCGCCTGTGTTGTACGAACTGTGGGGGTTGGAATCTACTGCTTGAGGCTCTATCAGCTTATTTCTTGCAAAACAAGGATCCCTGGGGGGTACCCGGGGGCCCCCTTCGATGCTCAAGTCAGTTATGGGAACAAGAGATTGCTTAAGAGCATTAAAGTATTACGTGTGAGCAAAGTAGTTGTCTAGGAGCAATTAAGAGAGAGCTTGTAGACGTTAGAATGAGATACTTGTACTTTTTATGTCTACTTATATATATAGTTGCTGAAATATGGAGTTGTAAGATAGGGTAAACATAAATCCCACGATATTAGGCTTAAGGAGATAATATCAAAGAAGATAAGACAAATCCCTTATCTTTAGGCTCAAGGGGATAATATCCATATGCCTTATCTTCAAGAATCCAGCAAAATCATTGTGTACATATCCTTATCTCAAAACTCCCTTGTCATTCATCTGCTGCCCAGCACTTCCCGTGAGCCCAGGTTAGGACGTTGACGGGGCTACCCCTTGTGAGCCCAAGTCAGGACATTGGTCGAGCTACCTCTTACAAGCCCAGGTCAGGATGCTAGTAGGGTTCCCAGCTCTGTGGGCTGGATCTTTCCATCTACTGCCCATAGCTCCTTGTGAGCCCAAGTCCGAACATTGGCGCGACTACCCTAGCTCCGTAGACCGGATCTTTATGGGGTTCGAGATCTACCCCTATCAGAACTTATTTATACTTGCCGATTACTGTGCAATTCAATCATTCCATTAATTGTCCCGTCGAGTAAGAACCATGATTCGATTAAGTTCATAAACTCGATATTATGCATAGATTTAATTGGTGTAATGAGATATGACACATAGAAAACCCTTTATCCATTGTTCATACCTTGGCCAAGGATTTCGTCATTAAACAATCAAGCTTAGATCGCATAGGACATCGTCTCACGCCAGAGGTTAATGGATCCCATCTTGACCACTACTTGTCAATCACTATACTAGACGAATGAAACTGCGAGAGGACGTATCTTATCTCGTTTGTCGAGACAGGCATTATCCAAACACTTGAATCAAACCCCAATACATATGACAGTCGTAATGTCTCAAGTCTAAGGATTACATGCACAATCACAACGGATAACAAATTATTAATCCAAAGTCATGTAATTTGTTATTCACGTCACATTTAGTGAACTATTCAACTAATAGTCACCCACATGTTTGTTAGTTGCATCCCTATCCTGTTATAGCACGTGGCTCACCATCCTTTATCATTAACATCCCTATGTTAATCAAAGGTAACAACACATGTGATAGTCTGTAATAGATTATTGAAGTCCTGATCAAACAATCTAAGAACTATGAACACTTTAAGTATTTATCATATTATAGAAATATGTCAATATATTCTAAACACTTTTAGAATACATTCCTCTAATGAAAATACTAAGGACTCATTCATACACGTAAAGAAGGAGAATATGAATGTCCTAATTATGTCAATATGTAAACGGACATATAAACACTAATGCCATAAGTAAATGTCAAAATGCCCTAATATATGTCATCCAAATATGTAGTATTAGGGCATATCTCTAACAATAAGAACTAAGAGGAGATATGCTGAAGTTTTTGAAGATTAGGAACTTGATTATAGACCTCACAGGTTCAAGTACAAAGATTTGTATATTGGAACTAATGGTTTCAGGGACAAAGTGTTATTGGGCACTGGGGGATTCGGTAGGGTCTATAGAGGCGTATTACCTACCTCTAAAATTGAAATTGCTATTAAACGAGTCTCTCACGAGTCAAGACAAGAGATAAGAGAATTGGTTGCAGAAATTGTGAGCATTGGGAGATTGCGGCATCGCAATTTAGTACCTCTTTTGGGTTATTGCTGGAGAAAAGGCGAATTGCTTTTGGTTTATAAATGTATGCCTAATGGAAGCCTGGATAAGTTTTTGTATGACCAACCAATATTCATTCTTAATTGGAACCAGCGATTCCAAATCATGAAAGGGGTTATGACGCCCGAGATTTCTCATCACGTTCATTCGTAATTGTTGCATGTCTCTTTGAGCATTTCAATGTGCATTTCTTATTCTTGATTATATGTTTTATTAGTGGCTATTATTCATAAGAAAATCAACTGTCTAATTTGCTCGAATTAATATTTTTTCTAGATAGTATAACTTATAAAAGGAATCGGGAACTTGTAGTTTTGGATTTTGAAGCTCGGGAACTTGCGTTTGAAAAATGATTAGTGTTTCGTTGAATAGTGTTACGTAATGTAAACATTATTTTTTAAACTAGTTAGCATTTAAATTGAGATTTAGCATAGTTTGACCAAGATTTTGTGGTAATTGACTTAAGCTAAATATACAACACATACATATATACATCATATACCATATATGCATACAAATATTCAAAAAAATAAGCCAAAAATGCCCCAAAATAGCCAAAAAAACCATATACGGGAATAGTATTTTTTCATGCAAATTTTGCTCAATTTGATCTTCCAAGCACTTCCAAAGGATTTCAAACCATCAAAAAGCTTCTCCTTTGCTCCTACATCTCTAATTTGGTGAGGGATTCTCCTATCTTTGTGCATTTGAATATTTAGCTACAAATTTTAAATTTTGAGATTTGTTATAACATGTTTATCTATGGTTATTTATGCTTAAATTGGCATCTATTATGATCATACAACATTCTTTTATAGCTATTTGAACAATTTTGTGGTTGAAAATGAAGTTTGGAGACTTGGGAAAGAAGATGAATAGTGTCTATGAACAGTAACCTGCGAATTTTGGGGTTTTTGCATTTCTAATTGTTTTAATGCTTCTAATAGTTGCTATAACTCTTGAGAATGCTATATGCATCATAAAAATGGTGATAACTTGACTAGAATTGGAAATTTAGCTTGAAATGCAAAGAGGACCTTAAAACGAAATGTTGCGTTTGGTATGTTTGATGATGTAGTTGGTCTTAGAAGTGTTAGAAAGCTCTTAAAATGTAATTATGACACTTAATTGTTAATAGTATTAGGTAATTGTAGTTCAAATCACTAAAGAGACTTTTCGGTATTTTTGTGTTGACATGCTTAAAAATATGATTTCATGGCATTTAGTTGTATCATAAAGTGTCATTTGGGATTAGTGAAGTTAGATTTGAAGTTGGTTATCTCGTATGAAGATTAGAATCTAATTTGTAAGCATTTTGAAGGAGTTTTGTTGGAGTTTATGTGAATTACTTGAGCTTATTGCATGATTAGCAATTTGAGTTATTATAATTGTTATATTTGTCTATTGAGTGAGTTATAAATTGTAATTTGGGTGAATATGTATTATAATAATTCTAGGTCATGTTTATAGTTGGATTATGTTTAAGTATTAAATGTGTTTGTATATAAAGTATATCTTTTTGAGTGAGATCTCATGAGTTAAGTATTTGTGAATATGTCTAAAGGAGGTACAATCTTTGCTTGCTAAGTTATTGCTAAAGAAAATCAGTCCATGCATGCAAGAAATGGGATTAAAAATATTGAGAACTTAATGTGTGTGTGTGTGTGTTCAACTGTGGCTGTCCAGATTTTTCAGCAAAATTGAGGCAACTTCGATCTTAAAACTGTATTAATTGGAGAAGGATTAGGGGTTGAATTATATACCGTTAAAAATTCTTACGAGTATAGTTTCTACAGCTTTTTACGGTGCATTAATCGGAGTTGTCTAGAGCAAGTTATGATCATTTTGGTGAGATGTGTTAGAAATGCCCTGTTACGCGAGAATCAGAATTTTACTGTTATTTTGCTATAGTGATGATATAATTCAGTTCTAATTGGATTTATTCGATCAAGACCTTATTGTGTAGTGTCCTTGGATGATTAGTAACGTAATGGGGCTCTTATAGTTATGTTGTTTTCATGAATTGTAATTAAAATCTAATTGCTAGTAAAGTTAATTTAAATTGAAAGCTATTCTATTCGACTGTGAATGAGGAATGCTAGTAGAGTTGTGATGGTCACCACCTTTAGAGATAGTAATGTTTCTATATATGCTAAACAATTCAATTGTTAGAATTAGTTGTTGTTATCAATGGGCAACTAGTGAACACTTAGAAGGATTAAGTAAACTATGTGGGAGAATGTGTTTAATGCTTTTTGAAACTACATGTAAGGTTAATTGTAAGTTGATAGTTGTCTATTATATGTTAAATGTAATTAACTTAAGTTGATCCTACTAGTGATTTGTTAGAATCTTAGCTTGAAGTATAGTTATTTTGCTAAAATGGTATGTTAGTTATTAAATGGTTGATAATTAACTTTTCTATTAGTTGATAAATGCATTTCTTTCCCTATGTGCTAATGTTGGGCTATCTTCATGGAGATATTACTAACTATTGTAAGTAAAGTAGAATATGAATCAGAAGTTCATTAAAGTAGTAAAAGACTGGGTAGTGCCATTGTGAATGAATGTGCCATTTGAACATTAAAGTAACCTAACCTTTATTATCTATATATTCTTTGGAGACATTCTTTGAGTTGAGTTAATGGCTAGTTTATTGTTATGTGGAGTGAATTAATTTCTTGTACAAGTTATTAACTAAAGTAAAATGAGAAATAGTATGAGTAACTGCAGGCTCATGTGTTGATTTTAGTTAAACTAAACTCTAGTTTGGTTTATATCTAGTTATAGCATGCTGGTTGAATTATTCTCATTTAAGTTTTTGAACTATCTTCTTAATTAACTTGTAGACTATTGAAAATATGGAGTATATGAGTTAAATGTTCTAATTACTGTAACTTAGAAGTTGTTTGTACTATATGGAAAAAGTTTCAACTACGACTTTGTCTAACTTGTCTAATGGTGATTTCCAATTGAAATCTCTCTTATTCTACATAGATTACTAGCTTACAGAAAAATGCTTGTTAGGGTGACTTAGTAGTATTGTACTAATTAAACCTCAATTAGAACTAGAGTATAATTATGCATGGCCTACTAATTGTAATGTTCTTATTCCATGAGTTACTAGCTAAAAGTAAAATGTTAGATAAGTTAGGTACATAGATCATGTATTATTTGAGCTATATTAATTCTAGTTAATTATTTGGATATTCAAATGGAATTTATATAGTTAATTGATAAAGTGTTATATTTGTATGAAAAGACTAGGGTTGCACATTTGAGTTAAGTCGAGAAGGTTGGAGTTCATCTAAGCTTTACCTTGCATAATTAACCTAATCCAAGGTGAGGGAGTCTTCATCTTTTTTTTTGTACATCTTAACTTATTTTATTAGTTATAGATTGTATGATTAGTAATTGAAATAGTTTATATGTACTATTTACTCGCTATCTTGTGTTTTCTCGTGTTATTTGTGTTTAATTGCGAGAGCGGCCTACTTTGTCGTCCCTCTTATGTGATTTTGATATTCTTGATTCTCGTAATCTTGTCTCGGGGTTGCGCAACCTTTTCGGACATGGTAGCGTCGAGAAACACGGGCGGCGTCGGGCTTGCCGTGCTCCCTCGACTACCATGGTGCCTATTCCCTTCTCGCTGAGGCATACTCTACTACCCTAGAGGCGTGGTTCACCTGCTGGGCATGGACCTACCTCAGGATAAAGGGTCGTAGGATCGGGATACATGCGGAGTATCCTAACTTGTTGGAGTAAGGGTTTACCGGTACTTGAGTGATAATCGTGGTTCGTGGTTCGAGTTTGAAGACTTGCAGTGGAACCGTATCCTTTATAAAGTGTTCAATTACTTGTTTCAATAACTTGCTTAATTGTGATATTTATGTGCTATCTTTGTGCATTTATGAAAGCATTCCTCGGTATGCTGCATCACCTCCTTCACTGAGTATACATGTTGTATACTCATCCTCGTTTCTAACACCTTTCATGATCAGTGCTATCAAGGATAGAAAAGAAGGCTCGAGAGTTTTGTCATTGATTATGCTGGCTTACGTGGATTTCCATTGAATTCAGTTTTGTATTTGTAAAGTCAAGTTTTGAATGTATTGATAGTTATGAATGACTTGTAATATTGTAATAACTTGTAATCTTTACTTTATTGTCTGGTAGCTGCATGTTTGCATTTTTTGACTGGTTGACGAACTTAAATTATAAGAAAGAAAACTAGATATTATTATAGTGGTATTATAAGTGAAATTATAATTATAGATGTTCAACAGTTAATGAATACATTCTTGTGTGACTTCAATGCTGGATCCAAGGCTCGGATGGCCTTTATGAATTGTTGTATGAGATAGTTATGGTAGAGGGGATGAAGGAATGGAGTTAGATCATAGTTTTGTGGTTATAAATATTATTTACAGGTTTTGAATTGTCCTATATATAGGGAAAACTCCGTCCGTTTTTCCCTAAATTTCGTGCATGGGGTTTGGAATTGGGTTGTGATTAGCATGGCTATTAGAGCCTCTGGTCTCGTGAGGGATCGGGGCGTTACAAAAGTGGTATCAGAGCTTAGAAGCTCACAGCCGGGACAGGGTCCTCGGCCTGGCGGGTAGCGACCCTCGAGTGCATGCATGCGAAGTGTGTTTTGAATAGGAACGTGCTCGTATGTAAACCTTGTGTGTGTGCTTGTACGAAAATGTGTACTTATGTACCTTATTGTGTTAACCTGATGAATTTGCAATATGTGCAAATGTGTGATTTTGTGTAGACCTATGTGACCTATTTGTGTAGTAATGAGAAATATGTGAGATGTGTATTATGTGATCATGAGTGCACTTATGTGGTGTATAGGTGCAATATGTGAAGGTTACCTGACATGAGCATTTGATATGATTAATTGTGTATTTAATTGATTCATTAAGTATTTACTTACTTTAGTTATTTGTAATAATGTGCATTAAGAATTTATTTTAAATAGAATCAACTACATACACGCATTACCCTTCGAAATGGTAAGTAATTTCCTCCCCCTGAAAGAGTCGACTAGTAGCGGACCTTCTAAGAGGTGGACCAACAGATGAAGAACAATTGATCAGTAGTTTATGAAGATCAGTGGATAATATTCATTACTCGGAGCTTGATATTTAATAATCGGCCACTGGTATCTTTCTCGGTATTTTCCTCTGGAATTCTTGTTGGAGCTCTTGTTGGCATTTTCCTTGGATTTCTTCCTCGGTAATCTTATTCGGAATTCTAAATTGGATTTCTTAATTAAAGCCTTTATTTGGCATTCATAGTTGGGATTTTTTTTGACTTCTCATTCTAGATTTCTTATCGGGTAATCTTCCAGTTCTCATACGAAGATTTTGTTGGAATTCTTATTGGCATTCCTAAGTGATGGGGTTCTAGGGAGTTCCATATAAAGGCTCTTATTAGCGTGTTCTCTTGGTACTTCTATTTGGAATTCTTTGTGATCTCGCATTCGAACTACTTATTCAGGATATTCAAGATACATATGTGGATTTCTCTTGAAAAGAAGAAATTGCGAGGACGCAATTTGTTTAAGGGGGAGTCAATGTGACGCCCGAGATTTCTCATCACGTTTATTCGTAATTGTTGCATGTCTCTTTGAGCATTTCAATGTGCATTTCTTATTCTTGATTATATGTTTTATTAGTGGCTATTATTCATAAGAAAATCAACTGTCTAATTTGCTCGAATTAATATTTTTCCTAGATAGTATAACTTATAAAAGGAATCGGGAACTTGTAGTTTTGAATTTTGAAGATCGGAAACTTACGTTTGAAAAATGATTAGTGTTTCGTTGAATAGTGTTACGTAATGTAAACATTATTTTTTAAACTAGTTAGCATTTAAATTGAGATTTAGCATAGTTTGACCAAGATTTTGTGGTAATTGACTTAAGCTAAATATACAACACATACATATATACATCATATACCATATATGCATACAAATATTCAAAAAAATAAGCCAAAAAATGCCCCAAAATAGCCAAAAAAACCATATACGGGAATAGTATTTTTTCATGCAAATTTTGCTCAATTTGATCTTCCAAGCACTTCCAAAGGATTTCAAACTATCAAAAAGCTTCTCCTTTGCTCCTACATCTCTAATTTGGTGAGGGATTCTCCTATCTTTGTGCATTTGAATATTTAGCTACAAATTTTAAATTTTGAGATTTGTTATAACTTGTTTATCTATGGTTATTTATGCTTAAATTGGCATCTATTATGATCATACAACATTCTTTTATAGCTATTTGAACAATTTTGTGGTTGAAAATGAAGTTTGGAGACTTGGGAAAGAAGATGAATAGTGTCTATGAACAGTAACCTGCGAATTTTGGGGTTTTTGCATTTCTAATTGTTTTAATGCTTCTAATAGTTGCTATAACTCTTGAGAATGCTATATGCATCATAAAAATGGTGATAACTTGACTAGAATTGGAAATTTAGCTTGAAATGCAAAGAGGACCTTAAAACAAAATGTTGCGTTTGGTATGTTTGATGATGTAGTTGGTCTTAGAAGTGTTAGAAAGCTCTTAAAATGTAATTATGACACTTAATTGTTAATAGTATTAGGTAATTGTAGTTCAAATCACTAAAGAGACTTTTCGGTATTTTTGTGTTGACATGCTTAAAAATATGATTTCATGGCATTTAGTTGTATCATAAAGTGTCATTTGGGATTAGTGAAGTTAGATTTGAAGTTGGTTATCTCGTATGAAGATTAGAATCTAATTTGTAAGCATTTTGAAGGAGTTTTGTTGGAGTTTATGTGAATTACTTGAGCTTATTGCATGATTAGCAATTTGAGTTATTATAATTGTTATATTTGTCTATTGAGTGAGTTATAAATTGTAATTTGGGTGAATATGTATTATAATAATTCTAGGTCATGTTTATAGTTGGATTATGTTTAAGTATTAAATGTGTTTGTATATAAAGTATATCTTTTTGAGTGAGATCTCATGAGTTAAGTATTTGTGAATATGTCTAAAGGAGGTACAATCTTTGCTTGCTAAGTTATTGCTAAAGAAAATCAGTCCATGCATGCAAGAAATGGGATTAAAAATATTGAGAACTTAATGTGTGTGTGTGTGTGTTCAACTGTGGCTGTCCAGATTTTTCAGCAAAATTGAGGCAACTTCGATCTTAAAACTGTATTAATTGGAGAAGGATTAGGGGTTGAATTATATACCGTTAAAAATTCTTACGAGTATAGTTTCTACAGCTTTTTACGGTGCATTAATCGGAGTTGTCTAGAGCAAGTTATGATCATTTTGGTGAGATGTGTTAGAAATGCCCTGTTACGCGAGAATCAGAATTTTACTGTTATTTTGCTATAGTGATGATATAATTCAGTTCTAATTGGATTTATTCGATCAAGACCTTATTGTGTAGTGTCCTTGGATGATTAGTAACGTAATGGGGCTCTTATAGTTATGTTGTTTTCATGAATTGTAATTAAAATCTAATTGCTAGTAAAGTTAATTTAAATTGAAAGCTATTCTATTCGACTGTGAATGAGGAATGCTAGTAGAGTTGTGATGGTCACCACCTTTAGAGATAGTAATGTTTCTATATATGCTAAACAATTCAATTGTTAGAATTAGTTGTTGTTATCAATGGGCAACTAGTGAACACTTAGAAGGATTAAGTAAACTATGTGGGAGAATGTGTTTAATGCTTTTTGAAACTACATGTAAGGTTAATTGTAAGTTGATAGTTGTCTATTATATGTTAAATGTAATTAACTTAAGTTGATCCTACTAGTGATATGTTAGAATCTTAGCTTGAAGTATAGTTATTTTGCTAAAATGGTATGTTAGTTATTAAATGGTTGATAATTAACTTTTCTATTAGTTGATAAATGCATTTCTTTCCCTATGTGCTAATGTTGGGCTATCTTCATGGAGATATTACTAACTATTGTAAGTAAAGTAGAATATGAATTAGAAGTTCATTAAAGTAGTAAAAGACTGGGTAGTGCCATTGTGAATGAATGTGTCATTTGAACATTAAAGTAACCTAACCTTTATTATCTATATATTCTTTGGAGACATTCTTTGAGTTGAGTTAATGGCTAGTTTATTGTTATGTGGAGTGAATTAATTTCTTGTACAAGTTATTAACTAAAGTAAAATGAGAAATAGTATGAGTAACTGCAGGCTCATGTGTTGATTTTAGTTAAACTAAACTCTAGTTTGGTTTATATCTAGTTATAGCATGCTGGTTGAATCATTCTCATTTAAGTTTTTGAACTATCTTCTTAATTAACTTGTAGACTATTGAAAATATGGAGTATATGAGTTAAATGTTCTAATTACTGTAACTTAGAAGTTGTTTGTACTATATGGAAAAAGTTTCAACTACGACTTTGTCTAACTTGTCTAATGGTGATTTCCAATTGAAATCTCTCTTATTCTACATAGATTACTAGCTTACAGAAAAATGCTTGTTAGGGTGACTTAGTAGTATTGTACTAATTAAACCTCAATTAGAACTAGAGTATAATTATGCATGGCCTACTAATTGTAATGTTCTTATTCCATGAGTTACTAGCTAAAAGTAAAATGTTAGATAAGTTAGGTACATAGATCATGTATTATTTGAGCTATATTAATTCTAGTTAATTATTTGGATATTCAAATGGAATTTATATAGTTAATTGATAAAGTGTTATATTTGTATGAAAAGACTAGGGTTGCACATTTGAGTTAAGTCGAGAAGGTTGGAGTTCATCTAAGCTTTACCTTGCATAATTAACCTAATCCAAGGTGAGGGAGTCTTCATCTTTTTTTTGTACATCTTAACTTATTTTATTGGTTATAGATTGTATGATTAGTAATTGAAATAGTTTATATGTACTATTTACTCGCTATCTTGTGTTTTCTCGTGTTATTTGTGTTTAATTGCGAGGGCGGCCTACTTTGTCGTCCCTCTTATGTGATTTTGATATTCTTGATTCTCGTAATCTTGTCTCGGGGTTGCGCAACCTTTTCGGACATGGTAGCGTCGAGAAACACGGGCGGCGTCGGGCTTGCCGTGCTCCCTCGACTACCATGGTGCCTATTCCCTTCTCGCTGAGGCATACTCTACTACCCTAGAGGCGTGGTTCACCTGCTGGGCATGGACCTACCTCAGGATAAAGGGTCGTAGGATCGGGATACATGCGGAGTATCCTAACTTGTTGGAGTAAGGGTTTACCGGTACTTGAGTGATAATCGTGGTTCGTGGTTCGAGTTTGAAGACTTGCAGTGGAACCGTACCCTTTATAAAGTGTTCAATTACTTGTTTCAATAACTTGCTTAATTGTGATATTTATGTGCTATCTTTGTGCATTTCATGAAAGCATTCCTCGGTATGCTGCATCACCTCCCTCACTGAGTATACATGTTGTATACTCACCCTCGTTTCTAACACCTTTCAGGATCAGTGCTATCAAGGATAGAAAAGAAGGCTCGAGAGTTTTGTCATTGATTATGCTGGCTTACGTGGATTTCCATTGAATTCAGTTTTGTATTTGTAAAGTTAAGTTTTGAATGTATTGATAGTTATGAATTGTAATAACTTGTAATCTTTACTTTATTGTCTGGTAGCTGCATGTTTGCATTTTTTGACTGGTTGACGAACTTAAATTATAAGAAAGAAAACTAGATATTATTATAGTGGTATTATAAGTGAAATTATAATTATAGATGTTCAACAGTTAATGAATACATGCTTGTGTGACTTCAATGCTGGATCCAAGGCTCGGATGGCCTTTATGAATTGATGTATGAGATAGTTATGGTAGAAGGGATGAAGGAATGGAGTTAGATCATAGTTTTGTGGTTATAAATATTATTTACAGGTTTTGAATTGTCCTATATATAGGAAAAACTCCGTCCGTTTTTTCCTAAATTTCGTGCATGGGGTTTGGAATTGGGTTGTGATTAGCATTGCTATTAGAGCCTCTGGTCTCGTGAGGGATCGGGGCGTTACAGGGGCGGCATCAGGACTACTTTATCTACACGAATAATGGGAGCAAGTAGTGGTACACAGGAATATAAAAGCAAGTAATGTCTTGTTAGATGGTGAATTCAATGGAAGACTATGAGGTGATTTTGGGCTTACGAGGTTATATGATCATGGAAGGGGTCCTCACACTACTTGCGTGGCTAGAACACTTGGATACCTTGCCCTTGAGCATACTCGAACTGGCAAGGCCACAACAAGCGGTGATGTATATTCTTTTGGGGCCTTTATGCTCGAGGTTGCTTGTGGAAGGCGTCCGATAGAGCCACAAGCAGCAAGTGAGAATCTGATTCTGGTTGATATGGTGTATTCCTAGTGGAGTAGTGGTGAAATCCTTATGGTAGTTGATCTAAAATTGGGTGATGATTATGTTCCAGAGGAGGTGGAGTTGGTGCTGAAGTTGGGTTTATTTTGCTCCCATTCAGAGCCTATGGCGCGACCAAGTATTCGACAAGTTGTGTTGTATCTGGAGGGTGTTATGGCTCTGCCAGATTTATCATTGCTTAGTATTTCTGCCAATAGCGTGATATTCACTAATAGTGAAAGTTTAGTTGATTGTGTCATGTCATATTCATCTCTAATGGAGAAGGCTTTTTCACATACTTCCTCAATTGCAAAATCATTTCTCTCTGGAGGTCATTAAAAATGTTCTATTATTATAGTATGGTGTTGATGTACTTACTAATCAAGAACATACTATTTTTCATCTGCTATGATTCAGAATAGTGTGCACTAAAGTAGTTTACTCAAACGACAATTTGGGTTGCTGAAGATTTAGCTATATTTTGACACAAAATAGTTATCAAGAAGCTTTGCCAAATAAGAGTTATAGGATCAGTGCATTTGAGCTCTGATCAAAATCTGCTATATAATTTCCATCACTTTTTCAAGCTAATTAATAGATGTAGTTCCATACCTTTTTGTTTTGAGTAAGCAAATTTTATTGATGAAAAATTAAATACTTACAAACTCTGAATGACGGTTTGTTCCACATATACATCATATAAGGGGGCAATGAACAAGTAAATATTTTTTTGATTTACAATCACAAAAGTATTTTAATTTCGAAAAAATGAACCCACTTGCCTCTTTTAGACAAATATCAATCAAGTTCCAAGATTTTAGACATTTTTCTCTCAATACGGGACGGATCCAGGATTAATGTTTAGTAGGAATTAAATCACACAATTTGATAATTATCTATAGAATTGTTTTTCCTGTGGGCACTAAATTAATTTTTCAAATTAAAAATACCTTAAAAACATATTTTAGGGAGGAAAAAAAAATGGGTTGAGTGGGGATGCAACCCCCACTAGTATTGTAATGCTACACGCCGAGTCCACGAGGGGGACGGGGTACATCACTACCAAGGTATTGTCCGCTTTGGACTCGCCCGCATGGGAACGAGGCACCTCACGGCTTTGTTCCTTCGAGGATCTCTCCTCAAAAGACGCCTTGGTGGATAGAAGGAACTTTGCCCTTATATCCAGCTGTATCACTTCCTGATTTCTCGATGTGGGAGATTTTACACTCCACCCCCCTTAAGGAGCCCGCGTGGGCGGCACAACCCATGTTCGCACGTGGAGGCTCTGATACCATTTGTAATGCCCCACGCCGAGTCCACGGGGGGGACGGGGTACATCACTACCAAGGTATTGTCCGCTTTGGACTCGCCCGCATGGGAACGAGGTACCTCACGGCTTTGTTCCTTCGAGGATCTCTCCTCAAAAGACGCCTTGGCGGATAGAAGGAATTTTGTCCTTATATCCAGCTGTATCATTTCCTGATTTCTCGATGTGGGAGATTTTACAAGTATAAGCATGCATCAGCCATCACTCAACCTTTAGAAACCTATATTCACATAGCAAACATCTCTGTAAATCTTTACTCCAGTCATGAATACACAAGTCCATATACGATTCCTATTAGTTTCTGGCTCTTTAATCAATTTGATAATTAAACAAATCAACTAAGTAATTTGTAGGAAAGTAAATTTGTTGCAACAAAAGTAAGAACACAGAAATTTTAACGTGGTTCAACCAACTTGGTCTACGTCCACGCGGCCACTTCTTGGCCAATAAACCAATTCACTAAGTTTCAAGAGATTACAGACACCAATGGAAACTTACACAATTGAAGACTCCCTCTTAACCCTTGCAGCCTAAGCATAAGACTCCCTTAGTAGATTCTCTAGTTTGGTGAGCTCCCATCGACTTACAAAAGTTCTCCCCCGAGAACACACATTCTTCTCCCGAAGAATGTATACTAAAACATAAATTAAAGAGACTTGAAATTCTAGATGGATTGGTCAATACATATGACAAAAACAGACTGTGTTGCAATACTAATTAGAATATTCAGTACACTCTATTACACAATATGTTGCAACACGACCTGACACAGACAGCCTACAGCTAACTCACGATTCAGCTCCTTATTTTCTGCTCACTGCTGGTTGTACGTTCAACAGAGAATTGAGGCACCTATTTATGGAGCTTGGTGCAGATGCCGAGTATAGGTAGGAGTGTCTTCAAAGTTATCTCTTTTGCACAAGAGTTCTTGATCGCTTGAACTTCATCACCTTATCACTTTATCCCCAAAGATGTAGAACTCTTCAATACATAAACTCTATTTGCACTTGAACTCTTCTTGGCTTGAATACTTCTTACACTAAAACTCCTCTTAACTCGAATTACACTTGCACTAGAATACTTCAATCATCTTACCTGCAATAACAAAATTCAACACAAAATATCTATACAATAATATCCATAATTTTTGCTAAAACATAGCCAATAAAAATCAGATCCTAACAATATCCCGTTTTGGCTTTGTTTTGGCAAAAATTCACAAGTAATGGCTAGCATAACAATCATCCAAGACAATCATCAAAATAGACAGTGTAACACAAAATTTAGCAAAGCATAAATCAAACCATTTAGCAAAGCATAAATCAAACCATTGTCTTGTGAGATCCATCATCCCCTTTGACAAAAGAAACCAAAACGGTAGCATATAATATCAGAGCAAAAAAAAAAAAAAAAAGAGTATCAGGGCAAAACCAAAACCAATAAAGTATCAGAGCAATAATCATCAAGCAGATGAACATTTAAATAGCGTGGAGACGAAATCAAGTAGGGTCTGTTGTCCTTCTATCAACTTCTCAAGATCAGCCATGATCTTCTGCTGACTAGCTTTAACAATGGCTTGATCGTTGCACAGCTCATAGACTTCACTCTGATGTTTTTGCACCTGTTGCAACAACACATCAGAAGCTGTTGCAAAAGTTGGTCTAACATGCCCTTCAGCTCGAGGCTCGCCCTGAATATCTACTTTATGCTGACCCTGCAAAAACTTGGGAGAAAACTCCTGAACGAGTGGATATCATGCTTGCTTTCAAGAAACCTGTAAAACAATACCCTAGCACTTTCTCAAGAAGATGAAGTGGTGAGTAGAGAATAAATGATAGACAAATCCGTATGAGATAAGACGAACCTTAGATGAGCAAACTTTATAGAAGAAAGAGCTTTTCAATGATTAAAGTCATAGATTAATATGCAACAATGTCACAAGTTTATTGGAACTCAAACTCTCTTGAATAGTCATAAATTTTTAGCTTACCAATGTCAACACATATCTACCATGTCAACCAACAAATTTGACGTTAAAGAAAAACATTTTTTTTCCTCTTACGGCACAAGTTTAGTTGAAAAAGATTGTTTTAGTCCATGTTGCAACATTACTTCACCAATCAGCCACTTAAGCACTCAAACTTATGAATTATTTCTCAAACATAAAACAATGAAGTCACATAAAATCTACATTGATTGTGATGTCATCAACAAGAAATTAGATTTATTCAATACTTAAATCACCCAAGAATTTATAACTTGAACCATGTGTGTGTGTGTGAAAGCCATATAAAGATCTTTCTTGAAATTTCTCAAAATCAAGATTTGCAAGATTTAGAATTTTAAAAAACTTGTTCAAACAACCTGATCGTCTAATCACATTGCAAACAATTTTTTGTCTTTCAAATGAATATTTGACTTGGTAACTTTCACTCTAGAACTTTCAATCTGGTGTAAGTAGCTTTTTCCAGTCTCTACTTTTTTTTTTTGCCCTTTTTTTTTCAAGAGTGAATAGAGTACAGGAATGGATAAAGAGATTTCTCTTTATATCCAGAGTCATTAGGAATTTCAAACTCCTGCACTTACAAACAATTAAATCAGTTTCTCAATCAGATCAAAATATTGTATGCACAAGAAGTATGGTTCAAATAAAAAATCTCAAGTTGATTTAATTATTAAACTTTCACATCTCTTGAGACTTATCACTTTTGTGTTTCAATGCATGTACCAATATTAATTGGTACAAATACCAATAGCTTTTCTCAAAACTTCAAATCTCATAGAGTCAGGTGCATTAGTAAAAATATCTGCTAGCTGATGCTTTGTTGCAACATATTCTAGAACAATTTTTTTGTTTCAACTACACCATTTTGTTGTGGTGTTTGTTGGTGCTGAAAACTCATGTGTTATTCCTCGTTCAGTGCAAAATTCAGAAAATGCAAAGTTATCAAATTCCTTACCATGATCATTTTTTATTCTAACATTTCCTATGTTGCAACTTTTCTCTGTGTTTAACCTTAAGCACAAATTTTTGGATGCATCAAATGTGTTAGATTTTCTTACCCAGATCTGTTTCAAGTTCTATTGCGACAAATCAACCCTTACTTTTGGTGATTTCCTAGGCTTATCATAAAAGAAGGGATTGGCAAACATACCTCTTTTCAGATTGTCAATATACCTATAACATCGTGGTATGATGTGTCCAAGAACACCGCAGTAATGACAGATTGGGACAGACCTCCTTCGCTTTCCTTCTGAATTTTTAGCCTTTGTCGCAGGCAATGTTGCAACAGACGGTTCTAGCTCGGTTCCTCAGTTTCTTTGATAAAGACAGTTTTGCCAGTTGATGTACCTCATTGGTAACCAAGTCCAGTATGATTTCCATTTGACTTTTGAATTGACAGCATATGATCAAGCTTCAAAGTTCCTGAATTCAGCATCTGCACATTCCGCTGAGTCTGTTTCAACACCTGTTGCAACTCGCCAATTTTCAATTGACTCTTGGCTGCTTGGATTTGATGATTTCTCACAGATTTTGATAACTCAGTTTTTTTATCCCCCAATTCATTGATCTTTTCCTCAAGTTCTTGATTCTTCTTGCATACAATCAGCCATTTTTCGTACATCTCCTTGTATGCTTTCATGATTCCTTTTTCATCCAGATCATCGTCACTCTCTGTTTCTGAATTTGTGTTGTTGTCATCTGATAGCACATGTTCTGTTGTGAGCGTTGTTGCAACAGATGATGCGACATTAGTTGAAACAGTCTTTCCGCCATTCTATCATGTTGCAACAGCGAATGCAATGTAGTTGCTTGTGTATCCTTCATCACCTTTAGAAACATCATCTGAATCTTCATCACTCCAAGTGGTGTTCATGGCCTTGTTCTTTTTCTTCAAGGTATTTGCACATTCAGCCTGTATATAACCAAAGCCTTCGCACTCCCTGCACTGAATACTTTTATTTTTCTTCTTCTCCTCGAACGTTCTTCCATTCTTCCTTATGAAAGTCTCAGGATTTGTTGCAACAGACTGCTTCCTAAATGTGACTGGCCTTGATCTACTTCTTCTACTTATTCTACTTCTTCAACACTTTGTTAAAATTCTTCGTGAGTAATGCTAAAGATTCAGTGATTTCTGCATCTTCATCATGGTAAGAGCTTTGATTATCTTGTCTTTGAACTTCAGCTTGGAATGCAATATTTTTCTTCTTTTTTTTCTATTTAAATTTCATTTCAAACGTCTAAAGTGAACCTATCAATTCATCCAGCTTCATATCATCAACAACTTTTGCTTCTTCAATGGCAGTAACTTAAAAGCAAATCTATCAGGAAGTGACCGCAAGAATTTCTTCACAAGCTTTGAATCTGAGTATTTTTCTCCTAATGCAAATGCCTCATTTGCAATGTCACACAACTTGCCATTGAAATCAGCAATAGTCTCATCCTCTTGCATCTTCAATTCCTCAAATCTTGTTGCAAGAATTTGAAACTTGGACACTTTGACGGCTGTTGTTCCTTCATATGCAGTCTGTAAAATAGTCCAAGCATCTTTAGTAGTTTCGCAAGTTGAAATCAGTTTAAATTGATTTAGATCTATAGCATTGAAAATCGCATTTAAAACCTTAGAATTATTGTTAGCCAAACGATCTTCATTTGCGGTACACTGATCTTTAGGTTTCGGCACATCAATTCCTTAATCATTCTTCATTGTAGGATGCGCCCGTCCTATGACAGCTGCCCTTCAAGCTTTTTCATCAATGGATTTCATAAATGTTCTCATCCGAGCCTTCCAATATGAGTAGTTTGATCCATCCAGTAGTGGTGGTTTGGTAATTGAACTTCCATCATGAAATGTATCCATATCTGCAAAACACCTAGAAAAACTTTCCCAAAGATCTAACTGAGTTAGTTCAGTAACCTGCTCTTGATGCCAATTGTTAGTTTCTGGCTCTTTAATCAATTTGATAATTAAACAAATCAACTAAGTAAATTTGCAGGAAAGTAAATTTGTTGAAACAAAAGTAAGAACACATAAATTTTAATGTGATTCAACTAACTTGGTCTACGTCTACGCGGCCACTCCCTGGCCAACAAACCAATCCACTAAGTTTCAACAGATTACAAACACCAATGGAAACTTATGCAATTGAAGACTCCCTCTTAACCCTTGCCGCCTAGGTGTAAGACTCACTTAGTAGATTCTCTAGTTTGGCGAGCTCCCCTCGATTTACAAAAGTTATCTCCCGAGAACACACATTCTTCTCCCGAAGAATGTATACTAAAACATAAATTAAAGAGTCTTGAAACTCTAGATGGATTGGTCAATACATATGACAAAAACAGACTGTGTTGCAACATTAATTAGAATATTCAATACACTCGGTTACACAATATGTTGCAACACGACCTGACACAGACAGCCTACAACTAACTCATGATTCAACTCCTTATTTTCTACTCACTACTGGTTGTACGTTCAACAGAGAATTGAGACGCCTATTTATGGAGCTTGGTGCAGATGCTGAGTATAGATAGGAGTGTCTTCAAAGTTATCTCTTTTGCACAAGAGTTCTTGATCGCTTGAACTTCATCACCTTATCACCTTATCCCCAAAGATGTAGAACTCTTCAATACATAAACTCTATTTGCACTTGGACTCTTCTTGGCTTGAATACTTCTTGCACTAGAACTCCTCTTAACTCAAATTACACTTGCACTAGAATACTTCAATCATTTTACCTATAATAACAAAATTCAACACAAAATATTCTCAAAATAATATCCATAATTTTTGCTAAAACATAGCCAATAAAAATTAATAAAAATCAGATCCTAACAATTCCTATGCCTATATAGTCTTAAAAAATTAGTAACACAAAATACTTACCCACATTTATGCGAATGAAGGCTACAAAGTAGACAGTGTTTTGTATATCAGTTTAGGTAGATATAAACTTATAAGACTAGGGTTAAATACTTATTAAGAAGCTTTAGATTTCATCCCTTAATCCAAATAGAACAAATTAGTTATGTTAGGCCCAAAATAAGAGGCGTTAGAATCGGTAATTAGATTGTTTTTGGTTGAGAATACTTTCTCAATACATTTACTGCAAATTTATATTGCAGCTTTAGTTTTAGAATGTTACAAATACCCCAGTCGTTAATTGATCCGTTCAAATTAACAGTTGCATGCATCTCACACATTAATTTTGCAACTTTGGGTCGTTGATGTATGTGTGTGACCATGATGACAAAGGGTCATGTGTAACATTTAAAAAAAAAACATGTGGGTTTGGTGAGACCATTCTAATAAAATGGAGGGGGTAACTAGCTTTTAAATCAGAGTTAATAACCTTATTATGGTAAGCAGAAGAAAGTATTGTGTATTTTAAATAAAAAGCACAGAGGTATTGTATATTTAAATGGAAAGTACAATGGGCTCTTGAATATTTTAGGTGATTATATATTCAGTACAACAAGGGGTATCTAGCTTGGGGTTTTGTGCATATTTAATAAAGGATATTGTTGTCATTTTGTTTTCTCCATTAAAGGGTTAAGGTTGGGGGCGAATATGTAATCTTTTGAAAAACGCGAGTGATTTATGAGTTAATTGTAATACCATAAGAGAATAGAGTGCTAATTCAGCAAATCAAAAAGGGTTTTGTTCATTTTAACCTTCTATATATGCAGTGAGGAAAAATAGCACATTTAATCCCTATTGTTCTCTCCAAAAATTTTAATTTTGTCCTTGTTGTTTAAAATTCTCAATTTTGTCCCTATTGTTTCCCTAAAAATTTTAATTTCGTCCATTATTTTTAAAAAGTTTCAATTTCGTCCCTACTATTTTTCTAAAGTTTCAAATTCATAGTTATTATTTTTCTAAAGTTTTAAATTCGTTCCTATTATTCAAAATTAGTCAATTTAATTTTTATTATATTTCAGAAATAATAGGAGTAAACTAATTTTTTTGAGAAACAATAAGGACGGATTTTGAATTTTTTTAGAAAATAATAAGAACTAAATTGACTAATTTTGAATAATATAGACAAATTTAAAACTTTAAGAAAATAATAGGGACAAAATTAAAAAAATTTAAATAATAAACATGAAATTAAAACTTTAAAGAAGTAATAGAGACTAAATGTGGCATTTTCCGAATGCAGTGAAGCCAAACAACAACAAAAAGTAAAACAAAATAAGAAACAGTGACCGGGAAATGATTCTCTCTAAAAATGCCTGCGGCTTTAGTGAGAAAAGAATATACACATTGAAGTTCATATGGGCAATATTGATGCTCGTGGGAACACTAAGAAGCAGAAGCTAACAATAGTGAACCTGAGTCCTCACTCCTCATTAAAAAACATGAGGAAAACAATGAATTTTTCTCATGAATCACGAGCTATTGACTATGGAAGTCTAAACACGGGTCCTCACTAGTGTCAATTTTCTCATTAGGGGACTTTTTCGCGTTGCGTTACAGGTGAGGGAATATGTCTCAGGACTTTATAAAACTTCATTTGTTGCAATCGTCAGTAGAAAATTAGAGTGAAACAATGGAATACATAGATTATAACATTGATCACAATATTTGATTATAACAATTGATTATAACTCTTGACACTACATAGTAGTTTATATAGCCCTAAAAGGGGTAGACAACATTTCCTAATATTAAGGAAGAAAATAGGGAATACAACTTTTCTTAATATTAAGGAGCAAAATAGGGAAGACAATAAGCCTAATTTTATGGAGGAAATTACTCCTTACAATAGGCCTAATTTTAGGGAACTAAAGTAATATAAACTAATATAATATTTCATATTTCAACACTCCCCCTCAAGCTAGGGCGAAGATATCGACGAACCCAAGCTTGACAAGAGCTGACTGGAGAAGTGATGGTTGATATTACGATGAACTGATAGCTCCCATCAAGAAGAACAAGTGACTGCATGCAAGCCATGTGCGGACCCAAGGCCAAAGGCCACCTATGACTGGACCAAAGCCCGAACATCGATAGCGCACCACCAGTGACTGAAAAGACCATGAAACTATGGCAAGGCGCCTGAAAATAACAGGCGGACAACAAAAGATACGTGACAAATGACGTATCAACCCCTGGTACGTGACAGAGGACGTACCAACCCCGAGTACGTGACAGAGGACGTACCAACCCCGAGAGCTGAGAGAAAAAATTTGAGTCTCAAGCCAAGAAAGGTGGAGAACATATCCACCGGAAAACCTCTAAACAAATTTCCACGAACAATGGTAGAAACCACAGTCAAAAAGTGGGCCAACGATGAAAGAGACCGGCAACAAATGGTTGGTGAGCACTCTAACCCTTATCTAACCACAATAGCCTAGCAACCATCAACAATTGAACAAAAGAACCATCATTTGGGAGAGATGAACAAACAAGGGAGATGAAGGTAGCCGGACAAACTCGACTATGATGACGATAAAGAGATGGCAAGAGCAAAGGCAGCCGGACACTCGGCTACGATGACAATAAAGAGATGACATTGTTTTTGGTTGAGGAAGCCTAAGGAAGCTTTCCCGTATTTTTAAATTTTTTTTTTTAAACTGATGAACAGTGCAGACGATGAACGATAACAGAATTTAACTGATGACCAGTTTCGTATGGTGGAGAAGAAGATGAACAGTAGCAGATTCTAACTGATGAACAGTGCATTTTTTTTTTTTTTTAAACATTTTGGCTCTTGATACCAAGTAGAAAAACTAGGGTGAAACAATGGAATACATAGATTGCAACATTGATCACAATATTTGATTACAACAATTGATTATAACTCTTGACACTACATAGTAGTTTATATAGCCCTAAAAGGGGTAGACAATATTTTTTAATATTAAGGAAGAAAATAGGGAATACAACTTTTCCTAATATTAAGGAGCAAAATAGAGAAGACAATAAGTCTAATTTTATAGAGGAAATTACTCCTTACAATAGGCCTAATTTTAGGGAACTAAAGTAATATAAACTAATATAATATTTCATATTTCAACATCGTCTGAAACAAGCCAACATAGTATAAAGCTATATCATTCAGTAGAATAATAAAAAAAAATATTTATTTACTGAGTCTTTACCATGTTTTTCAAGCTTGTAATACTGCTGCTGCATATTCTAATTGGCCTTGCAGTATCTGAAGACATTGAATTTACTTATCATGGATTTCGATCCACCAACCTTAGCCTCGACGGCATAGCCGAGATCGCATCAAGTGGTCTGTTGCAGCTAACCAATGCCACCAGACAACAAAAGGGTCATGCCTTCTATGGAAGTCCTATCCATTTCAAGAACTCGCAGAGTAGTTCTGCTTTCTCCTTTTCCACCTCCTTTGTTTTCGCCATAGTGTCTGAATATCCATCTTTGAGTACTAGTGGGATTGCCTTCGTGACTGCGCTGAGAAGAGACTTTCCAGGAGCTCTTCCAGGCCACTACCTTGGCGTGTTCAACGAATCCAATAAAGGCAATTCTGCCAATCATGTTCTTGGAGTGGAACTTGATACAATGCAGACCAGCCAGTTCCATGATATCAATGAGAATCACGTTGGCGTTGATATAAATGGTTTGAAATCTGAATTATCAGAGCCAGCAGGGTATTATGACAGCAACGGAATCTTTTGCAGCCATCCGCTATGAGTTTGGATAGAACATAACGGTGTGTCTAAGCAAATTAATGTGACGTTGGCTCCACTGAATGTTGATAGACCAAGTACTCCTCTTTTATCGTTTTCATATGACATTTTGCCAATTCTGAATCAGAACATGTATATTGGATTCTCATCATCTACTGGCTCAGTGCTTACATCTCATTATGTCCTTGGATGGAGCTTCAAGATGAATGGCAAGGTCGAGAAGCTTGATCTTTCTCAACTACCTAAGCGTGCTCGAGTTGGACCTGAAGAGAAATCTAAATTCTTGACAATTGTTCTGCCTGTAATGTTGATAGCTTCACTGTTTCTCGCGATTTTAGGTGTGGTATATTATGTAAGAACTAAGAGGAGATATGCTGAAGTTCTTGAAGACTGGGAACTTGATTATAGACCTCACAGGTTCAAGTACAAAGATTTGTATATTGTAACTAATGGATTCAGGGACAAAGAGTTATTGGGCGCTGGGGGATTCAGTAGAGTCTATAGAGGCGTATTGGCTACCTTTAAAATTGAAATTGCTGTTAAACGTGTCTCTCACGAATCAAGACAAGGGCTAAGAGAATTTGTTGCAGAAATTGTGAGCATTAGGAGATTGCGCCATTGCAATTTTGTACCGCTTTTGGGTTATTGCCGGAGAAAAGGTGAATTGCTTTTGGTTTATGAATATATGCCTAATGGAAGCCTGGATAAGTTTCTGTATGACCAACCAAGATTCATTCTTAATTGGAACCAGCGATTCCAAATCATCAAATGGGTGGCATCAGGACTACTTTATCTACACGAAGAATGGGAGCAAGTAGTGGTACACAGTATAAAAGCAAGTAATGTCTTGTTAGATGGCGAATTCAATGGAATACTAGGCGATTTTGGCCTTTCCATGTTATATTGCAATGGAAGGGGTCCTCACATTACTCGCGTGTCTGGATCACTTGGATACCTTGCCCCTGAGCATACTCGAACCAGCAAGGCCACAACAAGCGGTGATGTATATTCTTTTGCGGCCTTTATGCTCGAGGTTGCTTGTGGAGGCGTTCGATAGAGCCACGAGCAACAATTGAGAATTTGATTCTGGTTGATGTGGTGTATTCCTGGTGGAGTAGTGGTGAAATTGACCCAAATTTGGGTGATGATTATGTTCCAAAGGAGATGGAGTTGGTACTGAAGCTGGGTTTATTTTTCTCCCATTTAGAGCCTATGGCGTAGCCAAGTATACGACAAGTTGTGCTGTATTTGGAGGGTGTTGTGTCTCTGCCAGATTTATCATTGCTTAGTATTTCTGCCAATGGCGTGACGTTCGCTATTAGTGAAGGTTTAGTTGATTGTGTCATATCATATTCATCTTCAATGGAAAAGGTTTTTTCACATACTTCATGTAATAATCCGAACCCAGCATATAGCACATCATACTTAATTGCATATAAATTTGTTGCTTTTAAGGTACGGAGAGCCCGGATGCTCAGCTGGGCTATGGAGAGCTCCGCTGATTTTGGGAGAGCTTCGATACCCTACTGGACTGAGGAAAGCTCCAGCCCTTTGAGGTAAGAAGAGCTTCGCTGATTTTAGGAGAGCTCCGATACCTTGCTGGGTTGAAGAGAGCTCATGCCTTTTGAGGTACGGAGAGCCCCGATGCTTAGCTGGGCTAAGGAGAGCTTCGCTAATTTTGGCAGAGCTCCGATACCCTACTGGACTGAGGAGAGCTCCTGCCCTTTGAGGTAAGAAGAGCTTCGCTAATTTTAGGAGAGCTTCGATACCCTGCTGGGCTGAAGAGAACTCCTGCCTTTTAAGGTACGGAGAGCTCCGATGCTTGGCTGGGCTGAGGAGAGCTCCGTTGATTTTAATAGAGCTCCGATACTTTACTAGAGTGAGGAGAGCTCCGCTGATTTTGGGAGAGCTCCGATAATCTTGGGCTGAGGAGAGCTCATTCCCTTTGAGGTAAGAAAAGCTTCGCTGATTTTAGGAGAACTCCGATACTCCGCTGGGTTGAGGGGAGTTCCGCTGATTTTGGGCTGATTTGATTACCTCATTGTGGGTTGGCGTAGGCCTCAACAAATTATCTCATCACTGTTGGATTTACATCTGGATTTCACAATGACATTTACACGAGCTATTATTTTGCTATCTCTTTTAATGATAAGTCAATTGAGAAAACGTGTTAGGAGATGCATCTTGAGCATTTTAAGCATAATTTTCAGATATTTAAATGTATCTCTAGCTTGCCTTGACCAAAGTAAATCCAAATCAGAGTTAAAACAAGGCAAAAATGAAACAAAATGTTGCTGAAACTTCAGGTTTGTCATTTCTGGACAACTCAGACACATTTTACAAAAATGGTCATAACTTTCTCTAGGAAGCTCCAATTCATGAACTGTTTGAAGCTTTAGAACCTAAACTCGTAGGGATTTCTTCCCATATATAAATCACCAGCCAATTGTTTCTCAATTGTAGAAGTTTTTTACTCAAAGTCAATGTGAAAAAATCTTATTCGTAACCTTGCTATATCTCAGACTTCCTTCATAGTGTAATTTTTTGCCTCTTACACTACCTCAAAATGCAATCGTATGACCAGCTAGGTTGTCATTATGCATGTCAAATATATGCACAACAGGTCGAACCATAATTATAGGCATCATAAATTAGCTCAGACATATTGTTCCCTAAAGCACTTATTTTCTTCAGGTGTTTTATCAAACACCTTGAGTGCACATCATAACAGACATGCATTCGTATAAGTTTCCTCATGTAAATTGCAAATCGACATTTTATCAAACATCTTCGACACATAAAATAAGAGATATATAATTTGTTCTAAGTTTCCTGATGCCAAGTTCACCTTGGCATTCTATCGAACACCTTAAGTGTTTTGCTAAGAACACATACTGATAGGTGTCTGTCAAACTAATGTTATTTCTAGAGAACATCACATATTAGAATCAAAATGCAATGATAATGACGAACATGTTGTAAGTGATGTTCTGGACATTATTATGCACATATATATGTCTTCTTTTAAGCTATGATACAAGCATGTTATGGAATGAAAAAATAGTAGCATGGACTCGGCTAGTCACGTTGTGTAATATGACAATCATTAGACATTTTGTCGAAACAACAAGGTTGAGAATTGTGAGCGAATCATGCACTTTAATTAGGCAGTAGCTCGCATAACATGAACATGCCGACTGGTAAAAACAATATCAGTGCCTTATTATTGAACTTTAATGAAGCATATAGTTAACATGAATGTATAACATGTAAATGCTTAGCAAACTGGGTGATCAACTTAATGTAATAAGCAATCAATAGATGGTAGCTAACACATGGCAAGTATTATCGTTACTTATCTTGCACAAATGGGGTTTCTCAGTGGGGTAATCCTTCGTTCCCACAGACGGCGCCAAACTGTTAAGGTAAAAATTGGCAATCCCGAACTCCTTCTGGGGCTGGACAAGTTCCCTTATCGAGATAATATTTTGTATGCTCTGTCCACCTTGGGGTCCTTGTAAATCCGGGACAGACTATTAGCCGGGTCATTATCAGTCCCATGGGCTAACCTTACCCAGGGCTACAACTTTGGTCTTTCGTTCCTGACGGGGCTTGATGGTCGGGGCTGGTGCGTCTGGCCTGCTCCTCATCTTTGTCTTAGGGGTTTACCCTCTCTTGCTAGGTGCTCTGCTAGGTCCCTACTCGTTATCATATCAGCGAGGGTCGCATCAGATTTATGCATTAGGTCCCATTGTCTGGAGCTCCGAGGTCCGACCTTCTGTTCTCGAGGCTCGACAGCCTGTTTGGCGGGGCTGGATGAGCCCCGTCCGCCTGTGCTGTACGAACTGTGAGGGTTGGAATCTACTGCTTGAGGCTTAATCAGCTTATTTCCTGCAAAACAAGGATCCCTGGGGGGTACCCGGGGGCCCTTTCTGACGCTCAAGTCAGTTATGGGAGCAAGAGATTGCTTAAGAGCATTAAAGTATTACATGTGAGCAAAGTAGTTGCTTAGGAGCAATTAAAAGAGAGCTTGTAAGCGTTAGAATGAGATACCTGTACTTTTTATGTCTACCTGTATATATAGTTGCTGAAATATGGAGTTGTAAGATAGAGTAAACATAAATCTCACGATATTAGGCTTAAGTAGATAATATCAAAGGAGATAAGACAAATCCCTTATCTTTAGGCTCAAGGGGATAATATCCATATCCCTTATCTTCAGGAATCCAGCAAAATTATTGTGTACTTATCCTTATCTCAAAACTCCCTTGTTATTCGTCTACTGCCCAGCACTTCCCGTGAGCCCAGGTTAGGACGTTGATGGGGCTACCCCTCGTGAACCCAAGTCAGGACGTTGGTGGGGCTACCTCTTGCAAGCCCAGGTTTGGACGCTGGTAGGGTTCCCAGCTCTGTGGGCTGGATCTTTCCATCTGCTGCCCATAGCTCCTTGTGAGCCCAGGTCCGAACATTGGCGCGACTACCCCAGCTCCGTAGGCCGGATCTTTCTGGGGCTTGAGATCTACCCCTATCAGAACCTATTTATAGTTGCTGATTACCGTGCAATTCAATCATTCCATTAATTGTCCCGTCGAGCAAGAACCATGATTCGATTAAGTTCATAAACTCGATACTATGCATAGATCTAATTGGTGTAATGAGAGATGACACATGGAAAACCTTTTATCCATTGTTCATACCTTGGCCAAGGATTTTCTCATTAAACAACCAAGCTTAGATCGCATAGGACATCGCCTCACGCCGGAGGTTAATGGATCTTATCTTGACCACTACTTGTCAATCACTATACCAGACGAATGAAACTGCGAGATGACGTATCTCATCTTGTTTGTCAAGACAGGCATTATCCAAACGATTGAATCAAACCCCAATACATATGACAATCTTAATGTCTCAAGTCTAAGAATTACATGCACAATCGCAACGGATAATAAATTATTAATCCAAAGTCATATAATTTATTATTCACGTCACATGCAGTGAACTATTCAACTAATAGTCACCCACATGTTTGTTAGTTGCATCCCTATACTGTTATGGCACGTGGCTCACCATCCTTTATCATTAATATCCCTATGTTAATCAAAGGTAACAACAAATGTGATAGCCCGTAATAGATTATTGAAGTCCTGATCAAATAATCTAAGGACTATGAACACTTTAAGTATTTATCATGTTAAGGAAATATGCCAACATATTCTAAACGCTTTTAGAATATATTCCTTTAATTAAAATACTAGGAACTCATTCATACACGTAAAGAATGAGAATATGAATGTCCTAATTATGTCAATATGTAAACGAACATATAAACACTAATGCCATAAGTAAATGTCAAAATACCCCAATATATGTCATCCAAATATGTAGCATTATGGCATATCTCTAACAGTAAGAACTAAGAGGAGATATGTTGAAGTTCTTGAAGATTAGGAACTTGATTATAGACCTCACAGGTTCAAGCACAAAGATTTGTATATTGCAACTAATGGCTTCAAGGACAAAGTGTTATTGGGCATTGGGGGATTTGGTAGGGTCTATAGAGGCGTATTACCAACCTCTAAAATTGAAATTGCTTTTAAACGAGTCTCTCACGAGTCAAGACAAGGGATAAGAGAATTTGTTGCAGATGTAAGCATTAAGAGATTGCGGCATCGCAATTTAGTACCTCTTTTGGGTTATTGCCGGAGAAAAGGCGAATTGCTTTTGGTTTATAAATGTATGCCTAATGGAAGCCTGGATAAGTTTCTGTATGACCAACCAATATTCATTCTTAATTGGAACCAGCGATTCCAAATCATCAAAGGGTGGCATCAGGACTACTTTATCTACACGAAGAATAGGAGCAAGTAGTGGTACACAGGAATATAAAAGCAAGTAATGTCTTGTTAGATGGTGAATTCAATGGAAGACTATGAGGTGATTTTGGGCTTGCGAGGTTATATGATCATGGAAGGGGTCCTCACACTACTCGTGTGGCTGGAACACTTGGATACCTTGCCCTTGAGCATACTTGAACTGGGAAGGCCATAACAAGCGGTGATGTATATTCTTTTGGGGCCTTTATGCTCGAGGTTGCTTGTGGAAGGCGTCCGATAGAGCCATGAGCAACAAGTGAGAATATGATTCTGGTTGATGTGATGTATTCCTAGTGGAGTAGTGTTGAAATCCTTAAGGCAGTTGATCTAAAATTGGGTGATGATTATGTTCCAGAGGAGGTGGAGTTGGTGCTGAAGTTAGGTTTATTTTGCTCCCATTCAGAGCCTATGGCGCGACCAAGTATTCGACAAGTTGTGCTATATCTGGAGGGTGTTGTGGCTTTGCTAGATTTATCATTGCTTAGCATTTCTGCCAATAGCGTGACATTCACTAATAGTGAAGGTTTAGTTGATTGTGTTATGTCATATTCATCTTTAATGGAGAAGGCTTTTTCACATACTTCCTCAATTGTAAAATCATTTCTCTCTAGAGGTCGTTAAAAATGTTATATTATTATAGTATGGTGTTGATGTACTTACTAATCAAGAACATACTATTTTTCATCTGCTATGATCCAGAATAGTGTGCACTAAAGTAGTTTACTCAAACGACAATTTGGGTTTCTGAAGATTTAGCTATATTTTGACACAAAATAGTTATCAAGAAGCTTTGCCAAATGAGAGTTATAGGATCAGTGCATTTGAGCTCTGATCAAAATCTGCTGTATAATTTCCATCACTTTTTCAAGCTAGTTAATAGATGTGGTTCTATACCTTTTTGTTTTGAGTAAGCAAATTTTATTGATGAAAAATTAAATACTTACAAACTCTGAATGACGGTTTGTTCCACACATACATCATATAAGGGGGCAACGAACAAACAAATATTTTTTTGATTTACAATCACAACAGTATTTTAATTTCGAAAAAATGAACCCACTTGCCTCTTTTAGACAAATATCAATCAAGTTCTAAGATTTTAGACATTTTTCTGTCAATATGGGACGGATCCAGGATTAATGTTTAGTAGGGATTAAATCACACAATTTGATAATTATATATAGAATTGTTTTTCCAGTGGGCACTAAATTGATTTTTCAAATTAAAAATACCTTAAAAACATATTTTAGGGAGGAAAAAAAAAAGTGGGTTGAGTGGGGCTGCAACCCCCACTAGTATAAACATGCATCAGCCATCACTCAACCTTTAGAAACCTATATTCACACAACAAACATCTCTGTAAATCTCTACTTCTATCATGAATACACAAGTCCATATACAATTCCTTTTAGTTTCTGGCTCTTTAATCAATTTGATAATTAAACAAATCAACTAAGTAAATTTACAGGAAAATAAATTAGTTGCAACAAAAGTAAGAACACATAAGTTTTAACGTGGTTCAACCAACTTGGTCTACGCCCACGCGGCCACTCCCTGGCCAATAAACCAATCTACTAACTTTCAAGAGATTACAGACACCAATGGAGACTTATGCAATTGAAGACTTCCTCTTAACCCTTGCCACCTAGGTGTAAGACTCCCTTAGTAGATTCTCTAGTTTGGTAAGCTCCCCTCGACTTACAAAATTTCTCTCCCAAGAGCACACCTTCTTCTCCCGAAGAATGTATACTAAACCATAAATTAATTAGTCTTAAAACTCTAGATGGATTGGTCAATACATATGACAAAAACAGACAGTGTTGCAATACTAATTAGAATATTTAGTACATTCTGTTACACAATATGTTGTAATACGACCTGACACAAACAGCCTACAGCTAACTCACGATTTAGCTCCTTATTTTCTGCTCACTGATGGCTGTACGTTCAACAGAGAATTGAGGTGCCTATTTATGGAGCTTGGTGTAGATGTCGAGTATAGGTAGGAGTGTCTTCAAAGTTATCTCTTTTGCACAAGAGTTCTTGATCGCTTGAACTTCATCACCTTATCATTTTATCCCCAAAGATGTAGAACTCTTCAATACATAAACTCTATTTGCACTTGGACTCTTCTTGGCTTGAATACTTCTTACACTAGAACTCCTCTTAACTTGAATTACACTTGCACTAGAATACTTCAATCATCTTACTAGCAATAACAAAATTCAACACAAAATATCTACACAATAATATCCATAATTTTTGCTAAAACATAGCCAATAAAAATCAGATCCTAACAATATCCCCTTTTGGCTTTGTTTTGGAAAAAATTCACAAGTAATGGTTAGCATAACAGTCAGCCAAGACAATCATCAAAATAGACAGTGTAACACAAAATTTAGCAAAGCATAAATCAAACCATTTAGCAAAGCATAAATCAAACCATTGTCTTGTGAGATCCATCTCCCCCTTTGACAAAAAAAACCAAAGCAGTAGCATATAATATCGAGCAAAAAAAAAACATAATAGAGTATCAGAGCAAAACCAAAACCAGTAAAGTATCAGAGCAATAATCATAAAACAAATGAACATTTAAACAACGGATTTGGAGACGAAATCAAGTAGGGTCTGTTGTCCTTCCATCAACTTCTTAAGATCAGCCATGATCTTCCGTTGACTAACTTTAACAATGGTTTGATCGTTGCACAGCTCATAGACTTCACTCTGATGTTTCTGCACTTGTTGCAACATCAACATGCCATTCAGCTCGAGGCTCCCCTTGAATATCTACTTTATGCTAACCCTGTAAAAACCTGGGAGAAAACTCCTGAACGAGTAGATATCATGCTTGCTTTCAAGAAACCTGTAAAACAATGCCCTAGCACTTTCTCAAGAAGATGAAGTGGTGAGTAAAGAATAGATGAAAGACAAATCCGTATGAGACAAGAGGAACCTTAGATAAGCAAACTTTATAGAAGAAAGAGTTTTTCAATGATTAAAGTCATAGATTAACATGCAACAATGCCACAAGTTTATTGGAATTCAAACTCTCTTGAATAGTCACAACTTTTTAGCTTCAACACATATCTGCCATGTCAACCAACAAATTTGACGTCAAAGAAAAACTTATTTTTTTTCTCTTACAGCACAAGTTTAGTTGAAAAAGATTGTTTCAGTCCATGTTGCAACATTACTTCACCAATCAGCCACTTAAGCACTCAAACCTATGAATTATTTCTCAAACATAAAACAATGAATGTCACATAAAATCCACATTGATTGTGATATCATCAACAAAAAATTAGATTTATTCAATACTTAAATCACACAAGAATTTATAACTTGAACCATGTGTGTGTGTGTGATAGCTATAAAAAGATATTTCTTGAAATTTTTTAGAATCAGGATTTCCAAGATTTAGAATTTAAAACAACCTGTTCAAACAACCTGATCGTCTAATCACATTACAAACAATTTTTTGTCTTTCAAATGAATATTTGACTTGGTAGCTTTCATTCTAGAACCTTTAATCTGGTCTAGGTAGCTTTTTCCAGTCTCCACTTTCTCTTTTTTTTTACCTTTTTTTCTCAAGAGTGAATAGAGTACAGGAATGGATAAAGAGATTTCTCTTTCTATCCAGAGTCATTAGGAAGTTCAAACTCCTGCAGTTACAAACCATTAAAATCAGTTTCTCAATTAGATCAAAATATAGTATGCACAAGAAGTATGGTTCAAATAATAAATCTCAAGTTGATTTAATTATTAAACTTTCACATCTCTTGAGACTTATCACTTTCGTGTTTCAATGCATATACCAACATTAATTGGTATAAATACCAATAGCTTTTCTCAAAACTTCAAATCTCATAGAGTCAAGTGCTTTAGTAAAAATGTCTGGTAACTGATGCTTTGTTGCAACATATTCTAGAACAATCTTTTTGTTTCAACTATACCATTTTGTTGTGGTGTTTTTTGGTGCTGAAAAACTCATGTGTTATTCCTCGTTCAATGCAAAATTCAGACAATGCAAAGTTATCAAATTCCTTACCATGATCATTTTTTTTTCTAACCTTTCCTATGTTGCAACTTTTCTCTATTTTTTACCTTAAGCACAAATTTTTGGATGCATCAAATGTGTCAGATTTTCTTACCCAGATCTGTTTCAAGTTTTGTTGCGACAAATCAACCCTTACTTTTGGTGATTTCCTAGGCTTATCATAAAAGAAGGGATTGACAAACATACCTCTTTTCAGATTGTCAATATACCTATAGCATCGTGGTCTGATGTGTCCAAGAACACCGTAGTAATGACAGATTGGGACAGACCTCATTCGCTTTCCTTCTGAATTTTTAGCCTTTGCCGCAGGCAATGTTGCAACATACGGTTCTAGCTTCGGTTCCTTAGTTTCTTTGATAAAGACAATTTTACCAATTGATGTACCTCCTTGGTAACCAAGTCCAGTATGATCTCCATTTGGCTTTTGAATTGACAGCATATGATCAAGCTTTAAAGTTCCTGAATTCAGCATCTTCACATTCCGCTGAGTCTGTTTCAACACCTGTTGCAACTCGTCAATTTTCAATTGACTCTTGGCTGCTTGGATCTGATGATTTCTCACAGATTTTGATAACTTAGCTTTTTGTTCCTCCAATTCATTGATCTTTTCCTCGAGTTCTTGATTCTTCTTGCATACAATCAGCCATTTTTCGTACATCTCTTTGTATGCTTTCATGATTCCTTCTTCATCCAGATCATCGTCATTCTTTATTTCTGAATTGGTGCTGCTGTCATCTGATAACACATGTTATGTCGTGACCGTTGTTGCAACAGATGATGCGACATTAGTTGAAACAGTCTTTCTGCCATTCTGTCATGTTGTAACAGCGAATGCAACATAGTTGCTGGTGTATCCTTCATCACCTTCAGAAACATCATCTGAATCTTTATCACTCTAAGTGGTGTTCATATCCTTGTTCTTTATCTTCAAGGTATTTGCACATTCAGCCTGTATATGACCAAAGCCTTCGCACTCCCTGCATTGAATACCTTTATTTTTCTTCTTCTTCTCGAACGTTCTTCCATTCTGCCTTATGAAAGTCTCTGGATTTGTTGCAACAGACTGCTTCCTAAACGTGACTGGCCTTGATCCACTTCTCTGCTTCTTCTACTTCTTTAACACTTTGTTAAAATTCTTCGTGAGCAATACTAAAGATTCAGTGATTTCTGCATCTTTATCATGGTAAGAGCTTTGATCATCTTGTCTTTGAACTTCACATTGGAATACAATATTTTTCTCCTTTATTTTCTATTTAAATTTCATTTCAAACGTCTAAAGTGAACTCATTAATTCATCCAACTTCATGTCATCAACAACTTTTGCTTCTTCAATGGCAGCAACTTAAAATCAAATCTATCAGGAAGTGACAGCAAGACTTTCCTCACAAGCTTTGAATCTGAGTATTTTTCTCCTAATGCAAATGCCTCATTTGCAATGTCACACAACTTGCCATTGAAATCAGCAATAGTCTCATCCTCTTGCATCTTCAATTCCTCAAATCTTGTTGCAAAAATTTGAAGCTTGGACACTTTGACGGCTGTTGTTCCTTCATATGCAGTCTGTAAAATAGTGCAAACATCTTTAGCAGTTTCGCAAGTTGAAATCAGTTTAAATTGATTTAGATCTACGGCATTGAAAATCGCATTTAAAGCCTTAGAATTATTGTTAGCCAAACGATCTTCATTTGCGGTCCACTGATCTTCAGGTTTCGGCACATCAATTCCTTTATCATTCTTCATTGTAGGATGCGCCCATCCTACGACAACTGCCCTCCAAGCTTTTTCGTCAATGGATTTGATAAATGTTCTCATTCGAGCCTTCCAATATGAGTAGTTTGATCCATCCAGTAGTGGTGGTTTGGTAATTGAACTTCTTGTTAGAGATATGCCCTAATGTTACATATTTGGATAACATATATTGGGGTATTTTGACATTTACTTATGACATTAGTATTTATATGTTCGTTTACATATTGACATAATTAGGACATTCATATTCTCCTTCTTTATGTGTATGAATGAGTCCCTAGTATTTTCATTAGAGGAATGTATTCTAAAAGCGTTTAGAATATGTTGGCATATTTTCTTAATATGATAAATACTTAAAGTGTTCATAGTCCTTAGATTATTTGATCGGGACATTAATAATCTATTACGAACTATCACATGTGTTGTTACATTTGATTAACATATGGATGTTAATGATAAAGGATAGTGAGCCACGTGCCATAACAGTATAGGGATGCGATTAACAAATATATGGGTGACTATTAGTTGAATAGATCACTAAATGTGATGTGAATAACAAATTACATGACTTTAGATTAATAATTTGTTATTCGTTGTGATTGTGCATGTAATCCTTAGACTTGAGACATTACGGTTGTCATATGTATTGGGGTTTGATTCTAGCGTTTGGACAATGATTGTTTTGAAAAACGAGATGAGATGCATCCTCTCGCTGTTTCATTTGTTCGGTATAGGGATTGACAGGTAGTGGTCAAGATAGGATCCATTAACCTCCGACGTGAGGCGATGTACTATGCGATCTAAGCTTGGTTGTTTAATGAGGAAATTCTTGGCCGAGGTATGAATGATGGAGAAAGAGTTTTCCATGTGTCATCTCTCATTACACCAATTAGATCTATGCATAGTATCGAGTTTATGAACTTAATCGAATCATAGTTCTTGCTCGACGGGACAATTAATGGAATGATCGGATTGTACGATAATTGGCGACCATAAATAGATTCACTTGAATAAGATTTCATTGCTTTATAAATAGTCTTGATACGTTGGAAGCTAGAATGTCACTCAAGAACTCTGAAAGTGTTTTGAGAATGACGGGAGATATTCTCTAAACAAATCAAATAGTTTGATTAACATTGAAAGTGTTCAACGTTTCTTTAATGCTATATAGCGGTGAATTTAGAAAGTCACACACAATAGAGCAGAGTGAATGTAATAATCTCTTAAATTGTTAAAGTGTTAACAATTGCGTTTAGTTTCTTTTGAATTATTTAAGTGTTAATAATTGCATTTAGTTTCTCTTAAATTGTTAAAGTGTTAACAATTATATTTTGTTTCTCTTATATTGTTAAGGAGTTAACAATTGTGTAATTGTTAAGGAGTTAACAATTGTGTAATTGACCTTTTAAAAGTTATTTGGGTCAATATGCAATTATTATTAAGTGTTAGGGCTAATGTAGAAATATGAAAAGGTTATTTTCATAATTTCAACTAATGGTGATTAGGTTGAATATTTAAATGTCTTAGTAGAAGAATATTACACAATATACATATGATATATGTATGTATATTATTACATTAGTGAAAGAATACTACACAATATACATATGATTTATAAATGTTACACAATATACATATGATGTATATATGTATATTATTACATTAGTGAAAGAATACTACACAATATACATATGATGTATATATGTATATTATTAAATTAGTGAAAAAATACTGCACAATATACATATGATGTATATATGTATATTATTACATTAGTGAAAGAATACTACACAATATACATATGATGTATATATGTATATTATTACATTAGTGAAAGAATACTACACAATATACATATGATGTATATATGTATATTATTAAATTAGTGAAAAAATACTACACAATATACATATGATGTATATTTTATCTTTCAACAAAAGCTAGACAATACAACCATAATTTAAGAAATGTTGTATTCTATTTTCTTTCAAAAGGGAGACAAGACTATCTTGAAACATGACTTGTTTTCTTTTCATGAGAAAACAAGTTGTCAACATTTTCTCTCTCCAAGCTCCTACACGGATGAAACACAAAAGAGAGAGAAGATAAGTAATCTTCTTCTTCAACTCTTCAAAAAGAGAAAAACACCATGGCTGAAAAATGAAGGTGAACTAGATGAATTTGTCTTCTCTTCTTCTTCATGAAAACGCAGCCAAGAACAAGGAAGAAGAAGGAAATTGTTTTGCTATCTTATTCACAAACAAGCTTATAAATCTTCCATGGTAGATCTAGCACAAAATAGCCATGAAGATGGAGAAGCCATTCTTTGCTCGTGTGGACCGACTAGAGCTCTTGTGGTTTCAAGAGGAGGTGTCTTCCATCAAGTGTGCGAAAATTCAGATCTATGGCTTCCATGAGTTGTCTACAAGAGGTATACTCTTCTACTATTTCTTGTCAATATATATACTTGCTATATATATGTTTTGCATATGTTAATCACATGATATCAAGATTAGAGTTTTATATGAACGTTATGCTTTGAAATTCCAGAAAGTTTTGAACTTCATGTTATGCTTCGACTCGATTCTTAGCTAGATGATGTTCATAACTCTAAATATAAATGATCCTTCAAGTGGTATCAGAGCAAGGATTTGATGTTCATGTGATTACATATGTGTTTGCTTAAAGTTTCTAAAGTCTTGAGCACAAAAGAACAAGGAAAGAGTTTTAAAATTTCTGAAAAGATTTCTATCCACTGTTTTTGTGTGACTGTTTTGGCATAGTAAATGTTGTTAGATTTGGCTGATTTTTGGATATGTTATGCTATAGAGATAGTATAATATTTCATCCTCTAATATGCATCTCCTAATTTCGTGGCTAAGGGTTTCAAAAAAATCAAAATCAGTAAGTTCACTGATTCTCGCGTAAAGCTGGACAGTTTGTGCAGTTGTGTTCTAAGAGGCATAACTCAGTCAATTAACTCCTAATTGAGTTCTATTTGATTCTAAAACTATCTACACTCGAAGAGCTACGTCTCTGTAAAATTTAAGAATTTTTGGCGAACTGTAGATAGGCTAAATGAGTCAAAACAGTTGGTACATGTGCAGCAGATTTATGATGGGTCATAAATTGAAAGCAATGACTAATTGGTTTGATTTTAGTTAAGTCCAATGGGCTTAAAAATCAGTGGGCTTTAGTCTAATAAGATTAGATGAGATTGTTTTTCTTAGTGAAGATTATAATGAGCCTTGGAACTCAAATTGGGCTATAAAATTAACAAAAGGATTTGCATTGGACCTTATTGAACAAGTATGGACTTAAAATTGGCCTTATCTAGTTCTTTTGTGTTGTTTAACATGAGATGCTAAAATCTCAAGATATGAAACTTATTGCAAACATGCCTTTTATTTATTTAATGTATTGGATACATTAGTTTGTGTTAGCTTGCTTGTTTAGCTTTATTATTTATGTATATGATGCATATCCTATGCTTTATAAGTTTTATCTTACATTGTGATGTTGGATGATAAATGGTGAATTTGATCATATACTTGGTTAATGAATGGTTAATTAGTTGTAATTTTATTAGATGGCGTTGTAACTAATTATATCATTCATTAGTATGTAATTGAGACATAAGTCTCATTTTATTTTCTTGCAATTGAGAGAAATTTGTAATGAGACATAATGTATGTAATTTCTACAAGAAGTTTGCAAGAATACCATTGGAGACTTTCAAGGAGTTGGAGGTGCTTTGGATATTTGAAGAATTCAAGAAGACAAGACTAAAAAAGACATGTTGATGTGTTTGTTTATGTTTTATTTTTGTCTTGATTTAATTCATAGTTCAAGTCCATGATCCACCATAATGTATGATTTTGCATGTATGTTTATTTATTTGTTTATATGTGATGTATGCTTGTAAATTAACTAATGTGCAAAGTGAGACCTAATTAAATTCAAAATCTTCCTATGTGCAAACATATTAGATTGTAAAGCGGTAAAAGTGTTTATCGTTGCCCTCCACTATCCTAGATTATATTTGCTCGACTGGGTATGTCTTGGCTAACCCAAAGGTAGGAAGACATATTCCATGAAAATATTATGTTTACCTAGCAAGCATAGTGATGTTGTGTTATTTCAATATCAGGAGACCAATAACGCACTAAAGCTGAGGTTCGGGATTCAAATTGTTGCAACGCTGTGACGGTGGGTGTAATCTAACTAGATCACGTTTCCAATAATGCACCAAAGTTGAGGTTACGGTGATTTAAGGGCAAAATGGTCATATCCTATATAGTGATATAGATAGTAATCGTTGCTAACTTTTTGTATGTATGTTTCAATAATGCACCAAAATTGAGGGGTATTCATATTAAAGAGAACTATGGTCACCTACTAATGAATCTTTAATTAGATTCACGATCTCATTTAGGAAGTGTGAGAATCGATAAAATATTTTAACAAGTTTATGTCAACTAGCGATCTTATTTTCTGCATACGTTTATGGCTACAACTATGAACTCGTCATTTTTAATTAACTAGATTTTATATCGCGCAACCGGACCAAACTCTTTGATTAATGTTATCATCTAAGAATGGTTCTTAGAAACTTAATAAAATCTTAGAATTATATGCTCCGTTATTTTTCATCTTGATAATGTATCAAAACGAAAAGTTGTAGTACTTATAGATGATAAGTAAAACAAATTAAATATGCTAAGGATTTATATTCTTTCATAGTTTGCATAAGGGTATGCAAGATGTAAAGAATATAATTCTAAACTAGCAAATGATTTTGTGGTAAGCATATTTAATGCATGATATTAGATGTAAATGAAATTTATTCTTATATTTGTATTTCCTCTTTGGTTAATGGTAATGCAAAGAAGAAAGGCAAAAAGAGATGATTTCTATTAGCCAGTGGGAGCATATCTAAGAAGAAATTTAAGGATTGTATAGGCATGTGTAAATGATGTTTTCATAGCCTTAAAATCGGGCATTAAAAAGGTTTTAATCTAAAGTATCTTTATAGCTTGAATGTCAAGGTTGTAAAGCTACTATGAATTATAAATCTTCTTTGATTGTGATTGGTACTACTTTATGGATTTTAGTGAAACATTAGTGAATGTGTTCGAGGATAGAATCTTAATCTCAGTAGTGCGCTTTCGGAAGCGTGAAATATTTTCAGTGTTAGCAAATGAAACAAAGGTTGTTGCGTTAGCTAAAGACAATTTGTTTGGATGCCTTCTGGATATATTTTATATTTTAAGGATTATACCTAAATGATATTAGGAATAAAATGCATATTCCTAAAGCTTGTAAAAGTACATTATGGTGTAGTCTTTATTATCTTGATATGGACGAAAGAATGTATTGCAAGCATATTGTCAACTGTTATAACCATCCGCCAAATTTTAAGATTACTCAAATAATCCAAATTAATTATAATTTTTACATGATTAGGTTTATCTAAATAATAAGATGATGATTAGGTTTGTTTGTTCAACTTATACATCTTATTTATTGGAATAGTAACCAAGTCATCCTTTGTTTGATAAATGATTAAAACTACTAGGCTATTTGGATTAGTACATATAGATGTATTTAGAGTTATTTGTAAATAGGCTCGTGTAGTAAAATATATTAGTGCCTTATGATTAGATCGTGAAGGTAAAATACTTAAGTACTATTTTATTTGAGTATCTTAAAATTTTGATATAGTACCGAAATTAACAATGCCCGGTGTACCACAACTAAATAGGGTTTTCTTAGTGAAGAAACCGTGCTTTGTTAGACAAAGTACAGTTGTTGATTAGTTTGACTAATCATTATATTTATTTGTGGGTCATACTTTCCTCAATTTAATTTTATGTTGAATAGTAAATTCTTACTATTGCTAGAACTTTATATTTGATAAAAGTTGGACAACAACCAAGGATTAAATGTGTTAATTTTGGTTTGTCCTACTTTTATTAAAAAGTTTTTAAATGACTAGTGGGAGTTTTGGTTAAAAGTAATTTTATAGTATATCCTAGTTTTGTAGGATATAATTTCTATTTAATTATCAATGTTCAATGATCTATTATATTGTAATCTTTCTTGAAGAAAATGTTTTGTTCAAAAAGATGTTACTTTCTAATAAAATAGAAATTGAGGACGTATCCTTTAAAGCTATACAATCACCTAGACCAAAGTTATGAGTCTATTCAATAAGGTCCAAGATGTGTCATCACACAAGATCTTTGCAAATCTAGTAGTGTATCTCATTCTTTAAATGAATATAGGGATATCTTTTTGGAAGCACAAAAGTTGTTTGTGTATTTGAGATAATGATCAATTATTTGATCTTACAATTTACAAAGAAACGGTATATTTGATATCGATTCCAAGAAACTATATAATGTAAAGCATATTGATTAGACTCCATATACTTTAGCTTAATCTGGATATTGATCTCTGAGATAAAGGTTGAAGTTAATGAAAAAGGTAATGACCTTTTATGTTTATATTGGTTTCTGAAAGATATCATCAAAGCCAAAGGGTTGACTACAATGAAGTCTTTTTACCAATAATTGTACTTAAGTCTCTTTGTATTATGCTAGACATTATAGCACATTGTGTTACTATATTAATGATTTGGATCAATGGATATGAGTAATATGTGCGCACTTGATAAATCCACTTGTGGATTTTTAAGTAAATTTCTTGGAATTGTTTTGTCCAATTCAAATGAGATTAAAGAGTTAGATTTCATTTAAAATGTAGATGAACCTTGTGATTGCAAAAGAATAGTGGGAGCGCATCCACTTTTCTATGATTGCAATAATGATGACTTCAATATCATAGTTGATGATATGTGTGTTGTGATATTAATTATAGTCTAGTCATATTAAATGTTCTCCATTTAGAACTTGTTGTTTGTATCTTGTGAATTCGAAGCTATGATAATAGTACGAAAAGATTACTCGGCATATTCCTTAAATTGTACAAAGAGTATTTTTGAAGGTGTTCAAGAAACTCTAGTTGCGTAGCAAATTTGTATTCAAGTTATAGTAACTTCATATTTGCTATACTATGTACAAGACTTGATATTGCGCAAACTGTAAAGTGTTACAAGTAAATATCAATCCAATCTAGGTTTGGGAATGGTTGATAGAATTGAAGTATATTCTTAAGTACTTGGGAAACACTAAAGATATATTTTAGTTTATAGATGAGGTAAATTCCGTAGTGACGGATTTACTAGTTCAGATTCTTAATCTGAATCTTATAATAAAATGTCTATGTTAGGGTTCATGTTTATTTGTAATGGGAGCTCAGTAAGTTAGAAAGGTTCTGAACAAACTATAGATTCCATTACATAACCCATGTCTTTTATGATATTTAATATTACGAAAGAAGTTGTTTGGATCGAGGAAATCATACGAGTTGGTTATGGTTCCTACCATTAAGTTGTGATGCTTTTGCGCTATGACTATACGGAGCAACTGCACAAGCTTGTGGAACCTAGGTCTCACTGTATGTCCAAACATTTGGAAAGATGTTTCCATCTTCATGTGTTGTATCTATAGCCAATAATCATATTGAGATATGTCTTTGCAGAAAACGGCCACATCTCTTGATGTAGCTGACCTACTTACCGTAGCTATAAATCAGTCACAGCTAGGTCCTCGTTTTGAGAAGATGAGTACACGATATCATTGTTTGTTGTACTAATACTATGTTTCATTGCATTAATGCAAGTGGGAGATTGTTAGAGATATGCCCTAAAGCTATATATTTGGATAACATATATTGGGGTATTTTGACATTTACTTATGGCATTAGTGTTTATATGTTCGTTTACATATTGACATAATTAAGACATTCATATTCTCCTTCTTTATGTGTATGAATGAGTCCCTAGTATTTTCATTAGAGGAATGTATTCTAAAAGCGTTTAGAATATGTTGGCGTATTTCCTTAATATGATAAATACTTAAAGTGTTCATAGTCCTTAGATTATTTGATCGGGACTTTAATAATCTATTACGGACTATCACATGTGTTGTTACCTTTGATTAACATATGGATGTTAATGATAAATGATGGTAAGCCACGTGCCATAATAGTATAGGGATGCGATTAACAAATATGTGGGTGACTATTAGTTGAATAGATCACTGAATGTGATGTGAATAACAAATTACATGACTTTAGATTAATAATTTGTTATTCGTTGTGATTGTGCATGTAATCCTTAGACTTGAGATATTACGGTTGTCATATGTATTGGGATTTGATTCTAGCGTTTGGACAATGATTGTTTTGACAAATGAGATGAGATGTATCCTCTTGCAGTTTCATTTGTTCGGTATAGGAATTGATAGGTAATGGTCAAGATAGGATCCATTAACCTCCGACGTGAGGCGATGTCCTATGCGATCTAAGCTTGGTTGTTGAATGAGAAAATCCTTGGCCGAGGTGTGAATGATGGAGAAAGAGTTTTCCATGTGTCATCTCTCATTACACCAATTAGATCTATGCATAGTATCGAGTTTATGAACTTAATCGAATCATGGTTCTTGCTCGACGGGACAATTAATGGAAGGATTGGATTGTATGATAATCGGCGACCATAAATAGATTCACTTGAATAAGACTTCATTGCTTTATAAATTGTATTGATACGTTGGTAGCTAGAACGTCACTCAAGAACTCTGAAAGTGTTTTGAGAATGACGGGAGATATTCTCTAAACAAATCAAATAGTTTGATTAACATTGAAAGTGTTCAACGTTTCTGCAATGTTATATAGCGGTGAATTTAGAAAGTCACACACAATAGAGCAGATTGAATGTTTTTCCTATTGAGCTTGATTTAGTTTCTCTTAAATTGTTAAAGTATTAACAATTGCGTTTAGCTTCTCTTGAATTATTAAAGTGTTAATAATTGCGTTTAGTTTCTCTTAAATTGTTAAAGTGTTAACAATTATATTTTGTTTCTCTTATATTGTTAAGGAGTTAACAATTGTGTAATTGTTAAGGAGTTAACAATGGTGTAATTGATATTTTAAAAGTTATTGGGGTCAATATGCAATTATTATTAAGTATTGGGGCTAATGTAGAAATATGAAAAGGTTATTTTCATAATTTCAACTAATGGTGATTAGGTTGAATATTTAAATGTCTTAATAGAAGAATACTATACAATATACATATGATGTATGTATGTATATTATTATATTAGTGAAAGAATACTACACAATATACATATGATGTATATTTGTTACACAATATACATATGATGTATATTTGTTACACAATATACATATGATGTATATTTGTTACACAATATAAATATGATGTATATATATATATTATTACATTAGTGAACGAATGCTACACAATATACATATGATGTATATATGTATATAATTACATTAGTAGAAAAATACTACACAATATACATATGCTGTATATTTTATCTTTCAACAAAAGCTAGACAATACAACCATAATTTAAGAAATGTTGTCTTCTCTTTTCTTTCAAAAGGGAGACAAGAAGACTACCTTGAAACATGGCTTGTCTTCTTTTCATGAGAAAAAAGGTTGTCAACCTTTTCTCTCTCCAAGCTCCTACACGGATGAAACACAAAAGAGAGAGAAGATGAGTAGTCTTCTTCTTCAACTCTTCAGAAAGAGAAAAACACCATGGCTGAAAAATGAAGGTGAACTAGATGAATTTGTCTTTTCTTCTTCTTCATGAAAACACAGCCAAGAACAAGGAAGAAGAAGGAAATGATTTTGCTATCTTCTTCACAAACAAGTTCATAAATCTTCCATGGTAGATCTAGCACAAAATAGCCATGAAGATGGAGAAGCCATTCTTTGCTCGTGTGGATCTACTAGAGCTCTTGTGGTTTCAAGAGGAGGTGTCTTCCATCAAGTGTGTGAAAATTCAGATCTATGGCTTCCATGAGTTGTCTACAAGAGGTATACTCTTCTACTATCTCTTGTCAATATATATACTTGCTATATATATGTTTTGCATATGTTAATCACATGATATTAAGATTAGAGTTTTATATGAACATTATGCTTTAAAATTCCAGAAAGTTTTGAACTTCATGTTATGCTTCGGCTCGATTCTTAGCTAGATGATGTTCATAGCTCTAAATATAAATGATCCTTCACTTCTATCACGAAATGTGTCCATATCTGCAGAACAACTAGAAAAACTTTCCCAAATATCTAACTGAGTTAGTTTAGTAACCTGCTCTTGATGCCAATTGTTAGTTTCTGGCTCTTTAATCAATTTGATAATTAAACAAATCAACTAAGTAATTTGCAGGAAAGTAAATTTGTTGCAACAAAAGTAAGAACACATAAATTTTAACGTCGTTCAACCAACTTGGTCTACGTCCACGCAGCCACTCCCTAGCCAACAAACCAATCCACTAAGTTTCAAGAGATTACAGACACCAATGGAAACTTACGCAATTGAAGACTCCCTTTTAACCCTTGCCGCCTAGGTGTAAGACTCACTTAGTAGATTATCTAGTTTGGCGAGCTCCCCTCGACTTACAAAAGTTCTCTCCCGAGAACACACTTTCTTCTCCCGAAGAATGTATACTAAAACATAAATTAAAGAGTCTTGAAATTCTAGATGGATTGGTCAATACATATGACAAAAACAGACTGTGTTGCAATACTAATTAGAATATTCAGTACACTCTGTTACACAATATGTTGCAATACGACCTGACATAGACAACCTGCAGCTAACTCACGATTTAGCTCCTTATTTTTTGCTCACTGCTGGCTGTACGTTCAACAGAGAATTGAGGCGCCTATTTATGGAGCTTGGTGTAGATGCCGAGTATAGGTAGGATTGTTTTCAAAGTTATCTCTTTTGCACAAGAGTTCTTGATCGCTTGAACTTCATCACCTTATCACCTTATCCCCAAAGATGTAGAACTCTTCAATACATAAACTCTATTTGCACTTGGACTCTTCTTGGCTTGAATAATTCTTGCACTAGAACTCCTCTTAACTCGAATTACACTTGCACTAGAATACTTCAATTATCTTACCTGCAATAACAAAATTCAACAAAAAATATTCACACAATAATATCCATAATTTTTGCTAAAACATAGCCAATAAAAATTAATCAAAATTAGATCCTAACAATTCCTATGCCTATATAGTCTTAAAAAAATTAGTAACACAAAATACTTACCCACATTTATGTGAATGGAGGCTACAAAGTAGATAGTGTTTTGTATATCAGTTTAGGTAGATATAAACTTATAAGACTAGGGTTAAATACTTATTAAGAAGCTTTAGATTTCATCTCTTAATCCAAATAGAACAAATTAGTTATGCTAGGCCCAAAATAAGAGGCGTTAGAATCGTCAATTAGATTGTTTTTGGTTGAGAATACTTTCTCAATACATTTATTGCAAATTTATATTGCAGCTTTAGTTTTAGAATGTTACAAATACCCCAGTCGTTAGTTGATCCGTTCAAATTAACGGTTGCATGCATCTCACACACTAATTTTGCAACTTTGGGTCGTTGATGTATGTGTGTGACCATGATGGCAAAGGGTCATGTGTAACATTTAAAAAAAAACATGTGGGTTGGTGAGACCATTCTAATAAAATGGAGGGGGTAACTAGCTTTTAAAACAGAGTTAATAAGCTTATTATGGTAAGCAGAATAGAGTATTGTGTATTTTAAATAAAAAGCACAGAGGTATTGTATATTTAAATGAAAAGTACAATGGGCTATTGAATATTTTAGGTGATTATATATTTAGTAAAACAAGGGGTATCTAGCTTGGGGTTTTGTGCATATTTAATAAAGGATATTGTTGTCATTTTGTTTTCTCCATTAAAGGGTTAAGGTTGGGGGTGAATATGCAATCTTTTGAAAAACACAAGTGATTTATGAGATAATTGTAGTACCATAAGAGAATGGAGTGCTAATTCAACATCATTTTAACCTTCTATATATGCAGTGAGGGAAAATAGCACAGTTAATCCCTATTGTTCTCCCCAAAAATTTTAATTTTGTCCTTGTTATTTAAAATTCTCAATTTTGTCCTTATTGTTTTCCTAAAAATTTTAATGTCGTCTCCATTATTTTTAAAAAGTTTCAATTTCGTCCCTCTAATATTTCTAAAGTTTCAAATTCGTAGTTATTTTTTTTCTAAAGTTTTAAATTCGTTCCTATTATTCAAAATTAGTCAATTTAGTTTTTATTATATTTCAGAAAATAATATGAGTAAACTAATTTTTTTGAGAAACAATAAGGACGAATTTGAATTTTTTTAGAAAATAATAAGAACTAAATTGACTAATTTTGAATAATAGAGACAAATTTAAACTTTAAGAAAATAATAGGAACAAAATTGAAATTTTTTAAATAATAAAGATGAAATTAAAACTTTAAAGAAACAATAGAGACTAAATGTGGCATTTTCCGAATGCAGTGAAGCCAAACAACAACAAAAAGCAAAACAAAATAAGAAACAGTGACCAGGAAATGATTCTCTCCAAAAATGCCTGCGGCTTTAGTGAGAAAAGAATATACACATTGAAGTTCATATGGGCAATATTGATGCTCGTGGGAACACTAAGAAACATAAGCTAACAATAGTGAACCTGAGTCCTCACTCATCAAAAAACATGAGGAAAACAAGGAATTTTTCTCATGAATCACGAGCCATTGACTATGGAAGTCTAAACACGGGTCCTCACTAGTGTCAATTTTCTCATTAGGGGACTTTTTCGCGTTGCGTTACAGGTGAGGGAATATGTCTCAGGACTTTAAAAAACTTCATTTTTTCCAGCTTGTAATACTGCTGTTGCATATTCTAATTGGCCTTGCAGCATCTGAAGACATTGGATTTACTTATCATGGATTTCGATCCACCAACCTTAGCCTCGATGGCATAGCCGAGATCACATCAAGTGGTCTGTTGCAGCTAACCAATGCCACCAGACAACAAAAGGGTCATGCCTTCTATGGAAGTTCTATCCATTTCAAGAACTCGCAGAATAGTTCTGCTTTCTCCTTTTCCACCTCCTTTGTTTTCGCCATAGTGTCTGAATATCCATCTTTGAGTACTAGTGGGATTGCCTTCGTGACAACGCCGAGAAGAGACTTTCCAGGAGCTCTTCCAGGCCACTACCTTGGCGTGTTCAACGAATCCAATAAAGGCAATTCTGCCAATCATGTTCTTGGAGTGGAACTTGATACAATGCACACCAGCCAGTTCCATGATATCAATGAGAATCACGTTGGCATTGATATAAATGGTTTGAAATCTGAATTATCAGAGCCAGCAGGTAGGGGTGTGCATGGGTCGGTTTGGGTAGTTTAAAACATATTTTTTGACCCGAATCAACACATTCGGTTTGGAAAATTTAAAACCATAACCAACTCATACACCTCTCAAAACCACCCAAACCAACCCAATATATTTGAAGAAACCAAACCACCCAAACCAAGCCAAATCATACATTCGGTTTAACTTATAATTACATTTGAATAAAGTAATTGTATTGTGAAAATTTAAAATATAGAAGAGTTACTCATGATATCTTTTGTTTTTTTCAATGAAAGGGGAGATAAATTGAAAAAATGTAGAGATAAGTAAAAAGTTCTATAGATATATATATATGTACGGGTCGGTTTGGGTTTATAGTTTTGATTGTAAAAACTATAAACCAAACCATGTAGTCGGTTTATATGAAAATTTAAACCATAACCAACCCAACTTTTGAAAAACCGCTAAAAATGGATTGGGTTGAGTTGGGTTAGGCGGTTTGAGCGGGTTGGCGATTTCGTTGCACACCTCTACCAGCAGGGTATTATGACAGCAACGGAATCTTTCGCAGCCATCCGCTACGAGTTTGGATAGAACATAACAGTGAGTCTAAGCAAATTAATATGACGTTGGCTCCACTGAATGTTGATAGACCAAGTACTCCTCTTTTATCGTTTTCATATGACATTTTGCCAATTCTGAATCAGAACATGTATATTGGATTCTCATCATCTACTAGTTCAGTGCTTACATCTCATTATGTCCTTGGATGGAGCTTCAAGATGAATGGCAAGGTCGAGGAGCTTGATCTTTCTCAACTACCTAAGCATCCTCGAGTTGGACCTAAAGAGAAATCTAAATTCTTGACAATTGTTCTGCCTGTAATGTTGATAGCTTCACTGTTTCTAGCGATTTCATGTGTGGTATATCATGTAAGAACTAAGAGGAGATATGCTGAAGTTCTTGAAGACTGGGAACTTGATTATAGACCTCATAGGTTCAAGTACAAAGATTTATATATTGCAACTAATGGATTCAGGGACAAAGAGTTATTGAGCGCTGGGGGATTCAATAGAGTCTATAGAGGCGTATTGCCTACCTCTAAAATTGAAATTGCTGTTAAACATGTCTCTCACGAATCAAGACAAGGGATAAGAGAATTTGTTGCAGAAATTGTAAGCATTGGGAGATTGTGCCATCGCAATTTTGTACCGCTTTTGGGTTATTGCTGGAGAAAAGGTGAATTGCTTTTGGTTTATGAATATATGCCTAATGGAAGCCTGGATAAGTTTCTGTATGACCAACCAAGATTCATTCTTAATTGGAACCAGCGATTCCAAATCATCAAAGGGGTGGCATCAGGACTACTTTATCTACACAAAGAATGGGAGCAAGTAGTGGTACACAGGAATATAAAAGCAAGTAATGCCTTGTTAGATGGCGAATTCAATGGAATACTAGGCGATTTTGGCCTTTCCATGTTATATTACCATGGAAGGGGTCCTCACACTACTCGCGTGTCTAGATCACTTGGATACCTTGCCCCTGAGCATACTCGACCCAGCAAGGCCACAACAAGCGGTGATGTATATTCTTTTGCGGCCTTTATGCTCGAGGTTGCTTGTGGAGGCGTCCGATAGAGCCACGAGCAACAATTGAGAATTTGATTCTGGTTGATGTGGTGTATTCCTGGTGGAGTAGTGGTGAAATCCACAAGGCAGTTGACCCAAATTTGGGTGATGATTATGTTCCAGAGGAGGTGGAGTTGGTGCTGAAGCTGGGTTTATTTTGCTCCCATTTAGAGCCTATGGCGCGGCCAAGTATGCGACAAGTTGTGCTGTATTTGAAGGGTGTTGTGTCTCTGCCAGATTTATCATTGCTTAGTATTTCTGCCAATGGCGTGACATTCGCTATTAGTGAAGGTTTACTTGATTGTGTCATATCATATTCATCTTCAATGGAGAAGGTTTTTTCACATACTTCATGTAATAATCCGAACCCAGCATGTAGCATATCATACTTAATTGCATATAAAGTTGTGCAAGTTTAAGTGTTAAATGTGTATATGAGTTTATTTTAGTTTTTGAATTTACTTGATAGCCTAATTTTTTCTTATTTCTTTCAAAGTTACACTAACGTATAACTAATTCAAATAAAATATTTTAACATTATTTTGTCATTTATATTATACGGGGTTGTTCCTAATACCTAATAGATTAAATTTTATATTTTTAAAACGAGTCCTGAGCCCGGGGTGAAAATTAAAGTATTTTATTTTACAAATTTCGTATTTTTTCTTCAGTATACACTTATTTTTGGGCATACGTTCATAATTTTTATTTGCATACTACTTTGGGAAGGCGGGTAAGAAAATTATTTTATGTATCATATGAATCGTAGAAAACTAGACTTTATATTTGGGTCTTGCTTGCATTTTGCTCAACTAAACCCAACTCAAACCCTTTAACCTAAGCCCATGACCCATGACCCATATACATATATTATATACTACATATACAGACAAAACATAACAAAAAAAAAAAAAAACAAGAGGGTCAATCGGCCAAAGAGAAAAAAAGAGAAACTAAAAAATAAATTTTCAATCTTGCAAAATTTGATCTTGTGCTTGCTTAGAAGAGTGTTCGAACCATCCAAGAGCATCATCAAAGTTTCTTCAAGTTGTTTATGTGAGGGATTCTTCATCTTCCTTGCATTTAAAGTTTCAACCTAGTCTCAAGATTTCTAGATTTGAATTATATGCTTTGTTTTTGGATATTATTGATTAAATTGTTATTCATTAAGTATGTAGAGCATTCTTTGTTTGTTATATTGCAATTTTATTGGTTGAGAATGGTGATTGGAGACTTGAGGAAGATGATGAATAGTGCCAAATAGTAAATTCTTTAAAATTTTGGGTTTTTTTTTATCTAAATTGTGTTTTAACGCTTTTAGTAGGTGCTATAAACGTCTAAGATGCTAAATATAAAGTTTAAATGCTTAGAATATAGTTATAATTCGAAATTGATGATTGAGAGCAAAAAGGGCCAATTAAGCGAAGTGTTGACCGGGTGCGTTTGGGTGTGACGAATAGTCTTAGATATGCTAGATGAGGGTTATGACGTTTATGGCGTTGAATTAGTGATCGAGTTTGGTAGTTCTAGTACAAATGAACTAAGGGGCTATTTGGGGTTCAATGGTAGACGTGGGTTAAAGTGACGTTTCACATGGTTTAGAGGTATCATAAACTGTCTAGAAGTGATTGGTGTAGTTGGATTAAGGATTCGATGGTTTAAGAGTTGATGTGCTACTTGTTTTTGAGCTTTGAAGTTAATGTCTATTGTTGTGAGAGTAACTAATTAATTTCGTAATTATTGTATTTTAACTTATTGTTATAAATGTTATTTATATGAAGAGTAGTAGTTTACATTATCGCTTGTTCAATTGTTATAATGTGTTATGCATGGAGTCAAAGAAAAGTGTCAAATCGTATTATTTAACTTTACTTTTAAAGTGAAGCCTGTTGGAGTATTCATTGCATAAGTCGTGTGCATCCGCATGAGGTAGTGGCCTACTTTGTCACTCCTCTCTTACATGGCATTTCATGCTTATTTATATTGCTATGTGATTATGTGCTACGTGCTTAAGTGTCATATTGTGTTCTTTATGTTTAAGCATTTATATGTGTGAGAACTAAGTGCTATGTGGGGTAAAGTGCCTTGGGCCACCTCTTGAGCCTGTAGAAGCTACCTCTAGTGTATCGTACATATCTTGCTATCTTACTCTTACTTCTATCATTATCATGGTTGTGCAACCATTTGGGCATGGTAATGTCAAGAAAGTTGGGCGGCATAGGGCTTGCTGGTATACCTCGGCTACCATGGTACCCAGTCCCTCTCTCGCTAGGGATACCGCCGTGGGAGAGTTAGGTCATAGGATTAACGAGGTGTTATATCCGGAATACCCCCGTTTGGTGTATAAGGATGGTGACTTATGGATTTCTTGTTATCGACGTCATTACTATTATCTATTTGAGTTCGTGGCTTGTAGTTCGTGTTTGTGGCTCGTGGTTCGTGTTTGTGGCTCGTGGTTCATGGTTCGTGCTCGTGATCAGCATTGTATCCTTTTATTATGTAACTCTTGCTTGGGCCCTAAGTCCTTGGAGAGTTACATATGATTGTATCCTTGCTTAGGTGTTATTAAATTGTGTTGTTAGTTGCTTGTATGGTTATTTTTCTATTGCTTGTATATAATTTGTTACTTAGTTATAGTTTCTGAAATGACTTTTAGCTTTCTGTTTATGTTAGCTTGAAGTGGCTGCTTCTTTGTAAAATTTGTGAATGTTAGGGTTATGTATTCTTTTGAGGCATACGTGCCTTGTATATATTAGTTGGTTGTAATGAATGTAACTAAGAAAGGCTCACCTAGTGATAGTGGTATGTAATATTTTAGCTAATGCTTTAGTTAGTCGTAACCTAACTATAATACTATAATCTATTTTGCTAAGAAGGTATTGAGACTGCTAAATGAATTAGAAATGAATAGGGTTAGGCTAAAGTTGGTTGAATGACTTAATATCTAAGTTAGTCAAACAAAGAATATTAGAGTGGTATGATAATTGAAATTATGACCTTAATATTTCAGTAACTAATGGAAATACATGTATGAATGTGTATCTTGTTGTGGTAGGAGGCTCGGATAGCTTATGAACTTGAGTAAAGATATCATATGAATGTTATATTGTTGTTGTGGTCCATTTCTTCTGAGTGCAGGTATGTGGTTTGGCCTACAAATAGAGGAAACTCTGTCTGTTTTTTCTCATTTTTTGTGACCTTGGGATATGGATCGGGACTTCGGTCTCGTGAGGGATCGGGATATTATAGATGGTATCAGAGCTTAGTCAGCTCGCAGTCGGGACAAGGTCCTCGGCCTGTTGGGTAGAGAACCTTGAGTGCCTGCATGTGAAATGTGTTTTGGATAGGCATGTCCTTGTATGTGAGACTTGTGTTTCTTGAATGAAAATGTGTTTCTATGTGATTTGCTTATGTGAAATATAAAGAATGTGTTAGATGTACAAATATGTAACTATGTGTACCACTATGTGGTATATTTGTTAATATATGTACCTTATATGCTTTTCACTGCAAGCATACATATATTACCCTTTAAACTGGTAAGTAATCTTTCCCCCTATAGAAAGATGGCTGGCAGCAGATCTTCCAGAGATATGAATCAACAAGAAGAGGGGACAATTAGTCAGACATCAACCGGAGAGCAAGCATTGATAAAGGTGGCAGATGCTTTGACTAAATTGGCACAAGTATTTGAGCAACAAGTTCAACGTGAGACTTTGATAATTCCACCTAGGGTTGAGAAGAGGAAAGCTGGAATTGAGGCGGGACCGAGTCAACGAAGTAAGAGCCCCGTCAGCTTTCCTAATCTATTTCCTGCCTCCGCCAATTTTTTTTTTCAAACTATTTCTCTATCTCTCTCAACTTACTTTTTCAAGTTTCTGACGAATGAAAATAAGAATCAACTATATCACTTTCAAGCTTCTCACGATTCTTCTCTTCAATATGGTGTAACTTTTTAGCATTCTTGAACACTTCTTGCAGTCTTGAATTGGCGTTTTCTTGCCTCCTTGAAGTTTGTTGCTCTCGTTGAAGATAGACAATCTTTTAAGTTAAGTTGATATTTGTTTTGTTGTTTCCGTCCTTTGCCCCCCATTGAAGATTTGCTAGAAGTCTTGGTAGCTTGTGTTGAATATTGATTACCGTGGGGACAGTCCATGACCTCCTGATTGTTTTTGAATGTTTTGGTTCTTGGTGATTGCCTTGATAAAATTTTAGTTGGAAGAACCAATTTTTTATCGCGCTTGTTGAAGCTTAGTTTGGCTTCTCTTTGTTTCATGGATGATGTTTATTTCTTGGTGCTTTATGGTTTGTTTCAAGATGGAAGATTTAGGTTTTTTTGTCAAATTGTAGCGGTTTGTAATATGACCGATGCGGGAACAGTAAACTGGCAAACTCGATCAAATATTACTTTTTTTAATTCCATTACCTAGTACCTAGTTCGTGTTCAATAGGTTGATTTTCTTAGGCTGGCTCATTTGTTTTTCTCTTTGTTGTATTTGGTCATATGACCCACCTTTGTACATTTTCATATTTTATGAAATACAACCTACTTATTGAGTCAAAAAAAAAAACAACTATATCGTCAACTATATTATAATGTTATTTTCCTTTGTTGTAGATCTTACATTTGACACGAACGCGAGCAAACGTATTCCTTAATTGACACAAAGTTTCTCATTTTCCTTTGTTTAGATCTCAAGTTGTAAATCTGAAGCATTTAACTAAACATTCCCAATGCAGAGAAGAACGTTGTATCATTAACATGACTCTTTTAGAAACTTCTACATATCTTGAACAAAAAAAGAAACCGATGTTGTCAAAGAAAAAGATCGATGATAGTAAATCATTTTAAGTGAGTAACAAGCTTCTGAACTAGCTGATATAAAAGGATCTGAATTGTCGCTTAATTATTATCATCAAGAATCCAAACATCCTTCACACTATATCATCAATAATCCAAACACAGTTGATCTAACACATTATAAAAATTCAAATATCATTGACATAAAACAAATTATTTGTGAACTTCATATTACAACTATTCCTTCAGTCTTTATCCGCTTTAGAAACAGTAGAGCCAATCCTTTCATTGAATGAAATCTGAGCTGAAATAGCTTGAATTCAAGTCGAAGGCCTAACAAAATCATAGAATTATAATGTTAAAAACATGAAGTTATATTCGAAATAACATTATTTCTTATTTATAAGCTAACCTGGCTAGTGACCATACTATTAGGTCTGTGACTTTGATCATATGACAGTCCCCATTCAAAGTAGCTAGATGTTGAACTCGAAGGCACAATCATAGGCATAGAAACATTTGTTCTCATCACATCCTTCTCTTTAGAAAACAAATTAGCACACAATCCAACATAGAAAACCAAAGTAGAGATAAGTGTAATGGAATACATGAGAAATATTAGTTGCAGGAGAAGGCAATGGAAGACATATTGGGATATTAAATGGTTGTTCTGAGACTATGAACGGTTGTTTTTGGATCTGTAAGAGCTGCTCTTCAGTGGAGGAATGGTCATGCATAGTCTAATACATAACAATAGTAAGTATTGAAATGTCACCTATAAATAATAAAAATTATATCAAACAAAGAATCTATGCATACCTTAGTTTTTTTTTGTTTCTTTTCATCAAACATTTTTCTAGTGTGCTCCTCACGCGACGTCTCTACGTGGACCCTTACAAGCCTGTTTAGCAACTCCTTAGGTTGACTAATTGTAGCCTCCAAACCTATCTCAATGGGTTCTACTCTTTACTGTGATCTAGCTCCCTAATTTGAACATTTTGAAGCATCCTTTCGACATTTTTTCACATTTCTTCCCCTCCCTTAAAGCACATATTATAAGTTCCTTGAACTTCAGCTGCTCTAGATGAAACTTTGCGAAAGAGAGAAATCAATGCCTTGTATCTCAAAGTCTGTTCTTTCCTAGGATCAACATTAATATTTCGGCCATGCATGTCACTTACAGTCTCAAATCTGGCTGCCCTTGTCCATCTTTTCATAATATACATATCAGGAATCTCATGCACACACATAACATCTTTTAACACTTTTACAATATGACCACACAAAATGCCACGCATATCAAATAATCGGCATGTGCATGAAAGCATGTTCATTGCATCACTAGTCACTCTATGGCATCTTTTATACCCTGGGGGAGGAGATAAAATGAAATATTTATATCCTCTTTCCTCTCCACTTTCCTTACATCCATTTCGAGCGCCATTACATATTCTTTATGAAATTCTTCAAATATTTTTTTTTGTGTATATCTTACCTGCATGTTGCAACCATCTAACAAAACACTTGCTTTGTGGCAATTGATACATAGAAGTGTAGTCAGCTATGCCTTCTTTGTATCTTTTTTCTTCAAGCAAATTCTCGAAGTGAGTGAAGAACTGTGTAAAACTATAGTCTGACTTCAAATGGAGCTTCAAATCTGCATTAGTACTCTAACTTAATTGTGTGGTTTGCATCCCAACTGACCAATGATATTTCACATATGGCCATGCCCATTTATGCCTCAATTCAAACATCATTTTTAACCATGCATTATCCCTGACATTATATTCATCAAGCATATTATTCCATTCATCAAGCCACTCATTTTCATCTTTTGGTGCATCAAAAAATCTGCCAAAGACAATGTATAAATAGTGGATATGCTTCATTGCATTTTGCTTTATGTGCCACCTACAAAGGCAGTGGAATGTTTTGGGCATAACATATGATATAGCTTTTGTCATTGCGACATCTTGATCAGTAAAGATTGTTTTGGGGTGCTTGTTTGACATAGCCTCCAAAAATCTCTCAAATAACCAACTAAAAGAATATGCTATTTCATCATAAAGCAAGGCAACCCCAAAAATTGTTATCTCACGATGATGATTAAATCGTTTGAAAATAACAAATGGCCTACAATCCTTATGCACCTTGTAAGTGGTATCAAATGAAACAACATCACCAAAGTGTCAATAATCAAAAATCATTTGGGCATCTGCCCAAAATATATTAGTGATTTGTTCATCGCTATCTGATCGCATCGTTTTGCGCTAAAAAATAGTAAGATTAAATGATAGTAAAAATTGCTTATCTTGAATTACCTCTAGCTATGGCGAGTAGAGAGTCGATCCACGGAGATTGGGTTATCAAATTATGTTAATTCCTTAATTTAGAATTGTTTGACTATCTCCCGTCACGGATAAGTTTGATTAAGTCCAAAAGTCCAAAGGTACATTAAATTAAGTCCAAAAGTCCAAGAGTCCAAAGGTACACTAAATTAAGTCCAAAAGTCCAAAGGCATTAAACTGAAGAATTACAACACTCAACAATGAAAATCCAAAGGGTTAATGATTCAGGGTGGTTATAGCTCGGTATACACAAGTATAAAGTTATTGATTCAGATTTAAAGTTAAGTCCTTCAAAAATAGGGCTACAAGCTCCCACTGCTGAAATGAGCCTTTAATTACATAAGTAAGAAGATTAATTAATTAGCAAGACTGGATGTGTTTGTACAACCGAACGATTTCGAATCTCTCAATTAATCTTTCACTTATGTAACCTGGAGGTGTCGGTACAACCAGACTAGAATCCATCCGAGATAGTCTCGTATTGCCACTGGTTTACAAAACCGGGCATATATGTATTTTCAATTAAATATAACATAACTACAAGTATACGAATAATTAATCAAAGAATACTTGAAAATTAAAAATACGAGACTTTAATAAATCTGAATCAAAACATATATACAAGAATAACCTCACACATACCACCCCAAATCTTGGGTCTAGTGTGCCATGATAAACTTTAAAGTACACAATTTCATAACGAAAACCAAAATCAAAGAATACTTATCGTGTTTGAACGGATTTTGGTAGACCGGTATGACTTTGATATGCTGATAGCTCACTAGACCCTTCCATCGAGATTACAACTTTCACACAAACTAACTACTAACAAAAACACTTTAAGAAATCACTCCAATACTCACAATAGCAACAGGAAATAAGCTAAAGAAAATATGGTCTGTTTTGTTGCTAAAAATTGCGGGTTTTATAGGCAAAAATGCAGTGGGGCGCTCGAGCGCCTGCAGGGGGTGCTCGAGCACCCCTTTGCACTTTTGAATATTTTATTTTTTTCTGTCGTTATCAATCTGCATTGCCACTCAATTGTCGGCCTTTTTTCAAAAAGGGTCGCTCGAGCGGGAAAAAAGGCGCGCTCGAGCTCCCTTCTAGCTGTGGTAGGTGAACTTTGATTCCAAACTTTGACTTTGACCAGCTCGGTTGACTTTGACCATTGACCGTTGACTTTGACCTTTGACCAAAAAGTTGACCGGGTCTATTCCAAGGTTTTTCAGCATCCTGAATCCATTTCCGCACTCGGTTTTGGCTAAATTCAATCTCGAATTGCTCGTTTTGAAGTTGTTCTACCATTTTTCTACAGTGTTGCGCCGAAAATCCGCTTCAAAAGTTGGTTTTTATGGCCGTTTTTGCTCTTTCTTCTTTAAAACCTATATTTCACTAAATTTGTGTAAAATATACAATTAAGCTTGAAATAATAATGCAATATACATGATTCAACGGGTTAAAGTTACTAAAAATACGGATTTATCACTAGCCAATTACAATGCATGATAAAACGATTCATTTTATTTTCTCTTGTTCTGAAAGTATTTCAATATGTAACCAACCTCACCGTATGCCAAAGCATGTTGTCTCCTCGTTCGGAGATAATTTTTTTGATCTACCTTTAGAAATCCAAGAGACTCTCTCCCACCAACCTCCCTTCCCATTAACCTGAAAGATTGTCGAAGAACAATTCTAAAGTCATTTGCTAACTCTATTTTTTCACTTTGAATTGCAGATATTTTTCTTCGTGATGGGAACATATGTAAAAGATCAAGTCTTATCACATTATGATTATGTTCAACGACAAATCTATTAATTATGTATTTTCCCGTAGATCTATCTATTTTAATAGACATAAATGCACCACACCTGGTTTTGTCTTTGCTCTAGGATTTTTATCAAGATATTCGCGTTTGTCGGGTTTTCAAACACATTCTTTAGAACAAACAAATATCTTGTTTGTCCACATCCCATCATTACCCTTTCTAGAAGCATGAATTCGAACACTAAATCCGATTATTCCACCATAATCATTATAAAAAACATATGCATCATCTACAATATCAAACATGATACTTACCTTTGGTATATGTTTGCTTTCGTTGTTACAATCCTCATCTAAGTTGGTTGCCTCTAGTAAATCGTCCATAATTGGAACTCTGAAATATAAGATTGGAATTATCAAAAAAATATCCTACAATATAACAAGCTTTAATTTTGCAATTGGGTTTGAAAAAAGGCCAGGTTGGAGCAACCATAAACATTCAGTCTTTGAATTTTCATCATAGGTTAGATTAAGTTGGGGAACATGCACGTCTTATTCGAAGGACATAGTTGATGTGGTATGGGAATCTGATACTAACAATGAAGATGGCTCCAAGAGTAGTACTGGGAAGAGGCAGATGAAACTAATTGATATAGGTTTCACAAACATGAAGAGGAAAAGTGAAGACATGAATCAAGTGGCAAAGGTTGCTCCAAATTTATCCAAGCTAGTAAACTGGATTTAGTATCTCATCTAATGTGAAATTTAAGCCTACTCCAATATGGTGATAATTATTTTTTTTCTATCCAACTTCTATTGTTATCTTAGTTGTATAACAAGGGGAAAAAAAGGTAGCTGAGTTGTGATTCCATAAGATCAATAAAATACAAAACTGAATCAACTTGATGCTTTATTGACTCATAACCAACACTTCTAAGGCAACTTGACTTCATAAAAATATCTAAAAAAAATTGAATACAATTTGTTGATTTCACTTTTTCCTTTATTATTAGTCCTGGTTGATTCACAAACTAACTTAAGCTCTTATATCAGAATATTCATCTACTACAAGCAGCATTGAATAATAAATAGAAAATATGCATTACTTTGGGAGAAAACAGAAGAAAAGGAAAACATCTAGAAAGCTCTTATAAGTATAAAAAAAAAAAAAAAAAAAAACAGATTTCGTACCAGATGTAATGGGAACCTTTGTTCGTTCGTGTTTGTGTGTGAGACTGCAAATATATAGCTTCAAACAACACTTGATCATGTGCTGATTCTAATTCTAGAGCATAAAAAAGTAGTAGGGAGAGAGCTTGAGAAAGTGGGTGAAGAGAAAACGAGGAAAACGTGTTTTTGGCGAAAGCGGGAAAATAGATTAAGAAAGATTGTGGGATGATTTTATTTGATATTCAATTAAGGGTCCAGATATATTCTTAATAAATGAACAATTGAGATTCTTCCCTAATAATATTATTACAGAAGTAATGTTATTAGGGAATCCAAATCCGTTGATCTCTTAATGTTATTTGCCAGAGATGAATTAAGTATAGGGTTAGTTGGGACCCACCATTGATCTCATAATCTCTTTGAAATACATGTAACCAATTAGTCATCATTGAAAAAAGAACATTACTTATATGGTTTGTCAAATTATGTGTCATAGCCCATCCTGAATGTAGGGGCCAAATTTGCCCTGGGCCTATAATAAGGTAGCTTGCGACTCTTAGCCGACGTTGGCTATTAGTCTTGGACCGGGTAAACATGATCCTAGGTTTCATCCTAGACTTAGAAGCTTTGTTATCATTGGCCCTAATATGTCGAAACCTGCGAGCAAAAGCTTGATTGATGAAGAGCCACTGTGGCATCCGAAAGGGTCTAAGCAGGTGAAGAAGCTAGAAGAGCAGAAGGATAGTGAAAATAAGCTTGGATCTTTGGATCCTTGGATCTTGGGGATACAGATTAGGCTAATTGTCTTCCTGCATTAGCATGAACCTCATGAGAGATCAACCTAAACGCATTTCTCTTGGACTTGATAGGTTGTTGGTGCCCATAAAAAATGAAGAGGTAGTTCAAACAACCGTAATTGTAGATTCGTTATGCTTACACTAAAAAAGAAAACCTTAAATCCACCTTATGAGTTAGAAAAGGAACTTAAATTTTAAAAGTCAATAATGAATTTCTTCAATAGATTGAGATGCCAAATTAGGCTAAGTCCTTTGCGACGAGCGCCCTTCTGCACTTTTGAATATTTTATTTTTTTTGTCGTTATCAATCTGCACTACCGCTCAATTGTCGGCCATTTTCGAAAAGGGGCGCTTGAGCTCCCTTCTGGCTATGGTTGGTGAACTTTGACTTCGAGCAGCTCGGTTGACTTTGACCATTGACCGTTGACTTTGACTGTTGACCCAAAAGTTGAACGGGTCTATTCCAAGGTTTTTCAGCGTCCTAAATCCATTTTCACACTCGGTTTGGCCAAATTCAATCTCGAATTGCTCTTTTTAAAGTTTTTCTACCATTTTTCTTTAGTGTTATGCCGAAAATCCGCTTCAAAAGTCGATTTTTATGGCCGTTTTTGCTCTTTCTTTTTTAAAACCTATATTGCACTAAATTTGTGTAAAATATACAATTAAGCTTGAAATAATAATGCAATATACATGATTCAACGGGTTAAAATTACTAAAAATACGGATTTATCAACCTCCTCAAACCCATTTTTTGTTTGTCCTCAAGTAAAGGCATCAATTACTTCATATATTCAGAAATATTAAATCTAAGCAGTCAATGTATTCATACAGTTAAATTTTATAAAATTACAAGATTAACAATGAATTTGTCTTCCAAACATTTCCACCCCAAGAAATCATTTTGTATTTAGAATAAATAAAACCAACTTAATTACAAAAAATCATTTGAGCCTTTTTAAGCACTTGTAACTCAATTAAGAGGTAAGAAAATTAATCACGCAAAATTTGTAAAATCCAAAATATTCTCTATGGATAGTCATGAAATGTTAAAACTCAACTACCTTCCAAATCATGTAATACTCCTTTAGTTTATATATATATATATATATATATTTTATGAATAGATGACTCGAATGGTGGATGTTGGTTGATTCAAAGACTTTCTTGAAGTATTGTCTTTCTTCGGTTGAATTGTGTTTGGTGAAAGAAGGCTTGTCTGGCAGGATTTGTATTGATAACATTTTCATAACAAAAAATGCTCAAAAATGGTTAGACGAAAGCATTTTGTTATGAGTTTCTTTTCTGCCTCTTTTTTGCTGAATCAATACTTTTAAAATTTGAATGATATTGAGCTAGTCATCTAAATATATATATATATATATATATATATTTTTAAAGGAGTATGCCGATCTAGAAAAATAAGTCAAATTTTAATAAAACAAAACATCTCACATTGAAAACATTTCAATTTACTCATTTTTTGATAATTAATCTAAAACATCTAATTGAATCATGTGACGCTGTTAGGATGTAATAATAGTTAACAAGGTTTTAGAAAAAAAATCTAGATACAAACTCAACTCTTAGAGGCTAATCAAATTTCCATTCCAAATTCACAGTTAATTCAAAAATTTTATCACAATCTAACCATATTTCAACAATTAACCACTCAAATTTAATTATTATGAATAAGTGAAGTAAAAGTTTTGAAATTTAGAAAATTTTTAAATAGGTGGTATCGACTATTTTCTCCTACCTCCTCAAACCGAACCTTACATTGCCCTCAATGTAAGAAAGTGATGCAATGCATTGCAAATTAAAAAGATAGATACAACTTGATAAAAATTTCAAGCATTGTTCTTCAAAAACCTTCTGAAAGAAGAATTGTGAAATAAATCTCAAAAACCAACATTAGTTGTGAGTGGAATAAAAACTAAAATATTTCTAAAGAAAGATGAAATAAAAAGCATAAACTAAAATAACATAGAAAACACGCCACTGAATTACGGTAGTGGTAGTGGCTGAGGATCTGAGCCTGAACCTCTCATTGAAGCAAGTTCAGCTTGTAATGCAGCAAACTCTTCCCTCTGTGACTGCTTAAATTCAGCAAATTCAGCTTTCAGTTCACCTATGTCTCCCAATCCTGCAGCAAGGTTAGTATTCATGGCTAGCAGTTCTCTGTACATTTTTTCCATTAATGATTCTTCAGATTGATCACCCTGTTGTTTGGAAGAAGTGGTGCCTTCAGTAGATTGAGTGAAAGGTTGTGGAGCATTTAATGCAAAGGGCATTTTTTGAACAATGCGCACCAAATGTTTAAAACTCTCCGAGAACTCTGATTCCCCAGATGAAGTAATAGGGAGATCCATGTATGGCTCATCAGGTGCAAAATGAAAATCAAACTGTTTAAGCAAAGAAATTATCAGTCGAGGAAAATGAAGTGTAGAAGTAACATCAAACCTCCTCATATGGTCTATAAGACTCATCATGTTGTCCCTAATAACAGCCCCAACATCAAAAAAAGCACCTTGATAAATCCAATATAAAACTTGTAAAATAACTCATGTCATTTCATGATCATGACCATAAGGGCAAATGTTCTTTTTAACAATGATATCTGTTAACCACATATCCATTGGGAGGGAAGATCTCTTTATACCCACACCATGTGGCAGAACCGGACTCCCACACAAATTTGTAACAACGTCTAAATCAGTAGATGTAGCAGGGAAATCCATATTTTCCTCATAAAAATAATCATGCCCACACAGTATAGTCATGATATCAGCAGTAGTAAATTGAAATTCAAAACCATCAATTGATGCAGTAAATTTTCCATTATCGTACGAAAGATGCTCATAAAAAGGGCGAATGAGACGAGGAAAAACAGGAACATCATCAAAAGGTGGATGCAGAAAACAAGAAAATACCCCTCAAAAAAATCAAAAACATGTTACCCACCTTCGAAGGCTCTCAACGCATCCGAAAAATCAGTTTCGGCCTCAATTTGAGCATTGTCAAGTCTTGCAGTCAATGATAATTTCTGCCTTTTGGGAGCCATAATCTTAATAATAAACAAAAAAACTAAATCAGAAAAGTCACAAAATAAAATTATATATATATGTATATATAATTATTTTTTTTACATAGATACTATTTATTCAAACAACATCAAATAACAACCTCAAAATCATTCTTAACACACAACATTATAAATCATCCGGTTAAATTCTATAACATGTAAATTATTTATAAATCCTAGATGTAAGGCAACAAAAATAATAGACATAAATGAATCTACATAAATCTGAATTTTTTTTAATTTTCGGATTTTTTTTTTCATAATTAAATTTAAAGGAATTCTAACATAAAATTTAAAATTAAAATGAAAATCTAACCAAATTCTATATATATACACATATACATACATATATACATTCATATATACATACATAAATCTGAAAAAAGAAATTATACAAAACGAAGATTAAGAGCTATAGAACAACAATAAACTGAAAGTAAGCAATAAGAATCATCCTAAAGCCTTCAAATATGCGTATATATATACGTAAATAGATATGTAAAAATAGATCTAATACTTGAAATAAACTGAAAATAAATGCGAAAATAAGAAAGAAAGCATAAAAACTAACCTCTTAATGTAGATCTGGAGAAAACTTGGGGTGGGAAAGGGTTTTGTTGAGGTTTGTGGGTGATTTCCGTGGGTGGGGGGGTGCATTTTTAGGGTTAAAAGCAGCTACAGTCGGGGCTTTCGTTATAAGCCCCGATTGTGATTGGGCGCGCTAGAGCGCCCTGCTGCGTTTTTTTTCAGTAATTTTTTTTATTTAATAAATACATATATAGCAGGCTAACATAAATATACATATATACATAAATATATACATTAATTAACAGAAATATCTTGACATAATTAAAAGTACATAAATATATAAATATAAATTATATAAATGCAAAAACTATAAACAAACCACACTATTTTATATTAAACAAAAAGTCATTACATAAGAGGAATGAAAATACAACAACAGAAGACTATCCCCTAAACCTAGAAATGCATGATTAACTTCAATCATTCCTAATATACCTATGATCCCACTTGATAAAGAGATAAATAAAGAAAATGGAAAGGATGAAAATACTTGCAAAATAGTACACGACCATGGCAAATTGATCAGGCGTGAGAGTTCCGAGCATTATTGTGTTGAATGCAGCTAAATGAAAGAAAAAAAAATTATAGAGAGAGAGGCGGCAGTGAAGAGAAAAGAAAATGAGGAGAAGAAGAGAGAAAGAGGGCTTTAAATCCCTCGGTTAGGTCGTACCGCGCTCGAGCGCCCTTCAAGTGTGTTTGAGCGTGGTTCTTCCCGTTTCTGCCTTAAATGCTTTTGCAAATTCACAAAGTAGAAAGATATAATCTTCCTCAAACCTATTTTCTACAATAATTTTTTTTATATAAAATAAAATAAAATTGGTACATGAGAAAAATAAACACACGAATTTTAAACAATTTAAATATCCTAAAACAAGTGTAAGAATATACAAATGAACACCGACCAATAGTCATCCATCAAGATTCAAATCTTATATATGCTTCCAAAAGAAACAGTTGGATCTAGATTTAATTTAAGAATATTTGAGTTTAGACTAAATTTAGAATTCATTAACTTAACGAAGAGTTGTCCGCCAGTTTGGAAGGCAACACTGGAAGCCTGGGAAATGTAAAAATAGGATCCCAACCCTATTTTAGTTTCATACCTATACAGAAAAATAAACCACATCCAAACACCAAATGAACGACATTAAAATCTGGATAGTAAATCTACCCTTCATAGCGTAAGAACTGGCCGAAGCAGAGGTGATGAATCACGTATCACATACCCCTCAGAATGGTATTAGTTATCTTTCTCTTAAATACCATGAGAGTCACTATCTCTATAACGATGAAAAAAAGACCTCCTAACGTTGAAGTTAATGCCAATTTAAAGCTAATTGGTAACCAAACGACAACATCTAGGACGAACCTTGGAATGTTACTGCCACGAGATTTTAGATTACCCAGAGATCACTTGGGTTCATGTGAGGCACACACCCTAGTACAAATAACACCCTGTTTTATCCTCAGACAGTCACTACCGAATGTTGTCACTGTGTACCTATCCTCCCACCCATTTAGGATGAGCGCGTCACATAAATTGTCAGAGTTTTTTTTTTAAATAAAATAAAATAAAAACAATGGACTAGCTCTTCTAGAGGTTTTTGTGTTCACGTCATTCAATACTTTCCTTCGGCACTCACATAGGGCCACAGCCAGTTTCACAGGGCCAAGAGCAAAACAGTGGGGTTTTACGTTATAGACAATACCGTCTAGTGAATGCTCTCACTCCTAACTACCTTATCAAGTAAAGCCCAACAGACCCAAACTACATTAAGCTGGTGAAGTGGCAAGTACTGTTAGACAGAGTTGCACTTGTTAGACAACCGCACACAGAAAACGTACAGTGACCAGTAGTATCATGACAATTATACCTTTATGAGTGTTTCTTAGGGTTATGACCCAAACTACTTTAAACTGGAGAAAGACTCATTTGGTACTAAATATAAATAACAAAAGGAATAAAAAATAAAATCCTAGGTTGCCTCCTAGGAGCGCTAAGTTTAACGTCTTCAGCCATACATAATTACTTTGAAATTGCTACTCTGCAAGGATTGGATTCTTAAGTTCAATTGACTCTTCACCTCAATGCTTTAATTGGATCGCTGGTTTTAGCCTTTGTCCATTTACAAATATAGTTTTTTCATTTTTTTTATCTTTTATCTTGACAACCCCAGACGGAAAAACTTGTTCAACCTTAAATGGTCCATCCCATCTAGACCTCAATTTTCCTGGAAATAATCGTAACTTAGAATTAAATAACCACACATCTTCTCCAGGAATAAATGACTTCCGAATAATCATTTTGTCATGCATTCTCTTCATTTTCTCACTGTAAATCTTGGTATTCTCGTATGCCTCCAAACGCATCTCTTCAAGTTTATTTAAATGGAATAACCTGTTTTTACCAGCTTTTTGCAAGTCAAAATTCACAGTTCTAATTGCCCAGTAAGCCTTATGTTGTAACTTAACAGGTAAATGACATGTTTTTCCAAAAAACTAAATGAAAATGTGACATTCCTATGGGAGTTTTATATGCAGTTCTATATGCCCAAAGTGCATTATTCAATCGAGTGGACCAATCCTTCCTATTAGGTCTTACTGTCTTTTCAAGGATTGATTTAATTTCCCTATTAGAAACCTCAACCTGTCTACTAGTTTGTGGGTGATATGGAGTTGCAACCTTATGAATGATTGAGTATTTCTTCAATAATTTTTTAAAAGTTCGGTGAATGAAATGACTTCCACCGTCACTAATGATGGCTCTTGGAATTCCAACCCGACATAAAATGTTTTATTTTATGGATTTTATCACAACAGTGTGATCATTAGTCTTTGTTGCAATTGCTTCAATCTATTTAGACAAATAATCAACACCAACCAAAATGTATTGAAACCCAAAGGAGTTGGGGAAATGACCCATAAAATCAATACCCCAAACATTAAAAAGTTCACAAACCACAATGGGGTTTAAGGGCATCATATCCCTTTTTCCCATGTTACCTGTCTTTTGGCATCTTTCACATGCCTTGCAAAACTCATAAGTGTCATTGATTAATATGGGCCAATAAAACCCACTTTACAGAACTTTGATAGTTGTCTGTCATCCTCCAAAGTGTCCCCCACATTCCTGTGAATGACAAAATGACATGATGCTTAGCTGTTCAGACTCGGGTACACATCTACGAATAATTTGATCAGAACAAATATGAAACAAATGAGGATCCTCCCAAAAATAATGCTTTGCAATTGAGAAAAATCGGTCTCTCTTAACCTTGTTCCACTCCTTAAGTATTTTACCAACTGCAAGATAATTCATAATATGAGCATACCAAGGAAGTTTAGGAGTATAAATTAATAGTAACTGTTCATCAGGAAATGTATCTCTCACGGGTAACTCATTTTCTGTTTCTTGAGTTACAATCCTTGACAAATGATCAGCAACAACATTTTCTCGACATTTCTTATCCTTGATTGTTAAATCAAATTCTTGAATTAATAACAATCATCGAATAAGCCTAGGTTTAGCATCTTTCTTTTCCAATAGGTATCTTAATGCTGAGTGGTCAGAATAAATGATTATTTTTTACCTTAACACATAAGACCGAAACTTTTCTAATGCAAAGACTACAGCAAGCAATTCTTTCTTTATGGTGGTATAGTTTTTCTGGGAATCATCCAAAGTTCGGCTGGCGTAAAAGATCACACAAGGAACACGATCCTTGCATTGACCTAAAACAGCTCCTATGGCATAATCCGAAGCATCACACATAATTTTAAAAGGAAGAGAGTAATCTGGTGGTTGAATCACTGGAGCAGTGGAAAGTGCATTTTTCAGTGCTTCAAAAGCAGAAACACATTTTTCATCAAATTGAAATGGAGTATCCTGTGCCAACAAATTCGATAAAGGTCTAGCAATTTTACTAAAATCCTTTATAAATCGTTTGTAGAAACCAGCATGTCCAAGGAACGATCTCACCTGTTTAACAGTTGTTGGAGGGAGCAAATCAGAAATAATATCAACTTTAGCTTTATCAACCCGAACTCCTTCCTTGGATATAATGTGTCCGAGAACAATTCCTTCTTGAACCATGAAATGACTTTTCTCCTAACTAAGTATGAGATTAGATTCCTAACATCTTTTCAATACCAAAGAAAGATTATTCAAACAAGTGTCAAATGAAGAGCCAAAGATAGAAAAATCATCCATAAAAACTTCAACAAATTCATCCATCATATCAGTGAAAATAGACATCATGCAGCGTTGGAAAGTGGCTAGTGCATTACAAAGGCCAAAAGGCATTCTTCTATAAGCAAACGTGCCAAAATGACATGTAAAAGTTGTCTTCTCCTGATCTTCAGGGTCCACAGGGATCTGATTGTATCCCGAGTACCCGTCAAGAAAACAGTAATAACCTTGTCCTGCCAACCTGTCCAAAATTTGATCAATGAATGGTAAAGGAAAATGATCATTTCTTGTTGCAGCATTGAGTTTCCTATAATCAATAAACATAAGCCATCCAGTTATGGTGCGGGTAGGTACCAATTCACCTTTATCATTTGTCACAACAGTGATTCCAGATTTTTTAGGTACAACCTGTATAGGACTAACCCATTTACTATCCGAAATAAGATAAATGATACTTGCATCTAACAACTTCACAATTTCCTTCTTTACAACATCCCTCATGTTCGGGTTCAGCTTACGTTACATCTCTCTAGATGTCTTGGCTCCATCTTCCAAATTAATCTTATGCATGCAAAAAGAGGGATCTATTCATTTAAGGTCTGCAACAGTCCAGCCTAATACTTCCTTATTCTTAGACAACACATCTACAAGTTTAGCTTCCTGTTCCAAAGTAAGGTTAGAAGCAATAATGGTTGGAAGTGTTTGTTCTGCCCCTAGAAAAACATACTTGAGATAACTAGGAAGTTGCTTCAGTTCCAACACATGAGGAGATTGTATAGAAGGAAGCATGGGTTCTTTAGAAACATTCAAGGATGGTTCTATTGCACAAACCTGAAATTTTTCATCAAATCTTAAATTGTTTTCTAAAGATTCATCATATTCCTCCTCAAACCTACTCAACACTACTTTCTCATCTTTCAAAGTATTCTCCAAAAAATCTTTTTGCATAAGACTAAGAAAAGACTCTTCAATTAATGGATCAATCTTATCAAGACTAAAATATTGAAGACCATCATCTCCATCTGCAAACCTAGCAGTATTAGCAACATTCAGCTTTACCTTAATATCTCCAAATGTAAACTCTAATTCTCCAGTTGCACAGTGAATTTTTGCATTAGTTGTTGCTAAAAATGGTCTTCCTAGTATAACTGGAGTTTGGAACTTTTGAATTTCTCCTGGTTCCATATCTAGCACAACAAAATTCACAGGAAAATAAAATTCATCAACCTTTATCAACACATCTTCAATCATGCCCCTAGGAATTCTAAGTGATCTATCAGCCCGTTGAATGGTGACAGGAGTAGGTTTCAATTCTCCTATATCTAACTACTCAAAAAGATTAAAGAGAAGAAGATTCACAATAGCTTCTATATCAAGAAGGGCACGATCTACACAATGATTACCAATATAGCAAGGAATGGTAAATGCACCTGAATCTTTCAATTTTGGTGGAACATGAGAAGTAAGAATGATGCTTACATTTTCAGTCAATCTTACTTTGTTTGATATCAAAGCCGAATTCCTTCTTTTCTGAGTGCACAAATCCTTAAGAAACTTTGCATAAGCAGGAATTTGCCTGATGATTTCTAACAAAGGTAAATTGATTTTCACTTGTTTAAAGGTTTCTAGCATTTCTTCCATTTTTGAATCTTTATTAGGTGGATTACCTAATGCATGTGGAAAGGGTGCCTTGGGACTCAGTGTCAATGGAATATTTTTATATGAAATTAAAATTTCAGGTTCATTTGCAGTTTCTTGTGATGAATCAACAGTAACTTGAGACTTAGCTTTTTGCTTTGCAAGTCTTGCATTTTCATAAGCTTCAACACTTATCTTGTTATCAACTTTCTTACCACTTCGCAATGTAGTGACAACTTGAAGATCCTCCACTATTTCACTTGTGGATGCTACATGGGCCTTACTTTTTGGGTTTCCATCTGGTTGGGCCGGGAGTGTTCCTTCTTCCCTTTTCTGAATTGTGTTAGTTAATTGCCCAATTTGTCTTTCCGAGTTGGCAATTGCCTTTATATGTGTACTTATCAGTTGCATAGTTGGTTCCCAGTTGTGAAGCTTTTTCAAAACCTGTTATTCAAAAGTAGTTCTATAAGAATTGGAACCTGAATTAGAGCTCGTAGGTACCTGTCCTTGTGGAATTAAATGAAATCCTGGAGGATAGCTTCTTGGTCTTTGTTGTTGAATATCTTCCCGATTCTGATCCCACCGAAAATTTGGATGATCTCGTGTACCTGGATTATAAGTGTTAGAGAATGGATCATAATTACGGGGATATCTATAAGCAGCACAAGCTTGCTCTGAAATTGAATTGGGATTTGATGCAAGAACACCTTCACCTGAATCAACTACATGCAATGATTCTTTCATTTTAACCATTTTTTCCAAAGCAAGAGTTAGATTTTCAATCTTTGACGTCAAAGAATTGTAATCATTTGAACCTACACTTTATCTCCTTTCTCTAGATGAAGTTGTACATTTTCGTGAATTGTTGCTCAGTTTTATGAACAATTTTGTGGCTTCTTCTGGAGATTTTTCAAGAAGTGAACCATCACAAGCTGAATCGAGCAAACTTTGATTATGCTCATTTAACCCTTGATAAAAATTCTGAGCTAATTGTCAATCTGGAATACTGTGGTGTGGACATTCATAAGTTAAGGTTTCAAATATGTCCCAACTCTCATGAAGTGCCTCTTCAGGTAACTGAGAAAAATTATTTAATTGATTCCTACATTCATTGGTTTTTGAAGAAGAGTAAAATCTTTCAAGAAATTCTCTTTACAATTGATCCCAAGAAGTAATAGAACCAGATCGTAATCTGTAAAGCCAATTTTGTGCTTGACCCATTAAAGAGTAAGGAAACAATCTCAATTTAACAACCTTTTCTGAGGCAGTTCTAGTATTGATCGATCTGCGTGTATGAACAAAAGTATTAATATGATCATATGGATTTTCATTAGAAAGACCGTGGAACAACGGAAGCATTGAAATCATGTGAGACTTTATTTTAAAATCATCATCAGTTCTAGGTAAGGTGATAGATCGCGGAGGAACATAATCTTGTGGTGTGGAAAAATCTTTTATGCTCCTCCTCACATTTCCTACTTCTCTACCTTCAATTTGATCCTGATTTTAGTTTTGATTCGGATGTTGATCAGTCATGATTAGAAAAGTTCGTGCTTTGATTCTGGATTTAAAGGTTTTCTCAATTTCTGAATAAAAAACAAAGATGGGTGGCTTTAAAGATCTCCGACCATGCATACAAAACTAAAACTAAAAAAAGATGAATGAAAATGAAATACAGTCTATATACAAAAACAAGATTAAATAAAATAAGAACTAAAATCTAAAATATATATACATAATAATATTTATATACATAAATCAAAGACTTACATTATTTAATGAACACCGATCCCCGGCAACGATGCCAAATTTTGATCGCGTCGTTTTCTGCTAAAAAATAGTAAGGTTAAATGATTGAAAAAATTGCTTACCGTGAATTACCTCGAGCTGTGGCGAGTAGAGGGTTGATCCACGGAGATTGGGTTATCAAATTATGTTAAGTCCTTAATTTAGAATTGTTTGACTATCTCCCGTCACGGATAAGTTTGATTAAGTCCAAAAGTCCAAAAGTCGGTACATTAAATTAAGTCCAAGAGTCCAAAGGTACATTAAATTAAGTCCAAAAGTCCAAAGGCATTAAACTGAATAATTACAACACTCAACAATGAAAATTCAAAAGGTTAATGATTTAGGGTGGTTATAGCTCGGTATACACAAGTATAAAGTTATTGATTCAGATTTAAAGTTAAGTCCTTCAGAAATAGGGCTACAAGCTCCCATTACTGAAATGAGCATTTAATTACATAACTGAGAAGATTAATTAATTAGCAAGACTGAATGTGTTGGTACAACCTAACGATTTTCAATCTCTCAATTAATCTTTCACTTATGTAACCTGGAGGTGTCGGTACAACCAGACTAGAATCCATCCGAGATAGTCTCGTATTGCCACTGGTTTATAAAATCGGGCATATATGTACTTTCAATTAAATATAACATAACTACAAGTATACGAATAATTAATCAAAGAACACTTGAAAATTAAAAATACGAGATTTTAATAAATCTGAATCAAAACATATATACAAGAATAACCTCACACATACTACCCCAAATCTTGGGTCTAGTGTGCCATGATTAACTTTAAAGTACACAAATTCATAACGAAAACCAAAATCAAAGAATACTTATCGTGTTTGAACGGATTTTGGTAGACCGGTATGACTTTGATATGGTGATAGCTCACTAGACCCTTCCCTCGGGATTACAACTTTCATACAAACTAACTACTAACAAAAACACTTTAAGAAATCACACAAACACTCACAATAGCAACAGAAAATAAGCTAAAGAAAATTTGGTCTGTTTTGTTGCTGAAAATCGCAGGTTTTATAGGGAAAAATGCAGGGGGACGCTCGAGCGCCCTTTTGCACTTTTGAATATTTTATTTTTTCTGTCGTTATCAATCTGCACTGCCGCTCAATTGTCAGCCTTTTTCAAAAAGGGGCACTCGAGCGGGAAAAAAGGGGCGCTCGAGCTCCCTTCTAGCTGTGGTAGGTGAACTTTGACTCCGAACTTTGACTTTGACCAGTTCGGTTGACTTTGACCATTGACCGTTGACTTTGACCGTTGACCAAAAAGTTGACCGGGTCTATTGTAAGGTTTTTCAGCGTCCTGAATCTATTTCTGCACTCGGTTTGGCCAAATTCAATCTCGAATTGCTCGTTTTGAAGTTGTTCTACCATTTTTCTTCAGTGTTGCGCCAAAAATCCGCTTCAAAAGTTGGTTTTTATGGTCGTTTTTGCTCTTTCTACTTTAAAACCTATATTGCACTAAATTTGTGTAAAATATACAATTAAACTTGAAATAATAATGCAATATACATGATTCAACGGGTTAAAGTTACTAAAAATACGGATTTATCACTATCCAATTGCAATGCATGATAAAATGATTCATTTTCTTTTCTCTTGTTCTGAAAGTATTTCAATATGTATTCAACCTCACTGTATGCCAAAGCCTGTTGTATCCTCGTTCGGAGATAATTTTTTTGATCTACCTTTAGAAATCCAAGAGACTCTCTCCCACCAACCTCCCTTCCCATTAACCTGAAAGATTGTCGACGAACAATTCTAAAGTCATCTGCTAACTCTATTTTTTCACTTTGAATTGCATATATTTTTCTTTATTATGGGAGCATATGTAAAAGATCAAGTCTTATGATTATGTTCAACGACAAATCTACTAACTATGTATTTTCCCGTAGATCTATCTATTTTAATAGACATAAATGCACCACACCTGGTTTTGTCTCTGCTCTAGGATTTTTAACAAGATATTCGCGTTTGTCGGGTTTTCAAACACATTCTTTAGAACAAACAAATATCCTGTTTGTCCACATCCCATCATTACCCTTTCTAGAAGCATGAATTCGAACACTAAATCCGACTATTCTACCATAATCATTATAAAAAACATATGCATCATCTATAATATCAAACACGATACTTACCTTTGGTATATGTTTGCTTTCGTTGTTACAATCCTCATCTAAGTTGGTTGCCTCTAGTAAATCGTCCATAATTGGAACTCTGAAATATAAGATTGGAATTATCAAAAAAATATCCTGCAACATAGCAAGCTTTAATTTTGCAATTGGGTTTGAAAAAAGGCCAGGTTGGAGCAACCATAAACATTCAGTCTTTGAATTTTCATCATTGGTTAGATTAAGTTGGGGAACATGCACGTCTTATTCGAAGGACATGGTTGATGTGGTATGGGAATCTAATACTAACAATGAAGATGGCTCCAAGAGTAGTACTGGGAAGAGGCAGATGAAACTAATTGATATAGGTTTCACAAACATGAAGAGGAAAAGTGAAGACATGAATCAAGTGGCAAAGGTTGCTCCAAATTTATCCAAGCTCGTAAACTGGAGTTAGTATCTCATCTAATGTGAAATTTAAGCCTACTCCAATATGGTGATAATTATTTTTTTTTCTATCCGACTTCTATTGTTATCTTAGTTGTATAACAAGGGGAAAAAAAGGTAGCTAAGTTGTGATTCCCTAAGATCAATAAAATACAAAATTGAATCAACTTAATGCTTCATTGACTCATAACCAACACTTCTAAGGCAACTTGACTTCATAAAAATATCTAAAAAAAATTGAATGCAATTTGTTGGTTTCACTTTTTCCTTTATTATTAGTCCTAGTTGATTCACAAACTAACTTAAGCTCTTATATCAGAATATTCATCTACTACAAGAAGCTTTGAATAATAAAACTTGGGAGAAAACAAAAGAAAAGGAAAACATCTAGAAAGCTCTTATAAGTATTAAAAAAAAAAGAACAGATTTCGTACCAGATGTAATGGGAACCTTTGTTCGTTCGTGTTCGTGTGTGAGACTGCAGATATATAGCTTCAAACAACACTTGATTATGTGCTGATTCTAATTCTAGAGAATAAAAAAGTAGTAGGGAGAGAGCTTGAGAAAGTGGGTGAAGAGAAAATAAGGAAAATGTTTTTTTGGCGGAAGCGGGAAAATAGATTAAGAAAGATTGTGGGATGATTTTTTTTGATATTCAATTAACAGTCTAGATGCATTTTTAATAAGTGAACAATTGAGATTCTTCCCTAATAATATTATTACAGAAGTAATGTTATTAGGGGATCCAAATCCGTTGATCTCTGAATGCTATTTGTAACCAGAGATGAATTAAGTATAGATCAGTTGGGACCCACCATTGATCTCATAATCTCTTTGAAATACATGAAACCAATTAGTCATCATTGAAAAAAGAATATTACTTATATGGTTTGTCAAATTATGTGTCATAGCCCATCCTGAATGTAGGGGCCAAATTTGCCCTGGGCCTATAATAAGGTAGCTTGCGACTCTTAGCCGACGTTGGCTATTAGTCTTGGACCGGGTAAACATGATCCTAGGTTTCATCCTAGACTCAGAAGCTTTCTTATCATTGGCCCCAATATGTGAAAACCTGTGAGCAAAAGCTTGATTGATAAAGAGCCACTGTGTCATCCGAAAGGGTCTAAGCAGGTGAAGAAGAGCAGAAGGATAGTGAAAATAAGCTTGGATCCTTGGATCTTGGGAATATAATCTTGGGAATACATATTAGGCTAATTGTCTTCCTGCGTTAGCATGAACCTATGAGAGATCAACCTAAACGTATTTCTCTTGGACCTGATATGTTGTTGGTGCCTATAAAAAATGAAAAGGTTGGTCTGGGAAAGTTCAAACAATCTTAATTGTAGATTCGTTATGCCTACACTAAAAAAAAAAACCTTAAATCCACCCTATGAGTTAGAAAAGCAACTTAAATTTTAAAAGTCAATAATGAATTTCTTCAATAGATTGAGATGCCAAATTAGGCTAAGTCCTCTACGACGACCTACTAAAGTTGTTTGACAGGGCTCATCAAACATATTTAACTTTTCAGAAATCTAGTTAATGTTTTAATTACGTTTGAGGAAAATTCTTCTATCCATCAACGTTAATTTCGTTGTTGATGACAAGACAAACAAATAAATGAAAACTAGATAAACTAACGCCCAACTAGTTTATCCTATGATCGGGGATAACCTTTTTAGAATATATTTATGATTATAGATTCCGTCACTCATATCCTTACACCTAAGGATAGAATCTATAAATAGTATTCTAATTACTTTATTTATTTAATCAAGACATTAATAATAAATAAATAAACTGCTCATATTAAATGAATTAATAAATTAAATAACACATTATCCATAATTCCAAAATACAATTTATTGGCTTTTTGGGCATTATTCCTAACAATCCCCCACTTGCATTAAAGCCAATCAGAATGGTATCTCATACCCATCCCTTCTAAGTGTCGATCCAAAGACTGCTTAGTTAGAGCCTTGGTCAACGGATCAGCAGTGTTATCTGCTGAAGCTACTTTCTGTATTACTATGTCGCCTCTCCCCACAATTTCTCGGATAATGTGGTAGCGCCTCTCTAGATGTTTGGATTTTTGGTGAGACCTCGGTTCCTTAGCTTGTGCTATCGCTCCATTATTATCACAATGTAACGGCACTGCGACCTCAATGGAGGGAACCACTCCAAGTTCCGAGACGAACTTCTTGATCCAAACGACCTCTTTTGCTGCATCTGATGCTGCGATGTATTCGGCTTCTGTAGTGGAATTTGCAGTCGTACTCTGTTTGAAACTCTTCCAACTGACTGCTCCTCCATTACAAACGAAAATAAATCCAGATGTGGATTTACGATCATCCACATCAGACTGAAAATCTGAGTCAGTGAAACCCTCGATTTTCAATTCCCCTCCTCCATATATCAAGACCATATCCTTAGTCCTATTCAAGTACTTCAGGATATTCTTGATTGCTATCCAGTGTTCTTCACCTGGATCTGACTGATATCTGCTAGTAACACTTATAGCATGAGCGATATCAGGCCTAGTACATAGCATAGCATACATAAGGCTTCCAATTGCTGAAGCATATGAAATCCTATTCATCCTGTCTCTTTCTTTAGCTAACTTAGGATTCATAGCCCTAGAGAGGTGAATGTCATGTCTAAAATGTAACAGTCCCCTTTTAGAATCTTGCATGTTAAACCTCTTTAACACCTTGTCTATGTACGTACTCTGGGAGAGACCTATCAATCCTTTCGATCTATCTCTATAGATTCGAATTCCTAGGATATAGGTTGCTTCTCCCAAGTCTTTCATGGAGAATGTCCCTGATAACCAAATCTTGACAGACGTCATCATACCAATGTCATTCCCAATCAGTAGTATGTCATCTACATACAAGATGAGGAATGTAACTGCTTTATTGCTGACTTTCTTGTAAACACAAGGCTCGTCTTCATTCTTAATGAAGCCAAATGTTCTGACGACCTCGTCAAAACGCTTGTTCCAACTCCTTGAGGCTTGTTTGAGTCCATAGATGGATCTCTTTAGCTTGCACACTTTGTGACTTTCACCCACAGATTCAAAACCCATTGGCTGTTCCATATAAATGTCTTCTTCAATGAAGCCATTAAGAAAAGCCGTTTTGACATCCATCTGCCATATCTCATAATCATAGTGTGCAGCTATAGCCAATAAAATCCTAATGGATTTGAGCATTGCTACTGGCGAGAAGGTTTCCTCATAGTCAACTCCTTGTCTCTAACGGTAACCTTTTGCCACTAACCTTGCTTTGAAGGTCTCCACCTTCCCATCTGCACCCCTCTTTCTCTTATAAACCCATTTGCACCCAATAGGTACGATACCCTCAGGTGGGTCTACAAGATTCCAGACTTGATTGGTGTGCATTGAATCCATTTCTGATTTCATGGCTTCAAGCCATTTTTCTGAGTCCCTATCAGAAATAGCTTCTTCATAGGTTAGGGGATCATCAATATGATCACCATCATCCAATGTGAACAACTCTTGTCCTTGGCTATGAATGTAACTATATCTTGTGGGAGGACGAACAGTCCTTAAAGATTTGTGTATCTGTGGTGAAGTAGTTGGTTCTTCTTGAATAGTTTCATCCTGGATCAAATCCTGATTTTTTACCTAGTCAATTGGTTGTTCAACGTTTCCCTCATTAAGCTCTACTTTTCTTCCCAGACCACCTCCTTGGATGAACTCTTCTTCCAAGAATATGGCATGTCTACTGACGAAGACTCTCTGATCAGTAAAGGGAATAAAAGTTGTATCCCAACGAATCTTTGGGATAACCAATGAATCTAACTTTGTCAGATCTCGCTTCCAATTTCTCAGTTTTAAGCCTTTTAATATAAGCAGGACAACCCCATACTCTAATGTGATTAAAGCTGGGCTTCTTATTTCTCCAGATCTCATAAGGAGTGCTTATAACTGATTTAGAAGTGACCCCATTCAAGATGTATGTTGCGGTGAGAATAGCATGGCCCCAAATGCCAATAGGTAAATCAGTATAACTCATCATTGATCTGACCATGTCCAGCAGAGTCCTATTTCTCCTTTCTGACACACCATTAAGCTCAGGTGTTCCAGGTGGAGTCAATGATACGATTATACCATTTTCTTTGAGATACTCTTGGAATTCAGTACTAAGGTATTCCCCTCCTCGATCAGACCGAAGAGCCTTAATCCTTTTTCCAGTTTGGTTTTCTACTTCTGCTCTGTATTCTTTGAACCTTTCAAATGATTCAGATTTGTGTTTCATAAGATACACATACCCATACCGAGACACATCATCAGTAAAAGTAATGAAGTAGGCAAACCCACCTCGGGCCAATTCACCAAAAGGCCCACACACATCAGTGTGTATTAATTCTAAAATGTTTGTGGCTCTTTGCCTTTGTCCCACAAAGGGTGATTTGGTCATTTTACCTAAGATGCAAGATTCACATGCTGGGAATGGACTTGGGCCACATGCGCTTATAAGTCCTTCTTTCTCCAACTTCGTGATTCTAGCTTTCCCTATATGACCTAATCTTAAGTGCCACAAATATTTAGAATTAATAGTATCTCTAGACCTTTTAAAAGTTTGTACATTCATGCATTGCTCATTTTTATTGTCGTCTTTCTTTATATCAAGTATATAAAGCCCATTTACTAATTTGCCAGTGCCAACATATTTATTTCGCAAATAAATAAAACATCAATTATCCATGAACTTAAATTCAAAACCATTTTGAACTAAAACTGAAACGGAAATGATGTTTCTCAAAGCATTTGGAAAAAATAAACAATTATCCAGAACTAAAGTAAATTCAGACGACAAAGTAAGACAACATGTCCCAATAGCTAATGCAGCAACCATTGCTCCATTTCCCACCTTCAGGACTACATCGCCTTCTCCCAAAACTCTACTTCTCCTCAGTTCCTGTACAGAAGTACAAATATGAGAAGTGGCGCCAGAATCTAGCACCCATGAAGTAGAATCATGATTAATCGAAAGACTAATCTCAAGCATGAGCAATCGAGACATACCTGCAGAAGCCTTGCCCTTTCCCTTCAAACTCTTGAGGTACTCTGGACAATTCTTTTTCCAATGTCCTTCCTTCTCACAGTGAAAGCAAGTTCCAAGTTTTGCAACCTTCCCCTTCTTCTTGGACACACCTCCAGTGGGCTTGCCCTGAGGGGCCTTTTTATCTTTCTTCTTGTTCTTTTTCTACTTCTTAGCAGATTAAGAATAGGCAAATGCCAACACAGTTTCCTTACCTTTTCCTTTCATCTGCCCTTGGTATATAACCAGCATATTCAAGAGCTGAGGTAAGGTGCGCTTAATGTCATTCATCTGGAAATTGACAATAAAGGAATGGAAGGATTCAGGTAGAGATTGAAGTATCAAGTCAGTCTGCAAGTTCGAATCCATAGAGAAATTCAAGGATTCAAGACGCTCGATCAAACCGATCATCTTAAGAACATGCATATTGACATCTGATCCCTCACTCATCCTCAATCGGAACAATTCCCTAGATATCTCATACCTAGCAACCCTGTTCTTCATACCATACAACTCTTGTAAGTGTTTGATGATTTCAGTGACATCTTCCATGTCCTCATGTTGACGTTGAAGCTTATTTGTCATTGAAGCCAAAACGTAGCTTTTGACTTTCAACGCATCATCTCGCCATTTCCTAATGGTTTCCAGTTCCTCTTCAAATGCCCCTTGAGCCTCTTCAGGAAGTGGACCATCAAGCACGTACTCAATCTTTTCAAAACATAATATGATTTTCAAGTTGCGGAACCAGTCAGCATAGTTTGGTTCAGTCAAACAGTTCTTATCTAGGATAATTGCAAGAGGATTCATTATTGACATATAACTGCAGAAAATAATTAATTGAAATTAGATAACATATTATTAACTACTTGACTTAGGTCTTTAAATCAAACAGTACCCCCACTAAAATTTTTCGAATTCTACACTTCCCTAGTAGCAAACAGAAAATCAAATAAATGATTTTCTTAGTGGATTGGGGGCTCATTAATTTTTATTTCACCTCACATTATAGATTATTGGTGATACAAACACTAATGAGTGAATAACACCTTATTCAATGCATCACATACAAATCCCAATTTTCTTGCCTACAATTCCCTTGACCTCACATTATAGATTTTTGGTCTCTAAGAATTGTTTAAGTCAAACCTATTATCCTAGGAAATTTAGATTAATGCAATACCGACACCTCACATGATAGATTTTTGATAGCCAGTAAGAATCTAAATTCTCCTACATCTCATGTTTTATCGACTTAGTTTACATATTAATACAAATAAATAGCTCCTATGTGTCCACAGCCAACTACTTACTTGCCTAACATATAAACTAATCTATGATAATAGAAGACAATAATATAATCTACTCTTAGACTACATCATTATTAACTTAATATTTGGAGTGGGAAGATTTGTCGGTCTTTTATTAAGGTCTCACTTTTCACATGCTTCTGGTTTCAATTTATCATATAAACTAAACTAGAAACATCCACGCATTTAATATATATCGCATAATAAATAAATGCATGTAAATAAATAGGATGACCATGAACTAGGAGCACTATCAACCCGAGCCACTGGGTTGAATTCCTAGAATAAATTAGGGCCCAATAGTTGGGCTACTCCTTGTTGGGCTTCACAAAACTCCTTCTGCGAATCGGGTCCACCAACTCCTTGATGCGTCCTGCTTGATCTTCTTGTTACATTTATGTAAATAGATTCCTAATCTAGTGGGATACATAAATGGGAATAGGGGTTTTACACTATCAAAATGGGTAAGAGGCATGCAAGCCCCATTTAAATAATTATATAAAACCCAAATGAATAAATAAACATACATCCATTCATTCATCCATTCTAGTCCATGACCATTCAAGCACATAATCATAAAATAGGTAATCCACGAATATGTCACAATTAATTTCCTTGATATAATCTCATTATATCTAGTTGTCTAAATTTAATTAACTATTTATTAAATAAACAAAAATATCTCATAAAATAAATAAAACACCTTTTATTTATATATAATATAATTAATAAACAATTTATTAATTAAATCTCTTAATATCCTTTTTGGGCTTTTAAATAAAATAGTGTTTTATTAAAATAAAGTTATGAGCTAAATTAATAAAACCAACCTTTTATTAGAATATAGTTAGCCTAAACATTTTAAAACCACTATTTTAAAACAACTCATCAAAACCCAAAACTCTTTAATAGCCCAATTAGAAAAGAAATAAAATAAAACAAAGCAAGGCCCAAAACCCATCAACCCATGACACTTGGGTCATGGGTTTCAGACCTGGATCCGGATCCAAAACGGATCCAGATCTGGGTCAGGAAACCCTAACCCAAAAATATATATATATTTTTTCTTTTCCCTTCTCTTCCCTGCGCCCCCCACCCCTTCCCCCCTTTTTCTACCATGGCTGCACCTTGTAGCCATGGTAGCTGCCTCGGCAGCGGCGCTGCCTCTAAAGTAGTGCCGCTGCCTCCTTGTGCAGTGTTGCTGCCGAGCGCACGTTGCTGCCTCAGCAGCGCCGCAGTGCTGCTGTTCCCAACAGTGCCATCAGGCGCTACTGGGGAAGGCAGTGGCGCCCCTAGCACCGCTGGGCGCTGCTGCCACAGCAGTGCAGTGCGCCGCTACCGGCAGTGGCCTAGCCACTGTTGGCAGCGGCGGTGCCACTGCCTGGGGTGGGTGGGGAATTTTTTTTTTTTTTTTTAAACATTTTTCAAAATTCTGAAAAATATATACAATATACATAAAAACAGAATAATTAAAATTTTCTGAAATACGCTTTTCTTAAAAATTTTAATTATAAAAAACCCTTTTTTCATATAAATTGAGAAGGAAGATTATGGGCTATTTTTCAATCAAAAAATTAAATAACTTTATTACAATATAAGAGATATAGGAAACTGTGCCATAAACGTTAAATCGCATAACAAACATGAACGATGGCTCTGATACCACTGTTGGGAAAATACATGACAATTAAAATAATTGCACAGCGGAAAATAATATCATGTATCCGTCCATATTTAATTATGCAGATCTAAATCAAATAATAATTTAATCTAATTAAATTAAATCTGCTAACAGTTCAGGATTACCTCTTGAAGTGTAGATCGATGTAGAATCTGAATCAAGCTCCCCACGTGTGAAGCCTCCAAGATTGATCCACACAGAATGGATTAGAATCTGCACTTGCTAACTGGATTTCACCCCACTAGGTTTTCTAGAAAAATCCTATATTTTAATTCTGACTATGAAAAGTGTGCTAGCTATTTCTCTGTCAGAATAGTTCTATATATAGGAAACACATATGACCTAAGTCATAAGTGGGTTGGTCTTAAACTTACCAGTCTTGGACTCCTCATCAATCAGATCACCATCTAATTACTACAAGCCCAATTTAGGACAATCCTAAATTTAATTTAATCTGTTTTCTCTAGTCCAATTAATCTGCAAATTCCATTTGTGTGTGACCTCTCAGGTTCATTTTTAATTAGCATCGAATAATTAATTCAACCAATTAATTAAATTAGAACTCTTTCTAATTAATTCTCAAATCGTGAGTGACACCTAGCAGTGTATCATGATTACCCAATTAAAGATGAAGTGCAAGCATGCGAACCCAAATAGTAATTTATATACAATCAAATCCTACTGTCTCAATTATCCCGATCAAGCCAGAGTCATGGATTGGGTCGTCAAACTCTCTTACTCGACCATATGCCAAAACCCAATTAATCAGTGACTAATGAATAATTCGTGAAACGACTTCTACTATTCCACCTCGGCCAAGGATTTCAAGTCACTCAATTAATCAGATTGCATATGACACCCAATTGACAGTTTTCGTGTCTACACATACATTTCTCCATGACAGAATAAATCACAACCACTGAATACATTGTCTAATCCATGATTAGGACTAGCTTATTCGTACCAGCAAATAATGACATTCTTAATAATAAGATAATCGTAGTGTCTCAGGTCTAAGGACTAATTGCATAATTACATGATACAATGAACCATTGACATTCCACGTAATTCGTTGTATCAGTGGTCATGTCTAGTTACTTATTCATAATAAGTACTTATACATCTATTATAACGATATGAGTCAAATCGCCCAAATTGATATCTCATATAATTTGGTTAATAGACTGTAATCCGATCTTTCCGAATAAACTAACGCCCAACTAGTTTATCCTATGATCGGGGACAACCTTTTTAAAATATATTTATGATTATAGATTCCGTCACTCATATCCTTACTCCTAAGGATAGAATCTATAAATAGTATTCTAAGAATTTTATTTATTTAATCAAGACATTAATAATAAATAAATAAACTGCCCATATTAAATGAATTAATAAATTAAATAACACATTATCCATAATTCCAAAATACAATTTATTGGCTTTTTGGGCATTATTCCTAACATGCTACACAACAATAGTATTGGTGTTGGTGGATCTTAACCGAAGGGACTAACTTCGTCTCAATTTGAAGATGGTTTCATACCTCGATAAAGGTGGAACAAAATTATATATACATTCATTTTTTGAAGAAGATAAATGTGGTAAGATCACTTGAGTTAACCCAACGTAGAGTGAATGAGAAATTGAGATTCAGAGTTAGTAACTGAACAAGGAGTGACCAAATTAAAAACTTTCACACTATGCCAATACTCATCATTCAAAGCATAAAAACACTATTTCAAAATCCCCATAAACATGGATTGAACATCTCATTTAAAACTCTAGATATTTTTCAGAAGTTTATTATTTTTATTTATTATCTTCAACACGCAACCTTACGTGCAGGCTGAAATTCAACATTGCATGTGAATGTATTCTTTTGAACAGATGAAGGTGTGACGTGAAGCAATGAACTTTTGTTATGAGTGCTCTAATACCATGTAGATTGACACCTTGTCTAAAACCTTAAGCTTAACAGAGTGATTCATCGTATTAATTTATTGTCTTCAACAAGAAAATCCAAAAAACAACAGAAATAATTTCCATCATACACTCCATTCAAAAACAATCAAACTTCAGTACAAAAGCTTCAAAATGAAAGAACCCAAAAACATGAAAAGAAAAAAGAAGACATTTTTTTTTGGCACTTGATAACTCACAGAAGGTGAAGACTGTTGTGGGTTAGCATAAACATCTCCACCACCAACACTGCAGGCCCTTGTGGAAACTGAGCACAATAAAGGGTAGTGCTTTCTTTTATGAGAATAATAATTTGAAAAGCAGCAGTTAGCATATGGTGTTGCTTCAATGGACTTTCTTTTAACTGTAATAACTTCCACATGGGACTGCAAGATTTTGTGCTTCACAAGATTTGGAGGCTTCAATTTGAGATGGGTTGGAATTGTTAAGGCCATCTTTATCTATGATTGGATTGACAACTAATATTAAGCCAAAAGTGTGTTTTTTGGATAGGTTGTTTATTTCGACCAAAAAAAAAAAAAGATAGGTTGTTTATGCTTTATACAAGATTTAGTGTCTGCTACAAGCCTGGAAGACTATTGACACAGATGGGGAAGATTTTTTTTTTTTGTCTTTCTTTCTTTTTCTGATACTATTACTTTTTTAGGTTTTTAGTTTTATTTTATTTTATTTTAGATGATGTGAGAATTAGCTGGCGGAACTCGCTCATCGAATTTTTTAGTTGAATTCGACCAGTAATTGATAAATTTTCGACTGTAATAGTGTGTCCCACACATACATTAAGTCAGGGGCGGAACTTTAGAGTAACGAAAAATTTATCTCTTGTGTTGAGAAAAAAGATACTTTTATTAAAAAATTATTAGATATAAGTTATTTTCATCACTTATTTATCATTTTTTAAGTATTTATATAAAAAATAATAAACGAGTAATTAAAATAAGATAGTATATAATATTTCTCAACTTTGAGCAGCTGAGATGTTTAAGAGGTGTTTGGCTTATTCATGTTACATTCAGAACATGATTTCAATTACTGTTTGGTCAGACTTGTATTTGCAATCTGATTCAATATGTAACTTTTTAATGTTATGAAAAAGTTGAAAATTTTGTGTGTTTTCTTAACGTGATTATCTATATGTGCATTTATAAAATAATTAGCTAAATGGATAATTAGGTTTTTTTTTTGTCAAAAAATGGGTAATTAGGTTAACAAGAAGAAATTAGGGCAAGCTCAATGGGGGGCTCTAAAATGTAAAGTTTTCTATTTTTGGGCATTTTTATACTTTTTTAGAGCCCCATACCTTAAAAAGTAATACTATTTATGAAAAAAGTACGTGGGGTCCACCACTTTTGGATTAAAAGATGTCAAAATAGTACTCCGGCTTCACTTTTAACCCAAAAGTGGTGGACCCCACATACTTTTTCCATAAATAGTGTTACTTTTTAGGGTATAGGGCTCTAAAAAGTACAAAAATGTCCAAAAATAAAAAGTTTTACATTTTAGAACCCCCCATTGAGGATAGCCTTATAAACTTGTAAAAGTTCAAAACTCAAAAGCAGAATAAAAAAAATAAATTTGTTGGTTAAATTAGCTTAGACTCGTACACTTATAGGTTTTGAAGAAAAAAGAAAATTATGCAGGGGCAGAATAGTACTAACCTTTAGTTATTTTACCAAATACTCACCATCAGCTTATAAGCTTTTTTTGTTGTTTTCCTGAGAGAGCTTATAATAAGCTCAAGAGGGAGACCATAAGCTGTAATCCAGTCCATTGTATTAGTCCAAAAGAGTCCATGTGGATATCATGACGAAAGCCCAAATCTTAACGGACAATTTTCATAACCATTAAGGTTTGCAAAGCCCAGTTTCTTTATATATATTCATTTCACTCATGTGTACCTCATTTTGTTAAGACTATTAGATTGATCTAGATTAATCACTCTCTTTCATTTGGAAAATTAAATACTCATACAATAATTTCATGGTTTAAGACGTAAAAATGAAAAATACCTCAAATTTTATTAAGTTGAATTTTGGACCATATTTTTTGTAAAATTGAAATAAGGAGAACCTCCAAAAATGGGGCTCTCCTCGCAATGAGCTAATTGATGATGATCTTTATCTAAAATTTCTAACCACTTTAGATGTTGATTCTGATTCATTCAAATTGAATTTAATAGTCAACATTGAGCAGGAGTTTGGTCCTTCATGCATATCCAAATTCTAATATATGCATTTGAATGCTTATATCCTATTGCTAAAATGTATGTTTGGTGACTTGTATTCATGATGGAAGAACTAAATTATTAAATAATCGATGGATAATTTTCTTGCCATATTCATTTGTTAATTGCTGAATTTAACATGAAGGTTTATTGATGTTATTGATCAGAAAAGATCCTTAAAGTGCAGAACCAAAGATGAATTCCCAAGGGCAACAATTCCGGTCAATCCGAGCATGCTGGCAATCAACCAGTTGGAAGAAAGTGTTGATGAAGCACTCCTGTGGTATGGATATGGTCATGGATTTTGGCCACCTGGCTGAAACGGTCCTGGATTTTGGCCACCTAGTTGAAATGGTCCGGCCGGATTTCGACTGCCTGGCGTGCAAGGTGTTTCGATCAAGTTATGGAATCTTGGATTAGCAGCAGATTGACCAACGGTGATTTGAAGCTTCATTCCAGTTGCACAGTGACCTACGACGCCACTAATGTAGTAGAAAGTACCTAACCTCGTAATATTAATGTTGTCATTTCCTGAGTTGAACACACCCAATGAAGCTGTACTTGTGCAAGACTCAAAATCTTTGTTCGTCACTTGAAGGACGTTGTCTTCATTTCGATCGTATCGGAAAACTAGACATTGAACAATCAAGAGTCAAATGTAAACCAAAGAATAAGTTATAAATACTATAGGCGGCGGTTTAGACAATCATTGACGGTTACCAAACCACAACTTCGGTGATTTATTGTAAATTTATACTGCACTGAATATTAACAATGTAACCATTGATTACTCTATTTTGCTTTTGATGCTCGAAATTATTTCATCATTTATATTTTTTGAAACATAAAAATACTTGAAGAAGAAGAAGAAGAGAAGAGGCAGCAGGTTTTACCAAGAACATCACCAACTTGAAATTTCTTGCCAGAAGCCCACTCATTGTAGGAATTGTCTCCAGTTATTCTCCATCCTTTTCCATCACCTACTGTGTAAACATCAGCCATGGAGGCCTTGAAAGTGGCTACCATAAACAAAATAAAAACTCTAGTTTTGATGAAAGCCATGATTAAACTCAACTACCAAAAGAGATTTACTCCAATAACAGAGAACGAAGAATGAATAATACTTGATGAAGAAAAATTTCTAAGTACTGCCTTATTTATAGGCTTCTCATGCACAATGGTCACGAGAGGGCAAAGATATGGAAATATTTGTGATCGGTGTATTAAAACAACCAACATGTGGAAAAGTTTATGACACCAAATTAACAATCAATTGCTGTTTTTAATTTCAAAGCAATATTTTCTAATTAATTAGCCAAGCGTGGATATATAGGTAATTAAGATTTACAAATGAAGATTGATAAACACTATTTTGAGCAGGATGAATTCAAGATTTATGTAGAGCAAACTAAAATCACACAATTTAATATTTATATATGATTTTTTTTTTTTTAAAATTAATTTAATTTTTCAGCCTTAAAATATATTCAAAATATCAAAATACTCACATTTTTATTTTTCTTTTTTTAAAAAGTTTAGGTGAGTGGAGACTGTAGTAAAAGTAGATCCACTAGTGATTTTGGGCCATTATATATATATGACTTCCATGCATAACATTGTTTCCCATATTAGTATAATAGGGGCAATTATTACTCAGTTTTTACTTGCAAAAGATTAACCTACTTTTCCGTACTATTTGAAAAAGGAAGAATTGTTCTTTTTGCAGGGAAAAAAAAAGGAACGAATTAATTATTTCTCTGTTATCTTTCTTTTTTTCTTTTTTTTTTTCTTTTTTCACTCCCAATATATGATTAATGTGAAAGCTATCATTCAATATTCCTGTCAGTAGTTGAGTGTAACACTTTATGTAATCAAGGATTTTGACTGGTATGATCGATCATTTACAGCCTTCAATTTATTTAATTTTTCTTTTAATTAATTAATCTCTGGATAATTTACGTGCACATCGCAAGGACATGAGCAACAATAAAAGCCATATTTGCACAATATCATCTATTAAAATTGGGAAATTCCGATATAAACTCAAAATTTCATTGATTATTCCAAAAAGTTGAACATAAACATAAGTAATTAAGCAAAACTTTGTCTTGCGATCAAAATAGAAAGTTTAAGCTAAAACTAAAGCTGTAAATCCTAATTGTTTCAAAAACTCAACGTTATTGAAAAACAAAAGCACCTCAAAACTTACTTGCCAAGCAAAAAAAAAAACCTCAAAACCAAAAACCAAAGATGTAACTAAAAGCAACAATAGTCGGCAATCCGAGCACGCTGGCAATTAACCAGTTGCAAGAAAGTGTTGATGAATCACTCCTTCCATAATAGGGATCTTGTCCTGGATTTTGGCCGCCCGGAGGGCAAAATGTTCCGGTCTGGTTAGGGGAACCAGAAGTTTCAGAAGATTCACCAACGACGACTTGAAATTTCATTCCAACTTCGCAGTGACCCGGAATGCCACAGATGTAAGAATAAGTACCAGGCCCTGGAATATTGATGTTGTCGTTTCCAGAGGTGTAGGTAATACTCAATGGAGATGAGGCCGTGCAAGCCTCGAAATCGGGGATGCTCACTTGAAGAACGTTGTGCTCATCCGGGTCATATTTGAAAGCTACATGTTGCAAAATCAAGAATCACATATAAATTAACCAAACATATTAATTAAGTTATTAATGTTTGTTAGTTTGAAAAGCATCACAACAAATAAAGTCAAGCATAGATATACAACATTAGATTGATTGAAGCTAAATGAAAATAATAATAACCGGTAAAGCCAGGTGTCGTAATAATAATGATAATGATAATCTTTTAGTTTGGTTTTATCTTTCTGTTGAAATCATTTATCTGTATTTTCTCTAGATAGATCTTGTACAGATTTGTGTAGCTTTAGGTCTCTTTGTACTCCGTATATATTGTACGTTTGCACAGATGAGGAATATAGAAAAATATTATCTATTCTTTTATGGTATCAGAAGTCTAAAGACTTGCGTCTCGATCCTCTCTCTCAAAATAATTCTTCTGTTCCCTACCACGCAGACATAGCCAAAGCAATACACCACACAGTACTTGCGTAAGAAGCATCTCTCCTCTCTCTCACGATAGTTGTTCTCTGTCCTCTCACATTAGATTACTTCTTTTCCTCTTTTCCCAGCGTACCTACTCCCTTGGCCATTGTCCCTTTCTTTACTTTTCCTTTTTCACATGGCAGACTCATCATTGTCCTCATTTTCTCTCCCTACATATAACGTTAAGGCTTTTGTAACGTTGGCTTTAGACAACACCAACTATTTAAGTTGGAAATCTCAAATAGTTGATTTCTTAACTTTTAATGACCTGATGAAGTATGTTGATGGCACTGTTCTACCTCCCACAAAAACTTCCGTAACATCATCCTCGACCTCTGATAAATCTCAGTCTACCTCTACTGTTTCTTCGGTTGAATGGCAACATTTTAACAGTTTCGTTAAAGCTTGCCTTACAGCCACACTCTCTGAGTCTCTTGTTCATCATTACCAAGGATTTGACACTGCTCATGACTTATGGGCATCCCTTCAAGAGTCTTTCATGCATCAGTCTCTTGCTTGCCGCTCTGTTTTTCGTTCTCAGCTTCGAAATCTCAAAAAAAATTCCCTAACGATTTCTGACTATCTTCATCAAATTCGCCTTTTGTCGTCCTCTCTTGCTGCTATTGGAGATCCAGTTTCGGATTCCGATCTTGTGCTTACAACCTTAAATGGTCTCCCAAAATCGTATAGGCCTTTTGTAACATCCATTGAGAATCTCGAAAAAACTCCTTCCTTTGCTTAACTCCGCGCGAAATTGCTTACCCATGAACAGCGTGTCCTCCTTGATTCTGAGGATGTTCCATCTACAGAACAAAATTCGGTCACAGCTCTTTTCTCTCACCATTCCTCTTCTCTTAATTCCAACCCAAATATACCATCCTCCCAAAGTTCTTCTAAGCCATCTCATACTAATTACTCTCCCAAGAACTCCACATCTTCCACCAACAAACAGTCATCTCAAAAATCAACAGGCGGGTATCGTGGCAAATGCCAAATTTGCCAAAAGCACGGCCATTCTGCTTCTCGTTGTCGCTTTCGGTATGCTCCGCCTCCCACCTCTGGCTCTCAATACCAATTTGCTGGCTATCATACTCAACAATCTTCTCTTCCTCCGCTGCTGCCAACTCTTGCGCCTCAATCATGGATTCCTGACTCTGGAGCTACCTCCCATATGACGAATGACTTTACCTTGATTCAAAATCTTCAATCGTATCCTGGATCTGATCATGTGTTTGTTGGCGATGGTAAGCCCCTCCCAATCCATAATTTTGGCACTTCTTTCTTTTCCAATTCTTGTCGTTCTTTCTCACTTAAAAATATATTGCATGTTCCTAAGATTACTCGTAATCTACTCTCTATGTCCAAGTTTACTCGTGACAATAAAGTCTCATTAGAGTTTTTTCCTTCTAAATGTGTTGTCAAGGACCTCCGCACAGGGACACCTCTCCTTCAAGGCCCCGTTGAGTCCCACCTCTACAGTCTTCCAGTACCAGCATCAACTCCTAATTCCGCCTTTGCTGTATCTGGCGCCTCCTCTGCCCTCTGGCATGACCGACTTGGGCACCCTTCCAAGAACGTTTTGTCTTCTATGAAGTCTCAGAATCTCTTAGATTTTTCTGATTTTCTCAAATTAAATAAAGTTTGTACTGCCTGCATGTTGGGCAAAAGTCATAGATTACCTTTTACTTCTTCTAGTCATAGGTCTACATTTCCTTTAGAAATCGTGCACTGTGATGTTTGGGGTCCTGCCCCCGTGCACTCTTGTTCTGGTTTTCGATATTTTGTACTGTTCATAGATGACTATAGTCGCTACACATGGCTATATCCTCTTAAAAATAAAAGTGATGTTTTCAATTGCTTTGTTCGCTTTAAATCTCTAGTTGAGAATATTTTTTCTTCACGTATTAAATATTTTCAATGTGATGGCGCACGCGAACTTACTCAAGGACAACTTGCTACTTTTATTACTCAAAACGGCATTCAATTTCGCATCTCTTGTCCTCATACACCACAACAAAATGGCCTTGCTGAACGTAAAATCAAGCATATTACTAAAATGGGTACAACCATTATGTTTCGCTCTTTTATGCCCAAACAATTTTGGCTCCATCACCTGCATCATCTACTGCCATGGTTACTGTACCTTTATCAATAAATTCAACTTGCGCGGGTCCTACTCAACTAATGCACTCTACAATAACTCCAACTCTCTCTCCTCAATTCGGTCCTACACCATTACTGGACTCTATTTCTTGTCCAATTTCCACTCTTACAATGCATATGTCAGCACCTTCTACTCCTGCTGGGCCCGTGTCATCATCTCCTAATCTTTCTCCATCTATTCATTTAATGCCTGCTTTCCATTCCTCTCCCTTACGCACCAACAATCAATTGTTCACATGTTGAGACAACTGCTGGTTAGAAAAATCATAAACTCTTAGACCACTTAATAAGATCCTGGGCTACTCCACTTGGCACCAATTTGTTTTAAGATGGAACCTCAGGCTTTTTAACATTGTATCAGAGCTAGGCCCATGGTCTAATCTCATTCATCTTCCGCGTGCGACCCATCTCAAATCAGGTCCACTTGTCTTCAATCTTTCGCGTGTGCATAGTCCACGCACTTTCAATCTTCCACATGTGTTATCTACCATGTGTGTGTTCAATCTTTCATGTGTGACCCATCTCAAAATATTCGTTCCACATGTATTCAATCTTCCAAGTGTGACCATCTCAAAATAAGGTCCACGTGTGTTCAATATTCCGCGTGTGACCCCTCTCAAATCAGGTCACGCGTGAGGGGGAGTGTTAGAATATACACTTGTCCCACATAGAAAAATATTATCTATTCTTTCATGGATAATCTTTTAGTTTGGTTTTATCTTTCTGTTGAAATCATTTATCTGTATTTTCTCTAGATTGATCTTGTACAGATTTGTGTAGCTTTAGGTCTCTTTGTACTCCGTATATATTGTACGTTTGCACAGATGAGAAATATAGAAAAATATTATCTATTCTTTCAAATAATAATAATAATGATAATGATAACAACGATACGATAACCAATTTGAAAGTCCTTGCTAGAAGCCTCAGTCCTGATAGAAATTGTGTCCCAATTTTCTCCAACCTTTTGAGTCACCTACCGTGTAAACAGCAGCCATGGAGACCTCAAAAGTGGCCACCATAAACAAAGTAAAAATAAATTTTTTTTCCGAAACCCATGATCAATCAAGAACAAAAAGAGACTTCTCTGAAAACACAAAAAAAGCCAAGAATGAATAGGCTTGATGATGAAAAAACCCCTATGACACGCCTTATTTATAGGCTTCTCATAAAATACCTAGATTCGGAAAATCTAGATTTGGAAAAGTTTCTTTTTTTATGATGTAAACAAAGTGTGGAATAGTTTTTGACACCAAATTAAGAAGCAATTTCTGTTTTTAATTTTCAATGCAATAAATACTCATTAAAGTAATGGAGCGTAGATAGGTAATCTAGATTCAGATATGAAAAACAACAATAATTGAGCCGTTAATATGACTTCTAGTCCACCGGCCATGCACTGTTTTTGCTTGTAAAAGAAGCAAGCTATTTTTCGGAAATATTATTATAAAATGAGGATGAATTATTTTTTGTGAGAGGAGAGAAAGGAAAGAACTATTTCTCTACTGCCTTTTTTCTAAGGGTCAAAACCATTTTAGTCCCTGAGGTTTGCTCTAAAGACCAAATTGGTCCCTCAGGTTTGTAAAAAGACCAAAGAGGTCCCTCCAATTAACTTTTGTTAGTCAAATATTAATATTCAAAGGGTTGACCGAGTTAAAAGACCATTATATCCTTAGTCAACATATATTATAAAAGAAAATTACAATAAAAGTCTAAATCAGTCTAAAAAAAACATAATTCGCGTAAGAAAAAAAAATAAAAACTAAAAAATATCAGTTTAAACATAAACAAATTAAAGTTAGTAATATATCATTAAAAAATAAATAATCATGATTCATCCTCTTTTTTGGTCGGTACCCTCGCTGTTAATTATATCGATGATGATTGTTCATTTTTTAACGATATATTACTGAATTTAATTTGTTTATGTTTGAACTGATATTTTTTAGTTTTTGTTTTTTTATCCTACGCGAATTATATTTTTTTTAGACTGATTTAAACTTTTATTGTAATTTTCTTTTATAATATATGTTGGTTAAGGATATAATGGTCTTTTAACTCAGTCAACCCTTTGAATATTAATATTTAACTAACAAAAGTTAACTGGAGAGACCTCTTTGGTCTTTTTGCAAACCTGAGGGACCAATTTGGTCTTTAAAGCAAACCTCAGGGACTAAAATGGTTTTTGCCCTTTTTTCTAACTTAGTAAAAGTATATGATTAAAGAAAAAGGCATCAGTAACTGAATTACGCAATTATGAGTCTACAATCGAGAACGAATTGAAAACCCAAGCTCAATGCATGTTGTTATTTAGTTATCGTAATCGTACGATTTGTGATTCGAATCGATTCGAATCGTACAATTCGCTTCGATTCAGTCGAAAAACGATTCGAATCAACTAGTGAATTGTTAATTAAGGTGAATCGTTAAGTGAATCGTAGTGAATCGGAGTGAATCGGACGATTCGCTGAATCATGAACGATTTGGATAAAAAAAAAGTCCAAAAATCGAAAAAAGAAAAGAAAACCCATATCGATTTTTGCCTATTATCAATAAAAAAGTGAGCCTATTTCAACAAACAAAATAAAAAGAAAAGCCTATTTAGATTTAACATCAATTTTTTATTATAATACAAAATCAAAACATTCAAAAGTCAAAAATTAAAAGCCCTAAAAAACGATTAGAGAGAGAACGCTACTCATCTCATTCGACTGAAGTCTGAAACAAGAGCTGTTTTCGCCGATCCAGGAGTTGTCTTCGCCGATCAAAAGTCTTCGTGATCAAGTGTTGGTGAGTTGTCTTTGTTTATAGTGTTGATGAGTTTGGTACTTTGGTCTGTGGTCTTATTTCGCTGACCAAGAGACTTTAGTGGCTATCAGTCTGATAATGCTTTTTATGTTTTTTTTTATTGTTTGTGGTTTTTACTCTTTATTGTTTTTATGTTGGTTTATGGTCTTTATTATTTTTTTATTGTCTTTATAACCATCTTTTTATTGTTTTTTATGGCCTGCAACAGCATTATTAAATATCAAACTTTATTAGATTTTTTTATTGTCTTGGCATCATTAAATATTAAACTTTATTTGATTTTTTTATGTTCTTTTTTTTTATGTTCTTTACTTGGCCACTAACTATTACTTATTTGATTTTTTTATGTTCTTTTGTCTTAAGACTTTGGCATTTACCATTAAAATATTATCTTCTAATATTTAAAACAGCTAATGGAAACATAATATATTAATTATCATATAGTTTTAAAGTTGTGAGCGAATCGGTACGATTCACTATTCGATACAATTCACGATTCAAAAAAATGAGATTTCGATTCTCGATACGATTCACGATTCGCGATTCGCGAACTATGGTTGTTAATACAAGAGCTACAGTCAAAGACTTGAAATTTTATGTTGGCTAGTATCTAAATTGTAATGCACTAAATTGAAATTCAGATGGAAGAACTCCATTCTTTAAATTTATCAAATTGAATTGCGATCATGCTTGCATAGACACTCTAATTACAAAATCATAATGTTCATATAATCTCGATTTTTTTTTTCGGTTTTTTTAGTTTGACTCCATAATCTCTACGGTTTAGGTTGATACAGGGCCAGGCCCTGAACTGAAGAACGGAAAATAAGTGAAATCAATATGCTCCAATTTCTAGCTTGCATCGACCATCCAATGGACCATGTAGTAAATGAAAACATAATTCCAAGATTAAAATAAGCTCATAGTGGGATCAAATCAAGGTCATTTGCCTCTTATGTTAGACAAGGTAAACTACCATTGCAAGCTAATGTTTTGAGGGAACTTAATTAATCTTGTGAAGAATATTGAGATTGAAATCCAAATTGGAAAGAGGAATTCTCATGAAATCTATGAAATGATAGGTTTGTAATAATGTAATTAGAGAAGGATCTTAACTGTTCATTAAATAAGAAAGAAAACATCTAAACCCTTAATTCAAAATCAAACAAAATTAATTTACAATATTTCCTAATCTCTTTCCCCCTCCAATCAAAAAAAATAAATAAATAAATAATTCAATGTTTTTCTCTCTACACCCACTTGATCTATCAAACTGTAGAATAAGAATCAACTAAAAGATTTAGCCCAAAAAAAAAAGGGTCTTATTTGTAAATTTTTCTCAGTCTCTTGCCTAACTGTGCCATGATATAACATTATTTTTCAAGTTGTAAATCTTTAGATTCATACGTGAACGCGAAAAAACAATTGCTCCCATTTGTAATATACGCCAAGCTCTCATTCTACTATTCTAATAAAGAAAAAAAATGATATACCATAAATCACTAGCAATAGAACATATATGTATATGTATAACAAGAAGAAAAATTTGAGGCAACCATCATAAGTCCTTAAAATGTTGATGATGTATCAAATTTTATTTAAATAAATGATTATATATGCTATCTTTTTAATTTTTTTAAAGCTTATTTACGTTCTAGATTAAAAAGAGTTTTTGTTGTATGTGCATCATAAAATTTATGACTAAAGAAATGACTATTTGAAGCTATGGCTTATTTTGGTTTTAATTCTAGAGAGAGAGCTTGAGAAAGTAGGTGGAGAGAGAATAACAGTGAAAAAAAAATTGGTGGGAAAGAGATTGAGAGAGATTGTGAATTGATTTTGTTTGATTTTGCATTAAGGGTCCAAATGCTTTCTTAATAAATAAACAGTTAAGATCATTCCTTAATAATATTATCACACAAACAGTATTATTAGGGGATCCAAATCCTTGTGGTTACTGATTGTTTATAGAACAATTGAAAACTATTATTGTTGTCCTCAAACATAGAAAATCTACTAAAAGAAATAAGATCTAACGAATTGAATAGTTGCATTTTAGGATTAATATTTGGACTTTTTGGAGCTAATATCACCTTCTTCCTATTGTTCCAAAAGTGATATAATATAATCCGTATTTTGTTTTGGTTTATTCCTTTATAAGACATTAAAAATTATGTTACCGCTAACCTTTCTCAGTTATTCATATGCACAACCATATGGTCCATATTCCTTCAAATATAATTACTTGAAAAGAATCATATTCTTATTACAACAGTACCTTAATAGAAATACTAGAACAATATTGCCACTTATGCAAATTAACATGTTACAGTGTTTTCTATTCCTTTCGTAGACACTCAAACACTTTTACACACTTTAGAGTAGGAGCTTGATTCTCTAGCACATATAAGAAGCTTATCACATGCGGTAAGTTTGACATGAATCATATGTTAAATTGTTGTATTATATCAAGTAATGAGTATTGACGTCAAACACAATACAACCTATTTTGGCTTATTAATATAAGCTTGTCACATGTTTCTTCAAACAAATCTCTTGGTAGAAGATGTAGTACATTCAACAAAAATGTACTTATAACGAAACATCTTAAACAAACTAAGCCTTATTGTATTAAGTGAGGTCAATTAGTCTTACATGAAAGCAATAGCCGGTAAATTGGTATTGGCACCAAAGTAGAATGCACCAAGAACTCTAAAATTTACTACTTGGTAAATGTGTAAAATTAAATCTTTCAAGCTCATAAAATTGAATTAAATCATATGGTATTGATAGTAATTTCTTATGAGGAATAGTTCGAAAAATTTTAAATTATTTGTTTTAATCTTATTTTCATTACCTTTTCTTACATTATACTTATGTTCTTCTATGAATAGATTATATGTATGTACACTAGCACTAATAAGGTGATATGGTCCAACAATTGGATGTCTAGCAAAGGCATCATTGGCCTGTAGGATTATTAATTACTCCCTTATTGATTTGGCATTAATTTAACATTACTTTAAAAATTGGTTGAAAGTATATCCTCTTTAGAGTGAATTTTTCTAAATTTGCCAAGCCCTTATACCAAATAATTTTATTTTACAACAATATGCCGAAGCCTTGGAAGTTGTTCAAGATTACAATTCGAAATCTAAGAAATCCCAATTATGGTATGCAACATAACTATAATAAAATTACAATTGTACACGGTATATACGCGATATGTATATAGGTAACAATGAGTAGGAGTTTACTTGTTATCTTCAGCGTGCATTACTTAATAACAGTTAAGGATGCAACAATATAGCATTTCGAAAAATTCTAAAATGTTTTTTTTGCCCCCTCTACACTGGACACTTTAGACATGAATAACTCAAAATTCCATTAACGGATTTTATTGCAACAAGTTGAAAATAAAGATAACTAATTGATCATACTTTAATTTGTCCTATAAGCAGAAGAGAAAATTGAAACGGAAAAAAAATTATGCAAACCCCTACATTTGTCAAAACTCTAACGTTTATTGAAAAGAAAAAGAGCCTTAAATGGCAAAACCAAAAATGTACTCAAGAAGCAAAAACGGCAGCCAAGCCAAAAAAGAAAAAAAAAACAAAACAAAACTGCAGCCAAGCCAAAAAAACAAAACTGCAGCCAAGCTAAAAAAAACAAAACAAAACAAAACAAAACTGCATCCAAGCCAAGCTTGATGGCAATTAGCAAGTTGGAAAAAAGTGTTGATGAAGCACTAATTTCATAAGGCGATTGCCGCCTGTGCCGGAGGGGTTTCCGGTCTGGCTGTTAGGTGGGTTATAATCAACAGTGATTCCAAGCTTCTATCCGGTCGCGCAATGACCCCTATAGATACAGATGAAGAAGTAACGGCCAGGATTTTGAAGAACGATGCTGTCAACTCCAGTGTGGTACTCATTTAATGGAGATTCAGCTGAACAAGAGTCGAAATCCGGCTCGTTCACTTCAACCACATAGTGTTGAGCTGGGTCGTACTCGGAAACTACATACGCAAAATCAAAAGTTTAGATCTAGTAATGTTAATTCATGCTAACTCTCGTTAAAATTGGCTTAAGGCTTCCTTTGAATGAAAAACAAAAAATAAAATAAGAATGCGAGTAAGCTAGATGTAGAAATTTTCATGTGCTTCCAAGGAAGTAAAACAGATACAGAAAAAAATGGAGGCATAGATATTAGCGCATTAACTAAAGATGATATTAACCTGGTTACTAATTAATAAAGAAAATAAGAGCTTTAAGATAAAAATTGTATAGCATATGAGAGGTGGAATAAAGAAATTTCAATGAATTTGAACATAGCCACTCACATACATAAGAAGAATCCAAACAAAGTGCACATCCATTAATTAATTTCAGAGGTCAAACATCGGGATAGGTGGACGAGATGCCAGCTACACCTCGGGGAGTGCTCTCTATTAGGGAATATAACACTTAATGCTCATGCATACACAAACAATCTTTTTCGAGTGAATTAGGTTAATTTATTTTTAAACTAAAAAGACTCATATATTTAAGAACAATTAAGTAGAAGCTGCAACTCCTACTACTATATAAAGAGATCCACCTTTGTCAATTATAGTCTAAACCTTGAGTTAAAGTCTTGAGTTTAAGTTTATAAGTAGTATGGTTAGACAAACGCGTGCGCGCCGAGGGAAGGGGTGGGAGCAGTAGAGCCACTCGACAGCGAGCGGGGGCTACCCAATTTTTTTTTCATAAATATATGTATTTTTAAAGTATTTTTAGTCCATAAAAAAATATTCATATATTAATGTTAAATTGAGCATTTTAACCCTCACGGAACATGATTCTTGAATCCGCCCCTAGTTGGGAGGGAGGATATTAATTAGGTTGGTGGGAGGGGAGGGGAGGGGGGGGGGGGGGGGGGGGGAGGGGAGGAGGGGAGGGGTGGTATTAAGATAATTTGGAAGAATAAGAGGAAGAAGCTTTTACCAAGAGTATCACCAACGTGAAAGTTCTTTCCAGAAGCCCAGTTAGGGTAGTAATTGAATCCTAGTCTTTTTCTTCTCCAGCAAAGTATGTAGCATGCGCATTAGCAGCCATGCAGACCCTCAAAGCACCTACCAGAAACAAAAAAGGAATTGTAATTTTGACGAAAGCCATGATGAATTAACTCCACCACAAAGAAGAGACTTCTTCCAAGAACAAAGAGAAAAGAATTAATGAAAAGATTTGATGAAGAGGAAACCCTATACGCTACCTTTATTTATAAGCTTCTGATATTTCCAATTGTGACGGAAGAGAGAGAAAAGATTTCTGGATTCGCAGAACAAAGATATGGAAATATTTCTCTCTTTGTGATCATTGAGTTAATAACAAACATGCCGGCAAGCTTCCATACCAAGTAAACAAAAAACTGTCATATTTTGTTTTCGGACATTACTATATGGCACTCCTTCACTATTTTATAGAATTTTACTATATATACAATAAATTTAATATTTAAAATACGAATTCTTACCGTACAAAAAAAAAGTGAATAGGTTATATCAAATGTTACTCTATGTTTTTAATGCAATAAATACTCATAAACTTGACAGGCATAAAGATGGAATCAATTTTATGATTTTTTTCTCTTTTAACAACAAAAACATAGAGTTTTCAGTAAAAAAGCCAAATATATAGCACTTTTTTATTTTTTTGCTAAGGCCAAATAACACTTGTGACAAAAAGAGGTCCATAAAACCTACGATCAAGTATTACAATATGAACATATTAGTAATTAAAGTCCTCTCTAACTGCAATATCATCATAGTGATTGTCTGCTATAATCGATACCAGGGCATAATCTTCAGCACAGTAGTAGTTACATGCTATCAAGGGCGGATTCTAGAATTTTTTTAGTGAGGACTAAAATAAATATTTTTTCAATTATATGAGTACATTTTTAGTTTAGTGGAGACAAACTAATTTTTTTAACTAAAAATACATAGAAATTTTTTTTAAAAAATGAAAAATATATAAAATTTTTAATGTTATTCTAGACTAGTAGAGACTGCAGCCTCCGCAGGCCCAAGTGTATCTCCGACCCTGCGAGTTGCTGTTGTCTTTAAATTGAGACGTCAAACAATCTATTGCCTCTATTATTATTATTATTATGACAGATGTTTAAATGAATTTATAAAATCATCAGACGTTTCAAAAATCAGAGTCAAAACTTGAGATCCAATTTCTTGACTCACATGACTTGAGGAAAAGAAATTATTGAGTATTGTCAAGCGCATATAATTGCAAAATCTTTACAAAAAAAAAAATTTATCTTTTGAAGAGCCTAATGTCTTGGCTACAATTTACCATTTTGCATTGAAGTACAAGTCCTGTTGCTTCATTACCAGATAGTTTTAGATCATAATCGACCTAGATTAATGCCAAGTGAGAGAGTCCATCATGAATCGATTGATTTCTTCTAGGTTTATCCATAACATCCCAAGATGGTATCGAGACCAAGTGAGGATTTAACTTTCTCTCGGACATATTTGTCAACTCTTTATTGCAAATAAAAACTCTATGATACAAAAAAAAAAAAAAAAATCATAAAGTTCTTTTAATCTTTACAAAAAATAAAAAATAAAAATAAAGGAAGAAGCACACTCCGAACTCACACAATATTTATACATGTATTTATGTCCCCCAGGGACGCCCCAGTGGTAAGAGCGAGCCTCGGATGCGGTGTGCTCCCGGGCTCAATTCCCGTCTCGATTCCCATCCCCTGCCCTATGTAGAGTGCCTTGGTTTAACTGGTGCAGTGTGATTGGGGACATTGCATTGCATCCAGGGGTTTACCAAAGGGTGCTCGGGCTCCACCGGTTTTCGGTGGTCGGGCTCCACCAGTTGGGTTGCCACGTCATTTAAAAAAAAAAATTATACATGTATAGATACATATTATTCCTAGCATGTTGATGTTGAGTAGTTCCAACTAGCTAATCAGACACGATTTCCTCCTCGAGCAAATCCTCCTTTTGCTCCTTAGCCTACAGGGTATTTGTATAGATTAAATATAGCTTGTTTGCTAGCACCCAGCTTCACAAAAATCTCATTCCATAAATTGTAAATCTCATTCCATAAATTGTTTGTCATTCTTGGTGAGACAATGGTCAAATGCAATTTCCTGCTTAAACTTTCCTACAATCATCAAAATATATAAAAAAGGGGTAAAATATGTCTATAGTCCTTATTGTTTATACTTTTTTTCAAGTTGGTCTTTAATGTTCTAAAAAATTATACTAGTTCTTAATGTTTATAGAGGTAATTCAAAATGTTCCCTGTTGTTCAAAACTAATCAATTTAATCCTTATTATTTTTCAAATTTTTTTAATTTAGTCCCCAAATAGGGAATTTTTTTAAAAAATAATAGGGATTAAATTGAATTTTTTAAAAAATAATAAGAACTAAATTGATTAATATTGAACACTAGGGACCATTTTGAATTACTTTTATAAATATTAGGAACTAGTATAAATCTTTTAGAACATTGGGGACGATATTAAAAAAATATGTAAACTATAAGGACTAAATGTAAAATTTAACCTATAAAAAAATTTAATAAATCAGATGAAAAATTAATTTTAGAGGTTCAATAAATTGACAAATACAAATAACATGTACATATGGATAAAACAAAAGGAAATAACTGTTTTCCTTAGTTTATTCTTTTCCCCCTTCTTTTTTTCTCTTTCTTCTTTTCCCAACTCCCTTTCTTTTTCTTTTCTCTTTCCTCGTTCTTGCTCCCTTGGCCATGCCTGGTTGCCAAGAAACCCTTGCCACCCCTGACCCCCTCCGACCCTTTTGTGACAAAAGTTAATTATATTGCTAACACCTTCGACTATGAAATATGTTGAAATTCGCATATTTTAAATAATGGAGGCTAAAATTGTAATTTGAACTCAAAATTTCTAATTAAAACATGTAATTACTTTACCATTTCACCCAACATGCTCCTGGGTGTTTGAAATTAGCATTTTGACAATTTACTTTGGCACATGATCCTCATCCCCTCTAATTACTAATCTCCTAATTCTTTGCACACAAGTTCTAATACCCGAGCCCGACCATGCATTTACAAGTATTTATTTATATTCATTTCTTTCATTATTTTTGGAAAATGTGCCTTTGTGATTATTTGTCTGCATTTAATCTATAGTTAATTGTCTTACTATTTAAAAATCAATAGGTATTACGATTAATAGTAACATATTATTAGGTGTTCTTATAACATGAATTAACATTAATTTTAGGGTCGTTACAAGTTAAACCAAGATCTTACCTATGTGAAGCAGCCTGTCAAGGTTGTTGACGAGCAGATTAAGGAGCTGTGATATAAGAAGATACCAATTGTCAAAGTGTTATGGAGTCAATATGACCCAGAGGACGTGACTTGGGAAGATAGGAAACGCATGGAAACCGAGTATCCGATGCTTTCAATAAATTTCGAGGACGAAATTTTTTAAGGGGGAAAGGATGTAAAGCCCCATATCGTGACCAAGTAAAACTTTTCAACTGCTTACAAGAGTATGGGTGATTTATTTTAACTTTTCGAGCCATTTCGTTGTTTTTCCGATTTTAGGGGTTTTTGGTCTAGAAAAGGGGTTTCACTTTGGGGCCAATTATAGGAAAATTGGTATCCCGCCGTGAAAAAAGGGGCATACGCCATTGGGTTTCCTTTAACTTGTACTACTTAATGGTGAAGTTTGGAAAAATTGCATCCCGGCCTGAAAATACGAAAATCGGGACACCTACGCACGAAATGAGCAAAAAACGGAACGTTAGTACCACTCCCGGAGAGTGACACGTGTCTTGGGATACGTATCATGAATGCGTGGACGTGCTACGCATGCGTGACACGTGGAGGGACATGTGTCCCCTACGTAGCCAACCACGCATGCGTGACATGTGGAGGGACGTGTGTCCCCCACGTAGCCAATCATGATTGGTCGGCCAACGAGGGAGAGATATGTGTTCCCCCCTATGTCGGCCTTGAGGGCCTACATAAGGGGGGTCACTTGACCCCCTGAAATCAAAAATTGGCAGACAATTTTTCTCTGGCCTGATTCCATTAAATTATATCAATTCAGTTAGTTAACGTTCTGAAAGTTTCAAAATCGATCCGAGTCTTCTCCAATTTTTGGCATTTTGAGGCAAGGGTTTTATTGTTTTACTTATTTATGGTATCTACATGTTGTTAGTATATCCATGTTATGCTTAAATTTGTTCAATTAATTGCTAATATGTACTGCCCGATTTATCTGGTAGTTTTCACATCAGGTAAGCACAGATGCTGCCCAAATATTTCCAGAAATGTTATACATGTTATTTGCATGTCGTCATAATGCCTAGTTTATACTTGGAAATTGTTTTATTGTAGCCGTTATTCTGCCGAAATACCGCAGAACATGTGTTATTGGAATTGGGGGTTGCAACCTCAGGCTCGATAGCTTGCACGAACGCCGGGTGGCGTAGGGCTTGCCAGTGCTCCCGTGCTTATCGTGGTCCTATTCCCTCTTCTTGCTTGGGACCCCTACCACCCTTAGAGAGTTTTCTCTCGCTTGGGACTAGGACCGCCCTCGGAGATGCTGGGTCATAGATTTTGGATATAATACGGAGTATCCTCTTGGGAGAGATAAGAAGTTATGATATTGATTCGGGGCTAACCACCTCTGGTAATATTGAACCATATCTTTTTACTATGTGCTTGAGTACTCTCGCTTGGGACCACTACCGCCCTTGGAGAGATTGCTCTCGGTTGGGACCAGTACCGCCTTCGGAGATGAAATACTGTTTATCTTGATGACATTACTGTTATTGATACATGAATAAAATGTGATAGGAATCTCTACCGGTTATCACATATTATTGTATTTTAGCATTTACCATATGTGAATAATTTGTTATACTACCATACGTGAATGGCATCATGATTTGCAAAAGAGATCAACCAGAAATGTTTTCAAAACTCTTCTATTCCATCATCGCTGAGCTTCCCCAAAGCTCACCCTATTTTCTTTCCCTCAGTGTAGGTACAGCTTAGCTTGAAATGGAAATTGACTTTATAAGCTGGAGTTGAATGTTTACATGCTCGAAGCTCCTTGCCTGTCATGTTCGATCCAAGTTGTAAAAGTTAGAGGTTGTTTGTATGGCTTTCGGGTAAAAGGGTAGTTGTGCTGAAACCCTAGTTTGTATGATAGTCGGGTAGTTATCAGATCTCGAATGTTTTAACACCCTTTTGTACGTAAATTATTATATAAAGACTTGTTATTGAATAATTTTTTATTTATTGTTCCTTTTAATAGAAAGTTATGAACTCGCAATGATAGTAAAAATAGACTTTGACCTAATCTTGAGAAGGGTCGGGTTGGGATCGTTACACAAGTCATAGACATAGCAAAAGGAAATCACATCTCAACAAACAAAGGATGTACTAATAATACTAAAAATATTGATAGGTGTGTTGTGTATTTAACTTTTGGATATATTCTAATCCACCTGCGTTAGCCGACTAGCAATAAACCTTGGAATGTTTACACATGAGGGATAGAAATATATCAAATTAATTAAATATACACTCTCTAATAATTTAAATAAAATGGTGTTACATATCATGATATAAGAACTCTATTATAAAAAAAGTCTTTAGTCCAAGTTGCTATCATTCTCTTTACCACGTGCTAAAAATGCATCATTTGCATGTTGATTACGTATTGGAACCATAACATGTCTACGTTGTATTATGTAAATAAATTGCGGAATAGCACATTTAGTCTTTATTGTTTTGAAAAAAAATTAATTTCGTCCCTATTGTTTAAATTTTTTTTGTTTTGTCCCTATTATTTTTAAAACGTTTCAATTTCACTCCTATTATTTCTAAAAAGTTTTAATTTCATCTCTATTATTTTTCTAAAGTTTCAAATTCATCCCTATTATTCAAGAACTAAATTAAAATTTTCTGAGAAACAATAGGGACGAATTTGAATTTTTTTTAAAAAATAAAAGAGACAAATTTGACTAATTTTGAACAATAGAAACAAAATTAAATTTTTTTAAAATAATAAGGACGAAATTGAAACTTCTTTAGAAATAATAGGGGTAAAATTAAAAAGTTTTAAATAATAAGGACGAAATTAAAACTTTTGAAAAACAATAGAGACTAAATATGATATTTTCCCTTAAATTGCTGACAAAATGAAGCACGACTACGAAGGGGTTTCTAGAAACCATTCCGACTTCAAAGCAATAGGGTTCCTAGAAAGCTTTTAAACAAAGTTTGTCATGCCAATGCTTGCTTCATTTAAAAAAGATTTTTACATGAAATAATAACTTACATTGTATCGGAGTAAGTATCAAAAATTAATTTACTGTCACCCATATATAGGATTAACACGATCTTTTCTCTTTTGAAAGAAAAAATAATATCTACATGTAAGACTCAATAAAAAAATTATGTTTTAGGTGATGTGGTAACTTTTAATTAGGTAAACATTAACTTATTAGATAACTTTTAGTTTAATGTGTAATTTTGTCCTATAATATAATACAAATCCCATGCTCAATATACAGAAACAAAGTCTAAGATCTAGAACATAAACTCGATATTTATTTCATAACTTATTGTTCCTCCATTGGGATCATTGCTCTAAAACAAACACAAGTACATATCATTTACCATCACTGTTGATTTAATCTATATATACCTAATTACCATAGAGAAAAGTAGGTAGACGTGGAGTAACTAAAACTTCAAGAGGATTTGTCTTAGGCAAGGAAAGGCCTTGGCCTTCTTTTATGTCCACTGGCAAGTTTGATGGAGTTGTAAAATCAAAACCTTGAAGCAAACGAGCGACAGTTAGATGCATCACTCGCATTGCATGTACAATTGCTAGACAAGATCTTCTTCTAGAGCCAAAGGGTATGTACTCAAAATGATGTCCGTAAACATCTACCTCTGCATGGGTTGTCAAAAATCGTTATGGCTGAAATTCATTAGGCTCTTTCCATATATGAGTATCACGGTTTAGCTTCCATACATTCACCAACAATTGAGTGCCCTCAGGAATAAGGTAACCACCCACAGTACAATCTTCCATAGCTTTATGTGGCGCCAAAAGGGGTGCTGGTGGATATAGGCGAAGTGTTTCCTTAACAATGGCTTGGAGGTAGTTTAGATTCTCAATATCAGAGTCTTCTGCCCATCTATCTCTACCAATTTTGTTATCTATCTCTTCTTGAGCACATTTCATAACATGTCTACTATTCAACAACAGAGACATGAGCCATGTGAGAAGAATGGGTGAGGTGTCTGCACTTCCTATGATAATAGTCTGCATGACAAGATTAAAGAGTCAGATAAAGTTGTAGTGATAATAGTCTGCATGACAAGATTAAAGAGTCAGATAAAGTTGTAGGCTTTAGAAGCATGTATAACTTATTTGCTAAAGGGTGAAGTGCACCAGACCCCCTTATACTTTAGCGAAAGTGCACAACACCCCCCTATAGTTCAAAAACTCCCTGAACTAGTCCCTATATTTTTTAAAAGTGCACAACACCCCCACAGTTATAAAATTCATCATATTTAACGGATTTTGTAAAAAAGACATAAATACCCTCATTTTTTTTTCATTTCTCTCTTTTGCCATTTCCTCTTTTGTTTAGGCAAAAAAAAAATGGTAATTTGGTCAATTCATATAATTATTTATGAATAAATTCGTTAAAAATAAAAAAAAAAATCTCACTTAACGCGTGTGAAATACACTCTCCGTTAAATTTAACGGATTTTTTAACGGTAAGGGGGTGTTGTGCACTTTTGAAAAACTACAAGGACTAACTCAGGAGGTTTTTAAACTATAGGGAGTGTTGTGCACTTTCGCTAAAGTACAAGGGGGTCTGATACACTTTTTCTAAAAATAAAGGTGGGCCTACAACTATTTTAAAGCCTAACCCGAAAGCATCAACTGGACATTAATATTGAGAAAAATTATTGCACTTAGCCAGCTAAATAATCGACGGTGACTGTGCACCCATATTTCATGAGTCATGGCTGAATTATTTGATAGTTGAATAGGAGCCCAACTATAATATAGGAGTCATATCTACAAATATAAGAATATAACAAAACAAAGTAAAAGAAAAGAAACACAAATTTCAACTAGTCCATTAGCATTCTCCTAGATCACTCGATACTATATTTGATCACAAATATATGTACACAAGTAACATCTGAGAAGGATGAGTCTAGCCATACCAATATTGTTACCTTGATTATGGTTTCGCAGGTATAGCCATATGTGATTTTGTTATCGATCACTGAAAGCAAAACATCTATGAAATCTTGGTCCTTGTTGTCCTCGTTCTTCGATCTCCTCTGGGCATGTTCATCAACCCAACTCTTGATGATAGTGTCCAGCTCTTTCGCAATGCGCTTCATGTTCTTAATACTCCCACCAAAATCTATCCATCTTAGCAATGGAAATGGGATCTGATCGGGCACTGCAAATTCCCCTGATGCATACATGAACTCCTTTACAAGTCTTCTAAAATGTTTGGCTTCTTCATCTTTTACACCATTCACAGAATTCATATACCTCTTCCCAGCTATTGTCTTCACTATTATATTCAAAGACAACTGCTGGAACCATTTACTAATCACCATCTTTGCTAGAGTACTATCACCATTATTGTTATTCTTCTCTACAACCGAGTACAACTCTTTCACGTTTTCTTGTATCTCAGAAACTCGAAGATGCTTCAGTGTCTCTAACCTCTTAGTAGAGAGTAATTCGAGTGAAACTGTCTTTCGGATTTCACGCTAGTAAGGACCATAAGGTGCAAACACAAACGCAGCATAGTTGTAACTGAGATATTTACCTGAACTAGAAGGCAGACGTGTTGCAAACGCCTGGTCATTGCTGGTGAAACATTCTTTAACAGCTTCCCTACTGCTAATCACGAGTGCGGGGTCTGCACCAAGCCGAACAGAGAAAATTGGACCGATCTTATCAGCCAAATCACCTAAAGTCCGAGCCACCGGGTCCTGGCCTCTTAATAAATGAAGGTGGCCTATAATTGGCCAAGCACATGATGGTTCTGGGGGTGACTTTCCCTTTTTACTCTTCGGACCATGAATCTTTCTCTGCCATAGATAGTACAATGATAATGTAAGCACAAGACAAGCAATAACAAGAGAGAGATGAATAAAATCCATAACGAGAAAGGAGTGAAGGCTTTCACTTGTTGAATGTGTCATAAATTGATGGAGAAGATGAGATATTTATATATGATCCTGCAGGGTGTTACCTTCTGATTCTTTCTCTTTTTCTTTTTCTGCTTTTTCCTAACCCACACGTTGTTGATATTACTTTCCAGAAATTCAACTTCTCTAAATATATAGGATAAAATTCTTAAAATATCAATCAACATTTTTTTTTTGGTGAATAGCCCCAGACCCCCATGTGGTCAAGCGAAACTAGCTATAAACCCCCTATGGTCTAACAAATATAGCCGGACCCCCTATGGTCTACCCGTTGATGCACATCGCCCCCCTCCGTCAAATTTTTCGTCATTTTTTATGGAAAGTGTGACAAACGAGCGTAAAATGATATTTTTATTGGTTTTTAATAATAAAATAATATTAGTAATTAAAAAAATTAATTTTTTCTTTTTTCTTTTCATTTTCACCTATTTTTTTTATTTATTACTAAAAAAAAAATCTTTTTCTACCCCACCCCCCCGCCCCACCCACCCCACCCCACCCCTCCCCTATCGTGCCCTCCCCTCCCCCCACCCCATTTCTCGCTGCTGTGGTTGTCGGCAGCAGCAGCAGATCTGCTGTTGTTGCCGTTGCCGTAGCAACAGCGGACTCGTTGCTGCTGCCGTCGACGCAGCAGCAGCAAAGGGGAGGGGAAGGGGGTGGGGGTGGGGGTGGGGAGGGGAGGGCGCTGTAGGGGTGGGGTGGAAGAAGATGAATTTTTTTTTTATTTAGTAATAAATAAAATATAGGTGAAAATGAAAAGAAAAAAGTAAAAAATAATTTTTTTAATTACTAATATTATTTTATTATTAAATACAATAAAAATCATATTTTATTCGCATATGGTACATATTCCGTCAGTTTTGACAGAAAATTTGACGGAGGGAGGCGGTGTGCATCAACGGGTGGATCATAGGGGGGTTCAGCTATATTTATTAGACCACAGGGGGGTCTGAAGCTATTCACCCTTTTTTTTTCAAATGGAAGATATTAATGTGGGTCCTAGTTACCCATTTTGATGTTTTCGTGCGTATTGGCCATCTAAAATACTTATTAAAATGTGAAATTTGAATAATATTGATAATATCGACATATCATTTAATTTATCTATCAGTTGTGATGACTCATAAATGATTTTATAATTCTATTTGCCTCACCCGAACCATTATTCTTTCAAAGCGTTGACTATTAACTTGCCAAGCCAATCTGAATTACGTAGATTGAATGAATATCTCCACCCTAAGGCATAAGTAGGGCTGCAAATATTGACCATTATAAAATAGGGTTAAAACCATTTTAGTCCCTAAGGTTTGTCTTAAAGACCAAATTAGTTTCTGAGGTATACAAAAAACTCAATTTAGTCCCTACTGTTAGTTTCTTATTAACGGTCAACCCATTGACCGTGTGAAATGTCGCTCATGTCCCTGCGTTTTAAATTCTTGCTGATGTTTTAAACAAAAAAAAGGTATGATAGTTGTTGGGTTTTAGCCATTGGAATATAGAGTCCATGAGATTGCTTTTTTTTTTTGGTTGGCCATGCATTACAGGCATGGCAGGAAGAACAACGTGAGATAGCTGTTGGAAATCCAACGGCTATCATTCCTTTTTCTTTAACACATCAGCAAGAATTTAAAAGACAGGGGCATGAGCATCATTTCACGGTCAATGGGTTGACCGTTAATAGGAAACTAACAGCAGAGACTGAATTGAGCTTTTTGTATACCTCAAGGACCAATTTCGTCTTTAGGGCAAACCTCATGGACTAAAATGGTTTTAACCCTTATAAAATGTACATGAAGGAAAATGGAAGGAGCTAGTTCTTGCTGTCCCAAGTCTCCATCATTATTTGTTATTTTCGGGTCTATTCGTTGTGCCATCCTACACAGTATTGGGTGATGGACAATTTTGACAATTTTGGTCAAAAGGTTTAAAGTACTATAAAACTATTTGCATAATTGATTCAAGTTGAACCCCTAGATAAGGCTGAGTGTACGCAATCGTGGAGCTATACTTAAATGAGTGGAGACTATCCTCTTCAACTCAAAATTTTTATTAAAAATGATGTACTTTTAAAGTGTTTTTAAACTAAAAAATTAATCTAGTCGCGCTAAAAAAAATTCTATATAATTTCCCCAAAGTGTAGCATAAAGTGTTCAACTTGGAGTCTACAAAATATCATATATGTCATAGGATCGCTACAAAGAGAGATGTTCACACAATCCAAGAGAAGATAATGCATTAGCTGTTTCTTGGTAGAATACTTTCCGTGAAAGCTGAACGGGCTTGGCTAGAGACATTCAGCTAGGATTGTAATAATTCAACAAAGATAAGATACGTGAGGTTCAATCCAAAAACAAATTGATATTATATAGAGCCGTTCAACATTTTACATATTAGTCTTGAGAGTTTTAGTTAATTCATATATATAGGAAAATTGAATTTTCTAACAATCACCTTATATTTGGCCCATGATTGAAAAGTCAATTAATGACGTGGAGCAACAAATTCATAAAATGGGTCGAATGTAAATAAATAAGATTAGGCCAATTAATGCTTAACTCTAGTATCATAAAACAAACATAATATTTCATCCTAAAACTAATTGATATTAAATAAAGCAGCCTAAAATCTTATATATTTGATGTCAGAAGTCCTCAATTATCCATATAAAACAACTAAATTTTCCAACATAAAATGCATATGGCAAGATGTGCAATTTCGTTTGTGTAATGCTTACTACTACGTCTATGGAACAACAAATTTTTTTTTTGGGTCAAATGGAACAACAAATTCAGATAAAAGAGATTGCAAGCAACTTACTCGTGGAACTGGCAAGGGCCTTGTATTCGTATTAGGTAGAAGAAGGAACAACAATTTACTACTGGTGAATGGAACCTATATTAGAATAATGGAACATTGGGCTCCTTTTCTATGTGAATTTGGGGTAGAGGTCTAAGTGTTAGAAAAATTATATATGTGAGTATGTAATTTGCATGTTTCCGAAATTGAATAAAAAATAGAAATAAATTCAACAAGACTTGCATGTTATAGGCTTAGGTTTTAAAAAATAAATGTAAAAGAAATACAAGAAATCTTGAATCTGAAAAATGCCAGAATATATACCAAGATACCAGATAACGCCTAAAAATAATTGAAAATTTCAGTATATATATGCAGTTTGGATTAAGACTGAGGCTTGAATTTGATTCAATGTTCTTAAGACTTTTATAACCCCCGCAACGATGCTTACAATCTCTAGCCCAAGTTTTTCATAATACAATGATCTCCATTTTATGATTGCAGCACTTCAAATCACAAGACCCAACAAACCCAATAAAGTAAAACTATCTCTCTTAGATTATACAGACTCTATATGCATGCATGCTCTTAAAACTCTTGTTTTTCATGCCAACATATCCCGGGTATGTGTAAGAAAAATATATAACAATTTTTTGACTAGAATAATGATCACTTAATTGTTGCGATTAATTTTGAATAATGACATTAATTGCTGAAAAATAAAATAGATGTAACTAATACACATTTATTTCTCATACTTATTAATTCCCATAATAAATCTTGAAATAAATTCTGAATATATTTATTTATAGTATTTATTTTTAGAATACATTCTAAAGTAAATCATGGAATAAATTCCAAAAAATATTACATCAAAAAATAAAGCTATGATTGAACCCTCACCATGATCCAAAATCAATTGGCTTTATTTTCTCACGCGAGACAAACACACTTCTTCAATTTTATTTTTCCAAAATGATCTTTCAACTTTGTAATTAAAATTTTTATTTATTACTCATTTGGATTTGACACGTAAATATGCTATGCATATTCACAACCCAAATTAACCGCATCTGCCCCCCACCTTAGCAAGCTATAGTTATTATGGTCTGATAGAAAAGAGAGAAAGAAAGATAGCATGACATATATAGGTGGCAATAATTTCCAAAAGCAAATTACATTTTTCTTTTGGCTAAGTTGGAGGGCTCTCCCTCTATTTATAGAGTCAAGAAACTCTCTAGGTCTAATAGCAAATTACTTGACTTTATGGATCGAGGGAGAGCCCTCCAACTCAAGTACGAAATAATCAAGGGAGCTACTACCGAGCAAGATCACGTCTTTCTACTTATAATTGGTAGCTAAAAATACTTAATTGAGAAATTTGATGCCCTCTATTGATAGAGTCATAATTCACTAGGTCCCATAGTGAATTAATGCTCGACTCTATGAATAGAGGGAGAGCCTTTCATTGAGAAATTTGATACCCTCTATTAATAAAGTCGTAATTCACTATGTCTCATAGTGATTCACGTAACCTGCTATTAGTACTTTTGATTTTTTTGGTGCATGTATTGGAATTTACCGTTATATTCAAGAGTTTATCAGGAAGTGGTCGGACTCCGCTGGTCTCTAATAGTCGGGCTCTGCCAACTAAGTTCTCATGTCATAAAAAAAAAAAAAAAAACTACTTGACTCTATAAATAGAGGGAGAGCCTTCCAACTCAATCACAAAATCATTAAGAGAGCTACTTCCAAACTATCCCTTCATATATAGTTACTTAAAAATACATACCGAAAACGTTGATGATTTAGAAATTAAAGAAGGACATGATCCAACATCAGGCATTCAAAACCCACAGCAGCAGACTGAAAAAGCTCCCACGATATATTTCTCTATATTTTGTAGGATACCGAAAAGATCAACATTTCTTTTGGATAAGTAGCTGCATCGCAAGTTGAAATGGACGTGAATTTACACTCTTCACTTTCTACTTGTGTATATAAACTTAATTATTATATTAGGCCAAAATAGATTGAAAAATGGCTTAAAAATATATATGGTAATTCGTATTAAATAACAGCATTTCAATAAAAGAGAAAATAAAAAAATATTAAATACTATTGGAATGAGCTATAAATGGAATATACAAATATTTAATTAACTAATCTTGATGATATATGAATATTAATATAATACGTAGTATGGCTTCTTCATAAACAAATAATTAAATATATTAATTCGTAGTATATGCGGACTGATGTCTTGAACTTTCTGCGTTTGTTCTACCGTTTGTTTGATGCGAGTCTAAGTTGAAGATACTAGATGATGACCTAGTGATCACAACTTAAATGCTCTTTGATTTGATCCTTAGACATGGTAAATAGGGAAAGAGATCTCGAGTGCTTAAGAGAAAGTGAGAAAGAGTTTTGGTGTCAATATGTTGAGAATGTATTGTTTTTTCTTTTATATGGGCTAATATGTGGATCGGAGTTATGTGAAGTTTTTAACTACCCACTCTCTTATCTATTGGGTTGGGTCAACTCACCTTGGGTAACCCAAGACCCATAACCCAACAATATGTGTAGTTTCAGTGTATTACTAAGGTAAGAGAAAACAATAATTGTAAAATTAGTCATGTATCAAAAGTATTTCTCAAGAAATTTTTTAATTCATTTTAGATCACCTATATATATATATATATATATATATATATATATATATATATTCATGCATAATATTTGGCCTTATCCATGAAGGCATATAAAGCAGATTATTGTAAATTATCCTCATCGTATTAAGTGTTATTATGAATAGCTCCTATAGGAATAACCATTAATTAAGCAAAAAGCCTTAGGATCAGAGCTTCACTTTGAAACTTAAGAATTGGTTTCAAAGGCTTGAAACTGGTGTGAAGCTGTTCAATTGTATATCAATACTCGTGCCCTAAAAGTAGAAAAATCAACTGATATCTCGTTTAAATAGGTATAATTACTTGAACAGAAATATTAATAGCTGCAACTGGATTGGTGAAGAAGAGTTTGTCTAATTAAGTCTCGCAGTGCCTGCGATAGTGTTGTCCAATTAATTATTTTGTATGAGCATGTTAGTTTTGTGAGAACTAATAGGGATTAAATTGATTAATTTTGAACAATAGACACTACAAAAATTCTGTTAAACTACAAACCTTTTTGGGCATAATTGCAAGGACTTGTCCTATTGGCTTCGATGATTGGAGACACGTGTCAAAAACCTTAAAAGCAAAATATGTTCAGCTAGTTGAGGTTGTTTGGTTTGCTATTTTTCTATAATCAAGTTATCTTAATCTATTGATTTTGTGTTAAAACATTTTTGTCGTTTTTATGCCAGAAAAAATCAGAGGAGGAGAACATTAAGAACAAACCACATGGTGTGCCCGCAAACGAATGAGAGCGTTTTGTTACTTTTTCTATGTCAGCTAAAGGAAGGGTAATTATTCTTCACTGCCTAATATTATGACTTTGTGATTAGAATCTGATTGGTAGAGTTCATTGTTTCTAGGAAATAATTCAAAAAAATGTGATCTATCTGCTAGTTTTTGCTTCTTTAAAAACAGAGAAAGACACTAGAAAAACAGAGAGAAAGAGCACAAGAAAAGGTTGTAGCTAGAGAGAATATATGGACAACTGCTTTCTAAAAGAAAGCACTGTTCACTATGCAGTGACTTATCGTTACAAAAAATTAGTTGGTTGCGCAAGTAGGGAAAAATGCTTATGTTAGTCTAGCCTTGAGTACATGCTATGTTGGTAATTAGCAACAAATTCCAAAACTATTTGCTTAGCCTGGTTGAGAAATGAGAACAATCATTCAGCTGTTAACTTTGCGAGAAGTTGTTTTGGTATAGCATATATATTTTAGTATACATCCCTTTTTTTTTAATCATCTCTATATTCTTAATTTGCAGGAAGAAAAAGCTGAAGGAGGAATTGTTCGGCCTATGGAATTTTTCAAGGCAACACACACTAGAAAGTTGGGTACTAATGACGTGGCATTAAACATATTGCTATGGTATATTTTCAAGTCTTACGCATTCAAATTCTGTTATTCATTATTGTTATTGCTATCTCACGATTTATGACATTTTTCAATTATAGGAAACTGTGAAAAGAAAGGTCGATCAGAAAATTGAGGAATTAAATGATTCTTCCTATGATCGGATTGAGTTGGAGCAACAAGCTTTTAGCGAAACATTTGGACCTAAACATCTGGGGCGTGCCCGAGGTTTAGGGTTTGGGGCCACCCCTTCTCAAGTATACGGGTCTTTTAGGAAAGCTCAGTCAGAAAGTTCAGAGGTACAAGTGCTGAAAAGAAAGATCGAACAAATGGAGCAAGTGAACGAGGAAAAGGAGAGGAGAATGAAAAGAATGGAAGAATAGAACAAGGAAAAGGATAGAAGAGTGAAAAAAGTGGAAGAAGAGAAAGATTTCTTGAAGCAAATTATATTATCATCAAAGGTACACACTGTCTCATATAAATTACTAATTCACACATAAATTGCATCCACCCTTGAGTTTTTTGCTTTTTTGCTTAGTAAATTCAGTTGAAGTTGCATGCAAGAGAAGTCATAATTTTGCCTCATAATTTTTTCTTTATTACAGGCTTGTAATTCAATGGATTCAACTTCTCAAGCTATCCCTGACTTCAAGTGAACGGCGAGCTCTCGATTAATCAAGCTTAGTTTACATGTGCAGCAGTGTGATTCGGGTATAATTTTTTAGAACGGAACATAAGTCTAGAGGAGCACAGTTAGCCATTGGTTTTCTTTTGAATGTAAAACTTTCGATTACTGTGAATTTTTACACTATTGTTGCTTCTGTAAAACTTTTGGTGAAATGTGTTTTTATGATCTTTAATATGCATTCTAGTTATCTTTAATATTTTATTTTAATTGCTGATAAGAATTTGCAAGATCAAAGAAGCTTATGATATTATTAATATTTTATTTTAATTGTTTATGATCTTTAATATGCATTCTATTTATCTTTAATTGCTAACATGAATAGCGGCGGTATTATAGTGCTGCGAAAACATACATACAGCAAAAGCAGAGTTTCCAGAAAACGTTGCTGTAAACACATAACCATTGTTTCTAATTTTCGCATCCATTTCAAAACGTTGCTGTAAACACATAACTCATTAGCAGCGGTTTTGAAATGGATGCGAAAATTAGAAACAATGGCGTTTTTTAAAACCGCTGCTGAATCTTTCAGCGCATTTACCACCGCCAACAAAACATTGTAGCGGCAGCCGAATTGACGGCAAATTTTGTGGCGGTAAAAAACCGCTGAGAAATGTTTTGTGGCAGTTCAAAAACGCTGCGGAAGTTGCTCAAAACCGCCATCAATTCCTTTTCTTTTGTAGTAAGGGACGGATTTAATTTTTTTTTGGAAAATTATAGTAAGTAAATTGGCTAATTTGAATAAAAGGAATGAATTTGAAATATTTTGAAAAATAATATGAACTAAATTGAATAATTTTAAATAATACAACTGAATTTAAATTTTTTTGAAAATCAATAAGGACCCATTTGCGCAATTTTTCCATTATCTGATTATCGTACATTTGATAAAGTTCCTACTAGCTTCATTGATTTTGATATTTCTGTTGATCATAGATGTTTAGTTATTTCATATATGATTTTGCCTTTGTTCCAGTTCAAATTATTCATATGTGATTTCTCTTGAGTTCATTTTAAGTCTTTGTTGTGATTAGCTTTGAGAATCTGATAAGAAATAAGCCTTAATACACATGTATAAAATTTAACTATTGACCCAAAAGATTAAACTATTGCGTTTTGAACCTACACATGTTTATTAATAGCTCATTTTCTCTTAAGAAATTATTTTTTTTTGCTCTCTAGTTCACCATGTAAAACTCTTAATAAATCTCTTTCTTTTTCACATATTATAATTGAGAGTTCGGGCTAAGATCTACAAACCATCGGCTCTGATACCAATTTGTTATGCTGAGCCATGAGAATCTGAGAAGAAATGAGTTTTAACACACATGTGTAGAACTCAACTATTGATCCAAAAGATTAAACTATTAGGTCTTGAGCATACACATATTTATTAATAACTCATTATTCTCCTAATTTTTTGATGTAGGAGAAATCTTTCTATTTGTTCTCTAATTTACTATGTGAAACTCCTAAGAGTCTCTTTTATTGAGAATTATTTTGCTTGTTTTGTTTTTGTTGTCTTTGAACTGAAAGTAAATAGTCAGGGCTAGATGACTTTATTGGCCGCTTTCCAATAATTACATCGTATTTGTTGGAGTTAGGGTTTTAATAATAATGAATATGCACCTTTTAACTCCCATCTTTAAAGTAGTGCTTGGGAGATACAAGAAAGGAAAATACTAGCAAAACAACTGCAGTTAATTTTTTTGTTTTTTGTTTTTTTTTGTTTTTGGACAAACTGCAGTTGCTTGCTATGTGTGGTGTTGTGCTAGTGTAAAGTCATATGAGATTCTATTTTAAAACTAATTGATATTAGGTAAAATAGCTCAAGATCTCATAAGGAGGACTTTTTTTCTTTTTCTTTCTTCTTTTCCCAACGCCCTTTCTTTTTCCTTTCTCTCTCCTTGTTCCTTCTCCCTTGGCTATGCCTGGTCGCCAAGCAACCCTTGCCACCCTCGATCCCGTCCGACCTTTTTGTGACAAAAATTAATTATATAGCTAACACCTTCGAGGATGAAATATGTTGAAATCAACATTTCTTTTTTATTATTATTTTATTTTTTATAGTAGAGGCTGAAACTATAATTTGAACTTAAAACTACTAATTAAAACAGACGATTATTTGACTATTTTATCTAACTCTTGAGTATTTGAAATTAGCTTCTTTTTTTTTGCCAAGGTTTTGACAATTTGCTTTGGCACATGATCCTCATCCCCTCTAATTACTAATCTTTTTCTTCCTATACAAGTCATAGACAGCAAAAAGAAACTACATCTCAAGAAACAAATGATGTACCAATAACACTAAGGTAGCGATTAACACACTGAAATTAGTTGGGAATGGAATCACATTCTCAACTCTATTCCGATTTTCATGCTTGGTATGAAGAAATGATCATGAGAATCTCATTCTCAAGGTAATCTCGTTCCCTCGTAATGGGATTAGCCAATTCCCATGTGCTTGGGAATAAACTTATTTTTCAAATAACTAACATACCCCCATAAAAACATAACTTTTATATATACTTTCTATTGCAATAATAATAACAATAAAAAGAAAATAATAAAAAAATGAAAATAATAATAATAACAACAACAACAACAACAACAATAATAATATTAATAATAATTATAATAATTATAATTATTATAACAATAACAATAATAATAATTATATTATAAATAATAATAATAATATTAATAAAATAATAATAATAATAATAACAACAACAACAACAACAACAACAATTATTATTATTGCTTATTATGTTTATATTGTTTATGGTTATATTCATGTTTATTCTTATTTTTAATACTATAATAATAAAAGGGTAATCATGTCATATTATAAAAATCATTCATATTACTACTTTTGTATACTGACTACCAAACACGGATTTGGAATCAATATATCTATTTTTATTTTCATTTCTAGAGTATACCAAATATGTCATTCTTATTCCCAAGTTTATTCGATTCTTAGTTCCATTTCATTTCTTAGCTCATTAATTCTATCTGTGTCTAAATAAACCTTTGAATGTTTACACGTGAGGGATGGGTTGAAGACATTGCTTTTTAAAATGAAATGGTGTGATTTATCAAGGTATTAGAACTCTATTATAAAAAAGTATTTTGTGTAAGTTTCATCACTAATGACACTACAAAAACAAAATCTAAGATCTAGAACATAATCTCGATATTTATTTCATCATAACTTCTTGTTCCTTCATTGGAGATTATTGAGTAAAACAAACACAAGTACATACCATTTATTCTCACTGTTGATTTAATATATACCTAATTACCATAGAGAAAAGTAGGTAGATTTGGAGTAACTAATACTTCGAGAGGATTTCTCTTAGGCAAGGAAAGGCCTTGGCCTTCTTTCATGTCCACTGGCAAGTTTGATGGAGTTGTAAAATCAAAACCTTGAAGCAAACGAGTAATAGTTAGGTTTACCACTCGCATTGGATGTACAATTCCTGGACAAGATCTTCTTCCAGAGCCAAAGGGTATGTACTCAAAATGATGTCCGTAAACATCTACCTTTGCATGGGTTGTTAGAAATCGTTCTGGCTGAAATTCATTAGGCTCTTGCCGTATACGAGCATCGCGGTGTAGTTTCCATACATTCACCAACAAATGAGTGCCTTCAGGAATAAGGTAACCACCCACATTACAATCTTTCACAGCTTGATGTGGTACCAAAAGAGGTCCTGGTGGATATAGACTAAGTATTTCCTTAATAATGGCTTGGAGGTAGTTTAGATTCTTAATATCAGAGTCTTCTGCCCATCTATCTCTACCAATTTTGTTATCTATCTTCTCTTGAGCGCGTTTCATAACATGACTATTATTCAACAATAGAGACATCAGCCATGTGAGAAAAATGGGTGAGGTGTCTGCACTTGCTATGGTAATAGTCTACATGACAAGACCAAATAGTCAGATAAAGTTGTAGTCTTTACAAGCACGTGTGACTTACTCGCTAAAAGCATGACCCAAAAGCATCAACTGGCAAAGAACATTAACGTTGAAAAAAATTCTTGCATACGGTAAGTGTGGACCCAAATTTCATGAGTTACAGTTGGATCATTTGATAGCTGGATAGAAGCCAAACTATAATATATATAGGAGTTATACCTACAAATATATGAATCTAACAAAACAAAGTAAAAGAAAAGAACCCCAAATATATATGTTCACAAGTAATGTGTAAGAAGGATGAGTCCATACCATTACTATTGCCTTGATTATGGTTTCGCGGGTATAGCCATATGTGATTTTGTTATCGATCACGGAAAGCAAAGCATCTATGAAATATTGGTCCTTGCTGTCCTCGTTTTTCAATCTGCTCTAGGCATGTTCATCAACCCAACTCTTGATGATAGTGTCCAGCTCTTTCGAAATGCGCTTCTTGTTCTTAATACTCCCATTAAAATCCATCCATCTTAACAATAGAAATGGAATTTGATCGGACACTACAAATTCCCCTGCTGCATACATGAACTCCTTTACAAGTCTTCTAAAATGTTTAGCTTCTTCATCTTCTGCACCATTCGGAGAATTCATATACCTCTTCCCAGCTGTTGTCTTCACCATTATATTCAAAGACAACTATTGGAAGCATTTACTAATCACCACCTTTGCTGGAGTACTATAACCATTGTTATTCTTCTCTACAACCGAGTACAACTCTTTCATGCTTTCTTGTATCTCAGAAACTCGAAGATGCTTCAGGGTGTCCAGCCTTTTAGTAGAGAGTAATTCGAGCAAAACTATCTTTTGGATTTCATGCCATTAAGGACCATAAGGTGCAGACACAAATGCAGCATATTTGTAACCGAGATATTTACCTTTACTTGAAGGCGGACGTGTCGCAAATGCCTGGTCATTGCTGGTGAAACATTCTTTAACAGCTTCCCTACTGCTAATCACGAGTGCGGGGTCTGCACCAAGCCGAACAGAGAAAATTGGACCGATCATATCAGCCAAATCACCTAAAGTCCGAGCCACCGGGTCCTGGCCTCTTAATAAATGAAGGTGGCCTATAATTGGCCAAGCACCTGATGGTTCTGGGGGTGACTTGCCCTTTTTACTCTTCGGATTATGAATCTTTCTCTGTCATAGATAGTACAATGATAATGTAAGCACAAGACAAGCAATAACAAGAGAGAGATGAATAGAATCCATAATGAGAAAGGAGTGAAGGCTTTCACTTGCTGAATGTGTCATAAATTGATGGAGAAGATGAGATATTTATATATGGGAAAATTCTTCCATGAGGCATGTGGAAAATCTGCCACAGTCACATGTCAAGTTGTTATTCTATTAGCCTAATCCACGTTAGTCTGTATCGTGCAGACATGTCATGTTAGAATGTCAGAAGTTTCTCTTTTTACTAATTTGGCCTTACAGAGTTTTAAATAAATTACTATGATATCCCAACTTATGACAATTGGTTGTCATTTGTCAATTAATTGAAACACTTTTTATCCATGTGACTGTGGCAGATTTGCCATATGCCTCGTAGAAGAAGAACTCTTATATATGATCCTGCAGGGTATTACCTACTGATTCTTTCTCTGTTTCTCTTTCTGCTTTTTCTTAACCTACACGTTGGTGATACTACTTTCCACAAATTCAACTTCTCTAAATATCTAGGATAAAATTCTTAAAACATCAAATCAACATTTTTTTTTTCGCCTCCAATGCATGGCTTAGTTGGTCTTGTGGTGGACGTGCCAACCGGGCAACCCAAGTTTGAATCCCTACAGCCACTAAGGTTCCATTTTTGACTTAATTGGTGTATCTCTTGGGGTAGGGCACTGTACCGCGAGGGTTTTGATTCACATCCATCGGTTAAAGGCCGTTCATGTACGATGCCCGCGCTTCAGCCCAGATTCTACTTGGATTGAAGTTCGGGCCTCTCCACGTAGGGTTGGGTGAGTGGGAATGTTTCTCTCCTAAATCCAAAAAAAAAAAAAAAAACATTTTTTTTCTTCAAATGGAAGATATTAATGTGGGTCGTAGTTACCCATTTCGTCTTTTTCGTACGCACTAACTAACCATCTAAAATACTTATTAAAAGGTAAATTTTGAATAATATTGATAATATCAACATATCATTTAATTTATCTATCATTTGTGATGACTCATACATGATTTTATAATTCTATTGGCCTCACCCAAACCATTATTCTTTCAAAGCGTTGACTATTAACTTGCGAATAAAATGCATTATATTACCCTGTGTTTTGGAAAAGTTACATATAAAACCCTGTATTTTTAAAAGTGACGTGAAACCCCATGTGTTATCCATAACGTTGCACACTTGCCCTAATTTAAACTTCCGTTAAAATTTGTTAGTCAATTGTTTTAAAAGATGATATTACCCCCATTAAATTTTTTTAAAAATTTTTATTTAACTTTCTTAATTTTTTTCATTATTATGCATTACATTAAAGAAATTTTTATATAGAATTTTTATTTTTTCTCATTATACTTAAAATTACGAATCTAATGCTTCAAATTTTATATGATTTGGACAAGAAATGAAAAAGATATGAATTTTTAAAGTTTTTTTTCATAAATTAAAATTCTGCTGGGTAGAAGATACTTAAACAACGTCGTTTACGTCATTTCGATTTTAAATGTGACCCAATAGCGAATGGCATAGTGTACCGTGGCACGTGTGAATGACAAAAATGAGAAAAGTAGTCGTGAAGATTCGATCCCACGACTTCAACTATGCTTTGAAGCCACTTAGCCACTATGCTATCTATACTTCCTTTTAGTTCTAACACACAAAATATTTATTATCCCTTATCTACCGATAACAGTAACCATCACCCTCAATCTCTGCCATTTCCTCTAGCAATTTAGCGAACACTACTACAACAAACCACCTCCGCCACTTCCTCAAACCACCCCCACCACCTCCGCCAGTCACCAACATTGGGGAGTCCATAGCACAAAGATTCATCTAACTAATACACAACAATGAAATTTTGAAATAATTGGGTTTTAAAAAAAAAGCAATCCCAAGGTTAAATTTCTATATGTAAATGATCTATAGACTATAAAAATTCTTAAAAGATGATTAATAGTGAGTTTATGGTGGAGAGATGCAGTGGTGGTGGTATGTGCTATGTGAGGAAGAATAAGGGTGAAAAACATAAAAGGAAAAAAATGAAAAATGAGAAACAATGCAAGGGTATTTTGGTCAATTCAAATATGTTTTGAGCTTTTGTGATATTCTTAGCTGCATTATAAGCGAGTGTATGTCATTCACCGTTAACTTTGATAGAAAATTGGACGGAGGGGTTATGGTGCAACATTGTGAATAACACAGAGGGTTTCATGCCACTTTTAAAAATACAAGGTTTATTGTGCAATTTTGACAAAACATAAGGAGGTATTGTGTATTTTACTCTTAACTTGCCAAGCCAATCTGAATTACGCAGACTGAATGATGATCTCCTCCCTAAGTCATAAGTAGGGCTGCAAGTATTGACCATTATAAAATATACATGAAGGAAAATGGAAGGAGCTAGTTCTTGCTGTCCCAAGTATCTTATCATTATTTATTATTTTCGGGTCTATTCGTTGTGCCGTCCTACATAGTATTGGGTGATGGACCATAATCTTATGTTATTATCATAATGTAACAAAAAAGGAGATTTCAAGAATGCTGCAGAGCACAGAGGAAGAAGCACTACGCCTACAATTTCGATAGTTTTGGTCAAAAGGTTTTAAGTACTATAAAACCATTTGCATAATTGATTCAAGTTGAACCCCTAGATAAGGCTGAGTGTATGCAATCGTGGAGCTATACTTAAATGAGTGGAGACCATCCTCCTTAACTCAAATTTTTTATTAAAAATGATGTACTTTTAAAGTATTTTTAAACTAAAAAATTAATCTAGTTGTGCTAAAAAAAATCTATATAATTTCCCCAAAGTGTACCATAAAGTGTTAACTTGGAGTCTACAAAATATCATATATGGTATAGGATCGCTGCAAAGAGATATGTTCACACAATCCAAGATAATATAATGCATCAGTTGTTTCTTGGTATAATACTCTCCGTGAAAGCTGAACGGGCTTGGCTAGAGACACTCAGCTAGGATTGTAATAATTCAACAAAGATAAGATACATGAGGTTCAATCCAAAAACAAATCGATATTATATAGAGCAGTTCAACATTTTACATATTGGTGTTGAGAGTTTTAATTAATTCATATATATAGGACAATTGAATTTTCTAACAATCACCTTATATTTGGTCCATGATTGAAAAGTCAATTAATAATGTGGTAGAAGAAGCAACAAATTCGCTGAAATGTGAAATGAGTCGAATGTAGATGAATAAGATTAGACCAATTAATGCTTAACTCTAGTATCATAAAAGAAACATGATGTTCTATTCTAAAATTAATTGATATTAGATAGAGCAGCCTAAAATCTTATATATTTGGTGTCAAAAATCCTGATTTATCCATATAAAAGAACTAAATTTTCCAACATAAAATGCATATGGCAAGATGTGCAATTTCATTTGTGTAATGCTTACTACGTCTATGGAACAACAATTTTATTTATTTATTTATTTTTTTTTTTTGTCAAATGGAACAACAAATTCAGATAAAAGAGATTGCAAGCAACTTACTCGTGGAACAGGCAAGGGCCTTGTATTCGTATTAGGTAGAAGAAGGAACAACAATTTACTACTGGTGAATGGAACCTATATTACAATAATGAAACATTTGGCTCCTTTGCTATGTGAATTTGGGGTAAAGGTCTAAGTGTTAGAAAAATTATATATGTGAGTATGTAATTTGCATGTTTCCGAATTTGAATAAAAAATAGAAATAAATTCAACAAGACTTGCATGTTTTAGGCTTAGGTTTTAAAAGATAAATATCGAATCTGAAAAATGCCAAAATATATACCAAAATACCAAATAATGCCTAAAAATAATCAAATATATCTGTATATATATGAAGTTTGGATTAAGACTGAGGCCTGAATTTGATTCAGTGTTCTTAAAACTTTAATAACCCCCGCAACGGTGCTTACAATCTCTGGCGCAAGTTTTCCATAATACAATGATCTCCATTTTATAATTGCAGCACTTCAAATCACAAGACCCAACAAACCCAATAAAGTAAAACTCTCTCTCTTAGATTATACAGACTCTATATGTATGCGTGCTCTTAAAACTCTTGTTTTTCATGCCAACATATTCCGGGTATGTGTAAGAAAAATATATAACGATTTTCTAACCAGAATAATGATCACTTAATTGCTGCGATTAATTTTGAATAATGACATTGATTGCTGAAAAATAAAATAGATGTAACTAATAACACATTTATTTCTCATACTTATTAATTCCTATAATAAATCTTGAAATAAATTCTGAATATATTTATTTCTAGTATTTATTTTTAGAATACATTCTGAAGTAAATCATGGAATAAATTCCAAAAATAAAGCTATGATTGAACCCTCACCATCACCCAAAATCAATTGGCTTTATTTTCTCACACGAGACAAGCACACCTCCTCAATTTTATTTTTCCAAATTGATCTTTCAACTTTGAGATTAAAGTTTTCATTTATTATTCATTTGGATTTGACACATAAATATGCTATGCATACTCACAACCCAAATTAACCGTATCAACCCCCACCCTAGCAAGCTATAGTTATTATAGTCTGATAGAAAAAAGAGAAAGAAAGATAGGATGACATATATAGGTGGCCGAATAATTTCCAAAAGCAAATTACATTTCTTTTTTGGCTAAGTTGGAGGGCTCTCCCTCTATGTATAGAGTCAAGAAACTCGCTAGGTCTAATAGCAAATTATTTGACTCTATGGATCGAGGGAGAGCCCTCCAACTCAAGTACAAAATAATTAAGAGAGCTATTACCGTACAAGATCGAGTCTGTCCACTTATATTTGGTAGCTAAAAATACTTAATCGAGAAATTTGATACCTTCTATTGATAGAGTCATAATTCACTAGGTCTCATTGTGAATTAATGCTCGACTCTATGGATAGAGGGAGAGCCTTCCATTGAGAAATTTGATGCCCTCTATTGATAGAGTCATAATTCACTATGAGAATTTACTATGTCTCATAGTAAATTACTCGATTCTATAGATGGAGGGAGAGCCTTCCAACTCAAGCACGAAATCATTAAAAGAGATACTGCCAAACTATCCCTTCGTATATAGTTACCTAAAAATACATACCGAAAACGTTGATGATTTAGGAATTAAAAAAGGATATGATCCAACATCAAGCATCCAAAACCCACAACAGACTGATAAAGCTCCCACGATATATTTCTCTATATTTTGTAGGATACCGAAAAGACCAACATTTCTTTTGGATAAGTAGCTGCATCGCAAGTTGAAATGGACATGAATTTACACCCTTCACTTTCTACTTGTGTAGATGAACTTAATTATTATATTCGGCCAAAATAGATTGGAAAATGGCTTTAAAATATGGTAATTCGTATTAAATAACAACATTTCAATAAAAGAGAAAATAAAAAATATTAAATACCGTTGGAATCATGAGCCATAAATGGAATATACAAATATCTAATAAACTAATCTTGATGATATATGAAAATTAATATAACACGTAGTATGGCTTCTTCATAAACTAGTAATTAAATATACTAAATTCATAGTATATGCGAAATGATGTCTTGAACTTTATGCGTTTGTTCCACCTTCTGTTTGATGCCAGTCTAAGTTCAAGATACTAGATGATGAACTAGTGATCACAATTTAAACGCTTTTTGATTTGATCCTTAAACACGGTAAGTAGGGAAAGAGATCTCGAGTGCTTGACAGAAAGTGAGAGAGAGTTTAAGCGTTAGTATGTTGAAAATGTATTCTTTATTTTATTTTATTTTATATATGGGCTAATGTGTAGAGTTATGTGAAGTTTCTTAACTACTCACTATCTTCTCAATTGGGTTGGGTTAGCCCATCTTGGGTGACCCAAGACTCGTAACCCAACAATATGTATAATTCCAATGTACTACTTAGGCAAGAGAAAACAATAATTGTAAAATTAGTCATATATCATTCATCAAAAATACTTCTCAATAAATTTTTTAATTTATTTTAGATCACTTTATTTATTTATTTATGTTCATGCATAATATGTGGCCTTATCCATGAAGGCATATAAAGCAAATTATTGTAAGTTATCCACATCATACGTATTAAGTGTTATTATGAATTGCTCCTATAAGAATAACCATTAATTAAGCAAAAAGCCTTAGGATCGGAGCTTCACTTTGAAACTTAAGAATTGGTTTCAAAGGCTTGAAACCGGTGTGAAGCTGTTCAATTGTATATCAATATTCACACCCTAAAAGTAGAAAAATCAAGTGATATCTCTTTTTTCTTTTTTGATAATGTGGGAACCCAGTTGACGGAGCCCGATCACCGGAGACTGGCAAAGCCTGACCACCCCCTCGTAAACCTCCGGGTGCAGCGGTACATCTCAATACATGCACCAGTTCAATCAAAGGTACCCAGAACAAGTTGCGTGAATCGAACCTGGGAGCACAAAGCATTCGACACTCGCCCCTTACTGCTGGGCAGGGGCAGATTGACTCATGCACCACCCCCTGGTTTACCCCGCACTGATGAGGGGTATATTTGTAATTTACTATTATTATATTTAAGAAAGAAAAAAGAGGTACCTGATAGTTGTTGATCTATACACACAAAACCATAAAAAAAAGTTAACATTTCATCCAAGACCAAAAGTGTACTTCTTATCCAACACTTAAAAAAAAAAAAAAATCTAACACTTTTCATCTCCTTTTCCCTTACTCTATTCCCGCCACTTCGCACCTACAACTGATGTATTTTTTCTTCTTCTTTGGTTTTGTTGAGTCAAAAGAGTGAAATTGATTATTGATGATGATGATTGACTACTATATTTGTATTTGGTAAAATGTTTATAGAGAGTAAATTATATTAGAAAAGAAAATTTTATACAAACAAATATAATCTTGTAAGACTTGGTTAATTTGTGTTTTATGAAATGAAAAGATGGACAAAAAGACTATGAGAATTAGCTATATTGGTTTAGACTTACAATATGTTTACAAAATAGTTAATTAATATTTGTTTAATCTTGAGATTAGAAGCCATTGATCTATCTCAAAATATGAATCACCCCGAGAAAAATTATAAGAGGTACTTTTTCTATTTACAAAGACTTCATATATGTGTTAGTGCTTATATATTTATAATTGCTATAATTGTGATGTGTTTTAGTGCTTATTTCTTCATAATTTTTATAAAGTTGTTTAAATAGATTATGCATAGATAAGTTTCCCAACTCCAAGTTATTAACTTATGACCGGGTGTGCACTACAGGCACCCCCTAACTCCGGGTGCCTGAGTCCACCAATGCCGCTGGTCTGTCCCTCGGGGACAAGTAATATCTAGTTTTATTATGCAAGAAAAGAAAAAAGAAAAAAGAAAAAAGAGTGATATCTCGTTTAAATAGGTATAATTACTTGAACAGAAATATTAATAGGAGCAACTAGAATGGGGAAGAAGAGTTTGTCTAATTAAGTCTCGTAGTGCCTTCGATAGCGTTGTCCAATTAATTATTTTGTATTAGCATGTTAGTTTTTTGGGAAACAATAGGAACTAAATTGGCTAATTTTAAAAAATATGGATGAATTTGATTTTTTTTTGGAAAATAATAGGGAAAATTGACTAATTTTGAATAGGGACGTATTTGAAATATTTTAAAAAATAATAGGGACTAAATTGACTAATTTTGAATAATAGAGATAAATTTAAAATTTTTAAACATCAATAAGGACCCATTTGCATGCGCAATCTTTCCATTATCTGATTATCATACATTTGATAGAGTTCCTACTAACTTCATTATTAATTATTTCTGTTGATCACATATGTTTAGTTATTTCATATATGATTTTGTCTTCGTTCCAGTTCAAATTATTCATATGTGATTTCTCTTGAGTTCATCTCAAGTGTCTCTTTTATTGAGCATTATATTTCTTGTTTTGTTTTTGTTGTCTTTGAAGTGAAAGTAAGTATTCAGGGCTTGATGAGTTTATTGGCCGCTTTCCAATAATTACATTGTATTTGTTGGAGTTGGGGTTTTAAATAATAATGAATATGCACTTTTTAACTCCCATCTTTAAGCTACAAGAAAGGAAAATACCAGCAAAATGACTGCAGTTGCTTACTATGTGTAGTGTTGTGTGTGTGTAAAGTCATATTGGGTTTTATCCTAAAACCAATTGGTGTTAGATGAAATAACCCATATTCTTATAAGGAGCTCTTGAAATTTTTGATTTTCGACAAGTTTATATTCTATGTTTTTTACCTTTTTTTTTCTTTCTTCTTTTCCCAACGCCCTTTCTTTTTCCTTTCTCTCTCCTTGTTCCGTCTCCCTTGGCTTTGCCTGGTTGCCAAGCAACCCTTGCCACCCCCGATCCCCTCCGGCCCTTTTGTGACAAAAATTAATTATATAGCTAACTCCTTCGAGGATGAAATATGTTGAAATTAGCATTTCTTTTATTATTATTATTATTATTATTTATAGTAGAGGCTGAAACTCTAATTTGAACAAAAAACTACTGATTAAAACAAATGATTACTTAACCATTTCACCCAACTATTGGGTGTTTGAAATTAGCATTTTTCTTGCAAAGATTTTGACAATTTGCTTTGGCACATGATCCTCATCCCCTCTAATTAATTACTAATCTCCATCTTCCAAAACAATTCATAGACATATCAAAAAGAAACCACATCTCAAGAAACAAAGGATGTACCAATAACACTAAAAATATTGATAGGCGTCTTGCGTATTTGACTTTTGGATATATTCTAATCCACCTGAGTTAGGAGACTAGCAATAAACCTTGGAATGTTTACACGTAAGGGATGGGTTGAAGACACAACTTTTTTAAATGAAATGGTGTGATTTATCGTGGTATTAGAACTCTGTTATCAAAAAAGTATTTTGTTTAAGTTTCACCATTAATGACAATACGAAAAAAAAAAAATCTAAGATATTGAACATAGTCTCGATATTTATTTCATCATATATAGCTCTATTGGAGATTATCGCGCTAAAACAAACACAAGTACATACCATTTATCCTCACTGTTGATTTAATATATACCTAATTACCATAGAGAAAAGTAGGCAAGCGTTGAGTAATTAATACTTCCAAAGGATTTGTCTTAGGCAAGGAAAGGCCTTGGCCTTCTTTCATATCCACTGGCAAGTCTGATGGAGTTGTAAAATGAAAACCTTGAAGCAAACGAGCGATAGTTAAGTGTACTACTCGCATTGCGTATACAATTCCTGAACAAGATCTTCTTCCAGAGCCAAAGGGTATGTACTCAAAATGATGTCCGTAGATATCTACCTCTGCATGGGTTGTCAGAAATCGTTCTGGCTGAAATTCATTAGGCTCTTGCCATATACGAGCATCGCGGTGTAGCTTCCATACGTTCACCAACAAATGAGTGCCTTCAGGAATAAGGTAACCACCCACATTACAATCTTCCACAGCTTGATGTGGTAGCAAAAGGGGTCCTGGTGGATATAGACGAAGTGTTTCCTTAATAATGGATTGGAGGTAGTTTAGTTTCTTGATATCAGAGTCTTCTGCCCATCTATCTCTACCAATTTTGTTATCTATCTCTTCTTGAGCGCGTTTCATAACATGTCTATTATTCAACAATAGAGACATGAGCCATGTGAGAAGAGTGGGTGAGGAGTCTCCACTTGCTAGGATAATCGTCTGCATGATAAGACTAAAAAGTCAGATAAGGTTGTATTCTTTATCAATACATGTGACTTGCTCTCTAGAAATAAGGGTGGGCCTACAACCATTTTAAAGCATCACCCAAAAGCATCAACTGGCAAAGAATATTAATATTGAGAAAAATTCTTGCATTCAGGCAGTTAAATGACCGATGGTGAGTGTGGACACACATTTCATGAGTCACACCTAAATCATTTGATAGATGAATAGGAGCCTACCTATAATATAGGACAAATATATGAATCTAACAAAACAAAGTAAAAAAAAAAAGAAACACAAACTTCAACAAGTCCATTAGCATTCTCCTAGATTACTCGATATTTTATTTGATCACAAATATATGTTCATAAGTAACGTCTAAGAAGGATGTAGCCATACCAATACTGTTGCCTTGATTATAGTTTCGCGGGTATAGCCATATGTGATTTTGTCATCGATCACTGAAAGCAAAACATCTATGAAATCTTGGTCCTTGCTGTCCTCCTTCTTCGATCTCCTCTCGGCATGTTCATCAACCCAACTCTGGATGATAGTGTCCAGCTCTTTCGCAATGCGCTTCATGTTCTTAATACTCCCATTAAAATCCATCCATCTTAGCAATGGAAATGGAATCTGATCGGACACTGCAAATTCCCCTGCAGCATGCATGAACTCCTTTACAAGTCTTCTAAAATGTTTAGCTTCTTCATCTTCTGCACCATTCGGAGAATTCGTATACCTCTTCCCAGCAATTGTCTTCACAGTTATATTCAAAGCCAACTGCTGGAACCACTTACTAATCACCACTGTTGCTGGAGTACTATTACCATTATTGTTATTCTTCTCTACAGCCGAGTACAACTCTTTCATGCTTTCTTGTATCTCAGAAACTCGAAGATGATTCAGGGTGTCCAGCCTCTTAGTAGAGAGTAATTCGAGAAAAACTATCTTTCGCATTTCACGCCAGTAAGGACCATAAGGTGCAAACACAAATGCAGCATAGTTGTAACCGAGATATTTACCTGTACTAGAAGGCGGACGTGTCGCGAACGCCTTGTCTTTGCTGGTGAAACATTCTTTAACAGCTTCCCTACTGCTAATCACAAGTGCGCGGTCTGCACCAAGCCGAATAGAGAAAATTGGACCGATGTTATCAGCCAAGCCGCCTAATGTCCGAGCCAACGGGCCCTGGCCTCTTAATAAGTGGAGATGGCCTATAATAGGCCAGGCACCTGATGGTTCTGGGGGTGACTTGCCTTTATTCTTCAGATTATGAATATTTCTTTGCACAAAATGGTATAATGAGAGTAAAAGCACAAGACAAGCAATAACCGAAGACAAATGACGAATAAAATCCATATAATTCGACCAGTCGGTCTCACAATCAGGAGCGCTGGGAAAGGGGTGAAGGATAATATTTGTTGAATGGATGTACATAAAGTGATGAAGATATTTTTGTTACTGATTCTTTTTCTGTTTCTCCTCGACATTTTATAGCCCAAACGACGTTGATTTTACTTTCCAAAGAAGTTTTTTCCCTTTTTTTTTTTATACGTACAAGGATTTCGCTAGCTAAAAGTAATAGAAGTCTAATCATCAATTACAAATCTGCCCAGCCCAATGGGGGTGAAAGTCACCAGATAAGCCTATCTATTATGGAAGGAACATTACAATTACAGTCACAAGGTATTAGGCCTCCCAAATTCATGAATTTAGCAATTAAATCGGTTACACGCTACCATATTTTTATTTATTGTAACATTTAAAAATACTTAAAATTATTGCAAAATAGTAGAATGATTGTTATAAATAACTTTAACCAATGCATATGTTACCATTCATATATTCCCATTTTACTGTATTGCAATAATTTTTGTAGAAAATAAGCAATAGTGTAAAGAACCGTTTGTAATTAAATTATAATTTTAAAATAATTATTAACATATAAAGTACTAAAATTTATACAGCAGTTAAAAACAATTGTAATATATAAAACACGTATGAGAATAATATTTTTATTTTCTGCAACTATTTTGTTATTTTCAATTAAAATGTTATAAAAGAGCTAAAATATTGATATGATTCTAGAGTTTGTTGTGTTGATGTGTTGTACTATGGGGTTGATATGCCTTGCAAGCAGCTGGCTCTTCACCACAGTGATTACTTCAAACTTGCTTTTGGAAGGAGTTTAACTCATCCAACTATCCTGGAAAAAAGTCAACATTTTTTTTCAAATGGAAGATATTAATATGGGGGTGTAATTTTATATTGGGAATGTTTAAATGAGAATGGTGTACTTTAAAGTAAATTGTATTGCGCTTTTATACGAGTACATAAATAATTTACTCTTCAATTTTTATATAATATATATATGAGTAGAAATGGCACTTTATTCATTTGCTTCTGAAATAAATTTCGTTTTAGGGTTTTAGGCGATTAGGATTTAGAATTTAAAATTCAAACATATCATTATTAAGTTATGTTAATAATTTTTTTTTTATAAAAATGTAGGGACCAACCGTATTCTATGGCTGAGCGTTTGTAAGTCTGAAACAACCAATTTTATCTACTCTTCATTTTTTTTATAAAAGCTTATAAACTACACGTGATTCATTTTTATTCTTCACTTTTATATGAGGACAAATGACATTATTGATTCATTTGTTACTCTTCACTGTTTATAACTTTTTATATGAGGACAAATGACATTATTGATTCATTTGTTACTCTCCACTATTTTTGGTTAATAATTGCGGGAAATACAATAATATAAAGAAGATCTTAAAAAAATTAGAGAGAATTTTATTAGTTTCAGTATAAATTATGAATTACAATCAAATTTTATTTATAGAAAAAATATAATTATTATACAGTTACTATTTACACGTCATTATTCGTACAATACCCAAAAAATTAACATTATTTACAAAATAACTATCAATAATACTATTTACATGGTAAATGTCGATGATATTATTTACACAATACTATTCACCTGATACTATTCACAAAGTATCGGTGGTACAAACTTTTTATATGAGGGCAAATGACATTATTGATTCATTTGTTACTTTTCACTATTTATAACTTTTTATATGATTACAAACCACTATTTATAACTTTTTATATGATTACAAACAACACGTGTTTCATTTCTTACTTTTCACTATTTATAACGTTTTATATGATTACAAACAACACGTGTTTCATTTCTTACTCTTCACCACATGTGATTCTGGTACAAACTTTTTATATGAGGAAAAATGACATTATTGATTCATTTGTTACTTTTCACTATTTATAACTTTTTATATGATTACAAACAACACGTGTTTCATTTCTTACTCTTCACCACATGTGATTCTGGTACAAACTTTTTATATGAGGACAAATGACATTATTGATTCATTTGTTACTTTTCACTATTTATAACTTTTTATATGATTACAAACAACACGTGTTTCATTTCCTACTCTTCACCACATGTGATTATTTAAAAAGGAAAATGGTGCAAATGGTGTTTAATATTTTTTTAAAAATTTTAAATTTATCTTTATTATTTAAAATTAATTAATTTAATTCTTATTTTAAAAAAATAAATTAAATTCATCCCTATAGTCTAAAATTAGTCAATTTAGTTTTTATTATTTTTAAAAAAAATAATAATTTGGTCCCTATTACTTTCATATAAAATTCAAATTAGTTATCGATGAATTGTGATAAAATTGAAATATTGTGAAAAATAATAGAGATTAAAGTAACTAATTTTAAATAGTAGAGATCAATTTAATTTTTTTGAAAAATAATATAGACTAAATTGACTAGTTTTAAACAATATATACAAATTTAAAATTTTAGAGAAACAATAGAGACAATTTTTGCAATTTTTCCTTATTTAAAATAAATAACCAGTCACGTTATGACTTTTGTTATCAAATCGGTTATCATATTTCAGAGCACTCACTAAACTTGCGATTGCTTCTAGCTAAAGATAGATGGATTATTACATCTAGGGCAAAAGAAGTAATTTCATATTGGAGGGGTTAAGATTTAATTATGGGAGTTTGTTCATAAAAAAAAAAGTAGAAAAAAATAAATGAGGGGGAAGGGCATAATTTCTTTTAGGTATCTAATACATAGATATCAAAAAAAAAAAATTGGAAGCTTGGTGGGGTTCGGGCTCCCCTTGGTCCCCTTCCCTCTTACCTCTACCCCTGTTTACATCCTCATGTGTTATCTACTCTTCATTTTTTTTATAAAAGCTTATAAACTACACGTGATTCATTTTTATTCTCCACTTTTATATGAGGACAGATGACATTATTGATTCATTTGTTACTCTTCATTGTTGATAACTTTTTATATGAGGACAAATGACATTATTGATTCATTTGTTACTCTTCACTATTTTTGGTTAATAATTGCAGGAAAGACAATAATATAAAGAAGATCTTAAAAAAATTAGAGAGAATTTTATTAGTTTCATTATAAATTATGAATTACAATCAAATTTTATTTATAGAAAAAAATATAATTATTATACAGTTACTATTTACACGTCATTATTCGTACAATACCCAAAAAATTAACATTATTTACAAAATAACTATCGATAATACTATTTACACGGTAAATATCGGTGATATAATTTACACAGTACTATTCACCTTATACTATTCACAAAGTATTGGTGGTACAAACTTTTTATATGAGGGAAAATGATATTATTGATTCATTTGTTACTTTTCACTATTTATAACTTTTTATATGATTACAAACAACACGTGTTTCATTTCTTACTCTTCACCACATGTGATTCTGGTACAAACTTTTTATATGATTACAAACAACACGTGTTTCATTTCTTACTCTTCACCACATGTGATTATTTAAAGAGGAAATGGTGCAAATGGTGTTTAATATTTTTTAAAAAAATTTAAATTCATCTTTATTATTTAAAATTAATTAATTTAATTCTTATTTAAAAAAAATAAATTTAATTCATCCCTATAGTCTAAAATTAGTCAATTTAGTCTTTATTATTTTAAAAAAAAATTAATTTAGTCCCTATTACTTTCATATAAAATTCAAATTAGTTATCGATGAATTGTGATAAAATTGAAATTAAATATTGTGAAAAATAATAGAGATTAAATTGACTAATTTTAAATAGTAGAGATCAATTTAAAATTTTTGAAAAATAATATAGACTAAATTGACTAGTTTTAAACAATATAAACAAATTTAAAATTTTAGAGAAACAATAGAGACAATTTTTGCAATTTTTCCTTATTTAAAATAAATAACAGGTCACGTTATGACTTTCGTTATCAAATCGGTTATCATATTTCAGAGCACTCACTAAACTTGCGATTGCTTCTAGCTAAAGATAGATGGATTATTACATCTAGGGCAAAAGAAGAAATTTCATATTGGAGGGGTTAAGATTTAATTATGGGAGTTTGTTCATAAAATAAAAAAGAAGAAAAAAATAAATGAGGGTGAAGGGCATAATTTCTTTTAGGTATCTATTACATAGATATCAAAAAAAAAATTGGAAGCTTGGTGGGGTTCGGGCTCCCCTTGGTCCCTTCCTCCTTACCTCTACCCCTGTTTACATCCTTATGTGTTATCTACTTTTCATTTTTTTATAAAAGCTTATAAACTACACGTGATTCATTTTTATTCTTCACTTTTATATGAGGACATATGACATTATTGATTCATTTGTTACTCTTCACTGTTTATAACTTTTTATATGAGGACAAATGACATTATTGATTCATTTGTTACTCTTCACTATTTTTGGTTAATAATTGCGGGAAAGACAATAATATAAAGAAGATCTTAAAAAAATTAGAGAGAATTTTATTAGTTTCATTATAAATTATGAATTACAATCAAATTTTATTTATAGAAAAAATATAATTATTATGCAGTTACTATTTATACGTCATTATTCGTACAATACACAAGAAATTAACATTATTTACAAAATAACTATTGATAATACTATTTACACGGTAAATATCGGTGATATAATTTACACAGTACTATTGACCTGATACTATTCACAAAGTATCGGTGGTACAAACTTTTTATATGAGGGCAAATGACATTATTGATTCATTTGTTACTTTTCACTATTTATAACTTTTTATATGATTACAAACAACACGTGTTTCATTTCTTACTCTTCACCACATGTGATTCTGGTACAAACTTTTTATATGATGACAAATGACATTATTGATTCATTTGTTACTTTTCACTATTTATAACTTTTTATATGATTACAAACAACACGTGTTTCATTTCTTACTCTTCACCACATGTGATTATTTAAAAAGAAATGGTTAGCAAGATGAAAGATGATTTTAAATTTCAATGGCTTCTCCGAACAATTATTCTTTTAAAACAATTGTTGTTAACTTGTCACGTCGGCATATTTAGCAAGTCTACAAAAACCAATTGGCAAGACATGTAATGTTTCTGGAGGTGACTTGGCTGTTATGCTTCAGACCACGAATCTTTCTATGCCATATACAGTAATGATAACGTAAGCACAAGAAAAGCAATAACAGGAGACAGATTGTTAAATGATCATTTCATCTAAAAAATTTATTTTTCTTCTGCGTGTATCCCACGCGTGTTCAATCTTTAACTTGCTAACCTTTCCACGTGTGTTCAATCTCTTTCACATATATAATTCAATCTTCCAGTTCAATCTCTTTCCCATGTGACCCCTCTTAAATCAAGTTACATATGAGGGGAAGTGTTAGAATATGCACTTGTCTTACGTAAAAAAATCATAAATTCTTAGACCACTTTATAAGATCTTGGGTTACTGCACTTAACATCATTGGATTTAAGATATAACTCCAGTTATCTTAACATGGTATCAGAGTATAAGACTCAAAAATTAACTCCGCCTATACTTGTAGAAACGTGTTAAAAATAATAAATAATATAGTAAACTTATTTATAAAAATTTTAATTTGGAAATTTTTAGAGACTCAGTCTCTAAAAAATATTATTAATTATTTAAATATACATGAGACTCACCACTTTTTCACAACTTTTAAGATAAAATAGAGACCCAATCTCTATTTTGATCTTCAAATTTGTTGATCAAAATAGAGACTGACTCTCTATTTTGCCTCAAAAGTTATGAAAAGTGGTGGGTGTCATTTATATTTAAATCATTAATAATGTTTTTTAGAGATTAGGTCTCTAAAAATTTTTAAATTTGGAAAGTTTTGTATTTAGAGCTCTTCATTGGAGATGCTGTAAGTTCTTCAGGAACTTCAATATCATATGCTTCATGCATAATAAGTTCTTCAGGAACTTCAATATCAATATCACGTGATTTATATTGGCAAGTTATTGCCATTTTTATAAGAAGCATAGGAACTCAATCAAATATTAACAATGGTATTACAGATACCATGTGAGGATATCAGCCAAAGCGTACCCACATAGCATACTAACCCATTCCCTGTGAAACTTTAAGCATTTAAGGGATAGATACCTATATGGTACACTCATTGTAAGTATCTAAGCATTGTGGGATTGAAAATGATATAGGGTTTGCTTCACAATGCTCCCCCTCAATCTTACATACGAAAATTTCACATTTGTCATGTGAGCTGAATTTCCACTATATTGCTTCTCTCTCGTTGACCGATCAGGTTTTTGTCGACATTCATTTACACTTTGTGGTTTAGAATCCTAATTGCTTTATTCCAAGCGTTTGACCTCTCTAGGGACCAAATATTCTTCAATCTCTACAAGGATTGTGCATTTACCATTGTCGGTTGGTTTTACTAGTTCTGTCGTGCTCCTCAAAGATATAGAATTTGTAGGATTCATAATTATGTAGGATTCATAATTTCTATATTTGTCTCCACGTGTTCTCCCTTTTCAAAAGGATAATATCTTTTGCACCGACAGATACACTACGCTTTTAGCGTGTCTCATATGAATATGCTATGCCGCTTACTATATTTTCTAGAAATTTGATCATGATCAATTTCTCTTTTCGTTTCCATTCTCTTTCAGGAGTAATTTAATTGAGCGAGATCTCTTTATTCTCAATACTTTCAATATTCACATCATATTCAGATATCTGATACTCTTTTTGAATAATATTCCTCAGTTTGATTTTTAACTCCTTATCCTGATATTTTCAGGATATCAAACAATTTAAAAATGCCAACTCGCATATTTTGTTCATTTATCTTTGGAACCAATATATCCACCACGCTTCAGGCGTGTAGTAGACTATATTTATTGATGTGTTTCTCAATTGAAACATCAACTCTAATCATAGCATTTAAATCTGGTATTTGTGACTGAGTCACTATCTTTGTATCTATGAATAATTTGATGAACTTTAGTTCACATTGAATAATATGAGGATCAATATGATGATGCATTTTATAAATTTCTCATTTCTTATTTCTCTAGCTTTCGTTTTTCTCCCCTTGATAATGAGAATATCATATAATTAATTAGCAAAATATGCTATTGAAAAATCTCTCGTCAATGAGCCAACATATATGTTTAATATTTGATGATAGTTTTAATGATAATATCTCAATATTTCTTATCATCCCATCTTTAAGGCTTGTGAGGAGCAATATAAACACATACGCAAAATATCTTTTGATAGGATATGAATAGTGGGAGTAGAATTCAAACAGTTGGCTGTGTTTAAATACACATTGCAGCATCTAATATTGCATATCCTCAAATAGAACTAGATAACTTAGTTGTCGATTATATTGGTCGAGCAATTAACTACAAGCATTTAGTGAAGGAGTGCATTGGGCATTTTATGTATTTGTGTGAGTCACAACATACTCAACACTAATCCTAATTGATGCACAATAGTACGGGTGACTTTAGACCAATTTTTGTTGGGCATAATCAAGCTCCGTTTGATTCTAAAGTTATTTATACTCAATGAATTATATAAATAACTTTTAGAGATCATTTAAATAGGTAACTGAATCAGTAAAGTTATGTACGTGCAGTCTAGAATTTCAGCTGATCATTTAAATAGGTAACTGAATCAGTAAAGTTATGTACGTGCAGTCTAGAATTTCAGCTTATAACATTTAGATCATAATAATCAACATCTTAAATCTAATTAAACAAATCATTATGATTAAATTAATATAAGCCACCTGCACATTAATATAACGTGTTGTCTCTCCACTGATTAGTTTGATAGATTTGTCTTAGGCTCCATTTACCATATAGTAATACAAATTTCACTATCATAATCGTGTAGGCTTAAAATAAAATTAGCACTAACTAATGTTTGTCAATTCTTTCACCACGTTTTTTTTTTAACTTACTGTAACAAAGCATCTTGATTAAATTTTTTGGCATGTTAGGCCAACATCAACAAACTTTAGCCTCTTCTCATAAAGTTGGTCTTGACACAATAAGGAAGTCAATGATACAATCCAACCTAAGCATGATATAAAAGTAAATGAATGTTCTAGCTTAAATTTTTCTCTTTTGTATCAGAAGAAGAACTTGGGTTTCATATGAATATAATAAAATTTTGTTTAGATATGTGTCAATATACTATCATTCAAGAAAAGAAACCAGTATGATCTGTTGGTTTGTCTTCTTCCTTTAGCCATTTCATTTTTAAAGGCTAAATATATGCAATCACGTAAATACGTAAATAAATAAAATTAAAGTTAAAGTTAGTTGCAATAACGTAAATACGTGCTTTGTACAGTAGAAATCGTCCCTTATGATAAAAATTTTTGTGCCATGTCCAATTCTTACAATACAATGACTAGTGATAAAGTATTATCAATATTTATACATAGTATTGCTCTCAACAAAGAGTTGTTGAAAGAAGATTTAAAAGAACCATAATTAAAAATAGTGTCTTGTGTTGAGAGAACATAGACATATGTTGACAAAGCAACTGTTGGTGTTATAAAATTAAAACCTTGAAGCAAGTGAGCAATAGCCTAGCTGAAATTTATTAGGCTCTATAAACTACGAGGGTCACGATATAGTTTTCACTCATTCACTACTAATTGGTATTAGGTGGAACAACCCAAAATAAGTTTTTTGACTTTTCGATATATGACATGTGTATTATATTCTAACAATATGTGTTAAATTCCCATAGTTTCTTCTTTTTCCCTTTTCTTTCTTCTTTTCCCAACGCTCTTTCTTTTTCCTTTCTCTCTCCTTGTTCCTTCTCCCTCGACTATGCCTGGTCGCCAAACAACTCTTGCCACCCCCGATCCCCTCCGGCTCTTTTATGACAAAAAATAATTATATAGCTAATAACTCCTTCGAGGATGAAATATGTTGAAATTAGCATTTTTTTTGTTTTTTAATTATTATTATATTTTTTTATAGTAGAGGTTGAAACTCTAATTTAAACACAAAACTACTAATTAAAATAGGTGACTATTTGGTTATTTCACCTAACTCTTGAGTGTTTGAAATTAGCATTTTTCTTGCCAGGATTTTGACAATTTGCTTTGGCACATGATCCTCATCTCCTTTAATTACTAATCTCCTTCCTATACAATTCATAGACATAGCAAAAAGAAACCACATCTCAAGAAACAAAGGATGTACCAATAACAATAAAAATATAGAAAAGTGTGTTAATTGTGTATTTAACTTATGGGTAACATTCTCCAAAACGTTATATATTGATTCTAAGCTTTATATTTCATATATACTTCTATCAATATAGACCAAGCTTGAGCTTAAATTTCTAAATATATTGAGCATTCAAAGATTTAAATTGCAATATCTACTCATTGAGAAGTGAAAGTTTTTTGCTCATATCTTTACACATTTATCTTGATTGTATACACTGTAGTGCTACACCTTTGAGAGATTCATTGTATAGAGAGTATGGATATATCATTTGTGGAATCAAAGGGAAGAGTGAGTAGGTTTGAATTATCACCTACTTTTGAAAAGACTTTGGTTGATCTCTTGTGGACTCAAGAGATTGTTGTAGTAGGTTCTTAACTTCACCTACATTTAGATTTTCTACAAACTAAGGGGATGATATCTTAGGTAGTGGATGTAGGGTAACAAACCACCTAAAACTCGCTGGCTTCATCTTTCCCTACTCTTTATTTTATTGCACTTGTTGTGTTTGATATATTGTTTGATAGAACTTACTAGTTGCAATGCTTATTCAAAAAATTAGAATTATTGTCTCCGTATCCTAATTCACTTTTGGGCTAACAAAAATCCTAGCTTAAATTTTTAGCAAAAACCAAAACATGTATATCATTATTTTAAATTCTACAAAGAAAATATTACAACTCAATTAATCACCAACATTTCCAATTATAGCCTCCTCTAATTGTATCAAATCCTACCAGATGGTGTCGAATTAAACACGAGCGACGACGACAGCACGGAGGAGACGGAGCCACTAAGAAAGGAAAGAAAACCTTTATTAGCGGAGATAATAGTAAGAATTTGGAGTTTGGGAGATTGGATACCGAGGCTGGGGTTGGAGTTTGGGTTTGCGCACGAGGATGTCGAGGGTAGGGTGGCTGGGTTTGGAGGTTGAGGATGATTGAGGTATACGTAGGGGCAATGGTGGTTGGGTTTTAGGGTGTCGTGTTGCGCGTGAGGAAGCGGGGTTTGCGGAAGAATTGAAAAACAAAAAAGAAAAGAACAGGTAAAAAGGAAAAAGAGTAAATGCCCCCATTAGTCCTTAATGTTTCGCCGTTGTGACACTTTGATCCTTGATCTTAAAAAATAAAAATTTTAGTCCATAAAGTTAATTTAGTGGGACAGTGTTAATTCCCATAGCAAAATCCATCTATTTTTGACAGCTTTATCACGTGGCTGGCATATGACTATTAAAGTTGCGCTACTAGTTTTGTTGGTTGAAGTTGCAACTTATAGATTAGTAATCAGACACGTGCCAGCCACGTGATAAAGCTGTCAAAAAATATATGATTTTTTCTATCATGATTATCATTGTCTCACTAGATTAATTTTAAGGACCAAAAGGTTTATTTTTAAGGATCAGGGACCAAAATGTCACAACAGTGAAACATTAAGAATTTATAGTAGCATTTACTCTAGGAAAAAAATGAATGAGGATAGAAATATTTTTTTGTGCAAGTTTTAAGGGTAGAATAGTAAATTTGTATGTTTAACAAGAATTAGATTTCTTAACAAAAGGGATATGAATCACATATTGCAAGAAGTCTAAAGTTTCAGTCACATATATTCAAAAGTGAAAGGGTCTTAGTCAAAATTACCCATTTAGCAAATATACTCCAACACTTGTACCCCGTGGTGTCCTTAAATGTGCAAGGCTTAAAAGACTCTACCGTGATTGAGATGTCAGTGTTATAATGTAGTAGTTGCATGACGCCTAGTGGAAAGCATGCAAAAGTCTGGTGGCTACCACCTTCTCTACTGCGAGTTTCTGATAAACATTGCAACCATTTTTGTGCCAATCTTGGCAATTTGATCATAACATTTCTATAACAATCAAATTATGTAGAGGCTTCCGAGTTGGGTAGAATATAATGGCCACTTTTAAGTAGAATGTGTTGGGAGATTGCGGATAAACGACCAAAAGAATAACTTGTGAAATCTACTAAGCATAAAAAAAAATGCAGGAATTAAACAACAAAAATGATCATGTTCATTAATTACACATGTCATCAAGATCTAAACAAAAGAATAAGAAACCCGATCTAGGTCATGTAATTACACATGTAACCGAGATCAAAAACTAAATAAACAACACAATCAAGATCATGTATTTACACATGTAATCTAGATTGTGTATAGATATGAATGTAAAAGATTAAGGAAACTGATAAACAAAACTTACTTGGATATACAATGCACAAAAAATTTTCAAAGATAAATCATCTGATGGAATCAGTTCCCTTAAGACGATATTGTCTCGCTACGGTGCTTACGAAATCTTGGTGACTGTCTCCCAGAATTCAACGGTAGAATTCGTATAATAAGAACACTCCAAATTATAAGAAAAGGCGAACTTTTAAAAAGCTTGATTTCTCTCTCAATATATTTGAAAAACTTTGGATACGTTAATGCAGTTTTAGGCTGCAAAAATGAATTGCCAAAAACAGTTCTAGAGGCCTGGTATTTATAGAAATGAAGAGATGTCTAAGCAACCATTCATGAAGTGTTGCAAATCTTGAAAGAATTTCTTCTCATTGGTGCTTTGGACGAGCGGGCCGGTCGACCTACTCGAACAGCTTGCTCGTATGCCTCAAACTGGACAAGCCGGACGACTATGCCAGTCGCTCCACTCGATCGGCCTGCTCATCCGGTGTCTTCTTGACAAATCCGTCGAAAGTGCTGGTTGAACTACTTGACCAGTTGTTTGTCCATTACTTGTCTGGTTCTTAAATTAGCTTGTCTAATTCCCATATCTTATCTCAATTTCTCATTCACCTTTTGTTGGGATTAAACCAAGTGAAACACTGAGTCGATATTAGCTACACAGCTTAGGTTAGATTCAACACCAGCAGAATGGTCAAGTAGTGACGTGTAGTAATCATAAGTTTTGAATTTGAACACGATTTTAGCACCATTGTACCAAAAAGGGAAAAGAATTACAGTATGTAGATGCTCCTAGATCTCTTGAATATCACTAGATCAATCCCTTCTGGTTAGATTCTGACCAATCTTTTGTAATTCATAAGAAATTCTTTCTTTAGACAATATCAATTTGATCTACTAAAATAGTTTTCGGAATTCCAAATGCATATAAAATCTCAGTTTCTACATTAGTAGAAGAGGCCATGTTTAATGCTATTATATTCCGAGTGAGGATCCCTTCATAAGTTATTACTTTACGAATAAAATTCAATAATTGTGAACTGATTTCATTATATTTGTATTATCAGTTCACTATTATTCTTATAACGCGAATAATATTATCAACGGATCCATTGTCCAATATTCTTAAATCGTTAGAAGCATTATTTCGGTTTTCTGATTAAAAAGAAAAGGCAATCCACGTTCGTGCCAATCTTGGCAATCTCATCACAATAATTCTATGACAATCAAACTATGTAGAGGCTCCTAGATCTTTTAGCCTCTATCACTAAAATGTGGAGTTCCAAATGCATATCAAATCTCTTGATACCTCGTGAAGCAAAATGTAACATGAAGAGGTCTGCTGCTGCCAACATTCGTTACCTATATTTCCGCAGACATACAAGATCAGCATAGTGGTAAGTTTTGTAGATTCCATATCAGCATTTCCATAATTAGTCAAAAGAATGGACCATTAGTTTAAAGTTTTCGTGTTGCCACGTTGATTTTGGTAGATGAGTTGACGAAGCTTAGAAGATTTTGGTGTGTTTAGGCGTTTTTTACTAGAAAGTAAAGGCAGTCAACTGATATTCTACTTCTATTTTAAGTTCCATACATAATATATAGTTGGGTATATATCCCGGAAGGTCCCTTATCTTTTTTCAAATTGTCTATTGGTCCCTCATCTTCAAAATAATTATAAGTTAGTCCTTTATCTTTATCTTTTGTGCCACCATTGGTCCTTCCGTCACTTTTCTAATTATTTTGACATGTGCAAAGCATATGATATCTTTTTTAAAGGGCAAAATCGTCAAAGCAATCAAACACATATTTTCACCTCTTTCATTTAATCCCAACACCTGATTCCTAAACCCATACCCTCCAAATCCCTAACCCTTATCATTACCCCCAAATCCCTAACCCTAATTGCTACCCTCAAATCCCCCAACTATTGATCCTCTCTCAAATACAACAATTTGATGCCAATCTCTTTCAAGCTCACGACCTGCAACTAGACCAGAAAAGCCAGTTCCAATCACTGCCACCTTCATTGATGGGCCCATGTTAGATCTATATCTTTAACTTCCATGTGTGAGACCCGGTCCTGAACCTTCGTGAGATATTATTGTTTTGTGTGTAATTATATGCATTCTAGTGTTATATAGGTTTTACTTATATGTTTTATACGTTAGAAATTAGCTAGAAAACTAAGTTGAAATAAGCTAGAAAACTAAGTTAAAATAAGATATGATTCAAAAGTAGGAAGATTAACTTTTGGCTGATTTAGTAATTATCGGAGACTTGAGGGGCTAAAGTATAATTATCTAAAATACTATGTTGGACACTAAATTAAGATTAGAATTAGAGTTCTAGTTTATTTAAATCTCACTTAGACCCCAATGAATTTGAGAGAAAACATGCTAGGCTCAATTGCAAGCAATAAATAAAACTAGGGGCCAAATTAATATTAGTCAAACTATTATCTTTCTCTCCAAGACTTATAATTAAAATAAAACATAAACTACACCTACCACCCACCAACCCCATGGCTGAAGAGGGCAAACAAGAGAAGCAAAAATCTGGAAAAAATAGTAGAAGAAGAAGGAAGAGATAAGAAGAAAAAAAAAAAAGCAAGCAGCTAGCCTAGGAATTCAATCTTTTGGCAATTCTAGCAAGGGCTATCAACCGTTTTCAAGAAGCTGAGGTGAGGGGACCTTTCAAAACTGTTTTTCAGAAGTTTATATTGCATATATATGTGTTTTTGAGTAAGAAGTTGTCGTATTATACAAGTTTAGACATGTACATGTTGTAGGATTTTGTTATAGCTGTTACATTGTGTGAATTATTTGAGCAAGTAACCTCCAAGGAAAAATTCTGCAAAAATATGTATATTAATCTAGACTCTTAGAGAAACAACTCTTATGTTGGTCAAAATTTGAGAAACAAATCATTTACTTGCTTGAAAATGATAAAATCAGTGAGGTTCTGTAGTTGAGCTGGTGCAGGACAGTTTTGTTTGCCTGAATTTCGTGGAGTTTTTGACCTAGTTAGACTACTTGAAAAATTCTAAAATATTTACAGGACCTATATAAGCTAGTTTGGAACAAGTTCTGTTTAGGATGAAATGGTCAATTCCTCTATCTATTGCCTCTAAGAAAATTAAAAAACGAAACCTGATAGAATTCGTGACCAATCTGGACAGCTTTGCGCACTTGAGTTGTTTTAGTCATAACTTGATGAATTTAACTCGGAATTGAGTTTTGCTTGATTCTAGAGTTATTTACTTTCGAAGAGATTTTCATACATTTAAAAATCAGTTTCATAGGAGGTCATTTGCTTAGGTAATTATGCATCCAAAGTTGAGCTACTGCTGAGATGTTAAAACTGTTGAGCTTACTTGTTTTGTGCTCTTAATGTTTCTTAAGGTTAAATAATGTATTATAAGACATTGTTGTTGGATGTGATATAATTTGAGCTATGTGAAGATATGTGATAAGATTGAAAATGATGCGATGCACTATGCGACATGATTCTTTATGTGATATTTAACTTGTTATGTGAATATTGTGCATTGCATAAATTAATGGGTTGGAGAGGTTGCAACCTACTTTTGGTGTGGTAGTGTTAAAAAACTCTGGGTGGCATCGGGCTTGCCAGTCTAGCTCAGCTACCATGATTACCAATTCCCTCTCTCGCTAGGGAACTTTACTACCCTGGGAGAGTGGGGTCGTAAGCTTGGGTATATCCTGAATACTCCGTGTTGGGAGACATAAGGAATTTGAAAAACATCTAGCCAGCCACCTCATGCAATGCGATGATACGATGCGTAAGCATATTTTTACCCTTATATGTGTTAAAGGCTTGTTATAATGCGATGTGATATGTTACTAACTGATGCTATTATGTGCATTGCATTTCATAGGCTTTCTAACAAGTTTATAAAAGGGAAAATGTTTTCAAAAACCCTTCCCATATTCCCCCCTCGTTGAGCTTAAATTGTTGTAACCTCACCCCGTTTTATGCCCCCTTTCAGGTGAAAATAGACCAGAATATACTCAACAGGGTCGATGAAAATGTGTCTTTATGTGATAATGCTGATTTCTGCCTGGTGTGCTGTCGTCATTGCTTACTGCTTGGCAAATACGTGGATATTGACGTTGAATATTATAAAATACTAAAATTTTGTAAATATCCATTAGTGATAAACTTTGTATAATTTGTACAAATGTAGATTATTACTTTAGTATCCAAGAGCTTAAATTACATCAAGTATTTTATTAAGTAATATTCTTTAGGCTTAGATGAATAACTTGGACATATAGCTTGTGGAATTAGATTGTGGATTGAGCTGTTGGGAATTGTAATGTTGGCTTGAATGGTTGGTTGTTGATTGTTGGAGAATAGTAGTTGTGTTGGTTGTATTGGACTTTGATCTTTACCGTGTAGGTTGAAGAATTATAATATTCGAATTTTAGAGGAAACTTTGTCTGTTTTCCGTTACGCTTTGATTTAATAGATTTGATGTTCTGAATTGTGAATAATAGTGTTGTGGCTATTATATGATCTTCTTAAACTCGTGGCATCACGATCCCAAGAATACGTGTGATTTTACTATGGTATCAGAGATTATTCTAGTGATCGAAAATGGGGTCGTGATACCATGAATGTTTAAAATGGGGATAAAGGCAAATGGTGGGGGTGGGTGGTTGTTCTTGGAATTAACAACTGTGTAATGCCATCATAAATTAAACAAATACTAGCCAATTATAATAATGGAATCATAGTGTAAAATGCTCATTTTTGTTTTCTTCAAATGGGGGCTTTGAGATAGCAATAAGGGTTAGGGATTTGGGGGCTTTGGGGCAGCAATAAGGGTTAAGGATTTGGAGGGTATAGGTTTGGGAATTGGGTGTTGGGGTTAAATGAAAGAGGTGGAAATATGTGTTTGACTGCTTTGACGATTTTGCCCTCTAAAAAAGATATCACATGCTTTGCACATGCCAAAACCATTAGAAAAGTGACGGAAGGACCAATGGTGGCACAAAAGATAAGATAAGGAACTAACCTATGATCATTTTGAATATGAGGGACCAACTAGACAATTCGAGAAAAGATAAGGGACCTTCCAGGGTATAAATCCTATATAGTTTACTTTATAAAGCTTGTTATTGTAAGGCAAAAATAACATATTTAAAGAAATATGTTCACCCCCCAAGAGGGGAATAGAGTGGTCAGATAGTGATTTATTGTGGTCAAATGTTTCAAGTTGAAATCCATGTCCTTATATCACAAATATTATATTTTTTAGTCCTTAATTGACCTAGAACATGCATTGGGGTGCATCATCACATTACAGATTTTATAACTTTAAGATAAATCCAATGTGGTTCAACGACTCTTCAAATTGAACCGAAAGTGAGTTCCTTGTCAAAAAAATAAAAAATAAAAAATCACCCTCCTAACATATTTGGCAAGGAAATAGTGGTGACACTAGTGTACGCTAGTTTAGTGGTGTAGTATTTGGGGCCTGGGTAGAAGACGGCCTCACATATTGGTTGGAATTAGCTAAAAAGTTAATTTTTTTTAGATTAGTCATGATAAGTCTTATACTTAATTAACTTAAATCATGTTTTATCTAGATAGGGTCATGTAGGTTGAAGTTAAGTATTCTTGGTATGAGCCCAAAAAAGTTTTTTAAGGAGAGCTCTTCGTCCAAAAAGAAGGAAAAAGAAAGAAAACAAGACTAGGTGATATATGAGAGAATCTAAGTGTCCTATTCAAAGTCTAAAATAGCGACTTGATGCACCAGATAATCTCTAGTACTAATCTTCTCCTACGAATATATGAATAAAATACACCTATTTGATCAATTTATATTTCTGATTTCTTAAGAGCTCAAATTTGAAAATATTCAACACAAGCCAAAAAATATGTACAAGTGAAAGTTCAAGAGATTTATAGATTAACAGTCAAAAATGAATCGTGATAGTATGAATTTTCAAAGTCATCAACTGCTCATGAATAGAAGCATATAGTATAATATAGACACCATGCACCCATGCATCTATCTTTTGAGGGCATTAACAATGCGATACTTAAACCTCCGAGCTAAACGGGCTCACATCATAGAAATTTTCTATGCCTAGGAATTCAATAAATTTTTGAAATCTTAAATATTAACTAGCATTTTTTTGATGTTCATAATCTATATGAATATAAAAAAGAATAGGGGACGATTAAAAATTGACTGATAAAAGGAAGGATTACACCCGGTGTGTGTTTAAGTGGAAAGACCTACCCAATATCCACGAAGTGATTTGATCTATGAACATCGAGTGAGCTTACAGGGATTACGGAAGAATATTGGCTGTGCACTCAAACCAAATTGACACGCAGAGTCACCAAAATGATAAAAAATAGTAGACAACTAATTCCGCTTGTGAATTTTTGCTAGATGGTGAATATGAATAGCATCATTGTGAAAAGTGATGCAGAGGTAGTTCTTAAGTAATTAATTTTTTGGGTCATGCTATTAACAGGAAAGCAAGACTAACTAGGAAGGATATTCTAAAGATTGTAACTGAAAGTTCTTTTGTGAGCTTCCAATATGTATTAAAGGATTTGCTAATAAAGCTTGTAACGAGGTCGCTAAATGTAAATTTAGAAACTATTTCCTCATTGACTGGACATTAATGTCCCCCCTATTCAATGTATATATCTACTTTTAATTTAGTTTCATCCTACTGGTATAGCTAGGATGATTACTTTATAGTTGATTCCATTAATATAAACTTTATTTTGACCCATAAAAAATGTTAATTTTCAATTCTCATTGAGTTTATAAAGGGAAGATGCAAGAAACTCCTACTATAAATGGGTTTAGAAAAATATCAGAATTATTTTGAGGTTTATTGTACACAACGTTATTTTATCTCACATTCTAATTGTGTAATATATTCCCATTTTACGGTAAATTTATTCCAATTTGTGATAACTCCCACTTTATGGTGCACATGTAGTTAGCTGACGACAAAAAATGCATTGATTGATGATTTATGATATTACAACCTAACGTTCGTTGCAGGTCACCTCTAGGCCTCGTAATCTTTCTAATTCTCTTTTTTTTTCCAACTCGATGTTTCACTTGAAAGAAGTATTATTCATACTTTGAATTGCCCTTGCTTCTACATTGCAAGAAAGCAACTCCTTTCACATGCAAATTAAGCTGTAGTGCAGACAGCCAATCTCACCAAATTAAATATATGAGCCCCCAATGTTGAATAAGTTTTGACCAAAAAGAAAAGAAATGTTGAATATACATAAGTTGGTGTTAGACCATGTCGACTATTAATAGTCTGCCTCAACCGCATCAAACAGTCCTATGAACTCATGCAACGTGTGTGATTGTAGCTGCACACGTGCGTTCAGATTGTACGTGAGTTGGACTTAATTAAGAATTTTTTATTCTTTATTGTCATGTACCTAGGATGGATTCCGTCCATTTTTTCACATTATGTTTTGGTGTTTGCAAATTATTATGCTTCAAACAAATATTCTTGAAGGTAGATGGGTGATCGAAAACTGGCAGGTTTGACCCATGCCCTTACGCCGCGAGTCTTTCTTTTTAGTTTTATCCGTAGATAAGATGGTATTGGCCTTGCCTCTTTTTATATATATATGAACTTAGATATCAATGAAACAATTGCTTGCAAAAAAATAAAAAATAAATAAATAAAAAACACATAAAAATGAAATATATGGTATCAAAAAGAGAAAGTAAAATAATAGAAACTAAGCATCCTATCCTTTCTTATTTGTCTCATTTCTAAAATGAGGTGTATTGTGAGTCTAATAAATTTTGAAAAAATCATCCAAAACAAATTCTAAAATAAATAATTAAGATTTAAAAAGACATGCATACACCTCATTTCAAAAATGCAAAAAGTAGGCGGTATCGGGCTTACTGGTATATCTCGGCGACCATGATTGCCCAGTCCCTCTCTTGTTTGGGCCTTAAGTCCTTAGAGAGTTGGGTCATAAGATATTTGAGATACATCCCGAGTACACCCACTGGAGTGTTTGGGATTTATGCCGGCACATTGGTCGAGCTCGTGGTTTGTGGATAGAGGTTAGTGATTGAAGATCAAGATTTGGAATGTTTAGGGTTTATGAGAACCGTATCATTTTAAAATGTGCGGTAAATAAGCCTTTGGTCTTGTAGTATAACTCTTGCTATGTGTCATGCCGCCCCCAAAATTAAATCCACCCAAGGTGAACTCCGAAAACGTACCTACCGAGAGCGTAAGAAGGACACTCTCTTTAAGTCCGCAAAGCACGAAACATACACATACAAAGCATCTAAAATCATAATAACTGATTACAAAGGTTCAAGATCTCCAATACAACTCAACTAAATCTCCAAACAATACGTGTTCCATACAAAAGTCGTCTAACTCCAACGTACGATGAATTATCATCATGAGTACCTAAAGGAGTTAGCAAAAGGTCCAAATAAGCTTGCATGAGGTGATCATCTACCCCAGACTCGAATACAAGGAACTCACTGATCCTTATCTGTAAAATATAGTTTTGAAAACAAACACAAAGTGAGATAAAATCTCAGTAAGCAGCAAAGCCCCCAAAATAGCTTGGGGCCTTAATTAGTATGCGAAAATATGATGCTATGTGATACAAAGTGGAGTTCAAAATGAGTTTATTCCACAAAGAGCTATATGTTGCAAAATGTCATTCAATACTATGATTCATAATCATGCGATCTTATAAGCAATAACGAAAACAATATGTATTTTTGTGCCCAAAATGCCATAACAATACGATAGTCATTGTACTAAAATAGATCCAAAATAATGGGTGGCTGTTGCTACTTTAAGTAGCACAAAACGATAAACGTGATTTAGTTATCGCACAAACCACCAAAAAGCAATTAAGAGTCCCGAGAGATGGCCTACGATCCCCAGCAATAAAGTAGGTAATCGTTCCATCTTTGTTACCGATGCATTCAAAGTGGATAAAGTCGAGCAAATCTTATCGTCCTTCAATTGATCATTGACTTTGACTAAAAGAAGTAAAAACCTATTTGTCTTCCTTGTTTTTGGGCTACGAACTTTTCTCATGGAAAATGGAAACAGATTTCAGCTGCCATTAGAATTATCTTTTGACTAAAATATCTTCTCGTCTCTTTATATCCCCTAATATCTCCTTTAGAAGTTTGACATTGAAAATATTTAGGCTCTATTTGATTTAGTTGTGAATTTTTAATTTTTAAGTTGTAGAATTTTTACAGTAGAGCTTATAATTTTTATAATAAAACTTTGATTAAAAGTACTCTTAAACAAAAACTGTTTTGTTTAGCCTATATTGAGCAATATAAAGCTTTTAAAAAATTTAAGGAGAATATTATACTTTAAAAAATATGAAATGGTATATTTGAGAAGGAAAAAAAAAATAACTTCCCACATTATATAAAAACAGTTTCGCAAAAGCCTATTTTAAAAAACTTCAATTTGGAGCCTCTTGTTTTTTAGCTTTTTTCAGTTTCAACTTTTACCTAAAAGTATCTTTAAAAATGGGCCAAACAAGTAAGATTAATTTCTAAACTCACAGAAAACACTTGTAAGTGTCAAAAAGTTAGCTTAAACAAAGCCTTAGTCAATAAAATTCTCAAAGATAGGTTGAGATAAAAAGTCAAAATTACACCCCAAAAATTAAATAGAATGATTATATATATGGTGACCTATTATAATTAGAAGTTTTAAATTCGAAAATCGACTTTAGTTTTCACTTTCCATTGTAAAAAAAGAAAAAGAAACGTCAAAATTACTATTCGGGTAATTTCAGAGTTATCAAGATTTCGTCATCTATAAATAAGCATTGTTCTTTACTCGATTGGACATTCTCAAACACACTCTGTCTCTTGTATCATTAGGTACAAAAACTCTCGTTAATTCCCAATTTTTTGTTATATTTATACTCTCTTTTCTTCTGTTTGTTTATCTATATAAGACTATCATCAATTGAGTCTCTATAATAAGTCTCTATTCATTATTTTAGAGACCTATATAGAGACCAAGATCAATTTTAAAGACTCACTTAGAGATCAAGACAAAAAAATTATTTTAGAGACCAAGATAAAAAAAAAAAAACATATCCGATAACGGTCTCTATGTCGTGTGTTACTTTTTTTTAATTAATTGTTATTTAGATTATCTCAATTTTTTTAACAAATATTTTAACCAAAAAATAAATAAATTGCGACAAAGATAACATTTAAATAATTAAGATTACGTTTAGTTATATAATTGAATGAAAAAACTAATTAAAAATCTCTAATTAAAAAAAAAACTTAATTACAATTAAAAATTACCTAAATTAAAAAAAAACATAAACAAAAAACATAAAATAAAAAAACTATAAAATCTAAAAAAGTTTACCAAACAAAAAAAACTAAACTAAAAAATTAAAATAAAAAAATAAAATACAAAATCATAATTAAAAAAAAAAGTCTAATTAAAAAACCCTAAATACACTACCTTAATTAAAAATTCTAATTAAAAAAGCCTAATTACAAAAACATAATTAAAAAAACTTAAATAAATATATAAAAAAATTTAATTATAAATAATAATAATAACCCTAACTATAAAAGCTCCCATTCCCTGCTGCACCCCCTCCCCTCCTCTCCTCTCCTCTTCTCTCCTCTTTCCTTTCCCCGCTGCACCCCACCCCCCCCAACCTTCCCCACTACATCCCACCCCCCACCCTTTTTTCCCGCTGCATCCCACCCCCCACCCTCTTCTCTGCTGCCACCATACCACCGGCGAAACCACCACCCCATGGATTTTTTTTTTCTGTGTTTACCTTTTTTTGTTGTTATTTGTTGAAAAAAAAATAATTGTTTTGTAATTTTTTTGTTGTTTGTTAAATATTTTTTGTTGCTGTTTGTGCTCATTTTTTGTACTTTTTTTTTTTTTTTAGATCTGACGATGTCAGATTGACATCGTCAAATCTGACATTATTTTTTTTGGAGACTCATTTTTATCTTCTTGTATAGTCTTTATTTTCTTTAACAAATTTGTTGAAGAAAATAAAGACTAGGTGCTATTTTAGAGACTCAAAACTTAAGTGATGTTATAATTTTGTCAAAAACTATCAAATAGTGTTTTAAAAACCCCTATTAGTGATGAATTTTGATTAATGAAGTCTCTAAACAGGATGCCCTAAGCATTGAAGAAGTCTCAATGGAGATTTCTAGAAAGTGTTTTTGGGCTTTGCCATTATTGCTCTTGAGCTCTTTCATATTCAACAATGGCGTCGAAGCATCCCACCATGTGTATCTTGATTTGCAGTCCGAAGCAGCCGTGAATGTGAGACAAGTGCATAGAACAGGCTTCCACTTTCAACCCAAGAGGAATTGGATCAACGGTATACGTAACATGACAAATATATAACATTATTTCTTGTACTTTTTCGTTCATTATATGCATATGAGATGATATTCATGATCCATAAAAAGCAGTTGTTGAAATATACATTCATTTCAAATCGAAAAATTATCAACTATAAATTCACTATATAAGATCTTGGACCAATTCACTTTGCACCAATTGGTTCTAAGATGAAAACTCATGATTTTTAACATAGTATCAGAGCTGGACCCTTGGTCCAGTCATATCTCGCCACGTGTGACCCATCTCTCTATTTCATTTCATTCTCGCTGACTCGTTTATCTTCAATGTCAGTTCTCATCTCTGTTTCCAGGTTCTCTTCGGATCACATGTGAGGAGGGTGTTGAAATATATATTCTTCCCACATCAAAAAATTATCAACTTCAAATTCACCATATAAGATCTTAGACCACTCCACTTAACACTAATTGATTTTAAAATGAAAACTTCGGATTCTTAACAGCACTGTTGAACGAAAAAGTTGTTGTTGTTGTATTTTTTTTTTTTTTTTACATTGATTATGTATATGCATACGAGATGATATTCATGGTCCACAAAGTTACTGTTAAAAGAAAAAGTTGTTTCTTTTTTTATTATTCATGCAAATTAATACGTATAAGCCTTTATGTATGACCTTTTTGTGTGTTGTCATCTAGTGGTTAGCTTTTACATTTATGAAAAGTGAATATTTGGAATTGTGAAAAAATTTATATGTTATTATTTGTGCATTTGTGGTATGATTCACGTTTTGTATGTAAGAGGTCTTAAAATTAATTTTTGACAAGTGTAACATCCTTTATATATAATATAATATTGACTTATTTAGGTCTCATTTTAAATTAAAAAATAAAAGAAATCGTATGTTTGACTACAAAAGAAAAAAAGAAAAATTAATATGATTTATGGAATATTTTATTCCAGGTGGTTAGATAATTCCACAGGATGCAGTCAAACAAGACCGAGGGTTTAGAGACAATTTGGGTCTTCTATATTATTTTGTTGTATTATTGTTACTCAAGGCTGGAGAATGCTCAATATGTGCCGACTTGATGTTGATGTTTCGTGTTTGTTTTCTATGAAGTCGTTTTCAATGATCAAAGACTACTGATGCGGAAAATATGAACAGCCGAATTCTTACCTATAATGATGTATTATTTCAAAGGTTTTGATGATACATACTCTTTTGAAAAATACAATTCATGAATACAAAATATAGTTATGAATTTATTATGGATACTTATTGTAAGTGACCAGTTGTTCTAAAAGATTAAGTTTTATTCCTTTTTTTTTTCTTTTGGGTCAAAACATAATAATATATATTGTAAAGAAAAGTTGTACGTCATCTTATTCCAGTAGGTAGAAAATCAGAGGACAAAAAATTGTACAAATGAGTACGAATATTCAAAATTCAATCTAAAGGCAAGTTATCCTTAAGTTTATATTTTGCAACCTAATCAGTTACAAAGTTAGCAGTTATTCTAATACATTGTAACCGAATATAGCGGTTAACAGCAACAATCTTTCGTACATCCTCCAACACCGATCTTGTCATCCACGAAGCAAATTTCAAAAAAATTGAGATTAAGTTGTTAGATAGTGTATATTTAATTAGTTTGATATTTCTATACAATCCGTTCAAGTAAAATTTTTGAGTTATGTATGTTGCAAACAAGAATAGTAACAAGACTTGTATCTCCAACATATTGCCTCATGTACAAACAAGATTTAAACTATGCACATAGTAATTAATAATTTGATAATAGTAGCGTGATTTGAACACAAAACCTAATATATTTTTGGTCAACACCTCAGTATTATATGAATAAATTGTTTCCACTGAACATATTCTTTAGGGAAGGCACCTTGCTCTTTCAATTTTTTCCAAAAGAAGATGAATTAAGAATTATATTTATGTGAGTATATTATAGATGTAGACAGCTATGGTCAACTTGGCAGACTTTTCAATAGACGTTGTATTGATTTTCTTCTCTTTATTTAATACCAGCAACTCTTTGAGTGCAACTTTCGAGATTTGCTGCCGTTGGCATGATTCAAATTAATACGTGAGTTTTCAGAACGGTCAACCATGGTTTGCAAAAATTTTAAATTGTTTTATCTTGAGCGTTCGCACTATACTTGTATACCTTCAACAGTTTGGTGTATATAGAGCCGGTCTAAACACAAGCATTAAAAATATGTGCTGCTTTTACATGTGATATCATCATTTTTATAACTTTTACGAACATTTGCCATTTTGAAGAATTTTTTAAGGTAGAGTGCACACTTTCATCTTTTTTCACCTTCCATGAAAGCGTATTTGAATTTTGTTAAACTGTAGAAATAAAGAACAGTATGATCTCTTGCCAATAACATTTATGGTTTCTCTTTGTTGATTTTGTTTTTGTCTTGTACACAAAGGGTTCACATCTTGTGTCAAAACTTTTGAAATTTCTCTCCTTCATAATTACGAAAGAGCACAAAATATCGGTGGAATAAAAGTGGATATTTCTCTCTTTTTTTTCTCGCATTTATTGCTTTTAATTTCAAACATTGCATGGTTGGCATATATTGACGCCTATGTTATTACTCTCTGGTATTATTACTAATTTGTTGACTCTTTTTTTAGTCAACTATTTTGTTGTCGCGCTTGCTAACTATGCATAGCTTATGTCGATTCCTTTACTAATTATTTTATTTGTTATTTCTGTATGTTTCAATTGTGACACTAAAATACAACAACAGATCCAAATGGTGAGAATATTTTCTTTTGGAGTTTTAATCTTCTCAAATTATTTCCTTACAAAGATTGATATAATCACTTTTCTTCTTTATTATATTTTTTTTTTGTATGGAATTATATTATGTTTACTCTTCTTTTCATTTGCTGTACAACCCAGGACCAATGTATTACAAGGGCATCTATCATCTATTTTACCAGTACAACCCGAAAGAATCTGTGTGGGGCAACATTGTTTGGGCCCATTCTGTGTCAAACAGACTTGATCAATTGGAAACCATTAGAGCCTGCAATTTACCCATCAAAACCATTTGACAAATATGGTTGTTGGTCTGGATCAGCCACAATCCTATCTGGTAACAAGCCCCTTATTCTCTACACAGGAATTATTGACCACCCAAACAAGACACAAGTCCAAAACCATGTCGTGCCAGCCGATTATTCTGATCCATATCTCAGGAAATAGGTCAAGCCCGATAACAACCCATTGGTCTTTGCTGACATTGGGGTGAACAAGACAGCGTTTCGTGATCTGACGACTACATGGATTGGCCCAGACGGTCGATGGAGAATGGTGGTTGGTAGTAGGAGGCGGCATAGGGGGATGGCATATTTGTACAGGAGTAAGGACTTCATGAAATGGAATAAGGCCAAACATCCATTGCATTCTACTGCTCACACTGGTATGTGGGAATGTCCTGATTTTTTCCCTGTATCAGTGCATAGCAAATTTGGAATGGACACTTCAGTTCTTGGTGAGAATGTTAGGCATGTATTGAAGGTTAGCCTTGATGTTACTAGATATGAGTACTATACACTTGGTACCTATCACCATGAAAAAGACAGATACATTCCTGATAACACATCTATTGATGGTTGGACTGAATTAAGATATGATTATGGCAACTTTTATGCTTCAAAGACATTCTTTGAACCAAGCAAAAACATAAGGATCTTGTGGGGATGGGCTAACGAATCGGATTCGCGCTATGATAAATGTCTCAAAAGGATGGACCAGAATTCAGGTACTACATCTAGATTGTTGAACAAATATTAATGGAATAATTCAGCTTCTTTCAATAATATAAGAATATGAACCTTAAGTAGTCAAGCCTTTTCTGAACCTTAAGTATATAGTCAAAGTCTTTCTGACTTAACCTGACCCAATTTTTGTTTTGTTTTGTTTTAGACAATACCACGTGAAATGTGGCTTGACCCCAATGGAAAACAATTGTTGCAATGGCCTATTGAAGAACTAGAGACACTCCGAAGTCAAAAAGTGAAGCTGAGCAACCAAAAGCTCAACAAGGGACACCGCATTGAAGTCAAAGGAATAACACCAGCACAAGTATGTCTGATTAATCATATATGCCCATATTATGTTATTTTCATTTGTGTAGTTATGTTAGCTATATTCCGATCCTATCTAATGATATGAGGTTTGATTTGATTTCGTTTGGCATCGTTACATTCACGATACTAAAACTGGTGTATGTTGTAGGCTGATGTTGAAGTAGCCTTCTCCTTCGCTAGCTTGGACAAGGCAGAGCCATTTGATCCTAAGCTGGGATAAAATATGATTCTCAAAAGCTTTGCAGCCAAAAGGGTTCAACTGTTCAAGGTGGACTTGGGCCATTTGGTCTCATGACATTGGCTTCAAAGAAGCTAGAAGAGTAGACTCCAGTCTTTTTCAGAGTCTTCAAGGCTCAAGATAAGCATGTAGTACTCATGTGCTCGGATGCATCAAGGTTTGATCTATTATCCACTTTTAATTTGCATACATTTTAAACTCGTGTTTTGGCTAAAGTTCATTAAATCTTCCATGTGATACCGTAATTAACCGAAACTTTTTGAGATTCTAGAGAATATTTTAATTAATCATAGTATCACAGGTAGGGACAGATCCAAAAAAATTTCTAAGTAGGGGCTAATTAATTTTTTTAACTTAAATACATAAAAAATTATTTTTTAAAAATAAATACATAAATTTTTTAACGTTCTTCTGGCCCTAGTGTACATCCGCCCCTGATCACAAGGGGTCCTATAAACTTTTGCCAAAACTTCTTTTGCAATGTATCTTGCCCCTTTTTATCTTTTGACATCTTCATGGCATTATATAACTGTTTTATCTCATTTTTTTCATAGTTCTTCCTTGAAGGAGGGATTGTACAAACCCTCATTTGCAGGCTTTGTAGATGTTGATTTAGCTGATAAGAAGATTTCTCTGAGGAGTTTGGTAAGTTGTCTACATTTCATAGTTAATCTGAAACTTTAATTTTCTTGAATTTTCTTCTCAACAAAAACCTCAAGTAACGTGATCACTTGATCTAAACATTTAAGACTTATGCTGACGTCTCCAACACCAATAATTTGTCTTTTTGGCAGATTGATCATTCGGTAGTTGAAAGTTTTGGTGCCGGGGGAAAGACATGCATTACATCAAGAGTTTATCCCACACTTGCAATCTATAACAATGCTCATCTATATGCATTCAACAATGGGACTGAGACCATTACAATTGAGACCCTTGAGGCCTGGAGCATGAAGAGTCCTAAGATGAACTGAAGGTGGCGGAGAATGATGCAAATTATTTAACCAATAGTTTGTTAATCTTCACTTGAGATTTCAGAGCCGTCACACGGATTTTCATACCAATACGAATTTAGATTCTCTCGTAACATTAAAAGTATCAAAGATAGTAAAGTTGATGATAATATAATTATTTGATCTCCAAACCTAATATTTATGTAACATTAAGAATATCAAAGATAGTGATTTGATAGTGAACTTGATAATACAATTATTTGATCTCCAGACCTAATTATTTTTTTATTGAAATTGACTATATCGTTACTTCAGTAGTATTGATTTTAATCATAGCGTTATCTATCCAAATCGGCTGAATATTCTTGCATATGAATACTAGCTTCATGTGTAGCTATGACAATATGGTTTTCACATTTAAGAGGTCCCAACTGAATTCCCAACTTTTATTCCTGGTTAGCTGGCAAGAGAATACATATCCTATAGTTTGATTGAATCATGGAAAGTGTTGACTTCCATTTAATGTTATAAATATTAATCATGGTTGCAATTTGGATATCAACGTTGATAATCTTTTAAGGCGTGAAAATACTATCCAAAAATTTATTGCTTTAAGAAAATTAATCGTGGGTATGAGATTAATTTCTCTGAGTCTAAAGACACAGAGGCCTACAAAACTTAAAGATTTCTAATGATATCTAACTCGTTATATATGTAAGAGTTTACGAGTTTGAGTTTCGTTAATTATGTTGTGTGGTCTTAACCTTCTCTTGAATAAAAAAAAAAAAAACTTAAAAATTTCAAATGTAGAACTATCATTGAATACCAAAAAATTAAAAAAATATTTTTCGAAAAAATATTTTATGACAAACAAACGGAGTCTTAGTTAATGTTTTAGTTACGTTTGAACATGTTTTGCCGAGTGCTCTTTTGCACTACAGTTACATCAGATGTAGACATACTGAAAATCTAAAAAGTTTCTGCCAACTTTAACCCACCTTCCATTTATGGGATGATCAAATCTATAGATCCTAAAGCTTCAGTCAACATCCACAGATTATTTGTATTAAAAAAATTAAAAACGTTGTCGACATGTTTCCAAGAGATGATTATAGTATGGTGGTTACTTAATTATTGTTAGATAGAAAAACTAAGAAAAATGTCAAAAATTCCATGCTTTAGACAAAATAGTTCGGCGCTTGTAGAATTGGTTAGTGTTACACGTTGCATGTCTAAATGGGTGGACAGAACAAATTTTTTATGTTTTATTAATGAAATTGTTCGTTACATTATATGGTACTATAATAAAATATTTAGTACGATGTACTCTTAGAGTATGTATGATGGCATCCTATATCAAGTATTATAGAAGCTTTTTGCCAAACATTTTTATAAATCATAGAGACTTATAAAATTGTTATGATATTTTACCGTTTAACGATACTTTTGATAATATACATAATTTTTATTTGCCCTTTACCTTAACTAAAAAATTATTAAACGTGAGGCCTGACGCTTGAGACGGATGAATAAGTTTTTCTTTCCTTTTCACTTGTCTCTTTTTCGATTTCCATCTAAAAGGGCATTGTAGGCGAAGAGAAACTTTGATGTCAAAAGATAAACTTCCATTAATGAGATGATATCCTCAAACTTTTTGTCAACGTCCATGGATTATTAGTATTAAAAATTAAAACGTTGTCGACATGAGCTGATTGTGCATATGGTGTGGTTAAATGATAACTGTAACACAGAAAATTAATAACAATGCCAAAAGTTCCATGCTTTATGCTTTTACTTGGTCAACTTATGAGGTATATATTATTGTAGTATTTGAAAAAGTGTATTTTGTTTAGATAAAAGAGCTCCACGTCTATGCAATTGGCCGGTGATACAACTTGCATGACTAAATATACAAACCTCCCCGTATTTTTCTAACATATTATGTTATATGTTAATGTACTAATTTGGTAACTCAAATGATGTATAAATTATGGCTCATTGCCCCTTGTACCAAGTGTTTGTTGCAGGAGCGGATTCAAGAATTTTTATCATTAAAGATTAAAAGATATAATTTTTTTAACTATATTAGTATATATATTTTTTTAGTAAGACTAATTTTTTTTTTTGACTAAAAATATTTTTTGAGAAATACATTAAAAATTTAACTTTTTTCTGAACCAGTGGGGGCTCCCCCATGTGCGTCCGTCTCTTGCTGGCCGTGGTAGAGCCACATTATGTGAGAGTTTTAGAAATAATTCCTAATTGAAACTCTTATGTATGAGTGCTCCTACTGATCATAAAAAACATCCCAACTGACCATTCAATCCTAGCTCCACCCCTCAGTACTAGGAAGTTTTTGTCATATTCTTATAAATTGTAGTGGCTACTGTTAGAATATACATTCCTCATCCCATATTGAAATATCATAAACTCTAAGACCACCTTATAAGATCTTAGACTACTCTACTTAACACTAATTGGTTTTAAGATGGAACCTTAGGCTTCTTAACATAGCATTAGAGCTGGGCCTTAGTCTTATGTTATCCATCCACGTGTGATCCATTCGTATTTCAGGCTTTGCGCGTCGACTTTGGTACGCAGTTTTCAAATTCACTGCTCTTGTACCACGTTATTCATTAATTGTACCTTCAACTATTGACAACCATTGACTTTGTGTAGCTCTTCCAAACTAGCTGTTGTTTCTTTGATCACGTCAATTAATTAAGAGTAAAATGCACCATACCCCCTTGTGTTTTCACAAAGTTGCATCATAAACCCTGTGTTTTAAAAAGTCACGTTATAAACCTTGTGTTATGGAAAACGTTGCATACACGCCCCAAACTCAAATTCTGTTTAACTCTGTTAGTTAGCCATGTAAAAAGACAAAATTGTCTTCGTTTAAAGATAAATTCGTCAAATGGGGTATTTGTAACTTTTTTAATATCAGAAGGGGGTATTTACCACTTTTTTAATATTAGAGGGAGGTATTTACAACATTTTTTATTTTGCAATATCAGAACCATGTGCTAGGCTACCTTCTAAGGAGATCTACAACCTTAAACTAATAAATATCATTTAATTAAAAGAATAAAAAAACGTATAGATTATATAACAGAATATTAATGTCCACCATAAAAAATATAAATCTTATGCTTGAAGTTCAAAGTCATATTGCAACTAGCAATAATCGTACCTTCACTTAGAATCACGTTCTTCTACAAGTAGATTAAAATCTTTAAATCAGTGCAAAATCAACTTCAAATCGAAGAAAAATCACTTTGAAATAGTTTTTCTCTCTAGGATTGTCAGTTTTTTTTTATTTTTTTATCTTTGAAGGGGCAATTTACATTTTTTTTAAAAAACATAGGAGCAATTAGAAACCTTATAAAAAACACAAGGGACAATTTACAACCTTATCAAAAACACAATGAGCCATTTACAACCTTATCGAAAACACAAGGGGCAATTAGCAACTGATGTTAAAAATGGTATTTTCGTCCTTCTTCATGTGTTTTAAAGCTTGATAAATGTTATACTTGCATTTCAAGTGTGTGTATTACACTCACGTTAAAATTGATAAAAAAATAGACGGCGGGGGGTTATATGCAACGTTTTTCATAACATAAGGTTTATAACGCGACTTTTTAAAACACATGGTTTATGATGCAACTTTGTGAAAATACAGGAGGTATGGTGCATTTTACTCATTAATTAATCATGAGTCTCACATAATCATGAGTCACACGTTAGGGAGGGTGTTAGAATATACATTCCTCTCACATTGAAATATCAAAAACTCTAAGACCACTTTATAAGATCTTGGACTACTCCACTTAACACTAATTAGTTTTAAGATTGAATATCAGATTTCTTAACAGTTATAACATTATCACAGTACTATAGAGATTAACGTACAATACACTAATTAATTTTAAAATAAAATCTCAGATTTCTTAACAGTTACAATATTATCACAGCACTATAGAGATTAACATACAATTTTCATAAAATGCAGAATTGTTTTTTGCCCTTTGCCCAATCTAGATTGCGGATGATTATTACACGTCAGACTTGACGCAGCAGATATATGAATCTCCAAAAGTTTCTCGGTTAATCTAGAAAGGCATTGTTGGCAAAGAGAGAATCAAGCTTTGCTGTGAAGCATATGTAAGAGTTGGGCACTAAATGCAACTCTCTTTCACATGATGATGCCTTTAGCAAATATACCTCCAACACTTGTACCCCGTGGTGTCCTTAAATGTGCAAGACTTAAAAGACTCTTCTGTGATTGAGATGTCAGTGTTATAATGTAGCAGTTGCATAACGCCTAGTGGAAAGCATGGAAAAGTCTGGTGGCTACCACCATCTCTACTGATAATTTCTTACAAACATTGCAACTCACTTTCGTGCCAATCTTGGCAGTTTCTACATTAGCAGTAGGGATGATGTCTCTGATAGTGCCAAATGACAAAACATTAATATGGAATGAATGCTACTATATTCCGATCCGAGCGAAGATTCCTTCATAACGTGATAGAATCCCTTTATAAAGTTATCACATTATGAGCGAGATACAATAATTATAAACTATCAAAATTATTTCATCATAACTATATTATGAGTTCTTTATCATTAGATTTCTCACTTTCTACATTAGCAGTAGGGGTCATATTTCTAGTAGTGCCAAATGACAAAACATTAATATTGAATGAATGCTACTATTTTTTGAGTGAGGATCCTTTATAAAGTTATTGCATTATGAACGAAACCTAACGATTGTAAATTATCAAGATCATTTCATCATTATAACCGGATCTCACTCATAATGTAAATAAATAACGTTATCAACAGCTACCCAGTTTTTAGAACATGTCCTTTGTAAGAAATTAGATTCTTACTGTTAGTCGCATATCCGGTGTGACAGATAACGGATGCAATATTCCCAGAAGCATAATTTCCTTTTTCAGATAAACATTGCAATTCACTTTCATGCCAGTCTGGGAAATTACATCTGAACATTTCTATAATAGTCAAACTATGTAGAGGCTCCTAGATCTCTTAAAACTCTATCACTAAATAGTGGAGTTCCAAATGCATATCAAATCTCTTGATACCTCGCGAAGCATAATAATGTAGTGGAAACGTGAAGAAGTCTGCAGCTGCCAACATTCGTTACCTATTTTTGCGCAGACATGCCACTCTACGCAAGATCCGTATAGTGATAAGTTTCGTAGATTCCATATCAGCATTTCTATTATTAGTCAAAAAAGTTGTATCCATTAGTTTAAAGTTTTTTTGTGTTGCCACGTTGATTTTAGTAGATGAGTTGACAAATCCTTAGAAGATTTTGGTGTGTGTGTAGGCGTCTTGTTTCTGACTAGAAAGTAAAAAGCTCTCAACTCTTTAGGATGGAAATTGACTTTTCTACTTCTATTTTAAGTTCTATTCATAGAAGAAAAAATTCTTTTATAATCTAAATTGACATCAACTTGTGAGTGAGAAAACAAGGTTTTGCATTATAATGAGATTTTGTGTTTGAGTAACCAACATCATATCGATATCTTTGGTCAATGTTATGTGTCTTGGAGTTAATACTCCTAGCGTAAGCCCAAAAAAATTCTAATGAGATCTCGTGGTCAGAAGAGCAAAAAAACCAAAAAAAAACAAGAAGGAAAGAAGAAAAGACAAGGTGAGGTATGAGAGAATCTAATTTTCTTGTTCACACGCGACTAAAAGTCTAAAATACCAACTTGATGCACCAGGCCATAGGTAACAAATGCAAAGGATAATTTATCCCCACAACTTACCTTGAAGCTGAGTTAGTTATGAAATTTTAGTTGTTGAATTGTTGAGTTTTGAATAATAAACCTTTGATTATAAGTGCAGTTAAACGGAAATCGTTGAATGTTTAGCTTTATCATATTAGAAATAATGTTTACTGTTACAACATAATTAAATATAAAAAAATAATTATGAAAGAACAAAACATTGTAGTAATTTAATTAAACATATGGAGGGTATTTTTTAGGAGAAAAAAAGGGGAAATACTTCTCGCATGATGGAAAAACAGTTTTACAAAAGTCTTTTTCAAAAAACTCTAAGTTGCGACTTTTTATTCTTTAGCTTTTTTTATCTTCGACTTTTATCTTAAAACTTTTAAAATAAAAAAAAATAGGCCTAACAAGTTAGATTCATCTTGTAAACTCAAATAAAATGTTTTTAACTATTTAAAAGTTGGGTCATGCAAACTCTTAAGCTAGTTTTTCAATGTTTCTATGATGAACAAACTATTAAAACATCATTTGAAACAAGGATATCTCAAGTACTAATATTTTCCTACGCACATATGAATCTAATCCACTTATTTCTGCTTTTAAGCGCACAACTTTCAAATATTCAACGCAAACCAAAATATAAAAGTGAAAATATTAAGCCTAATTATTATTTTTTTCTCAATAAGTAATCATTTCATTCAAATATTAAGTCTAATATTTTTGACCCAACTGCTCGTGGATATAAAAGCATATAATACAATATAGACATTATGCATCTATGCTTCTATACAGTGGCAGAGCCAGACACCAGCAGTTAGGGGTGCACTATGTGGCAGAGTCAGTAATCAGGGTAAGGGATACTCATTTACGCAAATTTATTTTATATAAATTTATATAAAAAAAATATATTGTCTATATACCTACAATCATGATTTTAATGATAAACGATTACAATATTAAAAAATAGAAAATTCATTGGTATTTGAATCTAAATTATTTAATTAATGACACAAAATAATCAATTAGAATAAAAATAATCTAAAAATTATTCAGAAAATAAAAATAAAAATAAATGTACAATTAAACTAAAAATATTAACTTAAATGTTAAAAATATTTAAAAAATAAATGAAGTGCATACACAATGATAAACATAAGTCTCCAAAATATAGAAAATAAATTGAAAACCTATTTAAGAATAAGAGAATAGAAGTGAAAAATGAAGAGAGAAAAGCATGAGGATATAAAGGAAATATATATATATTTTTTTAAAAGGCTATAAATTTTTTTTTTTCAAATTACACCTGGGGCCTACTTGGCTCCCCAGTGCTTCTATATATCTTTGGAGGGTATTGCAAATGCCATGCTCTAACCTCTAAGCTAACCAGGCCCACAGAAAAATATATATATATATATATATATGCCTAGATCTTAGCTATTAACTAGTATATTATAAATATTCCTAATATATATGAATATAGAAAGAAATACAGCAATTAAGTTGACTAATAGGAGGAAGGATTAGGCCCCATGTGTGTAGACGGGGAAGGACCTATGTAACATCCACGAGATATTTTCATCTGTAGACGGTATCGGGTGAGCTTGTTGAGAAAAATGGAGGTGGTGGTGGTGGTGGTACAATTGACGAGAAAGAGTCGGGGATTTTGAGAATTTAACAGGGAATGAATATAATTCAGCGGAGACTCAAATGATGGATATGCAAGCATAATGATTTATATGTTGTTCGTTTATTACTACTTTTATAAATATAATTTTTCTTGACAAAAAAAAAATAACTACTGTGTCAAGTCCGTCATAACTCGAAAAAAAAAAAAAAAGAGAGGCTTATTAAAAGCTCGTTGCATACCTTCATCTATTATTGCACGAATAGCTTTTTCTATTACGATTTGAGTCATTTTCTGAAAAATCCTATCTTTCATAAAATGAAATTACTTTCGCAAAATTACGTACCCGTTTTATGAAATAGATTTCGCATCCCCGTTATTAACTTTTTTAGGTCCACAAGTTTCTTCCACATTACTTTTCATTACTCGTTTAGGTATGTACAATCCAACCTCTCCTCATATAGACATGACTTGTCTCGTTAAAGACTCGATTGGTTTCATACCAAAGCACCTACAACTTGAGGGCGGTCCAATTACCGAAAGAATGTTGCCTATGCACTTAAATGAAATTGACAAGCACAGTCACTAAAATGGTAACAAGTACTAGAGAATCACTAGTCAATTATCAATTTCTCACCGCGTTCATTTAAAGATAGTTCGGTATAAAAAAATTTTACTATGCATAAATTTAGAGAAGGGAATTGTGTTGAATAGCTTAAAATGGATTTAATAAAATCCTCTTTAATAACTTAAACTTTTAAATGAAGTGGTTATTTAACATAGTATCGTAGTTTAAGTATTGAAAAAGTCATGGTTCAAGTTTTGTCGCTACCCATTTTAAAATATTAAAATTGTCCACATATAAGACTTAAAAACAAATCCTGCATGCACATGCTGGAGCGTGTTGAAGATAATAAATGCATATAATAAACCGCTTTCTAATAATTTAAACTTTTAGATGAGGTGTCATTTAACAGATTGTGTAATAACTCCCATTTTATATATAGTGCATATGTAGTTTTAGCTTATGACTACAAGGGGACTTTTGGTTCACGAAATTGAACAAGATTCCCGAGAATGTGAAGTGTGAAATATATTATTCTCATATTTTGTTTGTGGAATAAAAAAAAATTTCTGAAAATATCACATTCATGGGAATACAATATTCTTATGATTTGCACAATTTCTATTCTCATGTGAGGGAGTGAGAATCTGACATTCCCAAGTGGTGGGAATGTGTGGGAATGTTTTGAAATAACGAAAGACATAAATGCTCATCTTAAAAAAATACAAAATTAAAATAAATAAAATAAAATAATTCAAAAAATAAAAGTAAGAGATAAAAAATAAAAAATTAATTAAATAAAAGTAAAATAAATTAAAATAACATAAAATTAAATAAAATTAAAAATAATTAAAAAATTAAATTAAATAAATAAAATAAAATAAGAAAACAAAATTGAAATAAAAATAAGATAAAATAAAATAAAAGAAGAAAATAAAACAAAATTAAATATTTAGAAAAAATAATATAATAAAAATACAAATAAAAATAAAATGAAATAAATAAAAATTATTAATTTTTTAAGTTAAACCAAAATTTGATAATTCACATTTTAAAAAAAATTTCTAATGCTAAATTCAAAATTTTAAAATAAATTTAAAATAAAAATAAACTTAATTTTTTTATTTTTAAAATTCAAATTTTGTTTCTTTTAATTAGGGGCATTGTTAGAAAATTGTTCATAATTCCTAAAAATATTGAGTATAACTCAAATATAATAAAATAACATTCTAACAAATTTGATAAAATATTCCTAGAGGAATATTTTTAACATAACAAACAGTTTTAATCATATTTTTTAGAATAATTTTAGAGAGTGAAAAATTAATATATGAACCAAACGTCCTACAAATACATAAGATATGACCACGATGATTTGTGACATTACAACCTAACATTCGTCGCATGTCACCTTTTGGCCACATGATCTTTCTAATTCTCAATTTTTTCCGACTTGATGTTACACAAGAAAGAATTACTATTTCGTACTTTGAATTCTCCTTACCTCTCCATTGCAAAGGAAGCAAAATCCTTTTTTATGCTACGCTGTAGCACAGACAGATGACACAAATTTATGAGTCGCCAATACTGAATAAGTTGGTGTTAGACTATTCTTTACAGAAAATTCCTAGATATTTCTGCCGGCAAGCTCGTCAGACACCGATTAACTCGTAGCATGTGCAATCGTATCGCACATGTGTACGTGCGTTCAAATTGTACGTGAGTTGGATTCATCTAAGAATTTTTTATTATTTTTATTGTAACGTACTCAGGATTCCGTCCATTTTTTCACATTAATTTATTGACGTATGCAAATTATTACGCTTAAAACAAGTATTTTTGAAGGATGATTGGTGATTGAAAAATGGTAGGTCTGATCTGGACCCTTAGGCCGCGAGTTTCTCTTGTAGTTAAAGGGAAAATTCATTAGTATATAATATATTGATCTTGGATCTGTATAGAGAGTGTTATATTAGTCTCTCTTTTATCTATAGATAAGGGAAAATTCATTAGTATATTGGTTTTGGATTTATATAGAGAGTGCTATATACGGAAAGGATAAAGAGTGAAAGGGTGATATATAATAATGTTTTTCATAAATACACATCTTATAATCTTCTAAATACCTTGGATATAAGCTATTGAAAAGAAAAAGACCGTATTGGCCTGGCCTCTTAATGTGTATATGGATTTGGATATTAATGAATTACTCGCTCACTTAACCACTACAAGAAAAGCTGACGCGGGCTGTGGAAGATTTCGGTTGCTATTTTATCACAATCTTTAATTAGCAACAAAAATCTATCAAAAGACGGTTGGAAACTCGGGCTCCGCAAAGGGCATTTTTGTCGGATACTAAGATCCTCTCTTTTCTTACTTCTTACATTAAATGAGGTGTATAATAGGTTATTGGATATTTTTTTTATGCCTCAACCATTAGATCGGAATGAATAAACTAATAAACTTAGTTAGTGGACCTCAACTATCGAATTATCTTACAGAATCTGACTACCAACCAATAAATTAATATATACATTTTTTTAGAAACAAAAGAATTGAGAATAGTCGCATACTAGGATGGCCGGTAATTGTTCCATCATATAACCGCTGCATTCAAAGTGGATAAAGCGTGCAAATCTTATCTTTTACTCCAATTGATCGTTGACTTTGACTAAAGGAAGTACATAGCTACTTGTCTTCCTTGTTTTTGGGCTACGAACTTTTTCTCGTTAATAAAAGAAACAAATTAAGCATATATTTAATTCAACACAGAAAAACGTTACTTAAAGATCTCTTTAGCTGCCAATTAAATTATCTTTTTGAATAAAATCTCTCACCATCTCTTTATATCTTCTCATGTCTCCTTTGGAAGTATGATTTTGATACAAACTTTACCATATCTTTCGTGAAGTGAACAAATATGTAAATTGACTAGTTAATTATGGGCTTTGTCAGAGCTTGTGATGTCACTCATTGACACAGTTTTCTCATCAATTGCTTGTACTCATGGAGAAGGATAAGGTGGATGAATTTACCTCGAGAGTAGTTAATATCTAATCTCTAATGTAAGCATATTCCTTTCAAGGAAAATATATATATATATATATTTTTACGAGTAAGAGTCTCAAAGATAGGTTGAGATAAACAAGTAAAACGAAAACAAAACAAGTCAAAACTAGCCCACGGCCAGTACTAATTTCAAAGATTTCAAAGTTATCAAGATTTTGTCATCTATTTATAAGTATTGTTCTTTACTCAAAGATCATTCTCAAAACAATCACCTCTCTAACTCTCTCATATATTACAACGTTATATATAAAAAAGATTTAACGATAGGATTAGTAATCTCTCTCTCTATAAACAAGTAAAACTAAAAGAAAAAAGTCAAAATTACCACGGGGGTAATTTCTGAGTTATCAAGATTTCGTCATCTATAAATACGCCTTGTTCTTACTCGATTGATCATTCTCAAAACAATCTCTCCCACTCCCTCTCTCTCTCTCTCCTCTCCTCTCCCCTCCCCTCTCTCCCCTCTCTCTCTCTCTCTCTCTCTCTTCCCAGTTTTTGTTATATTTATACTCTCTTTTCTTCTGTTTGTTTATCTATATGCATTGAAGAAGTCTCAATGGAGATCTCTAGAAAGTGTTTTTGGGCTTTGCCATTATTGCTCTTGAGCTCTTTCATATTCAACAATGGCGTCGAAGGATCCCACCACGTGCATCTCAATTTGCAGTCCGAAACAGCCGTGAATGTGAGACAAGTGCATAGAACAGGCTTCCACTTTCAACCCAAGAGGAATTGGATCAACGGTACGTAACATGACAAATTTACATCATTATTTTCTGCTACTTGTGCATTAATTATATGCATACGAGATTAACATAATTATTTTTTCTTGTACTTTGTCATTAATTATGCATTTATATGCATACGAGATGATATTCATGATCCATAAAGTCAGTGTAGAACGAAAAAGTTATTAATTTCTTTTTTTTTTTCTTTTTCTTTTTCTTTTTTTATTCATGCAAATACGTAAGCCTTTTCATATATTTAACTTTTTTTTGTGTGTCATGTAGTGGTTAGCTTTTACATTTATGAAAAGTTCATATTTGGAGTTTTCAAAAAAATTCGTGTGTTTGACCAAAAAAAAAAAAAAAATATTAATATAATGTATAAAATAGTTTATGTTTATTCTAGGTGGTTAGATAATTCCACACAATGCAGCCAAACAAGACTTAGGGTTGTGGAGACAATTTGGGTTTTCTATATTATTTTGTTGTATTATTTTCACTTAAGGCTGGACAATATTCAATGTGTGCCAACTTGATGTGGATGTTTCGCGTTTGTTTCTATGAATTCGTGATGTGAACGTGCGGAAAATTTTGCTTCAAATAATTTGACAATACATATTCTTTAAAAAAAATAAAATTGATGAATACAAACAAAACAAAACTATGAATTATTTCGGACACTTATTATAAATGAACACTTGTTTCAATATCTCCAACACGTCACTTTATTTGCGAGCGAGATTTTTAAACTATGTACGTAACAAAAATGAATAATAGTTAGACTCGTGTCTTTTATAAGGCCAACATAGTTTCATGGGTAACGTTATACAATACAAAAAGAAATCTAGAAATTATTTATACGAATCATATACATGGTTGTTTGTATAGCATTATTATGAATGATATAACTCATCATTTCATGAGTTACCTCCTAATATCACTTATTTCTTCTTCTTCTTTTTTCCCATTATTTTGCTTCCATGAGTCCATAAGATAATAAGAAACATGTCATTGGTTCAACAGAATATCTTTTTCGGATAATCTTAAACTTGATCGATCCTCGCTGTACAAGATGAAACCTGTGATAATAAATTGCAATTGGACTTGTAGGCATGCCTCGGCCTTTTGTTTGATGCCTTGAGATTCTCGTGAAAGTCAACTCGTGCCCCTCTCTCTCTCTCTTGGATATGTGGAACAAAATAGATCCCGATAAAACTTACACGAGTACTTAATGGTTTGATCCTAGTTTGGGTGGGGTGGGGTGCGGTGGGGCGGGGCGGGGCGGGGGGAAACGAGGGGACGTGGATCCCATATATAAATTTACTGATACTGATGAATTGTTTATATAATTATAATAAATAATTTAAACAACTAATCAAAATTTATATTCTTGATGTTAGATTTTTTCTGATTTTTTAAACGGAAATAAGTCAAATAAATGAATTATTATCTTTGATCATTGCATCAGCAAGACGACTTTGTTGTCACGGTTTTGTCCAAAAAGGATGAATAATGTGAGGCAGACAACTTAATCTGACTAGAAAATAAAAAATAAGACAACATATTTTTCAAGAGCCATTTATGTCAGCATATACAGATGTAGACAGCTATGGTCAACTTCATACTTGATACTTGCATGAACATTGGGATCAATGATCATGCATGTAATATATTCATATCCCTGGTTGGCCTTTATTGTGAGATCTAAGCTTGTGTCCATTGGATTCTATTAGAATAAATTATAAATATATCACTAGGTTCTTTCTTATATTTTAATTTTAACTGATCATTCTATTAATAATAATTAATCTTGAACCTTTGTTAATAATTAGGTAATAATTATAACTTATTTTATCATAATTCAAATAAGTATATAATTTCATTATTAATTATATTTGTATTGTATTGTAAAATCATGTATTACAAGTTCCACATAATGATACCAAATACGCAGCCTCATTTTGCACCTTTGGCCCTACCATGGGCAAACTCTATTGAAAAAACTGTTGAACGTACATACTCCGAATCAACTGGACAGACTCTTCAATAGTCGTTGTATTGATTTTTTTTTCTCTTTATGATACCACCAACTCACTGATTGCAACTTTGGAGATTTGCTGTTGGCTTGATTCAAGTAAATTCAGGGGTGGGATAGAGACTCGGTTTTCAAAACCACTAACCAACCGTTTAAATTAACAATTCATTTGGTTTGCACGAATTCAAAATTGTTCTGATTTTGAGCATTCGCATTATACCTCTTTACCTTCCCAATCATTTGTCATATATGATAATACCATAGATAGCCATTTTGAACGATTATCATTGTTAGAATATAACACTTGTCCCATATCAAAAAATCACCAACTCCAAATCTGTCATATAAGATCTTGGGCCACTCCACTTATCACCAATTGATTTTAAGATGGAACATCAGGCTTCTTAACATAGTATCAGAGCTAGGCCCATGGTCTAATCTTGTTCATCTTTCATGTCTTGTCACGTGTGACCCATCTGCTCTCGCTGACAGTGTCAGCTCTCATTTCCAGGTTCTCTCCGGGTCACACGTGAGGGGGGTGTTGGAATATACATTCCTCCCATATCGAAAAATCAGAAACTCTTCCACGTGTGACCCATCTCAAATCAGGTCACACGTGAGGGGGAGTGTTAGAATATAACACTTGTCCCATATCATAAATTCACCAACTCCAAATCTGCCATATAAGATCTTGGGTCACTCCACTTGTCACCAATTAATTTTAAGATGGAACCTCAGGTTTCTTAACAATCATTCTGAAGAATTTTCTAGGCTAGAGACCACACTTTCATCATTTTTACCCTTTCAAGAAAGTATATTTGAATTTAGTTGGAAATAGAAAAAAAGAAAAAAGAAAGTTGATATTGTCAATAACAATTTATGGTTTCTCTTTGCGGATTTATGTTTTTGTCTTGTGTACAAGGATTCACATCTTGTGGTTTATGTTTAATTAAATTGGTCTCAACCACATCGGGGAGCATAAAATATATAGCAGGGATAAGATGTCTATCTAAATATTGAAAGAGACAAATAATTACCTCTATTTTTTTTTTCACGTGTATGATAATTACTTCTCCACCTGTCTCTCCAGATTAAGTGTTTTGATTATGTGTTGGATGCACCACTACATCCGTGAGTTTATTAGTTGGTGGTTAGGTTCTGTCAAATTAAACCGGTAGTTAAATTTCGCCAGCTGAATTCCCACGTTATTCACAAAAAAAAGAAAGTGTTTTGACTATTTGGGTATTAGCTGGATAATGCCTAAATAGAAAATAAAATTTTATGATGAGAATAAGATCCACATGATTTAATTCTTGTTTGTATATTTTTGGAGATGCATTCTTTATTCGTTGCCTTTTTTTTTAGTATTTTCAGTATGCATATTAGACTGTCTTAAATAACCAGAAAAAAAAAAAATTGCAGATCACATTGTTTTCAGTTCTGTCCTTTCTTTTCTTCCTTTCCTGATATCGTGTGCAACGAGAATTTCGTACATTAAACTACTCTTTGTTATTTCCATTTACCTATTAGGCTAAAGCACACTTTACATTTATTGGAGTCTGGGATTGTGGATCTAACCTTTGAACCTAATAAACTATTCATTTAAATAATAATTGTGATTAATAGCGTATCGTAAGAGTTGATTAAATATTAGTCTTAATTTGGAACTAGGACTTGATACATAGACTCATCTGAAATAGTCAAATTGGAATGCTTTAATTACAAATAAAGTGCATTTCACGTTTTTCCTCATTTTTTGTTGCTTTTAATTTCACACATGGTTGGCATATATTAGCGCCTATTTTATTACTCTTTGGCCATTCGTACTCATTCGTTGACTCTTTTTTAATGAACTATTTTGTTGACTCTTTACCTGTATACGTATTAACTCGATCTTTTTACTAATTATTTAATTTGTATTTTTGCATGTTTCAATTGTTGGCACCCAAAAATCAAACAACAGATCCAAATGGTGAGAATATATATATATTTTTTTTAAAGTTTTAATTTTTTCAAATTTAGTCCTTTTAAAAGATTGATATAATCACTTTTTTTTTCTCTATTATATTATGTTGACTGTTCTTTTAATTTGTTGTTCTAACCAGGACCTATGTACTACAAGGGCATCTATCATCTATTTTACCAATACAACCCAAAAGGAGCTGTGTGGGGCAACATTGTTTGGGCCCATTCTGTGTCCACAGACTTGATCAATTGGAAACCATTAGAGCATGCAATTTACCCATCAAAACCATTTGACAAATATGGTTGTTGGTCTGGATCAGCCACAATCCTACCTGGTAATAAGCCCATTATTCTCTACACAGGAATTATTGACCTGAACAACACACAAGTCCAAAACCATGCCGTGCCAGCCGATTATTCTGATCCATATCTCAGGAAATGGGTCAAGCCCGATAACAACCCATTGGTCTCTGCTGACATTGGGGTGAACAAGACAGCATTTCGTGATCCAACGACCGCCTGGATCGGCCGAGACGGTCGATGGAGAATGGTGGTTGGTAGTAGGAGGAGGCATAGGGGGATGGCATATTTGTACAGGAGCAAGGACTTCATGAAATGGAATAAGGCCAAACATCCTTTACATTCTACTGCTCACACTGGTATGTGGGAATGTCCTGATTTTTTCCCTGTATCAATGCATAGTAAATTTGGATTGGACACTTCAGTTCTTGGTGAGAACGTTAGGCATGTGTTGAAGGTTAGCCTTGATGTCACTAGATATGAGTACTATACACTTGGTACCTATCACCATGAAAAGGATAAATACATTCCTGATAACACATCTATTGATGGTTGGGCTGGATTAAGATATGATTATGGTAACTTTTATGCTTCAAAGACATTCTTTGACCCAAGCAAGAACAGAAGGATCTTGTGGGGTTGGGCTAACGAATCAGACGCAGTCCACGACGATGTTTCAAAAGGATGGGCTGGAATCCAGGTACTATATGCAGTTGAACAAAAAATACTAATAGAACAATTTTTCTTTCTTTCACTAATATTAGAATATGAACCTTAGTCATTATTGAAATCTTTCTGACTCGACCTGATCCGGCCTTTTTTACAATGTCGTTATTTGTTAGACAATACCACGTGAACTGTGGCTTGACCCCAATGGAAAACAATTGTTACAATGGCCTATTGAAGAACTAGAGACACTCCGAGGTCAAAAAGTGCAATTGAGAAACCAAAAGCTCAACAAAGGACACCGCATTGAAGTCAAAGGAATAACACCTGCACAAGTATGTCTTATAATGATGCCCATATTAAGATATTTTTCACTTGCATAGTTACTTTAGCTATGCTCTAATTTACCTAGCGAGAAAAAGCTTGGTTTGATTTAGTTCGATATCGTTAAATTTGTTATGCTAAAACTGATGCATGTTGCAGGCTGATGTTGAAGTAACCTTCTCCTTTGCTAGCTTGGACAAGGCAGAGCCATTTGATCCTAGGTGGGATAAATATGATGCTCAGAAGCTTTGCAGCCAAAAGGGTGCCACTGTTCAAGGTGGACTTGGGCCATTTGGTCTCTTGACACTGGCTTCAGAGAAGCTAGAAGAATACACTCCAGTCTTTTTCAGAGTCTTTAAGGCTCAAGATAAGCATGTAGTACTCATGTGCTCAGATGCATCAAGGTTTGGTCCTTATTTTCTATTATCTCCTATTAATTATCATGCATTTTTTCCCCATGTTTTGACGAAAGGTAATAAAATTTCTTATGTGGTACTATAATTAACTGAAATCTTAGATAAACCTTAAGGGCATTTCAATTAATTACGGTACACAGGGGGATTTTATGAACTTTCGACAAAACACAAGAAGTAAAACGTATTTTACTCGTTTTATCTTTTGACATCTTCATGTCACTATTTAACTGTTTTATCTCATTTTTTCCACAGTTCTTCCTCGAAGGAAGGATTGTACAAACCCTCATTTGCAGGCTTTGTAGATGTTAATTTAGCTGATAAGAAGCTTTCTCTGAGGAGTTTGGTAAGTTGTCTACATTTCATAGTTAATCTGAAACTTTAATTTTCTTGAATTTTCTTTTCAACAAAAACCTCAAGTAACGTGATCCCTTGATCTAAAAGTTTAAAACTTATGCCGACGTCTCCAACACTAATAATTTGTCTTTTTGGCAGATTGATCATTCGGTAGTTGAAAGTTTTGGTGCCGGAGGAAAGACATGCATTACATCAAGAGTTTATCCCACAATTGCAATCTATAACAATGCCCATCTATATGCATTCAACAATGGGACTGAGACCGTTACAATTGAGACCCTTGAGGCCTGGAGCATGAAGAATCCTAAGATCAACTGAAAGTGGGAGAATGAAGCAAAATTTATTGGACTAGTTTAGTGATTTTGATCCGCATTTAAGTTTCTGTTTTTATTTTGGAAGAATAATTGTACAGACTTTTACTAGAGATTAGTTGATGATTAAATAATTTCTCACTCTAATGATGGTCTGATCTGGGCTTTAAGTCAATGGCGGATGCACCCTTTTATGCAGCCCCTAATTAACTCAATTTTTTTTGAAAAAATTGTGTATTCTTAAGGTAAATAGGCTAAAAATTAATTTAGCTCCCATTGATTTTTATATGTAATATATATGTATATATATGAATGTTAAATTGTGTAATTTTTTGTTCCCACTAATAAAAAATTATAAATCCGCCCATGTTTTAATTAAGTGGTTCGGTTCAACGAATTAAGTTTTATTTTTTGGGGGTCAAAGCAATGATTTAAGTTGACTTGTCTTTAGGATCACATAGGTTTTTTTTTTTTTTCCTTATTTTTTGGTCAAGGATCACATAGTTCAGTGCACTCTACTTTGAATGATTTAGTTACCCAAAAAGAAAGAGGAAAGAGTCAATCATCATGAGAATGAGTGAATGAACCTCTATGATATAATTGTTTTGACACTAGAATATTATTATAAGAAGAAAATATCAATGAACTTCTATAAAATAATTTCACGGGGTTTATACAATCATTTTGACAGTAAAATATCATTGATAAATAAGAATTTGTATTATTAAAGGATTTTTCACGATTATTTCTAGTGTGGAATAAGTAAATCATCATGAGAATCCCTCCTCTTGTTTTAATTGATTATGATGGTAAAACAAAGGGAAATGGAGTGTCCTTTATTAACTAGGTTGCTGTTATTGTCCTCCAAATTGGGTAAAATGGTTGAAAAATAAAATAATTATAGTAAAATTGAAGGAAAAGAAGTGATAGATTATAAAAAGACTCTAATTGCATGTTCTTCGGGATTGCATCAAGGCCAAAGAAATCTGGTACAGGCTTAATCATATTAGTGGTAACGACCCTTTCTTTTCTCTTTCTGGGCTGGACTGGTTGCGACAGAACTTGCACTCCAGATCATCTAGCACCACGCACAGAAATGTTGTTTTCGCGTCGGCCTTATGGTGGTTATGGCGCTGGAGAAATGAAGAAATTTTTGGGCACAGAAGTGATATGACAGATTTTAACAAAGTTTGAGTTCATTAAGAAGTATGGAGCAGAAATTTCGGAGGCATGTGAGGTTGAGACATGTAAACATCGAATTCTCCACAACAGGATTGGCATCAATTGGAAAAAGCCTCGGGCTAACTTTTATAAGCTGAATATTGATGGGTGTTCAAAAGATAACTCGGGGCTTGTAATAGCTGGAGGTTTCATTCGGGAAGAGAGGGGTGATTGGATCAAGGGTTTCATGGTTAATTTGGGTATTACTTCTAACAATGTTGCTGAAATTGTTGCTCTTTTTGAAGGTATGCGATTGGCTCTTAGTTTGAATATTCATCAGTTGGAGATTGAATCTGACTCTCAAGTAGTGATCAAGTTGCTCAAGGGGGTTGTTTCTCCACATAGCCCTCTAGAGCTTCACAACCTGGACTACAAGATGATTCTTGAGCAGAAGCCTTTTTTTAAACTTCAACACGTATTCAAATAAACTAATATGAGCGCAAACTGATTAGTCAACTACGATTTGTTACAATCCATTGGTGGTTTCGTTTTGGAAGACCCGCTAGAAAGCCTTCTTAGCTTAATTGATAAAGATAGAAAAGGTGTTTTGATCTCAAGAGTTGGGTCAATGTAATAGGCTATACCTCCCTTTAAACCCAAAAAAAAAAAAAAAAAAAAAAACTCTAATACTCTTATTATAACAATAGAAACTACTCCAAAAAAAAAAAAAAAACTCTAATACTCTTATTATAACAATAGAAACTACTCCATCTCTCATTATAACAATAGAAACTAATCTCATTATTGTTATTCTTATATATATGTTTTAGCATCCTTGCATTGAAAATTAATTTTCCTTTTTTGCTTTTCCCAACCAAACAAGAAACAATAAATTAAATCTCTTCATTTCCTTTTTCCTTCTTCATTTTTTGTTATCCAGACGAAAAATTCTCATTTTCTTTTCTTTCGTTTTTTAATAATTCTTTCCTCTATTTTCAATTGGTCTTTTGCTGGTCGTCAAGGCGTCCTTGTGGTGCAGCAGTCCCCAACACATGCTCCAACTAATTTGTCCATAACAAGTTACTACAAGTATTGTAAACTTTACCTTTTACAATGATTTTGGTAGGAAAAAATGTAACACTAGTCCCTATTGTTTCACCAAAAATCAATTTATTCCTCGGTGTTTTAAAATACTCAAAGAGATCCCCAATATTTACAAAAGAGTACAAATTAACCTCCACTGTTAAAAAATCTAACAGAAAATTAATAAAACGTCCAGACTACCCCTACTAAAATAAAAAAAATTACACATAACCTTCTTCTTCCACTTCCAATCAAACCCAACCCCACCCCACCCCTCCCCTCCCCTCCCCTCCCCTCCCAAACTGCCAGCCACCAGCCACCAGCCCCCCGTCCCCGTCCCCTTCCCCTTCCCCTCGAACCCTCCACCAAGAAACCCCACCCCACGAGCCTACCAGCCACCAGCCACCAGCCACCAGCCACCCACCCCCACCCCCACCCCCTCCCCCTCCCCCTCCCCCTCCCCCTCCCCCTCGAACCCTCCACCAAGAAACCCCACCCCACGAGCCCAGGCCCCCACCCCATCCATATCAATTGATTGCGTATGAAAAAATTGATATGATGTACGAAGGTCATCACGCTTAGAAAAATGGTCCAGAAAATTATAGGCAGGTAGACATCATTCTCTGCCATCCTCTGTCATTCTCTGTATTAGTCCAGAAAATGCTCCAGCAAAATTATAGGAAAATGGTCCAGAAGTATCTCCCAGGCTTGGTGAAGATGGGAATGGTATTGAAAATGGTTCTGCTCAACGTCATCCTCTGCCAACAGGTGTATTTCTGTGTATTTGTGTGTGTGTTAACAAATGAGCAAATTGTTAAAAGGCTCTTGAAAGGGTTAAGGTGACGATTGGTCTAAAATGATTTTGGACATTCATTCCTCTAATAGCGGATCAATTTCCATCGCATATCATATCATTTAAAACCCGATAACTATATTAGAACACTATTTCAAAATGCCAAAGTAATAAGGATACTGATTTCATTTCATGCTAATTAATCAAAATCACAGAAAAGATTTCAAATATTTGATGAAATAATCTTTTGAATGCAGCTGGACACTATAAGAGCCAAAAGCAAATTACAGAGCCAAAACAGTGCGCCTCAAAGTAGAGCAGATTTCTCGTCAAGTTAAAATTCCAGTAGTACTACTTCAAGACACACAAGAAAATGGACTCACTTAATCTTCTTCTTAGGCCTTAGCTGCAAGAACACGAGTGAGAAAAATGTCAGCTGTAAATACAATTATTCAAACATCGTGATATTTCATAAAAAAAAAGTCCGTTTAAATACATATACTTCAAAGACAAATGAATTTTTGCAAAACAATGTCACAATTAACAGTTAATTATTGATAACGAGTGCAGGGAAAACCTGATTGCTGTGGCCACATTTCTTCTTTCTGCAATTCACAGCCCTTGGATGTAGACGAGCATAGCACCTGGAAAAGATTCATAGAGTCAATAATATGCACTATATGAACATGAAGTATGTTCTTTAACACTACTTCCAGAACCCGCTATCATTTCAACTTCATAGGTATGCATCAGCCATGCAATAATATGCACTATATGAACTACATCATATTAAATGGAGAGAACACAATGAAGGAATCAACATATCAGTCATGTCTAATGAGACGGGACTTGGCAGTTAACTGCCACACTGGCCCATCAATGAACCGCACTGGCCTAGCATATGTGCTACAGAACCGGGCCAATTAGGGCCAGTTCAATATACGTTAGCCCATCTAACACATGAAGCGGACTACCATGATTCGCCGGAACTGGCACAGGCCAACACCTCAAGATCTGTTATGTTCGCTTCATGTAGCCCAAACTGGCACAGTTGACTTTATGACACATCAGCATGAAGCATTCACCGTATTACATATTTTCCTAAAAAGGAGGGGTATTAATGTCTTTTTATTTTTTTCATCCACTTTGGACAAATCATTAGGTGAGGACTGAGCACTTCTCAAAATCTAAAATACTAACTTCAAATGAAAAGCTATGAGCAGACAAATGAAAAGCTAAAAATGCTCTTAACTGGGGGGGAAAAAAAAGTCATGTACCACTCGTGAAAATCAACTGCAAATAAATAAATTCAGCTGACAAAGTTGATGAATGGCAGTTGTTATTGGGACTATAAAAACCTCTTAAGCATTTGAATAGCAAAAGAGAACAAAATAACATAGTCCCATCATCGTGTATGCTATCAACAATCAAATTATCCAATGAACAGAACTTAGAAGCAACATCAGAATGAACAGTCTGCCAATAAATTGAGTATTACTAAGAAGCTAAATAGATTACCATGTACCACCCACGATAATCAACTGCTATTGACATTAGCTCAGCTGACTAAGTTGAGAATGGCAATCAATATAGGAACCATAGTATATGCTCTCAGGCAATTATACAGCAAAAGAGGCATCAATTTATAGTTCCAAAGAGCAATGATTGCATATTAAAATAAAACGGGTTGTCTATTTCCTTTCCATTACAAATTCAACATGATCATAAATAATCATAGAATATACCAAGTGTAAAGTAGGTTGTGTGATCCCTCACGAGAACAGATAGCAAAACGCCAACTATCCCACAGATATGTTTGAACTCCTCAAGCTGGTGCTTAATAACAACAAGTGTCAGAAGAGGCATGCTCAATTGCAGGCCCATTTTCATTTTCATTTCTTAATATGTACTCTATTTCACCTTCTTTTCCCTTACAGCTTAATATAATCCTTTGGGTCCCTCCATCAGCTTAATCTGGAAAAGGTCCAAACTATCCGGAAAAAGTTGCATCTTCAGAGAATATATACATCAGAATAGGTCAAAATTAGTTTGAGGTTGAATTATTCTCCATTCACCATTTCTCATATGTACTATTCACTTATTATAATCAGTAAAGCTCATCCAGAATTTTTGCAGACTTTTGAGATACTATGAGCTTGTTTGGCCTAACTTTTAGACACTCAAAAAATGCAACGCAACGCTTTCGTGAGTTTAGAAGCTGAAACAATTTTCTGTGAGTTTAGAAACTTGAGAACACTTTCCGTGAGTTTTAGAAGTTGAAACAATTTTTGCAGACTTTTGAGACACTAATTTCCTTATCCTCACTTCCGAAGTTTAAGATAAGCTATACAGAAGAATCTTACTACATAACAAAAATCTACATGAACAATCAAGGACTTAATAATATCACTCTATAATGGCTCTTTACTTCAAGATTAATAAAAGCTTAAAAAAAGAAATGAAATTTTCGACCATGAACAAAATGAAAAGCTCCAATGAATACAAATAAACACAAGTATCAATGACAATAGTAAATAAACAAAACCAAAGAACATAAAGAAAGTCGGGAATAAAAAGTCTTACTTGCGGCAAATCATCTTGTCTTGATTATATTTGCGCGCCAACGCCATCAGAGAAGGCTCAATAATCCCTCCCCTAAGCCTCAAAACAAGATGCAGTGTCGACTCTAACAACCAAAAAATATTATTTAATTCAAAAGCTCCGCAATTAAGTCCGAAATAAAAGCACATATTTCAAAGAAACTAAGAATTTATATAACAGAAACAAACATTGATTTTTCAGAATTAAACAAAATTAATTCTAATTATACATTAGGTAAATCTATTAATCTAATTATTTCATGATGAGTATATATGAATAGTGGGGCCAAACCTTTCTGGATGTTGTAATCAGCAAGGGTTCTGCCATCCTCGAGCTGCTTTCCGGCGAAGATCAGCCGCTGCTGGTCCGGTGGAATCCCTAAAACATCATTTGCACCGTTACATTAATATATATATATATATATATATATATATATATATATATATATATATATATATATATATATATATATATATATATATATGTGTGTGTGTGTGTGTGTGTGTGTGTGTGTGTGTGTGGTGTAAAAGAGGTGCAGAAATGGAGGATGATGATGTACCTTCCTTGTCTTGAATCTTAGCTTTGACATTATCGATGGTGTCGCTGCTCTCGACCTCTAGGGTTATGGTCTTCCCAGTTAGGGTTTTCACGAAGATCTGCATCTTTTCTTCTTGCTGTGAAAATGGTGGTGAGTAGAAATAAGGGTATTTATATATGACTCGTTAGGGTTTAGTTATTGATTTTTCCAGTCCTTGACCCCAAAACTTGTGATTAATCGTGGCCCAAAACTATTTTTATAGAGTCTCTTCGTTTAAGCCCAATATATGTAATGTAATTCTTCTTTTCTTTATTTTTTTGGTTTTGTTTTCTTTCTCGGGAGATTAAAAGTTAGTTTACTATATAATTATTTTAGAAAAAGTTTCACCTCTTTTATCATTTTTTATAAATAAGCACAGAAGTCCTAAGGTTTTTGTAAATCGTGATTGTTATAATGGTTGACTAAATGCAAAATTAGCAATTCAATCAGTATATTTGTTAGCAACTCTAAAAACATGTTTCAGTTTGAATCTACTTTGCTCCATTATCAACTCTTTGTATTTTTTTCACGATTGGTTTCAATGGGTTGTTCGGGGGCCTGGCTTCTTTGACAATTTTTATAATTGTTTATGAATTCATCTTTTCTCTCTCCCTTTTTCTTTTTTTGCTTTTTGTTGGCATGATTTTTCAATGGATTTGTTCAAAGACTAAATTGAAAAATTATGCCAGCATTAGGGACCATTAGAGTAATTTACTCTTCTATTAACCTTAAAACAAAATCCACTGATCAATTTCATTGAGCACTTGCCCCATGATTAGTTAGACTATATTACTACCCAAAATTTGTCCATAACCTGATATAGTTCATGCTCGTAATTTGGTAACTTCCTTATTACCACAATAATAGTACCATAATATCATTAGTTAGTTGACATAGTTCATACTCATAATTTGGCAATTCTTAGTTGTTGCCTAACTTTTGGCAGTGATATTGAAGAAATCTTCTTTCTTGATTTTGAGGAAATCCTTTGATGGTCCTATTAAGCGAAGTTTACATTGGGTTACATAACACTTCAATTGAAAAATGAAAAAAATATTACAATAGGTATCTTATTGCAACTGTTTTTAACTGTTGTATAAATTAGCTAATATCACTTCAATTGAAAAATAAAAAATTGTTACAATAGGTATCTTATTAGAACTGTTTTTAACTGTTGTACAAACTAAATTTTTTTGCAATAGTTTTATTTAATTTGCAATGATAAATAATTTTTTTATCATATTTTGTTAAATTTCCTTATGAGATTACTTTTTCACCAAATTTTTAAAACTATACTTTAATTGCACAAAATCGTTTGAGAAGTTTGCCCGAGGCCTCTGGCTTATGCAAAATGGACTTGAGCGGTGCATCAGTCATCACCTTAACAGTATGTGTGTCAAAATAGGGCCTCAATTTTCTAGACGCTGTGACCAGGGCCAAAACAATCTTCTCCAAAGAGAAGTATCTCGTCTCGATACCGCTGAGGGTTTTGCTAACATAGTAGACGAGTTTTTGATCCTTGCCTTCCTCCCGGACTATCGCAACTGTCACTGTTGTACCCAAGCATGCCAGATATAGCACCAGCTCTTCCCCCTCCTCCAGTTGGGAAAGAAAAGGTGGCAAAGATAGGTACTTTTTTAGATCGTCAAACGCCTTCTGACATTTCTTCGTCCACTCAAAGTTTTTAGGGTTTCTCAGGACTTTAAAAGAGACGCACATTTATCCACTGACCTGGACATGAATCGACTCAAGACAGCTACTCTACCTGTTAGCTCCTGTATATCATTTATGCAGCTCGGTGGGGCCAGATCTAATATAGCTTGAATCGTTTATGGGTTAAGCTCAATTCCCCGAGCCGTGACCATGAAACCCAAAAACTTTCCAGCCTGAACTCCAAAGGCACATTTCTCTAGATTCGGTTTGATCTTAAACGTTTCCATAGTAGCAAAGGCTTCTCCCAGGTCGGAAATGTGATCCTCATCTCTCTTACTTTTGACCAATATGTCATCAACAAAGATCTCCGTATTGCGCCCGATCTGGGACTTGAAGACCTTGTTCACCATCCGCTTGTAAATGGCCCCTGCATTCTTGAGGCCAAATGACATGACCTCATAATAGTAGAGCCCCTTATCAGTGATAAAAGTTGACTTCTCTCGGTCCCCGGGTGTGAGGATACCCAACCTAATAATTAGAGATCCTGAAAATTGGATTCAATGGGAAAAACGAATCGCAAGGTAGATGAAATGAATATACTAAATATTTTCCCTTCCTATGATATGAGTGTATTCATTCTGTAATGTTTTGGAGGTTGAGTTCAAACACTTAATGAAATCTATAGCTTTTTTGAGTGGGGTGTCAGAATTACAGGAACATCCTTGACATATTTCATCTATATAAGTGTTGAAGTTGTTGCCGCTTCATATGAGTTTTTGGCTAATTTTCATATAAACACTTATGAAACCAGGAAAGCACATGGTTGTAACGTGCTAAACTTTTAAGCTCATTATATTACACCTGGAACATTATGTGTGAGCAGTGACTCTTTATTTCCCTCAAGCAGTCATAGTTCAAGTCGGAGACCACTACTGACTTTAGAGTAGAGGTTATTGTTTCGCTAAGTAAAGGTTCAATGCATAGCACACCTTTATTAAGTATAATGATCCGTTTTGGTAGGAATATCTCTCTTATGATCTTAAGTTAATATTAAAATAAGTGGAAGAATGTTGTGATATTTTAATATTAATAATTATGAGTGTTTATGTATGTTTTAAATTTTGGAATATAAGGAGATTATGTATTAACTTTGTATTCAAGCATGCATTAATTTTAGAACATGAAGAGTTTCTTGTATTTAGGGAGGTTTTAAATTCATATATTTTCACTTGTATGTAATTACTTAAGGAGGTTTTTTAGGAGCCTATAAATAGGTCTCTCATTCTTCTTTTCTTGAATACTTATGTAACATTGTGAGAATAAGTTAAAGAGTTTTTTCAACCAAAAAAGAAAAGGTGTTCTTGTAAGGAGCTTGTGTTCAACCTTCTAGTGCAGAGTTGGTTCGAGCTTTTCGGCAACAAGTCAGGCTGTTGTATCTTGGAGGGGACAAGCCATATCAAGGTTGTTACATCAGTTCTTTCCACAGTAGGGGGCTTAAATCTCCTTAAAGATAGCAAGATTCCCGTGCCTCAATCCGATCGAGTTGTCTCCAACAAAAGTATTTGTACTTTAATTTTTGTACTATTTTCAATTATTATTGAACAATTTTACCAACACATTGAAATGTTACTTTGTTTCGAAAGTAGGAATCTCAGAACTTGGGTTTCTTCTTTACACTTATATCTGACTCTTTATGGCAGGTGATGCATTCATTTCTTGATAGGCTCATCAACCTAGGGCTTCCTAGGACAAGGGATTTTCAAGGTGTAAACCCCAATAGCTTTGACGGACATGGAAACTAGAGCATAGGATTTCGTGAACAGAGCGTGTTCCCAGAGCTCAATTTTATACTTTTTGGCTTAATTTTTTTTTCTCTAAAGGCTAGATGTGTTCTGTTCAAAAACCAATATCTTTTTTTCTTTATCAATGCTTAGATTGATGATGATATAATCTTTTTTATTGCTTATTTAACTGCTTATAACTTTTAATTAGTGTTGCTCCTTATGCCTATTTTACTTTCTCTCTTTGTGTGCTCATTGCTGATTATTAGACTAATTTGATCTGAATTTTTTCACAATTTTTACAAATGTTCAATTCCAGTACTCATTGCTAATGTTTAAATTTTTATGTGGTGCTCCTAATATCAGATATCTCTGGACTCACACTGTCACGCCCCAACCCGACCTATAGAGGTTAGACTAGGATGTGATCTAAACATTCATATCATTTCACGTACTTAATCGTTCATTACGGTTTAACACTTAACGTTAGCCTAGAACTCCAAAAATTCTCCGAAAAACCGGTAGCATAACGGCGGTAGTTGGCTCTTTAGTTTGACCTAATTTCCTAAACGCCTTAAAACTTTCAATCTCAAATTTGATTCCAACTAAGATTACTATTTATCACCAATTGAAATGCCTACTAATTATCTCGAAGTCTCGTTTGATTAACAACCTAGCATGATAACTATGTCCTGTTTGTTTGTCAATCCTTGTTACAAAAGTACCTGTTGATCTTAGCTTACCAATGGTACCTGCTTAAGATTGGATAGATTCATTTTACTTAACCCTTTACCTAATACTTCATAAGCCTGTGATAGATACTAAACCAAAGTAGCGATAGCAAAAACGACCAGAAGAGTGTCTATCTAGTTATGATCAGTATAAACCAAAATTTGACCCCAAATTACAACGGGGGTCATTTATAATAGCAATGACAAACAACATAAGAGATGATCTTCAAACAACATATCGTTCACAAAACAACCACAACCACGTAAGGCACGTAGGGCATGCAATCACTCCAAGGAGTCATCAATAGGCACGTTATCCTTAGGTACCTGTTCCTGATCTTCTTCACCTGAGATGATAAAAGAGGGTGAGTCCTTATGAACTCAGTGAGAGGGAACGAGAAATAAGTTTTGAAACTCTTTTTCCGGTTCAACTTATGAAAAACCCTTTTTGAAAGCATGACGTATAACACAAGTTTATAATGTAATATAAAAATAAAGGAACACAATTACCCGTCTTTCCTCCCCGAGGTCCTCTAGGAACCAAGTGAGAGTACTTATACACATAGTGAAAAGGATACGGTGAGCTTTTGCTCTCAATTCATTTCCAATATTAGTTGTTGCGGCCGACTTCAAATCATCCACTTATCATGCCAAATGGGTGTACTCCGGATGTACCCGAAATCCTACGGCCCAACTCTCCGAGGAAGTCTAGCCCCCAAGCGAGATAGGGAATTGGACAATGGTAGTCACGGTTGCACCGGCAAGCCCGATGCCGCCCGGTGTGCGTGAAACGCTACCACGCCAGAATAAAAGGTTGCAACCTTGTATGCAATGCACATTTATAACATTTATTATATCACATTAGGAGGACAACAAAGTAGGTTACCTCCGAGCAGTTATAAAATCGCACATTGACAGGTAAACACACTAGGCATGCTTTGACATGTAATTTCACTTGTAAAACACATGGAGTTATATGAATATTAAACGGCCAGCCAAGTAACACATGTAAATCAAGTCAAATAACTCATTTCGGGGTTCACGTAATCAAGTAATAAGGTTATACAAGCATACAACGACGTTTACATGAGACCGGGTACAAGAAAAGTCTACTTATCAACATGTAATCATCGGAAATCACGTTTAGGGCTATAAGGACAACTACGGGCAGCCCACTAATCATACAATTAGACACAATAACCATAAGATCAACACTTAGCGAGTTTTCATAGTCACTAGGGTTTTAATTCATGTTTACGCGTGCGATTAAGCCACAAGTTGTCACGTAATTAAACCCAAGCCATGCATCGATTAATTAAAACATCCTCAATCATCCAAAACAGTCCACACAACATCCAAGTGCCACAATCCCAAGCATTCAATACCACAAGAGAAGTTACAATAATTTTCAAACATATCACTAGATAAAAACCTCACTGGCATGGTCTGTTTTCCCACAATCATTTAGACAAGCAAATAATCTCCAATTCTAGTGAACAAAATTTCAAATTAAATCTTATTAAGTGAACTAAATCCAGAAACAAACCTCGCATCATTTGGAGTTCGGATTCAAGAGTTATAGCTAAAACCGTGAGACTACGCAAAATTGTCCAGATTCGTACATATTTCAATAATTGTCATTTTTGAGGGTCTTAGGGTCAGATTTAGTTTTAGTCTATTTCTGAAAAAAATGTCCAGAACTGAAAAATAAAGCAACCTACCAAATTTCATTCATTTTAGATATCATTTACTAGGCCAAAACTGTTTTGTCCCACAAGGACAGTGAATTGCCAAAAACCTGCTCCATTTTCCCAGATTTTCCAGATTTAGACACCTTTCGATATTTTGCCATTTTGGAAGCCTTAGAGTCAAAATTGTCCTTGGCCTATTTCTACAAAAAATGCTCAGAACTGGAAAAACTAGTCACCTACCAACTTTCATGCATTTTCAACATCATTTACCAGGCTAAATTCACTTTGCTCTAACAAGTCAGAAATCTGCCATTTTCGCAATTTTACCTATCTTCAAGTTCTAGCTAAATATCTTGCCATGCATGGTTACAAAAGCTCATGCACACACATATACCACAAGTACAGAGGTAAAAATAGACATATAAGGGCATGCATGTGGTTTTTGAAAGCTTTTAAAAAGGATTAACCTTCACCTTAGCCTATTGACAACAAATGATGCTCAAAACTCTTGAAGATGCACAAAATGGTCTTCTCTCCTTGTTTGGCCGAGAGATATTGCTTGATTTCCTTAATTCCTAGCTGAGTTACCATGTCCTTAGTATGTGCATGTGGTTAGAACAAAAGAGAGATGAAAGAAAAGCTATCAAACATACCTAGGGCCGAAATGAAGAGCTCTAAGAGCTTGCATGCATATTTTCTTGCTTCTTGCTTGCTTGGGCTGCTATGGTCGAGTTCCTTAGAGTCTTGAATGTCTAGGAGAACCTTAGAATGAGAGTTTAAGCTATGGAGGTGTTTGAAGCAGCCTATGCTGAGAGGGTGAGAGAAAATGAGAGCAATTGAAATGTTTGTGAGGAATGAAGTGTTTGTGTGTGAGTGTGTGTCAGCCTTGAGCTTGTAAAAGCTGAATTGTTTTGTTCTTTTGATCAATTTTTGAATTGTGAGGAGACATAAGGTGATTGGCCTAGGAAATGAAGCATTGGGTAGGATGTTAGGGACTTTTTTTTTATGCTTTGTGTCTTGTGTGTGTCATAGGTTGTCTAGAATCATTTTAAAATTGTGTAAGGCTAGTCAAAAGGCCTTGGTGGCCGAAATTAGTATGCTAGAATTGAGCAATTTGTGTTGTTTTTAATTGTATCATGTGGCATTATAGTATTAGTGTTATAGGTTTTTGTGTGCATGGGTTTTTGGTAGGAATAAAGAATGTTTAGTGTTTAGTGAAATTTTGTCTTCTAGTTCATTGACTTAACATTTTAATATTAGTTAGTGGAGTTTGTAGGATTAGTTAATAATTTAGTGCTTCGTGTAAGATGCTTTCTTGATTAGCGTACGAGCATGCTTTCTTAGGTTTAGGGCATGTACTACGAGGTAGGGCATGCACTACGAGACAAACGCACATTTCCCAAGCAAATGCACGCAACCCTAAATGAATGCACGTAATTCGATACAAGGCACATAAAACGAGACATGACTCTTAAACCTAGGTTAAGGCACGCAATTCTAAGTTAGGACACACGAAATGAGGTATCGCACATAAATCGAGGTCAGGCCTCACACACACTACAAAAAAAATGGATTCTGCGAGAGACAGTTTCCTTCACTGTGCCATCGCTAATGTGGAATTTGCGATGGCACGGTGAAGGGAACTGTCCGTCAGACAAGAGATTGTCGCCAAAATAGTTCCTCTCACCAAGCCGTCACTGTTTTGGCGACGGTTGGAAACTCTCTCATCCCGTCTCCAAATAAGCCCTCACCAATCCCTCACCATAATTTCCAGTCTCCAGGCCCTCACTACATTCCGCCCTCACCATAATTTTTCGTCTCCAAGCCGTCACTACAGTTTACCGTCACCGACCCCTTGTCAGTTAGAGTCGTCTCACAACTATCACTACATTTCCCATCGACAAGCCCTTGACAACATTCCCCTCACCCGGCCGTCACTAATGATTGCTGTCACTGAGCACTCACCAACTTAACCCCTCACCAAACTGTCACAAAATTGTCGTCACCAAACCTTCACCAACATTTTTCCTCACTAATCCGTCACTAACCATTCCCTTCACCAAGCCCTCACCAAGCCCTCACTAAGCCCTCACCAACTTAACCATTCCATCTACTTAAACTAGTCATAATTCCTTCAAAAAATTTGAAATATCATCCCAAATTAAACCTATTTGATATATGAAATTCATTTCAAATAATGTCGCAAATACGATATGTTATATCTATTTAAAATATAGACTGTTATTTTAAACTGTCATGAAAAGAAATGTCTTGTACATGGCAGTGTATTAAATATCAAACTACAAATATAACATTATAACAAATTACTCTCCATCTTCATCACTATGTGAAGATGAAGAATGTTGGTCTTCAAGTTGACCACATACTTTTGCATAGAGAACTTCCAACACTTTGTCCTGCTTCACCAACCTTCACTGAAGTTGAATGATTAACTCGTCCTGACTCTCGATCCGCTGGCGATGACTTTGTACAGTTTCATTCAAAGTCACTGTGGCTCTCGTAACGACATCATTCAGTTGTTCCTCTGTGATGACACGCCGATGATGGGTTGTAGTATTTGTGACAAACTCAATGGATACCTGAGAACCTATCCCGTATAATGGGCCTTTGCGTGGTGGGCCAACAGCCTACAAAAATACTATGTTCTCATCCACAGGCGTTGGATTCGAGTATGATTTAGATGCATTCCTAGCCGTTTGGAGCATTTCATCATAACGAGCCTACAAAGACATTAGTAACAAGTTAGTATTATATAACCGATGTGAGATACAACCAAATGTTTATCACCTACATAAACTTAATATTGAAACACACAAAATTAAGTTACTACATCTGTCTTTAATACATTTACTCGTTAATAAAAAAATGGACAAAGTCTCCTCTGTATTTCGGACTTTTCCCAATAACCTGTTTGTCGAATAAAGCCAACCTAATGCACATTATCCAAGCTCATACAGTACCACACTTAACCTCAACATATTAATCATGTTCTACTACAACCCTAAGGATACATTTGTAAATATATTAGACAATACAACAGGGTAAAACAAGTAACCATATTCCATTTGTGAAATGTTTGATCACCGTGTAGCCATATTCATGCCTGCAAATCACGAAGTATGTTTTCCCTTTGGAATAATAGCTTTAACAATTATAAATACTTTGCAAAACCAACAAACCTTTAGGCTAATACTGTGAATCCCAAATTATCTTCAACATAAACCATATGCATTGCTACCTCTTCTAGAAATTACATGAATAATACATACCATAGTTTGCTCGGCCCGAGTGTCCGTGTATATGGTCCTTCAGTCCCCTTGCGATGAGCCTTCTTGAAAACCTCCGCATAAGTCACTGTCCTCCCTAGTTCTTTTTCCTATAATAGCAATTGACCAAATCAACCTACATATAATTGTGTATTTCGGCGAATTTTTATTCATACACGTAACATATATACGTAAACAAGATTGTATTACTAAATCAATACCATTTTTCTAGTTGTCTCATGGGTTGGGATTGAACCCAAATGGTGAGTAGACGGATTGACCTTTCAATTGTTTGAATTTCTCCTTGAGATTTCCTGCCATTCTAGCCTTTGCCATAGCTCTAACATTTGGTTCCATGTGTCAAGTGGTATGAAATCTGGCTTTTTCATTATTGTCCGTCCTTTGTTTGTCAAATCTGAAATTCGACGTCTTGTAGTAGATTCAAACTTGCGCCAAACTTCAGCTTCATCACTTGGAAGCAATTTGTACTCCCTCTGAAAGCGTTAATATTATCATCCATATAATTCAACAATTATATATACAATTGTACAATAGTTCCCACAATATATATTGTTTTAACAGTTCATACCCTGAAATATTCGAACCATAATTTCTTTGTATCATTTGGGACCTGTCTGTATGTCAACCACGGCTCTACATACCCGGCATGTAGAGCTATTGTAACACATTTGACAGTGTTATATGGATCCCATCTATACAACATAACATAATCCAAACATGTATATTAGGGTACAAAAAATAGAATATTTAAACTTCAAGTATGAACTATTACATACCCGTTTCCTACAACCTTCACGTAGCGTTGCTTGTCATTTTGCCATATCGTATAATCGGCTAGAGATTGGAATCCATAAAATTGCCAATCTTCAATACCTGCAGCCCGTCTTTTAGCAGCGTGCGAGGACTCGGGCATATTAGAAAATTGTGCACCACTGGGCATTGAAGAGCCAGCACTATCTACACATAAGTCATGTAACTCCGGTGGCAGTCCAGCTGATGAACATTGTCGATCATTATGACTAGTAGACGTGGCCTATACATATGGTTGCTCTTGTTGGGGCTGCACATCGTCTGGGATCCGATGTTGCATTCCCACTGATGAATTAGATGAACCACGCCCAATGACCAAAGGGATATTACCAGCACCACGGTCAGTTGCTGTATGTGCACTTGTGGATCCACGACCACTCACATGATGTGCACCTATAGATCCACGGCCACCCAATTGTAATACGTCATTCGGTCTGGCCAGATTGAATCGCTGCGTCTCGGGCACAATAGGGGGGTATGAGTCGAAAATGTCATTTTTCCTAACAAACTGTTCTACTTCAATTGTTTTTTCCCCTTGCGAGTTGGATCTTTACCATCTCCCATTGCCTGTTTTGACACAATAGAATTAGAATATATAAATAATATTTATTGACTGAAAAAATGTAATTATGTAACATAACATACCATAACTGTCCTAGATCTATGTATAACACCAGGAATCACTGCTTGATCAATTGAAATACAACCATGACAAATATTTTTTCCTAACCTATGTTTTTTTCAAAAATCATCATTTCCCTCATTGTCACCATCATGATTGTAGAAGGTTGAATGTTCCTCTCTTCCTCCTCATCCTCATCATCATCATCATTGTCATCATCGTCATCTTCATCATCATATGGGTCACAATCATCATCATTGTTATCTTCATCATCATATGGGTCACAATCATCATCATCATCATTGACATCATTATTATTATCACCATTATCATTTGTTTCATGCTCATATTCTTCGTCATTTACATATTCTTCTACGTCTCCATGTTCGTCATCTTCTCTTATTATTTCAGTGTATACATCCGAATAATTAATATGTGAATTAGAATAAAAAACATTCGGTTCCACTGGGGGCACATTCAAGTGATCCGATTGAAAACTTGTGTTATCATTCACATCTATCTCCTATCTGTCCATGTCATAGAAATGTTTTGGACGGATTTTAACGACAGCCACCCAATCCACTCGTTTTCTCTTGGCCCCTGGATAAACACAATAGTAGGCTTGTTGGGCTTGACATGCTAATACAAACGGTTCGTACTTGGTATACATTTTTTTCACGTTCACCTCAACCAATCCGGTCCTCTGATTTGACTTCACACCTCTATCATTTGTGGTATTATACCAATCGCACTTAAACAGAACAACTCTTGTATGTTGTAACGTTGGATTAGGATATTGTAGTTCAATAATATCCTTCAATACCTCATAGTACCCTATTTCTCCAGCTGTACCATCACCTGTACCTCTTACAAAAAATCCAGTATTGTTCATGGATTTTGAAGATCGATATTCGATCGTAGAGAACCTGTATCCGTTTACCATGTATCTACACCATCTGCGTGTCTTTCTGTGCGGCCATTTGGAGAGATATTTTACACGATCGTCTACGTCATACCTATCTTTTAACTGCAATATGACTACATTTGGTTAATACTCAACTGGTCGTGCCCTTAATGAATAGGCAGAAATTGCATTCAAAATACTGACCTGGCCATATAACCATATCAGAAAAGATTTGTCAAAATGCAACTGTCTATTTTTTTGGTTAATAGGGCCGTATTGTTGTTCCAAGTCTTCCTCAAACAATCTGCATCCAATTCATAAAGTTGCTCATTAAAAAAAGTGTAATAATCCCGATGGAAGAAATTGCATACCAAATTGTTGCAAACATACCTTATATAAGGCTGCACCTCTGGGCAATTCATGAGTACATATAAGTGTGCCAACTGGAGATCATACTCCGGTAGTGAGATCTCAATTGGACAACCCGGACAAGTAAATATAGATAAACAACCCTCAGGATAGTCTACCTCGTTATACTGGTTATTTCGACCTAACCTTCTGCTTTTAGTTGACACGTGTTGTTCAAAATAATATGAACAAAAAGTTGATGTCTCTAGAACGTGATAAGCTTCACAAATAGATCATTCAACACGTGCTTTATTCTTAACTATCCTCTTCAGGCCTTACAAAAACCTCTCAAAAGGGTACATCCATCGATATTGAACCGGTCCACAATATATCGCTTCATAAACCAAATGGACAAGTAAATGCTCCATTGAGTAAAAAAATGCAGGAGGCAACATCTTCCCTAGTTTGCACAGCGTCATGACAATATTATCTTGCATCATTTCCAAATCGGTTCTTTGCAAAGTTGAACAACATAGATTGCTAAAAAATAAGCTCAGTTCAGCAAATGTCTCTGAAGCCTGTTTCGGCATGAGTTCGTGCAATGCAATAAGAAGTAGTCTCTCCATAAAGATATGACAATCGTGGCTCTTCATGTGTAACATTTTCAAATCCTTCATGTCGACACAATTTGATAGATTAGAAACATAATCATCGGAAAATTTTTTGCCTTCAACCCATTGTAGTAGCACTTTTCTCTTTTCTCTGGGCAAAGTGTATCCACCGAACTTGTTCGTATTGTCTTCGCATAATTCTGGCCGATTGCAAAAAGTGTATCTGTCTTTCTGAGCGTGAAGGTTGTCTTTAGTCTTACCCTTAACTGCCATTATAATATTGAAAACATTGTCGAAAATATTTTTCTCAATATGCATCACGTCTAAGTTGTGACGAACAAGGTACGTCTTCCAGTATGGCAATTCCCAAAAAATACTTCTTTTCGTCCAATTATGATCTATACCAAACCCATCTAGCTTCTTGTAAGAGCTCTCTTGGATTGTTGGAAAATCTTTCACCCGTTCTCAAATATGTTGCCCAGATAATTGTGGTGGAGGTGTAGATATCTCGTGCCTATCCTTGATAAAAATTTTCCTGCCACGTCTTAATGAACTATTATGTGGTAAGAATTGACGATGACAGTCAAAGAATGAAGGCTTCTTCCCCGCTGGTAAACGAAAAGCTCTTGACTTTTCTATGCAAATAGAACACGATAACCTCCTATGTGTGCTCCATCCTGACAACATACCATAAGCCGGGAAGTCATTTATTCTCCACATCAAGACTGCCCTCAAACAAAAATTAGTCTTCGTAGCAATATCATAACAATTAGGTGTTTAGGTAGACATCAATATTCTTACCGGGATGCTTGGGACCAGGAATGAGTAGTGTCAAAAACATTACGGGATCTTTCATGCACATCCATGGTGGAAGGTTGTATGGGGTAATTATCATTGGCCAGCAATAGTAAGGTTGCGCATTTGAACTGTACGGGTTAAAACCATCTGAACAAAGGCCTAGCCGAACATTTCTTGGTTCTGTAGTGAATTCTGGATACACGGAGTCAAAATATTTTCAAGATTCGGCATCTGATGGATGACAAATATTCCTATCCTCCACATTGTGATATTTGTGCCACGTCATGTGTCTCGCTGTAGCATTTGACATGTACAATCTTTTCAACCTTGGTGTTAAAGGGAAATATCTTAATTGTTTGTGGGAAATAGGCTTACCCTATTTTTTACCACCAACTATATCCTTGAAACGTGCGTGGCCACAGCGCAGACAATTTTCCATGAGTCTCCGATCTTTGTAAAATAAGGTGCATCCATTTACACAAACATCAATCTTTTGATATCCCAACCCTAATGACTTGATTAGTTTCTTAAATCTATAGAGGTTTTCAGACAAGTTATGATTCTCGGGCAACACTTCCATTAATTCTTCTATGAACCTGTTAAATAGAGAGTTGCTCATATTATGCTTGGACTTCATATTCATATATCGAGCCACGGCTGACAATTGAGTAAGTTTCGCACAACCATCAAACAATGGCCTATCAGCGGCATTCAACAACTCAAAAAATTCATGTGCTTCCATGTTAGGTTCTTCATTAACCTCAACATTGTGATCGTTGGTGAACTGCGGATCGACAGCGTCAAAAACCAATGTTCTGTAATTATTCGTTTCACCAAACTGTTGTTCTTGATTATACGCCCAAGTTTGTGCACTTGGAACATAATTGTTATACACATGTTCGCCTTGTGCAATCCATTGATAGTAAAAAGGCATAAAACCCTTCTGATACAGATTATCAACCACCGTTCCTATTTGTTTGGAATTTTAAGTTTCGGCATCTTACACATGAACATCTTATCTTGTTTCCATCTATATAATAATGTTGGCTGCTTGTGAATGATACAAAATCCGAAACACATTGGATAAAGGCCTCATTAAGATTACCGTCAATCCATTTTTGATACATCCATTCATGATTTGACTCCATAAAATGATGCGCTGACCAATTTGTTAAATGTTATTGCATTTTAAAAATTACGTAATACATTATTAGGTAAAAGAGCTATCTGAATTCGATGAGTGAGACTTATTACGCATGAGTTTGACAACATGACAAAGATACACAACAAACCAAAAACAGAACAATGTTATACAACGCAGAAAATGATATATGTAACAAAATTGTGAAACTTAAAACATATATGCAAAAATTAACTTTAAATTATATTTGACAAATATTATTCAAATTGATAGACGGACGCGACAAACGGATAGAGTCTCCTCTGTATAGTGAGTAATCCGATATCTGCATTCAAAACATTTCCCAAAAACAATACATTTTAAAAATTACTCAAAATGTTCGTGTACAAGGTACAATGTTCATTATAAAGCGTTGAAGGGCCCAAAGTACAATGTACAAGGTTACTCAACATAAATAAGTGACAACTCAACAAATATGAAGTTAGAATCATTCAATAAAATATGTTAATAGTTGATCCAGGCTCGGACGTAACATTGGAATTTTTAATTTTATGGTTGACGATTATCCAAATTTGAAATCATAAATCACAAATTGTTAAGATAAAAAAAAAATTTGAAGTTTCAAAAAATATTACCGTAAAATCTGTAAACTCCGGACGCGACAAACGGACAGAGGTTCCCTGCTACCGTGAATAATTTGATAACCTGCAATTAAAATATTTCCACAGCAACAGTACATTATAAAAATTACTCAAACACATTCACATAAATCCATTTATAGTATAATGAACTACGCAAAATGACCTAATAGTACAATGTACAAGGTTACGCAATATAAATATGTCACAACTCGACAAATATGAGGTTAGAATAATTAAATAAAATATTTTAATAGTTGATCCGGGCTCGGATGTGACATTATATTTATAATTTTATGGTTTAAGATTATCGAAATTTGACATCCAAAAAAAATAAAAATTTGGGAGAAAAATAAATACAAAGAAATTAAAAAAAACCAAAATATAACCTAAATATGTAAAAAAAACAAACAACAATTAAAAAAACGAAATATTAATAAAAAAATAGACAATTAAAAAACGAAAAAAATATATATCCCAAAAAAATATCCAATTTTTTTTTTAAAAAAACAAATAATCTAAATATGTTAAAAAAACCTACAAAAAACAAAAATTATAACGAACAAAAATTATAGATAAAAAAACGGAAATTACAAAAAAATTAGAAAATTTAAAAACAAAAAATCCAAATATAAAAAAAAATTGAGAAAATTAAATCAAAATAACCAAAATGTGTTAAAAATAACACAAATTAAAAAAAAGAAATTATAACAAAGAAAAATAATAGACAAATAAAAATGAAAAAAAATTCATAAATTAAAAAATATAAATAAATTCGAAAATACAAAAAAAAAAAATCCGAAAATACAAAAAAAAAAAAAAACAACTAAATTAACATATTTAGGTTAGGTGCATTATTAATACACATATTCATAACAACAAAAAAATGTATCATATATATATAGATGTACATACATATACACATGTATATATAAATAATCTCACAAAAATAAATTATTTCTGAGGTGGGGGAGAGGGTAATGTGTTGAGAGAGTACACAACATCATAGGAGGGGAGGGGGTGGTTATAGCTAGATCTATACATACATATACATACCCAAAAAAAATTCATTATTACCTCAACAAGTTGATGGTGAGGGGTCTATAGAGAGGTGGGAAGGTTGGGGAGGGGAGGGGAGGGGAGGGAGTGTGAGGGGTGGGGTTTTTTTTGATTCTGCAAAAAAAAAAAAACGTAATAGAGGGCAGAACCAGGTTCTACCCTCTGTTAGAATAAATTCAATTGGACGACGGCCCGACATGAACCAGGGCCATCTCCAATAAAAGAGGCCCACAACGTGGGCCTCTTTTTGGAGACGGGCCTGATGCCCGCCTCCAATATGGAGATGGGCATCAGCCTGTCTCCAATTAAAGAGGCCCACAAGTATGGGCTTTTTATTGGAGACGAGCATCAGCTCATCTCCAATTAATTGGAGGCGGGCCACTGCAATCGCCCACCCCTGTCCATTGGAGACGTACATTAGCCGTCTCTATTATGGAGACGGGTAGCCCATCTCCATTGGAGACTGGCATCAACCGTCTCCAGCCCGTCTCCAATAAAAGAGGCCCACATTCGTTAGAATGGCTCCAATAATTTGATGATTACAATCTCACCGTGCTTTCATCGAGCCTTTACCCTGCCGTCGCAAATGTTTGGACAATCACGTGAAGTTGGCACCAATAATTTAGAGAAGACCCCTCACCTCGCCGTTGCCAAATTTTCACCAATTTCAGTTCTATATAAAGAGTAAACAATCCCGCATGTTGTCTCCCATCTTTACATAAACTTAATCTCGATGAATGATATCTTATAAACAATGAGTAAGGAAGTTCAAGGTCAGTGGGTTACCATTAAAAAGGAGAAACACACAAATAAATACGATTCATCGAAGGCAAACAGTAGCAGAGTTGAAGGTCGATTTGATCTAAACAAACCACCAAAAGAAGATGGTTACATTTCGATGGCTCAACACCATCAAATGAATGTGGATCAAATGTATCACATCCTTTTGCTGAAGTTGTTCGAGTGAAAAATTATGTAAAAACGTAGTAGGTAAGGTTTAAAAATATGTGATATATTAACAAGATATGTGTGTGTATCTTGTTATGGACTTTTGTATGGTAATGACTAAAGTTAACCGTCTGTTAATGTAATCCCTAGTTATCGAATATTATGAAATAAAATCTTGTCCATTGCAAATTATGTTATCAAATTGCTATCATATTGTAGTAAATATGTAGACAAACATAGTATTTTATTATTGTGTTCAAATAATGTCAATACTTGAAGTTAACAATACATTAGTAATTGGTAATGCTTCTGAAACATTTTAACACATCGTTGTTACTCAGTGTTTAAAGATGTTGTTCGTTAAAAGAAATATAGGAAATTGAGCGGCAAACTTTATGTCAATGGCATGGTGACGGACTATCACCATGGCGTCACCGTGCCGTCTCTATATATCGGAAGGGGAGAAACTTATCACTGAGCCATCACCAAATTAGTGACGGTCGTAGCTGGGCCGTCACTGAATCAGTGAAGGCTAACAAAGCCGTCACTGTTAGTGACGGCTTGGTGACGGGTATTTTTGCCAGTAATTGTACCATCACTTTTCCGTTACAAAACTGGAGTCAACATTTTCCTTCACTGTGCCGTCGCCATATCTGCGACGATTTGGCGACGGTCCATCGCAGAATTCAAATTTTTTTTGTAGTGTCAACTATACCACAATAACTCAAGGATTAAATCCTTGTCTTCAAGCTTGAAGTTATTAATGTGTGGGGAGATCATAATCTTAGCATAGTTTTCCAAGAATCAATTAATTAAATTCTTTGCCGGTGAATTGTCTCTTTCCCCTTCTTCACCCTTTATCTCTGTCATGCGAGTTTATTATTCCTTGTTTTGATAAAGTTAAATGGTTTACATGTAGTTCTGTATCTCTCCTAATTTTGAATGCAATCTTTCCAGTTTAAACGGTTACTTGTCTTTCTCTTTTAGCAATTATGAAAGTATAGCTCCTTATTGATGAAATTTTACATTTGTCAATGTCCTAATGCCAAAAATTATGTCACAGGTGGTGGAAGGTGCGAAAGCTACTAGTGCATCGAGAATTATATCAGCTATCAGCAAGTTCTGGGCTCTAATTTTGATTAGTAATCCATAGTTAGTATGTCATAACAGTAGATCTCATAAGATATGAGAGATGGTGTCATATGGTAATCCACAAGTGAAGATAGTTATCGATACCAAACAAGAAAAGGTGAACTCAACTAAAAACATTTCCACCTATGAAATTCCATCACCTTTTCAAGCAACTCACATGTACACCTGATAGATAATTTGAAGTTCCATCGTAAAATCAATTAGTATAAGGTGAAATAACTCAACATATTTATATATTAATTTTGGAAGTCCTAATTTATTTATTTGATACAATTGAATTCTATAACACTCATTCCTGTTGTTCAAACACACACCTCTCTACTCTATGGATGATGATGAATAAAAATGAAAATTGTCCTCATACCAAAGAAAGAGTATCGATACCGAAGGGAAAAAGGTGAACTCAACTAAGACATATTCCCTCTTGTGAAAGACTGAAAGTCCATAAACTTTCTAGTGCTTAAACATGTAACCCTCTATTAATAATTAATAAATAGGGCGATTGGTTCACGAAATAACTCTTCATTTTTAAAAATGTGATTAAAATTATTTGTTACGTTAAAAATATTCTTATTCTTAAAAATTTTGAACAATTTTTCAAAATTGGCCTTGCGCATCCTTCTCACTGTTCAAACACGCACCCTTCTATGGATGATGATGAATGAAGATGAAAACTCATGTCCTCGTACCAAAGAAAGATACCAAAGGGAAAAAGGTGAACTCCACCAAGAAATATTCCCACTTAAGAGTCCGTAACTTTCCAGTCTTTAAAAAAATGTACCCCTCTATTAACAATGAATAAAGATTAAAATTAACTTATGTCATACTAAAGAAGGGTGAATTATACCAAAAACCTTTTATGTGGTTTTTAAAATGCATCATACGTGTTCTTTTTTATCTTTCCGTCAGCATAGTTAACGGAATTTATAAAAAATCGTAAATGTCCTCATTTTTTTTTTCTTTTCTCTCTTTTCTCCTCTTCCCTTTAGTTTATTTATATATAAATATATACTTTAGATCCAAAAAAGAAAATGAAATATATATACATATATCATACAAATGAAAAAACCAAGAAAAGAAGAACTACATACACACACACACACATATATATATAATCGTTATGTCAAGTTTGATGTGTTTTAAAAACCACATTAAAAGTACTGTTTAGTAATTTTTGGACCACAAGAAATTCTTGTATAATTTTAGAAATGTATAGGGGAGTTCTGTATAATTCACCCCACTAAATAATAAGTATCAATACCAAAAGAAAAAATTAGAAAAGGCGAACTCAACTATATATACTCTCACTTGTTTGTGGAAGTTGATGACCTGTCCAAGCAAATCTTGATCAACATTGAAATCTCCCAGTACTCTATCTGCTGATTATAATCTGTATTTTTTTCTTTGACCACCTTGTTATGGCTCTGATAAGCGCACAGTTTTGCTCGCCATACGCGGTTGATCTCACAGTAACAACAAAAGGTTTTGGCATTACAGGGGTCACTGATACAAATGGCAACTTAATGTTCAAACTGAAAAGAAAATTCTTTGGCGGTGGTAAACTCTTGCTCGATGCTGCTGGAAATACTGTCGTCTCTATCCAGCAAAAGGTACCGTTTTCACCATAATTAACTAGTAAGAAAAAAAAAAAGAAGCCAACAATCCATATATTTGTTCTTTGGAAGATGTATCTCGTGTCTGGTACTAATCCGATTCGCAAGGACCATGATTGGGAATTGTTTGATCGTCTTTCTATGAGGATATGGTTTAGGGTTCGTTTTCTCTAATTCCCCACTTATTTTTCATACAGCTACTAACTCCTGGGCGGGGATGGCAAGTTTTCAAAGGAAATTCAAAAGATCTCCTTTTTAGTGTAAAAAGGCCTTTTCCAAATGCTTTTCAAGGGACGATCAAGTTAGATATATTCTTGGCCTCTAACTCTAACGAAAATGTTTGTGACTTTAGAGTTGAAGGCAGCTGGTTTCAGAGGTCATGTACCATATATGCTTCAAATTCCTCCACTATCGTCGCTCAGGTGAGAATATCAATATATATCTATTTCAGCTTCGAATTCGAAATATCATCTCTACATATAAAACACCTGGAGCGAAGAACCCTTCCTTTTACCAAATAAATCTATATATCATCTATATTAATTGTCAACTGATCAGATGCGCGATCAACACAATATTGCCCGAGGGAATTTTGCAATGACTGTGTATCCAAATATAGATCATGCCTTCATAGTTGCTCTCCTGGTGATCCTCGAGGACCTTTTCATGAATTGACCGTACGACCAGCGTCGTCTTTGCGTTCGACCAATGAGAAAATAAGTACTTAGATGAATTTGGCTTGCTGCAAAACATGATGAGTCAAATATATATATACTCCTACGTCATTACTCAACTGAAGTATCTTATAATAATGTTTGTGTATGTACTGGTGCTATTTTTTTTTTGGTCTGAGTACTGGTGCTATTTGAGTGTAGCAATTTTATGTAATGTATGAAGAAAATGATTAAATAAATACTCGTGTGCATTTTATATATCAAAAGTAGTATGTTATATAGGTCTCCTCTTTGTATATCTATCTGCAAATATAATCAAGTATCTTATAAATACTCATTAAGATCATACCTTCTATCAAATCAACGACCATCTAACTCTATAGTGATCATATACGCAGCCGCATGTAAGTTTGCAAACAACACGTTACGTTACTCGAAACTTAGCCTTAGTCTCAATATTTAAGGTTGTCAAATGAAAACTATTATTATATACGAGTCCGCGTGATTCCTGCCATTAATGTATAAATTAGAAGTGAGATGGTCAAATGAAAATCATTTCCATATGGTACCGACGAGTTACATCTATGGACTTTTGGAACCGTTCACAGGCACAGAGAATGGCAATTATATTATATAAATGATGGACAACTAGTATATATGTTAAACTACACAATATATATAGGCTGACAGGCAAGCAGGTGTATATATATATATCCATGTATATTGTATTTAAAGATGGAAAAAGTTAACCACGAGTTGTGGTTCAGATGGTAAATAGATTATCAGTGGACATATTTTGTCTATAAAGTTAGGGGTTTGCAAGTCATTTGAAGCAGTTCGTGGCCAGAGGCATCCCCAAACCCTAAACGGGGATTAGTCTCATACCTTCGAGTTTGGAGATAGCGTTCAAGTGTTCCCATTATCTAATCAATAACTTTGCACCTGGCTATAGATTGGTTGGTAGAGCTACGTTCTCCGTGGCCTTATTATTTGGGGCTAGGTCCAGCAAAATCGATGCATCACAACCCTGTCAATGAGAAAAATGTATATAAAGGTTAGCGTACGCGAACAAGGGTAGATCTACTATAGTAGAGTCGTAGTTTTCACTGACCCCAATTCTTTTTATTTTTAGAAAATGTATATTTACTCTAAAAGAAATTCAAATGTCCAACAAAAGCAGAGCACTTATGCATGCGACTTTAAAATATGTGTATTTTAAGTATAAAAGATCAAATTAATCCCTAATAAAAAATATATAATTAACATTATAGTTTTTACTGAAATAAAATTCTAAATTTGTCCGTGCATGTCAGTAGTTTATATGCATAGTCTAAATGTGCAAGTAATTGGTGTACCAAGGAAAAAGGTGTGCTTACCCTAACAAAGCAGTCATGGAAATGAAGCCTTGGTAGCTTAGCACAGTGGTTTAAACCTAAGGGCACCCCATGTTATGTCCCGCACAGTGGTTTCAACCTAAGGGCAGCTATCTTTGTAGAAACTAGGCTTGAGCTCACCTGCATCGCAGATTTCCAAACTTGCGAAAGCTATAAGAGAAAGATGTTGGGAGATTTGGAAAAATCGTAGTAAGACAAAAAAGGGCTGCACAAGACGAAAAACCAGAGGCAGCGCTAAAATAAATAACTTGCAAAATTAACTAAAGTGTAAAGAAAGTGCACAAACTAACAACAAAGAAAAAGTGATCTACATCATGTATTTACACATGTAGTCCAGATCTAAAGAAAGTAAAAAATAAAAAATCCGATCTTGGCCATATATTTATACATTTAATGAGATCAAAGTAAAATTAAACAAATAACACGATCTAGATCATGTATTTACACATGTAATCTAGATTATGCAATAATATGAACAGAAAAAGGAAAGGAAACTAAGAAATTGAAATTACAGAGAAAACTAAACAAACTTACTTGTAAGTAATGCAATAAATTCAGATAAATGCAGAAACTTCAAAGAATTTCATTGAAGCCTGAAGAACTCAATTTTCTTAAGATGATATCGCCTCGCTACGGTACTTACAGACTCTTAGTGATTGTCTCTCACGATTCAACAATGTGATTTCTTCAATAGGAGTACTCCAAATTGAAGAAACTTGGTGAATCTCAAATATTTGATTCTTTCTCACACAATGTTATGATTTTGCAATAAGTACGCTTAATGCAATGCTTTTCTTGATAAATCTATATAGAAATGATTCAAAATGCCTATTATTTATAGAGAATAAGAGGCAACTTCATATCTTTTCATGAAGAGGTGTAAAACTTGGAAGAAAATCTTCCCATTGGTGATCATTGTACTAGTCGATCGAGACTTTTAACCACCTCCCCGATTAGCTCATCACAATAAATTCTCTAGAACAGTCAGTCGAGGCAAGTCGGTTGAGTCCTTCGACCTGCTACCTTGTCTGACTTGGTTCTCAAATTTCACTAACTTTAAATCCCAATTTCGCATTCACTTTCTGTTGGGTCAACCCCAGTGATCCTACACGATCATCGACTCTTTGATTAAATTGAGACGAAGTTAGTCACACACTTGGGTTTATATCACCCAACACCAACAATCTCCTACATGAATAGAAATTGGCTAACTCTATGCTCATGCCATGCTGACTCAAGAGAGATATCAAATGGAAAGATATTGTATCGATATAGGTAACTTTCTAGGCTTTAAACCTTCACTAGTGAGAACTATTAGATATACTTGCGAACCAATAAACCCGATGTCTTGAACTATTCAGTTTTCGTATATACCAAGATAATAGAACTCATACAATATCCCTATGGACATTTTTCGGTTCTCTGTTGTGTTCATTGTGGCATTGAACAATTCTCAGTTTTCATGAGTACTCTCGTAGAATTTAGCCTTGAGAATTCTCGTAGGAACGACTCACTCCCTACTCATATAAGTAGTTTCTCATTAAGAGTATCCTGCAATACCCCACTTGGTTTCCAAGATATAAGAATCATTAAAAGCAAAGCTTATCCACCACTTTTATAGGTAGCACTGTCTGCTCGTCAAAGGAATGAATGAAAGGTTTAAACCCCCACAGTGCACTAATCTTATCACATTTACATAATTCGATTTTCCATTTGAACTTAGTTCTTGGGATCTCTAGTTATATAGGTAGGGTTCCCATTATGATGACTTTTAAGTTTATAGGCTCTAAGACCCATTCATCTCGACAAATTTATAACTTTCTCTCCTGTTAAACCTTTTGTCAGTAGATCTGTGATGTTATCTTGCGACTTCACATAGTCGATTGAAAAAACCCCATTGGAGAGTAATTATCTTACAGTATTATGTCTATGACGTATATGTCTAAACTTACCATTATACATATTGCTCTATGCCATTCCAATTGTCGATTGACTATAGTAATGAATGTAGATAAGCGACACAGGCTTTGGCCAACTTGGAATATCCTCTAGGAAGTGACAGATCCATTCCGCCTCATCTCCTGCTTTATCTAATGCTACGAACTTTGACTCTATAGAGGACCTTGCTATGAAAGTCTGTTTTGAGGATTTCCACGAAATTGCTGCACCTCCTGAGGTAAAGACACATCTACTCGTGGATTATATGTCTTTAGTATCAGATATCAAGTTAGTTGAAGGGAAATGTTATATCGCATGAATCAAATTTTATAATTACAAGAATAAGACGGAAACATTCATACATGGATCTTTAAAACGAATAAAGTATGAAATAGCTACTTGAACATCTAAACAGTTCATAGTTTAATTATAAAAGCAAATAAAGTTTTCAGGAATACCTTTATCGCGAAGAACGAACAAAAACAACTTCTCCTTTGCTAAATAGGTTGCTCCACAGGCCTGGAACAAGTTTTTGCTCCTCGACTTTGATCTTCCCTTCTATTCCAAAATCCTAGCTTAAGTGATGATTCTGTTGAATTATTATTCGGGGTTGGGTCCAACAAAATTGATGCATCACAACCTTGTCAATGAGAAAAACGCATAGAAATTAGTGCATGTCAGTAGTTTTAAATACAATTATAGTATTGTTATATATCACTCTTTCACCTTTTCATTCTTCCTCATATGATAGAATTTCTATCATATGAGAGATTTGACTTTCAATACGCAAATTTGTACGATATAAAGGAGGAGTGGAATAGTGAAAGATCCATTCTCGTATTAAATACGAAAGGTCTTGAGATCTATTCTCGTGTGCAACATCTTAAGTGATGTAAAATGCCTTAAAGCTCCCTTAAAATAAAAAAAAATAAAAGAAAGTGAAAGATTGATATAAAACATTTGCCATACGACTCAATGTGCATATAGTTAATGTACTTGGAAAAAAGAACGTAAGTTTCTGATAGTCCAGAATGACTTGGAAACCATACAGTTTTAGATCATTATTTCAGTTGTGAAAATTATCACCTGGTAAGTGTTCAACGTACTTCATGTTGTTTATTTGGACGAGACCGAACTCAACAGTTGGAAAACATCGAGTTTTTTTTTTTTTTGGGTAAGGGAAAACATTAAGTTCTATGCAATCGTTTTTATTCTTTTTCGCATGATATATGAAAAAAAAAAAAAAAAAAAAAATTCTCGTATGTGTGCTTACCCTAACAAAGCAGTCATGGAAATGAAGCCTGAGTAGATTAGCAGCCAAACTAGGGTTGGCAGCAACTGCACCCCATGTAACGTCCTGAATAGTGGTTTCAGCCAGAGGGCAGCTGTGCTTGTAGAAATTAGGCTTCAGCTCACCAGTATTGCAAATTTCAAAACTTCCCAAAACAGTAAGAGAAAGAAATGAAGCAAATTAAGCTGCCTTCATCTTTTATCTCCACACACTCAATAGCCTAGAACTTGAAAGTATAGATGATCTTCGAAGATCATCTATACTTTCAAGGTAATCGTCGAACCATATAAAGACGTGTTTTGAAGTTCGCTTGGAAATTCAACTAGGTTTCATCTTTGAAATCCCAAGTTATTTTAATTATTAGATCGTCATATAAAGATAGCATTATGACGTAGATTAGAAGTACTCAATAGTTTTTATCTACTAACATTAATTAATACTTAAGTCTATTAGTTAAAATAAGAACGTTGAAAAGAAAAGAATGTGGAATGGAAGCGATATTATTGATATATATATATATATATATATATATATATATATATATATATATATATATATATAGCTTACAATCTCCTAACTATGAGAATTATTACAAAAACTAATAAGTAAGAAATCTGCCAAACTTTTCCATCAACAATATTTATATTTGGAAACCAAATAAATTAAGGAGATTTGAATTTTCACAATTCCGCGCGCGTTATTACTGCCTAAATCATGCCCTGATAGCTAATATATTCACCTGACGGAAATCTTTCATAATGTATTTTTGCTCAAGTCGCATGGGCCGCTAAAATCTGCCAAACTTTTCCATCAACAATATTTATATTTGGAAACCAAATAAATTAAGGAGATTTGAATTTTCACAATTCCGCGCGCGTTATTACTGCCTAAATCATGCCCTGATAGCTAATATATTCACCTGACGGAAATCTTTCATAATGTATTTTTGCTTCAAGTCGCATGGGCCGCTAAATTATTTGCCCGAGTAAAAGCCACGGGCAATTCCTTGCACGGCTGAACAACTTTATGCCTGTCCCCAATAAACGTTGCTATACGTCACTGGTATAAATGAGAAGTGAAGGGGTAAAGACACCGAGTAAAAGCCAAATATTGCTTAAGACTTCCCAAACCAGACAATGAAGTCTTGACATTATCAAGGTCACTTTGCTTCCTCCTTTTCCAATTCCGGAAATTATGATAAATAAAATAAATTGCTTAAGAAATCTATTTCTTCCACGTTTGATAATAAGAAGAGATATGCAATCCAAATTATGGAGTTAAACTGAGGATTTTGATAACAAAGTACAAAATGCTTACTTGTTCCAATGCCGCAACTAGTGCCAAATGACCAGTTCATTAGCCTAACAAAACCGCCTTGGTAATAATTCATTATTATTCTACGTTTATTAAGGTTTCAATACTTTTAGCTTCTAGACTTCCAGATTCTCTGTATGTAATTAAAAATGCTTACCAGTGAAGAAACTCAGCAGATATTGTAAAGAAATGAAAATGCCATTTTATATATATACATGTCAGCTCCTTATTCTCTGTACAGAGGACGGCATAGAGGTGGCATTTGGACCGGGCCAATACAGACCCAGCTCAACTCAACACACGAAAATTCGGGCCTAGCCCAACTCGATTGAAAGTGTATTCGACTCGGCCCAACCCACCACATATAAATGGGCCGAACTGGGTCATATATATTTTTATCCAACCCATTTGTGCCAAAGCCCATTTGTGCTCAAGCTCAGCCCAGCTCGAACTCAGCTCTAGCCCAACTCAGCCCATAAGCTCAGATATTTGGAATCATTTTGCTTACTTTAAAAAATATGTGTATATAATTTTTAACTATTGTGAACGTAAATATATATTTCGTCATTAATTTGGAACTGAAACGCTTGTATGACATCTTATATCTCAACACTCAAATGTTCCAAACTATTTCAATTCTCAACCACCGCCACAACCGCCACCACCACCCGCACAAGTAGCATAATAAAATGGAGAACTTCTCCACCAACTTTCTTCAATCATTTATGCAATGCTTTTTTTTATGTTTATTAGTAACGTATCCGTGTCTCGTGAACTTGTGGTTCGTTAAGTAATGTTTTATCATTTATATTAATATTATCAATCAACTTATGTCTTGTTAATCGTTAAATTAACTTTTTAGTAAAAAAGGTTAACTTTAAGAACACACTAATCACAAATTAAAAAAAAAAGATGGGTTGGCCCAGCCTAGCTCGCAACTCATAGTAGCGGGCTCGTGGGCCAAACTGGGTCCTATATTTCAATAATTGAGCCCAACCCAGCTCAGCCCACGAAACATATATGTCGAGTCGGGTTCATTTTTCTTAACTCATGATTCGGCTGGGCCGTGCCAAGCTGGCCTATTTGCCAGCTCTAGGACGGCAAACGACCGAACTGCCCTAACTAACATGGGCGGAGCTATTTTACGGTGAGCAGAGGGCTGCAACTTTCACTCAGCTCAAATTTTTTTTGAAAATGTATTTATTTTGAAAGTATTTTTAGATTAAAAAAAAAAATAGCTCTGACTAAAAGAAAAATTAATATATAAGAGTTAAATTATGTGATTTTAACCCCTATTGAATAAAAATTCTAGATCCGTCCTTGCTGACTAATGCCTAAAATGGGGAAACATGTTCTTCGTGTCTGCAATTTAGTAAAGTCAATTGGTGTAGAGATAAATATGCAGATATTTTGGCCAAGTTTGGTTTGATCAACCTTCAGAGCCGCTTCAGGTTTTACTAGAGAAGATTTTTTGGGGTAAAACATCCTCTAAATTAATTAATGTGTAAACCTGGCTTTGCCTCCATTGAAACAATAAAAAAAAAAAGAAAAAAAAAGAAAAAGTTAATTGGTGTACGATGATGTTACTTTGTTTTTCAATGTTAATGAAGTCAACTTTTCTGGCCAATCATATCCACAGATGGCATGTGTTGCCAATGGATTTTTCTTTTACTCAACCAACCTCATATTTTAACCAAAAAAAAAAAACCTCATATGAGACCCTCTAATAAAAAAATATATGGAATCTACATCCTTATAGGTGGGAGTGACCTCATAGAATACTAACCCGTTGCCAACGGGAATTTTTTCCTAAAGAATTTTCTTTTCTTTTCTTTTTTTTGGTCGAAAATGCCAATTTATTGATATGAACAAAATGTAACCAATTCCAGTTCTGTAACGGATGGAAAACAAAAGATTATACAAATGTGGAGGAACATTTAACAGCCAATTCACTGTGACATCGATAGTCAGTGATTAACCGACCGTCAAATCAGATAAATTGAAATTAAGGTATGGTCGATAATAATTTCCAGGTGTCCTGCATCAGAAAAAAGAGTTGCCAACGTGTCATGACAATTAGGATACCAAATGGCATACCAAACCACTTTTGCATCTAAATCAAAAAAAACGTTGTAGCACTAGGATGTTAATGCAAAAATAATTTACCCCCATAGTTTCTTAGATTTATAATTATTCTCACTTATTATATTATTTTTGCAATTTATTCCCTGTATATCTAAAGCTTTTTTTAGATTTACACTTACAGTAATATGGTGAAAACAGTCAAACAAGATTGAAGAAAGAAGTGAAAGATCGCGATAGACGGCCAACTGAATAATTGGAAAACCTTGAGGTGCAAACAACAAAACTTTAAACTATACGTAGCTAGTTGAGAAGTTGTCTAAATCATTTTATTTTTTTGTTCAATAGAGAAGGATTATCGTTACTCCAAAGAACAATACATGACCAGCCCACACCAGTGAACTCAAAACAAAGTCTAGCTAAGCTACGCAGAAGATTGGAAACCAAGGCAATGGTAAGGAGCATCCTTAAAAGAATTTACTAGGCGCTCTGCTACACTATTGCTAGTCCTAATATATTACAAAGAAGGTAACTCGAGGGTAGCATGACTGAGTCTGGGCCAGTTGTAAGCGAGGAGAGATTCGAAGTGGAGATCATAAACAAGATTAATTTGTGATTTCCACTATAAGAAATTTCGGAAAGGGAGACGGCACGTTTCCATCTTCTTTTCGTTTTCAATTTGAAAAGAAGACGAAATTCGGCTGTGGCCCTTAGGGTCGTCGAAAAAATTAAATTTTGTCTCTCTTTCGTCACAAATGTTGTTCGTCTCCGGTTCTTCTCCCCCTTTTTGTCGTCTTCAAATCATTTCCCTTTCCAAGTCGTCTCCAATTTGTCACTTTTTCTAAGTCGTCTCCATTTCATCTCCCTTCCCATGTCATCTCCAATTCGTTTCCCTTACCATGTCATCTCGTTTCCGTCGCTTTTTCCAAGTCGTCTCCGTTTCGTCTACCTTCCCATGTCGTCTCCAATTTGTCTCGCTTACCAAGTCGTCTCTTTTCCGTCGCTTTTTGTGGATTTGTTTTATTATTTTTTTAAAAAAATAAAAAATAAACAAAGTTATAAATTCCCAATTATTTCAAAATTGGTATACTAATTAAAAAAATTAAATTAACAAAAATCATATTAATTAAAACATTTTAAGTTTAGAATTTAAAGTGAAATTATCATAAAACATAGTTTTAATTACAAATTTTGTTAATATCGTAATTGGACAATTGCTTAATATCTTAAAAAACACAATTAAAAGTTGAATTTCAAAATATTCATAAAAGTAACTAATCATTAAATTTACAAAATATTCACATTCCTGACGCAGGGTACAATAAAAGTAACTAATCACTAATAACTAAAAGTAATTGTACAAAATAACTAATCTTAGATCAGAAAAATAACGTCACAAAATCAGATCTGCATGGGTCTTGGTGTCACGGCCCGAACCAACCCCAACGTAGAGATTGAGTCCGAACCAGACAAACGGACAGAGTTTCATCTGTACTGCGAACAAACCAATACCTGCAAACAAAAGACCACCACAATATACAACAACTCCAACATCATGCCACAATCATATAGGATTCCATGTCAAGTTCTCATGGTAGTTCTAGCTTCCTTTAGTTAAACAAGATATGTACATGCATTCTAGACTAGACAACCATAAGACTTAAGCAGTTATATAAGTAACTTACATGTCATTCTACTAGCTAACCATTACTTTAGAATACATGCCTTACATATGAAATACATACATGGCTATCCAAGCCTCAAAATAATACAAGTTCACTACATCAAGTAAGACTTCACTTTACAACACATTATGAATCACACAAGACAAGCCATCCAACCTTAGCAACAAGCAAGATAACAGAAACACTTCAACTTCTTCTTCCTTAACAACTTGAGGGACAACCTCTGCTTCTCCTGAAACATGGTAGATGAAAAGGGTGAGCATACACAATGCTCAGTGAGGGGGGAAGAGTAAACCCGAGGAGTTTCCGAAAGCCTTTTCGTGTAATGTATATAAGCAAGCTATATGAGTACATAAAGAGAAACACGAGAGTCCAATATCAATATAAAACAAGCACTCAAGTTCATGAAGCTAGATAACACATATAAAAAGGATACGATTTAGATTAACCCTTATCACTCCATCACGATCACGATCATGATCACGATAATATTGCTGGTAAATCCCAAACTCCAGTGGGTGTACTCAGGATGTACCCCAATAATCCTACGAACCAACACCCCAAAGCAATCTCCAGACTAAGCGGGTGAACGAATACGGTATGGAGATTGAACATCCAATCACTGGCAAGCTCGATACCGCTCAGGGAGGCCCAACATATCTATCCCAAACAATTTGGTTACACAACCACGATATGAGAACCATGAGATAGCACTTAACACGTAATCCGATAAGCACATAAATGAGGAACAACAAAGTAGGTTGTCCTCGCACATAACATTAACAATCCATATAAGCAATAGAACATGTTCTAGATCAATACATGGCTCAAGTGATCAAGCAATATGACTATTCCTTACTACTTCAATCAAACACATTTAAGTAGCAACCAACTCCTTTAACAATTGGTCTTTCCAATTTCCAATCAAGACCACTTCATAAGCATAATATAACTTCACCAAAACTCAAGACAATTCAAGATAAACTATTACATAATAACTAGCATTCATTCTAACCATGCTTAGCACATTTTATAGCATCGCTTGTAGCACGTTCGGGGTCAAAGGGAAAGGAAAAGAGCTTGTAGCCTAACTGGTACACTTAATTGACTAAACCTGAATCCAAGAATTTAATTGACAATAATTTAGCGACCTACCATCTTAAATCGTTTTCCCCACATCTTTACCTCCAAAGCTTTGTCTTATGTTGAGTTAGAATTTGCCATTAGCCAATCTTATTTTTCTCGTTAATTAGTCATAATTCAATGTTCAATCACTCTCATTTACTTTTCTTGTTTTAGAATTCTTTGCAATAATTCCAATTCCTTGTAGACGATCCTCGAGTGGCCATTCTTGTGGTGAAAGAGGAAATTTAGTTTTACTCTCGTTGTTTAATTTTATACACTATTATTGATTGTACAACGACGCGATCAACTGCATGCTAGAAGCATGGTAGACGTTTCGATCGAATAGATAAAAATCTACAAAAGAAAAAGGATCAAAATAAGCATGTTGGCATTTTTGTAGTTTTAATATCTTGAAGATGTCAAGTACAAAAGTAAGGTTGACATAAAACATTAGTCCTAATCTAGTGGTATCAATCTTATTTTATTTTGAGATGGTAGATACCACTTTATTTTTATCACCAATTTACTACCTCTTATATGGATGCTTGGTTGGCATGATAAAAGAAGAGAAAGAAAAAAAAATTGTTTTAAAATGTCAATTAAGCATCCATGTAGGAGGTGATAAATTGATGATGAAAATAGGATGGTATATAGCAATACTCTTTTATTTTTCATGACTAGAAATGAATAATTCCAACAAAAACAGATACTCCAAAAATATTTAGGCATTGACAAATCTGCAATTCTTCCTGATCTCTCCTTGACCATTTGTAAGCACTCCAATACCACCCATTTTCTTCATTGATTCTGCAAAGTGAGCAAAGAAAACTTGGGGGTCTTCAAAAGTTTTAGCTATTTCAGCCGAGTGAGTGTCATCCAATAAGGCGGCATCTGACTGGAATATACCCTTTCTTTGGTTTAATGCAACAAAATAATTGGAGTCAAAGGAGGTGGAGCTCTTTGGGTCCATCTCTACAAGAGTTGATGGATTAGGAGGAAGAGGGCAAATGGATTTGAGTTCAGCAGCATAAGTAGGATCAAGATCAGGATCTGTGTCACCCTTTCCAGTGAAATTGTAGAGTCTTGTTGAGATCACAGTACAATGTGTGATTCCAATTGTATGTGCACCTGTACATGATTAATTGCATCATACAATATGTACCTTTAGTCAATTGTTAGAAAAACATTTAAATATTAGAGTAAACAACTTAATACTTTTGTCAAAAGTACACAATACATCTTGTATTTTAAAAACCTAGTTGAATACCCCTGTTAAAATGAATGATTTTTCTAATGAAAGTGGGTATTCAGCTACGTTTTTAAAAATACAAGGGGTATTCAGCTACGTTTTTAAGACACGGTGAGATATTAAACTTATTTATAAAACACAAGAAGTATTCAGTTATGTTTTTAATATAAATAAAGGTAAGCAGCTCACTTATAAAACGCAGGGGGTATTGTACACTTTTAACAAAATATAGGGAGTATTAAATCGTTTACTCTAAATATTATTAGTGTAGTGATTCAATGATCATTACTCCATTTTCTTCTTTTTATAATATGCTCTTGTATATCTTTAAACTACATTGCACTTGGTATCTTGGCCTCTTAAAACATCTAAGTAAAATGATAGAGCATGCAAATTAATCATAGTATATGTATGTTTCATCAAGTAATTGCTATTATCATGACACCCACGGTCCACTAGAATTATTACCTGACAATGCAACAAGATCCGTAAGATTCAAATTAAAGCTTTCAAATCGCGACAAGAGAGAACTGAAATTTGCTGATGGAGGTGGTAAATTAGCTGATGCTTCAGCTGCAATAGAAACTCTTCCATCTTCTCTCCCAGTAAGAACTTCCCACATGGATTTTTTAAACTGCATTTATTGAAAAAATCACGTCTATAATTTCAATTTTGTGGCACATTAATTATACAATATACATGGAATGATAGGCTAATTAACAGGTGTATATATATGCCTGTATATTGTATTGAAAGATGGTAAAAGCTGCTTGTAGTGAACATGTATATATAACTTGGCACATTAAGATCTTACTTGATATGAGACAGCATCTCTAGCTGACAGAGCGATAATATCAGCACATGAAACGATTCCACGGCATATAGTTTCAAGTTTCTCCTTTATCTGATCAATAATTTCGTACCCGGCTATAGATTGGTTTGGCGGAGCTGTCTTCTCTGTTGAATTATTATTCGGGGTTGGGTCCAACAAAATCGATGCATCACAACCCTGTCAATGAAAAAATGCATGAAGGATAGTGTACGTCAATAAGGGCGGATCCACTATAATGTCAATGAGAAGAATGATTTATGCACACAACTTTAAAATATGTGTATTTTTAGTATGAATTATGAAAGATCAAATTAGTCTCTATTAAAATAAAAAAAAATATATATATATATATATATATATATTAACATTATAATTTTTACTGAAATAAAATTCTAAATTTGCCCGTATAATAGTTTATATGGGTCTAAATGTGCAAGGAGTTGGTGTACTAATTAAGGAAAAAGAGAATGATTTTTTGAATGAAATGAAAGATCCAATTTTGCATTCATGATATATATATATATATATATATATATATATATATATATATATATATATATACAAGTAAAAAACTCGCAAGTGCGTGTGCTTACCCTAACAAAGCAGTCATGGAAATGAAGCCTGAGTAGCTTAGCACCCAAACTAGAATTACCAGCCACTGCACCCCATGTAATGTCCCTAACAATGGTTTCAGCCAAAGGGCAGTTGTCTTTGTAGAAATTAGACTTGAGCTCACCTGCATTGCAAACTTCAAAACTTGCCAAAACGATAAGAGAAATAAATGAAGCAAAAAGACCTGCCTTCATCTCTATCTCTACACACTCAATGGCCAAAAACCAAAACTATTGATGATCTTCGTGGGTGGGGTGAGGCTTCAAATTGGAAACGATTTATAGGCATGTCGAGCCTATTAAACAATATACCTCGTGCTGGCAACTAAGTTTGGAGTCAAACCATATAGGGCTAGCCAATGCTGCCAGAACTTCCCAAAGACGTGTGTTCAAGTTCGCTTGAAACCTTAACTAGGTGGAAGAATAAGACTGGATCAATGGATGAACCTAACTCTGATACAATGTTAAAAATCATAAAATTATATCTTAAAATCAATTAGTATTAGGTGGACTAACCCAATAATTATAAGATGGTCTTGACGTTTATGAATTTTTAGTGTGGGACAAATATATATTTTAATACAAAATCACTGCAAACTAGCTGTCGGGAAGCATATCTTCGTCTCTGCAACTTAATGAAGTCAATTTCACTGTTACGGGACGTATTTTAAATCATTAGAGTCTATTTTCTCACACGAAGATAATAACCTTGATCATAAGAACGTGGAAGAGGATCACCTTTGCAGAACAATTATCTAATAATAGTTCTTTCAAAGTCTAGGTCCACGATGATGTTACTTTGTTTTTCAGTGTTAATGAGGTCAACTTTTCTGGCCAATCATATTCAGAGATGGTATGTGGTGCCAACGGGACTTCTTTCCTAAAGAATAGAAGTTCAAATACTCGGGGAAATATAGAGTTTATCCGCTAGCTCTATAGTTTTCTTAGATTTTTAATATGTTACTTATGTTATAGCATTATCAAGATGGATATTCATCTTAATGTGATTTATGATTATTTAAACTCTCTAAAAGTAAGAACAGATTGAATCTCGCATTCCAATAATGACAAACAACCTTTTTAAATTTTTTGTTATAAATAGACCTTATGCATTGTAAAAATAACATCAAGAAAATCAATGAAAATACGATTTTTTCCCTCTCTTTACTTTCTATTCTTTTTTACCTTTTTTTTGTTATTTTCATAACATGTTGCCTGATAAATCTCTACCAATCCAACCCAATTCGATAATAACCTAATTCAGCCCAACCTAATTGCTACAATACTGGGCTAGGCTAATGAGTGTTGAGCTGGATTTTAGTTTAAAGACTATAAACCCAGCCCAACCCAGCCCAGCTCACATAAAAGCCCAGCCTAGCTCAATTTAGTAATTACCCAATCCAACTCAATTTAGTAAACTAACCCACTTAATTTGATAAACTAGCTCAATTCGATGTAGCCCTTTTCTATATATAAAAAAAAAATTATTGTTTATAGATTTACTTTCAAAACATGTTATTAGGATTGGAACATTAAAAAGAAAAATCAATTGCTATTCGAGGGGAAAAAATAAAGACAACTGGAGGGATGAGGGTCAAAGTATAAAGAAAAAGATATTTTCCTAAAGCAATTGAGGGATAATGGTCAAATTATTAATAATAAAAAAAACAATTACTAGCTGTTTGGGGAGGGGAGGGAAGTAAAAATAAGGAGGGAGACGAGGGCCTCTATTCATAATAAATAAAAGTTGACAAAATATTGTAATAGGCGTAAGACTGAGAATGAAATTAAAGAAATTATGGACGAAATTAACAAAATATATTAACCATTTTTATATACTTATTATCATGATAAATACCATAATGCTATTGTTAGATCCAGCCCTCCAACTCATAGTTCCAGTTCTTCACCTAGTAGTTCTAAGAAAAGGGCTTATGAGGTACTAAAAAAATAAAGCTTCTTCAAGTTCAACTTCTTCTAGACTTAATAAATTAGATTTTTTTTACAAAATTAATACTGAGGACGATAAAGAAGGATTTGATGTTTTAAAATGGTGGCAAACACATGATCGTCAATATCCAGTTCTCGCCATTATGGCTCGTGATATACTAATGGTTTTGTGTCTATGGTTGTTTCTGAAAGTGCTTTTAACGAGTGAAAAAAACAACTATCAGAAGAAGAACCCAATTGGCATGTAGGATGTTAGAAGTACTTGAGTACATGAAAGACTGGTCTGATGCTGAAAGACGTACACTAGGATTGTCGACGATGGAAGAAGATTCTAAAGAAAATATGTACTTTGAGGGATTCAACTCGCTTAGTAAAGATCTCGAAGATCAATTATAAGAAGAACAATATTAGTTGAAGAAATAAAGAAATTGAAACATTACTTTGTAATGGTTTTATTTGTTTTACAACTAAAAAGAATTAGTTTTTATAATTTTTTGTTTTGATTTTTGTATTATGTCTCATATCAATTTTTAATTTTTGTAAGTTCAAAATTTTAACTTAGTAACATTTTGAGTTATTTTTAAAATTTTGTGTTACCTTAAAATTTAGAAATTTATTGATATATATTGCTTAAAAAAATGGGCTGGCCCGAACTTACCTCAATTAACCCATTTATCTTGTGTAAAATTAATGTATTGAATTGGGTTTATCTTTTTTTAATCTTAACCCAGCCCAGTCCAACCTTGATAATAACGGGTTGGGCTAACTAAGTTTTGTTATTATCCGAATTAAATGAGTTCATGGGTCAAGTTAGTCCAACTCAATTCAAATAACGTTGTTGACTTAGAGGTACAAAAAGACAAATATAAAGGTGAGGACAAAATGAAGTATTTTTACAACATGATAATATCTTATACTACGACTTTTGGTAAGTTTCCATTTAGTGATCTTTTACCAAGTATTATTTTAAAAACTATTTATTTCTTGATCTCAAATCTCATGTACTAAAAATTCGTTGTTCTAAATATATTGAGCAATAACTGTTAGATTAAATGTCTTAAAAGTCAATTTATTATAATTTTAGGATAAAATTATTGTATTATTTATTTAAATAAATTATAATTAATATTTTAATAGTGCCTAAATAACGTCATTATAATTATCTTATAGATCTTATTCTTAAATCTATAAATCGACGATAGATTCTAAAATCAACTGCTTATTATTAATACTCCTCATTAGTTTAAAAAAAAAAAAAAAACTCCTATCTAAGAATCTTTTCCGCCATATATGCTCCAATTCCTTCACCACAGTGCAAAAATATGGGTTTGCAAAGAAAATTGAAAACTTATGTTGAATGTGAATCTCCTTCAATTATTAAATATTTTGAACCTGCATTGACTTGAGCTGTTTTTATAGAATATATTGGTAATTGGTGAAACAATGTTGCGGTATTAGGGCGAGAAAAACAAATGTTGAAAAGATTCATTCACTAATTTAAAGGAAAATGATTAAGTCAGAAAACCAGCTTTGAAAGTTGCTATTTGGAAAATTAAACCCTTTAACAGACAAACATTAAAAAATAAGCCTACTGCCGATGTGTTCATAATTCTGTGATTAAATCTATCTTTGTTGTGTGCATTGCGTAATGGAATTGATATGAATTGTCGTATATTTGAGAGATTTCTTATGCATTGCAGGTGTCTGGTGCTAGAGAAAAGATTTAGATGAAAAAGGAGGAAGAAAACATGAAATTGGCATGAACGTTCTCACGCAGCTATTGAAGCCGCTCGAGCAGGTTGCCAACCTACTCCAGCTAGTCGAACGTTTTTTAGAGGCGGCCAAATGTGTGTAAGGAGTGGTCAACTCCAACTTTGACCAGGACTTGGGCTTTGTTTAAATAAGGGTTTTCTGTTTGGAAAATGGACATTTGGCATATTTTTTCTTAACCCTAAACACAAGAAAAACCTCTTTTTGTCCAAGAACAAGGAAGAACAGAGATTTTAGCCAAGACTGAAGGATAAAAGATTCAAGAAGCCTCAATTACCATGATCACCATCTTCAACACATGAGCTTTCTTGGAATATTTATCTTTATCTTGTCTTTAGTTTTCTTCAGCATGTCTACACACTAAAGTCCATGATTTGGGGTGGTAGTTAGCTAATTAGTGATATTATGTTAGAATTCATAGTTTTATCATATTAATTCACACTACAAGAAAACAGCGCACGGGCGATGGATTTGAGCGACGGATTTTTTCCGTAGTAGATTGGCTACGGATGGGCTACAGAATTGCTATGGACAATTAATTCCGTAGCCCATCTGTAGCCAACTTCGACCCCGTTGAAATGGCGACAAAAAATGACTACGGATTGGCTACGGATAATAATTTTAATTATAAAAAAAAAATTAAAAAAATATTTCGTAGTCTAGCCTTGACAAATTTGCTACGAACTAGCTACGGATTATTTAATTAATATCGCAACAAAAATCATAACAAATTTCATAGCCATGCGGTGGCCAAATAGCCACAAATTGGCTACGGACTATGTATTATTCAAAAAAATGTTCATAAAAAATAAAGGACCGGGGGAAAAATAAAAATAACAAAGTCCGTAGTCTATCCGTGGCAATTGCTACGGATGGGCTACGGATTTTATTTTTCTGTAGCCTATCTGTAGTCAATTACTACGGAAGGGCTATTGACTTTCAGATAAAAATGAGGTTTATCAGTTTTAATTTGAATTACGGTATTTTGATTGCACCTACAAAGTAGTAAACTTTAATTGAGATGCTAGTTTTCCAAATAAAAATAATCTTGGTCCGTATTTTATTAGTGTGCGTATTTGAATAGAGAAATCTCCTACGAAGTAATTAGCCTTTTAAATTGAAATTATAACGTCCTTACTTAACATTGCGTTAATATTAATAAACGTTCAATCTAGGGTCCAAAAACTCTCATATTGTGTCTAAACTTCATAAACATAAAAAATATAAAGAAATAAACATGCTTTAATACGTTGTTCCTACCTATTAACAAGTTAAAATTTATACTATTAGTGGTCCGTAGCCTATCTGTGACAATTGGCTACGGATGGGCTACGGATTTCATTTTTCCGTAGCCAATTGCACGGATGGACTACGGACTTTCAGATAAAAATAAGATTAATCGTTTTAATTTGAATTACGGAATTTTGATTGCACCTATAACGTAGTAAACTTCATTTGAGATGCTAGTTTTTCAAATAAAAATAAACTTGGTCCGTATTTTATTAGTGTGCGTATTTGAATAGAGAAATCTCCTACGAAGTTATTAGCCGTTTAAATTGAAATTATCACACCCTTACTTAACATTGCGTTAATATTAATAAACGTTTAATCTAGGGTCCAAAAACTCTCTTATTGTATCTAAACTTCATAAACATGAAAAATATAAAGATATAAACACGCTTTAATACGTTGTTCCTACCTATTAACAAGTTAGAATTCATACTATTAGTGGTCTGTAGCCCATCCGTGGCAATTGGCTAGGGATGGGCTACGGACTTTCAGATAAAAATAAGGTTTATAGGTTTTAATTTGAATTACGGAATTTTGATTGCACCCACAAAGTAGTAAATTTCACTTGAGATGCTAGTTTTCCAAATAAAAATAAACTTGGTCCGTATTTTATTAGTGTGCGTATTTTAATAGAGAAATCTCCTACAAAGTCATTAGACGTTTAAATCGAAGTTATCACGTCCTCACTTAACATTGCGTTAATGTTAATAAACGTTCAATCTAGGGTCCAAAAACTCTCATATTGTGTCTAAATTTCATAAACATGAAAAATATAAAGAAATAAACACGTTTTAATACATTGTTCTTACCTATTAACAAGTTAGAATTCATACTATTAGTTGTCCGTAGCCCATCCGTGGCAATTGGCTACGGATGGGATATAGTTTTCAATTTTCCGTAGCCCATCTGTAACGCCCCGATCCCTCACGAGACCGGGACTCCTATTTAACATGCTATTCTCACCCAATTCCAAACTCCGGGCACGAAATTTAGGAGAAAACGGACGGAGTCTCCCCTGTTTATAGGACAAAACTGTTCCCTGCAAATAGCCACTCAAGACTTTTGAACTATAACAACAACTTATCTACTAATGTCTCCAAAGCTAAAACACAATCACAAGGCCATCCGAGCCTTGGAGCAACAACATTCTACTTAAGCACACAAGCATGCGAGATAGTTGGTTTAGCCATAAGTAGTTAAATACAATAAAATTCTAAGTTCCATATGAAGATCAACAAACACTCCAAGCATGCAAGAGAAATTAAAGTCTAGAATTCATTATTACAATCCAACAATTTTCTTTAACATTCTAGTCCACAGCTACTAGACATATACACAAGACCCCAAGGTCTCAAAATACAAATTTAACAGGAACTCCACGCAAGAAGCACATAAAATCCACCTCAGCACACAAAGTCACGGATTCTGATCTACGTAAACTTCCTCTTCTTCTATCAGCTGAGGATTCACCTCAGCTTCACCTGAAACATATTAAATGAGGAATGAGCAACAATGTTGCCCAGCGAGGGAGGTGATACAACATGCCAACGTGCAATATGATATGCAACACAAGTACACATATACAAGCCACATAAACTATCAAGACAATAAATCAACTATTAATCACTTTAAAAAAGGATACGGTTCCACTTCCAAGTCTTTATCCACGAGCCACGATCCACGAGTATCACGAATATGCCGGCAAAACCCAAACACCACACTTGGGATACTCCGGATGTATCCCGATCCTACGACCCTTTCTCCCGAGGTAGGTCCATGCCCAGCAGGTGAACCACGCCTCTGGGGTAGTGGAGTATGCCTCAGCGAGAAGGGAATAGGCACCATGGTAGTCTAGGGAGCACGGCAAGCCCGATGCCGCCCGTGTTTCTCGACGCTACCATGTCCGATATAGGTTGCGCAACCCAATACAAGTCACAAGCAATCAATAATATCACATAACACGTAAGAGGGACGACAAAGTAGGCCGCCCTCACATATATGCACGATAGAAGTTCATATATGCAAGATATTAACTAATAGATGCCAAAAGAAACAATCAACACAATTAATTCCAATAATCTACTCAAATAACTTAAATGGATCCTAAATATTTAGTGCAAAGCATTGCTAACACACAACAAGTTCCAATTGCAACTAAAAAGGGCTAAAAACTACTTTTCCCCTTTCTTTAATCGAGCTTTCTTTCTCCTAAGCATAGTTCGAGATTCTCAAGCCTACCCTAGTCTTTCTATATTCTTAATTAAGCTTAAAGGTACCCTTTAAAGTCATAAAAACTCATTTTTGAAGCAAAAGTTCGGAAAGGCCCCGAACGGGTTTGAACTATAGCCATACTAACCGAACCCCAATTTCGCGAAACGAAAGCACCAAAGGTGCTTCCTTAGCTCAAGGATACCCAAATCGATGCCCAAATTTGCCCGGATTGCCTAACGTGCAAAACCCCCTTTTTAAAGTAAGCGATTTATGCACTAAAGTTCAAATTCGGGTGATTCAACCTAACGTGGCTTTTCAATTACTTTCCCTAGGGTCTAGAGCACCTAATTGAGGCATCAATTCAAGCAAATTATCCAATTTTCTCAAAACCCTAGTTTTTGGCACTATTCATCACCTCTTTGATCAATCTCAACATTCAACCGTTAAATTTGTTATCACACCACAAAAGTTAGCTCTAGAGACTTTAAATAACTCATAGGAAGCATTCACAACAAGATATATAGCTATAATTGACAATTCAATAAAATTGAACATGTGCATATAAACTTTAAACTCAAGCAAATAAGACTCCCTCACAATTTTGAAGATGTAGAAGCTTTGTTGAAGGTCCTAAGTTGCTCAAAATCCTCTCAAGATCAATCTAGGAGCTCAAGTGCATGGATGTTGAAGCAAAATTCTCTCCTTTCCTCTCTTGAAGTAGACGGCCAAATGGGGGGGACATGGAGGGAATTTCTGAAATTGTTTTGATGACTAATGTGCTCAATTCTATTTTTATTTCATGAGATAGTTATATTATATGTAATATATAATTAATATTCTAAGCTAATTAATCTCAAAAACTTAATCAAACTAGGCCAAAATGCAATTTCAATTATTTTTAGTTGCAAATGTTACTATTCTTACGTAACACTATTCAAAGCTCACGAAAAATATTTTTCAAACGCACACTCCTAAGCTCGAAAGTTCAAAACGAAAATTTCTTGGTTCCTTTTAAATGTCGAGTGACCTAGGAAAAATTTAAAATCAAGCTTTCGAAACAGTCAAAAATTTTATGAATAGTGACCCACAATAAAAACAATTAAACAAGAAAAATGATGCACGTATAAATGCGCACATAAGTATGCAACGATTATAATAAATTTAGGGTGAAATTCTCGGGTGTCACACCATCCGTAGCCAATTGCCACGGATGAGCTACAGACTTTTAGATAAAAATGAGATTTATCGGTTTTAATTTGAATCACGGAATTTTGATTACACATACAACGTATTAAACTTCATTTGAGATGCTAGTTTTTCAAATAAAAATAAACTTGGTCCGTATTTTATTAGCGTGCGTATTTGAATAGAGAAATCTCCTACGAAGTTATTAGCCGTTTAAATTGAAATTATCACGTCCTCACTTAACATTGCGTTAATATTAATAAACGTTCAATCTAGGGGTCCAAAAACTCTCATATTGTATCTAAACTTCATAAACATGAAAAATATAAAGATATAAACACGCTTTAATTCGTTGTTCCTACCTATTAACTAGTTAGAATTCATACTATTAATGGTCCGTAGCCCATCCGTGGCAATTGGCTACGGATAGACTATGATTTCATTTTTCCGTAGCCCATCCGTTGCCAATTGCTACGGATGGCCTACGGACTTTCAGATAAAAATGAGGTTTATAGGTTTTAATTTGAATTACGGAATTTTGATTGCACCCACAATGTAATGAACTTCACTTGAGATGCTAGTTTCCCAAATAAAAATGAACTTGTTCCATATTTTATTAGCGTGCGTATTTGAATATAGAAATCTACCACGTAGTCATTAGCCGTTTAAATCGAAATTATCATGTCATCACTTAACATTGTGTTAATGTTAATTAACATTCAATCTAGGGTCCAAAAACTCTTATATTGTGTATAAACTTCATAAATATGAAAAATATAAAGATATAAACAAGCTTTAATTCGTTGTTCCTACATATTAACAAGTTAGAATTCATACTATTAGTGGTTCGTAGCCTATTCGTAGCAAATCCGTTGCAATTGGCTACAGATATACTACGGATTTCATTTTTCCTTAGCCCATCCGTAGCCAATTGCCACGGATGGGCTACAGACTTTCAGATAAAAATGAGGTTTATAGGTTTTAATTTGAATTACATAATTTTGATTGCACTCATAACGTAGTAAATTTCACTTGAGATACTAGTTTTCCAAATAAAAATAAACTTGGTCCGTATTTTATTAGCGTACTTATTTTAATAGAGAAATCTCCTACGAAATCATTACACGTTTAAATCGAAGTTATCACGTCCTCACTTAACATTGCATTAATATTAATAAACGTTGAATCTACGGGTCCAAGAACTCTCATACTGTGTCTAAACTTCATAAACATGAAAAATATAAAGAAATAAACACGCTTTAATCCGTTGTTTCTACCTATTAACAGGTTCGAATTCATACTATTAGTAGTCCATAGCCCATCCGTGGCAATTGGCTACGGATTTCATTTTTCCGTAGCCTATCCATAGCCAATTGCCATGGATGGGCTACGGACTTTTAGATAAAAATGAGGTTTATTGGTTTTAATTTGAATTACAATATTTTGATTGTACCTACAACGTAATAAACTTTACTTGAGATACTAGTATTTCAAATAAAAATAAACTTGGTCCGTATTTTATTAGCGTGCGTATTTTAATAGAGAAATCTCCTACGAAATCATTAGCCGTTTAAATCGAAGTTATCACGTCCTCACTTAACATTGTGTTAATGTTAATAAACGTTCAATCTAAGTGTCCAACAACTCTCATATTGTTTCTAAACTTCATAAACATGAAAAATATAAAGATATAAACACGCTTTAATACGTTGTTTCTACCTATTAACAAGTTAGAATTCATACTGTTAGAGGTCCGTAGCCCATCCGTGTCAATTGGCTACAGATTTCATTTTTTTGTAGCCCATTCGTAGCCAATTACCACGGATGGGCTACGGACTTTTAGAAAAAAAATGAGGTTTATCGGTTTAATTTGATTTACGGTATTTTGATTGCACTTATAACGCAGTAAACTTCACTGGAGATACTAGTTTTCCAAATAAAAATAAACTTGGCCCATATTTTATTAGTGTGCATATTTTAATAGAGAAATCTCCTACGAAGTTATTAGCCGTTTAAATCGAAATTATCATATCATCACTTAACATTGCGTTAATGTTAATAAACGTTCAATCTAGAGGTCCCAAAACTCTCATATTTTGTCTAAACTTCATAAACATGAAAAATATAAAGATATAAACACGTTTTAATACTTTGTTCCTACCTATTAACGAGTTAGAATTCATATTATTAGTGGTCCGTAGCCCATCCGTGGCAATTGGCTACGAATTTCATTTTTCTGTAGCCCATCCGTAGCCAATTGTCACGGATGGACTACAGACTTTTAGATAAAAATGAGGTTTATCGGTTTTAATTTGAATTACGGTATTTTGATTGCACCTACAACATAGTAAACTTCACTTGAGATGTTAGTTTTGCAAATAAAAATAAACTTGGTCCAAATTTTATTAGCGTGCGTATTTGATTAGAGAAATCTCCTACGAAGTCATTAGCCGTTTAAATCGAAGTTATCATGTCCTCACTTAACATTGCGTTAATATTAATTAACGTTCAATCTAGTGATCCAAAAACTCTTATATTGTGTCTAAACTTCATAGACATGAAAAATATAAAGATATAAACATACTTTAATACGTTATTTCTATCTGTAAACAAGTTAGAATTCATACTATTAGTAGTCTGTAGCCAATCCGTTGCAATTGACTACGGATAGGTTACGGATTTCATTTTTCCGTAGCCCATCCTTAGCCAATTGCCACGGATGGGCTACGGACTTTTAGATAAAAATGAGGTTTATAGGTTTTAATTTAAATTACGGAATTTTGATTGCACCCACAACGTAATAAACTTCATTTGAGATGCTAGTTTTCCAAATAAAAATAAACTTGGTCCGTATTTTATTAGCGTGCGTATTTTAATAGAGAAATCTCCTACAAAGTCATTAGACGTTTAAATCGAAGCTATCACGTCCTCACTTAACTTTGTGTTAATGTTAATAAACGTTCAATCTAGGGTCTAAAAACTCTCATATTGTGTCTAAACTTCTTAAACATGAAAAATATAAAGAAATAAGCACGGTTTAATACGTTGTTACTACCTATTAACAAGTTAGAATTCATACTATTAGTGTTTCGTAGCCTATCTGTGGCAATTGGCTACGGATGGGCAACGAATTTCATTTTTCCGTAGTACATCCGTAGCCAATTGCCACGGATGGGCTACGGACTTTTAGATAAAAATGAGATTTATCTGTTTTAATTTGAATTACAGAATTTTGATTGCACTTACAACGTAGTAAACTTCATTTGAGATGCTAGTTTTCTAAATAAAAATAAACTTGGTCTGTATTTTATTAGCGTGCGTATTTGAATAGAGCAATCTCCTACAAAGTAATCAGTCGTTTAAATCAAAATTATCATGTCCTCACTTAACATTGCGTTAATATTTATAAACGTTCAATCTACGGGTCCAAAAACTCTCATATTATATCTAAACTTCATAAACATAAAAATATAAAGATATAAACACGCTTTAATTCGTTGTTCCTACCTATTAACAAGTTAGAATTCATATTATTAATGGTCCGTAGCCCATCCGTGGCAATTGGCTAATTGCCACGGATGGGCTACAAACTTTCAGATAAAAATGAGGTTTATAGGTTTTAATTTGAAATACGGAATTTTGGATTGCACCCACAACGTAGTAAACTTCCTTTGAGATGCTAGTTTTCCAAATAAAAATAAACTTGGTCCGTATTTTATTAGCATGCGTATTTTAATAGAGAAATCTCCTACAAAGTCATTAGACGTTTAAATCAAAGTTATTACGTCCTCACTTAACATTGCGTTAATATTAATAAACGTTCAATCTAGTGATCCAAAAACTCTCATATTGTATCTAAACTTCATAAACATGAAAAATATAATGATATAAACATGCTTTAATTCGTTTTTCCTACCTATTTACAAGTTAGAATTCATACTATTAATGGTCCATAACCCATCCGTGGCAATTGGCTACGGATTTCATTTTTTCGCAGCCAATCTGTAGCCAATTGTCACGGATAGGCTACGGACTTTCAGATAAAAATGAGGTTTGTAGGTTATAATTTGAATTACGGAATTTTGACTGTACCCATAACGTATTAAACTTCACATGAGATGCTAGTTTTTCAAATAAAAATAAATTTGATCCGTATTTTATTAGCGTGCGTATTTTAATAGAGAAATCTCCTACAGAGTCATTAGACGTTTAAATCGAAGTTATCACGTCCTTACTTAACATTGTGTTAATGTTAATAAACGTTCAATCTAGGGTCCAAAAACTCTCATATTGTGTCTAAACTTCATAAATATGAAAAATATAAAGATATAAACACGTTTTAATACATTGTTTCTACATATTAACATGTTAGAATTCATACTATTAGTGGTCCGTAGCACATCCGTGCCAATTGGCTACGGATAGGCTATGAATTTCATTTTTCCGTAGCCCATCCGTAGCCAATTGCCACGGATGGGCTACGGACTTTCAGATAAAAATGAGGTTTATAAATTTTAATTTGAATTACAAAATTTTGATCGCACCTACAATGTAGTAAACTTCACTTGAGATGCTAGTTTTTCAAATAAAAATAAACTTGGTCTGTATTTTATTAGCGTGCGTATTTTAATTGAGGAATCTCATACGAAGTAATTAGACGTTTAAATTGAAGTTATCACGTCCTCACTTAACAATGCGTTAATGTTAATAAACGTTTAATCTAGGGGTTAAAAAACTCTCATATTGTGTTTAAACTTCATAAACATGAAAAATATAAAGATATAAACAAGCTTTAATACGTTGTTCCTACATATTAACAAGTTAGAATTCATACTATTAGTGGTCCGTAGCCCATCCGCGGTAATTGGCTACGGATTTCATTTTTCTGTAGCCCATCCGTAGCCAATTGCCACGGATGGGCTACGGACTTTCAGATAAAAATGAGATTTATCAGTTTTAACTTGTATTACGGTATTTTGAGTGCACCTACAATGTAGTAAACTTCATTTGAGATACTAGTTTTCCAAATAAAAATAAACTTGGTCTATATTTTATTAGCGTGCGTATTTTAATAGAGAAATCTCCTACGAAGTCATTAGCCGTTTAAATCGAAGTTATTATGTTCTTACTTAATATTGTGTTAATGTTAATTAACGTTCAATTAAAGGGTCCAAAAACTCTTATATTGTGTCTAAACTTTATAAACATGAAAAATATAAAGATATAAACACGCTTTAATACATTATTCCTACCTATTAACAAGTTAGAATTTATATTATTAGTGGTCCATAACCCATCTTTAGCCTATTGCCACGGATGGGCTACGGACTTTCAGATAAAAATGAGGTTTATTGGTTTTAATTTGAAACACGAAATTTTGATTGCACCCACAACGTAGTAAACTTCACATTAGATGCTAGTTTTTCGAAAAAAAAATAAACTTTATCTGTATTTTATTAGCGAGCGTATTTTAATAGAAAAATCTCCTACGAAGTCATTAGACGTTTAAATCGAAGTTATCACGTCCTCACTTAACATTGCGTTAATGTTAATAATTGTTCAATATAGGAGTCCAAAAACTCTCATATTGTGTCTAAACATAAAAATAAATAAATAAATAAACACGCTTTAATACATTGTTCCATCTATTAACAAGTTAGAATTCATACTATTAGTAGTCCGTAGCCCATCCGTGGCAATTGGCTACGGATGGGCTGCAGACTTTCAGATAAAAATTAGATTTATCGATTTTAATTTGAATTACGAAATTTTGATCTTACCAACAACTTAGTAAACTTCATTTGAAATGCTAGCTTTTCAAATAAAAATAAACTTGGTTCGTATTTTATTAGCGTGCGTATTAGTATAGAGAAATCTACTACGAAGTTATTAGCCGTTTAAATCAAAATTATCATGTCTTCACTTAATATTGCGTTAATATTAATAAACGTTTAATCTAGGGGTCCAAAAACTCTCCTATTGTATCTAAACTTCATAAACATGAAAAAAATAAAGATATAAACACGTTTTAATGCGTTGTTCCTACCTATTAACAAGTTAGAATTCATACTATTTGTGGTCCATAGCCCATCTGTGGCAATTGGCTACGGATGGGCTATGGATTTCATTTTTCCGTAGCCCATGCGTAGCCAATTGCCACGGATGGGCTACGGACTTTCAGATAAAAATGAGGTTTATCGGTTTTAATTTGAATTACAGAATTTTGATTGCACCTACAACGTAGTAAACTTTACTTGAGATGCTAGTTTTCCAAATAAAAATAAACATGGTCCATATTTTATCAGTGTGCATATTTTAATAGAGAAATCTCCTACGAAGTCATTAGCCGTTTAAATTGAAGTTATCATGTCCTCACTTAACATTGCGTTAATGTTAATAAACGTTCAATCTAGGGTCTCAAAACTCTCATATTTTATCTAAACTTCATAAACATGAAAAATATAAAGATATAAACACATTTTAATACGTTGTTCCTACCTATTAACAAGTTAGAATTCATACTATTATTGGTCTGTAGCCCAATCGTGGCAATTGGCTACGGATTTCATTTTTCCGTAGCCCATCCGTAGCCAATTGCCACGGGTGAGCTACGAACTTTTAGATAAAAATGAGGTTTATCGGTTTTAATTTGAATTACGGTATTTTGATTGCACCTACAACATAGTAAACTTCACTTGAGATGCTAATTTTCAAATAAAAACAAACTTGGTCCATATTTTATTAGCGTGCGTATTTGAATAGAGAAATCTCCTACGAAGTAATTAGTCGTTTAAATCGAAGTTATCATGTTCTCACTTAACATTGCCTTAATGTTAATTAACGTTCAATGTAGGGGTCCAAAAATTCTTATATTGTGTCTAAACATCATAAACATGAAAAATATAAAGATATAAACACACTTTAATACGCTCTTCCTATCTATAAACAAGTTAGAATTTCATACTATTAGTGGTTCGTAGCCCATCCGTTGTAATTGGCTACGGATGGGTTACGAATTTCATTTTTCCGTAGCCCATCCGTAGCCAATTACCACGGATGGGCTACGGACTTTCACATAAAAATGAGGTTTATAAGTTTTAATTTGAATTACGGAATTTTGATTGCACCCACAATGTAATAAACTTCACTCGAGATGCTAGTTTTCCAAATAAAAATAAACTTGGTCCGTATTTTATTAGCGTGCGTATTTTAATAGAGAAATCTCCTACAAAGTCATTAGACGTTTAAATCGAAGTTATCATGTCCTCATTTAACATTGTATTAATGTTAATAAACGTTCAATCTAGGGTCCAAAAACTATCATATAATGTCTAAACTTCATAAACATGAAAAATATAAAGAAACAAACACATTTTAATACGTTGTTACTATCAATTAACAAGTTAGAATTTATATTATTAGTGTTCCGTAGCCTATCCGTGGCAATTGGCTACGAATGGGCTACGAATTTCATTTTTTCGTAGCCCATCCGTAGTCAATTGCCACGGATGGGCTACGAATTTTTAGATAAAAATGAAATTTATCGATTTTAATTTGAATTACAGAATTTTGATTGCACCTACAACGTAGTAAACTTTATTTGAGATGCTAGTTTTCCAAATAAAAATAAATTTGGTCCATATTTTATTAGCGTGCGTATTTGAATAAAGAAATCTCATACGAAGTTATTAGCCATTTAAATCAAAATTATCACGTCCTCACTTAACATTGCGTTAATATTAATAAACGTTCAATCTAGGGGTCCAAAAACTCTCATATTGTATCTAAACTTCATAAACATGAAAAATAAAAAGATATAAACACGCTTTAATTCGTTGTTCCTGTCTATTAATAAGTTAGAATTCATACTATTAGTGATCCATAGCCCATCCGTGGCAATTGCCTACGGATAGGCGATGGATTTCATTTTTCCGTAGTCTATCCTAAGCCAATTACCACGGATGGGCTACGGACTTTTAGATAAAAATGAGGTTTATATGTTTTAATTTGAATTATGGAATTTTGATTGCACCTATAACTTGATAAACTTCACTTGTGATGCTAGTTTTCCAAATAAAAATAAACTTGGTTCGGATTTTATTAGCGTGCGTATTTTAATAGAGAAATCTCCTACAAAGTCATTAGCTGTTTAAATCAAAGTTGTCACGTCCTTACTTAACATTGCATGAATATTAATAAACGTTCGATCTAGGGTCCAAAAACTCTCATATTGTGTCTAAACTTCATAAACATGAAAAATATAAAGAAATAAACACGCTTTAATACGTTGTTCCTACCTATTAATAAGTTAGAATTTATACTTTCAGTGGTCCGTAACCCATTCGTGGCAATTGGCTACAGATGGGCTACAGATTTCATTTTTCCTTAGCCCATCCATAGCAAATTGCCACGGATCGGCTACGGACTTTCAGATAAAAATGAGGTTGATAGGTTTTAATTTGAATTACGGAATTTTGATTGCACCCACAACGTAGTAAACTTCATTTGAGATGTTAGTTTTCCAAATAAAAATTAAATTGGTCCGTATTTTATTAGCGTGTGTATTTTAATAGAGATATTTCCTACAAAGTCATTAGACGTTTAAATTGAAGTTTTCACGTCCTCACTTAACATTGCGTTAATGTTAATAAACTTTCAATTTAGCGGTCCAAAAACTCTTATATTGTGTCTAAACTTCATAAACATGAAAAATATAAAGAAATAAACACGCTTTAATTCGTTGTTCCTACATATTAACAAGTTAGAATTCATACTATTAGTGGTCCGTAGCACATCCGTGGCAATTGGCTACGGATAGGCCACGGATTTCATTTTTCCGTAGTCAATTGCCACGGATGGGCTGCAGACTTTCAGATAAAAATGAGGTTTATCAATTTTAATTTGAATTAAGGAATTTTGATTGCACCTACAACGTAGTAAACTTTACTTAAGATGCTAGTTTTCCAAATAAAAATAAACTTGGTCCGTATTTTATTAGCGTGCGCATTTTAATAGAGAAATCTCCTTCGAAGTCATTAGTCGTTTAAATCGAAGTTATCACGTCCTCACTTAACAATGCGTTAATGTTAATAAACGTTCAATCTAGGGGTCCAAAAACTTTCATATTGTGTCTAAACTTCATAAACATGAAAAATATAAAGATATAAACACGCTTTAATACGTTGTTCCTACCTATTAATAAGTTAAAATTTATACTATTAGTGGTCTGTAGCACATCCGTGGCAATTGGCTACGGGTAGGCTACGGATTTTATTTTTTCGTAGCCCATCTGTAGCCAATTGCCACGGATGGGCTGCGGACTTTCAGATAAAAATGAGATTTATCGGTTTTAATTTGAATTATGAAATTTTTATTGCACCTACAACGTAGTAAACTTTACTTGAGATGCTAATTTTCCAAATAAAAATAAACTTAGTCCGTATTTTATTAGCGTGCATATTTTAATAGAGAAATCTTCTACGAAGTCATTAGCCATTTAAATCGAAGTTATCACGTCCTCACTTAACTATGCGTTAATGTTAATAAACTTTCAATTTAGGGGTCCAAAAACTCTCATATTGTGTCTAAACTTCATAAATATGAAAAATATGAAGATGTAAACACGGTTTAATACGTTGTTCCTACCTATTAACAAGTTAGAATCCATACTATTAGTGGTCTGTAACCCATCTGTGGCAATTGACTAAGGATGGGCTATGGATTTCATTTTTCTGTAGCACATCCGTAGCCAATTGTCACGGATGGGCTACGAACTTTTTGATAAAAATGAGGTTTATCGGTTTTAATTTGAATTACAGAATTTTGATTGCACTTACAACGTAATAAACTTCACTTAAGATGCTAGTTTTCCAAATAAAAAAACTTGGTCCGTATTTTATTAGCGTGCGTATTTTAATAGAGAAATCTCCTACGAAGTCATTAGCCGTTTAAATCGAAGTTATCACGTCTTTACTTAACATTGCGTTAATGTTAATAAACGTTCAATCTAGGGGTCCAAAAACTCTCATATTGTGTCTAAACTCATAAACATGAAAAATATAAAGATATAAACACACTTTAATACGTTGTTCCTACCTATTAACAAGTTAGAATTCATACTATTAGTAATCTATAGCACATCCGTGGCAATTGGCTACGGATGGGCTATGGATTTCATTTTTTTGTACCCCATTTGTAGCAAATTGCCACGGATGGGCTACGGACTTTTAGATAAAAATGAGGTTTATCGGTTTTAATTTGAATTACGGAATTTTGATTGCACCAACAACGTAGTAAACTTCACTTGAGATGCTAATTTTCCAAATAAAAATAAACTTGGTCTGTATTTTATTAGCGTGCGTATTTTAATAGAGAATTCTCCTACGAAGTCATTGGCCGTTTAAATCGAAGTTATCACGTCCTCATGCTTTAATGTTAATAAACGTTCAATCTAGGAATCCAAAAACTCTCATATTGTGTCTAAACTTCATAAACATGAAAAATATAAAGATATAAACACGATTTATTATGTTGTTCCTACCTATTAACAAATTAGAATTCATACTATTAATGGTCCATAGCCCATCCATGACCATTGGCTACGGATGGGCTGCGAATTTCATTTTTTCGTAGCCCATCCGTAGCCAATTGCCACGGATGGGCTACGGACTTTCAGATAAAAATGAGGTTTTTCGATTTTTTGTCTGGAAAACTAGCATCTCAAGTGAAGTTTACTATTTTGTAGCCAATAATAAAACAAGAAAAAAATGAAGTATGTCTAAAATGTATATATAATAAATTATATACAAACTTAAATTAAATTAAACTAAAGCTATCATATATATAATAAAGTACATATAAACTTAAAAAAATATATTACTAAATTACATAAGTCTTTAAATATTCCAAAAATATAAATTTGGGATGTTTTAGATAGGAGAAAATTTTTTTAAAAAATTTTAAAAAATCTTGGCCCGCCGGAGGGCCTACTGGATGGCCACGTCGGCCGGCCGGCGTGTCCAGAGGTGGAACGTTGGCCAATGTTCCGCCGCCAGCGGGCCTCCGAAAAAAAAATTAAAATTTTTTTTTGTGACTACCGATTTCCGTAACCAATCCGTCGCCCGCTTTTGATTTTTCACTCAAATCAGACAAGTACAAATTTTTTTGGTATTTCCCTTAACTCTCTTCACTTATTTTCTCTCAAAAAATGAAAATATCTTCTTCAATCCCTCTTTCTCTATGCCACCACCACTACCATGGACACCACTACCACCAAGGATACCACCACCACAACCACCAAGGGCACCATCACTACCAAAGATACCACCACTACAAATATGGTACAACCACCACCATCAACTAGGGCACCACCACTACCAAGAGCACCACCACCACCAAGACCACTATCACCACCACCAAAGCACCATCTTTAGCTCAAGTGTTTGCTCTAGTTTGCATTTCTTACAATTTTAAGGCGAGAGGTTCATGTATTTCTTGCATTTATTATAGTTTTAAAGATGGTAAGTTTATGTGTATGCTATAAAATATTAAATTGGGCTATGAATTCACATGCTAGGTTGTTTATTATGAAGTAAATATGAAGTACATGTGTAGAATGTTGTTGATAGTTAGAGACTTTATGTGTGTATTGTTGTTTGATGTAGTTGTATAGTATGTTGAATATATGTTTGATAAAATGCTTGAGTGAGTGTTTTTAGCCTACATACATTGCATACAACATATATATATGATACATGTTTGCAAAATAAGGCCTAAAGTTAGAATCTTGTAAATTTCCTTGGATTTCAAGTGGAAATATAATTTGTTTATGTTGTTAGTTAGTTAGATTGCTAAAAATAATTACTAAGTGAACTTAATGGTGCTCTCGTGCAAGTTAATTGCTAACGGAAAATGGATAAAATGTGTGTGAATGCTATAAGTGGTAACCTATTTTGCTATTACTAGATATGTGAAATGATTAAATTATTGGTTATGAATGCTTTATGAGTTATATTGAATTAAACGATTGGATTATGATGTTTTGCAAGTTGTATAGTTCGTTTTGCAACAAAGTTCCATTATGCATATGTTAGATCATAGCTTTTGACTTACTGAAATCAAAGAGTTTAGTTGCAAGTTTATGAATCACTTTGGAAATGTAACTAAAGCATACTTAGCTTATTCTTTAACTTAGAAAGCCTTTGTTTTATGAATTATAATTCATCTTGAGAACTTGTGACTAAAGACAAGTCTAACTTGTAAATGTTGCTAGACTTACATAGACCTATTATGAAGAAATGTTGTGTTTAGCATGTTATGCATAAGCAAAGTTTCAAGAAGGTGTTCTTGTGTATTTGTTGTTGGCATTGAGTATAATTGTACAGGTTTTAGAATGTCCGTAATTAAAGGGAGACTTTGTTCGACTATTATCGCGTTCGGACTTGACTTCTAGGAAAAGGTTGAGTCAGGGCGTGACACCATCAACACCAAGGACACCACCACCACCAACAAAGGCACCACCACCACCAACAACCACCGCCAAGACCATCACCAACACCATCAAAGGTAGTGCAATATACTAGTTTGTAGTTTATTAGTTTTTTCATTTATTTATTTAATTTTTATTCATGATCACTGCCAAGGGACTCACCAAAAAAATCACCAAGAGTACCACCCCCATCACCACTATCAAGGGCATTATCAACACCACCAATGGCACCATCACCATCACCACCACCAAGAGCACCACCACCATATTTCTATCTCTATCTATAGGAAATAGTTTAGAGTTGAATATGTACCACGCTTATAGTTCAATATGTATATGTTAATGCATATAATATGTATATGTTAATGCCGATGTAGCGAATATGAAATGTTATTTGGTTAGTGGTGCTATTCTTTTGTTATATGTGAAAATAATGAAGTCATGTGCTAATTTAGAGTTGAAATAATAGAGTCGTGCTAATTTAGAATTGAAATAATGGAGTCATGTTAATTTAGAATTGAAATAATAGAATTACGTGCTTAAATGGAATTCTTTTGTTAAGTGATTTAGGATTGGCTTTGTTGGGATTTAAAGAAAAAATGGAGAATGATTCATTCGGGTCTTTATCGAATTAGAAGGATGATGTTGGAGAAGATAATCATTTTTCATATGGAGTTGAGTGTTGTGGTATTGTAAATACTATGTCCCTGTGTTTTCAAGCTTTTCTTTAGTTGCACATTTTCTTTAGCTTTTCCTAATCATGATTTATCTTTCTTAGGCACATGTGTTGAAGAAGAATCTAGGCTTGTTTTTTGGATTTGTAAGTGATTCATATTATTCCTGTGATTTAGTCACTAGGCATATGTACATATCATGTATGGATCATGAGATATATTAGCAATGATTTGTGGGAGGTGGGTTGTGAGAATGCTTCACTTTGCATAAGATAACACCAACATTGATGGGATTAATTAATTCTTAGGCTTTTTGTTTAGTAATCAACAGATATTTGGATGAATTCATTGGCGTTGAATACAATTTGCTATGATGTACAGATGTATCTAAATGCATACTTTGTGGAGGGAACGCGACTGAACATTTTTCTTATATGTGTGACGATGGAACTACCCTTGTTAAGGACTGTGGAGATCTGACTTACAATGGTTCAAACTGTGGTAAAATTTCTCTTTTCTATATGAATGCATCAATTTTGTCCAACTTAATCCTCTTTTATGCAAATGACATTGGTGATACGAAAAATTATATATTAGAAGGGTAGATAATAAGGTAATTTCATACAAATGTCACTTCCATACGCAAAACATTACTTGGGAGATTCAATTACATTTCTTACTAGAAGCCTTGGACTGATTTATTCCAAGTTTCTTATTAACTGTTTTATGTTCTAACTAATGAGCTTTTGGTGTATTTTTAATACTATTTCACTGGTTAGATTGTGCCTGAATAAGAAATTTGGCAATGTATATGTAGATGAGGAATTTAATAAATTAAACTGTTCTAAATATCTTCAAGTAATATTTGTGTGTTATTTATACATATTTGTTAATGTCGTAATAGGAGATAATTTTGGAAGAGTATGAGAAAGTACAGAAAGAGAAAAGAAAAGCTTTGCAGACATTAAAACCATGTGAGCGAGATGATTAGAAGACAATAGTAGATCATTTTAGATTTTTTTATAAATTAATATTATTTTTGTATTGGTTTTTTTTGTAAATATTATAAATCTATTGTAAATATTAATTTGTATTTTTAATTTTTTTTTGTTAATATAAATTTTTTTTTATATAATTTTTTTATTTTTTTAAAATTAAATAATTAATTAGCGACAGATTGACTACAGAAATGTGTCGACAAAAGGCTATGGATTGGCTACCATACCAATACGTAGCCATGGACGATGACTGATTTACGACCGACACGGCTACGGCTTTGTTACGGACGTTAATAATTAATAAAAAAAATTAAAATTTTAGTTGGCTACGGATGGATACGGATTGGCTACCGAATAGTGGCTACTGAAATTCTACGAATATTAATCCATAGCCGTGGACGACGACCGATTTACGACCGAAACGGCTACGGATTTGCTACGGACATTAATAATTAATTAAAAAAGTCAAAATTTTAGTTGGCTACGGATGGGGTACAGCTATTTTGCTACGGAAGTTATAAAAAATAAATACAAATTAATTTCCAGAATTGGCTACGGATGGGTTACGAAATATCAATTTGGCTACGGGGCTTTTTACTACGGACGTAATTCCGTCGCCTAGCCGTCACCCTCCCCAATTTGGCTACCTCTAGACTACGGATTTTGACCGTCGTCTCAGCCTATTTTTCTTATAGTGTCATACTGAATTTCTTTAATTTGATTTTCTTGATTTATCATCTATATATACTTATAGTTATAATTTTGTGTCTCAAGAATTCTTATCTTTCTGCCATTAATAATCAGATATGTTATGTTTCAATACCTTTGGATTAATTTGACCCAAGCTTGTAGCCTAATTGTACACTTAATTGACTAAACCTAAATCCAAAAACATAATTGATAGTAATTTACGACCTTGCATCGCAAATCACTTTTCCCACATCTTTACATCCAAAGCTTCAACTTGTGTTGAGTTAGAATTTGCCATTGGCCAATCTTTATTTTTCTCATTAATTAGTCATAATCCAATGTTCAATCATTCTCATTTACTTTTCCTGTTTGAGAATTCTTTGTAATAATCCCAATTCCCACCCTCGAGGAGGTATTCGCGTGGTTAAAAATGAATTTTAGGAATTTTACTCTCATTGCTTAGTTTTATACGCTATTATTCATCGTGCAATGACACGATCAACTACACGCTAGAAGCATAGTAGACGTTTCGATCCCATATATAAAAATCTACAAAAGAAAAAGGATCAAAATAAGCATGCTGGTATTTTTGTAGTTTTAATATCTTGAAAGTGTCAAAGCACAAAAAGTAAGGGTTGACATAAACATTAGTCCTAATCTAGTGGTATCAATCTTATTTTATTTTAAGTAATGATAGATACCATCCAATTTTTATCACTAATTTACTACCTCCTATGTGGACGCTTAGTTGGCATGATAAAAGAAGAGAGAGAAATAAAAGGGTTTTTTGTTTTAGAATGCCAATTAAGCATTCATATAAAAAGTGATAAATTGATGAGAAAAATAGGGTGGTATATATCAATACTCTTTTATTTTTCACGACTGCAAATGAATCATTTGAACAAAAACAAATACTGCAAAAATATTTAGGCATTGACAAATCTGCAATTCTTCCTGATCTCTCCTTGACCATCTGTAAGCACTCCAATACCACCCATTTTCTTCATTGATTCTGCAAAGTGAGCAAAGAAAACTTGGGGATCTTCAAAAGTTTTAGCTATTTCAGCCGAGTAAGTGTCATCCAATAAGGCTGCATCTGACTGGAATATACCCTTTCTTTGGTTTAGTGCAACAAAATAATTAGAGTCAAAAAAGTTGGAGCTCTTTGGGTCCATCTCTACAAGAGTTGATGGATTAGGAGGAAGAGGGCAAATGAATTTGAGTTCAGCAGCATAAGCAGGATCAAGATCAGGATCTGTGTCACCATTTCCAGTGAAATTGTAGAGTCTTCTTGAGATCACAGCGCAATGTGTGATTCCAATTGTATGCGCACCTGTAAATGATTAATTGTTTCATACAATTTCTACCTTGAGCCAATTGTTAGAAAAAAAAAAAAAACATATGTTCGAGCATGAAAATAAAAGGAAAAAAACTTATGAATGTCATTAGAGTAGTGATTCTATAATCAATACTCATATTTTCCTTTTATAATATGGTCTTGTGTATCTTAGACTACATTGTTTTGGTTTACATTCAGTTATTAGTCCAACAAGGGGATGCCGGCGTGTCCCATCCGAAATCAGTGGGTGGTAGCTAATCCAGTCTATATCTTGTGGGTTATTTGAGTGCAGATGTTTTCCAAAATTAGCAAAAAAGGATAGAACATGCAAATTAATTGCTATTATCATAACAATTCCACTGAGAGTTATTACCTGATAATGCAACAAGATCCGTAAGATTTAAATTAAAGCCTTCAAATCGTGACAAGAGAGAACTGAAATTTGCAGATGGAGGTGGTAAATTAGCTAATGCTTCAGCTGCAATAGAAGCTCTTCCATCTTCCCTTCCAGTAAGAACTTCCCACATGGGCTTTTTAAACTGCATTTATTAAAACAATTTACGTCTATCATCTCAATTTTGGGGCATATATATATTATAAATATCTATATGTTAAAATTACACAATATATAGGCTGATAGGCAAACAGGTGTATCTATATATATATATGCATGTATATTGTATCTAAAGATGGTGATAGCTTGTAGTAAACGTGTATATATAATTTGAAGTAGAATAATGTTAAATGTCACCCCATTTTTATAACTCAAATATCACTTCTTACGTATATACCTAGTTGGCATATTAAAAGAAGAGAGAGAATTAAAAAAGTTTCTTAACAAGCCATACACGTCGTAAGAAGATATTTGAGTGATAAAAATAGGGTTAAATCTGATATTATTCTATAACTTTGGCACTTTAAGATCTTACTTGATATGAGGCAGCATCTCTAGCTGACAATGCGACAATATCAGCACATGAAACGGTTCTATAGCAAAGTGTTTCAAGTGTTCCCTTTATCTGATCAATAACTTCGTACCCGGCTATAGATTGGTTTGGTGGAGCTACCTTCTCTGTTGCGTTATTATTCGGGGTTGGGTCTAATAGAATCGATACATCACAACCCTGTCAATGAGAAAAGTGCATAAAGGTTATCACCAACGTGAACAAGGGTAGATCTACTATAGTACCAGTTAGGGTCGTAGTGTTTACTCGCTGAAACAAAATTCTAAATTCGCTTGTACATGTCTATAGTTTATATGCATCGTCAAACATGTGCAAGTAGTTGGTCATGTACTAAGAAAAGAGAATGACTTTAGAATGAAATGAAAACTCCAATTTTGCATGCATGGTATATACAAGCAAGAAACTCGTATGGATCGGGGTGTTTACCCTAACAAAGCAGTCATGGAAATGAAGCCTTAATAGCTTAGCAGGCAAAATAGGGTTAGCAGCAACTGACCCCATATGATGTCCTTGGCAATGGATTCAGCCAAAGGGCAGCTGTCTTTGTAGAAATTAAGGCTTCAGCTCACCTGCATTGCAGATTTCAAAACTTGCCAAAACTATAAGAGAAAGAAATGAAGCGAAGAGAGCTGCCCTCATCTTTATCTACACACTTAGTGCTCCAAACCCTAACTTATGGAAGATATCCTTGGATGTGGGATAATGGTGCTCCTTGGCAACGAGATTTATAGGCTGTGTCTAGCCGTCAACAATCATTATATTGGAGCTATAGAAAATGGTTCGCATGTTGACTCTTGAATCTAACCTCGTGTAGGAAACTAAGTTTGGAGTCTACAGCCAATGCTGCCAGAACAGCTCAAAGACGTGTTTGAAAACTTTACTATGTTTCATCTTTAGCAACCCCTGATAAAGGGCAAATCACTCCTCCTTTTAATTTAAAACTCTGTTGTTATAATCTTTTATCTTAATTACAATTTCTTGATAGCTTTAGGCATCATCTTTGTTAGAATATACATTACTTCCATATCGAAAAATTACTTAATTATATTTATTCACGTGTAACCAATTAGTTTTGTTTTGTTTCACTCTCGTTGACTCGTTTTACCTTAATGTCAGTTCTCATTTCTCAATTCTCGTCGAGTCACACATGAATGAGATGTTCAAATATATATTTCTCCCATATTAAAAAATCACTAATTCAGAGACCACTTTATAAAATCGTGAGTTACTTCACTTAGCACCAATTAGTTTTATAATAGAACGTGAAGATTCTTAACAATCTTGACTGTGTAATACAAATACTGCACACTCAGAATTATAATAGTTGATTGAACACATTTTATTTTACTCTTTCAAACCCAAATCATTTTAATTATATTATCATATATAAATATAGCATTATGGCGTAGATTACAAGTAATCAATAATTTTTATATACGAGCATCAACAACAATTATTAAGTAATCATCTTATTTAAAAGTATAAGTTGTTACACATGATTTTGTTGTATTTATTTATTGTACTCAACAATAATCAATCTATTAGTTAAAATAAGAGCAATATTATATACGTCATTCTGTACAAACGAGCGAATGGGTAAACGGAGACACAAAGTAAAAGCCGAATATTGCTTAAGACTTGCTAAACCAGCGCATGAAGTCTCGACATCAAGGTCACTTTGCTTCCCCATTTGCAAATTCCAGGAAATTAGGAAAAATAAAATAAATTACTTCATAGATCGATTTTTGACATGCTTTAATAATGAGAAGATATCCTATGGAGTTAAAACTAAGGATTTGATGAAGTACGAAATGCTCAACACTTAAGCCTAACCGGTTGACCAGTTCATTAGACTAACCACTGCCTTCGTAATAATTCACTATTATACGACAGCGTTTATTAAGCGATTCAACATTGAGCTCCTGATGGCTTCAGTAATGGCCTAACAGAGTAAACTTCTAGATAATTCAGATTTCGAATGTTAACAATGCTTACAGGTGAAGAAGCTCAAAAGATAATGTAAAAAATAAAAAGGACAAATTTTACAAATGATTTTTAATGTTGGCATGTTTTTTTTGTTATTTTCGTCTCTCTTGTTTTAAAAGTGATGTGTTTCATCTCTAATTTTTATATTTCTTTTCTAGTTTCATTCCTATTGTTATAAAAGTAACGTGCTTAGTCCCCCTAAGTTTATAAAAAGTTTCAATTTAGTCTCTAATATTTTCACTTTTTTATTTAATTCTCAAAGTTTCATGTGCAGGTCACAAATTGCAAGGACAAAATTGAAACTATTTGTAAACTTTAGAAATTAAGTTTGTTACTTTTGAAACAATGAGATAAAATTGAAATAAAATGTAAACGTTGTGTACTAAATTAAATTTTTTTGCAATCTTTGAGAACTAAGAGCACGTCATTTTTTTCAAACAATTATGAAAAAATTGTAAAAAAACGTAAACAATAGGGACCTTTTGTGAAATTTAGTCTGAATATAATATATCATTTTCTGTAGAGGTCCGCCTCTTTTTTGTATATCACATATGGCAAACGAGCTGGCTAATGGCATAAAATGGGGAAGCATATCTTCGTGTCTGCAACTTAGAGAAGTCAATTGTCACTAAGGTTTTGGTCCAGTGGTATGTAATTATTTGTTGACTCGTTGTATATATAAGAATGGGTAAATCTCACTACTAGTCCCCATTGTTTCATTTTGTCTCAAACTAGTCCCCATTGTTTTAAAAAAAATCTCAAGTTAGTTTTAGGCAAAGTAGATGTTAAACTTAACAGAAATGAATAGTAATAAAGGGGTAAAATGGTAAAAGCATATCTTCATCTTAATACTACCACCACCACCATGCACCGCCGCTGCCACCACCATGCACCGCCGCTGCCACCACCACGCACTACCACTGCCACCACCATCACATAAAACACACACACACACAAATCATATACACAACACACATATACACACAAATCACATACACAAATCATATACACAATACACATATACACACAAACCACCATGCACCACCACTACCGCCACTGCCACGACTGCCACCACCGCCACCACCAACCACTACAGCCCACCACCCACCGCCGCCTACCAAACCACCACCAACTACCGCAACCCAACAACAACACATATAAAACACACAAAATCACGCCACTACCGCCACTGCCACCACTGCCACCACCGCTACCACCAACCACCACAACCTACCAACCACCGCCGCCTACCAAACCCCCACCAACCACCACAACCCACCAACAACACACATATAAAACACACACAATCACGCCACCAACAACACACATTCGCAGGGTAGTATGGGGAGCAGTGGGGTGGGGGCAGCAGGGTGGGGTAGGGGTGGGCAGTGGCAGCAGCGTGGGGAGCGTGGGGGTGGGGCAGCGGCTGCGTGGGAAGATGGGGCGGGGGCAACGTGGGAAGGGTGACGGGGGCAGCGTGCGGGGGAGGGGGGGGGGGGGAGGGGGGTGGGCAGCATGGGAGGCGTGGGGTGGTGGGTGTTTGTTTTGATTTGGGAATAGGGGTAAGGTGATGGGTATGGAAAATGGGGTTTTAGTAATTTTAATTAGGTTTTAAGGGTATTTTAGTCATTTAATAGGTTATCAGTTATATTTTTAACAGAAGGGACTAACTTGAGAATTTTTTTAAAACAATGGGGATTAGTTTGGGACAGTTAAAACAATGGGGACTAGTTTGAGACAAAATGAAATAATGGGGACTAGTAATGAGATTTACCCTATAAGAATTGTGAATTTGAATATCACTAATTATATTGTACAATCTTAATCTCCTCTTAAATAAAAAATAAATAAAAAACTTAGTGAAGTCAATTACACGGTTAAGGAATTTATTTTTAAATCGACGCAAAAAATAACCTCGATCCCAAGAACGTGGAGGACGATAACCTTTGCAGAACAATTATCTAATAATTATTTTGTTTTTCAATGTTAATGAAGTCAACTATTCTGACCAATCATATCCCAGATGGCATGTGGTGCCAACGGGTCCTTTGTTTATTATCCATTTCCTAAAGAATAGAAGTTAAAGCCACTAGGGCTTTGGTCCCAGAGTTATTTTACTCGCAACTTCGATTCTCATTAGATGACTTTAGATCTTTTCTGATTTTTTTTTCTTTTTAAAAGAACAGAAGTTAAAATAATCTGGCAATTTACAGGCTATTTACCTCCAGTTTTCTTTATCACTTTTTGCAACTCATCTCCTATATTTGTGAAGTTGCTTTAGATTGACATTTGCGAGTAATTAATATGGTTGAACAATCATAGAAGGTTGAAGTAAAATGCTAAATAAGTGGTATAAGGCGGCCAACTGGAATAATTGGTAAAATTTGTGGTGCTCTTTATTTATTTAAAAAACTAAAGTATTCGTATTAAACAAAAGTCAGCCAACTCCAATGGGATGAAAGGACTACAACAAGAATGCCAATTGACGTGGAATATTTATTTAAGAAACATTTTGTCGAATGTTCTAATATTTTTGTTATAATTAAATTAATTGGTTTTGTGATCAATGTATATTGATACAATTCTATTATCTTTATCCAAGTTAAAGTTTAGTTTTGATATTAAAAAACATGAGATGGAGAAAGAAGTTGGTCAATCGATTAATATACAAAATGAAAAAATTACAAATTGAAGCTCAAGGCAGAATTTTTTTGACAAAAACAAATTAGAAGAGGTGAATATTAAAAGCCAACCACTTGATGTGCTTCCAAATCAAGGGAAACACATAGTTTCTTACTTCATGTCACTTAAAGGAAAGATAAAAAATGCATTTACCTTATTTTGAGGGTTAATTATACTTTTTCCCTTAAATGTATAAATAGTATAACAATTTACCTCCAAACATATATTTTATATCACTTAACCCCCTTCCTTGTATTGGTCAACAAACTTGGCAGTCAAAGCATTATATTAGAATTTGAATCTATATTAAAGAGTTAAGTAATACAAACAAATATAAAGGGATAAACCACTACACTTTATACACATTAGGGCGTAAAATTTTATAAATCTCTATAAATAAATATATTATTACACTATACTCATATTCAAAGATAAATTTAAAAAATAAAATTATGCTTGTAACCTCTCAAACATAATAACTAAGTTATCATTGTACCTTTTTCATCTTCAAAAAACGATACTAATATTTGTTTTTCATGTTTTGTCTATAATTAAGCTAATTGCAATAATGAAATGTTCTTTTGCGGTTTTATTGAAAGATAAATATTTTTTCAAGTAGTAGAAAAATGTAAACAAATTAACTAGATAATAGGATTATATAATTTCGAGGCTATTACACACATGACCGTGTTAGCTCAACATTTAAAATATGAAACTCAGATATTGGAACATTAGTTTCTGAAATGATAGAAATTTTTATTGTTTACTTATTATTTCCATTATGGTCTTTTTGGGCTCTACGAAGGAAACAAGTTTGTTCTCACTTTAATAAGCTTTTCTATTGTTAGAAAAAAAATATAAATATTTTAGAAAAGAATCTCAAGAAATTAAAAAAAAAATTATAGATGAAAAAGATATAATAATCAAATTAGTTTATATATTTTCATGATCGAGTACATATACAAGCTTCTTTTTCTTAATTCTTGAAGTATATATAATGCAATAACATTGTTAGTTACAAAGGTTAGTGATAGTCTACCCTTTTTAATGTTCATGAAGTGTAGCAATTGCCCCTCTGCTAATTGTTTTGGCCCACTTAATCCTCTCATGGGTAGTTATGTACATTCACATTTTAATGCAGTATGCTGATTATCTTTTTTTATTATATTGAAGGGGGTTAAATGATACAAAAAATACATTAAAGAATGAATGCACAACATTTTCTTCTTTTTCCCCGGCATTTGTGGGCTTGACTTTTTTTTGTGCGTGAAATGTCAAAAAATTGAAAAAGCAGGAGAAACATATATATTGCGATAGAATCTAGCAAGAAGTGAGTTAAGTGCATGACTTTTGGAGCCATCCATTGAGAGAGAAAGGACTTGTCAATATTCCTTTGTGTGTTGGATTTAGATCTTGGGTCGTCTAGATGGGCTAACCCGACTTATTAGACTCAAGTGTGGAAAGTTGGGTAACTTTTCATCACTGGGTATTTAAGTCCTATAACTAATAGAACAATGTACGTTCTATTAGCATCAGACACAAGAAACAGAAAGCAAAAACTCTCAAAAAAAAGCAAATCAAGAAAAAGGATATTTAGGCTGTGAATTATCAGAGCACAAGACAGTATTGTGCACTTTGATTCACGACACACGCAGTGGTACAAGCACATTCAACGATCAAACCTATTACGCTATATAAAAGGTTAGTTTTCTTTTATAGCATTAAACAGTGTATGAATATACTGTATTTAGTATTAAAGTTCTTCATTTGTATCAGAGCCATAGATGTTTGTTCCCTACTGTATATATGTGTATATGCATGTAAATTGATGAATTATCGCGATTTGAGTATTTTTTAACGTATTAATTGTGAATTTACGTTTCTAAAAAGTATCATAATTTTGTGTATTTTTGGTACTGATTTAAAGTGATCGTCGCAAGGATTCTAATGGCGCATATTTCATAATTTTTCGTTAAGTAATGAATTAATTACGAATTTTTAAAGTTTGAATGTAAAAAAATTGTTTAGTACTTTTTTTTCTGCATTTTTGCTTCTGTTCTGGCCCTTTTTATGTACGTATCATGCTCATAAAAATTGTGTACTTGGTACTGTTAGAAAGTTCTCGTTGAGAGCTTTCCGTAGACATATAATACGTTAAATTTGGCCTTATAACGAATTAGATATGATTTTTTGAAGATTTTAGTGAAAATCTGATTTTTAATCGTTAGTGCGTGTTCTTGGTATTTGTGCGTGTGTGCGTCAGTTTTTTCTCCGTCAGAAAGTGGGGCTGAACATGGGGTGACATGGCATAGCGGGATTGGTGCCACGTGGCCACATCATTTGGAAGTTATATAATTTAATAATTAGTTTATTAATTATTTATTTTATTTTTATTTAATTTTTGAAATTCAAATTTCAAACATTAAATTAAAATTAAAATAATTTAATTTTCAAATTATAACTGCAGTGCCACGTGGCACATTAAGGCCTTGCCACGTGGCATCACATGTGAGCCATGTGTCACCGCAAAGGCGGTGATACGTGGCCAACATTGCCACGTGGCAAACGGTTGCTGCCATGTGGCCGCCGCTCCAGCCACCGGCCGACCGTGGTCCGACGATGGTCCGGCCACCGTCCGGCGGAGGTCTAGCGGTGGTCCGGCCACCATTCGGCAGTGGCGGTCCGACCACCAGCTGTCCGGCCGGTTTCAAAAAAAAAAAGTGTGTTATTTTTTGTTTTGGCCCTATATCTATGTGATATTTTCTCTATAAACTCCATGTACACAAAACTTAGTGATATTTATGATTTAGCCCCAATGTTATCTATTTAGGCATTATATCTTTGTGATATGCTTATTTAGGTTTTTTTATTTTAAAAATTATCCCACAAAACTTAGATTAAACTTTATTGAGACTTAGAAATTTTAAATAATTTCTAATTGTAGTATGAATTTGTGTAATTTCCGTTGTAAAACATCATTCTAGGAATGAAATTTAGTGAAATTTTCAAATGAACACCTAGAAATTTATGTAATTGTTTTGTTTTATAACTTATTGCATGAAATTTATGTAATTTCATTGCGGTAAATAAAATTTATGTAATTTTATTATAATTGTTGATATGTACAACATTCAATATGCTATGTGCATTAACCTCTGTAAGAATTTAATCTAGGAAGATTTTGTGTCTTATTTTTAAACCAGGACTTTTGTAGTCATAATCACATGGCGAGAGTTAGATGCACTGCGAGGAAGTCTGTTGCGGTGGCATATATTAATAGATTTCATCGTGGTCCTGGTTGTAATTGTAGACAATGTCTCCTAACTAAGTACATGAGTCTGCAATTCACTGATGAGAAGACTTTTCATGAGCACCTTAATGAAGTAAAAGATTTTGTTCTTAAAATGCGCATTAAGCTTGAAGTTCCACCTACATTAGAGGAGGAAATTGAGGGATTGCTAAACTCTCTTCCTAGCATGTATGACCATGTGAAAGATAAGATCAACAAATTGAGAATGTCTTTTGAGGATGCTCTATGTAAGATAGAACAATTTGAGAAAAAGAGAATACTTCAAGGGGTTAGACGCACTGCTTGTTTGTCTCTGTTTCCTAACATGTCCAAAGCTAAGGGATCTCATAGAGACTCTTTTCTCATTAATCGGTTTGCTCCGAAAATAGTTAAGGACTATGAGATCACTTATGAATCAGATCAAACTAGATATGGGTGTCAGGATGATAAAGAGAATGCATAATATGTCTTACATTCTGTTGTTGAAATTTTATACTTATTAATTTTCGCAATCATCGTTTTTTTTCATATGTAAATAGTGATGTTTATTTATAGATATATATCTATTTCCTTATTTGATCATTTTTTTTATTCTTTTAATAATGTTGTTAAGAGAATATTTTATCTAAGTGGGAGTTCTATAGATGCTAAACTTAGTGATTAACATTTAGAACTTACTTTTCATAAAAATATGAATTTGGGTAATTCAATTTTTTTTGAAAATATAGTTTTTGCTAGAATGAGTTTAATTGTACTTTTAAGATACACGAACTATAAAGGATGATAGATCGTACTACGATCTGTTGATTTTAAGTCTTGTGTCTTTTCAATACAATTTAATACTCGATCTGACAAAATTACTTAGTGTATGTATGTACTAAGTATCTCTTATTACTGTCTATGTAGAATTATAAATGGCATCGAAAAACATCATAGCTGATCTTAATAAGGGCGACAAGTTGAATGGGGACAACTATGATGTGTGGCATCGTAAGGTCCAATACATTCTAGAAGAAAAAGAAGTAATTGAAACCCTTAACCATGTAATGAATGAACCCGAGATTGGTACTAGAGCTCAGTATCGAAGAGATATGGACGCCTATCAGATCTGAAAGAAAAAGAATGCGACAGCTCGCATTACATTGTTAAGTACAATGCATGATGATCTGATTGCTGAATTCGAAGCTTACCCTACCGCTGAGGGCATGTGGATAACCCTAAAAGAGAAGTTCGGTGGAACTTTTGTGTCAAAACTGCGTCTGCTTACTATCAAATTTGACACCTATAAAAAGAAACCTGAAGTCAGCATGAGGCAACACATTAGGGAAATGTCAAATATGATATGAGAGTTGAAGGCGGCCGGCCATGTTCTGACAGACGAGCAGCAGGTGCAAGCTGTTATCCGATCCCTCCCTACCAATTGGGAACACATGATTGTTAATATGATGCACAATGAAAGCGTGAAAACGCTTGAGGACATTGCGCGCCACCTAGAGCTCGAAGAAGAGCGCTTTTTTGCAGTCAAGGCCACTGGACAAGCCTATGTGGCTGAGTCCAGCAAGTCTGGAGCATCTGGCTCCAAATGCAAAAGAGGCAAACAATCGGGCAATAAGGGGAAGGGTAAGCAAAACAAGCAAGACAAGAAGGAGAAGAAGAAAGGCAAGCGCAATGTGAAGAAGAACATTGCAAAAGTTAAGTGCTATAATTGACGAAAGAAGGGTCACTACGCTCGGGATTGCCCTGAGCCCAAGACCCAGGTAATGCGTTTTACCAAATCTTCTTGTAATGTATATGTAACGCCCGGATCCCTCACGAGACCGGAGGCTCTAATAACTATGCTACTCTCAACCCAATACCAAATCCGGTCACAAAATTTTAGGGAAAACGGACAGACTTTTTCCTGTACCGTGGACATTCTGAAAACCTGTAAGCATTCAAATAAAACACGAAGCAAAGGAACAACATTTCTAATTAAAATCCCAACTTCAAGGCCATCCAAGCCTTAAGCAACACAAGACAATATAAACACATACAAGCATGCAACGTAGCTAGAAGCAGAAGCATAAGTTATTACAGACCACAATTCCATAACACTTACTACATCCACTTAGCTTTCAAATTACAACCACTCAAATATATATACGTAAGCCCTTAGGCTCCAAAATAGAACATAAAGTAGACAAACAAGGTCTTCTACAGTTTATCAAGCAATCACTCCAATCTCAAGTAATAGTACACAGCAACCAAGGCAACTCCTCCAATTGCACCACCTGAAACATGTTTAGCGAGGTATGAGCAATCACAATTGCTCAGTGAGGGATAAAGTCTACCGGGGACGTGCAATGCAGCAACTTAACACAATTAATACAATAGATAAACAGTGAATACCAATTCTAATACCACATTTTAAAAGGATACAATCGATAACCCTTATCACTCCAAATCTTCGATTCCCGATCCACGAACCACGATCTCAATCTCGATATGCCGGTATCCCTTACACCAATGGGTACTCCGGATGTACCCGATCCTATGACCCAACACCCCCTGGCAATCTCCGGACCAGGCGAGTGAGGGAATAGCAGACGGAGCTAAGGCAACCAACACTGGCAAGCCCGATGCCGCCCAGCGAGGCCATCGCATCCGCCGCGACAATGAGGTTGCGCAACCACGATGCAATGCAAGAATGATAACAATTACAATATAATCAGTAAACACATTTAAGGACAAAAAGTAGGTTGTCCTCGCACCAAGTTACAATTTAGCAACAATAAGTATATATCAATTACGCAATTATACTAAACAATATACTCTTTTAGCAAGAAAATAAACTATAATGCACGTAAGGATGCAGGTCCCTCACCTCTACCGAGTTCCAAGATGTAAGTTTAAATCACATCATTTCCAGTCACCTTGAACCTATGAGCAAACATTACTTCAATTACTCTTTAACTACAACATTCATTAATTATTCAGCTAGGTTAGCTAACTCATAACTTCGTTTATTTAGCATATATACAATATCTATTAGAATTCTATTTTTAACAAAATGTCACTTTTATATACTTTAACTTAACATATATTTCAAGTAGTCATTTCCCACAACATAACTCATATAATTATAAGCAACACGGTATTATAAACAAGATACAAAATATTTTAATGAAGTAGTTATACAACCTATTTCATGAAACTTCTCCAAACAACCACATATTACATACCATTACCATTTAAACTCTTATTTAAATCATTTAAAAGTCAATTATAATAACTACATCAATTCAAATAACCAACTAAGCATCAAGTTCAACTAATTCACATAAAATCCAATTAAAACCTTTCCACATGCTTAGTATTTAGGTCATAAACTTCACACTTATACAACATATAACTCAATCATGATCAATTAGAGCAAATATAACAATATAATAACTACTAATGCAACTAATTCAAGTAATTCACAAGAAATCCAACAAATATCCTTCTAAATGTTTACAAAACAAGCTCTAAACTTCGCACAAGATAACGAACCTCAAATCTAACTATACTACATCTCTAATGACACTTTATGGCACCATTTAAGCCCTTGAAATCTCACTTTAAAGTACAATAACCCAAAAAGTCCGAATTTGCCTTTTCATGCATTACTCTACAAGTACTCTAATCGGAGCTCAACTAAGCGAAGCGAATATATTTCTAGCACCTTCTCACTTACTAGACACTTGCCCTAATGCCCGAACGCACCCGGATTCACTTTCAACCTGAAACCCCTTTGTCAATCTTTGCTATTAAGCTCCAAACCGAAAGGCAAGGTTCAAGATTCCCAAACAAGTTATCATATCCTTCAAATCACACCTTATAGCACCCCAAGGACCCTCGAGTTCACCCGTTAAACCTCGTTTACTATTAAATCCCCGATTTTCTCTTTGTGCGTTTACACTACAAGTACCAATTTTGAAATCCAAACAAACTAAACGAAGGCACTTCTAAAGCTTCAATACTTAATAAAGACTAGCTATAATCTCGAAACGTGCCCGGATTTGAGTTAACCCCGAAACCCTTTATTAAAGTAGCCTAATTTGATCAAATTATTCAAATTTTGTACATGGCAAGTGCAACAAACATTTTTTCCACGCTCAATGACCTAATTAGCAACTACTAGAAGTATTGAATCAAATTAAATTGCACAAATTTTCGGAACCCTAGAAATTCTACTATTCATCATCTTCCCCAAAGCTCCAACTCCATTTTCAACCATTCAAAATGCTATCTAACCATAAAAGTATGCTCTATGATCATTAATAAGAGTAATTTAAGCTTAAACAAGCATAACCAAACAATATCTCATCAAATCTATAATAAAAAAAAAGTTTAGATGCAAAACTTTCAAATACAAAAATAAGATGAAATTCTTACCACATAAGGCTAGAGAAGCTTGAAGAAGGTGTAAACATGTTCAAGAACTCAAGATTCAAGCTTGGAATAGATAGAAATGGCCAACTATAGCAATTTTGCAAGAAAAAATACTATTCCCGTATATGGTATTTGGCTTATTTTTTTACCCTTTTTTAGCATTTTTTGAGAGATTTTGGGTTATAAGAGTTTAAGTTGGGTCAATGGGTCAATGGATTGGATTATTGGGTCAAGTAGTTTGGTTAGGTGAGTCAAATAAATTCAAAAACAAAGCAAAGTACAAAACTAAATTGTTGAATTTTTCACTATTCAATTAAGCTCACTAATGAATTTTTTCTCGTTGTTCCCGATATGCTATGCACTCAAACTCAATGAACGTATGCATCTAAAATAGCAAGTATGAAGGAAAAAATATGAAATTCAGAAAAAAGAAACATAAAATTTTAATGTCCTGGGCTTATAGCTACTTTCTCAATTAGTTGAAAACAAAGTAAATATTAGTCAAGAAAATGAAACCGAGTATTATAATTAATAAGTTAGCTAATATTCATTTTAAATAATTAATTTAACTATTATTTTAATATTTTGAAGAATTATGAAATAGTGCTAAAATGAATGAATTCATTAAGGTAAACACATAATTATATGCTAGCATTCAAGATAGAATCTAATTAAATGCAAACATGTATTATTCTCTATATGCCGGGTTTGGGGTATTACATCCTTCACCCCTTAAAACAATTGCGTCTTCGCAATTCCTTGTTCTTAGAAGAATGCCACATCAACTATGATAACTCGTTCCAGATGAATAAGATGAACTACAAGAAAATACCTACGGAAATCCCGATTAAGAATGTCAAATAAAGGCTCTGAATAAGAATACCAATCCAGAAGTCTGAATAAGAATCCCTCCGATTATGAACACCATATAAGAATCCCCAATATGCTTGTTATATAAGAAGTCCAGAGAAAATTCCTAATTAATTCCAAGCAAGAATTCTGAAGGAAGCCCTTCATATATACATGCTGAGAAAGAATGCCAAGAAGAACTGCCAAATAAATACTTCAAACAAGATCCCCAAAATAGAAATCCCAAGGAAGACCATTCATAAATAATTGCTGATTAAGGACGTCATCAAATTCCAATAAACATACCAAAGAAAACCCGAATAAGAATTCCCATAGTCTACTCCAAATGCCGTGTATGAACAGAAGAAAAATACCAATTATGAACCCTGATAAGCATTTGATCACTTGTTCCCTCTTTTCGTTGGTCCATTTCTTCAAGTAAGTTGCAACTGATCTTCTCTTTATAGGGAAGATTGTTTACTTGCTATTTTCAAGGGTAATGCATGTATGTAGTGGGTTTCACATAAGATTAACACTTAATAATTAATACTATATGTAACCAAGGCAAATGAACAATTAAGAAATTACTTAGATGCATAATTATTCGCATAAATAAACATACCACCTAGGGTTCACTTATTGCACGAAAAGGTCTCATAGCTGCGTACAAAGTCACATAATACACATATCGCATATTTAGATGCACATATAACCACACAACTGTACATATGCACCTTTGTCACGTTGGCACAGGGAATTACATAAGCACACATTTTCATGTAAAACAGGAAAGACTCTCATACAAGCATGCACCTAATAAAAACACACTTCACATGCACGCACTCGAGGGTTACTACCCAATAGACCGAGGACCCTGTCCTGGCTGAGAGCTAACTAAGCTCTGATACCACCTGTAACGCCGCGATCCCTCACGAGACCAGAAGCTCTAATAACTATGCTATTCTCAACTCAATACCAAACCCGGTCACAAAATTTTAGGGAAAACGGACAGAGTTTTCCCTGTACCGTAGACATTCTGGAAACCTGTAAGCATTCAAATAAAACACAAAGCAAAGGAACAACATTTCTAATTGAAATCCCAACTTCAAGGCCATCCAAGCCTTAAGCAACACAAGACAATATAAACACATACAAGCATGCAACGTAGCTAGAAGCAGAAGCATAAGTTATTACATGCCATAATTCCATAACACTTACTACATCCACTTAGCTTTCAAAATGCAATCACTCAAATATATATACATAAGCCCTTAGGCTACAAAATAGAACATAAAGTAGACAAGCAAGGTCTTCTACAGTTTAGTAAGCAATCACTCCAATCTCAAGTAATAGTACACAGCAACCAAGGCAACTCCTCCAACTGCACCACCTGAAACATGTTTAGCGAGGTATGAGCAATCACAATTGCTCAGTGAAGGATAAGGTCTACCGGGGACGTGCAATGCAGCAACTTAACACAATTAATACAATAGATAAACAGTGAATAACAATTCTAATACCACATTTTAAAAGGATACAATCGATAACCCTTATCACTCCAAATCTTCGATCCTCGATCCACGAACCACGATCTCAATCTCGATATGCCGGCATCCCTTACACCAATGGGTACTCCGGATGTACCCGATCCTACGACCCAACACCCCCTGGCAATCTCCGGACCAGGCGAGTGAGGGAATAGCAGACGGAACTAAGGCAACCAACATTGGCAAGCCCGATGCCGCCCAGCGAGGCCATCGCATCTGCCGCGACAATGAGGTTGCGCAACCACGATGCAATGCAAGAATGATAACAATTACAATATAATCAGTAAACACATTTAAGGACAAAAAGTAGGTTGTCCTCGCACCAAGTTACAATTTAGCAACAATAAGTATATATCAATTACGCAATTATACTAAACAATATACTCTTTTAGCAAGAAAATAAACTATAATGCATGTAAGGATGCAGGTCCCTCACCTCTAACGAGTTCCAAGATGTAAGTTTGAATCACATCATTTCCAGTCACCTTGAACCTATGAGCAAACATTACTTCAATTACTCTTTAACTACAACATTCATTAATTATTCAGCTAGGTTAGCTAACTCATAACTTCGCTTATTTAGCATATATAGAATATCTATTAGAATTCTATTTTTAACAAAATGTCACTTTTATATACTTTAACTTAACATATATTCCAAGTAGTCATTTCCCACAACATAACTCATATAATTATAAGCAACATGGTATTATAAACAAGATACAAACATATTTTAATGAAGTAGCTATACAACCTATTTCATGAAACTTTTCCAAACAACTACATATTACATACCATTACTATTTAAACTCTTATTTAAATCATTTAAAAGTCAATTATAATAACTACATCAATTCAAATAACCTACTAAGCACCAAGCTCAACTAATTCACATAAAATCCAATTAAAACCTTTCCACATGCTTAGTATTTAGGTCATAAACTCCACACTTATACAACATATAACTCAACCATGATCAATTAGAGCAAATATAACAATATAATAACTACTAATGCAACTAATTCAAGTAATTCACAAGAAATCCAACAAATCTCATTCTAAATGCTTACAAAACAAGCTCTAAACTTCGCACAAGATAACGAACCTCAAATCTAACTATACTACATCTCTAATGACACTTTATGGCACCATTTAAGCCCTTGAAATCTCACTTTAAAGTACAATTATCCAAAAAGTCCGAATTTGCCTCTTCATGCATTACTTTACAAGTACTCTAATCGGAGCTCAACTAAGCGAAGCGAATACATTTCTAGCACCTTCTCACTTACTAGACACTTGCCCTAATGCCCGAACGCACCCGGATTCACTTTCAACCTGAAACCCCTTTGTCAATCTTTGCTATTAAGCTCCAAACCGAAAGGCAAGGTTCAAGATTCCCAAACAAGTTATCTTATCCTTCAAATCACACCTTATAGCACCCCAAGGACCCTCGAGTTCACCCGTTAAACCTCGTTTACCATTAAATCTCCGATTTTCTCTTTGTGTGTTTACACTACAAGTATCAATTTCGAAACCCAAACAAGCGAAACGAAGGCACTTCTAAAGCTTCAATACTTAATAAAGACTAGTCATAACCTCGAAACGTGCCCGGATTTGAGTTAACCCAAAAACCCCTTATTAAAGTAGCCTAATTTGATCAAATTATTCAAATTTTGTACATGGCAAACACAACTAACATTTTTTCCACGCTCAAGGACCTAATTAGCAACTACTAGAAGTATTGAATCAAATTAAATTGCACAAATTTTTGGAACCCTAGAAATTCCACTATTCATCATATTCCCTAAAGCTCCAACTCCATTTTCAACCATTCAAAATGCTATATAACTATAAAAGTATGCTCTATGATCATTAATAAGAGTAATTTAAGCTTAAACAAGCATAACCAAACAATATCTCATCAAATCTATAAAAAAATAAAGTTTAGATGCAAAACTTTCAAATACAAAAATAAGATGAAATTCTTACCACATAAGGCTAGAGAAGCTTGAAGAAGGTGTAAACATGTTCAAAAACTCAAGATTCAAGCTTGGAATAGATGGAAATGGCCAACTATAGCAATTTTGCAAGAAAAAATACTATTCCCGTATATGGTATTTGGCTGATTTTTTGACCCTTTTTTAGCATTTTTTGAGAGATTTTGGGTTATAAGAGTTTAAGTTGGGTCAATGGGTCAATGGGTTGGATTATTGGGTCAAGTAGTTTGGCTAGGTGAGTCAAATGAATTCAAAAACAAAGCAAAGTACAAAACTAAATTGCTGAATTTTTCACTATTCAATTAAGCTCACTAATGAATTTTTTCTCGTTGTTCCCGATATGCTATGCACGCAAACTCAATGAACGTATGCATCTAAAATAGCAAGTATTAAGGAAAAAATATGAAATTCAGAAAAAAGAAACATAAAATTTTAATGTTCTGGGCTTAGAGCTACTTTCTCAATTAGTTAAAAACAAAGTAAATATTAGTCAAGAAAATAAAACCGAGTATTATAATTAATAAGTTAGCTAATATTCATTTTAAATAATTAATTTAACTATTATTTTAATATTTTGAAGAATTATGAAATAGTGCTAAAAATGAATGAATTCATTAAGGTAAACACATAATTATATGATAACATTCAAGATAGAATCTAATTAAATGCAAACATGTATTATTCTCTATATGCCGGGTTTGGGGTATTACAGTATATGTTTCTAGTTGTGCGTTACTAACTGAATCTTTACCTATGTGGACTCTTGACTCAGTAACGACCGACCATATAACTAGAGATAGAGGTGCGTATGTAGAGTAGCGACATGTTCCGGCTGAGTCCCGATGGATATACGTTGGCAATAACGCTAGGGTCGAAGTTAAAGGCATTAGCACTTGCAAACTTCAGCTGCGTGGCGGCCGAACCCTTTTTCTCCATGATGTCCTTTATGCTCCGGACTTTAGACGGAATCTGGTCTCCACATTAGTCCTTTTGCGTTTGGGTTTTCATATTTACATGTCTGGCGTTTCTGTTGAACTACTTTTTAATTCTGTTTCTTTTGGTCATAGATATTTGTTGGAAGGTTTTTTAGTTTTGAATATTGAACATATTAGTTATGGTCTTAATGATGAATGTTTTTCATATTATACATCTTCTAGCACTATAGATGTAGATGTGAATGTATGGCATAGCAGGTTAGGGCATATTGGGCAAGATCGTATGAACCGACTGGCTAGAGAAGGTCTTTTGGGATCACTAGCAAAAGTCAACTTGCCCATTTGTAAAAGTTGTCTTGCCTTTTTGCCCATTTGTAAAAGTTGTCTTGCCGGTAAATCCACTAGAAAACCATTTGGCAAAGGCTTACGAGCATAATTTCCATTACAGTTGATTCATTTTGATATATGTGGTTCAATAAATGTTAGGGCGAGGCATAAAGCCTCTTACTTCATCACTTTTATAGATGATTTTACTAGATATGGTCATGTCTATCTGATATCACATAAATCCGATGCATTAGATTGTTTTAAAAAATATGTGAGTTTGGTGAAAAATCAGTTAGACAAGAAAGTAAAATCATTACGAACCAACCGTAGTCGTGAATATCTCTATGATCAGTTCAAAAGTACATGTGATAAAAAATGTATAGCTAGACGGCTTACTATCCCTGGAACTCCGCAATAGAATGGTATTGCAGAAAGAAGGAATAGAACCTTACTTGACATGGTTAGGTCTATGATGGCTTAAACTAACCTTCTTATTTCGTATTGGGGTGATGCACTACTAATAGCCACATATGTACTTAACCGTGTGCCCACTAAGTCCGTCAATTCCACTCCTTACGAGTTATGGACAGGTAGACGACCTGATCTTTATAACTTACGGCCCTGGGGGGCAACTGCTTATGTTCATGACAGTTTCCGTAGGCATAGAAAATTGGGACCGAGAGGGAAAAAGTGTATTTTCATTCGGTATAGTGAACACTCCAAGGGATATGTTTTCATTAGAGAACAAGCAGATGGGAGTGTAATCAAAATTGAATCTCGTGACGTAACATTCTTGGAAACAGAATTCCTACGTAGGGGTGAAGTAGATAAGGATGTTCAGTTAATTGAATTGAATAACCTTGACAATCCTAGTACTTCCACACCATCAGTTGGAATAGAGGTAGTGCTTCCGTTCCTTGATCCAAGTGGGAAAAATACACTGGTTAGTCATTTTGAATCTAAATCAATTTAAGAACCGGTTAGTGGATCTAGCTCACTCCATACCCCTACACGGAAAGTAACCGCCAAAGTATTCCTTGACGTCGTTTTGAGATTGAAGGGGAACCTTTAATGGTTACCACTCAGGATGATGATGAGCCAAAAAATGTGTCTGAAGCACTCTCATCCTCTGCACGAGAAAGTTGGATTAAAGTGATGGAAGAAGAAATGGATTCCATGAAGAAAAACCAAGTCTAGGTACTGGTTGATCTTCCACCTAAAAGGAGAGCTATTAGGAACAAGTGGGTTCTCAAAATTAAACAAAAGGCAGATGGATCCATTGAGAGATACAAAGCTCGCCTAGTGGCTAAGGGCTATACCTAGATGGAGGGTATAGATTATAAAGAAACCTTCTCTCCGATGGTTAGGTTTGCCTCAATCCGACTAATTTTAGCCATAGTCGCTCATCAAGACCTGGAATTACATCAGATAGATGTAAAAATGACATTTCTCAATGAAAAACTGGATGAAGAGATCTACATGGAACAACCTGTAGGGTTCATAGAAAAAAGTCAAGAGAGCAAAGTGTGCAAGCTCTAAAGATCTATTTACGGGTTGAAACAATCATCCAGACAGTGGTATCTAAGGTTCCATCGAGAAATCATTTCGTATGGTTTTGTTATGGTTCAAGAAGACCACTGTGTATAGTCAAGAGGTCTCAGAATAGATATGTAATTCTATCTCTGTATGTTGACGATATTTTATTGGCTGGGAATAGTAAAGATTATATAATCACCGTAAAAAAATGGTTATCTTCAACTTTCGAGATGAAAGATATGGGTGAGACAGCATATGTACTTGGAGTCAAGATTCAGAGGGATCGATCAAAAAGACTTCTTGCTTTGTCGCAAGAATCTTACATCAAGAAAGTTCTTGAACAATTCCAAATGCATAACTGCAAATCTATTGACACTCCTATAGCCAAAGGTGAAAGCCTGAACCAAGGGATGTGTCCCAAAACTCCAGAAGAAATAGAAGACATGAATGTTGTTCCTTATGCGAGTGTTGTAGGTAGCTTGATGTATGTCATGTTATGTACGAGGCCAGATATATGTTTTGCCGTAGGATTGGTAAGTCGTTATCAATCCAACCCTGGACGAGCTCATTGGCAAGTTGTTAAGAGGATTCTGAGATATTTGAAGGGTACTTTGGATTATTGCTTATGCTACCAAGGAGTTGACCTAAATCTAAAAGGATTTACAGACGCTGATTGGGGTGGTGATCTATAAGAGCGTAAATCAACTTCTGGGTATGCCTTCTTGCTGAATAGTGGGGCTATTTCTTGGTATAGCAAGAAGCAAACCTGCATAGCATTATCTACCATGGAAGCTGAGTTTGTGGCTTGCTCAGCGGCTGTACAAGAAGCGGTGTGGCTTAAAAGGTTCATGTTAGATTTGGGAGTATTCACAAATACTGATAAACCGGTGACAGTCTATTGTGATAGTCAAGCAGCCATTGCCTACACTAAGGATCCAAAATACCATGGCAAGACTAAACACATAGACATAAAGTGTAATTTTGTTAGAGATATGGTGTCAAAGAAAGAAGTGATCATTGAACATATCTCTACGCATGAGATGGTAGCCGACCCACTCACTAAGCCAATTCCTAGAGATATATATTTGTCTCATGTAAAATCTCTAGGATTGCGCAGAATTTGATGTATGTTCATATGTCGTGAAATGATCACTTCTGTACTCATACAATTGTCTATTTCAGATGCCAAATAAATAAATAAATAAAATATTTTGATACACTTAAGTAGTGTTAAATCTTTGTGATATATATGAATGAGACTGTGTATGCACTTAAGTAGTGTTAAATCTTTGTGATATATGTAAATTAGAAAATGTATGAGTATGTTAGCACATACAATTGACATCGAATTGTACGTCGACAGGTTAGAGAGATTGGCTCTCTCATATGAGCAATCGCCTTTGGCGCAGTGGGAGCGTGCAGAGATGAGACAATATAAGTTAGTTAGTATTTGTTGAAAATACTATACTTATATGAGTGTCGCCTTGAAAATTGGTCAGGGATTAGTTCCAACGACAATTATTAAGATGAGACCTCATATTGTATGTGTTACAATTAAGACTAATGTGAGGTCGATATGGATTCCCACAATCCATACAACCTGTATATAGCCAGATATAAAACCTCGATTACTGTGAGTATTAAGTTCGAGGATTCAGGTTAGTTATTTGAGTGATAACTAAATCAGAATCTGTACGGTGTTATAATTAAATAAAAACGTACTCCTTTTTCTAAAGGAAGTCACACCGTAACACACGTTTCATACTGTGTGTACTCTAGTGATTATTTAAGGAAGTTGATGAATGAATCCCTGCTTTATCACTGTGTGAGACCTTAAAGCAATATATGTTTCTTTTAATATACCCTTTGTGACCTACGCTCATATTCTGATAAATCAAGTTTAATGTTAGCTACTTTGGTATGTTGCCTAAAGATCATGTAAGATTCGATCATATGGAACATGTCCGGGAAAGCAGTTAACTTGATTTAGAGGGATATTGAGCGAAAGGAAGACTGTTCACTTCTAGCGCTACATGTGTTCATTGGTCGACCAGTTATACAATCTATGTGATTGAACAATCTTTGTCATCAAATATAACTATGAATATGTGATTGAGATTTTAAAGGTCATACATAGCCTAAGAGGGATTAGGTGTGCACTGACTGATATAAACTTAATTTGGTCTAGCGTATAGCGAGACTCTATATTCTTTTGAAGATAGTGGCTCCCATGTCATCCTTAACAGGTGCATGGTCTTTGAGCCTCCACTTGTTGTGTACTCGCGAGTCGCACGGCCTATTTACTTGTATGGAGTTTGATTATGCTTTGGAATTAGTTTCTTGAGAGATAATGGTGGATATTGTTCTGCCCATCTTGTGCGAGTGTGAGATGTAGGATTTAGATCCTGGGTCACCTAGATGGGCTGACCCGACCCATTAGACCCAAGTGTGGGAAGTTATCACTGGGTATTTAAGTCCTATAACTAATAGAACAACGTACGCTCTATTAGTATCAGACACAAGAAACAGAAAGCAAAAACTCTCAAAAAAAAGCATATCAAGAAAAAGGATATTTAGGCTGTGAATTATCATAGCACAAGACAGTATTGTGCACTTTGATTCACGACACACGCAGTGGTACAAGCACATTCAACGATCAAACCTATTACGCTATATAAAAGGTTAGTTTTCTTTTATAGCATTAAACAGTGTATGAAGATACTGTATTTAGTATTAAAGTTCTTCATTTTGTATTTACTCTTAGAATGCCATCTCTTAAGTTGATATTGTACATACTCATATATTTATGACTTCCTTTTAACCATATAATACCACCATAAGATCACTAGTTATTTTACCTTTTATACTTTGTTTTCGTTAATAATGCAATTTTTTGATACTGCCTAAGAAATTTGAGGTAAACTTTTGTGTTGATTTTAAGGAGATGGTTTGATATTCCCATTTGATTGGAAGCACTTGTGGTGTTGAATTTATTTTGATTTATAGTGAATGTCATGAAGATTTATATTTATAAATAAAGTCATTTTTTTTGAAATTGTAAAATAGTATTAAGTAAAAGAAAAATAAGTTAAAACTTCCGCTTGTTCCACCAGGAGGGAGCGGGAACCAAAAAGATTCCTATGACGAACCTGAGCCCCCTTATCCTTGTAAAGCAAAATAGATCTTTATTACTATATAAGACTTAAGAGTTGCACCAATGACGTCCTTCTTCAGTTTGCTCCTAGTCTCCAGTGATTGAATCTTCTTATCAAGATACTTCCTGAAGACCAATATAATACAAAGAAAAACAAATTATAATATTTTAATTCTAGATAATAACTGTTTTCCTAATATAACCTAGTGCATTTAACATTCCATGAATGGCTTAGAAAACGTGTTGATTATTTATACTAAAATAGTGTACTTATTGTACCAATATATTCTACACAGAATTAGAAAATAATATGATATATCTATAACTAATTGGAGGGGCTGCAAATTATTTAGGCTTATAATAGTTCATTGTTTGTTTAAACTTTCAGTTACAAAATAAAAGTTAGTAATAAGAAATTAATGAGCATGAAACAAAACAAAAGTTAGTAAAATGCCCGCATCAGAGCTTAATAAGCTTGCTGTTTCGCCTCGTTCTCTCGTGACAATAACCTTGGGCTTTCAGTTCGAAGACAAAGAAGAAATTTGGATTGAAAAATACGGAGAAGAAATTGGCTATCGAAGAAGCTAGCAAGAAGAAGAACAACAAGAAGAAGTAACTGTAGAGGGAATAAGAGCGAAAAAGGAGTTGAATGACGAGAGGGGAAGAAGAATGGGGCAATGAAAAAGAAAAGAAAACCTAATGAACAATTTTTTCCTCAAAAGATGAGCAAGTAATTTGGTGGACTTGAATTTTACAAATTTCACCTATTAAGAAATGATTTTGGTAAAGCTTGAGAATTGTAAAGTTTGGATTTCTATTTTTTTTTTTTTAAATGCTTCCAAATACAAGTAATTTGATTTATAAATGAATTCTGTAAAATTTTACAAAATTCATCTGTTCGAAACAGTGATGGTCGTAGTGTTTGGATTTCACCTATTGAGCAATAATTTTTCTTTTTATTTTTTCCACACATGAAATACACAATTTTACTTACTTTGCAAAAAAAAAATGATAGTGTTTGGAAACACTTATGTGAAATTCATTTGATTTATAAAGAAATTATGTGAAGATTTATATTTGCAAATGAATTTCCTTGTTTTGGATTATAAACAATAATAATTCACTTATGTCATTTGTAATTGGAGTTAGTAGTGAAATTTTATTGAGAAAATTTGGTCATCATGTAAATTCAGCACCTTGCATTCTTTGAAGCTACATAATCATCCACCATCAACAAATTACGTGCAAATTAGCATACATTTTTTTCATAACGGAGACTTCATTCAGTCTTCATAAAATAAAAAGTAGGCAAATTCATTATCTTGTTCACTCCTTCATCCTTCCTTGTATAATATACAATTTTGTTTGTATACACGAGAAATTTAACAGTAAATATATTCATTCTTAACGTATACAAAAGAAGGGTGAAAAACTGAAGGATTCACATAAAACTTTACTCCTAAATCCAATGGTATCCACCTTATTTACTTTTTCACGACTGCGGACGAATCACTCAAACAAAAACAAATATGAAATAGCATATATATTTCTCAAAACATTTAGGCATTGACAAATCTGCAATTCTTCCTGATCTCTCCTTGGCCATCTGTAAGCACTCCAATAGCACCCATTTTCTTCATTGATTGTTTAAAGTGAGCAAAGAAAACTTGGGGTTTTTCAAAAGTTTTAGCAAATTGTGCTGAGCGAGTGTCATTCAATAAGGCTGCATCTGACTGAAATATACCTTTCCTTTGGTTTAGAGCAACAAAATAATTAGAGTCAAAGGAGGTGGAGCTGTTTGGGTCCATCTCTACAAGAGTTGATGGATTAGCAGGAAGAGGGCAAATGGATTTGAGTTCAGCAGCATAAGCAGGATCAAGATCAGGATCTGTATCGCCCTTTCCAGTGAAATTGTAGAGTCTTCTTGAGATCACAGTGCAGTGTGTAATTCCAATTGTATGCGCACCTGCACATGATTAATTGTTTCATACAGTGTGTAACTTCGGTCAGTTTGTTAGGAAAAACATACGAATATTATGTAGTGGTGATTTTTTTACTACAACTTATTCCCTAAAGAGTAGCATTTTATTTGGCTTTCTTAAAATTGAATATTTTGAAATTAGTAAAAAGACTCGATCAGAATGAACCAATTATCTCATGAAGAAACTTCTCCTAGAACATATTGGAGGAAATTTAAAATCTTTAATCATAATAAATCACTACCCAACGATTTTTCCAACTCTTGACTGTTATTAGAGTATATATAGTGATTTAATCATCAATACATATATTTTCCATTAATAAAATAGTGGAAGACCTTTGCACCTAGCTAGAAAATTCTACCATCTGCATCTAATAGAGAGATTAATAGGGGAGGATGCAGGATAATAACAGTGGCGGTGCAGCCTCCATAAAATTCTTTAAATATCTATATATCTTTGTATGTATAGGTATAAAATTATGTGTTATGGCCGTATTAAAAAAAAAAAAAAATCCTAGATTTGCCCTGGATATAGTCAACATTAACATGTGATGGTACATATCTCTTCAAACAGGAAATTAATGATTTTTAATTCACAATAAATTGTCAATTATCATGATTTTTCCTGGTGCAAAATGAACTTGTTCTTCCTGATCTCTCCTCTTCACCTTTGGTAAGCAGTTTCTTTTGCACAAGGAGATATCAAATTTCAAATGAAAATATTGTAAAATGTGAAATGAGACAAGGGTAAGAGAAAGAGGAAAACTTGGGAACTATGATTTATCACATACGTTGCTATTATATCATTCCTATATACTACTCTATATTTATCACCTAAATACCACCTCCTATATGGATGTTTAGTTGACATGCTAAAATAACAAACTTTTTAATTTATCATTCTTCTTTTAGTATGTCAACTCAACACACACATAGGAAGTGGTATTTGAGTGATAAAAATAAGATGATATTTAGCATTTCTCTATCATAACAACCACGCGACTTATTACCTGATAGTGCAACAAGATCGGAAACATCCAAATCAAAGCTTTTAAATTGCGATAAGAGAGTGCTGAAGTTTGCAGATGCAGGTGGTAAATTGACTGATGCTTCAGCAGCAATGGAAACTTTTCCATCTTCCCTTCCAGTAAAAACATCCCACATGGGCTTTTGAAACTGCATTTATTAAAAAAAAAAAAATCACGTCTATCATCTCAATTTTGTGGCACAAATTACTATGATAATATACGTTTATTAAGGATAATATTTATTGAATAATCCCGGGAAGTCTGGTAGGGCAGTCTACTCATGTACGACGGTTTCACCCCTTTCAAAGATTTGACTAGAAGAAAAAGGCGAGCTAGCAGTATATATATGTGTGTGCGCGTGATGTATATTTTATTGAAAGATGGTAAAAAGATTGTAGTAAAACATGTATTAATTGGCACATTACGATCTTACTTGAAATGAGACAGCATCTCTAGCTGACAAGGCGATAATATCAGCACATGAAACGACTCCACGGCAAATTGATTCGAGTTTCTCCTTTATCTGATCAATAACTTCAAACCCGGCTATAGATCGGTTTGGCGGAGCTACCTTCTCTGTTGAATTATTATTCGGGGTTGGGTCCAACAGAATCGATGCATCACAACCCTATCAATGAGAAAAGCGCACAAAAATTAGTGCATGTCAATAGTTTTAAATACGAGTAAAGTATTGCTATATATCACTCTTTCACATTTTCACTATTCTTTATACGGTAAATTTCTATTATATATGAGTGAGAGAGTAAAAGATTGACATAAAGCATTCGCCATACGACTGAATGTGCATATAGTTAATGTACTTGGGCCAAGTTTCTGATAGTCTAGAATGACTTGGAATTGAAACCATACAGTTTTAGATCATTATTTCAGTTGTGAAAATTATCACTTGGTAAGTGTTCACCTTACTTCGTGTTGTTATATATAGAACGGTTTTTATTAGTTTCTTTGCATGATACATGAAAAAATAAAAATAAAAATAAAAAATAAATTTTGCTTACCCTAACAAAGCAGTCATGGAAATGAAGCCTTAGTAGCTTAGCAGCCAAACTAGAATTACTAGCAACTGCACCCCATGTAATGTCCTGAACAGTGGTTTCAGCCAAAGGGCAGATGTGTTTGTAGAAATTACGCTTCAGCTCACCTGCATTGCATATCTCAAAACTTCCAAGAACTATAAGAGAAAGAAATGAAGCAAATAGAGCCGCCTTCATCTTTTTGATCTCCACACACTCAATAGCCAAAAACTTAAAAGTATGGATGATCTTCGTCGATGCAATATTGCATGGTGCATCTTGGCAATGATTTATAGGCGTGTCGAGCCTTCAACAATCATTATATTAGAGCTATAAAAAATATATATATATATATAGTTTACATGTTGATTCTTGAATGTAACTTCGTGCAGGCAACCAATTCTGCCAGAACAGCGCAAAGACGTGTTTTGAAGTTCGCTTGAAAACTCAACTAGGTTTCATCTTTGAAATTTATTTTTATTAGAAGGATCGTGCACATAGATACGTTGGAGAACACATCATTATTTTTACGTGGTTCGGCATAGCCTGCATCCACATTACATTATTATTTATTACTCATAAAAACTACTACAATAATGACTTCGATATAGGTTTATATATGTGCTCTAACTCTAATCTAATCTAATATGGTACATCTACCTTGTAGTGTGTAACAACTAAACTCATCTTAGATAGCCCTATTTATAGATAATAATTGCTAATCCTTCTAGGAATAGGATTCCTATACTCTATAGTATTTTGACATTAATTGGACTTCTAGTATCTTCAATATTTGATTTTATTTAAGATTCGAGCCATATCCAACAATTTTAATTAGATCGTCATAAAAATATAGCATTATGACGTAGATTAGAAGTACTCAATATAAATTTTTATCCACAAACATTAATACTCGGTCTACTAGTTAAAATAAGAACGTTGAAAAGAAAAGAATATGGCATTGAAGCGATTTTATTGATATATAAAACATGTAATATAGTTTACAAGCTCCTAACTAGCTATGAGAATTATTACACAAACTAATAAGTAAGAAATCTGCCAAACTTGTGCATCAACAATATTTACAATTGGAAACCAAATAAATTAAGGAGATCTGAATTTTTGCAAATTTTGCGTTAGATTCCGTGTTCTTACTGGCTAAATCCCGCCCTGGCAGCTAATATATTCGCCCGGGAAAAAAAAAAAAAAATCTTCTAGAATGTATTTTTGCTACAAGTCACATGGGTCGCTAAATTATCTGCTCAAGTGGAAAACTTGTAGAAGGAATACGAACTGGATTACTACTATGCTTCTCGGGCGATTCCATGCATGCCTAGACAGCTTTATGCTAGTCTCCAATAAACATTAACGCTATACGCCACCCGTATAAAGAAGAAGTGAAAGGGTACTGGAGACACCAACTAAAAGCCGAATATTAATAAGAATGACAACGGGTCGAATACTTATTAAAATGTATAAAACTAAATTCAAATCCGTTTAAATTATATTTTACCAAATTCGTGACGAAAATCTATCGGGTTTAGATTTTGTTTACCAAATTCGAACCCGTTAAATAAATAAAAACCCGCGGATACCCAACTCAACTCGTTAATGAATAGAAAAAAGATTTTTTTTAAAGAAAAATTTAAAAAGTTTTTAAAGAAATAAAAAAAGTACTAAAATAATGACAAATCGCAATGGATTAGAAAACGTAAATTAAATTTATTGTCTATTATCAAACTTAAACTTAATAAAAACATTCAACAAAATATTTATGTTGAGAAGTTATCATCCTTCCATAATAATATGAAATAACCTAAAGAAAAAAGAACATAAAGTATTTGTCATAATTATAAATTATCATTCTCGTTTGAATTATTTAGTAATTGAGCGGTTGTATTAGTTGAATTAAATAAAAATAATAAGTAAACATAAATAATAAAAGTTGGGTTATAGCCTACAACTATTAATTTTAGACCAATATTAAAAAATTATCTTTTTTTAAGTAATATATTATTTGTATATGTATGTAAATATATAAATATTTTTATTAATTTATTTTTACTAAATTACTAATCGGGTTCTCGAGTTTCGGATATTTCTAAATTGTTATTACCAAACCCTATCGGACTACCCGTCGATAATCACTTGTAAAAACCAAATCCTAACAGATATTCCATCAATTTCGTAAACAAATTTATAATCAGATCGAATATCTATTAGATTCAGATTTAAACTCTATCCGTTACCATCCCTATGCTTAAGACTTCCTAAACCAGCGCATGAAGTCTCGACATCATCAAGATCACTTTGCTTCCTCATATTTGCCAATTCCGGGAAATTACGATAAATAACATAAATTGCCTTGAGGAATCTATTTCTTCCACGTTTGATAATGAGAAGAAGATATATGCAATATTCCAAATTATGGAGTTAAACTAAGGATTTGATGACAAAGTACGAAATGCTCACTTGTTTCAATGCATGCACGTCGCAACTAGTGCCAAATGACCAGTTCATTGATTAGCCTAACCACTGCCTTCGTAATAATTCATTATAATACTACGTTTATTAAGGTTTCAATACTTTAGCCTCTGGACTTTCAGATTCTAATAATGCTTACCAGTGAAGAAACTCCGAAGATATTGTAAAGAAATGAAATAAATACCATTTTATATACGAGTTAGTCGCCTTTTATAAAGTTACTTCTCATTTATAAAGATATGGACCACATATATTTTTTTATTATACCGCTTCACATGATAGTACCTCATAAAAAAAAAAATTCTTTATATATACATGTCTGCTTCTTTTTCTCTGTACACGTACAGGACGGCAAACGATCGAACTGCCCTGACCAATGGCTAAAATGGGGGAACATGTTCTTCGTGTCTGCAATTTAGCCAAGTCAATTGGTGTACGATGATGTTACTTTGTGTTTCAATGTTAATGAGGTCAACTTTTCTGACCAATCATATTCACAGATGCCATGTGGTGCCAACGGGTCTTTTTCCCTAAAGAATTTTCTTTTCTTTTTTTGGGTCGAAAGTAAAGTCAATTGGTGTACGATTATGTTACTTTGTTTTTCAATGTTAATGAAGTCAACTCTTCTGACCAATCATATACAGATGACATGTGGCGCCAACGGATCTTTTTCCTAAAGAATTTTTTTTTTTTTAATAAAAAATATTAAGTGAACATTTCATCTAAAAATTTAAACTTTTAAATATAAATTTATTATATTATTTCGGGTTAATACCACTTTTAGTCTCTTATCTTTGCCCTCATTGACACTTTAATCTCTTATCTTCAAAAGTGCTACTTTTTAGTCCCTTATTTTTTAAATTTGGAACACCGTTAGTCTTATTTACTAGATCCGTTAATTTTTGGTTGAAAATAGCACATGCGCGGTACATGTGTTTTTTTCCCCCAATTTGCAGGGGTAATTTGGTTCGAAGTGTGCCATTTTCGTTCAAAAATTAATGAATTTAACAAATAGGATTAACGGTGTCCCAAATTTAAAAGATAAGAGAGTGAAAAGTAACAATTTTAAAAATAAGAAACTAAAGTGTCAATGAGAGCAAAGATAAAAGACTAAAAATAATATTAACCCTATTATTTATTATATTCAACGAAAATACTAATTTATTGATATGAACAAAATGCACAACTAACCAATTCCAACTCTAGAATAGATGGGAAACAAAAGGTTATAATACAAATTTAATGTGGAGGAATATTTGACAGCCAATCCACTTTTGCATCTACTTCAAAAACAACGTTGTAGCACCTGGATGTTGCTACAAAAATACAGGCCTAATACAAAGCTAAGGCTTCAGAATGGAGGGCATTATTCACAAAAATCTTCTTAATTTGTTCGATATAACTCGAATTTCGATCACAACTAAATATTGAAGACAATTAGAACTCTAATTAGAGTCATTAAAATACTGTAGAGAATAGAAAACTTATTCCTACTTGAATTAGCAATTGTATTTATAAATAGTTCTACTTAGGTTGATAAGTTGGGTATACGATATTAGATTAGACTAGAATTATATGTTATACGCTTCTAGGTACGTGTGTCAGAGTTAGGATTGTTATTGTTCATGTGAATAATTACAAATAATATTTTGTGGACATAAGCTATGTCGAACCACATTTAAAATAATGTTGTATTTTCAACATATTTATGTGCATGATTCTTCCAACAAATCGCACCAAAGAGGAGATAATGGAGATAATTGAAGATTACGGAAGAATGTTTTGATAAGAATAAATTAGAGGATTGAAGGTGAATGTAAAAGTCCAGCCACCTGATGTGTTACCAAATAGACTGAAAACACTCGATTTCTTATTTCATGTCACTTAAAGGAAGGTAAAAAATGCATTTACCTTTAGTTTAAAGAGTGCACAAATATTTCTTCTTTTTTTCAGAATTTGTGGGTTTCACCTTTTCTTTTCTTTTTTACTTTTTTTGTGTGAGATGTCTTAAACTTTAGAAAGTAGAAGAAAAAGGTTGTAGTTGCATGCCTAAAGGCGCTTCATACTACTAGACAGATGTACATGAATCTGCTATAAAATGGTACTTCTCATTAATGTGAGAAGGAAATGCACAACACCTTATGTGCCTTACTGAAACTATATTTAAAACTCCATATTTATAAGCCACGTAAGATTTCTTGTGTTATCTGTGTTGTATATGACCTCCTATCATCCATTTTTCTGTTAGATTTAATGTAAATTGTGATCCCACACCTACAATGTAACCATATTTTTATTATGTCTTAAAATATATTGGAAAAGACCGAAGTGTCATCTTCTCCTTAACACAGGTTGATCATGATCTCTATCACATATTTATTTCTTGTCAGCACGCATATTTATGTGTATCACCTGACTCTAATACCATTTATTAGAAATTTTGGACAAATCCCTAAACATGATGGTGCAGGTAATATGTGACACGTAATATTTAACGTGATTCATCCAACTTTGACTACGTCCAAGAGTAGTTCCACTATTACTCAATATTCAAGACCTTTTATACAAATAAAGTATAAACCTTCCTTTACATGATTTTATGTATGGAAAAGCCCCAAAACTCTCGTTACATGAATATTATTTCACTTTCTCCCTGAAGTACATAGAATATTCCCTTATCTCTCTATACAGTGACCTCACGACGGGTGAACAACATAGGATCCCCCTTAATTTTTTGAAAAGTGCACAATATTCTCCTATAGTACAAAACCACCAAACACCTTCCTGCGATTTTGTAAATGCATCACACGTGTCCCAAACCACCTTTTTGTCAACCTAGATAACTAAGCTTGTTAAAAGACCCATTTGCCCTTAAATTTTTTTCTTTTTTTTCTCTTTTCTCCTTTTCCTTTTTGTTATATGAATAGATCTGTGTGTAGGGTTAGGGTGGGGTTCACGGGGTGGTTAGGGTGGAGGGGAGGGGAGGGGTTGATGGGGTAGGTTGGAAGGGTGGGGGGCTGACAAGGTACATGGTTGAGGTGGGGTGGGGTGGGGTGGGGTGGGAGTGAAGAGCTTATGTGGTGGTGGGATGGAAGGGTTGACGGGGTAGGTTGGAGGGGTGAGGGGTTGGGGATGATGACAGTTAACTATATTTTTTTTTTTGGTAGAAAGCTGGTGGTAAGAGAATAAAAGAAAGAAATATATAAATATTAATAAGTGTATTCTTTTCCAAACAATGATCTATTTGTGCAAAAAAAAAAATGAAAAATTGCATGAGACGTAAGTGTAATACATTCTCTGTAGACGAATTTTTTGATACAAGGGAATGTGTTTTGTGATTTTTGTATTATAGGGATATTATACACTTTTTAAAAGTTACAGAGAGTCCTGTGTCGTTCACCCCCTCATAACTTTTACCTAGTTGTGACTATACACAATGTACCCGTCCAATACCCAATAGATTAATTGGTTATATCAAGTTTATCACACCTGATTGATCTCTCTTTCGGAGATAATTTTCTCTAATACATAACCCCCTACTTACATCAAGGTCACTTTGCTTCCCCATTCGCCAATTCCAGTGAATTAGGAAAAATAACTATAAATTGCTTCACAGTTTGATTTCTTCCATGTTTAAATAAATAATGAGAAGATATCCAATCCAAATTATGCAGTTAAATCAAGGATTTGATGACAAAGTACGAAATTCTCACTCGTTTCTCAATGCCGCAATCAGTGCCAGTTGACCAGTTATTTAACCCAACCACTCCCTGCGTAGTAAACTCACTATTACGCTTTATATTTTTAATGTTAACATTTAATAATGCTTGCCAGTAAAGACACTAAAGTTATTGAGGGAATAAAAAAATAACAATATCATTTTATATGTATTATTTGAATTTAAAGGAAATTTAATTCATATAACACATATTAAAGTATATCATTTATAAAAATTATTCTCGCAATGTCTCGTACTTATAGCGAGAAACATACTAAACCAAGGATTGTTGGTTTTTATATACATTTGTGCCTCTTGTTTATTATACACAGACGTGAAGCGAAGTGGCCGATGCCATAACTGAAGGATAACTTCGTGAATGCAATTTTTAGTCGAGTCAATTACTCTGTTGCAAGACTTATTTTAGATCATTACATTCTATTTTCTAGTAATTACTTTTACTAGTCTAGGTGTAAGATGATGTTACTTTTTTTTTTCTTTTAATGTTAACGAAGTCAACTTTTCGGACCAATCATATCCAGAGAATCAGAGTCATGAGGTGGCAAAGGGTCCACTGTTTATTACCATTTCCTAAACAAAGCAAGTTAAAATAATTTTGGAAATTTACAGCTTAACCCCCTATAGTTTTCATATATTTATAAGTATCACTTATTATATTATTATTAGGGTAAATAGTATATTATTCCTCTATATTTTGCTAAAAATATATAATACCCCCCTGTGTTTTAAAAATTAACTGATTACCCTCCTGTATTTTATTAAAAGTGCACAATACCCCATGTGTTTTATAAAAGTAGCTAATTATCCCCTTTTATTTTTTAAAAATTAGCGCTTTTATTAAAAAATATAAAGGAGCAATCAGCTACTTTTATAAAACACAATGGGGGTAATCAGCTACTTTTAGTAAAATATAGGGGGGGTAATTAGCTAATTTTTAAAACACATGGGGTATTGTATTCTTTTAGTAAAACACAGAGGGGTAATTAGCTAATTTTTAAAACAGATGGGGTATTGCATTTTTAGCAAAACATAGGAAGGTAATATGCTATTTACCCTTATTATTATTGCAATTTATCCCTTGTATATCTAAAGTTTTTTAAAATTGACACTCACAATAATATGGTGAAAACAATCAAACAAGATTGAAGAAAGAAGTGAAAGATCGCGATAGACGACCAATTGAATAATTGGAAAACTTTGAGGTGCAAACAACAAAACATTGAACTATAAGTAGCTAGTTGAGAATTTGTCTAAATCATTTTTTTTTTTTGGTCAAAAGAGAAGAATTATCATTACTTCAAAGAACAATACATGATCAGCCCACACCAGTGACCTCTAAACGAAGTCTAGCTAAGCTACGCAGAAAATTGGAAACCAACGCAATGGTAAGGAGCATCCTTAAAAGAATTTACTAGGTTGACTGAGTTTGGGCCGAGGAGGGATTCGAAGTGGACATTGTTGAAGCATATATGTTGGGATCGTAACTACACTTTGTAGAAAGTTCTAAATTATAAAGAAAAAAAGGAATATAGATTGCTAGACGGGTATTGGTGTGCTCCGAAATTAATCAAAGAAAATCAAGAAGAAATATGAGAAGTTAATATAATACTTTTGAGTACTTTAAAATAATGAGAGAAAGTAATAATATATCTAATAATATCAAAACGTTATATACTAAAGTTCTAATCGAGAAAAAAAAAAAGAATTAATATCACTTTTAGTTACTTATCTTTGCCTTTATTGACACTTTGATCTCTTATCTTCAAAAGTGTTACTTTTCAGTCTTTTATCTTTTAAATTTGGGACAGCGTTAATCCTATTTGTTAAATCCGTTAATTTTTGGACGGAAATAGCAATGCGTGGCACGTGTTTTTTTTCCCCCCAATTTGCAAGGGTAATTTGGTCCGAAGTGTGCCATTTTCGTTCAAAAATTAATGAATTTAGCAAATAGGACTAACGGTGTCCCAAATTTAAAAGATAAGGGACTGGAAAATAACACTTTTTACGATAAGGGACCAAAGTATCAATGAGAGCAAAGATAAATGATTAAAAATGGTATTTACCCAAAAAATAAAAAAAAAGATAAAAGGAGAACAATGTGCAATAAAACATTACTTGCGATTGTCACCGTTCAATGTTGCTTGGGCTTACATACGAGTGGATTAATGAGATATATTTATATTAATTTTGTTCGAGAATTTGTACATCATATCTACCCATGTATTTGTTTCTCTAATTTAATATGTTGATATATCTCTCTCTCCTCTATCTCTCTCTCTATATATACATATATATAATCTACCATCTATTCATATGTTTGTTGTCGATTAATGTTAAATAGATACTTGATATTATATATGCATATTTATAAGCATGAATTTCTTATATGAACGTGCCTCATATGAGAAATTTGAAAATCGATGGGCTTCCTGAATAATTCTTGCAACTTTGGGAGCTCTAGAGCTAGTAATAAGATAGAAATAAAGACGTACAAAACAAATATTACAGTACTTACTCACAAAATGAAATTGCCAAGTAAACAAATTCTGTAAAAACGTTATAATTTGTCATTGTTTTTAGCGGAAGTATCTAAACAAATTTAGAAAGGGGAGTTATGCAAATGGTCTCCATTATTTTTTATTTTTTTAAGTTAGTCTCAATTGTTTCAATCGATTCAATCAGTCCTCATTATTTTCAAAAAGTAATCAATTTAATCCCTGAATTAAAAATAGTGTAAATTTAACCAAAATAAACACATACAGGGACAAAATAGAAAAAGTATCGCAACATTCTCATAAAAATGCAATTTAATCCCTAAAGTTCATAAATAAATTCAATTTAATCCCTAAACTTGTAAAACAAATTCAACTTATTTCCCAAACTTCCAGAACATCTCAATTTCATCCCTATTTCATTTTCATCTACTTCTTCCTTCACCTCATCAATATACACCTACCGCCCCCACCCCACATCCCACCTACACACATATATAATTATATACGACACACACACAAGTGCACATATATACACAACACCTTGACAAAAAAAAAAAGTTACAACACACGTGCACAACGTACACACCAAGCTCACGCATGCACGCACACACAAACACACTCCTGCTTCCACGACCAACCCCCCCCCCCCCACCCCCCCCCAAACCACCTCGCGGCTGCACCCGCACCCCCACCCCCCTAACCACTAGGTCTACATATCAAAATAATAATAAGTCAAAATAAGTAAAACCTTATCCTACTAAGTAAGATTAATTGTATGAATACACCAACACCATAAACAATCTCATGAAGTCTGCATCCAATTTATCTACGATTTTCCTCTGCCCCATCAAGTTACTCGATTCTAAAACTGGTTTCACGCCAGTTAAGTCTCCTTTGAATTCCATAACAAAAAGATTGACACAAAAAGATAAAGATACCACAGTGCATTATTCTTTTACCATCCCAGGTGACAAGGTGATGGCAGGGATCGGCCTGCAACAGAAGAAAGTTTCAACTAGAAGCAGACATGTTTTTAAAGGTGGATAGTAGTTAAGAGAAGAAGACATACTGTCCTCACATGTAAGAAAAGGGGGCACTTACAAGAAATTTCCTTAAGAAATGGTAATGGCATACTGCACTGGTGCAAACCAACCCCTCATGCAAAAGCACGATGCCAACATCAAGACATCAAAGTTTAAGCCCCAAAGAAAAGAAACATTGCACTTACTAGCACTAGAGCATTAGCAGAGAATTAAGGAATGAGAAACATTGCAACCAAGGAAACAAAATACAAGTCAAATTTAGCTTAAAAATCCAGCAGATTCACTATGTGTATGAGCTCCAAAGCAAAAGGATTGTCAAGGACAACTGCATTCAAACCTACAAAACTGTTTAAACAGTAAAAGGGAACTCAATATAACGCTTCTTAGGAAAACATATCTAAGCCATGACGGTACATATGCCTGAAGACCACCAAATCACAGCCTCCTTCCTCTTCTACCACCCTTTCTACGAGTACTGTCAGTGGGAATTGGTGTCACGTCCTCTGAAAGGAAAAATAGACTACATTAGTAATCGAAACCATTTTAAATCATCTTATTCAACTACCTGGATTGTAAATATTCTGAAATTTCAGACAAACAAGAGGAATGATCTTTAATCTAAATTTGGGTTATTAGAAATATCTTTCAACAGTGGTAGATATACAGTCATGAAAGAAAACTTGCAATGCATTGCAAAAGAAACAGATAACTGCATCTATAAATAAATCTTATTATTCTGACAATTACATTAAAGATGGAACTACTTCATCAAAGAATCAGATAAATGAAGGTACCTATGCGACCAATTTTCATGCCAGAACGAGCAAGAGCTCTGAGTGCAGACTGGGCACCAGGACCAGGGGTCTTAGTCTTGTTGCCTCCTGTAGCCCGAAGTTTGATGTGAAGAGCATTAATTCCAAGTTCCTGAAAGTTACAAGAATTAATGATCAGTTCAAGTATGTTCAAGCATTGGTACAAGTTGTTGGCAAACTCAAAAAGAAAATATAAAGCAGTCTATCACAGAGGGTGGACTTAAACCAAAAGGGATTGATGAGACATCATTACTCCTTGAGAAAGGAACTGCAAAAGCTGGATGAAATCATGCGCAAATAGAATGTGAAACCAAAAGCAAAGAATGCAAAAGCTGGATGAAAGCATGCGCAAATAGAATGTGAAACCAAAAGCAAAGAATCCAATACCTTGCATCGTACTGACACATCTTGAGCTGCAAGCATAGCTGCATAAGGAGAAGACTCATCCCTGTCAGCCTTCACCTTCATACCACCTGCAATCGGGTAAATTTGAAAAGTAAACATCAAGATATGGCAAGGAATAACAAAAATTTATAGACAACATTTGGCTCATTATATTTTTATGGAAAAAGGAACAATAAGATAAAGCCATACCTTGAAAAGAAGATAGAACGTAGAACAATTATTCATATTCCACGCAATAGATATACTAAGATAAACAAGATTCTCATATATCAGTTTAAAATCATGAAGTGCCAAATTTTCATATATGGTTTATACACATCCCAAGAGCAAACCATAGATCATGTACTACATGAAGACATCAATATGCAAATTTGCACTGTAAATCTATCGATGAAATAATTTATGACATGTCCTAAAATAGTCATTCTGGGTGTAATGACTCTTAGCTGACCCCACCTAGTGAGACAAGGTTTGGTTTGGTTTGATTTAGTTTTGGGTGTAATGACTCCATAACAGCTATACATTTATATACCGATTAATTTTATCTAAAGTAAGGCATCATCCAGCAAATGGATCATGATAAAACGGGATCAATATATTCATTTTGGTAGAAAGATGAAATACATATTATCAAGCACAGTCATCTATTTGATACATAATCGCTTCACATGCCGATCAAAGGTATCTTCATGAAGAGCCTATAGACAATGTCCCAAAATACCTATGGACTTGTTAGTAGTCAACAATTATTAAACTTCAAACCGTACACTTGCTACTAGAGAGCAATAACTAAACTACGAGACATACTCTCATGACCCCATAACACAATACACATCAACACCCCGAATGTGTTCCACCAAATTGTCATTATTACACCTCAACTTTAAAGAACACGGTGACATATACAATTTAAGAAGTTTCTAATCAAAATTCATGCTCAAAATTCCACACACCATACTAGCAAAAGGTAATGACACAACCTTCTTCCAATATCAATTGACAACTAACACGTATAAGCGGCGTAGCTAGGTTTAGAAACTATAATTCTCCAAGTAACCATTGACTAGCACAAATTCTAGATAATAACATTCAACACGGCTATGTTTCGTACAACTCTTATCAACATCTAACAGTTCTAATACGACCCCACTAATCGTCATATACAATAGAAGAAAGCACAGTTTGGCACACAAAGTCTCACGCTATGCACGGGATCCAGGGAAAGATTCGACCCAATTTGCGGCCTTATTGTGGGTGCGCGTATATGAATTTATGTACGTATCTATATGCATTATTGGTGAACCCAGAAACAAAAGCATACCAGTAATGCGGACCATGGTTTCTCTTCCGGACAAATCAGTAACATGCTGCAATAAAAAAAACGAGAGAAGCCCACATAAACTTTTGTAATTTAAAAATATAAGTTTCAAAAAGCAACTGAGAATCATTACAAAAAAAGCCCGATACAAGAAACTCCCGCTATGTACAGGGTCGAGAAGAAAAAGAAACACGTACGATGAAGGTGTCGTTGAAGGAAGCAAAAATGTGGGCAACACCGAAGACCAATTCGCCTTCCCTAGTGGCTGGTCCGAGTGTCACATTCTCTTCCTTAGGCTCCCTGGTCCTTCTCTTAGACTATTATACACCACCCAAAAGAACACCAAAAAAAATGAATAAAAAGAAATAAAAATTGAAATTTTAAAAATGGTATTTGTGTGTGTGTGTGAAGATAGATGGGGAGCTTACCATGGCTGTGGCTGAGTGAAAGCGTAGGAGTTTTGCTTTGCTTAGCTGCTTTTCTCGATAGCTGGTAAGAGGCGATGAAGTGTTGTGTATCAGTTTATATATAACTAGGGTTTAGATACGGGATGTATGTGGATTTACTTTAATGCCCCTGAACGTTTCTGCAATGTACGAGGGTGCCCTTTTTGTATTTTAGGGAAAATTCCCAAACTGCATGATTATTTTGGATAAATTACATCGAATCCCTCTCTATTTATCTTATATCAACATTAACTACACTAAACTGTGTCTTACTACCACTAATTGTTTGTCTAGTGGTATGATTTCTTATTTTCTGTAAGTTTAAAAGTTGAATTTAATCTATTTAGCCTATTTTTTAAAATGCTTTTAAAAGATGAAGCTAAAAAATATTAAAAAATAAGAAGTTCCAAAATAGATTTTTGCATACCTGTTTTTACATAATGGGAAAGCTATTTTCTTTTTCTTTCTCAAATATACTCATTTATATTTTTTAAAGTTCAACATTGCTCTCAAAATTTCAAAATGCTCAACATGACCAAACAATCAATAACTTTTGTTCAACAATACTTCTAACCAAAAGCTCTATTGCTAAAAATTATATAGCTCAAATGCTAAAATTTCACAATTAAGTTAAACAGAGCCTTAATTGTTCATTAATATATTGTAAGGTATCGCGAAACAAGCAAACTATTCCTGTGAAATTTCGTGAATCTACTTTCATGTAAGTTTGAAACAAAATGGAGGCCTTTTTAATTATAATAATGTAGAGGTAAGGTTTGTGTAAATTATCCACTATTTTTTTTTCCATAGAATGAGCGTTGAGCATATTGTTTTATGAGAATGTTTAATACGTCAACTTCGCTACTTATATTCACCAAAAAAATAAAAAAAACTTCAGTACTTATATCATTTTATATTTGTCAATATCAACATTTCAATTCTTCTTCACTCATTTCTATCTCCTCCTTATATATTGTTATATATAAAATATACTAGCTTGAAAACACTATTCTATTTGTATAACCGAACATGATCATATGAAGCGATTGGTTATGAGAAAGAGAATTTTTTTTGAATCAAGTGGTAGGAAAATTTTGTGTTTAGTATAATGATTAAAGGCATAACAACTCATCATATAATTTGATCAAAATTGACTTCAAAGTAAATATGACCAATGTTGAGTTTAAGAGGTTGGTTTTCAATCATCTTACCAAGAATAGATTGATTAAATTCTTCAATGGTTATAAATCAAAAGTTCAAAAATTCTAGAGTCTAAATAATAATTTTTCATGGAACTTTATACGATAATGTCAATCTACATGGTGCCATATTTTATTTAGAAATCATATTTTTAAACCAAGCATGAGAAATTCAAAAGAAAAAAAAAATAAGTAGACCCCAAACGACGTTATTTAATATTCCAAAGCAACACCACCATTTTTCTTTCACTTTTTCTCCATGAATATTCTCAATTTGATAAAAATTAAGTGTTAGTTCATGATAACTTTTATGCTTCTAACCAAAAGTCTTGAAAATTTTGAAATGTGATCTTCGTTCATTCTCTTTTTGATGATTAATTTTCCTCAAGTCTGAGCACTAATCTATCTGAGCCCATTAAATGGAATTAGATCAAGGGCCTTCTGTCCAATTTTTTTTTTTTTTTTTTGGGGGGGGGGGGGGAGGGGGGGTCACGTCAGTAAATGCACGTGGCAACAAAATACAGAAGGAGTAAATTTTGAAGCTTCAAGGGAGAATCAACCACCTGGGAAAGGGGAAGTGACCCTAGTATAGTGCACCTTACTAGCCAATCCGTCACCTTATTTGCAGCTCTACAAACATGATTGACGATAAATCTCGGGAGAGAAGACACCAGAGATTTAGCATCCTTCAGGACGGGTTTGATGTTATTGCATTATACCTAAATGACAAGCAAGATATTCTACAATGATATAACCATCATCATAGTGATGAAAGAAGTGGCCATTATTAAGGAAAACATTGTCATAACAAAATGTTCATAATTATTTCCCAGTCATGAATGATGATAGAATTGAACTTCAATGAAGAGTGCAACCACTGATCTAAGCCATATTTTCTGATTACAGAGGCATAATATCAATTATCAACAATAGACAGAGCAAGAAGAAGACTTAATTCTCTTGAAACTTCAATCGAAAAAACATACAGGAAAAAAAAACTTTTCACAAGGACACTTGAAGAGCCAGACGAGACTTCAGCTAACCAAGAGATGCAATTTTGGGAGACATAATATCAAGAAGCCCCTTTGGATTTTCCATGTGAACCCAGTGGCCAGACTTGGGAAGAACGTGGACTGAGAACTTGCCCTCGGCTTCATCAGGTCTTCTAGCTGCCAGGCTTTCAAGCCGCTGAATTACATCTGCATCCCACCTGTCACTATTCTCGGCACGAACAATAGCGATCTCCATTCCTTGGGGTGGATGCTCCAGCAAAGGCCAATAATCCATTTCCCTGCAAGTTCGTAGTATTTGCTAATGGACTTAACTACATCTCTTTTTGTCTTTTGGTGGGGGGTAACAGAATTGATAAACCTTTCTCTTTTATTTCTCCTCTTGAAAATAATTTAAGCAAGAACAATTAAATCTAATAGCAAAATTGTATTGAAGAGGAAAATTACTTTACCTGTAAGAATTAAACATCTGGACGGCACCTTCAAGATTAAAAGCCCAAGTCTCTTGTCCTCCTGACTTCTTAAGGTTGCTGCCCAGCCACTCTGACAATGCCTTCGAAAAACCGAGCTTCAACATGTGGTCCACTAACCATCTGGAAACCACGAAAAAATTTCAGTTCCATTAAAGTAGTTAATGTATATATTTACCTTCATCTGTTCCATCGTATGTAATTACTACATGTACAAGATCCCCATTGTACTAAAGTCCCATGGTTATAAAATTTCATGAAGATTGACAGTGTAGCTGACAGCACAAGTTGTCGAAGCAGCAATGACAAATTCATAAAGCACAAGGCTGCCATATTAGTATACTTTCACTCTCCTTCATAAAAAAGGTGTTATATTGTCAACATATTCAAAACTAGTCGCTGTCATTTCACATTGGTTGGATGTCACATGCCAGACTAACCATTTATCACTAGCAATTGCTCCAGTCATGCAGACATCAGTCTCCAAGAATTTCAAGACAATAAGATATTAGAACCTGAGGACATCTAACATATGCAATTAATCCTTGCTTCATCCAGGTGGAGAGATAGCCGACAAGCAGGTTGTAACACATATATCTTTGTAAAGAGAGTTCTTACAGGGAAATGAGGAATTACTTTCGGGATGGAATCGGTGAAGGCAGACTCTGCAACGTTTCCAAAACTTTTTCAACCTCTCCATTAGTTTTTTCAGGGTCTACTTTTCCAGGGACTGAATCAAGTACCCACAGCTGCTCTGCATCAGGTATACATCTTTTAGTTAACTATATATCAGCATACCATTAACATATCTAAAAATCAAATGATCTTCTCCATTTAATAGATATGAACATTTACATTTGCAGGCTAAGCGATGTAAAGGAGATATTATTCATGATTTGATCTGTCTGCCTGTGACATAAACTTATATAAAGAGAAACCCCTAAAGATATGTCTGAGAAAGTTTTCAATCTCCCACAATTTTCCAAGTACTGGAACCCTCAAAGGTTTCAGAATCTTTAGCCCAGAATTGACATCTTTAGAAGGAATATAAGTAGATTGACCTTAGTTTGTATAAAAAAATTGCAAGCAGTTGTCAGTACGAACAGCACATTTTGGAAATGGCAAGAGCAGCCACTAAAATTAATGGCATAATCTGATATCAGACGTGGTGAAGAGACCAAGTAGCTTACTAAAAGCTAAATTCTTAGGACCAAAAATACAAATAATATGCGTGGTCTACGCTGCAAAAACATAGGCACTTAAAATTTCTCTATTAGCACAATCAAATGCAGCCACAATATCCTATAGTTGCCATAGCTAGGAATGAAATCTTAAAAGATCAACTCACAGAAGTCCTAACCGTCAACTACTAGTCACCACCACAAAATCATAGAAGACCTACCTTTCCGATACTAAAATGCCTTCATTCAATAACCAACTACATCGGTAATTTCAGTCGTCATAACAATTAATCAAGCTAATAAAATCAAAATTTGGAGAATATTGTTAGAACTTCCCATGTGAACAAAGGAGACGAGCAGGAAGCTAATAGTCCCCATTGTAAATGTCCCACATTGGCGTGAGAGTTAATATCAAACTGGTTTATAAATTAGTCTTGTGGGTTTACAGTAATAACTCTAGTTAACCATTTAAACCAGTAAGTTTGAGGCCAAAGATAGTTAAGCTTCAGCCATGACACAAGTCTTCCAGCTCGAAGTTGAATATACAAAGCGTGTACTCTCAAGACACAATTGCTTAAACTTTCGGATCCACGTTCACGACTATTGACGACTCCCCGAGCTAGTCATAACATTTATGATTGCAATATACAAATGTAGAATGATGTGAAGAAAAGGCTCACCTGTTTGGGAAGACGAACAGGTTCGCCAAAATCGCCACGGGCACAGCTCTGAGCAAACTGCAAAGCAACCTTACCACCCATTGAATGGCCTATCACCACATCAGGCCAGTCCCAGCCTTGAACCTTCACCAAATCAGCCACGTCCTTCGCCGCGTTCGCCAAGTCATGCGGCGGCGATAATTCTTTTATCTCAGCTGATCTCCCGTGGTTCCTTAAGTCCACTAGCACCATCCTCCACTCTACACAACAAAAATTAAAAATACATTAAACTTTAACTTATAACAGCCCAATACACGAACCTCCCGTGACCTGACCCACTTCACTTTATTTTTATTATATGCAGTCCCATCTTACAAAAATTAAAAATACATTAAATTTTACGCCCGGCAGCCAACTTTAATTTTATTATTCGTTATTGTATGCAATCTTATCTTGTATTTTGTAACGAATAGTTTCAATGAATTTTAAGTTTGAATTAATAACAAGAATGAGGGACGTGGACAGAGACGGACCGGAGGAGAGAGAGGGAGCGAGGGAGCGAGAGAAGGAGCGCCAGTTGCGGCCGGAGCCTAAGAGGCCGTGGAATATGAATGCGGTGAACTTGTGCGGTTTTTCTGTGGAGGATCGGACCTCATCGAAGGCTAGGGTTTGGAGAGATCGGTTGGACCGGTGGAGGACCGGGATATGTGAGGTTAGGAGCCGGTTTATGAGGATTGAACCAGGTTTGTTCTTCAGTGTTCTGGCCATTATTTTCGTCTTCCGTTTTTGGTTTGGTAGCTTAGCCTGCCTTGACCGCAGCCTCCACGATTTAAGAATCAAATGTTGCAACGTCGTCGTTTCGTCTCAAAAAAAAGGAAAAAGAAAAAAGAAAAGGCTTCAACGATGTCGTTTCGTGCCCCCAAAAGACAAAAAAAAAAAAAATGAAAGTGAAAAAAATGACAGCTGTGGGATTTGAACCACGCCCTTTCGGACCAGAGCCTAAATCTGGCGCCTTAGACCACTCGGCCAAACTGTCGTATATTTGAATGTAGCTCAGCTAAAGTTGATATATATTATTTAATTTAGTCTAGTCCTTGCAGTTACAAAGCGTCTTTCTGTTGTGGACCAATTCGTTAACATACAACCAAGCACCGGGTTCTTATTGCAGTCCATGCTACTGCTTCATTTTTCGTACCAACAATTGAGAATTGTTTCTCCACTTGCCGTGCTGCATCAAAAATCAAATCACAAGCTTCTAATAAGAAATGAGTAAGTTATAGTACGATTATGATGAAAATGTTATGGCTATAAGGAGTTCTAATGCTCTATGAGATTAGGTTTACCTTCAGTATGATAATGAAAAGGTTGCTGTCGTGCTTATTTAATTAGATTAATAAGTGAATATGGAGTGTATAGATTCTCTGATTTTGCTATTTCTTCATGACCACAATCAGCACCTCATGAAATGGAGTTGTAAGTGGAATTAGTTTCTAATTTACCCATTCATAATAGGGACTTTACCTGAATTTAAAGCTCAGTTCAACGCACAAAACAACCACTATATTTAGGGTCTAAAAAAATGTTGAACCTACTTTATGATTTACCATACGCAATCTAGATTTACATTTTTGCATTTTGCATTTTGCATTTTGCAACAGACTCTTCCACGACTTGAAACCTAACCTCCAAGTCATACAATAATAATTTAATCATTGTGCTAATTCTACCCTTTAATAACTTTGCATATAATTATAAGGTCCGGCCGTTGAACGATCAGGCCAACCTTTCCGGCTCTAATATGCTCGTCGGTCCCACACGACTTGATCGTTCTGATCATTTTGAAGAATTTATCCATAATTATATGAATTATAAAGGAAAAGCTTGTGAAGTAAGCATTTCATTAAGTAGATCAATTGTTCAGCCAACATTTTATGCACTAAAAGAGTTAAAGTCTAGCAATTTCAACAGACTTCTGTAGAGCACCCAACAGGCTTCTCATGATTCTTGGCTCTCCAGGAGGAGACTTATCTTTCATGGCTCCATTTCTTATGGCTCTGAAAATGGGAGCTGAACCATCTGTAGCTGGAAAAACTAAGCAATCTATGTATACAAGGACTTCAGTTTGTCCATCTCCAACTGTAATGAAACCAAGTCTAGCTCCACCTGGAATTTTATCAACCTGTGAAAAACCAAACCAGAACAATTGAGGTAATTGAATGCTATGGGATGAAATTCATGTCAGTGTACTTGTTTGAAATCTTTAGAACTACAGGGACTTATTGGGTCGATACGGTAACACGGGGTTGTTGAAAAGAATAAATAAATAAAACAAATATCTTTCTGACAGTTTAAACTTTTAAATAGGATGCTAATTTAATATAATATCAGTACTCAGGTTATGTCACATTAAACTAATTCTTAGCATAGTAGGTGAGGTCGGCTATTGTTTGACATCAACTGCCAAAAGAATTTTGTTTTTGATATCTTCTTGACTCAATTTTGTTGTTAAACTGGTTGATCATCGGTGTAAAACAATTTAAAGGGAGTACAAAAGCACTAATAACATAGAGTTCTCGAAAGAGATAACAGAAATTAAGATTAACAAACCTTTAGAGGCACTGGAAGTGGTATATTAGCACCCTGGCAAAGACTGTTGGCCCACTGTCATGTCACAAATTCAAGACAATGGTGATGATACTAATAACATAAACTGTATGGGGATGATTCCAACGTTATAAGGGATCCAGTGGTGGTAAATTGTTCAGAGTAGTTTACGTAATTGAATGGACAATTCACTACTATTAGATTCCGTTATAACGTTATGAGAGGATACGGTCCGTAAAGAAGTATAAACGAAGAACAGAAAAGAGAAAAGAGAAGTTCTATAATATGAAAACTTCATATAAGGATAGCTTAAAACTTTGATCTTAAGAAAACACTTGGGACAAACCTTAAATTTAACAAGTTTCATGGACACCCCAGGTTTCAATAACATAGTTCTTTAACATCAATGACCACCTAGAAGATTCCAGATACTCAACAACAGACGATGAAATGGGTTGATGGCAAAATCATATCCTAATGCTATGGTCTCTTTATGCCTCTTTTCATACGCTTCTAGTAATCAGAATTTGGCGTGGACCTATATCCTATTTTGTAGATAGTGGATTGAGTTTGGGTTAACTCGAGTCCATACGGCAATAGGCCAAACTCAAGTTACAAGTTAGGAAATGAGATTCAAACGCTTGCCTCCACACTGTTATCTCTAGTCCTCTTTACTCACAGCTCAACCACCAATGGTCTCTCCACCTCTGACCATATACACCTTTCAACAGATTGTTAATGTCTACCAAGAATGTGATTACGGAGGTGAAAATTACGTGATCTTAATTGTAGATTCTAAGAGCCTAAAATGCTGATTACCAAAGTTTAAGTGTCAAAATTTAGACAGAAGGCTGCAGCACAACTATATTACTAAAAGTGGAAATCAATGTGCAAAGCAAATTAGTCATTCTTGTGACCATTATAGTAATAATTTACCAGTTCCATTCAAATGAAATTAAGAAGCATCAAATTTCACCAGTCAATTTGAAATCTCCATCATAATTAGCCTGAAAAGGACTCTTCATATAAATATTTACATTAGCCTGGAAAGTATTATAAACTATAAAAATTTAGATGAAAACAATACTTGGTGAGGAAATAGTGTACTCTCCAGGTATGATCAGCACTAGCTACTCCATTAAACTCTGACACTGCTTGACATGACGAATAGCACTAAAAACGTCTGATGTGTGTGGCGTGTAGGCCTCACGCGCATATAAGACCCACACCCCCGACACACATCAAGATTGACGTCACGTTTTCAAAAAAAAATCCTGAGACGAGCTATGAAAGTCCAAAAACTGTTAACGCTTCAATGTGGTACCTGAAAAAGCAAGGTTTCAAATCTTGCAAGGTCAGTGTCAAGAGGCAATTTCATGGTTCCCAAAGACACTCCATCATCATCATCGTTTGTTGTCGATGCGCCGCCATTTCCCGATGATGCCTTCAGGACTGCAGACAAATTCCGGTGGCCAGAAAATTCACCAAGTTTGAAGAAACGATCGTTGCATTTGTAGTCCTTTATGGTAAACACAGGCGACAAATGTGCAGTCCCAGACAGCGAAAACTGCACGTGGGAAGCACGTGTTATGTCAAAGAATTGTGTATTGGTTATGGAGGTCATGGCTTACTTCTCTCTGTTTTTGTGTGTGTGTGTGTGTGTGTGTGTGGAGAGCTGACAATTGAAAGCAGTTAGTCTGAATGTGGATATGAGGACTGGACCAGAATTGGATAGCCTTTTGGTAAGTTCGTATTATGAGGTGGAGAGCTGTCATTACTATATCAAGTTTTTGGTTGTAACCCACATCATGGTCCGTGGCATTAGAGTAAAATTATTTTTGTAAAGTTGCAGGGTTAACATTCTTAATTATTTTGAAATTTTACTTGACTGATTTGATATATGTGACGGGGTGTATTGTTACACTCAAAAAGTTTATCAATTAATGATCGGACTCTACTAATTAAATTCTCACATCAATAAAAAAAAAAATTGGTGATAAAACTTAAAAATGTCTAGTCTTAGTCATTCAAAGGTCTAGGACTGCATGAAAGAATGATATGTGTATCCTATAAGTGCGTGAAGCTCATTGTCTTTAATATAATAATCAATCATAAGAGCGAACTGATTTTTGGACACTGAGAAAAATTGCATTTTGCCAACCATTAACCACAAATATACTATTACAGTATCTACATTAGAGAGAAGTGCATCACAAATGAAGAACATGGTTCTCTGACCCAAAAAAAAAAAAAACATGGTTCTGAGTAATTTGATCTCTGAACAAGTTAATGTTTTGAAAAGCTCGTATTTTGCAAAATTCGGCATATCTAGTACATATCTCTTATGGTCAGTTGTCGTTATAAATGTGAATGTAAAGTCCACACATATAATATGTCACAACTAAATTATCATACATTAAACGTAAGACCGACTAAAGAAAAAAAGACAATAATATTGACTTACTTGGGCAACCAGGTAAAATTAGCCTAGTTTGTCGTTTTACGTAGAAATACAAAATTAGAATAGCTTCACACCTCGAGCTACAGCTATACTTCTTGTTGTTTTTTTTTTTAACTTACCACCCTATTTAAAAGCTTAAACTAATTAGACAAAAATTTATCATATTTATTTCTTGTCTGTTGCATACCTCTACGTAAGACAGAATTGCACCTTGCATATGCATGCTTGCACGCAAACAAATTCATTTAAATGAGTGATGGTAACACTCAAAACCCATAACTATTTTGGTAACCTAAATTCTAATACCATCTTAATTTATCATATTATTTAAAAACTTAAATTTCATAATAAAAATTTATTATACTTATTTATTATCTTCAATAATTTTATAAAGGACTTGTTCAGTCAATATCAACATAAATCTAACATAACATGCGACTCGTCAAAAAGCAAGATGTGTTACCCTTTCAAATGAAGTTATACCAGCATTGCACCAAATGTAACTGTGCACGACAACATTGCCGATCTAAGAAAGCCATACTTGTGCAAAAATATTTCTCCATCCAAAAACTCTTCTATTAATCCGGACTAATATCAGTCTGTGAAAGAAGAAACGGACCCCACATGTGTGCGGTATCCCATTCTGTGTGAGAGGACATCAGTCAATCCAGAGCTAAGTGAATAGTAACCATTCTCCATAATGTTAAAACCAACAAGTAACCTGCGCCAAATTCTTTAGACGAGTTATGTGCAAATATCCTCAAAGAATAAACCAAACCAAAAACTAAGCCTTTACACACTAACTAAGATTGACTATATGGATCTGATGACCATCTCGTTCCTCTTGGGAGTTGTTTCTTCTGTTCTTGTAAAGATGTCCTTTGAAACAGTCGAGCACTCTTCTTTTGAGCATTAACCACATACATAGCTCCCAAACCTTATCCCTTCTACATTAGTTTCCCACCCATTTCAATAAGAAAACGTTCAAAGAGTATGTCACTGGCTGAAAAGTGTGTGCTCAACTAAGGATAAATTACAAGAATACGAAGAAAATTATCGATTTACATAAAAAATTGGTCCAAGATATTAGAAAGAAACTTCTCTTTTCCCACTTTGGGTCTGTACAAGTTAAAAAAGAGAAACTCACCTAATTGATACAACACTTGAATAACAGTTCTAAGGTTGGTAAGCTTTTGCAAACCCGGGGCGGTCTGTGAAACTCTGTAGTTCTTACGCTGGTCACAAGGGCTTGTTCCGGCTTTAAGATTCTGTTATTTGGAAGAGCAAGCTTCAAGTTTGGGAAGCAGCATTCTCCAGGCCTCGGCTATGCTAGTTGCTAGATGTGCCTGTCCCTTGGCAAATTCATGAAAAGCGAGACCAATATCCAGAGTTTTCTGTTCTTGAAAGCGGACAAGTTCTTCATTCATTCTTCGCACGATATTCTCAAATCTTCTATTTGCTTCCTCACCCTCAGCCTTCAACTGTGTCAGACAATCAAATATCAGCCAAACATATATCTAGCAAGATACACCGATTCCCTATTCAAGCCAACTAACCTCTTCATATTCTCGCTCGGTCTCATACAACTTTTCTGATCGTGTTAGCCTGAGTTTGTTCCTGCAGATGTTCATACATAAATATATTATCAACTATCTGAAATCAGACACCAAATGCACATTAAAAGAGATGCTCATAACAAGCTTAAGGCGAAAGCAGCTAGGGTAAACCATAATTCATATGGTTGCATATTGGTTCCACAAATTTAATTGATGTGTTAACTAAAGTTCTGATGCATGCTTTTGACTTCGGGCAATACTTCGATAAAAATGTGATTTCTTAATATCTTCCAACATGGTATACTGGTAGAGGGGGAGGAAAAGATGTAAGATTTGTTTAGTAAGCCATCAAGTTGCCAAAGATTTTCAACCTCCACTCCACATGGGAGGCCATTAGATCCAAGAAGCAACTTGTCTTCTGGCATGGCATTATCTGGTTGGCTGTCCTCAACAGACTGCCCACCTTTCAGAGACATGCTTCTTGGGGAATGCAGGTTATCTATGCACGAGGAGCAGACTCCAGAGATAATTTATTCTTCCACTGCACTGCTCCTTCACCAGAAGAATGTGGAGGGAAGGGCTCAGTCTATCTAAAGTACAAGCTAGACCAACTAGCTGGGAACTATCCTCTCCTGGATCTGCCACTTTTGCAAGAGAGACAGACTTCAAGCTGATTCTCAAGCTCTTCTTTTGTTATGCCATTTACTCCCTTTGGTCAGAAAGGAATAGAAGGATCTATGCCTCACTGATTCAACTGAAGCCACCTTTGATGAGAATCAAGAATGGTATTGGACTTAAACTCAGTTCAGGAAAGAAATATAAAGCTCTTAGACTTAACAGAGGCATTAGCTTATCATGGAATCTTGATGAGAGCATCTTTTTGTGATTTCTTAGTTATGTTTCATGTTTAGGACATTGCTGATCAAGATTCAGTTCTTTGTTTTCACCTTTGTTCTGAAAGTTGATTTTAATGAATTCTCTTGCTTACTTGGCCAAAACAAGGGAAAAAAAAAAAAAAAAGAAGTTGCTAAAGATTTAGCATAAATAGCACAAAGTAATCCACATTGACGACTGACCAAAACAGCATAGAAGTAAACAAATATTCCACATTGACAAGATGTGTCCCCACAATGAAATGATGACTTCTGACAATAATGTCTCAGATGACATACAGCATCATGCTCATCATGAATCACATATGCATTGCAAGGTAACAGGAATTCATGGCACGAAATATAGCATAAATCCACATCGTCAATAACCTATGTATTGCAAGGTAACAGGAATTCATTAGGAATCCAAATTCTACAAGTTTAAGAGGCTGTCGAAATCATAAAAAGAGCCCTAAAAATTACCAAAGAAAGACAGTAGAAAAATTTTGAAAAGAAAAGAGGAGTCAATTGACATAACCGTACAGATCTATTTCCTTAAACTTGATTGTCTCAGCCAGTTCACACTGCTGCCTGAAAGCAGTTGCTCTATCCCCCAGTGTGGCCTGCAACAAAAGGAGATTCTAATTATGTAATTGAAGGTGAAAAATACAAGTGCAGCATCACAAACGAGGCCATCAAAAGGTGAGCCCTTAAATGTATCTGCCATGGCTCAAGCCTAGTTTACAAGTGGATTTAAACTCCAGCTTGGTTCAAACCTGATTGACCTCAACAGTGTATTGATAGTCCGTGCTTGGCTTGGGAGTTGAATAGTTTGAGCACAATATTGAATATAGTATTTAATAGTAAGATTATCAGAAATTTAGAAATATCATATTAATAATTTTATGTCTAACTATTCTAAACACATTACATAAATATTAGGCAAGATATATCCAATTATATATGTTATGATCTTAATCTGATTGACATTTGTAAGCATAAAAGTCATAGTCAACGGCTATTGAGCTTGGCTTGCAAACTTTGGAGCTGGATACTTCGTTGGTAAACTCAAGCTTGAGTAGCTAGTCAAGACTTGAGCTCAATTCAGGCCCAGATGCAATCCAAGTTCAAGTAAAGCCTAAACACGTGACTGCGAGCTATTTGATGACGGCTCAAGACTACAGCCTTGGATACCAGCAATCCATCATTGTCATTCTCACCATCAACAAAATTACACATATGTTACTTCCTTAAGCATGTTCAAGTTATTAAATTTCAGAAGGTAATAATCAAATTCAGGGGAGATCTTCTGTCAATGATTAAATTCTTTGCAAGGTAAAGAAAGGCAATGAGGTCTCATTGTAGGAAGAGGGGGAAGTCTATGAAGAAAAGCCAACAAGCTCACCTTGATAGATTGCACTGCACGAACATAATCTTTTAAAGGTTCTTCAAAATTCATAAGGAGATGATGTGCCTGAATGACAAGATAGCGCCAGCAACCTCATAATGAAGTACTCGTCAAGTTTCTAGAGAAGGTCAGGATATCATTTCTGACTTAAAACGGTAATTTGGACATTTAAAGTTACCTCTTTATGCAATTTAACTGATATAATCTCAGATTTTGCACCAAGTTCAGAGAATGCCTTTCCAAGAGAATTTTCTTCACAAGTACCCAGGAGCTTAACTGCCTTCCCGAAGTCTGAAAGGGACTGTCCCAACTCTGTGGTAACATGTATCCGAATTATATACATTTATTCTGATTCATATATATAGACAGCGGACAAGAAAACTAAAATAGAAACATCATAAATTTATATAACAACAAAATGATAAGGAATGAAGATAGGACCGGAAGAAAGAAACTTGCAAAGGTTTGCAATTTTGATGATTTGCTCATTGATGATAGGAGAAGGAGAACTAATATGAGTAGATGAAAGAGGGAAAATTTATAAAATGTCACACCATTGCTTTTGTTTGTATAATTTGTAAACATACTCAAAATTCCAGGACTATTGAGTTTTATATTCTTTTTAGTCGGGAGAAATGTTAGGACTGTCATTTTATTTTTACCTATTCATCTTCTCGATAGGTCTCCACTTTGTTTTGAGTTTTGGAGAAGAAAACGTGGAAAAACTACCCTGAGCTCAGTGGCAGGTGTAAATGGGGGCCAACAGGGGCTGCTGCCCCATTGGCCCAAAAGAATGTTAAAAATTCTATGTATTTTTTTAAAAAAATAAAATAAATTTCAATATGTAAAAAATTAATTAGCTCCCGTTGAAAAAAAAATGTACTCATATAGTTGAAGAATTATGCGTTTTAGACACCGTTAAGAAGAATTTCTGGATCCGCCCCCTGCCTGAGCTATAGTTGATTTAAACTTAATTAAGTACAATTAAGTTAATATTACTAAAAGGTAAGACAATGTCTGGCCAAATAATTCCTCATCAGTTGATGGTAATAATTCTCTCTTCTTTCCAATTTAACCGATCAAAGAAGGTGATATAATCACAGGTCTATTCTTTTTCTCTTTACTCATTCTGATTTTTAAATGGAGAATTGAACCATGAACTAGACTACAAATGTCTCAAATTGCTCTGTCCAAAAATGTATTAAATATGATGAAACATTGAGGTCCTAATTACCTCTATGTCTATTGACAAGACGATATGCATGCTTCTGAGCTTCAGCTAAGTGATCTTCAAGCTCAAATATGTAATTCTTCAGTTTCTCATATTCAGGAGTTGATTCCTCAACTGGCTTTTCCTTTCCAAGAACAACATCACTCACTTTAGATTGTACATCCTGCATACATTATTAAGACCACTTTCTGTTAGCGTCGGACAAGATTATACAATATAATGTGCTAACATCATATCATGGAGTAAGATGTTAACATCAGATATACATTATTAAGACCACTTTAGTTCTACAGCTGCGAAGAAGCCAAAATCAAGTCAAATGTTGACCTGTCAAGGCCCAGATCAGAAGATCTTATCCAAGCTTTCCCGTAAGTGCAGAAAGGGAGTATTGCATCGTACAATTCCAATAAATGTTTGCTTCATTAAAGGTTCAGTAAGATGGTTCAAGCATCTCCAGTATTGACTCACTTCATTTCCATTTTGACCAAAGACAACAATTTGTAAAATTTTATTTTTTCAACAAGGTACCTTGAAGATTTGCATCAAGTCAGCTGGCTTCTTTTTGAAAATACCAGTCTCCTGAGACCTTGCTCTGTCCATTGTCTGCGCAATGGGCAAAAAATTACATCAGAGAAACAAGACAATTTCAAGGCAAATTAACTGAAATAAGAAAGAGAAAATAAATTGCGTACCGACACATAGATACATCCCCAAGGGGCTCACAAGGTCTGGACATATAAAAATCATAGGACCTCTAATCTTAAGAAAATAGGGGAGGGAGGGACATTTCCTAGTCAACAATGCAAATAACTCACCAGTAAAGGCTTCTTTGAAAAAAAATCATAGGACCTCTAATCTTAAGAAAACATAGGGGAGGAGGGAGGACATTTCCTAGTCAACAATGCAAATACCTCGGCAGCACAGACTTTAAATTATAAATCAAAACCTTTTCAAATATAGCTTTTTTAACCATGCTTCTAAACCTATGCCCCTCAAAGAAACTTCTGATCCTTCCCAGTGTTCAGACTTCAAAAACAATGCAAATAAGAACCAGGACAAAGTGCATTGTTGTTTATTTTGTTTGGAAACTGTTGGAGTTTTTCCAATCTACACAAGTAGCAATTATAAGTGGCCAGGCAGATAATTTCGTAACAAATTTTCATGCTCCACAAATATGTATGTAAAGAGCAATGGCTTCCTGCAGATAACAAAATCCTTAATCATGCAAATTGATCTATATATTTTGGACATTCAAACTTCTCTAGTAAGACAAAAATTTCTTAAATTTTTAGGTGTTTAAATTAGGGAGTAAAAACTCCAAATTTTGTATTTCAAATTTTCATTTTCATTTTTGGGGCCGAGTAGTAATGTAACAAAATATTTCTTAACATAAACTACTCAACAAAGTTATATATTGCCCTAACGCAATAACTGCTACACTGCCTACCTTTAAACAACAGTGTTGAGTGTTCCTTTCCTATATTTTCATTCATTTATTCAGTAAAGTTGCACTGAATGCAGCAAGTACTTTTAGCCTGTCCTTTTTCCAACAACCCACTACCTCATCTACCTTTTTTCTCACAGTATTAACAGCCCTATTTTCACAAGGCAAAATCTGCGTGGCGTTATTCTATAACGGAAATAGCTTTTCTCTCAACAACATATTATCAAATCCACTATACCTTGCATATATAAATGCAGATTCTGTTTCCAAATTAAGAAATATTTTGCTGATTGTTTCCTTTTTCAAAGTACAACAGCTGAAAGGTATAAGACTAAATGCTTTTAAACAAAATATGGATTCAATCTAGAGTCAGTGATGAGGATACATTCATTGAAAGACAACTCACCCTGATATTAGAAATGTAATACTCTGTGCTTAATATCAATCAACTGATTCCCAAGCTTATATTAAAACAGAATGACATTCTTCCAAAGTTTTATGAACTTGACCAGTAAAAAAGGCTGGCCAGATGTTTTTCACAATGTTTCAGGGTCAATTATAGGACTACTTCTCCTATGTTGAATAGTTATCTAACATATATCACCTGTTCATCAGCCTGCAGAAAGATTCTCAGATCGTCACTTTGGCGAAGCTCAGGATGCGAAGCTACACGATTCACAAAGATATCAAGCGCTTGACGCCGCATCTCGATAAATTCAGCACTAAATCTAAATTTCTCTGCATTAGAGAGTAGGAAATTAGACACCACATACATTAAATGCTTCAAATTATGCATTGATGATTCTCTTATATCAGTTATACTGAATCGAGCCACAACTTACTTAGAGATTTGTGTCTCTCTTCTCTTCTAGTTGGAAGTTTCCGCAAATCCAACCAATATGCTTGTGAGATTGATGGTATAAATCCATGGTAAGATGGGTAGATGGGTGGATGATTTCTTATCAAGCTTATGAGTAATGATGCCTCCCTATCATATTTTATTTTAATGAGCCAAGAATGTCAAGGTATCTTTTGGTTTTCAGATTTACAAGCAGAAGTTCTGATGGGAAGAGTTAAGAGTTCAAAATCCCTGTGTAATGGCCATATTTTTCATAGAAGTAAGAGAAGCCTTTTGGTGTAAAACACTTACCTATATCTTTTTAATTCAAAAGAGCTGGTTTTAGGAACATGTGTTATCAATACTTCAATGCTTAACAACCAGCGTAATTAATCTCAGTCCCACTTCATCCTCCTTTTCTAGATTCTCTTCACTCATCATACCCCAATTAATTCCTCCTCCTTCAATTCTTCCGACACATGGGTCCTCTCCTTTCTGTTAGTATATACGTTAATATTTCTTGTCAATTATTCAACATGCAAGAGGAAGAAAAGAGAGGAAAAGCTCGTACGAACTTGAAATGTATGTCTCATGTATGATGTGTCTCTCCACTCATTTGAATGCGCCTTACGGTTCATTGATTCACAAACAGCAACTCCAAATTGTGTATGGATTGGAAAAATAATACTCAGCCACATAAAGTTCAAGTAAGCATTCAACTAGCAGCAGGTCTTTTTGAAAATAAATAAATAAATAACAATTTCTACAGTAATAGTTAAAAAGATGTATCCTCAACCAAGGGTGAATTAAGGATAGGGAAAATTCCAGGCCTGAAGTTGAGTGATCTGTCTAGCTTCTCGAGGCCTAGTTGAGAAATTTTAGAAAAGCTAAATGTAAGAGCATTTGAATGACATTACTGACTGGAGACCCCAGCTAATTACATTTAACCCTATAAAGAGCATTTGAATGACATTACTGAATTATGTAATATGCAAAAATAATCACCTAAACTATTGCAGTTGCATGATTCCTATCTCCAATCAACACTACCAATATGCATAATTAAACAACACCATACCAAGAAGCTGGGCGCACAGGAAACTTGGGGGGAGGAGAGACAACGTTTTGGCACATTACCTACAGTGCTTTTCTCTGGAAGCGGAGGAATGAAGATACCCTTATACTTCTCAAAAAGCCGATCACGTAACCAAACAAAATCACTATAACGCCGAATAACAATCTTCTCTGGAGCCAGATACTCCGGGAGATTCGTCTGGCAAATTCATAAATAACTCAAAGTAAATAATTTCGTCCAATCATCCTTTGAACTCCAATAACCAAAACTTAATCCTTTAATAGATGAAACAATTAGATGCATAATAAAAAATACAATTTATTACCTATTGATCCATTGTTCATTAAATTTCAATATTTTCAGTAAAAATCAACAATAACAATTAAAACCCTACCATAGCAAATTCAAAAATAACAGGCTATAATTCGTTTCGTTCAATCATCCTTTTAATTGATTAATTTGAATAAACAAAATCTAATCCTTATATAGAAGATAACAATTCGATGCATAATTAAAAACTAAATTACTACTTATTAATCCATATTTCATTAAATTTCAATATTTTTCAGTTAAAATCAATAATTTACCGATCGAAACCCTACTATTGTTAAAATCTAACACAATATAAAAGATAACTATTTGATGCACAATTAAAAATTAAATTGCTACTTATTGATCCTTCCAGTAGGCTTGAAGAAAAGGGTCTGGCTTTTCATGATTTGAGCGAAATCCATGTTATGTTATTTTCATTCAACATATTTCATCAAATTTCAATATCTTATATTTCATTAAATTTCAATATCTCATATTTCATCAAATTTCTATATTTTTTTGGTTAAAATCAATAATTTACCGATTGGAACCTACAACTGTTAAAAGCTAACACAAAACAGAAGATTTATTCAATGCATAACTAAAAATAAATTACTACTTATAATCCATATTTCATTAAATTTCAATATTTTTCGGTCAAAATCAATAATTTACCGATTGGAACCCCACTAGTGCTAAAAGCTAACACAATACAGAAGATAACTATTTGATGCATAATTAAAACTAAATTAATACTTATTAAGATGCATAATTAAAACTAAATTAATACTTATTAATCCATATTTCATTAAATTTCGATATTTTGCGGTTAGAATCAATAATTTACCAAATCGAACTATGCTATTGCTAAAAGCTAACACAATCATTCCAAAATTGAAAAATCAAACAATTGCATATATATATATATGGTATTTGTGAACATATTTATACGTTTAAAAATAAGAAAAAGAAAAAGAAATAACCTTGGTGATGACTTTATACGAAATATAAGCTTGGACGCCATTGCCCATCTTAGCTGGATCAGTTACTGTTACTGACAGATACGACCCTTGCGACGATTTGGATCTAGGGCTTCGCAATGGCGATTCACTCCTTTGCTGCATGTTTTTCAAGCAATTAAAACAAAATTAATCGATTAATAAATCGTATAAATTATGTATTTGCATTCGTGATACACACACACACACACACACACACACACACACACACACATATATATATATATATATATATATGTATGTCTATAAGATGTGTTGACTTTATGTGAGATTGAAAACAGTATGTTTAAGACTAGTGGCAGATTTGTAATTTACCGTGGCGATCATGGTTGATTCTGGAATTGGAGGTCAACGGAGGAGAGGTTGACTTGTGGTGCTGAAAGAAGGGGTGGAAGGGAAGAGGTGGACGGAATGCTAAACTACGCCGGTGGTGCGCAGGTTAGTGTCAGGCCTTTGAGAAGAAGTAAGAGCTAACGATGGCCAGTTGACGAAGAAGGCGACCCCTTTTGCAGGTTTTGCTAAGTTACGCACGTTCGTTGCCACGTCGGACAACGAATATGTGTTCATAAACTCAAGCGCCAATTGCATTTGGCCCCTAAAAGTATTTCATATTCTTGTTTTTACCCTGTAAACTCGATTATTTTAAATTCTTGATGCAAAGTGTTTTTTTTTTTTTTTTTTTGTTCAACAATCAGAATATCATTTAATTTCATAAAGAATATAAACTCTTAACCCAAAGAAAAAGAATAGAAAGTCAACCAACTCCTGTTACATCAAAATCAGCATGGAGTAAAGAAGCAACCTCCATGGGGCAATCCTAGACCCAAAAAGTAGGTAATGATCCAATTCTAGCATGCTTAGTTACCTAATCAACTATTTCATTTGCATTTCTACCTATCAACAATGCTAAAATACCTAATAGCATAGAGGAATGCCTTTGCATCATTTAGGAAGTGCTCAATTGACCAGTTCAATATAAAAGAAGACTTGCAATAAGAGATAGCTTCAAACAATTAGATTCAATAGAAATCTGTTGGAAGTTCTCCATAGCTATAATTTGCAAGCTTCCCTAATGCCCTAATTCATTTTTCTTTTTCTTCTTCATTTCACTTTTTTCCCTAGTAGCAAATCAAATTAAAATGAAGTTCTACAAGACCCTTGTTGGAGCATTAGATATGTGCATTAATCCCATTCAACTACCATAGCTCCACTATTTAAATACTGAAAAAAGTGATATTCATTCGTATATCTTAGGTGCATCTTCATTTAGATGCATCCTACATGTAAATTTCAAAAGCATTATATATATAAGTTTTGACCAAAAAATATGTTTGGAATGAAACTTTTCTAAGTTTCAAATGCATGAGATATATTTCTAAAATCATCTTTTTCTTTTTGAATAAGCTAGGAAAACTTCCCTCTTGTATGTCTTTTGAAAGAGGAAAATAGTATTCAAATTAGGAAATACACACAAGCATATGGTTTTACTTTAGAACATTAAATCTTTTGGAACAAGTAGGACGAGTTTAATTCTTGAACCATAAAGATTGATAATGACATTCTATTGTGTATCAAATATTATATTTACACTAGATATTGAAATATATACTAAAAAACATGATACTTCCTTACATTCTACAACATAATAGTTTAGTTTGTCGAATTTTTATTTTGGGTCTTTTAGTATTCAAGTATTAAATAAAGGATTTTGTTAGCCCAACTAGTATTTTTCATCCAAAAAATAACTATAACATACATGTGCCTTGCATTAAAAAACATGTGTGTATCTCAAATACATCTTGCAATTATTTTTTGGTAAGGAAATGATGGTAGGGCTAAAGCAGTCCCTTATTAAAATGTAAATGATCCAAAGGTGCAAAATAAACTATTGGGGGTATCCAAATGTTATTTTGTAAATAAGACATAGATTGTTGATATTGTGCATCCTAAAATATAACAGCGTATGTTTAGGTGTTCATGTATCATTTTCGAGATCTTAGTGTAATTGCATCATAAAGGAATCCTACGTCTCTTGTGACTAATTTAATATGGTCTAAAGATTAACCGATTTGAGAAGATTTATGGGTGTATGAAATTTGTGAATACTTACAATAACTATTTTACATTATACAATATACACTTGTTTTTTAATTTCTAACTTAGTGTGGATTGTTTGAATATTGTTTTTAGTTGAACTTGAATACCATATAGTGTCTTTTTGAAGAATAATGTGCATTTAGAGCTGAACATAATGAAATTTGATTGAGAAAGCTAACTATGATTAGAATTGTCATGTAAATCAATCTTACAACCACTTTAAATTTTACATTATAGTTTAAATTAATCTAGGTCATCATAATTCATGAAAAACACTATCTAATTAGTATTCATCACTATATGCACATATGTGCTACATGACAATAATAATCTACACTTTGTTAAATAGTGATTATTATTGTTTAAAGTAAAAATAAAAGGAAATTTCATTTATCTAGGTTGCACGAACTACAATTTGATCCAAAAACCTTTATTTACATGTAGGGCATTATTCATGCATGCACTAGTTATTGAATTATTTCACATTTGATATTCTAGTTGAATCAGATTCTAATCGTCATAACTTACAAGATATACTATCTATATAAAATTGTACATACATTGTATGCACCTTATTACTTGAACAGAATAATATACATATACAAGACATCTTAGTTTTCATTGAATTATAAGCGAAATATGTTCCTTGTTGTCCCTTTAGATTTTATTTGACTAGTGAGATAGAACGCACATTTCGGCCCAACGAAACCCACGGCTTAGTCGAAACGTGCCTAAAACAGAAACGACGGTGCATACACAAAAATTGCCTAAGGCACTGGCAAGTTTTGGTCTAAGATGTTTAGGTTGCTTGGTCCGACCTAGCCTTCTCAACAAGTTTTCATCCACAGACCGACGGGCAGACGAAACGGGTGAATGCTTTGTTGAAGTTGTATCTGCGATATTACATGAGTGCAAATCAGCAATACTGGGTTCGATTACTTGATGTGGCCCAGTTTTCCTATAACCTCCAAAAGTCAGAGTCAACAAGTCGGAGTCCGTTTGAACTCGCCAGAGATAGACAACCCTTGACCCCTCACATGGTTGATTATGGTTACACGGGAAATGCCCTAACTGCCTACCAGTTTGCCAAGGAGATACAAGAGGAACGAGACATGGCTCGTGCCACTTTTGGGAAAGTAGCCAAGAAAATGAAGAAATAGGCTGACAAGAAGAAACGGTTCGTGGAGTTTGACGAATGAGACATGGTGATAGTGGAGTTAATTCCTCAACAGTTTAAGTCCCTGTGTTTAGTGCATAAAGTTCTGACTTGTCGGTATGAAGGGTCGTTCAAGGTAGTCAAGCGGGTCGGCAAAGTGTCTTATCAACTTCAGCTGCCACCCAAGTTGATGATTTACCCGGTGTTCCACGTGAGCTTCTTAAAGCCATATTATGCAGATAAGAAGGACCTAAGTTGTGATGAATCGAGTCGTGCCCTAACAGTCGTCGTCACTTCATATGATTGGTAGGTGGACAAAATATTGGCTGACCGACGAAAAGGCAAACGTGGAGTTAAAAATTGGATCGAGTACTTGGTGAAATAAAAAGGTGCACCTGAAAGTGAAAATAGCTAGGAGCATGAAGACGTAATATGGCAGTTCCAAAAAAAGATTGAAAAGTTCAAGCCTGACAAGGTGTTGGGGACGACGCCGGCTTAGGTGAGGGAGGGTGAGACGGAACACACGTTTTGGCCCAACGAAACTTACAACTTAGCAGAAATGTACCTACCACGAAAATGACGGTGCATACATGAAAATCGCCTAAGGCATTTCAGACCTTCACCTAACTGATTCTGGAGCATTCTAAGGCAGGGAAACTTCATCAGCAAGCCATGGACGAAAATGGAGGAAAATATCCAGAATTGAATGGAGAAAAATCTAGAATAATGGCTAAGTAAAAATCTGCATGCCTGCTGATGTTAGCATGACATCAAAATCCACTATAATGCTCAAATCTGCCCAGATTTTTCTAACTATAGATTAGCTGGCTAACTCTGGAAATTTCTTGCGGATTATTCTTTTAATTTATGTAAATATCTATGATGATCAAAATAAGCTAGTAACAATTGTACAAATCATAGTGGTGCCACTTGTATAAATCATAGGCATTGATCAAGGCTTGTAAAAACTATAAATATAAGTTGAGTAATGGAATGAAAATTAGATTTGCATAGCCATTTTCGTGCTCACTGTCCATTTCTATTCTTAGTCTAATTCTCTGCTTTTTACACCCAACAGTCCCTACGTTTTAGCTTGCCTTTTGGTTATACTTCACCCAAACTCCCATTTGCAAGCTATTGTGCCTAAAATAACTAAGTTTTAAGAGTCTGCCAACCTCTAACACCCCAAGAACGTGTTGTGCACTCTGATCCTAACCACTCACAAACGTAACTTAGTTAGCCCAAGTGTTGGCTAAGGCCACGTGACGACGAGATTTTTGTTCTCAATCTCTGATCTCATGACACTAGACCAACTATATATTAATTGATTTGAATATCACTCTACAGTAATCTCTATAACTAAATTAGATATAATACTTTATACTTTTTATTTCAAGCTAGAATATTAAAGTAAAAATTGAAGTACAACTTGAATACCATATCTTTTCTTTTGAACATATATTGTCCACCCATAGTGGAACTAGATGGAATTCAACTCCCGATGCTAATTATGATCACAAATTAATCCTATAGTAGCCTTTAATTTTGCAATATGGTTGAATTTAATCAAGATTACCATCATTCACTAAAATTACTACCTATTAAATATATGACATTGTATGCACGTGGTACTCATGGATACGAATAATCTATTATGACATATGCTGAAATCATTATTCAAAAGGTAAGTATAATCTTATACAATTAAGCGAAATCTAATTTAAGCAAATAATTTAATCTATGCCTATGACATTGTTCTTTTTTTTTTTATCGATAAGTAATCGTTTCATTCAACTTTCAAAAAACGTGAAAATACATGGATCATCAACAAAAACAAAAGATCTCTACAAAAGCCTATCTGTAATCTTCCACTTCATATAAATATTTATATTCACTATGTTGTCCATATATTTACTTTGGAGATTAATCATATGTCTAGCATCTAAAAGAACTTTATCCATAATTTGCTCATATGTATTGGCCCCCGAGCCATGAACTCTGCAATTTTTTTCCGTCCAAATTTGATACACACTTGCACAGAATGTCAACTTTGCAAGGTCAGCTCTATGACATTGTTCTTGAACCGCCTAGAAGTTATTTTACATTTGATTTAGATCATCATACTTACAAAAAATTAGAAAACTTTTCATATACAATTTTAAGGTCATTATATGCACTTTGGTTATTGGATCTCATAGAGGAGATGACTCTCGACAGGAAGGAATGGCGTCGCATGATCCATATAGCCGACCTCACGTAGTGGGACAAGGCTTAGTTTGATTTGGTTTGGTTTGGTTTATATGCACTTTGGTTATATGCTGGGGCGGAGCCACGTTTAACTTGTGGTGTGCAATGGCACACCCTAAAACTTTGGGGAAAAATCTTTTTTTTTTCTTCCTGTCATGGAAACAGTAACATATGTCTATATATGTGTTTTCTTGTATGTCTATATGTGGCTGTGTTTCTTTGTATGTGTGTCTGTTTGTGCGAGTCTTTCGCTACAAATGGGTGTGTGTGTGTAATTGTGTGTAGATGGTGAGGGAAAATGAAAGAAAAATAAGATGGAAGGGGAAATAAAAAGTAAATTTATGGTATTGAACCATTTTTGAAACGTATGTGCAAGTTGTTATTGGTTGTAGCTAAGTAATAGAACTACTTATTTATTGCAATAGTAGATTTGAGTTCAAATCTTAGTAATAGCATTTTGTTTTATGCAAGGAATTTAAAGTTATTAGAGTAGGATTGTAAATATTTTTTTTAGTTTGTTGCAAAGATGTAATTGTATTAAATAATTTTTTGATTTTATTAGACAATTTTAACAAAAAAAAATTAATGGAGTGGTCGAAACAAGACCCTTTTAATAAATAAATGGTCCTTTTAGGACCAAAAATAATTAAATGGTCAAAATAGGTTTGGGACAATAGTTTAATGATATCTGCAACAATTTATTCTTGAATTTATATACTTTATTGAATTAAATGCGGAGACTCATGCTTTAAAGATATTTGTGTTATAAAGTGTTTAAATTAAGTATTGGTTTAGTATAGTATAAAAATATAATTTTAGACATAAAACTATCAATTTTTTTTTATAGTTTATATAAAAATTTATGCATAAATAATTGTCTAAAAATCCTAGTTACTAACTTTGATACTGTAGTGTACACCCTGATATCCGATACCTGACTCTACTACTGGTTATATGACATGAATAATTTGTAATCTAAATTGAATTCTCTTGTCTTAAAAAAAGGGGGCAAGTGTGAAGATTTAGAATTGAACAAGGGGCAATATAATTTATAGCTAGGACATTATTTATGAACTCATCCTTGGAGTTACTTTAGATTTCATGATCTAATCTTCGACCAAAAAAAATAAAAATTCATCATCTAATCGAATCTAATCCGCATCATAATTTCACATGAAATCAATCTACTCAAATCTAATCTGAATCGTCATAACTTTGCATGTGTCTTGTGGACTAATTAAAATCTAATGTGATTCAGTCAATCTAATATATGATTATGACAATGTTGATAGATTAGTCTTGGAAGTTACTTTGAACTTCACAACCTAGTTAAAGTTAAATCTAGATTTTCACAATATTTGAGAAAATCCAAAATAAACATTCTTTTTTTGTCATAACCTTTTCTTGAGAAAAATGCATAATTACCCTTCTAAAGCTTTGATTTATCTTTTTGCTTTAGCATTTTTCCTTTTCGCGGAAGAAGCATTGGTTATCTTATGACTATATTCTCACCTCGAAATCTCTAGAGCCCTTGATTAGTTACAGGGAACATCATATTCCGATTTATGATAAATTGATAAGTAAGTTTTACGATCAATTATTACAATAAAATTGTATAAACTTTACGTGTTTGTAGGACTCATGTACTAGAAAAATTAAACTGAGTTTAATTACAATTCAATTAAAAGAACGAATGGTGATTACTGAGATTTAAAAGTAATCTAATGATAAGTTACTTCTCCTAATAATTAGGAGACTAAAATTCAAACCTTATAGAGATGACGGGTAAGTGGGGGTGGGGGATAGGGAAACAATAAAAAAAAGCAAATGCTGATTACTTCTCCAACTTCACATTCAAATTATCCACTTTATATTTTAGAGGGGTTGTAATTGAAGATACTATTATTTTTGGTACAAAAGTTCCTATAAAAATTAAAAATATTTTATCTTTAAGTGCGATTTGAACTATTGATTTATGTAATTATAAGTAACTATTATTTTCTTAGGCTATCCTTAATAGAGTCTCTAAAATACAAAACATTCTTAATTTGGGTATTTTTAGAGAATGTGGTCTCTAAAAATAATACTATTTATGACAAAAGTACGTGGGATCCACCACTTTTAGTTTAAAAGATGTCAAAATAAAGACTCAGTCTCTATTTTCTTAAACAAATTTGTGGAAGAAAATAGAGAATGTGTCTCTATTTTGACATCTTTTTTAAGCCAAAAGTAATAGACCCCACGTAATTTTGTCATAAATAATATTGTTTTTAGAGACTGAAATCTCTAAAAATACTCAAATTAAGAAAGTTTTATATTTGAAAACTCCATCAAGAATGCCCTTATAATAAATCAGATTTCAATATCAACCAATTTTCTTCTATTTATTCATGTTTCAAAGGAAAATTGGGCAACCTTCTCAACAATTAAGAGATTCATTTGAAGAAACATAAAAGACTAGTTGAAGTAATGAACCTCCCAATCCTCTAACATACAGTTCCGGAAAATTTTTTTCTAAATCCTTTTTTTTTTTGGTCAACGAATTTTTTTTTTTTCCAAACCGAAACAAACTTCTTGAACATTTTGGGATAAGTATGGTCTCCTACCCACATGGTCCCACCCGAATACAAGGAAAAGAAAAGAAAAGAAAAGAAAGAGACTAAAGATGACGACCACTCTTGGGTCCACCTGGGACTTTTTTTTATTAACCGGTGAAAAACCCTCCACGTGGATCTGATCAACAAATTGAACCAACAATTTTATGCACGACTTATAATTGTGTTGGAGGTAAAAACTTCCAATGTTCACCTGGGACTTTGAAAGTCATTACTCATTTTTATTTTTTATTTTTAAGAGGTTTATCATGTATTTAAACTAAAAGGTTTTTGGTTATTTTTTTTAATTTTTTTAAAAAATTAAAACTATATAATATAATTAATGAAATTTAAATTTATAATTTATTACATAAATAATGAGTTCCATATAATTAAATTAAAGTATTGATCGCGCGATTTCTATTATTCTAATATAACATCATCTCTCCTGAGATAAAACATAGTGGACCCATGCCACGTCATCCTATTCGGATCTAAAACATATCTCCTAAATCATCTCAACTGTCTACTCCGTTATGGGTCCCACTAGCTACAATTTTCGCTCGTCGATCAAAAGCGGTACTAAGTAGCATAGTGGGACCCACCATTTTTAAATTGCTTGAAATGTTTACTGTGTGCATTACATAGCACAACGACGTCGTAAAATCTTCCCAAGATTTATATAAATGGAATGCAGCAGAAATGAGGATCATCTGCACGCTAATTTATATCATACACCTCTCTGTATTTATTGACGTCGTTTTATTAAATCGCTAAACTTAAATGGAGCAAAACGGCGTCGTAGGTTTCCGCCATCGCCGATCTCCCTCCTCCGATCGGTTTCTCGACGTCTTCTCTCCTCCGCCATCCGAAACTTCACTCGGAGGAAGCAACACAGCTGCCGGCTCCGGCGATGAGCTTAACGAAGATGACGTGTTCTGGACCGGCGAGGACTTCTCAGAATCTCACGGGAAGTCAAAGTCTCCTTCCAAAAACCATCTCCGACAGTCCTTCCGGCAGCCGGAGAAGTTCGGCATACTCGCGGCATTACAGGAAGACCACCGGAAACTGGACCGTTCGGTTCTCTACCGGAAGCCTTCGATCATCTCATCCTCACCGCCTGTTGCAAAACTTCCGGTTTCTTTAACCACCGGGACAACGTCATCGTCGCGAGCGATTCCGAAACCGCCGGTGGAGAGAGACTCCAGCAGCAACTTCTCGCAGTCGATGCCGGCGAGGAAGTTCCAGCACTCGGCTCCGTTGAACATACCGATGATGCCGAGAAAGCCTCCGAGGAAAACCGACCTTGCTGACGTGGACATGGAGAATGACGCGGAGGACGAGATGCTTCCGCCGCATGAAATCGTGGCTCGAGGATCGGCGAAGTCTCCAAAGACGACGTTCTCGGTGCTTGAAGGCGTTGGAAGAACACTCAAAGGGAGAGATCTTCGCCTGGTTCGCAACGCCGTCTGGCGCCAAACAGGTTTTCTTGATTAACAGTTAATTTCGATCAATTTTTATTTTTATTTTTATTTTTACTTTTTTTTTTTGGAGACATTTTGGACTGAGAAGTTAAATATTTTTGCTAAGTTTTCCCAGTCTGAAAAATGTATTGATATGAACTAGCAACTATATATATATATATATTAATCAGATACAGTCTATGGAGTCTAAATTTATTGACTAATTTTCTCGTGTCAAATTATATACAATTAATTGCCAGATTAAAATGCATTAAATTTTCCGTGCTCGAAGATTAAATCTTGTCAATTGTTTGGATGATTTAAATTCATTAGAGTTCAGGCAATATGAATTCATAATGAGTTCAAGTCTACTGTGTTTATTAAGTAACTCATGAACTGTGTTTATCTAGCAAAAAAAAAAAAAATTGTGTTTACTATGACTATGCATACTGATTTGATCCGAAACCAGCTTGTTAACACCACATTACACCAGCAGTACAGTTGAATATATATCTTTTATTTGTAGAAATGTACTTGCGGTATTTCGTTGTGATGTGAGTGAAATTTATCAATTATGAACCGAGAGAATTCATTATTGCATTCTTAGTATTTTTCCTTTCAGTGTATAAAGTAAGTCAATCCCAATGTTGAGCAGAATTCATCACCAAATAATCGTTTCGTTAGAATGCTTGCTTGATGAATCCTAATAGCTTAGCTTTGCTTGATGAGTCCATTAGGATGGTTTCGCTGAAATGCTTGCTTGATTTTCTACTGGGGTGGAGCGAGGAGATTGATTTTTCTTTTTTGTGTTTGAAAACTTTCACCAATTCTTTACTTAATAGTCTCGATGTCAATCATGGCATATTCAGGCCCTTAGCGACGGCATATTCTAGTGTTTGATACCACTAGCCACATTACTTTTCTCTACTGTCGGTCCCTGCCTCTCGAAGGCATTAGAGATTTGGCTTTAAGCTAAGGTATGATCTTTGGGGCCCATCTGCTTGGGCTTGAACACTTTTCAAGAACTAAAAGTTTTATTTTGGGATAAAATTGAATAATGAGATAAAATAAATAAAAATTTGAATGATTGAGGCTCCATTTGTTTGCCGTAAAATATTTGTTCAGAAAATATTTTTTAAAAATTTTACGGTGTTTAATAATACTGAAAAATTAATCAATTAAAAAATATTTTTTTAATAAAAAATGATAAGTTTTTTTTAAGAAATTTTTCAATGTTTGAAAATATCGAAAAATTAGTCAAATGAAAAATATTTTTCGATCAAAAATAATAGATTACTTTTTAAAGATTTTTCGATGTTTGGTAACACTGAAAAATTAATCTAACTAAAAAATATTTTCTGATAAAAAATAATAACTAGTTCAAAGTTTGAAAAAATATTTTTATGTTCTTTGAGAGAGAAAAATATTTTTTAGAACTTAACTATTCCTATTTTATGTGTGTATATATATATATATATATATATATATTTTTTTTTTTTATAAATTTTATGTCGCAAAATATTTTTTAATATTTTATTTTTTAGAAAAATATTTTTTAATATTTTATTTTTAAAAAAAATATTTTTTATATTTTATTTTCTAAAAAAATATTTTTTAATATTTTATTTTCTAAAAAAATATTTTTTCCTAACAAGTTATTTTAAAGTAAATAAACAAAATTCAGAAAAATATTTTTCATAAACAATTATTTTCCGACAAACAAACAAAGCCTCAATGTCAGTATTCCTAATTTTCCGTTGATGTTCCTTTTGTTTAAAAAAATAGCATATACGATAGATGATATCAGAACCGATGGGCAGAGGTACATGACAGTTTTAAGGGAATCGCAACCTCCACCTGATCCACAAAAATATTAAAAATATTATATATTTTTCAAGAAAAAAAATTAAATATCTATATATTTTTAATTAAAAAAATTAATTAACTTTCTATTAAAAAATACCAATATAGTTAAAAAATTATTTATTTTAATCTTTATTGAAAATAATTTTTAAATTCACCTCTAACAGTGGAAAAGAAAATGATAATCATCATTAGCACATTATTTAAATCTCAAATTTGAATTAGACCGGGCAGAAGGCTTGTATGGTAAATCAATTATCAACGCCACTAGTGGCATTCATGCTAATGCAATTTAGTTAGAATAAGCTACAAAATTGATTCTTGAGAAAACAAATTAAGAAAAATTCTGCAAGACTTTTTAAGAAATTTCAATGATAAATTTTCTGTAAAACAAACAAAGTTTCAAAATAACATGTTAAGCCTTTCCCTTGAAAAAAAAAAGGGGAAAAGAATTTCTGTAAAATGAAAGACCAGAAAGATTGAGACGGAAAAAAGCAAAAAAAAAAGAAAAAAAAGTAGTAAAGGTGACAAGTCAGTATATCAATAAGCGTTAATTGTTTAAAATTCATAGGGATATTTCCCTCAACATTAAATCTGTCATCATTCTTGCCACCATAGATTCAAACAATATAAAAACCAAATAAGCATAATTTAGTACTAATACTAGGCTTAAAAAACTGAAGTATATAACCACTATTAAAACACTCAAATGAAATGACCCAATAAAACACAAACAAAACAACTTTATTTTCATTCACAAAGGTCGAAATTTTAGCTCAATGAGGATTTCACGCCCTCACACAACCGGACGAAAACGTTTTTGCCCCTCTTTCCTAGCATGAAAATTCTTAAAAGAACCCGAACTGACTATTAGTCTTAAATATAAGTGGTGAAACCCACAATTTATATGTGAATAGGCTTATAATCAATCCAAAAATGGTGACAAAGCTCCATTGGAGAAGGAATAAAAAATGTATGTACCCCACCTTGTGAAGAGACATTTACAACAACTTCTGCTATGAACCTGAAAATCTCCCATTATCATCCACAACATCAGCAGATAAAATATCTGTGTATTGCAAAACAAATATAGGAGAAAACAGAAACCCAAAACAGAAAAAAAATTATGTCTCGAATACAAAAACAAAGGTGGGATAAAAAGAGGCAAGTCTCAGAAGGAAAACCCTAAAGAGAACCCTCAAAAATACACACAACCTATATGTACGTATATGTAACCATATACATACATGTGGGTTTTGTGTATATGGTTGATATTGCGCAGCTATGACTCAAAACGCTTCCATGCGTGACAGCGGAAGGCGATCTTAAGGGCTGCGCGTAAACACTTCGAATCGTTGATTAATCGTCAGAGATAGCTTATAAAAAATCAAGATCTAGAAAATTCAATAATTCTAATGGAAAACTCAGAAAATTAAAATAAAATAAAATAAAATACAAGATTTTTGAAGAAAAATGTAGTGTAAATTATACGGCTGCTTATATTAGAAAAACCCTAGGACAAAGGTTGCGGGTGGAGTTGATGTTGAGTGTATATATAGATTGCATTGGTCTACTGGGCCTGGGTAGTTAAATAGGACATTTTATTCCTTGGCCCAATATTTGGAATGTGTTGTAGTTGGCCCAATTTTATGTGTAATAGAAATAGTAGTGGGCAAGGTTTAAATTTAACATCGGATATTTGATCTAATTGTAAACTTGATAACAGAATTAATGGAGTATTTGTTAAGGTTTGGTATGATAGCAATTACAAGTTCAAAGTGTACGAAATAGAACAACTCTTATTTTTTAAAGGAAAGTAAAGAAATGAGAGGGATTAGGGAATCTTTCCACTTATCTGGATTGCATTTTGAAATGCAGTAAAGGATTTGGAGGACTTTATAATCCTCTCAATTTGGGATAAAATAGAAGGAAAGGAAAGTCTAGCATGTAAAAAGACTAATTTGTCCCTATCCATTTTCATGGTTATATTATAAAAAGGGTAGATAGGTAATTTTTCTTTAAAAATTATCCTTTTCATTAATTTCCTTTACTTCTTCTATCCAAACAAACAATTACAAATTTCCTTCTTTTCTTTTCCGTTATTATTTGTTTACAATCTAAATAAGAGAATTTCTTCCCTTTATTTTTCTTCCACTACCTTACTTCCTTTTCTTTTCCGTGTGCAATCCAAACGAGGGGTTATAGTAAACCACCAAAGATAAGATACAAGATTACTGGAAACGAATGTAGTGAAAATGAGGTTTTATTGAGATAACAATGCGAAAATCCAGCTGCTTTGGTAGAAAAAACCCTAGGGTTCACCCTATATATTTTTATCTCTAGTCTACTGGGTTGGGTAGCTTAGTAAGGCGTTTTATTTTTGGGCCAATAATTTAGATGTTTGTTAAATATTTAGGTAATACTTTCAAAGTGGCTTAGTCCTTGGGTCTTTGAAATAGTTTAAAAAGAAGTGTTTCGAATTGTTGCTATTTAACCCTGACTAGATTTAAAGAAATCGAGATATTTCGAATTGTTTATTGACACGGACAAAGTCTCAACAGGACTATTCAAAAAGAATCCCAGTAATTTCTCAAACATCCGTTATAGAAATTTTCGGGGAGCTTCTTGGCTTCTTATTGAGATTCTGAGGCATTGAATAGCTACAATTTTTTTTTTCTTTTTTTTGGTCTGAATTTTCCTTTTTCTTTTGGGACACATAAATCTTTTTTTTTTTTTTTTTTTAATTCAAAGGGAGGCTAATGCCATAATATATATGTATATAACTAGCTAGACTCAATCTCGTAATCTTTTGTAAACACTACAAGTGCCATATTGTTAGACCAAAGGGTCTTTGGCACACACATAAATCTTTCATTTAAAAAGGAATACAAACAGATCGGGAGTCCACTGCAACAATGACCCAAATAAGAGACATACATAGAAAATTGCTCACAGCCACAGATTCGGCCAGACACATAAAGGCCCTGAAATTAGGCCCATACAACAAAACAAAAAAAAGCCTAAACACAAAAGGACAAAAAACATAAGAAAACCAGATTAGGCCTCAGACCTACCCATTGGGCCCAACAAACAAAACTTGCCAGAAAATAAACACCAAAAGCCCTTTCTCATTGGAATTAACCCCTTTCTTATTGTTTTAATAGTTAATTATTTAAAAAAATATCGGTAATCATATACATAGATATCATGCATGGTTTTCGTTTGTTGGAGAAGGTGTCTCCTTAAAAAAAATTAATTTTTTTTCAACATTTATTTCCCGTGAAAATGTTGCTAATAGATTATTGTGAACAAAACACACTAAAGAAAGAATAGATTGAATAGACAAATTTAACAAAATTTTGCAAACTAAAAAATTGCTCAAGTAAAATAATTAGAGTAGAGAAAGAGAAAAATTGACACAAATCGATTTATCTTGGTTCCCAAAATCCCTTGATATTAGTCAGTCCAGTCGCAACAAATTTCCTTAGCTTTACATCAACTTTCCACTATTAAAAACAACAATTACAACAACAATTACAACAACAGCAGCAAGTTTAGGATAAAAATTCTAAGTTAACTTACCAAGAGTTAACAATATGCAAGGATTTCTTGCTTACAAAATTCTAACCCTCAGCGCCTCTCAATTAGGCAAATATTACAATTATACTTAAAAAAATACAACTCAAAATATTATATGATTACAAAAGAATAATAGCCCAATAATAATCAAATAATAACTTACGAGCTTTCAGAAACTTTTAATATCCGGATTTGAAATGAAGTCGAAGAAAGCTTTTGAAATATCAAGCTTGAAATATATGTGAAAATAATAATCTTGAGTAGAGCTGGCAAATGGGCCAGCCCGGCACGGCCCGGCCTAGTCGTGGGTTAAGAAAAATGAGCCCGGCTCGGCACATATGTTTAGTTGGCTGAGTTGGGTTGGGTTCAATTCTTGAAATATAGGATCCAATTTAGCCCACAAGCCCGCTATTACGAGTCATGAGCTGGGCTGGGCCAGCCCATTTTTTATTTATTGTTTTGTAATTATTATTTTTTGAATTTTGATAGTTGGATTAAGAACGAAAAAAACTTAAGTTTAACATTTTTTACGAAAAATTTAATTTAACGATTAACAAGACATAAGTTGATTGAAAATATTAATATAAATGATAAAACATTAAAATATTACTTGACAAACTACAAGTTTACGAGACACAAATACGTTACTAATAAACATAAAAAAAAATATTATATAAATGCTTGAAGAAAGTTGGTGGAGAAGTTCGCCATTTTATTATACTCCTTGTGCGGGTGCTCGGCCTGCTGGTGGTGGTTGTGGCCGCGGTGGTTGAGGATTGAAATAGTTTGGAACATTGAGTGTTGAGATACAAGATGTCTTCCAAGCGTTCCAGTTCCAAATTGACGACGAAATATATATTTACGTTCACAATAGTTGCAAATTACATACCCATGTTCTTTAAAGTAAGCAAAATGATTCCAAATATTGATAGCCATAAATACTATGTATTCTCTTGTAGTAAAATAAAGAGACAATAAAATGAAATAAAATACAATACCTATTTATAAGAAAAACTACATGTACAAATTATAATTATAAAAAAAATAATATAAAAATAAATTTTACGATATTTAACGTAAAACGTGTCCCTTTAATTCTATAAAACTGTCAAAGTACCTGTGTCATACTGTCATCATGTGATAGATGTCAAGTCCTAAAGGACTTGACATCCTCTTTTTTTAAAAAAATGCACGTCCCTCTGTTGTAATAACAGAGGGACGTACATTGACATCACGTCCCACTTTGAGTGGGACTTTATTTTTTTTTTTTATGTTATTAATATTTTTTAAAGTTATTTAATATTTTTGATAAGTTGTATTTTTTTGTATATATATTTTTATTAATTTTTTAAAATTTAAAAAGATAAAAAAAATGAATTAATAAAAATTGGATTATTGTAAATTTATTTGAGTATAAATTAATCAATATATAAATTATCTTATTAAAAATAAATGTATATTATTAAATAAAAAGATAAAAATAAAACAAATTTCTGAATAATACTTCAAATTTTATTCACTTAATTAAATAATTACAACATAAATTACATAGAGTTGAAAAAAATTTAAATAATACCTCAAATTTTTATTCACTAACTTGATAATCATAACTTACAATTAAATTAAAGACATAAAATACACAAAAAAATATTATTCTTCTAAAAAAAATTAAATCTTCAATAACTTCGATATTCCATCTTTATCTTTCAACATCGATCATTCGACTGGAGCATTAGTTGAATTTTCTGTTAAAACTTATCTTTTTCTGTTGAATGTCAATATCAAGTTCAATAAGATGTTACATCCTGTTTTCTACAGAAACTCAATCTTTGCCGCATACCAGTGTTTGTAATGAGTTTGGTGCCAAGCTACTTCTCAACTCACTCAATATCCTGCGACCAAGACTAAAAGCACTTTCGGATGCTACAGTAGACACTGGAATTGTTAGTAGATCACGGGCCATGATAGAAAGTACATGATACTGACTATACTATGCTTTCCACCAGGCCAATACATCGAAATCAAGATCAAAGTCATCAGATGGAGACATCGTTGCCAAATAAAAATCTAATTCATTAATTTGTGATGATGAAGAACCAGTTTTTGTTTTTTTGAAAATTTGAAGAAATTTTGTATCAGACTTTTTACTACTAGTACTACTTAAAAACCGAGATGAAGAGGAAGTCTCATTAGAATATTGCGCTACATACATATCGAATAATAATGTCAAAGTTGAACAAATTTCATTCCAAGTTTGAGTGTCATCAATTTCATTATTTCGCATATTTGAATGATATTGTTGTAAAATACTTTGAACAACAGGTTTTTTTAATCTAAGATCCATAATTGTACCAAGACAATAAACTATAGGTACATTTTCAAAATATTTTAAAAGTTTTTCTTTCATGTCATAAATTATATGTTGAAGTAGAAAATTATCTTCATGTTCTTATAAAATATCAGATATTTTTCACAATGCATAAAGTACCATATTTGAAGTAGAATAATATGATCCAGAAAGTAATTTGGTCATGTCATGAAAAACACTTAAAAAATCACAAAATAATTTAGCTTTTTCCCAATCTATATCTTCTATCCATTTATTAGACTGATCATGTCCAAGTGAATTGTTATAAATTTGTGAAAAAATATCTTTATAAGGAATAAGTCCATTTAACATTTTATATGTAGAATTCCATCTAACCTCCATGTCACCTTGAATATTTTTTGATTTTAGTTTGTATTGTTGACATAAATCATGAAATTCTTGATTTTTTGATGGATTAGATCTAAAAAATCGTACCCCACTTCTAATTTTTTGAATTTGAGGGCGAAGATTATCTAGACCAGCTTGAACACATAAATTCAAAATATGACAACAATGAATATGAAAAAATTTTCCACTTAAAATCGGTTTACATAAATTTTGAAGTAAACGTATAGAAGAAGTATTGTCGGTAGCATTGTCAAAATAGATAAAAAGTATTTTATCAGAAATATTGTATTCATCTAAAACTGTTAACATAGAAGTATAAATGTTGGTATAATTATGTGGATATGAGAAGACACGAAAAGAAAGTATTCTTTTTTGTAAATTCCAATCAGGGTCAATCCAATAAGCAGTTATACACATAAAAGGAAGATCAGTTCTATTACTCCAACAATCACATGTCAAACAAATTTTAGTTGAAAGAGAGGAAAATGTTGCTTGCAAAAATTCTTTTCCTTCATTAACAATTGAAAAAAATTATTTTTTCAAAGTATTTCTTGGAATTTTTACAAAAGCAGATTGTAAAGCTTTTTTACATAAGCTTCAAAAGCAGGATCTTCACCAAAATTAAATGGTTTTTCAGAGATAAGAACAAATTTTGCTAATTCTCTCCTATTTACTTCATGTGAAAAACGAAAAGTAGTCACACAACTGGATGAAGAAATAACTAATTGAGTTTGAATTCCATCATTAAATAAATCGGGATGGATACACTCCAAATGCCTTTTTAAAGTACCTGTTCCAATTTTTTTTTTAAAAGAAAATACTTTTTTGCAAATATTACAAGTAGCAATCTGTTTTTCCTTATCTTGAGTACAATATTTCCAAACATCTGAACTTGTACCTCTACCACCTTTAGGATTAGTATTGGGGATAGTAGGCGAATTAGAGTCAATAAAAGATTGTGATACTGATTGTGATTGTGCAATATTTATATTTTTCAATTCAAGACGTGGAGTGCTACTTTGAGAATAAGGATCTATAATCAAAATAAATATAACAATAAAACTACTATTATAATTAAAAGAATACCTCAATAAAATTCAATTGAAGAAAAGTGAAACTCCTTTTCTTGAAAATAAATTGACCACTTGAATGTTGAATCAGGCTTGAAGCTTTGAACAATTGAGAGAAAGAAGATTGATTTGGTGTGAGAAGAATGAAAAATAATTAGGGTATTTATAAAAATTATTAAAGGACTAAAATGTAAATAAAAAAATTTGAAGGATTCAATTTTTTTTTATAAAAAAGCCAAGTAGCTGTTGGCAACGTTGGCAACATATCCGTTGCCAACAACTACTTTGTTTATTAAATAACTAAAGATTCCGTTGGTTGCTGGCATTGGCAACATGTTTGTTGCTTTTTGTTTTTTGTTTTTTTGTTAGTCTACTACACTCAGCAATTAGCATAGTGATTACTATTATGCATAATGTTAGTATGTATATGTATGCATACATACAAATGTATATGTATGCATACTATATATATATGTGTGTATGTATATATATATTTTTAGTCTAGCTAAGCTCCTAAAAACTGAAAAAAATATAAACTTTGTCATTTTTTTTTAATACTGACTTTATATACATATATTTTTTGAATTAAAGTTGCAAGTTGTAATTTACAATATCATAAAAAAGATTTGATAACAAGTTATTTTGTATAATCTTAAAAAATAAATTTTTTATTTGTTATTATTATATATTTTTTAACTTATCTAAAAAAAAGTTATTAGTCATAATGCATAATATTCAATTTGTGTAATAAATAGGCTCCAATTGTGCTTATATTGTGCTGGGCCTGAGTTGGACTCATGATGGGCTTTATTTGGGCTCGAATTGTGTCTGAGCTAGGCTCAATCTGGGTCTGTACTGGGTTCGAGTTGGGCTGGGCTGAGCTGGGCCTGTGTTGGGTTCGAGCTGGGCTGGACTGAGTTTATGGGTTGAGTTGGGCTAGACTTGGGCACAAAGGGGCTTAGGCACAAATGTGCTGAGTTAAAAAATATATGACCCACCTCGGCCTACCTATATATGGTGGGTTGGGCCGAGTCGAACCCATTTTCAAACGAGCTTGGCTGGGCCCGAATTTTAGTATGCGGGACTGAATTGAGCCTGTGTCGGTCTAACCCAAATGCCACCTCTAATCTTGAGCTCTTTGATTTGAGTAGAGTATTCTTCTTTGCAAGATTTTGTTATGTAGATTTTTGTAAATTTTTTGGTGTATTTATAAATATTTTTTGTGCAAAATAACCATTGCTATAGTGCCTGTACAGTAACTCCAATGGATCTACTACAGTACCCGCATAGGAACTCCAACGTCTAGATCTGCTACAGTGCCAAATAGTAACCAAAATTTTTAAATTTGCTACAGTGCCAAACAGTACTCGAAAATTTCAAATTTGCTACAGTCCCAAATAGTAACCAAAATTTTCAGATCTGCTACAGTGTCAAACAGTAACCAAAATTCATATGTGCTACAGTGCCAAATAGTAATTGAAAATTTCAAATTTGCTATGGTGTCAAATAGTGCCAAAATTTTCAATCTCTACAAAAACTCAAATATTCAAATTTTCAACAATGATAAATGATAACCTTCAAATTTTCAAATTCTCGTGTGCTACAGTATCCGATTTTAAATTTTCAAACATGTTACAGTAACTGAGTTGCTACAGTATTGATTTGGTACAGTAACATCATTAAAAATATATTTTATTTCTTCCAACATGTTGAAATAATTTGACACTTAAACAAAATTATATCAATTTTCTTTATTTGTTATCATCAAAACTGAGATTAACAAGAGATTATTAAGTCCAACAATTCCAACAGTATGTTCCCAGGAAAGAGATGAATTAACATGAATTGATGTGTACAACAAAGCTTGATGATTCTTAACAACAATAATGTTGCCATTTCGAGGGTCAACTCTTCTTACTACCAAAAAAAAGAGTTCAGCTCTTAATTTATTTGTTAATTTTTCCGGTGGGAACAAAAGCAAGTTTTCCTTGGAGCTTTGAAAACACAAAGGATTGTGCTCCAAAACGTTAAAAGTGAGTTCCACGCACTGATAAGGCCCACATCAACGTTTTGACGTCTCTTTGAAAGACAAGCCAAAAACGTGTAGTTTGTCACGCTAACATCTTATTTGATTAGTTAGACAATAGCCGCCTTTACTTCCCAGAGAAAAAAAGAAAAAAGATGCCACCGGAAACTGCATGCTGTTAATGGGTAAGGATCTCTATCTACTTTTAAAAAAAAAATTATTTATTTATTTAAAGGAAGCGTAAATCGTATAGTCCATCATACAAGTTGCCATTGCCAACTAAAATACCATCTTTCTTGATAAAAAAAAAAGTTTTATTTGCAAAAGTAAACATGTAACCAAGTTCATCAAGGCGAGATAAAGATATTAAATTTCTAAAGAAACAAGAAACAACGAAAGTGTTTGGAAAATCTAAAGAAAATCTAGTATCAAGAACAAGTCTGTAGGTCCCAACTGCTTCCACTTCATATTTCATGTTATTTCCCATGACAATAAACTTCTCTCCATTATTTAGTTTACGGGACATAAGGAATTCCTGCATATAATTAGTAATGTGAATGGTTGTACCAGAATCTAAACACCAAGTATTAAAAGGAACATCAATAAAATTGGTCTCAAAATACACTAATGAAAAGAAATTATCTTTCTTCTCAAACCAAACTTTACGTTTGAGGCAATCCTTTTTCATGTGTCCCTTCTTTTTACAGAAGAAACATCTGTCATCATTTCCATCATTATCAGATGCACCTTTTTCTTTTTCATTATTTGATGGCCTTTTCTTACCATAGTTTTTGCCCTTTCCAGGTCTTCTACCATTATGACCTTGTGATACCATGTGAATTGCTTGCAATCCTTTTTTCTTTAATCTTTGAATTCCTTCTCTTGAACACACCATAAAGATAAGTTCATTTATAATCCATTTTTCTTTTTGTGTATTATAGTTAATTTGAAATGGTCCAAAATGAGGAGGAAGAGAATTGAGAATAAATTGTACCAATAATGACTTAGAAATAGTCATATCCATAGATTTTAATTGTTCAGCCAAATTGTTCATTTCTAAAATGTGCTCTTGCACCCCACTAATTCCATTATACCTTTTAGTTGTCAAGGTTGCCATAAGCGTACCTAATAGTACCTTATTAGAAGTCTTGAAATGTTTCTCAATAGATGCTAAGTACTTACGTGCAATCTCTGAAGTAATCTTGCTCTTTGCAATCATGAGGCTTATTCGATTAGAATGCTCCCATTTTTTATAAAGAGTTTTTTTCCTCAGTTTTGCTCTCTTGAGTAGGTTGTTTTGGCTCATCCTTCGGAGACACAAATCCAACTCCAAAGAATCCAAAGAAATAATGAGATGTTTATACCAATCAGAATAGTTAGAACCATTCAATTCAAGAATGTTAGACATGTGCCCGGAAAAAGATGCTGGAGTAATAGCTGAAACACAAGACATGCCATGAGAAAACAAATTTAATAAGCAATCTAACGTATCATTGCTTTAACCTTTGGGTCAAAAACACCTTTGGGTAATCTTATAACTCCACAAAAGTTTGTCCAATCAATCAAAATACGACATCATATGATTTGTGCCACTTTGGTGACAACAAATCATTTTTGTTTATTTATTTTATTTTTTAAATGTGCCACCATAAAAGATTGATCAACAAAAGATATATACACATATGTACATATATATGAGAGAAAATTGAAAGAATGATGCAAAATACAAATGTCTCAACCATGCTCTGATACCACATGTAAGCTTTTATTTAGAATCTTAGACATTGTATTATGCATTATATAATAAACTAAATAGAGAAGACATATATTACCTTGTGCCATTGAAACAATAAAACTTAGAATATACCAAGAGTTTGTAGACTTGATTAGAAATTCCGTATGATAAGACCACAAACAAGCACAATCAAGGAACCTAAATAATAAGTCAACACTTGTAAATATTTAGTTGTTAGGTTCCGAGTGATTTAGAACTATAGCTCTTAAGTCTTCTCTCCCTAACTCTATCCTTATGTTTATAAGTGATGAGATTAACAAACTTGTGAATATGTGTGAGTGGAGAGAGGGATCAAGAGCCCTTATATGATACTTTTTTTAATTAATTCCACCCATCATGGATTTAATTAGAAATAACCCTTCATGAATCCACTAATCGCACTAACCTCAATAAGTACACCATAATATAAGTTATAATTAACCCACTAATCCCACTAAATTATACCATGATGTAGGGACATAATGAGTCTACTAAACCTACTAAGTGTACCATAATATAGGGTCATAATATAGGTGAATTCAGTATTGTATAAGTTTCATAGGCTCTTCATATACCTCTTTATCTTAATATTCATGAATCCACTAACACATCTTAATGTAGGAGGTTACAAATAGTTTCATGACTTTGGTCATTGAACCATCACTATTTTGTATATATATATTTTGTTAGCCTTATACCAAAAGATATGATTTTGATGATAACAAATCATAAAAATGTGAATTTGTAAGTGTGTTTGTGCAAATATCTTTAGATGCTTAAAATACACACTTGTTGGCAATTGTGCATTAAATGTATGTATCATTATAAGCCAATTGTATCTAAATGTTTTGACTTGTGTGCATTATATTGTACTAATGATTTTATAAGACAAAATATGTTGTAAATGCTTAGTGTTGAAAGAGGAAGAGTCTCTTGCATGAAAGAGGTAAATGATTTTCATTAAAGAATAGATGCAAGATTGAGAAGATGCAAATTATGTTGGTCATTATTGTATACAAGATCAAGATCACCACAAGCATGAAGAATTAAAGTCTTGAAGGGCTAACTAAATGAAGATCATAATTCAAGAATCAAGACTTTAAGACATGAAGATGAAATAGTGTTATAAAGATGGAGACATGGCTGCATAAGAGGTAGCGGCTTAAAAATGTCGCTTGCCTTAGATTTGTATTTTTATGGTTCAAACTCTTGGTAATCTTTCAAAAATTTCTTTAAATCTTTCCTCAAGAGGTTTGAAAAGATTTTAAAAGATTAAATGGTTTGGAACATTTTTTGAAGAAATATTCTTAAAAGGATTAAACATTTTATCTTCAAAAATTGAATTTTTGGTTGAAAATGTGTTTTAAACTCTTGATTAAAAAAATTGGACTTTAATCTTTCCACAAGAGTTTATAAAATGTTTTGAAGTATTAAAAAGGGTGACAACACTTTAAAAAGAAGTGTATTTGAAGTACCCAAATGTTTAGCCTTCGAAAAAATGGCTTTCGAGCTCAATTTCACAAAATTAAAAGACTGGCACTATTCATCTGGTCACTGGGATACTGTTCATCTGGATGAGGCAACCTTTTCTAGATCAATGACAGAATGCATCCGGACAAGTCCCTTGACCGGATGCCTCGATCGGATCGTGCATATTTGAAAATCTAATCATTATAGAGCCGTTGCAAATATTTTTTATAAATACCAAACTAACCCATTTCATCAAACAACTCTTCCAACAACTCCAAAACATCATAAATTGATTATAAACTTCAAATTTCATATATTTCAATCAATATACACCAAGCTTGAGCTATAACTTGCAAATCTATTAAACATTCAAAGATTTGAATTGTATTTATCTACTCATTGGAGAGTTTTGTTTGTAGTTCATTGTATTATCTTTCAAACACTCAATCTTTGTATTGTATACACTCTTGGGCTCTAGACTAGGATTGAAAGAATCATTGTAAAGAGAAGAATGTAGAAAAAACCTTTGAGGATTCAGAGGAAGAGGGATAATAGGTTTGAAGTCTCATTTACATTTGAAGAGACTTTGTTTGATCTCTTGTGGATTCAAGAGATTGTTGTAGTAGGTTCTTAGCTTCACCTACATTAGAAAAAGCCGATGCTTCTCTTGTGGACTCAAGAGAAGGTTGTAAGATAGTTTGAGTTTCACCAACATTTGAAAAAGCAACAACTAGTGGAGTTTGTGCAAATCCTAAGGGGATGAAGATCCTAGGTAGTGGACTAGACCTTCAGGAATTCAAACCACTAGTAAATACCGAGTTTAATTTCTCTTTCCCTACTCTATTATTTACATACATTGTCATATATATTGTGTAGAGTAATTATCTTGCTCTTGTGTGTGACTATTATTCATCATAATATCTCTTATTTAGTTATACTCACAAGGTGTTTGATAAATTGTCTCAAAGAGTTTTTTTGTGGGTTGTAGTTAGTTTTTAAATACCAATTATTTGCTGTAATTTTAATTCACCCCCTCTTAAGATTGTTTGCCACTAACATATTTTTTATGTGGTCATGAAGGCCACATTATATATATTTTATCTTACACAATCTTGCTCATTCATGTTTGACTCATTTTTGTTTATTCGTTGACTTTGGTGCACAACTATTGCAAAAAAAATCCGGTGTTGCTACTTCTACCATGTCAACAACTTTTTAACAATTAATTATTGATCATACATAAAGGAGAGTATTAGAGAAATTAATTATCATATGATTCGTGACCAACATATAAAAGAATATATTATTTTACATAACACCAATTAATTTAAGATGAAAGTTTATATTTCTTATAACGGGTGACTGGGAAATTAAATTCTCAAAATACTGGAAAATTCGTCCCTCAACAATATGAAGACAACGTCATTCTTTTGTTCTTTTTCGTTTGTGGTTGAATCTATTTATAATTTTGACACTGACATATCCAGTATGGACCTATTTTAATGAGTCTGGTTATAGTCTCTTGATGAATTGACTTGCAAGAAACAAAATTTACTTGACCCGGTGGTCCACAAGAATTGTGTGAACACTGATCTATGGAGCGAAGTGAGAAGTCTTGGTTTTAGCTTTCGTCAATTCACTCAATTCTATAGCGAAAATTCAAGTTGAAGTGTTATAAGCGAGAAAAAGAGGTATTTTTTATAACCAAAAAACCTCATAGATTAACAAAAATTTGTTTTTGACCGCACCGCTAAATTGATACTGTCAACTTATTTTGGAATGACTGTCACCGTCCTATTTAAGTTTTGACACTGACATATCTAGTATGGACTAATGGACCTATTACAGTGAATGTGGTTATACACTTGACGAAGTCCAGGACTTGCAAGAAATTAATTTTTTTTGACCCGGTGGTCTAGCTGTCCGGAACCTAGTGTTGATTTCATGGGGGGACCGAAATTTTTTAAATATAACGATATTTTAAAAGTATTTTTAATTTAAAATATTAATTAATATAGTTTTCATTAAAACAATAAAAAAATTATAATATAAACGTTAATTATTTATTATAATCTAACTGAAAAGATATTCTGAATCCGTTTCTAATCTCAATTTTAACTTTCGTTTTCTCGCACGAGGAAATAAAAAAGAGACCCATAGAGAAATTGCTTTCAGATTGGAATCTTAAGGGCTAAGAAGAAGTAAACATGAAATTCCCCATGACCCTGGTGGTTGACCTGTCGACAACAATTTTTTTCTATCATATATTTATTTTTTAAAAATTTATTGGATTTTAATTCTGTATTATTTGTCATTTTTCGCTACAAGAACCCCACTCAATCGCGTTGAAAGGTTTTATGAGGCGATTGGACGGGAGAATTGAGAATGCAAATAAGTAGAATTGATGATTTACGAAAATGAGAAATAAAAAAATTGTCCCATTTTCCACCAAGTATCGGCTTAACGCATTAATGTGTAGTTCAACAATTTGAAAGTGTAGTTTGAATACCTAATTTGAATAATTTTTCAGTAAAATTTGAGGTGTATACAGTTATGCAATTTCACGGCTTAGTTCATATTTTCTTTTTTGGTATAATAGAAGTCGAAGTCGTAAATTCAATTTGAAATTTTTGATCAAATAAACCATTATCCGACTATTGTACTTAACTCTTATGTGTAAATAGAGAACAAACTTAGTTCTCATTTTGATACACTCAATGCAATACTATGGCTGCATTTATGCTCAACAATGGACAGGGGCGGCACCAAGAGGGGCCGGATTTTTAATATTTTTTAAAAAATTTATGTAGTATAATTAAGAAAATATTTTGGTCTTCCAATACTAAATTTCTAATTCTGCTCCTAACTATAGATTGGTGGTTTGCTCTCATACTTGGTCAAGCGGGGCATGGACTATCAATCCAGGAAGTGATAGCCCGTTCGAGATTCAAAAGCGCCAATGTCTACGCATAACGTCGAAGAATTTCTTCTATTAGAAAGCGAGTCAATTGACCCAGTTCATTTATGTGGGCCCCAAATAATAAGAGTTAGTGTTGAACTCTATCAAAAAAATCAATCAGTGATTGGTTATGTCGGAAAACACTGGTAATCAGACTCTATTGATAAAATCGATAGTCGAATTTTATCAATTAAATTCTTATGTCAAAAACGAAAAATGGTCTATCTCCTAAGGGGCGTATATATTCCATTGTGTTCAACGAATCCATCGAATTCATCCAATAGACATCATGAAATAAGAGAGTGAATTACTTTTGGTTGTTGTTGTCATGTGGTTAGAATTTAGAGTGACTTTGGTGTTGGTGAACATTTTGAATTTAACTTGTGTGTCGAACGATGTTTCACAGATGACAAAATTATAATATATATATATATATATATATATATATATATATATATATATATATATATATATATTACAAAATAAAATTTGATATATCATCCACGACAAAATATAAGATATAGCAACAAACAGTAAATTTTGGAAAGAAGACAGGCTCCTTCTTTGTACCCACTTGGATTGCAAGATTGAGATTTATCTTGTTTTTAATATTTGTAGAGTGCTCCGACCAAAAAATAAAATAAAAATTGTAGAGTACGAAAACTTCATCTTAGCCGAAGTTTATTGAAAATAAATGTAAAAAAAATAGCAAAAATACAAAAAACTTGGAGTAAGATCGATGCTTGAATTGAGCTCAATCTCTTTAAGATTTTTTGCCCCACTACGATGTATATAGTTACTAGTGCAAGTCTCCCACGATGCAATAATATTCATCTAATAATAAGAACATATCAAATTGAACGAACCAAATAATGCATCTCTCTCTCTTTGATAATGCATACACTGTATGCATGTTTGTTATTGGACAAACTGAATGTTTTGATGCTAAGCTGAATAATGATGCTAATTTTTGGCTCAACATATTTATTTCTAGTATTTATTTATGGAACAAATCCTTAAAGCCGTTATATAAAAAAAGAATAAAGCCATGGTCGAACCACCCCCACAAACCCAATTAGGCCATGCAGCGAGGCTGGGATGGAGTGCGCGGGCGTGGGTGATGGTCTTGGACCGAACCCAAAACCAAAATTTGGAGAAAAATATAAATTAGGAAAAAAGACACATTCTTAGCTGAATGTTTTGCAAAACAAATGCAAATAGAATAGCATAAATGTAGGAAATTTGGGGTTGTATCAAGACTTGATTTGGATTCAATCTTCTTTAAATTTTATCGCCCCGCTAAGGTACTTATAATCACTGATGTAAATTTTTTAGGAGTCAATGATATTCGTAGACAATATCATTATTCCAAATTAAAAGACTTAACAAACCAAATAATGCAGAACTTTTTCTCTTTGATAATGCAAACTCTTTATGCAATTATATTATGGACAAACCAAATGCTTTAATGACACTAATTGCTGGCTCAACATATTTATTTATGTAGTAAATTCTAAAAAGCAATAAAGCTATGGTCGGACCTACACCCACGAAATCAATTGAGCTGTGTTGGGTCGACTGAGGAGAGGTATGGTATTATTCATCTAACAATATTAGTATTCCAAATTGAAAGACACAACAAACTAAATAATGCAGAATTTTTTCTATCAGATAATGCAGACTTTTTATGCAAGTATATCAAGGACAAACTAAATGCTTTGGTGCTAAACTGAGTAATGACACTAATATATTTATTTATGTAATAAATCCTGAAAAACAATAGTGCCATGGTCAGACCGATACCCACAAAATGAATTGAGCTATGTTGAGGGTTTTTTTTATTTATTTTTTTCTTTTGGTTGTTGAAAGCTATGTTGAGTTGATTGAGGTGAGGTGTGGGTGTGCGCGTGCGTGATGGTTTTCCGCTTGCAAATCATGACTGTCGTCTACGGATTACACTTCTTCTTCTTTCATAGTTTCTTTGTAAAGAACAATGAAAATGCTTAGTAATTGTATATTAAGTAAATTAAGTTTTATGTCACTTCCTCCTTTCTATGGTAAAATATTAAATCTTTTGTGTATATAATAAAAATTCTACGATATAAAAAAAGCTGATGGGGTAAAAGAGTGATATATACTATTACTCTGGTATATTACTAGAAAAACTTATTTGTAAAAGAAAAGACAAAAACTTGGAAAATAACCTCCAGTGGGGGAGGAAATTAATAGAAAGTTATCACAAAGGAAAACTTGAGTACTTACATGTACAGTGTACTCATGGACGACTCTCAATTTCTTTTTTTTTTACATGTACAGTGTATATTTCAAAAGATATTGTCTACAAAAATTGATCTAACTTGTAATCTCTTACATTCAAAACGAGAACATACCACTAGATCAAGACCCGGTGGTTCAATTTCTTCCCCTTCAACAACGCATAAAAGTCAGTCGGCTTGTATATACTTCTATTCGACGACGAAATAACAGCTTGACTTCTTCTTGTGTAAACCGTATACGATTATCCATCATCATCTCATCATCATCACTTCATCTCTGTATTTTTTTATTTGCGGGTGGCGGTGCGTATATATACGACTAAACTGGAAAAACTAATTATGGAAGAAAGAAAAGAGACTTTAAGCGAGCAAAATTGGCCAACTTCATTTTGATATTAAATTAGACCATCTCTTAAGACCAATAAGAAGAAGAAAGCTATCAGCAACTTAGCAGCCTGCAAATTAAAAGAACCAACTTCCTTGCAAGCGTGTCTTTTGTATTCTATTTGGGGTAAATACTCATTTTGGTTTTCTATCTTTAATCTCATTAACACTTTGGTCCCTTATCTTCAAAAGTAGTATGTTAGAAAGACTAATGGTGTCACTCAGATAAAAAATAAGAGACTGAAACATATTAATTTTAAAGATAAGAGATCAAAGTGTCAATGATGTTGAAAATAGAGGAGCAAAATAAGTATTTACCCTTCTTTTTAAGACATAAGATAGTAAGTACGGTTCGAAAAAAAGAGATATACTAGCATCTGGATATACGACACGTAGGACACTTATATAGATAGATCTTACATATATGAGAATAAATTCAGTAAATAATAGCTGTTATATGTTATTCCCCCTCCCAAAAATCTCTCAGGTTTTATGGAAATTGATTTAGGGCATAGAAAGCCTATACTACTATATTGCATGTAAAAGTTTTTACTTAATTAGTTTTTAAACTCTCTCTAGAAATGTGAACTTACACTTAATCTCGTATCCACTAATTTAAATTAAAGATTTTAGTTTCTAAAAGTCTAGAGTTTTCTTTTCTTTTTAATTTCAAGGAGGCCTAAGCTATTTTTATATCACTTGAGATGTTACACACGAAAATTGATCTCGAGACTTTTCGCAATTAAAACGAGAATTATACTACTATATCAAATGACCAGTGGCTAGAGTTTTCTTTTTTCATAATGGATAAAATAGATTTTAAATAAGCATTGGGCAATCAACTTAAGTAATTTTTTTTCCTCCAACACTTTTGCTGATCTTTTCCTTGATAATGCAATATGGAGTATACTTGGTGATAAATATTAAAAACATGTCAATTAGGATATAGTAAAACAAAAAAACTATCACTTTCAATGAAATTGTTAAAGTTGTCCAATTGCATTTATTTATTTCTCTTCTTGATGATTGATCGAAACCATTTTCTTTCTAAATTTCAAGATTGTCAAACGTTTATTCACTTGGTGGGAATACCTCCTATATATTAAAGGAAATACTATGTACACAAAAATAATCAATGAAAAGAAAATTCTTTGATTTAATGTACGGACTAGAATATTTCCTAAAAATGCACAATGAATTTAACATGTAGCATAATAATTTCATTTTGAAAAATGGCAGAGTAATGAGAAAACATAATATCAGCGATGCTCTTTAATTTTGTCAAATTTTGTTCTTATACATAACACAAGATCTTGACATAGCAAAATTATTTAATCAGTTCGAATTAATATCAATCTCTCATATATTGATAAAATTCACACATTTAGATTCCAAAAATTATTTAACTATGAGGCCGATAGATCAGTCAAAATCAACCCAATAAATTTTCAATGTACTCTGCAAAGGGTGCACGAATAGAAAGCCTTGCTCGGAGGACCACCCAATAGATTTTGACTAATTCTAAAGTGTCCGTACAAAAATTGCGTAGATTTTCTTCCTCGAAATTTCTAGGCAACCTCAGTAGCGTCCACTTTTATCCTTTCACTCGGTTCTTCACCTTTCCTGTCATTGCCTAACTCTTTACAGAAAGTGACATAACTCATTCTTTAAATATGAACCAAAGTTTGCATACTTATTCTGCAAGTTTGATTCATTAGTATGCAAGTTTGATTCATCCACTATTAATTACTAGAGGGAGATCATACATAGATGAATTGTTGAATAAAACAATATATACTTGGTCTGTGTGTTTTTGAGTAAAAGATCATCAATGGATGATCTACTACCACCAGGTTTTAGGTTCTACCCAACAGAAGAAGAACTAATTTCATTCTATTTGCATAACATGCTCGAAGGTAAAGGACCACCAATGGATCACGTTATACCAGTTGTTCATATTTATGATCACAATCCATGGCTTCTTCCACGTAAGTAAATTAGTGATCATCTTTTTCCTTTACTGTTTTATCTCGTATGTCGCTCTAAAATGGTTGCTACATACCTGAGTTAGATGGAATGATTAAATAGTGACCTGTTGTAAGTAGAAGTTCTAAGTTCGAACCATTACTTTGGCTTTTATTGTAACAAAAAGGGTTAATACCACTTTTAGTTCCTTATCTCCTTATTGACACTTTGGTCCCTTATCTTTAAAATTTATATGTTTTAGTCTCTTATATTTTTAAATTGGAACACTGTTAATCCTCTTCGATCAATCTGATGAAAAACTGAAGGAAGAAGCACGTGTTCTCACATGGTAGTAAAATATGCCAACTTTTAGGGATAAAAGCATCTTCCGTAAGTTTTTAACCAAACCATGTGAGCAACATGTGCTTCCTCCGTTAAGTTTTTAACGGAATAATCGGAGGACTAAAGATGTCTCAACTTGAAAAGATAAGGAAATAAAACATATTACTTTTAAAGATAAGAGTCCAAAGTATTAATGGGGTTAAAGATAAGAGACCAAAAGTGATATTAACCCTAACAAAACAAAAAGATTATTATTATTCTTTTTTTTTTTTGAGAAAGGAAGGGGACTTCCCTCTAGAATTTATTGATTACCCAAAAAGGGAATACAAAAGTGAAGGGGGACGTAGACCTTACCTTCAAATGAAGATGGGGGATTTACCTACCCCATCGTCCAATCTAAACTAGAAGAAGACACAACTTGCCTCTTCATTACAAGAGCCCTAACAAAACAAAAAGGTTGTTATATAGAAAATGCTTAGAGTCTTATGAAGAATAAAACCATTATTTTCAGAGATTATTTTTGCTGAATTTCGTATAAAGAAAAACTTGAAAGTACTCGATTACAATAGCATGCTATATGGTAATACCTACTCTTGTTGCTATTTAACATATTGTGTAATCTGTCCATTATTATAGATAAGTTATTTTGACATCTTTTCGCTAGTTACGTACTCTATGTTAAGCATGATACTTAATATCTATGCTATGCTACTTAAATTTTATTTGAAAATATCCCCCACCGAATCTTTACAAAACCATATATAGAAAAAGAGAGATTTTATTGAATCATTTGAAGGGTTTATACAGAAACCCAAGTTTAAGCCATAGGTTATATTTTGTGCTTAAAACTAAACATTCAAAGCAATCCATGTCATGTTTCTCATAAGACATCTAATTATCTCCAACAAGAACTAGTTCAAGTAAATATTTGAAAAATAATGAGCACACACTAGCATGCTAAATGATACTACTAGAAGCTAACTCCTCTTCATTGCTAAATGTGGAAACCAGAATTTGCAGGAGTACGTTGTCTAGGGGACTCGGAGCAGTGGTTTTTCTTTATTCCTTTGCAAGAAAAGACTGCCCGTGGAGGAAGACCTAATCGGCTCACAAATGAAGGATTTTGGAAAGCTACAGGCTCTCCAGGTTATGTATACTCTTCAGATAACCACGTAATTGCAATGAAAAGGACCATGGTTTTCTATCAAGGAAGAGCTCCAAATGGAAGAAAAACTGAATGGAAGATGAATGAATATCTAGCCATAGACGGCGAAGCTCCCTCCTCAAGTCATGCAGCTCCTAAGGTATATCTTGCATGGTTACATTCCAGAAACACACTACTATAAGCTGGCGTAGTTGTTGATCTTAGTGCCTTCCCTTTGCCCACATGCATGCAATCGATAATGGACGGAAAAATGTAAATTTCTATTGAAAAAGAAGAAAGAAAAAATCTTATAATTAAGAACTGAGCGGCATGAATTTAAAACTTATATTACAGTAGAGGGATCATGTGTAAACTTAAAATTTACCCACAAATTGTGGAGGCTGAGGGATGGGTGTAAAACATTTTTAATTTCTACCAACGCATATAAAGGCAATACAAAATTAGAAGCATATGTCGGATGCTTGAATTTATAGTAAATTGGTGGAAAAATGGAACAAAGTAAAAAATTTAAATCGTCCAAATTCATTATATATAGTTCATCTAAAAAATTATTTGACATATATAGATAAAATGGATTAGAAAACTTGCCAAAACCTTAGCATTTTCGCTATTTGTATCTCTAGCTTGCTTCCCTCTCAACGTAGATTTAGTGAAGATTATTCTTCCTTTGTAATTTGTCAATTTCTGTACAACTCATGCGCCAGTTGGTTGACTAGTTGTGGACTCACTCAACCGCTTAGCTACCACGCCTTGACTAACCTTCATTCAGGTCTCTTGGTGCTTTGAGAGAAAGATAAGAAGAATAAAACATTCCTTAAATTGGTCATTTTGTAACATGAATTTGCCTCCCGTGTAACAATAAAACAAATAAAAAAATTAAAGACAATACCTTTGATGGACCAACTACTTTATGGTAGATACCTATCTTATTTAATCATTTGTAACAACATCACATCGGTTATATCAAATAATTTCTCACATATTTTGGTCCTTGTTCTTGTAAAGAAACATGTGATTTCTATCTTAAAAATAAATGGAATATATTAGGTGGAATAGTACAAAATTGAATTAACATATGATCTTCCTGAAATTTATGATTCCTTGGGAGAAATTTTTGAACATATATATATATTTATCCTTAACTTCACCATTTTTATGTAATGCAGTTAAGGCAAGAACTCAGTTTGTGTCGAGTCTACATAAAATCAAAGACCATGCGGTCTTTTGATAGACGACCAACTGGACTGGGGGGACGTGAACGAGTAGCTCGCCAACCTCGGCATGTTAACATAGCAACAAACCATCAAAACCATCCACTACAAGAGAAAAACAGCTCTGAAGATAGCTCATCCTCAGGGGAGCATGCTAACGCTTCTCAAACTGTAGAAAAAAATAATGGGGATATGGACCACATGGTTCTTGGCAATGAACCTTGGTGGGATTGGGAGAAAGTGAATTTGGACTAGAAAAGAAAGAAAACATGCATAAATACTCTACTGGAAAACAAAGCAAAACCGATAGCAGTAGGGGTAGATCTTGGATTTTTGTTTAGTGAGAGTTAGAAGTAAGCAATTTAATAAACATATATAGATAATTTTTTTAAGTTGATGATATGGTCCCTTATCTTTAACCTCATTGACGATGTGGTCCCTTATCTTCAAAAGTTATACATTTCATTCCTTATCTTTTCAAGTTGGGACACTATTAGTCACTTTGTGTGAATCCGTTAAAAATTTGACGGCAAACGCACGTGTTTAACACGTCTATCTTTGTGAGAAAAAAAGACCGCCATTAGATTTTTAACGGATTTGAACAAAAGGACTAAGGTGTCCCAACTTAAAAAGATAAGAGACTAAAATGTATCACTTTTAAAAATAAGAGATCACATTGTCAATGGGGTTAAAAATAAGGGACCAAAAGTGGTATTTACTCTTTATCTGATGATTCCTTAATTTGACATTTTATGTATAAATTCTTTATGTAGAAGAGATTTTTTTCTCAGGACTTTCCATTTGAAAAGTTTGCATTTTGTCATGTGTATCTGCCATCTGATATCTCATCCTGATTATCAATGTTTAAAAAGTTTAGATTGGTTCATATCTCCTTGGCGAAATTGATGCATGTTATTGCAAAATCAGCGCGATTAAATTACGAGATGTGAACATCAATTGTAAAGCATTTAAAGACACCGAGAAAATCCTAAAGAAAATGCAAGCAAACACAATTTTGAAAGAAAAATGCCATGTGTTATCTCATTTTCACCCTTCCATTCGAATTACCAAAAGAGTAATGTTATATATCACCTTTCACCCCATTACCTTTTTTTATATAGTAAAATTTTTATTATATACACGAGAAATTTGATATTCAATGCATTAGTTATCAATTATCATACAAAAGATGAGTGAATGGGTGACATAAAACATTACTCTTAGCAAAAATAACTCCTCCTTACATAATACGGACTCCAAACATTCATAATTTGACTTAACTTCTTTAGAACCTATGTTTATAGATTTAAAATAGTCAATTGTTCTATTCATATATGTATTTCATATGTGTATTAGTCTTTTATTACTATAGTAAAATCTCTTTAAATTAATACTCGATAAACTAATAATTTAATTTAAATAATAAAATTATTTGGTCCTAACTTGGGACCAATATGAAAAATTAATAATCTCCATAACATTAGAAGTTAATAGATTTCAAATATTTTCTTTGATAGGCCCAAATATTCTATATTAATAATTAGTTAAAAAATACATAATAAATTGATTATGAGGTTTTCTTAGAATATGAATCAATAATAGTAAATCTTTTGTTGAACTTCAAATCTAGCCGAATCTCATCTTTATGTATTTATATAATGCGTCTAAAAGTCCTAAGATTGTTTTATCGTATTGCAAGAAAAAGTTTTGGAGTGTTACTGATATATACTTGGAGTGCTTCCTTGTGTAACACTGGTTCTAGAGGTTATGTATCATCATCAATTTTAACTTCAATTTCATCTTAAGTGTGCCCTGTCATATTGTCCTTAATCTAATCTACACTCAAGACTTTTGTACTGATGTCATTTTTACCGTGAAAATTCAAGAAGTCATTGACATTTACTTTTTACGGTATCCCAACTTATTGAATATGATCCCCAATTCATTAATTTCTTCTCTATCTAAGGGTTCATAGAAAATCTTGAAGGTTCAATTTTCCATGGATTGTATCTTACAATGGCGAAAACTATAATATAATATATTTATTATGAAGCCAAAAAAATTAAAAATATATTTATAAATTAATAGTTATTAATATATCGATAAACTGATATCTCACTAAATCAATAAAATTTAGGTGGTCCTAGCACTATTAGTTTAAAGATGTTATACTGTATTACATGTGAAATGAGAGTAATAAAAATAGTATGACATCTAACAATGCTCGTTATCTTGTATTGAGACACTAATTTTTTTGCTTTTTAGCCCTTGCACTATAGTTTAATTGGAAAGTTCAGTCCCCAACAACTATTGAATTTGTTCGGACGACTATTAGACATGTCCAAACAACTATTGAATCTTATATGGAAGACTATTGAACTTGCCCAAACATCTACTAGACCTACCCGGACAGTTATTGTACCTGTCCGAACAACCATTATCTACTCAAGCAATTCAATGGAACCAAATTACAATACCTAAAAGTTGTAGATTGATGGTTTAAAAACGTTTATCCTTTTTAACCAAAATCCATAAAAGAAACTGTGCACGGGTCTGGTCTATGATAAGTTCTTACCGGCAGTCTGTGGCTGAAGATTGTAAGTTGTAACATATCCTAGATGCCGCGGAGAAACAGCATTATGTTGTAGTTGATGGCTAATGGCTACGTACTTTTTTTTTCCCTTTTTTTTTTTTGGCTTCGAAAAAGAAAAAAATCGAGAGAACTAAATTAAACTAAGAGATATTTCACTACTAATATTTTTCTCCATCAACAATAACACAAACATTGGAGTAAACTATGTACTTTCCGATAATTGAGGATGCTCCTTCCAACACAACTCCATAGCAATCCATTTTCGTGTTGAAAGTTTATATCATGCGTTTATAGTCATGCACCTCTAAGTTCATGTTCCTGGTCAAAGGTTGGTATAATATTTCGTCCCTTACTTCTATCTGTTTTGCATGATATGGAAAACGTTTTTACTTTTTTAATACTAAAAAGAAACGTCCACCACTAGTCCAACATTAATCACCAAAAAGGCAATCATTGTTCAAGTATAGCTGGCAAGACAATGCAGACTTAATCATTGTTCAAGTATTGCTGGCAAGACAATGTAGACTTAAATATCATTCAGTTGCGTAAACAGACGAATAAACACATAGTTTATTAGTGATTATGAAAATGTACCGATTGTATTAATTAAAATCAAGACTTATTTACTCTTTATGTTGGTATGCTTTGCTTTCTTCTTGTAAAATTGCTTTTTATTGTTATTCTAATTTATATATGAGAATCACTCTTTGATTTTATGAAGTGAATTAATGGAGAATAAATTGACGGGTATCAAACAAGTCGATGTGAAGTGTTTATAGATGTGAAGTATTTGTAGAGAGTTGCGTATTTTTCATTTTAACGAACAACATGATAGCAAAGGCATCTCTTTATCAAAGAGATATACCCATTTAATGTGGTTGTTTCACATATTTTTTAAAGTATCTTTTTCGTATATAATTAGTTCATTATTGCAAATTTGATGACTAAAATTTAAAAGAATTAAATTTAATAGTCCATAATATACCCCAGCTGGAGAATGAAATGATCCAAACCCCCATGGCATGGGTAGTTCCAATATTTTATTATCTGATTCTTTTTTTTTTTTTTGGTTACAATAGATGTCAAAACCGTAATCCTAATTAAGAACCTCTTAATTATAATAGTTCACTACTTGATCATTCTATCTAATTTTTGAGTGTTTGTTATCCAAAATTTATCACCAAAAACTTCTCCAGAAAAATTTCGTGGCTAATAGAGTGCCCATTTATTGACTAATATGCATACAGTTCGCACACGCATTCATAGTTGGAGGACGCTATCAACCTTTTTTTATCATTTTTATTTTAATTTTATTCAATAGTGACTTGATACCCATAAAAAATTAATCACGAAATCTCTTACATTCATTACCATGAGCATATTACTAGACGAAACGCATGATGGTAGAGGACGCTAATGCCTTCTCACTCTCTTAAGAGACAACCCTTTGTCAAAAACTAATCATTAATATGAAAGGCGTTTCTGTTTTCTTCTGCTAACTCTGACTTAGTTTTTTCATTTCCAACGGAAACTAACGCAGCTAACATTTGACATTTCTACGACTAAAAAATTGAAAAAAAAAAAACATTTCTGAACAAGAAGGCTATCATTTGGGTTACTGGTGATGGGAAAAATTACACTCTCAAAATGATGGAAAAGTTGGATTTCAACATATGATGACCAGAACATTCTTTTGTTTTCCTTCGATTGTTGTTTTATCTACGATACATTTCACATTGATATATCTAGTATGGACATATTTTTCTTTTTCTTTGATTTAAGGGGGCCATATATTAATTTTACATATCTTTCAAATGATGCTTCACACTCTAAAAATTAATTTCGAAACTTCTTGTATCTGCGGAAATCATATTATTAGACCAAATGCCTAGTAATGTGGACATATTTTATTGTGTCCAATGGTGCAACGGAGTCATTTGATGGTGAGCGTAAGATTCTTTTAAAATTATATATATATTTTTTAAGATATTTTTAAAATAAAAAATTAATTTAGCACTTACTAAAAAATATATATAAATATTAGTTTAAATATTTTAACCCCCATTTAACAAAAATTTCTACTGAACAAGAATTTTGAATTTGCCCCTAACTGTATTTGTTTCTAGTCTATTGAAGAAGTCCAAACTTGATCAAAGAAATTTTACTTGCCCTAGCTGTCTGGCACATATAGTTAATCTCGATTGTTAGCCTTCTTTTTCTCGCATGTGGAAAGGAAAAACAGATTGATGGAGAAGATGCGCTTTTAGATTGGAGAAGGGCCCACAATAGTAAACATAAAATCCATGCGAACCTCTCTTCTAGGATATTCTTTTTTGACTGGAAAAAAATTATTTTGGTCCTGAAGTTAGTTATAAAACTCAAACAGGTCCTCCAATTGTGTAAAAAACCCAAGTTAGTTCCTGCCGTTAACCATCATTTAATAGTCAAAGGGTTGACCCCATAAAAAGACAATAATGCCCCTGCCTTTTTAGCTGTTGCTGATTTGGATTGAATGGAAAAAAAAAAAAAAAAAACTAAGGATAACCATAAGGGTTTTAGCCGTTAGAAACGCAACGACTACCTTGCCAACCTTGCATGCATGCATGCAAAAAAAACCCCAACATCCCACACGGCTATATAATCCCCCCAAGCCATATGTTTTTTCCTCACTTTGAGCTATAAAGTTCTCATCTAAAATAAAAAAAAAACGCAACAACAACAACAACAGATTCTTGTTGTTTAGAAGAAAATCTACAGCAAATCATGCATTCATCATCATCAAAAACTATCCAGGAAGATATAAACGGAAATTTAATCAAGTTTAAAAATAGAAGATGCTACTGTGGATACAAAACAAGTGTTCGAATATCTGAATCAAAAGATAATTCATTCAAGCTTTATTTCTATTGCGTAAGATCAAAATGCCGATTTTACACATTTTGAGAATCTGACGAAGAAGAGGTATCATTTGAAAGATTTCTTGAATTCACAAGAGTCATCTCAGGGAACAATGCATCACAACCGAGCAACAATTTCACAAATACACAATGCTCAAGTTCCACATCTTACTGTTTGTCATAGCACTACTTATGCTACTAGTTGCTTATGTTATGATACGAATAAATATGAAAATGTAATGTACCATTTGAAAATATTTCATTTCATATGTAGTATTTTTCATTTACAAAATTTGCATCTATTGCAACTTACAAGCCTACTACCATCATTGGCTATATGCAAAATGCAAAAAGAAATTAAACTATAACTATATTGCATCCTATACACATAGTTATAGTTTAATTCCCCAAAATAAGCTTCAAAAACCATGATGAGAAAATGCCATTCTACCCAAAAATATAATGGCATAACAACCCAAGTAGCGTCATAAAGGTTTGCAAAATAGATATATGAGAGCAAATAAGATAGTCTAGTATAGCATGAAAATAAAGAGACAAAAGTACCAAACATAGAAATGTAACACCAAGGGCTATCATCATCGATGCAATAATGCACAAAATAAATCCTGTGACCAAAAAACTAACAGCTGCCCCTGCATTAGACCCAAATAGAAATATGTGTCAGTCACATAAGAAGCTATTAATATATTCATAATAATATTATTCATGCATGCTATACCAATGTGCAAGTGAAGCCTGTTTGACTCATTTGATTGAGTGAGGCACTATTGATGTCAGAGCCGCCACTGAAGCCTGTGGTAGTATTTCTCTGAGAGGCAGAATGTAATGGCTAACTAGTGTGGACTGAGTATCTTCAATAGTGGAAATATTTTGAGCGACCTAGTGATATATAAAACACAAATATTACTTTACTTTAATATGACTAATTGGATAAGATTCTATAATATTAATGAGGCCGAAAGTAAGAAGATGCAATAACATCTTTATGTGATTTACAGTTTGAGTTGTGTCTTCTTTTTGCATTAGGTCTATCGCTTCTTGCATGCGTGCAAGTTGTTTTATTGCATCCGAGTGAATGACACACAGAACAGGTACCTGACATGTACTGACCTTGGAGCCCTAGATGATTGTGTTTCCCATTCTTCTTTCCTCCTTGTAATCTTTGGTCTCCCTCTTTTCCTTAAGCTTCTCCGGAGGTTGACATGCAGCAAAATCAACATGTGGCCACATTGATTTATCAGGGATCGACTAAATCATACCTTGGAATGACCTTTCGTAAGCATCGACTCTTAAATATGGATCAACATAATTTTACAGTTCATATCTTATACATGTTATGCAACTCATAGCATGTTTGCAAGGAATGCCACTGACTTGCCATTCCCTACATTGACAAGTTTTCTATGTCAAGTCAACCACATTAGATCTACCATCAATGACTTGAAATATTGTTTTCGAAGCAAGTATTGAGCACAAATGTCTACCATCTTGGAAATTCTTATCCATTTTTGCCATAACCTTGGGAGGAAGAGGTGTACCCTATGTCAATGCTTTTTGATATCTCGTGTGAAATCTTTTCATGACCTTGCACCTAATCCACTTTAGCATCGTCAAAATAGGCATGACTCTTTTAGTACCAAGTAGATTGTTAAATGATTTGAACATATTGTTTGTAACATGATCATTTTTAGTCATTTCATCAAACCCATGCCTTGCGCACCTTTCTACATCCTCTTGGCAATCTACCATCAACCATTTATGAGCCTCTGAGTCAACATTTAAGATTTCTCCCTTAAATTCATTGAAATCAAATATGTTATATGCTTTTGTTGCTTGCCAAAATAGTCTCCTAAGCTTCAATCCAGGAAACTTCTTTATGAAGTTGGCATATAAATGTCTTGCACAATATTTATGCCTGTCATTCACACATACATCATGGATAACATTTTTTAACCCTTTTTGTCTATCGCTCATGAAAGTGATAGACCCTTCGATGCTAACATATCGTTGTAAGCACTCGAGAAAATAGCCTCACATTTCTTGACATTCTTGCTTGCACAATATGACTGCAAGTAGAAAAATACCATAATTTGCATCAAGACAAACTACAGAAAGAAGTTGACTACCATATGGTCCTTTCAAGAAACAACCATCAAGGCCAATGGATGGCCTTAATCCATTTCTAAACCCATCTATTTGAGCTCCAAAACATATAAAAAATATGTCGAATATTGGTGTTCTCAAATGCCAACCAATATATGAATATTTAACACATGCTGTAGGATTGCTCCAATCCCTTAAAATTAACTCTAGCGCCTTATTCTTTGCCCTATTCAACTTCTTTCTCGGAATTTGGACCCTAAAGTGGTTTTGTAGATTCGCACGCATCTTATCTACAAATTTGTTTACGTTGCATTTAAAGTCATCGAGAAATTCTTTACAATCTATTTTGATGATGCCTCAATACCCTTCAAATTTTTTATGCACTTGTGATCTTCAGTAAAGGACTTGCTTTTAAAAGTCTTATTATCAACATAAGTGGACGTGTGAATCCTCCAACTGCAGCCTTTATTGCTACACGTAGTCGTGAATCTTGATTTATCATTTTTCTTCTTGCACAACTTAAAACCAACTTGCACAACATATTGTTCTACTATTCTCCTGAAATAATATACATCATTAAATAATAACCCAGGTCAAAGCTCTATATTCTCCCTTCCTTGACATCAAATTTTATCTTAAAGTAATCCTCTTTCATCTTCTCACTCAATTTCATCATTTGACAACCAAGTGAACGTGTCATGACCCGAACAAACTAATATAATTTGCAAAAATAACAATAAATAGTAAATTGTCACATACATAGAACAAAATTAGCTACTATATTTATTGTAAAGGTGTTTACATGACAACCCCATAGTGTAAGCATCTAGCCCACATAATTTACATTCCTACTCGAGGCATTCTAAACAAAACTATACAAGCCAAAATATTTCACAAGCTTCCAGATCCTCATCAACCTCGCTACTCAAAATCTTCACCTATGACATTTAGAAATACATGTGGTGAGCTATTAAGCTCAATAAGGTTGTGAGAATGTGTGATTTTGCAAAACTTAGAGTACTTGTTTCAATACTTGGCATACATTAAATCCAATGCAAATAATGCTTATAACAATTAAAACAAATAAAGAAAAATAATAACAAGTATTCACATTGTTGGATATACTTTAAGTAAAACACATATGGAGGATATATTATCTAATATGTTGAAGGCGACACCCTTATACCACTCGTCACGAAGACAATCACTTATATCACCTAGTAGACGTACTCTAGAAGTACGTCGAATCCTACGACCTACTTGTCATGGAGCTCTCCGTCCATGAACCCAAAAGGGAATAGACAAATAGTAGTCATGCCCTCGTCTGACAAGCTCGTTGGTGCCCAGTATAACACGACGCTACCATGTCGAAGTAGGGCCCAAGAGTACAAGCACATGAATAGGTTGCAACCTTTTTCATTCAGTAATCAGTTCAATTCGAAAGGGGCGACAAAGTAGGGGGCACCTTTTACAATAGTAGCATTTTATATTCATGTTACAAAGAAGCGATTAGGGTCGCTTTATCACTCAATAATCACGTTATGTTTTATACCTAGGAATAACTTAGAACATCAATTAGAATATTATATAGCATAAATACAAGATATGAATGAAATGAAACATGCATAGCTCTATTAAAATAATACAAAGCTAATGCTTTCCAGAAATGCTTCTGTATCTTTCTAATACCAATTCTTTCTTTTCTATTGTTTATTATCATATGATTCTTCCAATTCCTTCTGGTTGCTCTTTCGTCTATGCTACAGGTCCGAACCAAGAAGGAAGAGAAAACATTACTAATCTAATAAAATTGATTATAACTGCCAATGCCTATGCACACACACAGTATTGTCTATATACTACTTCTTGTTGTCTTTATTCCAACCAAAATTATGCTTTCTACAACCACCCTTCTATCAACACTTTATTCACTTCCTACCAAAGATAATAACCATACGGTAGGCATATGTAACAGCTGAACCTTCAAAGTATAACTACACACAGTCACATATGTGCATAATAAAAACAGTTAAGAAACCAGATTTTATATCAATAATGAATGCAAGGCAATGAACCGGCTTCAACTTGCACTTAACGATATAGGCATATATACGAAATGAGATACAAGTATGCTAAACATTTAACTATTCCTCACCTGATGAAGATTCAAAACCTAAGCAACAAGTTGACAAATCCTTCCTACTTTCACCTACGGTAAGTTTAAACTTCTAGTTTTTCTTTCTCTTCTTTTGTTTTTGTTTACTTCTTGTTTTTGTCTTAACCTTTGTATCTCTGTCCCTTTAATTGGTATAATATATTCACCCTTTTACACAAGTTAACCAGATGCTGCCAACAAGAAGTAAAATTTGCCAGCAACACTTACGTGCTGCAGCAGTAGCTTCGTTTTTGTTTTTTGTTTTTTTTTTAAACACCTTAGACTATTCACAAAATGCACATAGACCGAAAAATAAATTCTAACCATTGACTATTAAATCCACAGGGTCAGATTATAAATTCAATTTTAATAATTAAGCTGAATCAAGTCAAATTAAGTATGGGGTCTCACACTCTTTCTCCCTTAAAATTATTTCATCCACGACATTCTTACTTGTCGTTGCGAAACAACTCAGAATACTGTTACTCGATCTGATATTGTTGTTCCTATATTGCTTCCTCAATACCATGATGGCTCCATAATACCTTAACTAAAGGAATTCTCTTCATGCGCAACTCTCGTACCTTCTGATCTAATATACGAACATGTCGTTCTTCATATGATAAATTTTCTCAAAGTTGCAGTGGTTTAGGCTCTAATACATGCGAAGGATCTAAATGATACTTCTTTAACGTAGAAACATGGAAAACATCATGGATTCTGGAAAGACTAGGCGATAATGCTAGTCTATATGCTTCATTTCCAATTCTTTCAGTTATTTCAAACTATCCAACATACCTAAAACTTAGTTTTCCTCATTTACCATGTTGTACTATACCTTTTCATGGAGATATCTTTAATAACATATAATCTCCGATAGAGAACTCTAGATCCCTTCTTTGTTTATCTGTATAACTTTTTTGTACTTTAAACTGTAAGCATTTTTTTCGAATGGTATGCACTTTCTCAATTTTCTCCATAAGTTTAGGCAAGAATTCTGATCTGTAATACCCGAGCCCGACCATGCATTTATAAGTATTTATTTATATTTATTTTTTTTTGTTATTTTTAAAAAATGTGTCTTTGTGATTATTTACCTGCATTTAATCTATAGTTAATTGTCTTACTATTTAAAAATTAATTGGTATTACGATTAATAGTAACCTATTATTAGGTGTTCTTATAGCATGAAATAACATTAAACTTAGGGTCATTACAGGGATGTAAAACCCTATATCATGACCAAGTAAAACTTTTCAGCTGCTTACAAGAGTATGAGTGATTTTCTTTAACTTTTTGGGCCATTTCGGCTATTTTTCCAATTTTAGGGGTTTTTGGTCCAGAAAAGGGGTTTCACTTTGGGGCCAATTATAGGAAAATCAGGATTCTGCTGCGAAAAAGGGGTATACGCCATTGGGTTCTTTTAACTTGTACTACTTAACGGTGAAGTTTGGCAAAATTGCATTTCGGCCTAAAAATACGAAAATCGGGGACACCTGCGCACAAAATAGGCAAAAAAACCGAACGTTGGTATCACTCTTTGGGAGTGATACATGTCTCAGGACACGTGTCCGATAAATCTATATTTTTAATAATTTTAACCCATTGAATCATGTACATTGCATTATTATTTCAAGCTTAATTGTATATTTTACACAAATTTAGTGCAATATAGGTTATGAAGAAGAAATAACAAAAATAGCCACAAAAGCCAACACTTGAACGAGAAATTCAGCACAATACTAAAAGAGGAAGGTAGAACGATCTTGACACGAGCAAATCGATATTGAATTTGGCCAAACGGATTCAGGACACTGAAAAACCTTGAAGTAGCCTTGGTCAACTTTTAAGTCAAAGTCAAAGTCAACTTTTTGGTCAAAGTCAAAGGATAAATAGTAAAAGTCAAAGTCAATGAGTGAATAGTAAAAGTCAAAGTCAATGCATGAATAGTAAAGTCAACTTGTGAATAGTAATTTTGCTGACGTCATACTGACACAATGGTGATCTTGGCGATGATATCGTGCTAACACAACGCTGACTTTGGCGCTGACACATTAATGACATCACTGCGTGAATAGTATATATGAATAGTGTCATATTTCTTCTATAAATACCATCAACATATCGAAATCATACCGGTCTACTGAAATCCGTTCAACATGATAAGTATTCTTTTATTTCGGTTTTCGTTATGATTTCTTGTATTTTAAAATTTATCATGGCACACTAGACCCGAGATTTGTGGTGGTACGTGTGAGGTTACTCTTTTATATATATTGTGATTCAGATTTATTAAAGTCTCGTATTTTTATTTCTAAGTATTCTTTGATTAATTATATGTATACTTGTAGTTATGTTATATTTAATTGAAAATACATATACGCCCAATTTTGTAAACCAGTGGCAATACGAGACCACCTCAGATGAATTCTAGTTTGGTTGTACCAACACTTCCAGGTTACATAAGTGAAAAATTAATTGAGAGATTGGATATCGTCAGGTTGTAAAAACACATCTAGTCTTGCTAATTAATTAATCTTATCACTTACGTAATTAAAAGCTTATTTCAGTAGTGGGAGTTTGTAGCCCTATTTCTGAAGGACTTAACTTTTAATTTGAATCAATAACTTTGTATTTGCGTATACCGAGCTATAACCACCCTGAATCATTAACCCTTTGGATTTTCAGTGTTGAGTGTTGTGATTCTTCAATTTAGTACATTTGATTATTTCACTTTTGGATCTAGTTACTACCGTATCTTTGGATATTTTGTGGACATTTCTTGGACTTAATCTACTATATGTTTATACTTTTGGACTTTTGGACTTAATCAAACTTATCCGTGACGGGAGATAGTCAAACAATTCTAAATTAAGGACTTAACTTAATTTGATAATCCAATCTTCGTGGATCGACCATCTACTCGCCACAGCTAGAGGTAATTGAAGGTAAATAATATTTTTAATCATTTAACCTTACTATTTTTGAGCACAAAACGATATGATCAACATTTGGCTCCGTTACTGGGGATCGGTGTTCATCAAATAAGGTAAGTCTTTGATTTATGTATATAAGTGTTTATATGTATATATTTTAGATTTTAGTTTTTATTTTTATTTAAGTCATTTTTGCTATTTTGTATAGACTTTATTTCATTTTTTTTTTGTTTCTTTTTCATGTTTTAATTTTGTATGCATGGTCGGAGATCTTTAAAACTACCCATCTTTGTTTTTGATACAGAAATTGAGAAAACTTTTAAATTTAGAAACAAAGCACATAAATTTCTAATCATGGCTGATCAAAATCTGAATCAAAACCAAAATCAGGATCAAATTGAAGGTAGAGAAGTAAGAAATGTGAGGAGGAGCATAAAAGATTTGTCCACACAATAAGATTATGTTCCTCCACGATCTATCGCCTTACCTGAAACTGATGATGGTTTTAAAATAAAGTCTCACATGATTTCAATGCTTCCCATGTTCCACGGTTTTTCTAATGAAAACTCGTATGATCACATTAATACTTTTGTTCATACATGCAGATCGATCAATACTAGAACTGCCTCAGAAGAGGTTGTTAAATTGAGATTATTTCCTTACTCTTTAATGAGTCAAGCACAAAATTGGTTTTACAGATTACGTTCTGGTTCTATTACTTCTTGGGATCAATTGCAAAGAGAATTTCTTGAAAGATTTTACTCTTCTTCAAAAACCAATGAATGTAGGAATCAATTAAATAATTTTTTTCGATTACCTAGAGAGGCACTTCATGAGAGTTGGGATAGATTTGAAACCTTAATTTATGAATGTCCACACAATAGTATTCCAGATTGACAATTAGCTCAGAATTTCTATCAAGGTTAAATGAGCATAATCAAAGTTTGCTCGATTCAGCTTGTAATGGTTCACTTCTTGAAAAATCTCCAGAAGAAGCCACATAATTGTTCATAAAACTGAGCAACAATTCACGAAAGCGTGCATCTTCATCTAGAGAAAGGAGAGAAAGTGTAGGTTCAAATGATTACAATTCTTTGACATCAAAGATTGAAAATCTAACTCTTACCTTGGAAAAAATGGTTAAAAGGAAAGAATCATTGCATGTAGTTAATTCAGGTGAAGGTGTTCTTGCATCAAATCCCAATTCAATTTCAGAACAAGCTTGTGCTACTTATAGATATCCCCGTAATTATGATCAATTCTCTAACACTTATAATCCAGGTACACGAGATCATCCAAATTTTCGGTAGGATCAGAATCGGGAAGATGTTCAACAATAAAGACCAAGAGGTTATCCTCCAGGATTTCATTCAGTTCCACAAGGACAGGTACCTACGAGCTCTAATTCAGGTTCCAATTCTTATGGGACTATTTTTGAAGAACAAGTTTTGAAAAAGCTTCACAGCTGTGAACCAACTATGCAACTAATAAGTACACATACAAAGGAAATTGCCAACTTGGAAAGACAAATTGGGCAATTAGCTAACACAATTCAGAAAAGGGAAGCAGGAACACTCTCTGCCCAACCAGATGGAAACCCAAAAGGTAAGACCCATGTAGCATCTACAAGTCAAATAGTGGATGATCTTCAAGCTGTCACTATATTGCGAAGTGGTAAGAAAATTGATAACAAGGTAAGTGTCGAAGCTTACGAAAATGCAAGACTTGCAAAGCAAAAAGCTAAGTCTCAAGTTACTGTTGATTCATCAAAAGAAACTGCAAATGAACCTGAAACTTTAATTTCACATGAAAATATTCCATTGACACTGAGTCCCAAGGCACCCTTTCCATAGGCATTAGGTAATCCACCTAATAAAGATTCAAAAAGGGAAAAAATGCTTGAAACCATTAAGCAAGTTAAAATCAATTTACCTCTGTTAGAAATCATTGGGCAAATTCCTGCTTATGCAAAGTTTCTTATTAAGGATTTGTGCACTCAAAAAAGAAGGAATTCAGCTTTGATATCAAACAAAGTAAGATTGACTGAAAAGGTAAACAATATTCTTACTTCTCATGTTCCACCAAAATTGAAAGATGTAGGTGCATTTACCATTCCTTGCTATATTGGTAATCATTGTGTAGATCGTGTCCTTCTTGATTTAGGAGCTAGTGTGAATCTTCTTCCCTTTAATCTTTTTGAGCAGTTAGATATAGGAGAATTGAAACCTACTTCTGTCACCCTTCAACTGGCTGATAGATCACTTAGAATTCCTAGGGGCATGATTGAAGATGTGTTGATAAAGGTTGATGAATTTTATTTTCCTGTGGATTTTGTTGTGCTAGATATGGAACTAGGAGAAATTCAAAAGTTCTAAACTCTAGTTATACTAGGGAGACCATTTTTAGCAACATCTAATGCAAAAATTCACTATGCAATTGGAGAATTGGAGTTTACATTTGGAAATATTAAGGTAAAGTTGAATGTTGCTAATGCTGCTAGGTTTGCAGATGGAGATGATAGTCTTGAATGTTTTATTCTTGATAAGCTTGATTCATTAATTGAAGAGTCTTTTCTTAGTCTTATACAAAAAGATTTTTTGGAGAATACTTTGAATAATGATGAAGTAGTGTTAAGTAGGTTTGAGGAGGAATCCGATGAATCTTTAGAAAACAATTTAAGATTTGATAAAAAATTTCAGGTTTGTGTAATAGAACCATCCTTGACTCTTTCTAAAGAACCCATGCTTCCTTCTATGCAATCTCTTCCTGAGTTGGAACTGAAGCAACTTCCTAGTCATCTCAAGTATGTTTTTCTAGGGGCAGATCAAACACTTCCAACTATTATTACTTATAACCTTTCTTTGGAGCATGAAGCTAAACTTGTAGATGTGTTGTCTAAGAATAAGGAAGCGTTAGGCTGGACTATTGCAAACCTTAAAGGAATAGATCCCTCTTTTTGCATGCATACGATTAATTTGAAAGATGGAGCCAAGAATCTAGAGAGATACAACGTAAGCTGAACTCGAACATGAGAGAAGTTGTAAAGAATGAAATAATGAAGTTGTTAGTTGCAGGTATCATTTATCCTATTTCAGATAGTAAATGGGTTAGTCCTATACAGGTTATACATAAGAAATCAGGAATCACTGTGGTGACAAATGATAAAGGTGAATTGGTACCTACCCGTACCACAACTGGATAGCGTGTGTGTATTGATTATAGGAAACTCAATGCTACAATAAGAAATGATCATTTTCCTTTACCATTCATTGATCAAATTTTGGACAGTTTGACAGGACAAGGTTATTTCTGTTTTCTTGATGGGTACTCGGGATATAATCAGATCCCTGTGGATCCTGAAGATCAGCAAAAGACAACTTTTACATGTCCTTTTGGCACGTTTGCTTATAGAAGAATGCCTTTTGGCCTTTGTAATGTACCAGCCACTTTCCAACGCTGCATGATGTCTATTTTCACTGATATGATGGATGAATTTGTTGAGGTCTTTATGGATTATTTTTCTATCTTTGGCTCTTCATTTGACACTTGTTTGAATAATCTTTCTTTGGTGTTGAAAAGATGTCAGGAATCTAATCTCATACTTAGCTAGGAGAAAAGTCATTTCATGGTTCAAGAAGGAATTGTTCTCGGATACATTATATCCAATGAAGGAGTTCTGGTTGATAAAACTAAGGTTGATATTATCTCAAATCTTCCCCTTCCTGCAAATGTCAAACAGGTGAGATCGTTCCTTGGACATGTTAGTTTCTATCGATGATTTATAAAGAATTTTAGTAAAATTGCTAGACCTTTATCGAATTTGTTGGCACAGGATACTCCATTCCAATTTGATGAAAAATGTGTTACTGCTTTTGAAACACTGAAAAATGCACTTTCTACTGCTCCAGTAATTCAACCACCAGACTATTCTCTTCCTTTTGAAATTATGTGTGATGCTTCGGATTATACCATAGGAGTTGTATTAGGTCAACGCAAGGATCGTGTTCCTTGTGTGATCTATTACGCTAGCCGAACTTTGGATGATGCTCAGAAAAACTATACCACCACAGAGAAAGAATTGCTTGCTGTAGTTTTTGCATTAGAAAAGTTTCGGTCTTATGCGTTAGGATAAAAAATAATCATTTATTCTGACCACTCGGCATTAAGATAACTGTTGAAAAAGAAAGATACTAAACCTAGGCTTATTCGATGGTTGTTATTAATTCAAGAATTTGATTTAACAATCAAAGATAAGAAAGGTCGAGAAAATGTTGTTGCTGATCACTTGTCAAGGATTGTAACTCAGCAAACAGAAAATGAATTACCTTTGAGAGATACATTTCCTGACGAACAATTATTGCTATTTCTGCTCCTAAACTTCCTTGGTATGCTCATATTGTGAATTATCTTGCAGTAGATAAAATAATCAAGGAATGGAACAAGGCTGAAAGAGATAGATTTTTTCTCAATAGCAAAGCATTATTTATGGGAGGATCTTCATTTGTTCCGTATATGTTTTGATCAAATTATTTGCAGATGCATTCCAGAGTCTGAACAGCTAAGCATCATGTCATTTTGTCACTCACAGGAATGTGGAGGACACTTTGGAGGATGACAAACAACAATCAAAATTTTGCTAAGTGGATTTTATTAGCCCACATTAATCAAGGACACTCATAAGTTTTGCAAGACATGTGAAAGATACCAAAAGACAGGTAACATAGGAAAATGGATATGATGCCCTTAAATCCCATCGTGGTTTGTAAACTTTTTGATGTTTGGGGTATTGATTTCATGGGTCATTTTTCCATTTCCTTTGGTTTTCAATACATTTTGGTTGGTGTTGATTACGTGTCTAAATGGATTGAAGCAATTGCAACAAGGACTAATGATCACACTATTGTGATGAAATTCATAAAAGAAAACATTTTCTGTCGGTTTGGAATTCCAAGAGCCATCATTAGTGACGGTGGAAGTCATTTCATTCACCGAACTTTTGAAAAATTGTTAAAGAAATACTCAGTCATTCATAAGGTTGTAACTTTATATCACCCACAAACTAGTGGACATGTTGAGGTTTTTAATAGGGAAATTAAATCAATCCTTGAAAAGACAGTTAGACCTGATAAGAATGATTGATCCACTCGATTGAATGGTGCATTTTGGGCATATATACTGCATATAAAACTCCTATAAGAATGTCACCTTTTCGTTTAGTTTTTGGAAAAGCATGTCATTTACCTATTGAGTTACAACATAAGGCTTACTGGGCAATTAAAATTGTGAATTTTGACTTGCTGAAAGCTGGTGAAAATAGGTGTTCCATCTAAATGAACTTGAAGAGATGCGTTTAGAGGCATATAAAAATGCCAAGATTTACAGTGACAGAATGAAAAGAACGCACGATAAAATAATTATTCGGAAGTCATTTATTCCTGGAGAAGATGTGTGGTTATTTAATTCTAAGTTACGATTGTTTCCAGAAAAATTAAGGTCTAGGTGGGATGGACCATTTAAGGTTGAACAAATTTTTCCGTCTGGGGTTGTCAAGATAAAAGATAAAACAAATAGGAAAACTATGTTTGTAAATGGACAAATGCTAAAACCAGCAATCCGGTTAAAGAATTGGGGTGAAGAGTCAATTGAACTTAAGAATTCAATCCCTACAGAGTAACAATTTCAATGTGACTCTGTCTGGCTGAAGACGTTAAACTTAGCGCTCCTAGGAGGCAACCTAAGATGTCTAGAGGTATTAGGGTTCTAAATTTTATTTTTATTCTTTTTATATTTTGTACCAAATGAGTCTTTCTCCAACTTAAAGTAATTTAGGTCTTAACCCTGTAAAACACTCATAAATGTATAATTGTCATGATACTAGTGGTCACTGTATGTTTTCTGTGTGCGGTTGTCTAACCAGTGCAACTCTGTCTAACAGTACTTGCCACTCCACCAGCTTAATATAGTTTGGGTCTGTTGGGCTTTACTTGATAAGGTAGTTAAGAGTAAGAGCATTCACCAGACGGTATTGTCTGTAACGTAAAACCCCACTGTATTGCTCTTGACCCTGTGGAACTGGCTGTGGCCCTATGTGAGTGCCGAAGGAAAGTATTGGATGACGTGAACACAGAAACCTCTGGAAGAGCTAGTCCCTTAATTTTAAATTCTATAAAAAAAAGTATAAAAAAAAAAATTGCCCGAAGGCGTTAAACTACAACACTTAACTGTGTGTGCATGTCTTGCTGGCAAACATTAAATGGTTCAAGTGCCCATTCCCGGTTAGAAGGAAAAACTCTGACAATTTGTGTGACACGCTCATCCTAAATGGGTGGGAAGATGGGTACACAGTGGCAGCATTCGGTAATGACTGTTTGAGGATAAAACAGGGTACTATTTGTACTAGGGTGTGTGTTCACATGAACCCAAATGATCTCTGGGTAATCTAGGATCTCGTGGCGGTAACATTCCAAGGTTCATCCTAGATGTTGTCGCTTGGTTACCAATTAGCTTTAAATTGGCGTTAACTTCAACGTTATGAGGTCTTTTTTCACCGTTATGGAAATAGTAGCTCTCATGGTATTTGAGAAAAAGATAACTAATACCATTTTGAGGGGCATGTGATACGTGATTTATCACATCTGCTTCAGCCAGTTCTTATGCTATGGCGGGTAGATTTACTATCCAGATTTTGATGTCATTCATTTGGTGTTCGGATGTGGTTTACTTTGCTGCATAGGTATGAAACTGAAATAGGATTGGGATCCTATTTTTACATTTCCCAGGCTTCCAGTGTTGCCTTCTAAACTGGCGGTCAACTCTTCGTTAAGTTGTTGAATTATAAATTTACTCTAAACTCAAATATTCTTAAATTAAATCTGGATCCAACTGTTTCTTTTGAAAGCAGATTTAAGGTTCGAATCTTGATGGATGACTATCAGTCGGTGTTCATTTGTATATTCTTACACTTGGTTTTCTCATGTTGATTGAGTGGTATAAAATTCATATGTTTTTTTTTTGTACCAATTTTATTTTATAATAAACTATAAAATAATAAAATAATAAAATAATAAAATAATAAAAAGAAGAGTGTGACCTTGTAGAAAATAGGTTTGAGAAATCTTCCTACTTTGTGAATTTGCAAAAACATTTAAGACATAAGCGGGAATAACTACGTTCGAACGCGCTTGAAAGGCGCTCGAGCGCGGAACGACCTAACCGAGGGGTTTAAAGCCTTTTTTCTTTCTTCTTCTCCTCATTTTCCTTTCTCTCCACTGCCGCCTGCATTCTTCTCTCTCTTTTAAATTTTTTTTTTCTCTTCTTTGCTGCATTCAACCAACATGATGTTTGGGGCTCTCACGGCGGATCAATTTGCCATGGCTGTGTACTCGTTTGCAAGTGTATTCATCTTTTACCTTCTTTTTCTTTATCTCTTAATCAAATGGGATCAAAGGCGTTTTGGGTAAAAAGAAGAATGTTTTGTTTTGCATTCCCGAGATTAGGAGATAATTTTATGTTGTTGTATTTCCTCTTATGTAATGTATTTATGTTTAATAAACATAGTGTGGTTTGTTTTTATGGTTTTTTATTGTTATGGTATTTATGTTTATATTTATATGTATATCTATATTTAGTAAAAGTATAATTTTTATTTCATTTCTGTTATTAACATTTATGTTTTATTATTATATATATTAATTAAAAAAAAACAGTTTTGCAACAGTGCGCTCAAGCCGCCTTGATGGCGCTCGAGCGCTCTATTGCAATCGGGGCTTATAACGTAAGCCCCAATTGCAGCAGCTATGAAGCCAAAAAAAAAAAAAAAAATACCCCCACCCCACGGAAATCACCCCCAAAACTCACCAAAACCCTTCCCCACCCCAAATCAACTACAGATCTGCAACCTAAGGTGAGTTTTCTTGCTTTTTATCTTATTTTCACATTTTTTTTCAGTTTATTTCAAGTTTAGATCTTTTTGTATATATTTATCTACGCATGTATATACGCATATTTGAAGGTTTTAGGATGATTTTTACTGCTTGCTTTCAGCTTATTGTTGTTCTATAGCTCCCAAACTTCATTTTGGTATAATTTTTTTAGATATGTGTATGTATATGTGTATGTATATGTGCATGTATATGTGTATGTATGTAGATTTTAGTTTTAAATTTTATGTTAGATTTCCCTTAATTTTAATCTTAAAAAAAAAATCGAAAAAAAAAATCCAAAAATTAAAACAAAATTTCAAATTAATGTACGTGTATTTTCTTGTTGCCCTAAGTATAGGATTTATATATTGTATTAATGTTGGAGGTTTGAGTAGATGACTAGTCAATATTGTGTGTTGTTAAGAGTGATTTTGTGGTTGTTAAAATGTGTTGTTTATATAAATAGTTTCTATATAAAAAAAATTATTTTGTGTTTTTTATGATTTTTCTGATTTAGTTTTTTGTTTATTATTTAGATTATGGCTCCAAAAAGACAGAGATTATCGTTGACTACACGACTTGAGAATGCTCAAATTGAGGTTGAAACTGATTTTTCATATAATTTGAGGGTTTTCGAAGGTGGGACACATGCTTTTGAATATTTTGAGGGATATTATATTGACTGCATTTTGCACCCACCTTTTGATGATATTCTTATTTTTTCTCGTCTTATTCGACATTTTTATGAGCATCTTTCTTATGATGATGGTACATTTAGTACTTCAATTGATGGTTTTGAATTTACATTTACTACTATTGATATCATGACTATTATGTGTGGGCATGATATGTTTTATGCGACAACTGCGGACTTTCCTGCTAGAATTCCAGATTTGGAAATTGTTTCAAATTTGTATGGGGGTCTGGTTCTTGAACATGGTATAGGTATAAGGAGATCTTCCCTTTCGAGGGATATGTGGTTAACTAATATAATTGTTAAAAAGAACCTTTGCCCATATGGTCATGATCAAGAGAGGACGGAAGTTGTGTTACAGGTCTTATATTAGTTTTATCAAGGTGACCTTTTTGATGTTGAGGCTATAATTAGGAAAAATATGATGAGTCTTATAGACCATTTGAGGAGGTTTGATGCTACATCTATACTTCATTTTCCTCGATTGATAGTTTTTTTACTTCAACGGTTTAATTTTTCTTTTTCACCTGATGAGCCATTCATGGATCTCCCTATTACTTCGTATGGTGAATCGAAGTTCACAAAGAGTCTTAAACATTTGGAGCGCGCTGTTTGAAAGATGCCCTTAGTGTTAAATGCTTCACGGCCTTTCACTCAACCTGCTGAAGGCGCCACGTCTTTCCAGCAACGCGGTACTCAGCCTAAAGAATCATTGATGGAAAAAATGTACAGAGAGCTGCAAGCCATGAATACTAACCTTACTGTAGGATTGGGTGAAATAGGTGGACTGAAAGCTGAATTTGCTGATTTTAAGCAGTCACAGAGGGAAGAGTTTACTGCATTATGAGCTAAACTTGCTTCAATGAATGGTTCAGACTCAGGTCCTTAGCCGCCACCACCATCGTAATTCAGTGGCATGCTTTCTATGTTATTTTAGTTTTTTTTTTCATCTTTCTTTAGAAATATTTTAGTTTTTATTTAAACTCACGGCTAATGTTGGTTTTTGAGATTTTGTTTGATAATTCTTCTTTCAGAAAGTTTTTGAGGAACATTGCTTGGATTGTTTATCAGGTCGTATCTTTCTTTTTACTTTGCATTACATAGTTTTCTTTCATTGAGGACAATGTAAGGCTTGAGTTTGAGGAGGAAAAAAGTTGATACCAACCTGATACCAAAAAAAATTTAAAACTTCTACTTCACTTATTCATAATAATTAAATTTGAGTAGTTAATTGTTGAAATATGGTTAGATTGTGATAAAATATTTGAATTAACTGTGCATTTGGAATGAAAAAATGATTAGCTGCTAAGAGTTGAGTTTGTATCTAGATTTTTTTGAAACCTTGTTAACTATTATTACATCTCAACAGCGTCACATGATTCAATTAGAAGTTTTTGATTAATTAAAAAAAAAAAGAGTAGATTGAGATGTTTTCAATGTGAGATGATGTATTTTATTAAAATTTGACTTATTTTTCTAGATCGATATACTCCTTTGAAAAAAAAAATGTGTAGATGACTCACTCAACATCATTCAAATATCAAAAGTGTTGATTCAACAAAAAGAGCCAGAAAAGAAATCCATAACAAATGCTTTCTTCTAACTATTTTTGAGCATTTTTGTTATGAAAAAGCTATCAATACAAATCTTGCCAGACAAGCCTTCTTTCACCAAATATAATTCAACCAATGAAAGGCAAAATTTCAGAAATCAGTGAGTCAACCAACATCTATCATCCGAGTCATCTATATTAAAAAAATAAAAAAAATCTAAGGGAGTACTACGTGTTTTGGAAGGTAGTTGAGTTTTAACATTTCATGACTATCCATAGAAAATATTTTCGATTTTACAAATTTTGCGTGGTTAATTTTCTTACCTCTTAATTGAGTTACAAGTACTTAAAAAGGCTCAAATGATTTTTGTAATTAAGTTGGTTTCTATTCTTCAAGATACAAAATGATTTTATGGGCTGGAATTATTTGGAAGACAAACTCACTGTTAATCATGTATTTTATAAAATATAACTGTATGAATACATTGACTGCTTAAATTTAATATTTTTAGATCTATGAAGTAATTGATGCCTTTACTTGATGACAAACAAAGAATGAGTTTGAGGAGGTTGATAAATCCATATTTTTAGTAATTTTAACCCATTGAATCATGTATATTGCATTATTATTTTAAGCTTAATTGTATATTTTATACAAATTTAGTACAATATAGGTTCTGAAGAAGAAATAGCGAAAATGGCCACAAAAGCCAACACTTGAACGAGAAATTCAGCACAATACTGAAGGAGAAAGGTAGAACGACCTTAACACGAGCAAATCGAGATTGAATTTGGCCAAACGGAGTGCGAAAATAGATTTAGGACGCTGAAAAACCTTGAAGTAGCCTTGATCACCTTTTTGGTCAAAGTCAAAGTCAATGCATGAATAGTAAAGTCAACTTGTGAATAGTAACTTCGATGATATTATGCTGACACAATGGTGACCTTGGCTTTGACATCGTGCTGACACAGTGCTGACTTTGGTGCTGACATCGTACTGACATATTGATGACATCACTGCATAAATAGTACATATGAATAGTTCTAGATTTTTTTTTCTATAAATACTCCATTCCTCATTTCATTTTACTTGTACCATTTTTCTCTTTTTAGCTCAATTTCTCCTACTCTAGTATTTGTGAAGTGAGTTTTGAGTGTTTTAATTATTATTCTTAGTTGTGTACAAAGTTTAAATCCTGAGGGGGGGGTCTAGTGAGCCATCAACATATCGAAATCATACCGGTCTACCGAAATCCGTTCAACACGATAAGTATTCTTTTATTTTAGTTTTCGTTATGATTTTTTGTACTTTAAAGTTTATCATGACACACTAGACTCGAGATTCGGGATAGTACGCGTGAGGTTACTCTTGTACATATGTTGTGATTCAGATTTATTAAAGTCTCGTATTTTTATTTCTAAGTATTCTTTGATTAATTATACGTATACTTGTAGTTATGTTATATTTAATTGAAAATATATATATGCCCGGTTTTGTAAATCATTGACAATACGTGACTACCTCAGATAGATTCTAGTCTGGTTGTATCGACACCTCCAGGTTACATAAGTAAAAGATTAATTGAGAGATTGGATATCGTTAGGTTGTACCAATACATCCAGTCTTGTTAATTAATTAATCTTATCATTTATGTAATTAAAAGCTCATTTCAGTAGTGGGGGCTTGTAGCCCTATTTCTGAATGACTTAACTTTTAATCTGAATCAATAACTTTGTACTTGCGTATACCGAGCTATAACCACCCTGAATCATTAACCCTTTGGATTTTCAGTGTTGAGTGTTGTGATTTTTCAATTTAGTATTTTTTATTATTTCACTTTTGGATCTAGTTATTACCGTATCTTTGGATATTTTGTGGACATTTCTTGGACTTAATCTACCGTATGTTTATACATTTGGACTTTTGAACTTAATCAAACTTATCCATGGCTGGAGATAGTCAAACAATTCTAAGTTAAGGACTTAAATTAACTTGATAACCCAATCTTCGTGGATCGACCCTCTACTCGCCACAGCTAGAGGTAATTGAAGGTAAGCAATATTTTCAATCATTTAACCTTACTATTTTTTGACGCAAAACGACGCGATCAGTGTCACACATGTATGGACGTGCCATGCATACGTGACACGTGGAGGGACACGTGTTACACATGCATGGACATGCCATGCATGCGTGACATGTAGAAGGACACGTGTCCCGCATGCGTCGACCTTGAGGGCCTATATAAAGGGGCCACTTGACCCCTTGAAATCAAACTGGCAGACAACTTTTCTCTGGCCTGATTCCACTTAATTATATCGATTCAGTTAGTTAACGTTTCAAAAGTTTCAAAACCGGTCTGAGGCTTCTCTAATTTTCGGCATTTTGAGTTCTAAAGTGCGATTTCAACTGGGTAAATTAAGGTGAGGAGATTTTGTTGAAAGCAGCATCTTATATGTTTATATGATTATACTTATAGCATGATTTGTTATTTTAATATTCTAGCTTGAGATATATAACATGCTTGTTAATATTCTTCTTTTATTAAAAGTAGTATTTGAATTAAAATTGACTTTGATAATGTATTAGCTAAGAGTTAACTGTTATTAATTAATGTGGAATTTATTACTTTAAGTGACAACAAAGAGTGATTGTAAATAGTTCTTCTAACTTCTTGTAACTCTTGAATATTGAAATGAAGAACGTTGATTTGATTATGTTAATAACCTGAAGGAATTTGAAAGCTAGTTATGATTAACTTGAATTATCTTGAGCTTCTGATTGTTGAAAGTATATGTTTGGGGACAACCTTTTTTGTTGTTCTCTACCTACGTGCTTATCGAATTGCGTATCAGCTGTGTGTTATGTGGCAACTTGTGCATGCTTGTGTGCTACTTGATTAGGAGTTGCAACCTCATGCACAATAGTTGGTACGAACGCGGGGCGGCATAGGGCTTGCCGATACTCTCGTACCTATCGTGGTCCTATTCCCTCCCCCGCTTGGCGATCTCTACCCTCGGGGAATTGGGTTGTAGTTTTTGGATACAATATAGGAGAGATAAGAAGTTGGAATTGTGATCAAAGTTGGCCACCTCGTGAAATGATCGACTTGTTCCTACACTCGCTTGGTACCACCCTCGAAGAGTAATGTCCTACTCTCGTTTGGCATTCCACCCTTGGAGAGTAGCCTGCTATGTGTTGTGGGTATATGCCACTAAATGTAATTGCAATATAAATTAATTATCTATCTAGAAATTATTGCCGCTATTTGATATGTGACTTGAATAGAATAGTAATTTCTACTTGTTATATATATCTTACGTGGATAATTTGTTATATTACCTTACGTGAATTGCATCATGATTTGCAAAAGAGACTCACCAAAAATATTTTCAAACTCTTCTATTCCATCCTCACTGAGCTTCCCCAAGAGCTTCCCCTATTTTCTCTCCCCAGTGTAGGTGCATCTTAGCTTGAAATGAAAATTGACTTTATATGCTGAAGTTGAATGTTTACATGCTTGAAGCTCCTTGCCTATCATGTTTAGATCCAAGTTGTGGAGGTTAGAGTTTGCTTGTATCACTCTCGGATAGATGGGTAGTTGTGCTGAAACCCTAATTTGGATGATAGTCGGGTAGCTATTGGATCTCAAATGCTATAGTATTGGAATTATTGTATAAAGACTTGTTATTAATAATTCTTTATTTATTGTTCCTTCTTATAGAAAGTTATGAAATCGCAATGACAAGTAAACGTAGATTTTGACCTACTCTTGAGAAAAGCCAGGTTGGGGTCGCTACAGGATCCATAACTTTCATTTCTCCTACTTCATCCCAATACAAAGGTGATCAGCATTTGCGACCATACAGTGCTTCATATGGGGCTATACCAATAATTGATTGATAACTATTATTATAAGCAAATTCAGCCAAATGTAAGTGTTTCTCCTAACTTTTTCCAAAGTCTATTACACATGCCCACAACATATCTTCCAGAATTTGGATTGTTCTTTCGGATTGGCCATCAGTCTGAGGATGAAATATTGTACTGAAATTCAATCTGATACCTAATGCCTTTTGTAATCACTACCAAACTCGGGATGTGAAACATGGAACTCGATCTGACATTATGCTGCTTGGTACCCCATGTACTCTCAATTCTCTCTAGCCAAGCCTTGGATTTCTTGTCATCTGGCTCCCCCTTAAATATCGGCAGTGAATACTTCTGAAAATGCTCCAACATATTATCATCTCTGTTTCCAATCCTCTCTTGCAAATCATTGTTTCCATTAACATTTGGCATATGGGCTGCTTGGCGTTCTAACAATTGAGTCATTCTGTCCAATGCCGTTGCAACTCGGTCTAGTACCTGTTCCCCAACAGGTGGTGGTTCACATGCGTAGGTTCCTATGGAGTTACGTTCCTTCGAGGTCTACCCCTTGGTCTAAGAGCTTGCTCTGCCATCAATTAGATCCGAACATTTATTCACAAGTTTATAACATATAATTCCGACCATGCATACATAAAACAGTAACTATGTGGAAAACATATACTTAACATTTAACATTATTCAGATTACTAAAGCAAAACACAAAATACCACATTTGAGCACTTACGTAACAATTATCACATAATAGATGCAAGAATAGTTTAAGAACTTGTCTAAATGATTCAAATCTATCATTTCCTAAACCTTATACCCAACAGACAGAGAATTATATCCCGGCTTACACTATCGAAGCTCTAATACTACTAAATATGTCATGCCTTAACCAGGACCTAATAGGGTCCAGGCCAAGACATGACCCGAACAAACTAATATAATTTATAAAAATAACCATAAATAGTAAATAGTCACATACAAAGAAGAAAATTATTTACTATATTTACTATAAGGTGTTTACATGACAACCCCATAGTGTAAGCATCTAGCCCACATAATTTACATTCTTACTCGAGGCATTCTAAACAAAACTATACAAGTCAAAATATTTCACAAGCTTCTAGATCCTTATCAATCTCACTACTCAAAATCTTCACCTATGACATTTCAAAATACACGTGGTGAGCTATTAAGCTCAACGAGGTTGTGCGAATGTGTGATTTTGCAAAACTTAGATTACTTGTTTCAATATTTGGCATTCACTAAATCCAATGCAAATTATGTTTATAACAATTAAATCAAGTTAAGAAAAATAATAACAAGTATTCACATTGTTGGATATACTTTAAGCAAAACACATATGGAAGATATGCTTCCAATATGTTGAAGGTGTCACTCTTATACCACTTGTCACGAACACAACCACTTATATCACTCAGTAGACGTACTCTGGAAGTACGTCGAATCCTACGACCCACTCGTCATGGAGCTCTTCGTCTATGAACCCGAGAGTGAATAGACACATGATAGTCATGCCCTCGCTTGGCAAACCCGTTGCCGTCCAGTATGACACAACGCTATCATGTCAAAGTAAGGCCCAAGAGTGCAAGCACAGGAATAGGTTTCAACCCTTTTCATGTAGTAATCAATTCAATTCAAAGGGGCGACCAAGTAGGCCGCAACTTCTTCAAGAAGCGACTAAGGTCGCTTTATCACTCAATAATCACGTTATGTTCTATACCCATGAATAACTTAGAACATCAATCAGAATATTATATAGCATAAATACAAGATAGGAATGAAATGAATAGCTCTATTAAAATAATACAAAGCCAATGCCTTCTAGAAATGCTTTTGTATCTTTCTTATATCAATTCTTTCTTTTCTATTGTTTATTATCATATGATTCTTCCAATTCCTTTTTGCTGCTCTTTGGTCTATGCTACAGGTCCGAACCAAGAAGGAAGATAAAACATTACTAATCTAATAAAATTGATTATAACTGCCAAAGCCTATGCACATGGTACACAATATTGTCTATATACTACTTCTTGCTGTCTTTATTCCAACCAAAATTAAGCTTTCTACCACCACCCTTCTGTCAACACTTCATTCACCTCCTACCCAAGATAACAACCACACGATAGGCATATGTAACAGCTGAACCATCAAAACTATAACTACACACAATCACATATGTGCATAATGAACGCAAGACAAAGAACCAGCTTCAACTTGCACTTAACGATACAGGCATATGTACGAAATGAGATACAAGTTTGCTAAACATTTAACTATTCCTCACCTGGTGAAGATTCAAAAGGTAAGCAACAAGTTGACAAATCCTTCATACTTTTACCTTCGGTAAGTTTAAACTTCTAGTTTCTTTTTATCTTCTTTTGTTTTTGTTTACTTCTTGTTTTTGTCTTAACCTTTGTATCTCTATCCCTTTAATTGCTATAATATATTTTAGAGTAAAATGCACCATACCTCCCCGTGTTTTTACAAAGTTGCATCATAAACTCTGTGTTTTAAAAAGTCGCGTTATAAACCCTGTGTTATGGAAAACGTTGCATATAACCCCCTGCCGTCTATTTTTCTGTCAATTTTAACGTGAGTGTAATACACATGCTTGAAATACAAGTATGACATTTATCAAGCTTTAAAACACATGCAGAAGGACGAAAATACCCTTTTTAACATCAGTTGCTAATTGTCCCTTGTGTTTTCGATAAGGTTGTAAATGACCCCTTGTATTTTCGATAAGGTTGTAAATTGCCCCTTGTGTTTTTTATAAGGTTTATAATTGCCCCTATATTTTTTTTATAAAGATGTAAATTGCCCCTTCAAAGATTAAAAAAAAAAATTGACAATCCTAGAGAGAAAAACTATTTCAAAGTGATTTTCCTTCGATTTGAAGTTGATTTTGCACTAATTTAAAGATTTTAATCTACTTGTAGAAGAATGTGATTCCAAGTGAAGGTACGATTATTGTAAGTTGTAATATGACTTTGAACTTCAAGCATAAGATTTATATTTTTTATGGTGGACATCAATGTTCTGTTATATAAGCTATACGTTTTTTTATTCTTTTAATTAAATTATATTTATTAGTTTAAGGTTGTACATCTCATTAGAAGGTAGTCTAGCACATGGTTATGATATTCCAAAATGAAAAATGTTATAAATACCTCCCTTTAATATTAAAAAAGTAATAAATACCCCCTCCTGATATCAAAAAAGTTACAAATACCCCTTTTGACGGATTTATCTTTAAACGAGGACAATTTTGTCTTTTTACAAGGCTAACTAACAAAGTTAAACAGAATTTGAGTTTGGGGCGTATATGCAACGTTTTTCATAACATAGAGTTTATAACGCGACTTTTTAAAACACAGGGTTTATGATGCAACTTTGTGAAAACACAGAAGAGTATGGTGCATTTTACTCTATATTTTAATCCACCCTTTTACACAAGTTAACCAGATGCTGCCAACAAGAAGTAAAATTTGCCAACAACACTTACGGGCTGCCAGCATCAGTTTTGTTTTTGTTTTTTAACACCTTAGACTATTCACAAATGCATATAGATCGAAAAATAAAATCTAACCATAGACTACTAAATCTACAAGGTCATATTATAAATTCAATTTTAATGATTAAGCTGAATCAAGTCAAATTACGTAAGGGCGCTCACAGAACGTCTATCCTCACATGATTCAGATATCACACGCTCACAATTTTCATCATTCTTGAATTCCAGGTTAGACAAATCATCTTTACTATCAGTTGAATTCACATCATCATTATGTTCATAATTTTCAGATGCTTCACTGTTGTCACTCCAAGCAAAAAATTCACCACCATTATTCCTATAATCCACAAGGTTTAATATTTCATTTGGAGCAGGTTGAGGTACAAGTGCTAAATTGACATCTTGGTCTTGGTTTACATTTTGAGTTACTTCAGATACTTGTGATCCGCGACCTTTCATGGTAATATTTATGTGTACATTTTGTTCACCTTCACAAATGTACCACCTAATAATAGTTGGAAGATTTTCATCATCCTTTATTACCAAACCATCTTGTCGTCTTGGATGCATACCCTCAAAAGATATTAATTGGCCCAACCATTCTCCATCAATTGTTGTGCAAATGTCATTCAACATATCAATATAACAATATCCATCGGAATTCAAGTTTTGAACGATACTCATTTGGCTGAGATAGTGAATATTGATATTGAATAACATTTATGGTCACCATCAAAGTAAATTACATACTTGTCATTAAAAAAATAACAAAAAAATCCATAACTCCGAAATAAATAAACTTTCAAAATACTAGAAGTCAATAAATATTATGATGTTCCAACAAAATATTACAAGTGTTTTCCATAATTCGAAAAACCTGAATTTAACGCTAACATCAACACAAAAATCTAAAAAATTAATCAATCACAATAATACATGATAACACACAAAGATCAACAATATATATGCAAGTAAACAAGGATCATATAATCTCAACAAACAAATAACCCTAAAAGCTAGAAAACAAATTAATCACATGCAAAGCTAATAAACAACATAATCAAACATAATATGTCTAAAATATACCCTAAACCCTAACATAATATACTATAATATTATTAAAATTTTTAGAGAACACCTCACAAAAAAACCATACTAACCTTTCGTGGAAAAAAATGCTACGGGAATGATGTCTATGCGAAGAAATCCTCACGTGCATATAATATTTCTTCAATTTTTTTTATAACTTGGAGTAGCCATTATCGCGGGTGTGTGTGTGTGTGAGTGGTCCGTAGGTAGAACAAGAAAGGTAGATTAAGGACAATAAAAAAAAAATAATGGTCAAATCCACACATAACTTCCCTTTTCCTAGCAAGATGGGGAGTGCCACGTCGGTACTCCTGCCCTGTCCATTTGATCCTTTGTTTCACTTTTTTTTTAAAATAAAGTGCAAAATAACTTAAATACCCTTATTATGGTTAATTCTGATGGAAGTGGGACAACGATAGGGATTAACTTGGACTTTTTGCACAATTAGGGGACCTGTTTGGGTTTTATGATTAACCTCAGGGACCCAAATGGTTTTTACCCTTTCTTGACTTGTTTTATTTGTGTATATATAATCCTACCTTTTAAAATTATGGAATGCATAATTGTTTGACATGGATAAACTAGAAATTTCAAGACCACTACAAAAGATTTTGGATATTTAATTTTATACCAATTAGTTTTAGGATTAAATACTTTTGAACAAAAGAAAAAAGAAAAAACCCATGTTTCTTTACATAATATCAGAGTCAGGTTTTAGGCTTCATTTGTTTGCCACAAAATAACTTGTTGGTGAAAAATATTTATAGGAACAAATATTTTCCTAAAAAATATAACACTTTTTTGGTATTTCGTTGTCGCACTATAAAATATTTTATGGTGTTAGAATATCATAATATAAAATATTTTTTGACATGAGATTTTTATAAAAAGTATACACACACACACACACATACACTCTCTATCTCTCTCTCTCTCTCACACACACACACACACACACATATATATATATATACACCTACACACACAAATATACACCTATATAGATATGTATATATACACATGCACACACATAAACACCTATATTTTCTCTTGGGGGTGGAGTAGGAGTGAGGTCGGGGGTCACGGGATAGGGTATAGGGTGTGGTGGGGTGGGTGAAGGGGGCTATGGTTGGGTCGAGTGAGTGACACTCTTTTTAACTAACATTTTTCTTTGATTATAAAATATTTTCCAGTTAATCAATTTTTTAATATTATCAAATATTAAAAAATTTAAAATATGTTTTTTAGAAAAATATTTTACAACAAACAAACAGAGCCTTAGTGTAATCTTGTCTGTAAAATATATGACCCATTAACTTTGTGACAAGATCAATCTTATCAATTAACATATGAGCAACCACTTTCGTCTCTTCTTTCTAATTTCGTTATTTCTGTTAGACTTAGTGCCCTAAAAGGTAAATTATTGTAATTTTTAGGACATAAATATTGTATTATTTTATTTATTAAATGGATAGTTTTATTTAATGTATGTTAATCTATTAGTTATATTTAAATAAAAGTCCTTATAATTATATTTGTGGATCTTATTCTTTAGGAGGTAAAGACTATAAGTGACAAGATTCGTGATTAATAATATGTTCTAGAATATGTCCCTGATCATTGGATGAATTAATTGGGCCTTTATTTATTTGAATAGATTGGATTACAGTTTACTATTTAAATTAATTCGAGAGATATAGATTAAGGCAATTAGTCTCATGTTGCATGACTAAACGTATAAGTACTCGTTAAGAATGAGTGACTGGACAGACCGATTATATAACAAATTATATAGACAGTCAACAAGTTGTTAGATAACAAATAATTGTATAATTAATCGTTAGACCTGAGACACCATGGTTATCCTATATATGAGATGCTATGATTAGCTTAGTGCAATGACCTGGCTCTAACCATGGACTGGTTCACGTACTCAGTTGTCATGATCTATTTCTACATGAGGATATGTGTGTGTGAAATATGGAATCCATCAATTAGGGGTCTTATCCGATTTATTAATTAAGTAACCGAAAATCCTTAGTAGAGGTTAAATAATAGATGGTGTCTAATTATTTATTTAGAGGTTACTAATTTAATCGGATTAGGTCGTATGATTAAGTATAAGAGTTTGAAGTCTCTATCTATGACTCTTACTTAATCGTGGTAAAGAAGATGGAAGTTACATATTATAAATGTTCGTGCAGTTCCACTTCATAATTAATTAGGTAGTCGTAATATACTGTTAGGTGTCATTCACAACTGTTGGAAATTAATTAGGATAATTCTAATTAAATATTAATTAAATCAATTTATTCCACGATTAATTAATTTATGAACCCAATAAGTGACACACAAAAGAGATATGGAAAATTACTAGTTTGAGAAATTAATTAAATATTAGAAATTAATATTGGACTGTCCAATATTTAATTAGGATTGTAGACAGGCTTTTTGTTGAAAATTAATCTAACATAGTTTTCAGTCCAAGTCCATGTTTTAGACTTGTCCATAGGCATAGGCGAAGCTATATGAGGCCGAGTAAGGGCTGCAGCCCCCATTGTTCCAGAATAATGTTAAAAATTATATGTATTTTTTTACAAAAAAATTTGAATATCTATATATTTTTAGTTCAAAAAACTTAATCAGCCCCACAAAAAAATATTTATATAGTTAAAAAATTATTTATTTTAGCCCCCACTGAGAAGAATTCTTAGATTCGCCCCTGCTCATAGGGTAACCGAGAAACATATTTATTCCCTATATAAGGGAAGTTGTGTAAGATGAAAAACTAACACACAATTTTGTCGTTCACAATTTTATATTTCTCTAGAGATTTAAGTGGGGGTTTACTATTATTCTCTGGGGTCTCGTGTGAATTTAATTAGAGGCTTCAGACTTTGGGAGTTTGGATTGCTTCAGACTCTACGACAAAATTCATCAGCTTGAGGTAATACTAAAAACACTTCATGTACATTATGCAATTATTTATGTATTTGTTTTAAATTGCATAAATAGTCATGAATGAATATGTGATATTAATCCCGCTGCATAAATTAGAAGTTTTAAATAGCTCTCATGCAAAGCTATATATTTCATATTCAATTTACTTTTTCAGTCTTGATCATCATTGTGATAGGGGGTTCGAATATACAATTTTACCAAATGAATAAGTTATAAATTTCAAAATCACCATATAAAATTATTGATGAATCCATGTATTTAATACCAATTAATTTTAAATTGAAATTTCACTTAATATTGTACATTTTCAATTCTGACCAAAAAAAAAAAAAAAAATCCCTGCTTAATCATGTCGAAGCTTCTATAGGGTGATGGCATGGGGGAGAATGGAGAATGCAGATAAGCAGAATTATTTACAGAAACGAGAAATAAAGAACCCTTTGCGTTTTCCACCCAATATCGCCTTAAAACATGAGTGCATGTATAGATGAACAATTTGCAAGTGTAGTTTGAATATCTAATTTAAATATTATTCTTAGTTAATTCTGAGCTATATGCAGATATGCATAAATTGTTGGTCGAAGACGCATGTACACGCATAAAGCAACGGAAACAACAACATATTTTTGATGTATTTTGATCTGCTGCCTACTTCCACGATGCTAGCTTTGGAAAAATTCACTATTTATCAATAAATTAAGGTTACACAATAATTAACTTTATGCACAAAGTCTAAATATTCTATTGCATGAAAAACTATAATCCTCACACAATCGGCTTTTTTTGGGAAAAAAATGAAAAATTCTAAAAACATAAAAAACTCTCTTACATGATTACATATTTTTAAACGGATATAAAACATTGTTGAAAACTCTCTCAGACTCATATCTACCTTATGGTGTGGCAACTAATTACAACCTAAACCGTCCTATTTATAGAGAGCTCTTCTTAATCCTACTCTCATTAAACTAAACTTTAAATTATATTCAAAATGAACTTGAGCTTGAATTTTCAGACAAGACCCAACATATATGTCATAGCTTGATTCGGGTTTTGATACACTTGGTCTATATGTACTCTCTCTTTTTTTGGTCAATTTGGTTGATGTACTCAAGACCCTCAGGAAAATGCAGTACCATGGGTGCATTTTGGCTTAATTAGACTGGTTGTTTTTGCTCTCATAATTGGTCAAGCAGGACTTGCACTTATAATGCTATATTATCGACCAAAAAAAATGATATATTCTTGGATTGAATCATGCTGAACATTAATTGAAGGTCGCCTCCGAATGTTGATGATCGATAGGATTAAGTCAAAAAATAATTAATTAGGTCATTGTGGTAGACTCAATTATTCATTTTTTTTCTGACTACATTCTTCATAGGATGAATAAGTTGAAAAGATAAAATTACTAAGAATACCAATTATAAAGTTCGACCCAAAAAAAAAAAAAAACCAATTATAAAGCGTATATTAGCTCATTTAATCTTCATGTCCATATCAATTGTAATTGAAATGCATTTGACAAAAATTTTAGTTGATGAAATCATAAAGTGGCCCATTGAAAGATTCAAAATGCTCCTTGTGCGTACGCATAAGGTTTAAAGAATTTCTTCTTTTTTACGTTTCCTTGGAATGAACAAATGGCACCAAATACTTAGTACAATAGTACTTGACTACTTGTCTACTTGTCAATAGATCACTAGACAAACTCTAGTGGGAGAGGAAAATAACAAAAAGTTGTGACAAAGGGAGAAATACTAGATGTCACTAATTATTTTCATCACTTATTTATAATTTTTTGTGCGCATGTCTAGTAAACATACCAAAAAACAAGAGAAATACTAAAAAAAATATTATTTTGACATGCTAATTATATATTTATATACTTAAAAAGTGATAAATAATTGATAAAAAAAAGTGTTACTGTATGTTGCAACTCTCTTGGAGTTACATATGGTCTAAATGGAGGATTATTTTTTGTATATTTATACTTTTATTTTTATTTAAGAAAGATTTAAGTTATTTTAAATCACTTATGATGTTATAAATGAGATTTAATCTCAAAATTTCTCGCATCTAAAATGATAATTGTATCACTAAACCAAATGACAAGTACTTAAATAGAAGAATTTCTTCCTTATCAACTGCGTAACGTTCGGCCGCCTTCTACTTGACTTCTAACACGGCAACAAGTACTAGCATGACTTGTACATGTTTAAACATGTTATAAGCGAAACTTAATCTCGAAATTTCTTACATCTAAAATAATAATGATATCACTAAACTAAATGAGAAGCAATTAAATGGAGGAATTACTTCCTTATTAACCGCGTAAAGTTCGGCCGACTTCTACTTGACTTCTAACACGACAAGAAGTAATAGCTTGACTTGTACATGTTTAAACATCTGTGTGTTTTTGATTTGTTTTGGGTTCGGTTAATGCGTATACTTCCACTAAAATGGAAATTTTAAAAGGAAGAAACAAAGGAGTCTTTCAACGAGGAAATTGGTCAACTTCATTTCGACGTTAAATTTTATGATCTCTCGAAAAAAAAAAAAAAAATAGCTTGCAAATAAAAAACAGTAACCTCCACGCAAGCGTGTATTAGTAATTCTTTTGTGACATAAAATTAGGGATAGTAATGGAGCAAGGAGACTCATCTCCCCGCCCTGCCCCTGTATCTCCATCCCTTGCTTTTGCCCCATTCTAAATTTCCATGAAAAATGGAGATTACCGTCGAGCTTTTTGTATTCTTTTAAACTATCTAATATTAAGTTTAATTTAATACACATAACTTTAAAATAAAAAGTCAAATTATAATAAATGATGAATATAAAATAAGTTTAAGATATGAATTAAACATTGAGTTGTATGTCTCCGCCTAGATAGCAAACTAACATTATAATAATCGAATTTTAAGCATCTAAAACAAGCACATGGAATAGAAACATTTATTTGTCTTATTGAATGCCTATTGATTACAATAGTTTATTTATTCTTGTCGGATGCTCACATATGAGTAGTAATTGCATTACCTTGTATATTAGTATCTTTTCTATTTTTTCACATCATAAAATGTTTTAGGTATCACTCTTAATTGTATTTTTTGAAATTGTCTTGAAGCACAACCAAAAACTGCTGAAAAATCTCTTAAATCAATTGATCAATAATGACTAGATAGTATTCATGTAAAATGATTACAAAAGCTAAGTAACAACGTCTAGTCTCTTGATAAAAGAATGATTGTAAACTTCTTCTTTTGATTATCACTCTTTTCCTTTCTAATTCTAATAAATTTTTATTTAATGTCATTTTTCTAAACTTTTTATATTTTATAACCTTAAGATTTTAGTACATCTATAAGAACTAACAGTATAAAAATAAATTTATATATATACAGGGCAGATTTGGCAGGGTAAGAAATGGTTATCCCTGTACTTCACCCCATTCCTACGTGGGGATTAAGACTTGATCCCCACTCGCACCCCATTATCTATTTCTCACCCCAATACCCTCTCCATTTATGATGGGGGTAGGATGGGTAACCTCAAAACCCATCTTCGTTGGATCCATCAATCCAAACAAAAAATACACATGATTATTTATGAATATTTCCTTTATAAATTTATTCAATCCAAACAAGATGTAATGCTCCTCTTCTTTTCCTTTAGTACTGAATCATTTCCTTCCCTTATTATATTTTTCCTTCTAAATCCCAACAGACCCTTGGGAAGGGAAGGAAGGGAAGGGAGTCCGACTGGTTGTTTGTTTTACAAAAGTTTGAAGAGAGAAGAAAGCAAAAGGATGAATATCATCCCTCCAAATATCAAAATTCAATTATTTCAATTATGGTAAAAAGGAAGCTGTGAATTCCCTAATTCCCCTCTTCTTCAATTTACATATAAAAGTGACCTCTTACTTTCATTTCCTTTTTGAATTAAACAAAGAAAACAAAAAATCCTTTATAATATCCAGATAAAGGAAACACAAGATCCTTCAAGATGTTGTCTTTTATAATTTTGTGTAATTCAAATAAGAGAATTTATCTTTCTATTTTGTCTTTTATGATTTGTTCACTCGTGAATTCAAACTAGCCTCTATGGAGCCTTCTAACTTGTATAGGGTTTTATGTAAAAAGGAAAGGAAAGGATAAGTTTTATAAATAAAATGACATTTTTATCTTTTTCCAAGAACATAAGTTTAATAAATAAAAAGGCAATATAGACATTGTGTAATAATTGAAATGAAATTACTCAAAATCATCCCAATTCCGGGTGATTGCAAAACCATCCCATTAAATGATTTTAGAAATCCCTTTCAATCACCTCACCCCTAAAACCCTACAATCTAAACAAGTGCAAAGAATTGGAAATCACCCCAAATCAAATCATTTCCCCTTAAATCCCTCAATCCAAACAAACCCTAACTATTGTACTCAAATAAACCCAAGGAATAGTGGTTCAATTCTTCTAGTCCTTGTACAAGAGTCTTTTACTCCGTTAGGTCACAACAATTGAAAAAATCTCCATTTCTTTTCAAGTAAACAATGCTTGCAAAAACGAAGTTTTTCTTTTTTGTGATTTGGATAATTAAGTCAAAGATGGAGCATTCTAATATTATTTTAAATTATCTGAAAGACCAAAACGATATCTTAGTAACATAACGGTTTGGACATTCTTGAAATCTAAAATGGGAAATTTAGTCCCTTCAACTATTGAAATTGCTGCATATTATACTCATTAGTTATTTATAGTCTTCAATTGACTCATGACTAGTCAAAAATGATATACAATGATAGTAAGTAATTTAGTACATATGTATCTGTTATAAGTAATTATAAAGTTATCACCTCATCTAAAAGTTTATATTATTAGAAAATTATTTATTATCTTCAACACATCACCATAAGTGTAGGCAAAGTCAGTTTTTGAATCTTGTACTTTGACAGTTTTAATATTTTTAAATAAATGACAGTGAGTTTTAAACTCAGGATCTTTTGGTTCTAGACTTTGATATCATATTAAGTTACTACATCATCTAAAAATTTAAATTATTAAAGAAAGGTTCATTATTATTTATTATTTTCAACAATAATTTCCCGTTCCAAAATCTCTGAGTTGATATGGAGGTTGGATCTAATTACTATGCCTATATTGTGATTGTTACTTTTAGTGGTCTTTCTTTTCGGCAGACGACTCATTCAAGGCATAGAGAGCCTATACTGTTATATTCCATAAGAAAGATTTTTACTTAATTTGTTTTCAACTCTGGTTTAAAAATCTTAACCTATACGCAATCCCACACGCACTAATTTAAGGTAGAGATTTTAGTGTGTCTTAAAAGTCTAGAGGTTTTTCTGCATAATGGATAAAATAGATTTACCCCCACGGCATGGCTCGAGTGGTAGAAATAGAGAAGTGTTTGTGGGTCATCGCAAGTTTGATTCCCTTCCCTGCCTTCGACGTTCCTTTTTTAACTCACTTGGTACATACTTGGAGGTGAGGCTCTGCACTCGGAATTTTATTAGTTGATGGTCGGGTTCCACCGGATAATCCGGTAGTCGAGTTCCACCAATTGGGTTTCCCTTGTCATCCAAAAAAAAAAGATAAAATAGATTTTAAATAAGGATTGGGCAATCAACTTTATTTTTTTTATGTAATACGTTGACGATCTTTTCTTGATAATACATAGTGTAACTATACTTGTTGAATGTTAAATAGTATAACTATTGTCAATTTGCATGTAGTAGAACAACTAGCACTTTGAAATCGAATTCTTAAAGTTGTCCTCCTGTGTTTCTTTTCTTCTCTTCATGATAACAAATCAATTGTTTTCTTAAAACTATGGTAACTACAAGTATATTTACTTGGTGGGGATACCTCGTATTTGATTCACTCAATATATGTTAAAGGAAATACTATGATACATTCAAATTATCTATGAAAAACAAATTATTGATTTTGTGTATGCACAATGTTTTTAAAAATGGGTCAAAAGTCATTTAGAAACTAAATTAACGAAATATAGCATGATAGTTCAAATTGGTATGTCAACTGAACATATACATATAATAAGTGATAAATAAATGATGAAAAGATAGGATATTTAATATTTTTTTATATTGCATAAAATTGCTGAGAAGTCAAAGATAGGATATTTAATATTTTTCTATATTTAGAGAACCCAAATTCTAACCGGCTGCACCACCCAAGAGATTTTGACTAATTCTAAGGTTTCCGTATGAAAGTAACAGTGGACAATGATTTTTTTCCTAACATGCATGCTTGGAAATTTCAAGGCAGCCTCAATGAATTCCACTTTTTCTCGTTTCACTCGGTCTTGTCCCTTCCCATCCTTTGCCTAACTGATCTTTACAGAAAGTGACATGTACAACTCAATCTTTAATATAAACCAATTACATCTCCATACTTATTCTGCAAGTTCGATGTGTCAACAGTGTTGAATATATGATACATTTTAATTAGCTTAGGGTTGGTCTGTTGTATTTTTTTTTGTAAAAGATTACCAATGGATGATATACTACCACCAGGTTTTAGATTCTACCCAACAGAAGAAGAACTAGTTTCTTTCTATTTGTATAACAAGCTCGAAGGAAAAGGACCTCAAATGGATCAGGTCATACCAGTTGTTGATATTTATGATCACAATCCATGGGTTCTTCCACGTAAGTAAATTATCATCTTTTTCCTTCACTTAATTTTTATCATAGATGCATGGCAATTTTTTTTTTTTTATCCGAGAAGGCTAAATCGAGTTACATGGTAACCATCCTAATAAATGACACTTTTTGAAAATGGTTGCTTGCTGGGAAATGCTTACAGTCTTATTGAGAGTAAAATCGTTCTTTTCATAAGTCATGTTTTTTTAAAAAATTATTTTAGAGAAGGTTACAAGCCAATATTATATCATTTAAGATGTTAATTTGAGAATCGATCTCGTGATCTCTCGCACATAAAACGAGAATCATAACACTAGGCCAAGGCATTTGGCCTAGTGTTCAGAATTTATGTTTGCCCAACTATGTCTGGAGAAAATCTCGAAAGTACCTGATTCCAATAACACAACAAGGACTTTACTCTTGTTGCACTTCGTCATATTTTGAAATCAAGATCATTACTGTAGATGATGTTGTTTCGATATCGTTTTGTTAGTAATTGCTCTATGCCAAGCATCCTACTTAAATTTATTTGATATATTTCTTACCACATCTTTACAAAACCATTGATGAATAGTCTTCGACAATATCTTTTTGTTCGTTAATTTATGCTAAGTATGCTCCAAATATTAAATTTTAAAAATTCCCACATTTTTACAAAATCATAGAAAATTGAGAGACCTTTTCTTGAATTGATGATTATAATAAATCATGTGAGAGGTTTAATACGTAAACCTAATTTAAGTCAAAAATATATATTTTGTGCTTAAAACTATAAACGTTCAAAAGTAATCCATGTCCTATAGATCATAGGAAATCTCATCTTCTCCAACAAGGACTAGCATGTGGAATGATACTGCTAGAAGCTAACTCCTCTCATTGCTTGACGTGGAAACCAGAATTTGCAGGAGTGCATTGTCGAGGGGATCCAGAGCAGTGGTTCTTTTTCATTCCTATGCAAGAAAAGGCTGCTCGTGGAGGAAGACCTAATCGGCTCACGAATGAAGGATTTTGGAAATCCACGGGCTCTCTAAGTTATGTGTACTCTTCGCATAACCGCATAATTGGAATTAAAAGAACTATGGTTTTTTACCAAGGAAGAGCTCCAAATGGAAGAAAAACTGAATGGAAGATGAATGAATATATAGCCATAGAAGGCGTAGCTTCATCCTTAAGTACTCATGCAGCTCCAAAGGTATGTATTGCATATATAGTCACATTACAGAAACACTACTATAGGGCTGGTGCAGTTGTTGATCTTAGTTAGCTAGAAATCAGAAAGGTATATTTGTACCAATATTTTAGATGATGATGTAATTTAATATGGTATTAGAACCCAATTTATCAAATGGTTTTGAGTTCAAATTTCGCTGTTACCTATTCAAAAGTATTAAAGCTATCCACATGTAAAGCTTAAAACAAATTAATCCTACATTAAAAATAATAAATAAATATAATATACCCCTCTATAAACTTAAATTTTTAATGAGGTGTTACGTTAATAGTTATAACTCAATGAAAATCTTCACGTCTCTAAATTCTAACTAAGCTAGTGCCTTCCTGTTGTTTACATGCATGCAATTGATATGGGAAGGAAATATGTGAATTCTATTTCCAAACAAATAATCTTATGAAGAATGTAAACTTAAAATTTAGATGCCCATCTTGAATATTTTCTAATTTAAATACTTGATATATATTATCTTAAGTACTTCAACATTTTATGTCTTGCAGTTAAGGCAAGAACTCAGTTTGTGTCGAGTCTACATAAAATCAAAGACCGTGCGGTCTTTTGATAGACGACCAACTGGAGTGGAGGGACTTGAACGAGTAGCTCGCCAACCTCGGCATGTTAACGAAGCAACAGACCATCAAAACCATCCGATACAAGAGAAAAGCAGCACACATGATAGCGCATCCTCTGGGGAGCATGCTAACACTTCTCAAACAGTGGAAAATAATAACTGGAATATGGACCACATGGTTCTTGATAATAAACCTTGGTGGGATTGGGAGAAAGTGAATATGGACTAGGTCAAAAGGAAAAGAAAATATGCACGAATCCATCTTAGACCCATGATGGTCTCTTACTAATACATGTTTGTTGACGCCATAAATTTATTTTGTACGCTGGTCCAATTAAATAATGTCATGTGTGTTGTAATATCTCACATTAGTGGAAGATAGTATTTGTGAATAATTTATAATGAGATATTGTGGGTATAAAATATAACTTCGGTTAATTATTTTGGGTCATTAGAAAAGAAGGGTCAAGTAGTTATTTCTTGTGCCTACAACACCAGTCTCGCCTGCGGGGTTAGCATTCTAGGCATGGGATGTGACAGAATGGTATCAGAGCGCACCGGTCACTAGTCGGGATGGGAACTAAGTGTTCTGCAAGACAAAGTGCTACACCAAGAAGACAGTGAGAGTCACTTCTTAAATCCGTATGAGCCACCTCTAAAATTCTTACACTACAAGAAAAATTAGTTTCGACGACGGGCCGTCACCGATCCCTAACCGAAATGCGAGGGCTAGGCGAGGGAGGCCATTCCCTCGCCGTTTCGGCGAGGGATAGGCCATTCCCTCGCCGATTCGGCAACGGATAGGACCTTTCCTCGCTGAAACGGATAGGGTCTTCCCTCACCGAAACGGCGAGGGAATGGCCGCTCCCTCACCGTTTTAAATGGTGGTCGCGTGTGTATTTCAAGGCGTTTTCGGCCTAGTTCGACATATTATCGATTAAAATACAGAAATAGAACAAACATGTCTTTTGAATTCTTTATTTTATTAAGTTCAACCAAATTCGATTTAATTCAAAGTCTTATAAACCAAAACCTAATACAATCGAAAAACAATTTAAGAGCTTAAATAAAATAAAATAAAAAACAATTTTTTGCTCGTCCAATTTTTTCCATATATAAAATTCCCATTTAATACAATTTTGCATGTGGCATCCACGTGTCTTCTTAGTTAGTTTTATAGGTCCCATTTTTCGTTGATTTAGGAAAGGATCAAAGGCAAGAGTAAGTTCTATATCAACATCGCTATCATCGATAAAAACCATATATAGTTTTATTATGGAACGAAACTACTGGAATACATCTAAACATAACAATGACATACTTCATGACAACATAAACATACACATATAATACATAAGACTAAGAAATACATTATTCTCTTAGAGATCATGTCAATTACTAATATATATGTAGAACAAACATATATATCACAGGAAGAACTTAGCCAGTAACACTTTCAGCATTTGGTCATGAACATGTTGTTTTCCTTGAGCTGAAGAAATATAGTCATCTTCCATAGGTGGTTTGTTCAAATCAAGTTGCGGACGTTGGACAAACTTGCCAACGTCCTCGTACTGTTTGCCCTTTTTGTATAGGTCTTTCTCTTCAGCATAAGATGATGAAGGTGACTGGCATTTTTCCTCTTTACTCATTGTCTGAAAGGGAAATGAAGAAAGTTAAATGGGTATGTGATGTGTTGTTGCATACGTTCGGCGATGTCCTTTATATAGAGACAAAAAAACTAACGAATTGGCGACGGTTGATGTTTGTCCGTCCCCCTTATTTTTCATGTTTGTCTTATATGTATTAGTGGTGCGTTACATGTGGCATGATACGGCTGGCTTGTTGATAAGTCCAATCAATAATGAATCGGGTTGCACGCCATGTCCTTTCTTGCTACATCCACTACAAAAAATTTGGGCATTAGCGGCAGTTATATGGGCTATTAGCGATGGTTTGCTAAATCGCCACCTATGGAGGCGTCGCCAATTGTATTAGCGGCGGTTGATGCAACCGCCGCTAAATGTAGTTTCCACGGTGGTTCATCAACCACTGCTAAATATATTTTGCGGCGGTTTTAGAACCGCCGCTAAATATCTTTTGCGGCGGTTCTAAAACAGCCACTAAATAACTTTTGCGGCGATTCATCAACCGCCGCTAAATATATTTTGTGGCTGTTTTAGAACCACCGCTAAATACCTTTTGCTGCGGTTCTAAAACCGCCACTAAATATCTTTCGCGACTGTTTTAATTTTATTTTATTTTTACTTTTTACTTTTAATTTTAATTTTTTTTAATATATCTTTTTACTTTTAATTTTTTTATATATATATCAGATCATATATCAATTTGTTATATTGGATATATAAAGAATAGGGGAAAGATATTTCATATTTGAACAAAACTGTATAAAAAAAGATAAGGACATAATTGCTCATAAAAGTAAAATTGTTTAATACGTACCATAAAGAAAATTAAGTTACATAGAGTTACGATATGTACAATAAAGAAAATTAAATTAGAGTAGAGTTACAATATGTACAATAAAGAATATTAAGTTACAATAGTCATGCTTTATATATAAATCACTTGAAACAAGGACAAAAAAATCAAAAGTGTTCAACTATTTCTTTGTTCTTGGCTGACCAACAAACTTTTCCTATCCTTCGAGAATTTCCATTTTTTCAGAATACGATCAAAAGTATTGGCTGAGATTCAAAATTTGCTTACCTGTCAATTAAAAATATGGAAGAATATTAGTCAAAAGCAATCTATCAACTCTATTGTGATTGTCCAACACGAGTCCCGGATGCACAACTAAATGAAGGATGGTTTCTGAGTGATGAGAAAATATTTTCTTGTGTATTATCTCAGATGTGTACAAGTACAATATATATATAGCATACAAAGATATATGAATCTACTCCTTCACCAGAAAATAAGAGCTTTTATGCACACTTCTTTTCCTTATGGTGTTCCATGTGTTCAATCATTGCAAAACACTTTCCAACTTGTGTGATTATATAACACAGAAAGCTTGCATTAGTACCTTTATCATATCATTTACATACACAACCAAGAAACTCCAACCAAACAAATCTTGACGGCTAATGTTTTTGCCCACAACTTAATTTGCAAAGAAATACAGCAATTAATTAAACACTAGTACTATGAGTTAGAAGAACTCAATGATTAAATGAAGTTCACAAAAATCGTTTACCCCTGTCCAGAAAGGCACCCCAGCAACTTGAGTTTTGCATCCACTTACCACAAGGGTGTAACTTAAACTCAAGAACGCATGCTGAGGTGATAGATTGACCTAACCTACAAATACATAGCCTAATAAAATGAAAAGAAAACTGAGGCTACAAATGAAATTTCACATAGAAACCCTACTCAATAAATCTGCATTCATATCCCCACAAATTACTTAAAAGAAAGATCTCCAAGACCGACACAATATTTTTCACGAGCTATTCAAATATTAATTTCTAACTCATAATCATGTATCGATTTAGGCATGCACCCAGCAAATAAACCATTATTAACATCCAGTTGAGGCCCCTTATGATTTCCAAAATCAAACTTCGTCGTCAATACTATTTTCCATGATTGACGGTAAATAGTATAATAATTAGCATAAGATTGTGTAGTAGTAAGCATACAATCATTCAAAACACGTAAGCAAACAAATTAAACTATGAGAAATCACATTACAATCGAATTGCAGTGATAAGTAAGGACAAAATTAATCACAAGTTTTGGAGACAATTAAACCAACTAACAGTTCACATAATAAGATGTATAAGAACTCTCGTCGTTTATTATTGCATGTAATCAATTAAAATTTTACCTTCTCATGTATAAGTCAAACTTTTCCTGTAAACTATTGAGATAAGCCTTCATCTTGTCATGCTTAGCCCGCTTAGCAACTAATTGTATTTGAATGTTGTCATGCTTAGCCCGCTCAACAACTAATTGTGCCTCCATCTTATCATGCTTAGCCTATTCAGCAACTAATTGTGCCTCCATCTTAGCCCGTTCAGCAAATAATTGTGTATCCCTCTCCACTTCACGTTCTTTCAAATTTTCAACTTCAGCTAACAAACTTCCTAAATTATTAGACATACCACACCTCCTAGAGGCAAAGAATGATGAAGGGGTAGGTCCCCGCCCTGCCCCTCGAACATGACCGGAGTGTTCCGGGCCCCGTATCTCAAGAACTACCTCATTCTTTAAGTCGATAACATCAACTCCAGGTGAGATTTTTTGCTTCTTGAGAGACTCGCATTGATCCTAGACATAAAATGGAAACCTCAAACAAACTTCAGACTCAATCAAGTTTTATACAACTTGTACAAACCAAAGAAAAGGCCAGCCTTATTTACTTGGCCAATTTTTCATAAAAGAATCATGAAATTGTTTCTTCATGCTGAATTATATATAGAACAATAAAAGAAAACGTTGACATGTAAGATAGAATATCAACTAACATGCAAAAATCAGAAGAAAGCTATATACCTTGTACTTAATTGCATTGATACAAAAGTTAAATGAAAGTAAACACATTTCATTAGAGTTGTACTGTAGTTGAATAAAACTAGTTGAGCATAAACAAATTGTAATGTGCAAAAAGTAATGTATGGTCCATTTCATATTAACATAACAAAAATTTATCCAAAAAACAAGAAAAAGAATTACCAAATTTTTCTTAGAAGTCGGATTTATTTGGTTATTTTTGCTCTTGTGGGTTTCCCGATAGAAATCGACGGGATTTACTGGACCACCTTGCTCTATTTCCTACAAGATAATATATGTCAGTTTAATTGTAAGGGGAATCGTTTATTGTGAAATTGTAACAAATCTAAGAAATGTTGTTTCAAATACCATAATATGCAGCTTTTGTGCACAACTCTTTCTACCTAATGTGTGAAATTATGTTTGTTTGCTCCTATTCTTTTTTGCTTGGTTTGATGCTGCCTGCCAATATAAACATAAAACTTATAGTACTAAGTTAATGATGACAACTATAACTACAGATATCAAAAGTCAATGCCATGGTACTTACTTTGGCCTCCTTGGTTAAACAATCATTGACAAAATCTATCCATTTGACTATCCTCCACCTCTTTTGGAACAAGGACATGAATTTGTTCTATGGATTTTCCTTCCGCCACATACTTGTTTACTTTTTGCCTTAACCTATGCTTATGGTTCCTCAAACCTGTACCAATAGTGCCAAGCACATAGTGTATGCACTTTTCATACTCTTTCTTATCATCAGGAAAAATATAACGCTCCTAACACATACAAGAATAATTAGTATTAAAAGAGTGTAAAACAAGAGAAAATGCATACATAGAAACATAAACCTAAAGTACAGCTAAAACATTGAAATTAACTAAAGCATTAGTTGGCATTAACCTTCAAGTAACTAATAAATTTCTCCTTTGTGTAAATGTCTTTGATTATGTGCCTCCAATCCTTTTTGGCTATGGAACAGTAGTTGCCTATTCGAGCAAATAATCCAAGACTAGTAGCTAAATCAATTGATCCATTCCCAATCGGTTGGCCATTATCATTACATTCAATTTTAATTCGTTTGTCATCATCCAACTGCCAAATTTGTTTGTACCTATTTTTGCTACGAGTCTTTCTTTGTGCAATAGTTTCTTATTATTGTTACAAAAAAAAGAATTAATAATAAATGAATCATAGTACTCTTAAGTTCTAAATGCTTGATAAATGAATAATAAAACAATGACCTAAAAGATCTTAATTGTTGGGGCCTTCCCCATTTGACGACGATGGAATAAATGATAGGTTCCTTATGGCCATTAGCTTAAAAATTCAACACAAAGATGAAAAACTCTAATCATTATCTTTTTCAAAGAAAGAAACACAAAATTGTGAGCATTAGAAAAACTTTGTCACGAATAGAGTTTCATCTTTAACCAATGAAACTTTTTGAAAGATTTTATCCTAAGAGTTAAAACCCCATGAATTATGCAAGTTAAAAATTGAATTCCTTCGTGATTTGAAGTCGATATAAACTTCTAAGCTAGTAATAGTAAAATAAAATAAAATAAAATAAACATGATAACTAAACTTTTGAAAAAAAAATCACCCACAAAGATTCTACTTTGTTTGAGGAAAAAAAATTCTACCTTGTTCTTTTGAGGTATCATAACCTCCTCATCGCTATAATCAACATCTCCATCCAAAGCAGAAGAACTTAACCCCTGAAGCTCATCATCTTCAGCATGCCTATAATCATCATGAATCTTTCTTTTACTCGTCCTCTCAGATTTTGTTCGGCTCTTCCCGCTCTTTTTCTTGACATTTTGAATAGAACCCAACAAAGATGTAGCCATTGTTGACAAACCCATAGCCTCCATTCTTGCTTTGTTCCCTTCAATTCTCTTCATTCTTTGCTTCTCATAGGCTGCCATCTTCTTTTGCACTCAGTAGCTATGAAGAAATGTAGAGGACATGTATGGCATCAACATTCGGCAATTATATCACCCCGCTTGACCACAATTTGTGCAATGCATTTTATTCAAGAAGGACAAAGATCTAATCAATTCTTACCAATCACCGAAATGAAAATTCTTGTTTTCATTCTTTTTTTGTGTGATGTATTGTGTATGTCTAAGTATTTGCTAAAATTAAGAAAGCATTGTAACATAAATTGAACAATTATGACCAGCCTTAAGTACACATTTTACATGGCAGAGCACAAGGGGAGTTAATGGATGGAGTTGAAGGCAATGTGTTCACAATTTTTAGTAATATCATCCGGCAAACATGATTATGGCACATAAAGTTAGTATTATAACTGACATTATAAAGTGGTATTTTGTCTTCGAATGATGTTATATGATACCGGTTACTCATACAATATATTTTACGCATGACACATTGACATTCATCCTATATTTAGAGAACTAAATCAACATCATAACTGAAGTAACCTATGCTCAAGGGTATAGATCGTCTCATATTGACTTCTCTCTCATAATATTATGAGAGGGAAATCTCAACTATCCATATTATTATAATCCATCTCAACCAATCATTTCAATTGAAACTAAAAAAAAAAAAGAATTTAATTCCAAAATACTTTTCCAGCTTTCTCTATCCCATTACCCACTCGAACGTTTTCTCCTATTTCTCTTTCACTTCAAGATTCCTGTTTTTCATAAAATAAAATAAAAAAAACACTCATCTCTATCATTCTCACTCTATTAACTCTCCTAATCATTCTCAACCACCATTATTTTTGCTGAAAAACAAAAGCTCTCAACTGAGAACGAGTCTTGTACTTCACATCTTTTTATTTTTTATTTTTTCAGCTCTAAATTTGTCTTTTTTTCCTTTTTTTCTTCATTTTCTTAACCTTAATAGTTTTAATTTTTTCTTCGTTGTCATCCTCACATATATTAGTCGTCTCCATTATATTCTCCATAATCAAAATTTTAAAATATAAGACAGCAGATTATTAATTATAAGAATCGTGCAACTTTTATATTTTGATTGTTAACAATTTTATTGCAGAAGTACCAGCAAAACAATTTTGAACCCAGCAAAAAGAATTTCATTGCAAAAGCTAACAAAATCAAAGGGATTCTAAAGCAAAATTAAAAGGATCCATTGACCCAGCAAACCAATGATTAAAAAAAATAAGAATTAAAGCAAAGCAAAAGAAACCAAACAAACATATGAAAATCTTGAAGCAATCCGAAAGAATTCCGTCAACTTTCACGGATTGAAAATTAACCAGCAAAATTAGTGACGCAAAAGATCTATTAACAACTTTCAGAGATCTTACTTGGAAAAGAATGAATTAGTGTTTTAATTGATATTATTGGTTTAAAAGTTGACAACAACAAATTGACGTTACATCTTTTGAAATGAATGGTTGCGATGACTTGTAATAATATGGATTATTGAGATTTTTCTCTCATAATATTATGAGAGAGAAGTCAATATGAGAAGATCCGGACCTTATGTTCAAGAGTCTATAAAATGCAGTTTGTTGCAAAAATGAAATTCATGTAGTGCTCACTTGTAGACTGATAGAAATAAGAGCAGTTAATTGTTCCATTCAATAAGGATATAGTCATACCAGGGAAGTTTTTGATTATGTCACAATCCGAAGTCTTTCTTTGACCACTATACTACAACCCTTACTACAGAGAAAGCTTAATGCAATTTGTTGATGGCATCATTTTCGACTATTACAACTTTATTATCAATTCCAAAATCCAGACAAGTGCAAAGGTCTTCGAATATATACAATCACAATTGCAAAGCTATACTGAAGTGAAAGAAGAATAAATAGCTTTTACAATCAAAACCCAAACACACGATAGAGAAAAAGAGAGCTAGAGAGAAAAGAATCACATTTTTTCAGATAGAAAGGTTGTTTCACTTGCTTCGCGGTTTTTCTTTCTTTCTTCTTCAATTGCCTATCCTTGAAAGTTGAAAATAAAAGAAATTGAATTGCCCTGTTTTACATAAAGAAGATATCAATTGAATTGCCCTGTTTTACATAAAGAAGATATCCAAAGAAATGAGAGCTGATGTGAAATGGTATTTGACTAATTAATATCAGTTAGTATTATAATCGGTGAAGCTCATTAAAATTGATTTTCTATTATATTGCAGGCCAAATGATATCCGTGCATTGGAAATTAATTTTGGAGGCATGGAGTTATCTATGCCTAAATTGACACTACAAATTAAGAATTCAACTAACTTCAAGGCTTATTATTTCTGATTGGCAAGTGTAGTAGCAATTGAAAGAAACATAAACCATCAAACAACAAATTAGTAAAGACTTGAATAGTTGGGCTACCCCGAAGGGTTAGTCCCAAGAGAAATTTATAAAGCGAGAAGTTCACCAATGGCAAAGTCAAGGATAGCTCATTTCCCACCCCAACCTTCAATGTGTGTGCATGTATGTCTCTAATATGCAAAAGATATAGTCAATAAAAGAGTAAAACACAACATACATATTTGAATCTCTCTACGTTTAGTGTCTGTAAGACAAAACAACTATATAAATTCATCTGAGCTAAGAAGTCTAAGGTTCCAAGCCACGACCATCTCCATAAACCCATACTTCAAGTTCTCATGATACAACCAAAAAAGGGGCAACCCTCCAAGGATAATTGAAAAACAAAAACAGTCCATGTAATTTGAAGAAGGGAATCATCATAAAGAATTTAGGAGTATCCAGAGGAGCAGATGTAGCTATTGCATATTATATTTAAAGGTTTCTTTACAAAGAATGAAGATTCCCAGTGAGTTAGGATCTAGGCCTGAAGTTATGCATACAAAAGGAGAAACATAAACCATCTTGTATCAAATTTTCTTCAAGACCGGTAACCACTCTCACTTCTCAGTAAACCATCTTCTATCTCGTACTTACTATTAATATTTTTTTCTCGCGGATTAGGTATCGGTCGTCATATAATGTCTCACCGGGGTTTAATTTACCGGTTGTGTGTAGAGATGACTTAAGCGACGAACTAGATGGTCAAGGCCAAGAGCAAGGGGCTGCTCTTCACTGTATGAGATGGGGGCTTCATTAAGAAAATTGAGAAACTAATCAAGAACACGATAAGCTCGAAAGTTTATTGCTCACGTACAGCAGGAGTCCCTGATTGATTATCATCTTAAATATATATATAATTTAGCTGATGGATAGAAGCAGTAATTATTTCTCATCTTAAATATATATACACACATACATATATATAGAGAGAGAGATTGCTACCTAATTGATTCTTTGGAGAAATCAGGAGAGAGAGAGAGAGAAAGGATAGTTTTGGTGCCATCAAATTGTGGTGCAATCTCAGACAAGAAAAAAGAAGATTGGCGCGAAGTTTGGTGGGAGTTTTAGATTTCGTGAGATGAAAGTACAAATGATGGGTATATGGAGAAGTTTTAATGGGAACTTTTGGTAGGAATGTGTTTTTTTTTTTTTGGGTAAAATTTGTCTTTTTTGGGAATGTGAAGTTTTTATAACTTTTTATTAATAATTGCTCATAAGATTATTCTTTTACAACTGTTTTAAACTTGTAGCTTAATTTTAATAATTTTTTAAACAGTACTTAGTATTTTCAAAAAAAAAAATATTGTACTAGAAAATTTGTAATAGGACCATATACGATGGTAAAAGTCATTTGCAATGACTTTTTACAACAATTTCAAATGGAGTAAAATGAAAAATACCCCCTTATTCTTTAGGTGTGATTATTCAATACAATTGATTAGAATTAACGAGACTTGTTTATCAGTGATAAATGAGTGCACATTGATGAACAAAAGTTATGCTATTACTTAATATTTAAGTTATTAGGATAATTGAACTTTAAGAAAATAACATATGAATTAACAAAAGTTGAATTAATTAAGATAAATGAGCTTCACGACTAATTGCAATTAAAATTTGTGTATTATATTCAAGTGCGAATGAACAAGTAAAATTGATAAGAACGTACTACCCAACTATGAAGTAAATAAGCAAATGTGACTAATAAAGAGTGATGAATTTCATGACATAAATGACATTTAGACTGTTAGTGGCGAGTAAAAGCCTTGAGATGCCCGACCTCCAAGGTGGAACAAATGTGACCAAAGGATGCCTGACATTTCTCAAGGTGCCACATTCCAGCCGCCGCTTGATAAGTCTATCCCAATCTCCAGGGATGCCCGACCTCCAGTGTTTACCTGATCTCCAAAGATGCCTAATGTGCACTAGCCGGCAAAAGCGATACACGTGTCACCATATCTTCCTATGAATGACTAATATAAATACAAGGTCACACATTCTAAGAAGGGCCATTTATTTTTTATACATTTATCTTATATATTCAAACTTTTCAATATTGACCTCGCTAACTTAAACATTGGAAGGGTTTAAAGGGTTTACCTTGTGGATTTTATTTTGCAGGTTTTTGGAGTATATTCAATTAGCGAGGCTCCCACCGGAATCTTACCTCAACAGTGACAATAGTATATTCCTTATTAGGATTACAAAAAGGGCTTTTTCAAACACTAAAAAACACAAAGCCTATCTTCTGAGGAATAATAGAGAAGTAGAAAGACTTTGGCAAATTTATAATGGAGTATTAGAACAAGTATGTACATAAATCCAAACATATAAAATGCGATTAAAATTATTAAAACAAAAATGTTAATCTAAACTAATATGACTAAAACTTAATTATAAAATTTAATAAAAAAGACTGTAGTATAAATAAAAATCTATTCACATATCTTCCCAACAAAAAAAAAAAAGACATTAATAAGGCACGTGTGGAAGGATCCATTTGTGAAGCCTACCACATACTCGAAACGTCAACTTTTTGTTCTTATTATTTTGAAGAGCACGTGGCCATTAAAAATAGAAGGCTTGGTCGGAATGACCAATATGACGATGTAGACTACCCCGATGGATGGTTATCTATATTTACTCATCCAGGCTACTCAATCAGGAAATGGAAAGAGATCACAATAGTGGAAGAAGACTTGTATTTGGCACACCGCTATGTATTGGTGAATTACGCAGAGGTACAATCTTATGTCAGGTAAGGCTATGACAACTTGTCAATATGTTAACGTGTTGGGCGTTAACTATACAAATTCAAAAGACAAATATTTTTCTATTTGCCAGTATGTTCGAGGAATACCTTCGCAACTAATATGGCTCATTGACTCCGAGAGAACTCCAACTGCATGTTGACAAGTTTTTCCCAAAATGATTATATGACTATGTAAGTACATGTCTCATTAATTAAATTCATTTTATCCCTTATGATATGCATACCTTAAACAAGAGTGATATAAATTAGTAGGTTAAGCACAAGAATGATACAGATCATCGTGTACAATGTCTTTCAATGTGGCCTTATAGATTGGTTAGGATATCGTCAAGATACATGGTGAATGGATACAAACTTGCCACACACGAATATGCTACATCGATGACAACCAATAATAGTAGAGTATACGTGAAAGAGATAAGTGATGGCGGTACTTGGGATATTGGCTACTATGGTATGTTGCACAATATTATTCAACTTGAATATAATAATCCAACTTTACAACATACAAGGGTAGTTCTCTTTAAGTGCGAGTGGTACAATACCACGAATGATAGAAGTGTGAAATACAATCGCAAGTCTGATTTGGTTGAAATGAATGTGAAGAAAAAGTATCCCAAATATGAACCATTTGTGTTGGCCTCCCAAGCTCAGCAAGTGTATTATTGTAGAGATCTAGGGGCCAAGGGGCATCGAGCAAATTGGCAGGCAGTAGTTAAAGTACGCCCTAGAAATATCTATGACATGTCTGAAAAGGAAAGAGAAGTGGAACAAAGAACAAGTTTTCAGTCTGATGAGATGAATGTGCCCGTAGGAAAACCAATTGATGAAAATTTGCCAACAATTCATCGTGATTCAAGTGAGAACAACGAAATATTAGAAGATGATCCTAATGACATCCATGGTCAGCCTATAATTGATGAAAATAAGGACAAAGAACATGAAGAAGACGAAGAAGAATATGAAGATGAGACTGAAGATGAAGAAGAATATGAAGATGATACTGAAGATGACGATGATGATGATAATGGTGATGATGATGATGAAGATGCTGAATATTAGTCTTTGGTAAAGTCATTAATTGTTTTATGAACTTATGTTTTTTTTTTATCGCAACTGATGTAAAATTAGATTTTTAATAAACATAAATATGCTTGTAAGCTATGAAGTTAAGTAATATATTAAGTGAACTAATTATAATTGTGTTTAATTTCAAATGGGAGATGGTAACGATAATGACCCCAAGGGCAAAAAAATTAAATTGTCAAATTTATTAGGTAGGCGTAGAGATTGTGGGCAAGCACCAAGCACATCGACAGGTCTGTAATGTATACGATATTATTATTTTACTCATTTAAAATTAATACTTGAGTTCCTTGTTTTGCATCATAGTTGACAAGTTTGCATGGTCTTCAAGAACAGGTCAGCCTTCACTTGGTTGAGGACAAACAAATGGTCAGCCTCCGAGTGTTCGTCCCTCTGTAGGTACACATGGTTTACCAGTGCATAACTCCAACTCATCCTCCATTGGCACGGAGTAGCGAGTGGCAGACACTCCACTTCCATAGTAGGTAATACCTCGTTGACTTTCATACTCATCCGGAGCTCCCGTTGACCATATAGCTGGCCATACGACTCCAAACCTTCCACATTACCCTCACGCAACGGATACCCAAACCATTACCTCATCCAGATTGTGACAAAGTTTTGATGATTTACATGTTGAGAGGGATGGCACTCTTGCACATAGTGACACACAATATCCCCTGATGGCTGAGTCATCGAGAGCTGCAGAAGATCGAGCTGATGGTGTTCCGGACTGGATAAAATATGAATTCTCATCTATGGAAGAATTTGTAACATGAGCCACTGATTCACGCAAGCATCTGACAGTTAAAGGTGTTGGGTAAGTAGAATTATTCATTAACATGTGTTACTGTTTTAAAAGTTAAGTTTCATACCATATAACACAATCATTTCTTTTATAATTTGTAGATGGGATCCATATAATGCCACTAGAGATATTAGGAAATCACTACATGCAGGGTATTTAGAGCCTTGGACGACTTGGGAAGAGATTTTGCCCGATGTAAAAGATAAATTTTTTGATTACTTTAAGGTTCGAAATACGCATTCAATTTATATATTATACAAACATATTATGTACTTGAGATATATATTTGATGTACTTTCTATATTTTTATTATATGATTCACAGAGGATGTACAAGTGGTATCCCTGCTATGAAGCAACCATTTGTGAGAGGTTCAACTTTTTCGGGCAAAAACGAGTAACAGATAACTTAAGCAAAGCCCGTTAGGTAGATAAGAAGCCATCGTGGCTCTTGCAGAATATATGGGAAGGACTGAAGTGGTGTGGAGTTCCGAAGCATGGCAGGACAAATCTAAACGGGACTCTAATAATAGAAGGAAAAACCTGTCTACGCACCATTTGAGATGTATCCCCAGACACAAATGGGCAAGGAGGATGGTAAGAATTAAGCTGACTATACTGCAATAAGAGATAAATAATGAACAATTTTATCTTGAACATTACATGTTGAGTTGTTTGTTTTGGTGAATTTTTTTTGTAGGCCAAAGAAAGCCGGAATGAAGTGACTTTTGTTGATGTTTTCAACAAAGCTCATCACAAGGGTACTGACGGACCTTACACAGACGCTCGGGCAGAACAGACAATCGTAAGCTAGTTTCTTTAAACTTTATAACGTTGAAGATTGATATATAGAGAGTTTATACAAATATTTTATCCAAACTAACGTCAAAGAACTCCAATTTTTTAGGGAATTTGTTAGTTGTTGATTACACCCCTAATTATATGAAATGTAATTATGTCAACTATATTATTGAACTTAGGTTAGTGTGTTGAATGGAAAAAACTTTAGTAATCTCGCATTCTTGTTTGAAACTAAGTTAAAGTTAGTTGAACGATTTAATATCTAAGAAAGTCTAGTAAAGAATATTAGAGTGGTATAATAATCAAAATTATAGCCATAGTATTTCAATAGCAAATGGAAATGCATGCATGATGTCTTATTTTGTTTAGTAGAAACGCTTGGATGGCCTTAGGAACTTGTTTAATATTCATTGTATTTTTGAGTATGAATGCTTGTATACTGCGTTGTGGCTATCCCTTCTGAGTACAGGTAACTGGTTAGTCCATGGTACAGAGGAAACTCTGTCCGTTTGTCGGGTCTGAAAATTTTAAGGGAATTTGTTAATTCTTGATTACAAGTATATGAAATGTAATGATGTCGTAGGTGTTATTGAACTTAGGTTTGTGTTTTGAATGGATAAAACTTGAGTAATCTTAAATTCTTGTTTGATACTAAGTTAAAGTTAAGTAAAGAATATTAGAGTGGTATGATAATTGTAATTACAGCTATAGTATTGAAATAGGTAATGGAAATGCATTCATGAATGTTTTATTTTGTTTATTATTTCATTGTGTTTGAGTGTGAAAGCTTGTATATTGCATTATGGCTATTTCTCCTAAGTGCAGGTAATTGGTTAGTCCACGGTACAAATGAGACTCTATCTGTTTTCAGGTCCGAACTTACCCTTTTAGCGTGGCGTTCAGTCGGACCGTGACATAAGCTAACAGTATATATAAGTTTTCCTTGGTGCTTGTTTTGTTTGTTTCTCTTATGGTTTGTCAATTTTTTTTTTGGTATCAGTTATAATTTCTCAATATTATTCATGTCTCTACGTGTTGATATATGGGTGTTACAAGCTCTATACGAGGAATTGCTTCAACAGGCATCACAGCCATCAGAGGTATTCGAGTCCGATTCAGCTCCAACGTCTGTTGATCGTAACGCACTGTTCTTGGAGGCTATTGGTAGACCACGCAAGGGCCGTTTATACGGAGTCAGATTACAGGTTTCTGTGGTGTCTACATCAAATAGTTACCCACCTGCTGGAAGCCAAATCACTTAAAAAGATCTCCAGAAGGCAATTGCTCAAGCCACAACATCTTTGGAAGGCAAGTTGGAACAAAATAACGAGGCGTACTGCAAGCTGCAAGACAAGCTGGATAAGAATAACGAGGCGTACTGCAATCTGTAAGACAAGCTGGATAAGCAGAACGAGGCGTACTGCAAACTCCAACAAGAAACTTCATCACAACTACGTGATCTCCAAGCACATCTAGCACTACTTGCCTCAAGGTTACCTGTTCCTCTACCTACACAACAACAGTCTTCGTCGTCTTCGTCTTCGAATGATGGTCAAAGGGAATAGAATTTTGAACTTCTTTAATGTTATGACATTATAAAACTCCATTACAATCAGACTGTAATAACTTTTGGGTTTACTTTGAACAATTTTTTTAGATTTTTATTAGCTAATTTTATAAATAAGTGGTTTATAACTTGTTTTGTAGTATAAAATATTTAATTGACAGGTCAAACAACTTATTATAGTAAATCTTATAATGGAACTTTATAAAAATATAAATTTACATTTCTACGAGGGCTTTGCGAGGGATTGGCGAGGGACAAATATTTGAGGGTCTGGCGAGGGCATTGCGATGGAAAAAAAAGTGAGGGCAGTGATAGACGATTTGAGCGAGGGCATGGCAAGGGATGAAAAAAGCAAGGGCATAAGGAGTGACGAAAATGACGAGGGCATGGTGAGGGATGAAAACGGCGAAGGCATGGCGATGGACGATTTATGCAAGGGCTCGGCAAATGACACATTCGGCGAGGGCTTGTTGCCTTCGCATAGTCATCGCCCAAATGGTCCCTCACCGAGCCCTCACCAAATGACGTGGGGTCAACGAGGGACCCTAATTCATCGACGAAGGTTTCAGCGATGGACGATTCCCCTCGTCGAGGCCCTTTTGGCGAGGGCCCGACAAGGAGAATCATCATTTACCAAAGACAATTTTTGTTGTAGTATTATACCCCTTAGTTGGTCGTGGGTGTGTATGCCTCTGACGAGGTCCTTAACAGGAGGTGTATGTAATATTCCACATCGGTGAGAAATTGTGTTTGTGAGTACTTTATAAGGGTGTGTATACCCCTGACAAAGTACTTAACAGGGTATGTGTGTAATATCCCATATCGGTGGGAGATTGTGTTTGTGAGTACTTTATAAAGAGGTGTTGTGAGTATAAAAAATAACTTGGGCTAACCATTTTGGACCAGTAAAAAAGATGGCTCAAGTAGTTATTTCTTGTGTCTACGCCTTCGGGTCTGGGGTTCTAAACTCGAGACGTGACATGTGTGCAACAACTAAAAGGAAGAAATTATTTAGTTTAGATCAAACCTAGGTCATTTAGTTGCGAACATAGCATATGTCACACCAATGTAAACTACTTATTCAAATAGTATACAGTTTTCACTGTACAAAGGTCTTTTTGTGAAGTGGTTTGACTTTAGTCAGCATATCCCAACTTTCTTTGCTGACTTTGGCTTGACACCCTGCCAATGTTAAATCCCCATTAGCAATAGCATTGCCATCCATCTCTTTCCTTTTGTTGTAAACCATCATCTCTATCGGTCTCCAATTGCCGCCCAGCAATTGTCCTTTTTCTCAAGATTGCTCGTCATCCTCAATTTCCGTTGGAGAAATCACTTCCGTTCAACATCTCATTTCTTATTTTACTGCCACGATGTTCACAACGATCTGCTTCTCAACTTAAATCGACTCCCACTATTTCACTTTGAATAGTACTATTTACCTAAATAGTATTGTATACATGAATAGTACCAAAATCGTATAAAGGAATAGTACCGTAATTGTATACTTGAATAGTACCCTAGTCGTATACATGAATAGTATTATACCATATATGTGAATAGCAATCGTGAACAATATATCCCTATACGTATACCAATGACTCTATAATCAGTGGTTCTGATACCACTGTTGGGTGGTGGCACAGCGCAATGATCGGAGCCAAGCAGTATCACGCATATAAAATAAAATTGAGAACAGTGGAAAATTGAGAGACTAGATTTACGTGAAAAAACTCCAAACATATTGAGGGAAAAACCACGGGCAAGTATATAAGGATTTTCATTATGATGTGGAGTATTACAACACCTCTATAATATAAGGAAAGAATTCTCACACTCTCTCTTGTTATAGAAGAAACTTCTCACCTTCTCTCTAATATAAGGAGAGAGTCATTACACTCTCTCTTATAATAGGAGAAACTCTCTCACTCATAAAATAAGGACAATAAGGAATGAGGAGAAACCCTCAGGAAAAACCTATCATTTATCTCTCTGAGTTTTAAGAGAAACCTATATGTTTCCCCTCTGAGTTTAGGACTACTTCCTTAGAATCTTAGGAAGAACCTTATATTTTTTCTTTCTAAGATTACAACCCTCCTCTGTTTCTAAATCTCAAGAGAAACCTATGTTTTCCTCTCTGAGAATAGAGACTTTCATCTCTGATCAGAGGAGATTTCCTCTGATTAAGCTTGGTGCTGCAACTAAGGAATAAGCCCTCTATTTATCGACTTATTCCCTTGCAAAATCCAAAACCCTGTGAACAAGTTTTTTCCTCGAGCAATGTGTCAGCTGCTGCAACGTTCATGCGTCGTTGCTAAATGTTTTCGATCTTTATGTATATATATATTTCACAAAACCCTGACCAATAAGAACCAAACTCTAGTTACAAGAACACCAAACAATTCTAATCTTTATATATATATGCACACACATCTATTTATGTATATATTTATATATGTATCATACATGCATACCCCTTAAATCTATACACAAACACCCTAACTACTCAAACACGAATGTGTATGTGTGTTTGCGTGTGTGTGTATTTGTTGTGCGCGCATATGCACATAGTGTGTCAATTTGTTATACAAGTTATGTATGAATATGTATGTGTGAGTGAACCACATAGAGAGATGAGAGAAAAATGGTTTATTACTTTTTTAAAGATAATAATATCATAATGCCCTCTAGCCTTAAAAATTTGTTTGGTAGAATTAGGTAGTGATTGGTACATTGGAAAAAATTTGGACAAGAATGGAATGAGTTAAGGAATGCAATGAAATTGAGAATTGAATGAACTTGGAATGGAGAATGACATGTTTAGTATGCTCTAGTAATGAAGATATGAATATATATATATATATATATATATCGATTCCAAACTCAAGTTTGGTAGTCAGTATACAAGAGTAGTAATAGGAATGACTAATATAAAATGATAGGATTACTCATTTATTATTATAGTATTAGAAATAAGAATAAACATGAATATAAACGTAAACAACATAAACATAATGAGCCATATTGCTGCATGATTATTATTGTTGTTATTGTTGTTGTTGTTGTTGTTATTGCAGTGATAATAAGTTTGTAAAAAAAATTATGTTTTGATCTGGTATTTTAGTCATTTAAGAGATAAGTTTATTCCCAAGCGCATGGGATTGGACTAATCTCATGTGTTTGACCTGCCATAGCTAAACCTATGTATGGAGGAAAAAGATTACTTTGAGAATGGAATTTTTAAGTTAATTATCTCATACCAAGTATGGGATGTAAAATAGAGTTGAGAATGTTATTCTATTCTCAACTCTATTTTAAATCCCATACTTGGTATGAAATTTAATGTATTAATCGCTACTTTTTTAGATAACATCAGAAAATTTAAATAAAATTAAAATCTCATGTGAGAGTTTGAGATTTATGGTAGACTCATGCATGACCATAACCACAAGAAAAGGGATATCACCACATTCGCTAAAGCAACATAATCGATACCCTAATTGACATTATCAAAAGACGCGTTTGAACCCAATCATGATTGAATGCTTCTCAAAATAGTGACCAATCTAATTTTTACCTGGATACTACACAAAGCTTAAAAGTAGAGGCGGAGGTAAAGGCGGGCAAAATAAATTAGTACATGTAAAATAAATTTAAAAAAAGATGGTATGACCCTACAATTTCTTACTTCTTTTGTCCCGTTATTTAATATTGTTCCCTCATCCCCCCTTCTCCCTTCTCCTCCCAATTAATAAGCCAAAACTTCTTTAGCCAATTCGTAATTACAACGTGTCCCTTTGACTCCTACCAATCAGCTTGCACCACGGGTAAATCAAAATACACATAAAAGAAAAAGCACACGTGCCAAACTAAAAGAGTACTTAATCTATCAATTGTCCTTCCCACACTAACATAGTATTTGGAAATACTTGTGGTGTAGAATTCATTTCATTTATAAATAAATTATATAAAGATTTGTATTTACAAATAAATTCTCTTTTTTGGAATTGTAAAACAATATAAAGTCAATTATTTCATTTGTAAATTCAAATTGTGTTTAGAACACATGTGAAATTAGAATTCATAGTTGTATTTTACTTAAAGACCCCTCATTGTATTCAATTGAAATTAGGCTATCATATAAGTATTTTTTTATCCTTTCATTATTAATTATTGGTATTATCACAAAACTGTCCAAAAGAAACTTTTTTTAAAAAGAAAAATTATCAAAAAAATTAAACATTATGAGATAATCATAAATTCAACGATATCTTAATTAATTAATTTTCCACAATCAAGTCTCTTGCATGCACCTTTGATGCCTAATTTAGTCCATATGAGTTTACATTTTCTTCTTTTTTGTCCTCTTTTTCCTACTATTCCATTATTCATGTACGTAGCATGAATTTTTACATAACTACTATAAACATACATACACCAATAGGTATATATATATATGTATATGCATAGCATACAATAAGACACACCACATATTTATGTTAATCTCTATCAGTAGTGCCTATAACATTATTTTATTATTCAAGAACAAGGTTCTACATACAAGATAATTATATAAAGATACATATTGCGCAATAAAGTTACTAATATTTGATAATAAAATAGAAATCGCAAAAAAAAATTTACAAGAAAAATAAAACAAATATCTGAAAGAGAAAGAGTGAAACGTATAGTTGAAAGGTTCAAAAGAGAAATAATATAAGATGTTGACTTTTTTTTGTTGTCAAAGAGAAGTAGAAGAAATGTTATTTTTTTTGGGTTTTTGATTATGTAACTTAGAAAAGTCAATCATTTAAATTTGAGGGTAGTTTTGTCCTTAAAAAATTAACAACAAATTTAAAAAATGTAGATTTGCAAATTCCACCTCTTAGACTGGGATTTGAATAAGGGTTGTGCAAATCCAAGAATTGTAAATCTTAAATTTTAAATTTTTTAAAAAGGTATAACCAAACACAAATTTATTTATTTCAAACAGTTTATAAATTAGATTGAGTTACGGTGGAGAATAGAGCATATATATCTTATAGACTGGTGTTATGCTCTCATAATTGGTCAAGCGGGGCATGGACTATAATGCTATTCTTGGATTTCGTCAAAGGGAACGTTGTAGGTCCCTTCCTTATGTTGTTGATTGGATACTCAAATTAATGGCTCGGTCGAGATTCAAAAGCTCCAGTGATTGCGCATAACGTTGAAGAATTTCTTGTTTTTACGTTTCTTTGTATTGAGCAAATGAAAAATTATTGCATAAGTATGAACTAATAAGTTAATTTTTCACATAATTAATATGACTTATATATATTAATTTCACCAATATGTAAAAAATAATTAATATTAATTTAAATTGATTGAAGAGTTTTTCATAAAACAAAATGGCATCAAATGCTAGAAACTGTTAAGGGATCACTAGACAAACTTATCTGTATACAATGATGACAAAGACTTGACAAATAAACTCGAATAGGGGAAGAAATTAAAATAAAACAAAGTTATCACAATGAGGAACTTAATTGAAGGTACCTATAGATTGATGGAGGACTAGCTATCAATTTCTTTCCTTTCAACAGCGCGTAATGTTTGCTTGACTTCTTCTTGACTTCTAATACGACGAGTACGATCTTGACCTCTAGCTAGTAGGGTAAACATGTAGTGCGTGCATCATTTCATCTTTGTTGTTCGATATTGATTTGTCCTTGGTCGATTTGCCCTTTGTCGGGGGTAATGCGTGTATCAAAAGTAAAAGTGGAAATTTGTAGGGAATAAACAAAGGAGACTTTCAACGAGGAAATGTTCAACTTCATTTTGATGTTGAATTAAATCAAATTCACTACGTTTTTGAAACACTGACGTCCATGCATGCGCGTGTATGTCGACATAAAATTCTACATCTTGGAAAAAAAGAAGATATAAACCATTGGGAATTTATCATCTTCAACATGAGATTTGTTTATTACGCAAGTGCAGACGGAGTTAGTTTTTGAATCTTATACTTGGATAATTTTAATTTTTTTTTAATGAGTGGCTGCGAGTTTTAAATCAGGACCTTTTGATACTTAGACTCTAATACCATAGTAAGTTATCACCTCATCTAAAAGGTTAAACTATTATAAAGGGGTTTGTTTTATTATTTATCATTTTCAACATACCTAAATTTACTCACATTTTTCATAAATGTAGGGCTGCTACAATTTAAAATCATCTCGGGCCCCTCTATTATATATTTAGGGTTTTCTCAAAATTAGAATTGATTAAAAATAAAAAAATAAAATATTATTAGAGTGAAACTCAAACAGTACATCTAAAATAAGGAATTAGGAAATGATTCTATTTTTAGGAAAATTATATAAAATAGTTATTGGAGTTGGTGTTTTAGTCTTGAATCAACTTACGAGGTCAAACGCAATGACGCGGTAGCTGCTATAAATTATTGCCCTCTGAAATTTTTTATGGAGATCGATTTTGGGAATAGAGGGCCCATAGTACTTACTATATACCATATGAAAACTTCAACCTAATTAGTTTTTAACTCTTCTCTGCAATAGCAATCTAAACCAAATTCATTCTACAATATGCGTACTGATACATATTAGAGATTTTGGTGCCTTAAAGGTCTGGAGCCTTTTTTTTTTTTTTTTTTGCATAATGGATAAAATAGATGTTAAATAAAGGTTGCGCAATCAACTTAAATTTTTTTCATCTAATGTTGTAATGATCTTTTGCTTGATAATATATTATGGAGTATTTTGGTGAATATCAAATGATATAACTATTATCAATTGAAACATAATATTTAGCAAAAAAATTGACACATAATTAAGCGTACTTCTTTACTTCTCTTCATAATAATAGACCAAATGCTTTTTTAAATTTTCAGATCAAAATATTGTCACTAGGTGAGAATACCTTCCATTTGAGGTACTCAATATTTTAAAGATGTTAGATATAAGCTATTAGAAAGTTCTCTCTAGATCTACTTATATCCTCTATTAATATGGTATCAAAACTACTATCTTAGTAGCGTGTCTCACTATTATCGATCTCATTATATTGCCACCATCATAGCAGCCACTAATTTCATCTTCATTGATTTAAGCTATCTCTGCGTACTCAAAATAATCATTTCTTTTTCTACAACTCTAAATACCAATATTTTCATTCCTAAAGCATACCAAGCATATCATTCTCATTTTGAAATTCATTCTATTTTCAATTTCATTCTATTTCTTAGCTCATTTCATTCATGTCCAAATTCATTACAATATATCAATCACTACCTTAATATGATATCTTAAATTGTGAAACTAGTTTAGACTTCACTTGAAGAGTTGTTATCGCCTAATTTTCAGGATTTCATACTAGACTAATATAAGTATCCTTATTGGTCTAGTTTCCTATTATATTAAATTTCTTGTTAGTTTAATTATTTATTGTTGTTACCAAGTCTTAAGACCTATAGGTATACCCTTCATATTATATTTCACTATTATCAAGACTTCAAGATGTAAACATACTCTCTCCCTTTCTTTTAGAGTGGTCATTAATGGTGGCTCTTAATGAATAAACATTTATTTCTTAACATAGTTTCTCTTTTCTTATTTCTTAAAAAAAAAGTGCTTGATTTTTTGTATTGCCTAATAATGCCAGAGTTTTTAAAGAAACTAAATGAACAAACTGTAGCATGATGATTAAATTTTGCTAGTCTCTGTCGTAAATAACACGAGCTCTAGCTAGTGTATTTCCTTATTCGATCAAGTAATTAGCACTTGAGGCCTAACAAGATATAAATAGTACTTGCACTCTTGATGAAGAAATCTCCCAAGAGTAAAGATATTTGCATAAGGGTGTAAAGGAAACAAGCCTTATGATCATTCATAGCAATCAAATGGTATGTGATAATTTTGCAAATAAAATGGTACTTAATAATTTTAATTAAACCCTGCCAAGTCTATGAGATATATCTGGAAAGGGTGCAGGAGTACCTCAAAGAAATTGTAGACAAAGTGATACCCCACGCACTAGTCCTCTTACACTATTAATAGAACACAGTAAGCGTGTCATGTTATTTTAGGTACAATATACCTCATGTCTATTGAGAGGCTAACCAATATATTAATTGGCTCGTAAACCATGCATTAGCCATCCTTTGAGTTGCTATATTATCGTATAACTCTCATTATAATTATTTGTACTCATAAAAATGAACAAGATGAGTAAAACATCTTCTAGAATAATTTTTTGTAATAGGGCTTGGCCTCCTTTGTATATGTTGAACACATTAAATAAATACAAGAAACTGTTAGAATATACACTTGTCTCGTATCGGAAAATCATAAATTCTTAGAGCACCTTATAAGATCCTGATCAGCTACTACACTGATCAGTACCAATTAGTTTTAGGATGCAACCTCATGATTCTTAACATGGTATCAGATATGGGTCTTTGGTCCAATTTTATTCACTGACGTGTGACCTATCTCAAATCAGGTCCACATGTATTCAATCTTTCACGTGTGTCATATTTTACGCATCTTTAATCTTCTGTGTGTGTCTCACGTGTGTTCAATCTTCTACATGCGTTAGTCTACCCTGTGTGTTCAATCTTCCTTGTGTGACCCATCTCAAATCAGGTTACACATGTGTTCAATCTTCTATATGTGACCATCTCAAATCAGGTCACACATGAGGAGGAGTGTTAGAATATACACTTGTCTCACATAGAAAAATCCTAAAATTCAAGATCACCTTATAAGATCCTGGGCTACTCCACCTAACAGCAATTAATTTTAGGATGAAACATCAGTTATTTTAACCACTACAAAAAATTTCGCATTCAGAGACGGCACATTTCCGTCTCCGTTCCGTCTCCAATCTGAAAAGGAGACGGAACGGAGACGAAACTCGGGTGTCACCTTTCGACCCGTCTCCTTTTTTGAATTTCATCACCGTTTCGTCTCTAATAAAGACAAAAAGATATTTCGTCACCTTTCTGTCTCGCTCACATTTGGTCTCCAATTCGTCTCCCTCACATTTCGTCACATTTCCGTCTCTCTCACATTTCGTCTCCATTCCGTCTCTCTTACATTTCGTCTAATTTTCGTCTCCATATAATTTCGTCTCATTTCCGTCTCCGTTCACATTTTGTCTCCGTTCCGTCTTCCTCACATTTTGTCTCCTTTCTGTCTCCAAACCATCTCAAAATGGTCACTATTCATGTAGCGAAAGTTTCGTCTCATTTTCATTACTTTTTTGGCGATGAAAAGGTGACGGTCTGTCACATTTGACAGTTTTTCTTGTAGTGAACATGGTATCAGAGTTAGGTCCATGGTCTAGTCTTGTTCATCTTCTGCGTGTGTCTCACGTATGTTCAATCTTTCATGTAATAGCCTTTCCAAATGTGTTCAATTTCTTCCACATGCGGCACTTTCCACGTGTGAGCCCTCTTAAATGAAATCACACATGAGGATAGTGTTAAAATATATACTTGTCCCACATTGAAAAATCATAAATGCTTAGACTACCTTAGCACCAATTGATTTTAAAATAGAATCTCAGTGATTCTTAACATAAACCTCTCCCTAATATTTTAAACTTTTAGTTGAGGTGGTCATTTAATATGGTATCAAAACCTATAAATCAAGAAATCTTAAGTTCAAAATTTATCACTACTCATTTATAAAATTATGTACACATTTAAAATTCAATTAAAAACTATTTAAACTACAAGTGAGGGTGCGTGTTGGGTGCATGAGTAGAAGCCTAGCTCGCAGGAGCACCCAATAGATTTGACTAATTCTAAGGCCTCCGTACGAAAATAGCGGTGGACAAGTATTAATTTCTTCTTCACACGCTTGGAAATTTCAAGGCAACCTCAATAGCTTCCACTTTTTCTCGTTTCACTCGGTCCTGTCACTTTCCTTTCTTGCCTAACTCTTTACATGAAAGTAACACAACTCTCTTTCTTTATAAAATATAAACCACCATTTACACGAACTGCCTTGTAAACCTACGCTGAAACTTCGATGTGTCCACAATATCATTAGAGGGAGATCATACATATATAGATGCATTGTTGAATAAATAATACTTGGTCGTCTGTGTGTTTTGAGTAGAAGATCATCAATGGATGATCAACTACCACCAGGTTTTAGATTCTACCCAACAGAAGAAGAATTAATTTCTTTCTATTTGCATAACAAGCTAGAAGGAAAAGGGCCTCAAACGGATCAGGTCATACCAGTTGTTGATATTTATGATCACAATCCATGGCTTCTTCCACGTAAGTAAATGATAATTTTTTTTTTCCTTCACTGTTTTATCATAAATGGCACTCTTCGAAAATGTTTGATCTTCCATTAGGGTGCTATGATATCGAGGTTATACTACGATCGTTATCCTTATTATTAGAGAAGGATTTGAAGGGAGAAAAATCTCCATGCTTAATTTCTTTGTAAATCGGCTTTTTGCCTCCACTACAACAAAATAAAAATAAAAATAAAAAAATGCTCGCTAAAATCATTCTTTTCAGAATTTATTTTTGCTGAACTAGGCTTGGAGAAAATCTTGAGAGTACCAGGCGAAAATGAGAGTGCTTTTACTGATTGAACATTACAAGAAATCATCTGAAGGGTTTATACAGAAACCTAATTCAAGTCACAAATTATGATTTGTGCTTAAAACTGAAGAAGTTTCAAAAGTGATCCATTTCATGTATATCATAAGAGATCTCAATATCTCCAACAAGAACTAGTTCAAGTAAAAACTTGCAAAATAGTGAATGCACTAGCATGCTAAGTGATACTGCTAGAAGCTAATTTCTCTTCATTGCGGAAACCAGAATTGGCAGGAGAGCGTTGTCGAGGAGACCCAGAGCAATGGTTTTTCTTCATTCCTATGCAAGAAAAGGCAGCCCGTGGAGGAAGGCCAAATAGGCTCACAAATGAAGGATTTTGGAAAGCCACAGGCTCTCCAGGTTATGTTTACTCTTCAGATAATCGCGTAATTGGAATAAGAAGAACTATGGTTTTCTACCAGGGAAGAGCTCCAAACGGAAGAAAAACTGAATGGAAGATGAATGAATATATAGCCATAGAAAGCGAGGCTTCCTCCTCAAGTCATGCAGCTCCCAAGGTATGTCTTGTAAATTTTAGAAAAACTACTATAAACAATGCATTTGTTATACTTAAATGCATATTTTCACGTTTCTAATATCGAACCTAAACTGTGTGCCTTGGCTTGCACATATGCATGCACTTGATAAAAATAAAATAAAATAAAATAAAAATGCCAACTTCAATTTCTTCATTTCAACAAATTCTTTTTTTTTTCATGGTAGCGAAGGCCGAAGCATGATTCAAATTTAAATACTGTAACATTATATCATAATTAATTTTTTTATTTAACTCTTAGATATCTCAACAAATTCTTTGACATATCAAAAATGGAGTAGAAAACTTGCCAAAACCCTAGCATACATATTTCCTATTTTGCGTCTCTAGCTTCCCTAGCTCTCAACCTAGATTTAGGAAATATTATTCTTTTTTTTTACAAAACTTTTTCTTTGCACTTGCTACAACAAACTAGTTTTGATGGGCCAACTAATTTATGACATACACTATCTTATATAATCATTTGAAACGATCAAAATATTACACAACTGTTTTGCTAAATAATATCTCATATATATATATATATATATATATATATATATATTTTAGTTCTCTTCTTGCATAAATATATATGGCTAATGTCTCAGCACGCAAATCCAATCTAACGGATTTGGATTCCCTTATAACGTAATAATATTTTTAAAGAGATGGTACTGATGAAGTGAGGATTCAATTATGATGGTATAATCTTGATCATCGTGTGTAAAAATCAAACAACTATATCCTATTTCAACATGATTGATCTCTCTGATCACGTTATGTATACAGTATTAAGGGATCCAAATCCCGGGCTCAGCTATGATTGCTCGAATATTTTCTAATTTACTTGATATATATTATCTTATGTACTTCAACATTTTATGTCATGCAGTTAAGGCAAGAACTCAGTTTGTGTCGAGTCTACATAAAATCAAAGACCGTGCGGTCATTTGATAGACGACCAGCTGGAGCGGGGGGACTTGAACGAGTAGCTCGCCAACCTCGGCATGTTAACATAGCAACAAACCATCAAAACCATCCACTACAAGAGAAAAACATCTCTGAAGATAGCTCATCCTCAGGGGAGCATGCAAACACTTCTCAATCTGTAGAAAATAATAATTGGGATATGGATCACATGGTTTTTGATAATGAACCTTGGTGGTTTTGGGAGAAAATGAATTTGGACTAGAAAAGAAAAAAGAGAATATGCACGAATCCTCTGCTTGACAATGCAAAAGAATGGATAACGGAATTTGAATGTTTCGTACACTGAACTGTTGTTTTAAAGATCGCACAAGATCTATCCAAGATTTTTGGTTGATTGAGTTGTATCCTATCATCTTTAAGTACATGGAAATGGGATGAGGATGAAGTTAAGGTTTTCTAATTAGTTAGAATTAATTGAGCTTATTCAAGTGTTTCTTCTAACATTTTTACGTCAAATCAGTTTTTATGGATTTTTGTACAATTCAGAAACGCACAATTCAGTTTTTATGGGTTTTTTAAAATTGGGAGGGAGTTAATTTACCAATTTGGAAACCAGTTGGGCTCTGAAGCACTCGGCCGACCCAAGTTGCCACCTATCAAGGAAACAAATTTCTTATTAAACAAGTCTAGTTACTCTTGCCGCTGAGGTTTGGGTCGGGTCATACGATAGCGATTTATTGTGGTTAAATGTTTCACTTTAAATGTATATTCGCCTCTCATAAATATTATTTGACCCTTGACTAATTTAGATTAAACGTAGAAACGCACTACTACACCACATGGAATAAACCTTGACACGGATCTAATATAAATCTATTTAAAGTTAATTTCTCGTTATCAAAAAAAAAAACAACTCTTGGTGGAGCCCTCTTATCTGTATAACAGAATATTTATGGGCCTGTTTTGGGCTTGTGAAACAGTCGTATTCACCTAAAGATGTATTGGCATGTGTCACTGTGTTACGAAATTTGTAATCTTAAAGTAGATTTAATGTAATTCTACCTAAGGTAAATTTATCGATATTTAAAGAAAAGGAAAAAGAAGACAAGATAAATATGAACTTTATATCTACAATATGCTGGCTAACCCTAAAGACTGCCGCAAAACAAATTCCCATCTAAATGCACCACCATCTATGTCATGTTTCGGTGTCAGAAGTACCAAGAAAGCACCAGCAAGAGAAATATTACTTAGGAACAAAATACCCAAAATGATAGAAAATCAAAAGAATTTAATTTCAACATATATCTTACACACATTGTCGATTGGCTGCAATTCCAGAACATTTCTACCGATGGGGGCACTAATACAAACCGTGGGCCCCACATGTGCACAGCCACACGGATCCATATAGAAGCAATTTTCCTACTTAAATCATCCTTAGAAAAAACTTAACAAATTTAATCGTCAATCAGGTCATGATGTGAGAGGCGCATGAACTGTGGAACTCACAGGCAACTCTTAGCCAGACATGTCGTGCTGGTCGGTCTTTTATCCCTTAAACCTGTATATGCACGCATAGCAGGAAAGCACCTTTGATGACAGGAGGATGATGAACAAAACTATCAATTCATCAGAAAGGCCACGAGGACATGATAAGAATGTTCACGTTCTATACACAAATTTTTCCAGTATTATTACTCAAGGCTAAATGTGACCAACACGTCTGATAGGGAAACGGGCGTTTATGAAAGAAAGAGGCAACGAAGAAAAAGTTGAAATTCCATATCACATAACAAATAGCTTAATTACAAGCAAAATCTTGGCAGATTTACTAGGGTGTCTTACCATTAAACCAAAAAGATTTCAAGCTGTACACAAGTAAAACACCTGCTAATCTTATTTTACATTTGCTTTTGTCACAATTGGACCAAATGAGCTTACAACAGTTTATCTCCATAAATCACCACTCATCATCAAGACTAGCACGATGAAAACACAACACCGTGCAGACAAATATGAAAAATGAAGTAAATTCAATAAACATTGCTCCTGTCTCAATCAGATCAGCATGCCTGAGAATAATCGGGATGGCTATGCTCCCTACTGCAGATGCCCCTGTTAGAAACTTAGCTGCATCTATCCACCTACAAAAGAAATGAAAGGAAAATGCAAAAAGAAATCAGAGATAATAGTGGACATGAAAGTTAGGACGAACAGAGAGAATTTTCAAGCCAAAATAGAGAGGATATGCGATGAAGACTGCAATATGCTTCTAAGGCTATAAATGATGACATGAGGATATGTATCTATCAACAAGTATTGAGATAACCATTGCCAGCCCTCAGGAAAACCTTAAACACGTCTGCTTCAGCTAAATTCTGAACTATCTTATAAAGAAGTCTTTGACGAGAATATTTATGCATAACGTGTTCTTTGGCATGACCTCACTAATCAAATGATTAAGGGTTGCATAAAGAAACTTCTTGTGAAATCAGAGAAGCTTCCTGCTCCCCTCTGCTGCACATGCCTAACAGAGACGGGCCCTCCTTATAACAGCAAAACAAGAAATTAAGCCCAATTCATTCACCCAAAAATTACTTGTGATCTGCTTCAGTGGTAGTTACTTCCTCAACAACTTTTCTTAGAATAAATCACTAAGAATTGATGAAACAAGCTAATATCGTGCATAAAAGGGTCGGTGCCCTGACAAATATCTCCAGAAAGATCAACATCTGGGCTATGAGCAACTCTATCCAAACTAGGTGTACTGTGGTTCAAATTATTAGAGTGATTTGTGATTTCCAATTAATTAAACTTTTATCAGTTAGGATCTGACTGACTTAACACGCACCAGGGTTAATCAGTCACTTCAGAGTTCGTCATTGCTCAACAGAATACGACAACAAACCTGATTCTGTTTAATCAGTTTTCTACGCACTCACTATTGCAAGTATAACAAAAAATCGAATTGAATAAATTTTGAACCTTCACGCTTAAATTACTTTGGGCAGTTAATAAGCGAGAATAATCAAAACCAAACATAGCCTTTGAAAAGCTCCAACAAGTACATTAATTAGATTCAGCATGGTGAGACTAAGGTAATGAGAATGCAAAGAAAAAAATTGAAGACAAAAGCACAAAACTCAACTTCGTGAACTTAGTTGTAGCCATCTAACATCTATTAGTGAAAATAATAACATATGTGATATGACAAGATGCAAAAATAGACATGACACTCAAAGCGATCAAAAATGCCAACATGATATCCAAGTCAATCAATAACGAAGCAGTATTGTAAAAGTAAAAAGAAAATTTCCATTAAAAAGGGTAACAGGAAATGTTCAAATTGTTGAATCAAGCCACCTACCCACCACCATCTCGACTGATTAAGAACTGAGTGGATCCACCACCAAAAAACATGCAAGGCATGGGCACCAGAACATACATGAGAGCTGTAGAAAAGAAGTTGCTTTTAGTTAAGTCAGAAACAAGTAGACTCACGGACTATGAAGTTACCATGACAACTGCACTACGATTAATACTACAAAAGCAAACCTGATAACATGGGCCACCAATTGTTGTATATTGCACAAGCCTGCAATTGAAAAAACACAAAAGACACCATAAGCAGCTATTTCCGGACTAAGAGGCAAATGCACTCAGGCATACAGACAAAATAGCAGACTAGGTGCTTAATATAGGAACATGCCTGCCAGATAACTGGGCCATAAAATCCTTTAACCAAATCGAAAATCAAAAAATGTAGTGGAAAGTTGGAAACTTTAATCACTTTGTATTCTGTGTAAGCCTTTTGTGTTATGGGGAAAAAAAGAATGAAGCATTTTCTCTATAAGCAGTCTACAAGGGAGACTAAAGGATACCCAAAAATAAGAGGCAGCCAGATGGAACCATCAGTGCAGTTCCTTTTCCTTTTTCTTTTCTCCAAAGACATTAATTATAGTGAACAATGCAGTTAACAGTGCCAAGAAAAAGACATAAGCCAAAAACCAAATTATAAAACAAGACAAATAGCCAAATGATATATAAATGTCCAAACAAATGCAACATTGAGACTTGATGGTTCAGCCATATAGAGAACAGGACTTTAAGGTATCTTTCAAACTAGTGATGTGATGGTTCTACTGAGAAGAAAGAACAGAGGGAAGAGCAATACTACCTGGGGAGGGCGGCAGGGAAAAGAACAGCCTCGCAAACTAGGGAGAGATAAACCGTCAAGGTTAAAAGCCAACTTACCAATCAATGAAAAATGAACCTTCTACTGAATGGCTAATGTGTCGAGCAATTAAACTGCAAGCTATAAACTGATGCTCTCAAGAATGAGCATCAGATTTGTAATGCTATAGAACTTCTAATCAATCACTCATATTTCCACCAACTTCAGTAACTGAAAACTACATGCCCGGCATTAAGAGGAGGTCAGCCAACGTTACATCAAACACTGATCTCAAGTAATCACATACATGTGTATATGTGCATATCAACATATTTATAGTTGTATTTGGAAAATGTGGAAATAAAGCAAACAAAGCTTTCAATGTATTGTTTTAGGTTGTGTTAGGGGTGACAAGAGGGCCAAAGTTTGTGTTAAGACTTAAAAATTAAATCACACAACAATCCAAAAAGATATCAAACTATGCTAAATTCTGAATTCCCTAAGGTCAGCAAGTAGGTAAGCAGAAAGATGGTTAAAAGGAGCTACACGACCTAAAACTTGCTCTTTGATAACAGAAAAGAGATGCAGAATCACGACATTTAGGAAAAGATGCGTATGAAAACCTACCAGGATCTGGAGCAGGATGCTCGATGAAAACATGAAGGCAAGCCCTGCAAGACTGACAATCAAACCGAATATTAGAATATTTAGCTTGCACAGTAATTTCATATGAAAGTTATATATTTATATTTCTCACTTACACTGAATCCAACAAGCACGGCACCAACCAAAATTCCATGGCAGAAGCACCAGGTGAAAACAAGTTAGTATCAAAAGAGCATGGGGGACACAAAAATGATATGAAAAGACTAAAGGCTAATTAATGACAATATGGGAACCAAGAAAAATCCATAAACAGAAACTCCTCAAGCAGATATATGCCTGGAAATGAGTACAAAAGATGAACTTTCAAATACTATCTTGATATAATGGTTGAGTCGGTTAAACTAATAGCATCCCAGCTCCCCATTAAGTTAGTAGAGTATTTTCACGACAAAGAGATTCCCGAAGAAGTTAAATTTATAACTCTTAACCTACCATTTCGTTACCAACTGTATGCATTCGAAACCAATTAAAAGATTACATCTAACCGTTCCTACAGCTTCTTGCTGATGATATTAACGGCAAACAAAGACCCAAAACCACCTTTTCCATCTTCGATCAATCGAAAAAATTAACAACAAACCAATTCTTGGTCCCAAAAGACAAAACTTTCTTTTACTTTCACTTGTTTTTAACAAATCAGACCCTTCCAAAACCCGGCGTATAGCAGGAGCTTCGTGCATCAGTTGCCCCTTTTATCAAAACAATCAAATTAAGTTTGTGTTCGTAAATTCAATACAATAAACCAAGTCTTTATAGCTAAACATCTGCACATGGAAGCCAAAAAACCCTCACTTTTACGAAAACCCAGACAATTGCGATCCATATGTTACACTTTAATATGTTCATCACAAAGAATTGGTGTTACAAACCCTAATAAAACAGAAAAAAAAAATGCTTAAAAAAAAAAAGAAAAATCAAATGAAGCAACCATGTAAGCCAAATTACAATAACTTAACTAAAAAATATCAGATTTTCAATAATTATAAATTGCAAAAATAGTGCGTGATTAGTGTGCGGTACCTTCTATGGTCATTGCCATTTTCTGCAAACTGAAAGGGCAAAAAAGGTACAAAATTTATGCTGCTCCTTTATGCTTACGCTGCGATCTTTATTTGTGAAGGAGAATGATGAAATGAGAGAATAACGCAATTTTTCAATTTCTGAAGGACGAATAAACAAAAGTGGGGGTCTTCTTTTTCTTTACTTTTCTCTTTTCTTTTTCAGGGGCTAGAGAATTAGTAATTTGTCTTTTCCCCCCTGAAGTCTTTAGAGAATCTCGTTGACATCTATGTTTCCTCTTGATTGTTCCAACTAGCTCCAATAATTTTTCTTTCTTTTTTGTCAAATGAAATGAAATACTATATTGATAAGCAAAATTTAACCAACTCCGTTTACATCTCGAAGAATTTTAATACTAAATTCAGTACCTTCATGCACTGTTTAAAATTATAAAAGAATACATTTGATCGTTAAATATATTTGTTCCATTGCGAGTGTCATGAATCAAAGTACACAATACAGTATTATGCTCTGATAAATTCACACCCTAAATATCTAAGCAAATATGCCTTCGAGAGAGTTTTTCTTCTGTTTATGTGTCTAATACTAATAGAACGTATATGTTTTATTTAATAGATTAAACTTAAATACCCAGTATTGAAAAGCTACCCAACTTCTCATATTTAGGTCTAATGAATCTGGTCAATCCATCTATGGCGACCCATATCCAAATCCAACACATCTTTTGCCATATTTGAATGAAGCTGACAAGGAACGTTGCTAACACAGTCACTACGTAATTGAATGCACCTGACCATCTTTGCAATTTAATCCGTGACTGATTTTGCTAGCCTCTTAATTGTAAAAAAACTAATAGAATGATTTGACTGAATAAATCCCTTCAATATTGCTGATCACCGGATGATGCACTAGGTTCTATGAATTTTAAAATAGGTTATAAATTTTTAAATGAGGCAACACAAGCACAAAGCCTTTTACTAAAAGCCATTGATATATATTATGCATATTTTGAAGAAAAAAAAAAGAATTTAAAAGATGTGAAATTTAGAAGCTTTATGGAATTATCGTAGTTAGTTCTTTGGATTAGTAATTTTAATACATAAGTAATTTAGAGATTTGTGATGACTCTACTATAACTTTACTCATTAAGAATTTTTTGTTATCATTTAGTTTAAAGTCGAAAGGATAGTAATTATGTTCGAGCAAAATATAAGAGACAACTTTTTTTCATGTAGATGTTGTACATTAATGAATGTACATCAATTGGGACTTTATTGAACATGGGTAAACATTAGTTCAAGGATATTAGCCATTGTGGTTTATCAATATTAATCAAGTCCTGAGTAGGGGTAGAATAAGTGTTGAGCCTAGTCAAATGTAAGTTGTTCTAAATTTGATTCAATCTTTTAATTTGTCTTTGACTACAAAAATAAAATTCTAGCTAAAATTGAAGAATTCTTACCCTAGAAGGGATAAAAATGCCACTAGTCACTAACTAATGGGATAGGATGCTCAATAAACTTAAAATATATCACATGATTTGGTTTGTGGTTTAGTTTGATGTAAAGAATCATAAGTTGATATCATGTAAGATGTTTCTATGAGTCAATCTCAAGGTGAAATTTAAGTGATGAATCTATATTTTTATTATGATACCCATGTATTTGCTTGCATTTAATAATATATTTTTAAATATGTGAGTATTTGAGTTTAACATTTTGATGAGTTTTTTTCCACATAAAGGTGAAAATTGGACAAGAAATGGTAAAAAGAAATTTTTTGATATTATTTTTATGTAAAAGATGGACAATGTAAAGTTTTGGTGAAAACGATAGTGTTGGAAGTGTTGAGGGAACGGTTGTGGATTTGATGAATGAAGATGGAAGAAATGGTGGAGGTAGATAATAATAGTAGAAATTGTGGGGAAAGGATGATTAATTTGTTACCACTTTTGAATCGAAAAAAAAGAAAAAGAAAAGAACGAGCACAATTTATTAAGTGTTAGGGTCCTTTTTATAAATTATCAGAAAGAATAAGACAAAGGCAAGAATTTGTGCAGCCGTGGAAATTGAAGTACAAGTTGCAACTGGTTCGATTTATTGCACTGGCATTAGTCATTGTTCCATCGACTAAAAGTTGGTTGCACTGGCATTAGTCATAGTCCACTTTAAATGCTGATACTCAAGTACAATGCGAATAAGATGAGCTTGCCACGTGGTAAAAGCCTAATTCACTGAAATTGCAAAATAAAGAAAAACTAAAAGAGGTTTGTTCGCTTCAGTCTTAATCCACTTTTGGGGTGCGCTTAAAAATGTTTTTAAGGTTCATCACTTTAGTCTGGTACGTGAAAAATTTATAAAAAAAATTATATATATTTTTTTAGATTGTAAAAGAAATAAAATGAAAAGATAAACTTATTTGTTTCAAGATGCCAAAACTAAATGGTTCCTCCATAATTTTATTCTAACAAAGAAACGAAGCATGCCCGTCATGATACTACTATCACAACAAATTCGAGATAAAAAAATTTTGTTCCTTCAAATTTTAGAAAATAGATTTTTTGGTCTCTTAATTTTTAAAAAATGATCATTTGGTCTATTTAGTGTTAACTTTTTGTGATTTTTTTATTTTGTCCTTAGACCCATTTTTTCTCTCCTGCATAGTATTAAAGACACGTTTAGGATATCACTAAAAATTGAAAAAAATACCAAAAAATTCACAAAATATGTCTGTCCAAACCAAAATACAATTTCTACAAAATAAATTCAACATCATCATCCACCACAGTTAGAGAATAAATAAACGGAACAATTATCAAGTTTAAAAATAGGAGATGTTATTGTGGGTCAAAAGCAACTGTTCGTAAAAATAAGTTATAGTTTTTAAACTTGATAACTGTTCGCGAATAGTTATTTTCGACCTACAATAACATCTCCTATTTTTTAACTTGATAATCCAAAATGGTCGTATAAGAGATATCCCAAACGTGTCTTTAATCTCATTTTGTGAATTTTTTGATGATTTTTGGTAATTTTTTCTGATTTTTTATGATATTCCAAACATGTCTTTAATGCTATGCAGGAGAGAGAAAATGATTCAAAGGTAAAATAAGAAAATTACAAAAAGTTAACATTAAAATAGATCAAATAATCACTTTTTAAAAATTAAAGGACCAGAAAAATTTTATCTCCAACAAATTCTAATGAAGTGGAGTGTTTTGTTACTTGGACCCCTATATATTATTTGAGATTGAATTAAATGTAGGGATGGCAATGGGGACAGAGATTGCGGATACCTGCTCTACCTCCGTCCTAAATGAGATGGGGATTAAGGCGAGAAATGGGAAATAGGGTCGAGGATGGGGATTAATTTTTAATCCCCGTGCAGGGGCAGCGCGGGGTGCGGGGATAAGCATTTCCCGCCCCGCATATATAGATAGTTATTTTTATTATTTTAGTATTATATATGTATTAAAATTATACATATAAAAGTATAAAAAATAACATTAAACAAAGTATTATAAAATGGAGAAGAAAAATTAGATTATTTGAAATGATTTTATAATTATTCTTAAAACCACTGTATGTCGTAACTTGAAATTTGCTATCATTTGACATAAATACCTCAATTTTACTATTGTTCATAGTGAATTAAGAGATTTGTTAGTTATTTCAGTTGCACTTCAAAAATCTTCAATTAACATAACTAAAGATAAATTTTAAAGAATTACAACTAATATTATATGTGACATTCGATAAGAAAAAAAATTATAATAATCAATGCAATCTCACTAGCACAAAGAAATGTTCTTTTTCAATTAGAGTTCTCATACACAATGGTTAAGTCAAAATTTATTTTAAATATTTGAGACTCAAGTACTATAATATTATTTTTACTATTTAATTGCAAGAATAATTAATATTAGACTTTATTTAAGATCTATATTTATATTTATCATTAGTATAACTTTAATTTATATTTTGAAGTTGCATGATTCAAATTAATTATAATTCTTAAAATTTTAAAAGAATAATAAAAAATTCCGCGAGTAATCCCCATTCCCTACGGGGATTCGGGGGTGGGGACGGGGCGGGAGATAGGGGTATAAAATGAGGGGACGAGACAGAGAATGCGGGAGCTTTTTGAGTGGCGGGGCGGGGGGAGCTGGGCATGAGGATAGTTCCCCCCGCCCCTACCCAGTCCCATTGTCATTCCTAATTAAATGGAATATTTAGTTGCTCAGTTTTAAACGATAATAGTGTAAAATTGCAACATAACCATAGGAATGGAGATTTGCACAGTTAGCGAGGGAAATTATTTTAATAAAGTTAATTACACGAATAGTTCTCAATATTATCACGTTTTTTTTAATACGTTCTCCAATATTTCAAAACATGCAAATTCATCTCTAATATTTGTCGAAGTTAGCCAAATTAATCTCTTAAGTTAAATAACAATTAGATTTAACAAAATATACACAATGTTCAAGGGTAAAATAAAAAAAATAATATGGTATTTAAATTAATTTTTATTATTTTCATAAAAGTTTAACTTAGTCTCCAAATAGGTAATAAATAGCTTAGTTTTATTATGCAAGAAAGAGAGGTTATTAAGTGGAAATGGTGGTAACAGAGAGAAAAACCTTGGGGCTTGTTTGGATTCAGGATGGAAAACATAATTAAGTAATTGAAATGATACAATAATTTAAAAAAAAAAACGGAAGAGAAAAATTAAATCTTATTTGTATTAGATAAAATTATAAAGAAAAAATTCATAAAAAATTATGTATATTTTTTATTTGAATCGAAAAAGCAACAAAAGGTATTCATAAATTTTATAAACAATTTGATTTTTTTAAAAATCTTTTTTAAATGTTTTATTTTCTTTTTTTCTTATTAATAGAGACAATATAGACATTTGACAATCATTTAAAATCCAATCACCCCTTTTGACCCCAATTATAATCAAATTAGGATCTCTCCTAACTCATTGTTTTAACATTTTAACATTACATCTCATTCATTCATTTAATTTTTAAACTAAAGAAATGGAGAGAATGTTTTTGGCAGGTTAATTGTATAGCAAAAATGCAAATTAGAACATTAAAACAAAACATTAGTTAAGAGATAATCCTGATTACGACCACTCACATAAATGATTTTCAAAATCCCCTCCTAACGGATCTTTCCAAAACCCTCCCAATCCTTTCTTTCCCCCCAAAACCCACAATCCAAACAAGCCCTTAGATAAGGCATATCTTGTAGTAGTAAAGCTATAACAAAATTTATTCAACATGAAAAATACAAAATTTTGCAGCCAAAAGCTCCCAATAAGCCGTCCCTTACATTGAATCTCTCCCCAAAGCCAAAACACCAATCGATTTCTGAGATGCTGGTGATACATGCCTTTGTGGTCTGCATAGATGAAAAGACCAGCAACCGAGGTTACTTGACATATACAGATCCTTTGGCAATTGTATCCAAGGGTCTGCATAGTTGAGAATTAGCAGAGCTCTCAAAACACCAATCGACTTCTTGTCGGCTTTCATCATTCATTGCCAAAGCAAAATGTAAAAGGGGAAATGGATCAATCCTACTATGTGGCAGTATTCGAAGGATTAAAATTCGCAAATACAGTTCAAGAGTCTTTCTTGCGAATAGGATTCAGCCTGACTAATGCAGAAAATGTATACCTCCCGTCTCCACAGCAGGAAAACAACTAATGTTTCTTAAGTGCGTTCATTTTATCCCGGAGATAGTAGAGCTTCGCCCTCCTTACTTTCTTCTTGTCCAGCACCTTTACCTCCTTTATATTAGGCGAATACCTGTCATCACCCACTCCTTTAGCTATCATTTAAAGAACTACCTAATGAAAAACACATAATACAATAACGATATCCATTATGCTAAAACTATTAATACAAAGCAGAGAAGGCAATGGTTCAGATCTAGTTTCATTTACATATGCAATAAAAGCATAAAGCTGTTCGCAGCTTGTATCATACATGTCAAAATAAGGATTTACTTGAAGATGCATTAATCTACTGAAGATTCGTGTAATATTCACTAGTGGCTAAAATTCACTAGTGGCTAGGTCGGTGGCAGACAGAGATGTTGCACGTCATATATAATCGATGAAACTAATCTGGTAAGAAAGCTATAATGCAGATGGCTTCCTTAAGATAACCATGCAAAGTTCCACATTATTATTCAGGAAATTGAATTGCTGGATTTATAATTCAGCATAAGAAGAGTGCATAATTTCGATGAATATAGTGGTGAGCTCTGAATTTCCTGAATGAGATTGATTCAGAAACTTAATTCACCCAAAAGCAAGCACATTGATGCATACTTACAGAGGGAAAAGGGATTCAACACCAACTCCTGCTACTAGTCTTCTAAGTCGGAATGTGGTATTTAGACCAGCATTACGTCTTGCTATTACTATACCTTTAACTATTGAAACACGCCTCTTGTTCTCAGGTACTTCCTGAAATATGACCATCATAAAGAAATAAAAACAAACGCCTCTTAACTCTCACCAAAATTGAAAAGCACATATACCGGTGGAGGAAGAAAGCCATAAAAAACAAAACTCCTGCAGAAAAATTTTGCATACCACTTTGAGCTGGACTATATAACCAGGTCTTATATCAGGTATCTCTCGCTGTGCCTTTACTTGTTCGACTGCTTCCTTATCAAGAATCTGCAGTGTTTTAACAGCAAATGAATATCTGACTGAAGATCACTATACATCTATTTATTCCGCCAGTGCAGCAATCAACGAATTAAAAGAAGTAAATACTAAAAGTTTCCTTACCTGCATTATGTGCCTGGCTGTTTTATCAAGTCGCTTGAATTTTAAGCGTGGAGGTGCATCAGAGGGCAAAGTGGAAGCATCGTGGGAAACAGATTCCAATGAAATATTCATTGTAGTCATGAATCGACTCACAAAAGTGGGCACCATACAAGCAAGCTGAGGTGGACATGACATAGACGCTCTGCTGAATGACGCTATTCTAGCACTGCTATCTCCCCTAGATGCTGCCCAGCAGTCCATATGGGTGCCTAAATTTTTCTGCCAAAAGGAGTTTGCAAATTTTAAAACAAGTGCCAATCTCATAATGTTTACGCAGGTAAGCACCCGAGTATAACTACATGGAAATAAATCCTATCAAAACAGAAGTACTAAATCGTTCCTATGATCTCATACCCCACGCCACTAATACTATTACATAGATTCACCACTTTAACAGTGAGCATAATGCTTCAGCCTTGAGGTACCTCAATGGGTTAAATTTGCATTTATATCAAGGCACATACCTTTCTCCCAAAAAAAAAAAAAAAACATTTCCTTAACAGTATAGCTATAACATTCATTATGCCATCGTATACATATCAAGAATTTCAGGCATCACCAATACAATACGGTCACTAGTGAAATGGTTATGATTCACGATTTTAGCCCACATATAAATAGTTAAATCAAACTCGTCCGCCCATTTCAAAATCTCAAATACTTCAAGTGCGAAAAAGTCCCAATTTTGCTTCTTTTTCCTTTCTTTTTCTTCGTTTCAATTCGAACATGATATCTGCTATGTCCAGCCCAATCAATCCAAAAATAGGGCCTATTGCAAATGAGAATGTTCAGCCACTGGTCCGCAAAAGCCAGCGCATCAAAGAGCCCACGAGAGCCCTTGCTGATTATGTGACAACTTAACAGTTGAAGATGCTAACGGTTTGGTGATTAAAAGGGAATGGAATGAGCAGTGAGGAGCATGCCAAAAATCTGAAGAATTATTCTCTCAGCTTCTCTCTCCTTACCTCATCCTTCTATTCTCTTCTTCTCCACCTCTCTTATCTCCCTGTACTCCCTTCCCTCTTCTCCTTCTTTAATTTACTGTAATTCTCACAGTTTGGGTTTTCCCCAGCTGCTTGTAATAAACGAATCATCAATAAAAGGAGTTGAGTGTTTCAATTGGTGCTTTCATTTCAACCATGGTGGATGGCACACGTTTGCAAACTATGGACGCCGCGATTCGCAAGCTCCAAGAATCGTCGGCAGCCCAAGACTCTTCGTTGAGCTCCCTTCAATCCTCATTCCAACAGGCCCTTTCCGACATGACTGTCAAACTCACCGCCATGGATGGTCGTTTGCAACAAGCTTTTAAGCTCAAAGAGTCAGAACCACCTTCCAGTAGCTCCGCTCCACCTCCACAAAATCCTGCCTCCACTCCATCCTCAAATTCCACTTCCAATCCTAATTCCAGTCCACATTCCACCGCTTCTTAACAATCCAACATCTTCCGCCATGTCCGTGTTGACTTCCCTCGCTTTGATGGAGTCGACCCACTTGGCTGGATCTTCAAAGCCGAGCGCTTCTTTTCCTTTCACTTCATCATCGATGACCAAAAATTGGACCTTGCATCTCTTCACATGGATGGAGATGCATTACAATGGTTCCAATGGATGAACAACACTAGCCCCTTCCGTACTTGGGCTCAGTTCATCCGTCATTTAGAAATTCGTTTCGGGCCAAACGAATTTGATGATCACCAGGGCGCTTTATTCAAATTACTTCATACTACCTCTGTTCGTGATTATCAAACCCAATTCGAAGCTCTTGCAAACCGTACCCAAGGTCTTTCCGAGTCCGCTTTAGTTAGTTGTTTCGTTTCGGGCCTCAAACCCGATCTCCGAAACGAAGTCAAAGCATTCAAGCCCGTATCCATATCACAGGCTATCGCTTTAGCCCGGTTGCATGAGGCCAAATTCTGTGATTTACGTCGTGGGCCCTTGCGAACGGACTATCGTCGGACTGATGACAAGCCCGTAGGCCGAGGCCCATTACTTCCCACCCCACCTGGTCCAATACTCTCTCATACACATAACCCACCACTATTTCCCTTACCGCATAGCCAAACACCATCCGCCCACACCAACTCACCACACCATACCCATCAAGCTCCAAACACTATTACTCCGCTTCCCATCCGCAAGCTCAACGCCCACGATATGCAACGGCGTCGCAGCTTGGGTCTTTGCTACAACTGTGATGATAAATGGACGCCTAGCCACCGCTGCCAAACATCTCAACGCCTCTACCTCTTTGATCCCGATTCCCCTAGTGAGAGTCCTGACTCCTCTGATGAAACTCTTGCTGAACAGTTGCAGCTGGATGAATTGCAACCCGTAACCGAAGCTTCTTTTCATGCTCTCGGTAACTCTTTGTCCCCTACTACTATCCGATTGCATGCTATAATTGCTGGCTCTGCTGTCCAAGTTCTTGTTGATGGTGGCTCAACTAAAAATTTTATTCAAAGCCGAATTGCCAGACATTTGAGACTCCCAATTGAACCATCTTCAAAATTTGGAGTTGTTGTTGGAAATGGTGATACGTTGACCTGTGAAGGATGTGTTCATGATGTGGAGCTACGAGTGCAAGGTCTCATTTTCAAATTGGACCTCTTCGTGCTCCCTCTTCATGGCGCCGATGTCGTTTTGGGTGTACCTTGGATTGTTTCTTTGGGTAAAGTATTACATGACTATAATGCTCTAACTCTTACTTTTCAACATGAGAACAAAGAGGTTATCTTCAGGGCATTCATGATTTCATTGGCCGACCATCGGAACTTCATTGTTTTCGTCGGTTATCAGAAACAGATGCTATTGAGTCCTATTTTCAGCTGCATTTCTTACACTCAGTTGAGATACCTCATCCGCCATCTAATGATCAATTATCTCAGCTTCTTACAAAGTATGACACTATTTTTTTGAAGCCCAAAGGACTGCCCCCTTCCCGACCACAAGATCATGCAATTCATTTGGTTCCGGGAACTTTACCTATTAATGTGCGTCCGTATCGATATCCTCATTATCAGAAGGCAGAGATTGAAAGACTTGTTTCAGAAATGTTATCGGATGGTATAATTCAGCCCAGTAGCAGTCCGTTCTCTTCGCCCGTATTATTGGTGCGCAAAAAAGATGGCACATGGCGATTTTGCACCAATTACCGGGCTCTCAATGCTGCCACAGTGAAAGACCGTTTTCCCATACCAACGGTCGATGAATTACTTGACGAACTTCATGGTGCTCGGGTCTTTTCCAAATTGGACCTTTTATCTGGATATCATCAGATCCGGGTGCGACCGGAGGATGTCTAAAAAACGGCGTTCCGTACACATGACGGACATTATGAATATCTCGTCATGCCATTCGGCTTGACCAATGCACCTTCCACATTTCAATCTATTATGAACAACATTTTTCGGCCATTTCTATGCCAATTTGTATTGGTTTTCTTTGACGACATACTCGTCTATAGTCCAGATTGGGATACTCATTTGCAGCATCTTGAAACTGTTTTGCAGGTCTTACTTGCTAATCACTTTGTTGCAAAGCGTTCGAAGTGTGTTTTTGGCCAGAAGCAGATTGATTATTTGGGCCATGTGGTGACAGAATCGGGTGTGAAGATGGACCCCTCCAAAATCCAAGCGGTTACCGATTGGCCTACTCCATCTAATGTTCGGGCTCTCCGTGGTTTTCTTGGGCTCACCGGGTACTATCGGAGATTTATTCAGAGTTATGCCACCATTGCCGCACCCCTTACAGATCTGTTGCACAAGAATGCCTTTTGTTGGAACGACAAGGCTCAAGAAGCTTTTTCTCGGCTTAAACAGGCCCTTATTTCAGCCCCAATCTTGATTCTCCCAGACTTCTCCAAACAGTTTGTGATTGAGACTGACGCTTCGGCAATTGGTATAGGGGCGGTACTCAGCCAAGGTGGCCATCCTGTTGCTTTCTTTAGCGCAAAATTGGTACCCCGGATGCAGGCGGCATCGGCTTACCATCGGGAAATGTATGCGATTACAGAGGCTGTCTCCAAATGGAGGCAATACCTTCTTGGTAGAAAATTCCTCATAAAAACGGACCAACGCAGTTTGAAGGAGCTCAATTCTCAAACCATACAAACTCCTGAACAGCAACGTTGGCTCTCCAAATTAATCGGGTATGTTTTCGAAATTTCGTACAAACCTGGCAAAGAAAATATTGTGGCTGATGCTTTGTCTCGAGTACCAACTGAGTTTTCAGGGTTCTTCGCTTTCACCGTGCCTCAATTTGATTTCATTCATGAGATTCGACAAGCTAACCAGCAGCATCCAGAGTTTATTTCTTTGCATCAACAATTCTCCGCTGATCCAAATCAGTTTCCTCACTACTCTGTCAAAGATGGGTTACTCTTTTATGATCATCGGCTAATCATTCCTTCAGATTCTCCTATTCGAATCAAATTGTTGGAAGAGTTTCACTGCTCAACCTTGGGTGGACACGCCGGCCAACTACGCACTTATAAAAGATTGGCTGCTAATTTCTATTGGCCAAAAATGCGTAAGGATGCATATGATTTTGTTGCTGCTTGCCTTATTTGCCAACGTATGAAAGCTTCTCAATCTTCACCGGCTGGCTTACTTCAACCCCTCCCAATTCCGGAGCAAGTATGGGAAGACATTTCTTTGGATTTTATCACGGGCTTGCCTACTTCATGTGGTAAAAATTCGATTTTGGTTGTGGTGGATCACTTGACAAAGTATGGGCATTTTTGTGTGCTTCCGGGCAGTTTTACAAGTGCTACCGTGGGGTTGGTTTTTGTTCGGGAGATTGTTCGTTTACATGGCATGCCACGTTCGATTGTGAGTGATCGTGATCCTTTATTCTTAAGCTCATTTTGGAAGGAACTTTTTCAACTTCAGGGTACTACTTTGGCAATGAGTAGTGCCTATCACTCACAAACGGATGGGCAAACTAAGGTCCTCAATAAATGTCTTGAGATGTATTTACGCTGCTTCGTTCATGACCAGCCACAACAATGGGTCAAATTCCTTCCTTGGGCCGAATTTTGGTATAATACGGCTTTTCATACTGCTGCAGGCATGCCACCTTTTCAAGCGTTGTATGGTCGACCTCCCCCTATAATTCAGCGTTATATAGTTCATACCTCGGATGATGAAGCTGTGTCTCAAACATTGGTGCAACGTGATGAAATTTTGAAACAATTAAAAGACAACCTCAAGAGAGCTCAGGTTCGGATGAAAAATCAGGCAGACAAACATCGAAGGGATCTTACATTCGAGGTCGGTGATTGGGTCTTAGTTAAACTACATCCCTACAGACAACTTTCTGTACGTTTGCAAAAGCATCATAAACTTGTATCTCATTATTTTGGGCCATTTCGAGTGTTACAGAAAATCGGAACAGTAGCATACAAGTTGGAACTTCCTGAAACAGCTCGCATTCATCCTGTTTTCCACATTTCTGTGCTCAAGAAGTGTGTTGGAAAACCAGTGTCTCAAACTATTCCACTGCCTCTGTTGTCCACTCCAACGACTCCTATCTTGCAGCCCACCAACATCTTGGCTCGTCGACAAGTTAACAGGCAAGGGAAATTGGTGCCGCAAGTCTTAGTTCAATGGGAGGGTTTATTACCCGAAGATGCTACTTGGGAAGATCCTTCTACTCTCAACTTCCCTCCGAACCTTGAGGACAAGGTTCTTGGTGATGGGGAGGGCAATGCTATGTCCAGCCCAATCAATCCAAAAATAGGGCCTATTGCAAATGAGAATGTTCAGCCACTGGTCCGCAAAAGCCAGCGCATCAAAGAGCCCACGAGAGCCCTTGCTGATTATGTGACAACTTGACAGTTGAAGATGCTAACGGTTTGGTGATTAAAAGGGAATGGAATGAGCAGTGAGGAACATGCCAAAAATCTGAAGAATTATTCTCTCAGCTTCTCTCTCCTTACCTCATCTTTCTATTCTCTTCTTCTCCACCTCTCTTATCTCCCTGTACTCCCTTCCCTCTTCTCCTTCTTTAATTTACTGTAATTCTCACAGTTTGGGTTTTCCCCAGCTTCTTGTAATAAACGAATCATCAATAAAAGGAGTTGAGTGTTTCAATATCACACATCAAATACAGCTGATTTACTTACAAGAAAACAAAATGTAAAGCTTTTCAATTCTATTTTTTGATTTCATTCTTATAACATATCATTTTCGGTTACAATAGACGTAAAGTGGATCCGAACCCTCCTCAAACACGTGCATAGCAGGAGCATCCTGCACGCAGGCACGGATGTAATTGGGAACGAGCGGGTGCAGCCGGCACTGACTCAAAAAAATGTTAAAAATTTTATGTATTTTTTTGAATAAAAATTTAAATTTCTATGTATTTTTGGTTAAAACGAATTAATTAGTCTCCACTAAGAAAAAAAAAATCCAATATAATTAAAAAATTATGTGTTTTAACCCTTATTGAGTAGAATGTCTAGATCCGCCCTGCCTGCACGGGACTTACTTTACGATCAAATATATGAAAAAGAAATAAAAAAATCCATATGCTAAACCCGTAAAAGCCTAAACCCTAGTAAATTTTTTTTTTTTTTTTTAAAAGAAAGAAAATTGTGAGACTTTATTTATTAGATTGAAAAGTAGAAAATAAGCAAATACAACCTTGAAGATGCTTCCGAGAGTGGTGGTGGAGAAAGAGAGATTAGGTGCGGCAGGTACCAAGTCAGTCTTCGGTGCAACCGGAAAGTAGGCTCTAGATGATGATGATGATTGGAGACTTCTTGATGCTATCGTCGCCGTTCGTTTCAGCATCGCTGCAGCGGCGGCCATGAGAAGGCTTTTTCCTCAGCTAAGACTCAAAGTTTAACACTATGCACTACACTCCACTGGTTTGGTTCTGGTGTTAAAGGAGAGGGTAATATTGTAATTTGACTATGGCTGTGGTTCGCTTTTTTATTTTTTTATTTATATTATTTAAAAAGGCGTAGAGTCGTACAACAAATATTAAGATGTAATTAACAAAATTCGAACTCCTAATCTTTCACACTCAAAGCGAGTAACATACAACCAGGCCTATGGTTCACTTTTTTATTTCCCATTTTATGGTTTACTATTTCTTTTTTGGCCAAAAAAAATTAAAAAAAGAGAGAACACACAAAGAAATGTAGTTTTTGAAGAAAATATGATTATTAGATAAACAGATATAAGCGTTTCGACAAAGTGATTGCTAAGGTTATTTTTAATGGAGTCTTTAAAAAGTAAGATTTTTTAAATTTGAATGTTTTTAGAGCTTATGACCTAAAAAGTAACACTAATAATGGTAAAAATACATGAGATTCACTATTTTTACCATCTTTTAATCTAAAATAGAGTACCAGACTCATTTTTTTCAACAATAAATAAACTATTTTATCAATCCGGGTTAATAGATTCATTTTTCACATGATGTGTCGCACCATTGTGTAAGAAAATTTATGTAAATCCTACTGAGACCATTGGTGAGGAATTTTATCTTTCGTAAGATTGATGATGGACGTAACACGTTTTTCTGGAAAGATCACTGGCATCCATTGGGGGTCTTAACCAACTTCTTTGATGAACAATGCATTAGAGGAGCTGGTCTCAATCCTAATGCACCTGTGGCAGATTTTATTTGTGGCAATCAATGGAGATGGCCGAACAACATTCATTTCTTCTCAGACATCAGGGACCACTTGGGTGACATTTTGCCTGACCCTAAGAGAATTGACCGCTGCATTTGGATCAATGCTCCCGATGGTATGTATAACTCGAACCTTGCGTGGGAGCTAATTAAACCTCTTGGTCCAACTGTTGAATGGCATCAAATTATGTGGTTCAAGACTACGACTCCGAAGCATTCTTTTTGCACTCGGTTGTTTTGGCAAGACAAGCTTCCTACCAAGTACAGGCTTCTCAATTGGGGCATACATGTTAACCCGCTTTGTGAAATTTGTAAAGGTTGTCTGGAATATAAAGATCACATTTTCTTTGACTGTCTTTTTTCTAGACGAATTTGGATAAAAAGCTAAAAAATATCTAAAGGTGCCGTGAAACTGAGAGAGTGGAATCAAGTTACTAGTTAGATGCTACAGAAAGTTTCGAATAACTCCCTACAAATCAACATGATGAAGTTGTTCCTTGGCACCTTTATTTTCCATATTTGGAAAGAGAAAAACTCCCATCTGCTTGATAATAGAGTATATATTGAAGATGAAATCTTTAACAATATTAATTTTGATGTTATAACAAAATTATATATGATTAAGAAAAGTAAATACTCAACCTTAAATCAGGCCACATACAATTAGCTTTTTGTTTTTGTACTCCTTGTAAATATTTTTGAGATTGTTTGAATAAAAATATCCAAAAAAAAAAAAATTATGTAAATCCAGACTGATTCAATAGTTTCTTGGAAAAAAAGTACATGATTAGCTAGGATTCGGCTCCGATTGGTTTAACGTCTAGTTACAATAGGTGTTGGCCAGCTTTCAAGGCTATAGTTATGGATTGTAGTTAGGCTAGAATCACAGCTTCTTCAAACTGCACTACAATTCATTAATCATGCTTGGAGCATGAACACACACACCTACCTCTTTTATAAATGGTCATTCAAGGTTAGAAGAAAACTGTGCCAAGTTACTTTCTCTCTTACTCTCTCCAACTTTTTTTGAAGATGAATCAAAGAGCTGTTGCAAGCAGTGATAATGGACATACATGCACATATGGCCCTAGAAGGTAATTATATTCCAACTGTGAAGTAAAACATTCTCTCATCTTTAATTATCACTAAATCTAAAGCTTGATGAACAAGAGAAAAGTATGTTTATCCATTTGTTTAATTTTAGTAAAGGATTTTTCGAGCACCTAGCAGCTTATTAGGGCAATATTTGATTAAGAAAACATAAGTTAGGAAAGTGGTTCAACTTGTTCAGTTGGTTAGAACAAAAAACTGAAAATCCTAATGTTCAGCGACGGAGATGCATTGATTTTGTGCACATCCTTAACTATAAATAATAAAAAAAAAATTGAACAAGAAATTTTTATATTAAACAAAAAACTGAAAATCCTAATGTTCAGAGACGGAGCTGCATTGATTTTGTGCACATCCTTAACTATAAATAATAAAAAAAAAATTGAACAAGAAATTTTTATATTAAACATTTCTCACTGCATGAGTGTACCATCTAACTCATCTCACTATACGGTACGAGTACATACCCTGATCTTGAAGTTCTTGCTCCACAACCCCCCCCCACCCCCCCCCCCCCCCCGCCCCCCCTCCCTTTACTTTTAAGCGGACAAAGGGTCCGAAGAACATGTAGTCGGTCTCTCTCTACAATGAAATAGTCAACAATGTCCTATACTCATCCAGGATAAGGCCACGGGTGGATACTAACCTCAAAATGATGATTTGCATTTCTTGTAATTTTTTATCTGCAGATTAGATGGAAAAGTTGCGATCATAACAGGAGGGGCAAGTGGCATCGGAGCAAGTACAGCGAAACTCTTTCTAAGCCATGGAGCCATTGTCGTAATAGCTGATATACAAGATCATATTGGCCAATCCATGTCTGACAAGTTTGGAGACAACATGGTTTACATCCATTGTGATGTCTCCAACGAAGACGATATAATTAATTTGGTGAATACCACGATTACAAAATACGGAAAGCTTGATATAATGTACAACAATGCAGGCATAATAGATAGCAGATCAAGGAGTATATTAGATGCCGCAAAATCTGATCTAGAAAACGTCATCAAAGTGAACCTGGTTGGTGCTTTTCTGGGAGCCAAGCATGCGGCTAGGGTCATGGTTCTGCAACAAAAAGGGTGCATTTTGTTCACAGCTAGTGCTTGTGCGTGCATTGCAGGCATGTCAACTCATACCTATGCTGCATCGAAGCACGCCATTGTAGGACTTGCCAAGAATTTAGCAGCAGAGCTTGGAGGGTATGGAATACGTGTGAATTGCATTTCACCTTATGCTGTGATGACTAACATTTCCAGGGACATGGCTGATCAATCATCTACGCCGAAAGTGGTGGCGCTTTTGAGTGAAGCCGGGAATTTGAAAGGAGTGGTTCTTAAGGTTGAGGACATTGCAAATGCTGCCTTGTATTTGGCAAGCGATGATGCTTGTTATGTGAGTGGGCTAAATCTTGTGGTTGATGGAGGATTCAGTGTCGTGAATCCTTCATTGGCAATGACTTTTGGTTCTAAAACGTCGATTTTAGATAACCCTTCTAGCTAAATTCGAGGTAGAGATATTTAATAATAATAATAAAAAAAAAAAGTTCGACAATATAAAAAATGAGATTTCTTGTGGATCTCTTTTGATAATTTCTTGAGTTTTATTTTTTTACCCTCAATCAGCAAAGAAAGTCTTTCACTCCATTATTATCAAAACTCTACAAAGATGTCCTTCTATACGTCACAAGCAGTAGCTAGTTCAAGCTCCATTTGCTAGCTTCACGAACAGTTTCATTACCCTCACGAGCAGTATCACGCTGAGGCAGAATCAGGTAGTTTCCCCGAAATCACCAAAATTAATCCAGTTTACACAAGGATGCTATCCTTAAAATTTAATTTAAAATTTAATGCTTTACAAAGTGTAGTATTACTCTATTTTAATTTTGGTTATTAATATGTTTGTGACGACTATTTCATAGAATAAGAACATTCGATATTACGTTTGGCAAAAGTACTCCGTCCTATTTTTGCCCAAGTGCGTAAATATCTATGTTTTGACACCCAAACGCAAACGAAATTTGGACTGTCAAACGACATCTAAAATGACGTTTTGATTCTATTAGTCCATCACCTTATTATTTTCGTTTCCTTTTTACATTATTTTGTGTAAGGGGTTTTGCCCTTAAAATTGTTGGTCTCAAACCAAGATAAAAGAAAAATAGTTACTTTAGAAAACCAACAATCAGCTAAAAACATGTCAAATTTTTTCATATTGATTTGAGACATATATCGATAAATCTATATAACCAATCTTACCTGATAAAAATAAGACTGTTTGATTTGTTTCATTTCGGTAAAAGTTACAAAACATGTGTTTAACTATATATAAATAAATAAATAAAAGCTAGAGCAAATGTTTTCCACTTTTCCCTGTAAATTACAAATAAAAATTAAATGGACCCTTGAATATAAAGTTATTATTGCTACAATTCACTAAGACTTATTAACAGATCAATTGTACATTTTAGCACCATTAATTTTTTTCTTTGTTATATTATTTTCTGAGATTTGCTCTCCGTAGCCCATTTCCAATTTAATCTATTCTTTTTCATATTACTCTCTTTTTGGTACACAAGCTTATTTGAAATCTAAAGCAAAGAATAGAAACATAAATGCAATTAAAAAGAGGTAAGACCCGCTGGATGTGCGATCTCAGTAGAGAGTAAGCCCCACACTGAGAGGCACAGCATCCGGCAATGCAGGATGGAAGAAACTTCTTTGGAAAAGAAGACAGAGGAAATCTAAATAAAGCCAAAGCAGATGAACATTGAATTTGGTTTAAAATCTGATGCACATAAACATTTCTCTTCCAATCATCAATTTCCCACATATCTAAAGTACAAATTAGCTGACCCCGCAGCATGTAGGTAGCATATTTCTGTCATGATATAATATAATCCACCTATAACCGAGCTCATCGGTGATTAAACGTTCAGATTAAAAGCAGTTGATTCGTATCAATCCTTCACTGTCGCCCGCAGTATCTTTACATCATGGATGGGTCTGCATTAACATGAAAAAGCTTGATTAGAGATTTCACCCGATTTCTCTACCTTCCGTTCTGGAGTGTATCAGACGAATATGTTCTAGCTGCATAACAGGTAACAGCAATGCTATAGTATTGATATTGATATCCCAACCATACTAAAGTTTCTATTGAAATTTGAAGGGCCTCTGAGAGATGTTAATGTTTTTTATTCTTGACGTGCTTTTGCTCTATTCTGGAAGGGGGTGGAGGTTTTCTCCTAATGTTCCAATTTGAAAAAAAGGACTTCTAATGGATTTCGAGTTTTAATGAAATCTTTGACAAAATTCCACCTGTTTTCCACCTGTTCTCGGTCAAATTCAAATTCCTAAATGAAGAGTCAAGACATAAGATTTTGGTTATTTCTTCTATCCTCTTGTTCACGATTATTGGTGCCTTTTTCCAGAAGGCATCACCATCAGGACTAGAGAATAAATAGGAAGAGAAAATTAACAGGAGTATCACATTTTCAAGTGATCATCACATATTCCAAATGTTGAACCCCTCCCAAACCCCAGCCACATTTTTCTTTTAGAAAAACAGTAGAACATGATTTTATCTGCGTGAGTGCACGTGCAAAAGTGTGGCAAAGAATAGATTGATGGCCTTTTTGCTTAAGTAGGAGGAAGAAGTGGATTGGAAGGCAGTCGGTGGAAGGAAAAACAGAGCCCAAATAGAAAATATTTCTTTCTAATTCAATAATAAAGTAACTGGTGGTCAGTAACTGGTGGCCAGTAACCTAAGCTGTTGGGTAGCGCTTATGACAGATACAAAACGTGCTAAAAGAGTAGGAAAAACCAAAGTGAAGACAATTAAGACATTTCCCAACAATTCACCAATTCATTCCACAAGTATTTATATGCCAAGTGTCATTCAATCTTGAAAAATTTTGTAGGCAAGACATGCAACAAGAGAAACAACTGATTTAGAAAATCAAATCTTCTTTGATAATGTGGTCATTCACTTCACATCATTGCAGTGCAGATACAGTCAAAAAGATCAGAATAGAAGCATACCTATCAGTGTTATCAGTTTGAACACTGCCAAGCCTTTTGACAATTTCCATTCCTCTACACACCCTTCCAAATATTGTATGTTTTCCTGTAAAAACTCAAAAAACAGAACAATTATCAGTAAATATGAAACTTTATGTACACAATTTCAGCTGATGGAGAACAAAATGTGTTGGAACGAACAAACTAAAAAATATTCTGAAAAGAGCACCCAAGTTAAAATTCATTTCCTGATTTTAAAGAGACCAATTAAATTTTTGTCTTTCAAATCGAAGTATCCGAAAATCATGCAAAACAAATGTCAGGCATAGAAGCCTCTATGCTATGGACATGTCCAAACGTGCTATTGCGATTTATATTTTGCACCTTCTAGAAATGGCAAAAAGAGGAAACACCTTAAAATCACAAGAGGGACCATTAAAAAAAATGTCTAGAGTGCGCAACATAGGACTACCGATGGTTCAATGCAGGAAAAGGTCAAGTTGATCTGAATCAATATTCAACAGCTACATAATTATGGAATTTTGTACTCGTAGATGAAGATGCATACCACCTATGACTTAAATTAGATGCTATGCCTCAAGTACATATTGTTCATGATCTTCCATTGCCAATACATTTTTATAAACACCTACAATCATAATGCAAGATATCCACCAAAAGGAGGAAGAAATCTCAAAATTCCGTACTCAGATCAAACGAGAAAAGGACATATTGCGTGGTATGATACTATGAATAGCGGGAAAAAACAATACAGTGAAGTTTATTATGCATTCTAGACAAAATTCCAATTGATGAGACAATTAGTAACCAAATACGGCACCATATAAGCTTTGTTTTAATGAAATTCTTCTATTCATGGTCCTAAGATAAGATGATTCATTATATCTATTGCAAAGTTGAAGATGAGCAGATTTAAAACCAAGGCAACTTTAAATCTCGTGTCAAGCATTGAAAAGATTTCTGCCACAACTATGGTTCATATGAAGCATCAATACATGTTCTGCCTCCCATTAATACAAAGATAGGAACCTGATGCAATCTACTATGTGCAAGTTTATGCAAATTAAAACAAAAAATAGACGTAAGCAGATATCATTACCATCCAGTGACTGTGCTGGTGCCAAAGTAATAAAGAATTGGCTCCCATTTGTATTTGGACCAGCATTTGCCATGGAAATTATTCCAGCTCCAGTGTGCTTTAACTGAGGGCTTATCTCATCCTCAAACTTTGAACTGCAATGAAAACATAAATACACAAAAAGTCACTCAGAGTTCACATGTAAACCCCCTTAGAAGTTGTATCTACATCAGTAAATGGGTAAATACTATTTTAACCAACAGATTCAAAGGCCATGCACAATCAATAATAAGCTTTTTATAGAACCAAACCAATAGTTGCAACCAACTGAGACGATTACAACAGCAGATCAATATGGCCAAGTCCAAGAACAACATCTGTAAAGACAGGATTGTCGCTTCACAGGCCCACACTAGCTTATGCATGAGTTACACTGCTACTTCGACTAAAATAGACTATAGATTAACACATTAGATATAATGAGGGAGCTAAAATAAAATTCTACCGATGCACATAATACACTCTTTTTCATACTATTAGACAGTTATCCCTCCTACTTAAGACCAAAGTACTATACACACTTGATCACACTACACTATATCCTTCCTTATGTCCCACCTTTATTATAAAGAAATCAAACATGAAATGCACCTTACCGAATGTCGAGTTTCACCTATAAGCAAAGTAAAAGGCACCTAGTCATCAAGTTTAAAGGGATCGTCCGATGTCCCACACTGGTGTGAGACTTAATTGTTGTAGATGCAATTGAGAGTGATCTATAAGTTACTATCACATGTTTAAGCAATAACTCGGGTTAGAAGCATTTTGAGCCAAAGGATATCAGATAGTTATTCTTATTTTTAAAGCCAATGGTGTGAGATGTAATGGTGCTAGATGTAGTGAGAGCAGTTTACTAGTTAGTCTCGTGGCTTTAAGTAATAACTTGGTGTAAACATTTTGAGCCAATGGATTTCAAACCCGCATAGTTATTCTTAAGCCTACAACACTACTATCGCTTGCAGGCTCAGTGCTCATAAAAAACAAAAAAAAAATATCTTCTTCGATTAATAAAGAATTGCGCACAAGTATATAGTAAAATGCAACTAAAATATAAAACACACCCATAAATTGATTCTCCACCACGGCCAGTCCCAGTAGGGTCACCACCTTGCACTATAAAATCCTGCACCAAAAAATTCACGTGAAAAATAGTTAATTTAAGTTTAAATCTCCACAACGTTCACACGCAAATACAAGTAGCTCAGCTGGTCAGGCCTTGCCAGAGTTCAATAGTTCGAGTCCCGGCACGGCCGTTAAATTCACGGACCCATGGAATTAGTCGGGCAAGATACCCACGGATTACAAAAAAAAAAAAAAAATAGTCAGACGCAAATATATATATATACATACATACCTTGATGATTCTGTGGAACTTGGTGTTATCGTAATAGCCTCTGCGAGCAAGCTCAATGAAGTTCCTGCAAGTTCTTGGGGCGTGCTTGTAGTACATCTGTTTAGTTAAATTTTATTCAGAAATGGTTACTGTAATTCAATCTTTGCTTTGTGAAAATCAATGCAATTAGAGAGAGAGAGAGAGAGAAGCGGGTGTACCTCGACGGTGAAAGAGCCCATGGAGGTCTCTAGAGTGACCTCCGGTGGGCCTCCCTCTGAGCTCGGCCACATTGTCTTGCCTCTGTGTGTGTGTGTGTGTGTGTGGTGTAGTGTTGTATAGAGGCAGTCTTGGGAGGGATCTTCAAATGGGTCAAGTGGTCAAACACTCGGCAGGCATGATGATGAAAGGTGGGTCGGGTTAGGATTGAACCGGAGCTCGACCCAATAGTATTGCAAGTAAGAATTCCTTGTAAAGGAATAACGTGATGAGTACACTTTAACTATAGAAATTTTTTTATAAAGTTATAATATTATGAGTAAAATTTAATTGTTATAAATCGTCTATTTTATAAATTATAGATTTTATTTGATTTAATTGTGAAATTTTAATTTTTAAACTGTAGAACTTTTGTAATAGAGTATTAGTTAGAAGTGTTATTAAACAAAAGTTGTTGACTGTTTGTCTATATTGGATAATATTAAACTTTTAAAAAAATTGAGGGTAATATTATATTTTAAAAAATATGAAGGGATATATTTAAGAAAGAAAAATAAAATAACTTCCCGCATTATATAAAAACAGTTTCGTAAAAACTTATTTTGAAAAGCTCCAATTTAGAGTTTCTTATTTTTTAACTTTTATTTAAAAGCACTTTCAGAAATGGGCCAAACAGGTGAGAACAGCTTCTAAACTCATAAAAAACACTTTTGACTGTCAAAAAGTTAGGCTAAACAGTGTCATAACCGTTTGTATTATTTTGTTATAATTGTATCAATAATATAACGTTTTTTTTTTTAGTCAACAGTATAGGTAAGGTCAAATTAATTGAAAGCCTCTCTTGGTTTTTTTTTTCTTTTTCTGAAAAATGAACTTTGGTTAACTTGCTGGTGGGGACATTTGCTAGTAGGGTGGGAGGATTTGCTTGTGGGGTAAGATGGGGGTGTTCACTGGTAGGAATGGAGTGGTTCGCTAGTGGGGTGGCTATGTTTCACGGGTGGATTGACTATAGGAATAGGGGTGGGGGTGGAAGGGTGGGTAGGGTGGAAAGTTGCCTAGGGAAAGGTATTGGGGGCGGTTTAGGTGCAAGTGGCGTGAGGGGTGAGAGGTGAGTGGTGAAAGGCTAGGCTGCTAGGGTATCAATTGGTTTTTTTTTTAATTTTAGTAGGGGTAGTTTAGACATCTTTTGCATTTTTTGTTAGTGATTTCATGGTAGGGATTAAATTGAATTTTTTAAAAAAATATTAGAGACTAATTTGTACCTTTTAGAATAATGAGGACTAAGGTTTTGTTTGGCCTAAATTTTTGACACTAAAAAATGCTTCTTGTGAGTTTAGAAGTTGAAACTAACTTATTTGACACATTTTTGAAAGTGCATCTAGAAAAAAAAAAAAAAAAACTGAAATTAAAAAAAGCTAATAAATAAGAAGATCCAAATTGGAACTTTTTAAAAAAGATTTTTACAAATATGTTTTTACATAATGCGGGAAGTTGTTTTCTTTTTCTTTCTCGAATATACCCCTTCATAATTTTTAAAGTTTAATATTGTTCTCAAAATTTCTAAAAACTTAATATTGTCCAACATATACCAAATAGTCAATGATTTTTATTTAACAACACTTTTAACTAAAGTTCTACTGTTAAAAGCTCTATAATTCAAAATCTAAAATTTTATAGATAAGCCAAACATAGCCTAACTTGAAGCTTAGGGAAACAAGGGAAACTATTGTTATAATTCATTCAATGACAAAAGAAAGGTTTAACCTCACTAGGATGGTGATTATGTAAATCGATTTTTGCCTCCTTTAGAGAGACTCTTTCTCTTTTGGAAAGTGAACTTTGGTTAAACTAGAAGGACTGCGAAGTGGGCCCAAAATAAAAGCTCACAAGGAAAGACAGGAAATTACAATTGGGTAGAGCCTAACACTACAAGGCCAAAAATAATAAAAAAGACGACAAAATGGGCTTGGCCCAAACCATAGAAAAAACATTGATGGGCCAAATAAAGGATAGACCAGCCCAACAAAAAGCCGAAACCCTAATTGGCGTATATCAACAAAGCGGTTGTCATTACCAAAATGATGTTATTGGCAATCAAGCACCTATCAACGATAGAGAGGACCACAATGTGAACCTAATCGCAAGAACCCACGAGTCACCAACTCTGGCCTCCATAGCCAATAAAACAACCTTTGCCTATGAAGAATTTGCGAAAGTGACTTGGAACAGTGAATGGCAATGATAACTTTTAGGGGTACCTCAATTAGTAAAAATCCTGAGAGTGTATTTAGAGGTTGTCAGTTCGAGTTCTCTTAGGGCTACTGGAAGTTTACCCAGTTATTAACTTCAGGGTCCAGTGAAATTAGTGGGGCAAAACTGGAATACCCACTGACGAGGGGTTCCCGAGCTGAGGTAAGCCGACCATTTCGAGCTGAGACGGGCTAATCCGTGCTCCGTTACCAACGCGTTCAGCTCAATGTCCAACCTAGATGACTAACCCGACCCCGTTAACCCCGACCTCAGTTCCAGCTGTTCCAATGGGACATAAAGCTGCATCGCATTAAATGCTGTCAGACCCGAACTTAGTATAAATAGAGCTCCACCCTCTTCATTAAGGGGGACCTATCTCGCTATTAAATGCTCTCTGCAACTTTGCCAGCTCGGACATACTAATCATTCGCACGCTTGAGGGGAAAATCTAGGTCGTCACCCCGCCTTTTCCTTCCTTTCCTTGTGCAGGTCCGATAGCCAACCAGGAAAGTACATCTCGGAGGCCGACCTGAGAAGTCCAGCTCGGCGAAAGCAGCTCCCAAATTCAACTGTGAGATTTTCAACCTCGACAGTTTGGCGTCGTCTGTGGGAACGACGAGTTCTTTTATAACTCTCTTCGCCACTCATTGAGAAACCATCATGGTGCAAACTAGAAGTCACAACATACCGATAGAGGATTCGCCCAACCTGGAAGGGGACCTCAAAACCGTGCAGGCGCCCAGCCAAAACCTAACCCAAGCTGACGTTGGAACGAGCCAACGTATACACTTAGCCACTCAAACCAACCCCACAGCAGAAGGAGACCCCAACTTCAGCTTGTCACCAGAGATAAGGATGATGTTGAGGATGTTCGAAGAGCTTAAGGAGCAGGTAGCCCGGCTAGCTGAGGGCCCCCTAGCTCTGCAGGAGGCTGTGCCACGGACATCGCGCCCGTAATTCCACATCCCGGAGTCTAGGTGAAAATGGACGCAGGAAGAGGAGGGCTTCCTAGAGCCGATACCAAGATCTGACACGGCGAGAGGTAAAAGGGCGGCTCAAGCCGACCCCGAGCAGGCAAAGACCGCGGCTGCCATAGCCAAGGTCATCAACCAGCTCGGCGTAAGCCCACTCTCCCCCGAGGTACTGGCCACGCCTCTGCCCACCTGCAACCGAATGCCCAACCTGGCCGTCTACAACGGAGATGGAGACCCAGCCAGCCACTTGCTCAATTTTGATCACCACATGACTCTGCATGACATGCCAGATCTCATGAAGGCGAAGACATTCCCGACCACCCTGGTTGGCAATGCCTTGGATTGGTTTCAGAAACTTCGTCCCGGTTCAATTGCGAGTTTTCACCAGCTAGCTGAGGCTTTCCTATCCCGCTTCGTGGGAAGCCGGCACACTACCTGCCATACTTCTACATTGCTATTGGTGAAGCAGCATAGAGGGAAAAGTTTGAGGGATTACACGGCCAGATTCAATGAAGAGTCCCTCCGAATTCCCAACCTGGAGGACTCTATGGCTCTGATGGCTTACCAGAGCGGGCTCAGGTCGGGCCCCCTCACATCTTCCTTGGCAATTGACCCCGTAAATACTGTGTCAGAGCTGATGGTGCGAGCAGAAGGGTACATACACTCGGAGGAAATCCATCAGGCAAAAAGGGATGATAACAAGGAGAAGGAGGCTGGGAAGAAATGAGAGGCCTCCCGAGCCCAACCTGGGGCCAAAGCCCAGAACGATCGAGGCAAGCAGCCTCAGCAGCCGAAGCCGAACCCCCGGTTCACTATGTTCACTCCCCTTAATACATCGAGGGAGCAGATCCTAATGGAGATCCAGCACCAGAACCACTTGCCTCCAGCTCCGAGAATGAAAGGCCGACCCGAGAAGCGCAATAGGACCAAATATTGCCGCTACCACATGGACTATGGCCATACCACCGAAGAATGTAAAGACTTGAAACAGGAGATCGAGGCACTGATAGCCCGAGGCCACTTCCGGAGGTATATAGATCCGCAGCTGACCCAGAATCCAGACCAAAGGAATAGGGAAAGGAGTCCGCCCAGGCGCCAGGCTGGGGGCGGATGCTTGGCCGTGATTGAAACCATTGCGGGAGGATTGGCGTCAGGAGGCGAGACCTCGGCAGGCAGGAAGGGTTATGTTCGTGCTGGGAGAGAATATGGACCAATACGGGGACCGGCCCCAGAAAAGCAAGAGCTCACCTTCTCTTCAGAAGACTTGGAGGGGGTGATATTGCCTCACGATGACCCCCTGGTGATCAGCGCTGAAATAGCCAACTTCACCGTCAAAAGGCTGATGGTGGACACCGAGAGCTCGGCAGAAGTCTTATTCCTCAGCGCTTTTGAGCAGATGGGGTTGGACAGGAACCGACTCAGGCCGTTGAGGGGTACTCTAGCAGGTTTTACCGAGCAGTCCCACCGAGCCGAAAGAGTCATCAACCTCTCCCTGAAGCTGGATGATGGGGATAAGTGGGTGTCAATGCAAGCCAACTTCATTGTAATGGATTGTAATTCCACTTACAACGGGATCTTAGGTCGGGTGGTACTTAATCACTTCAGGGCCGTCCCCTCAACATACCACCAGGCCCTGAAGTTCCCGACCCTGGCCGGGGTAGCCACCATTCGCGGAGCCCAGCTCTCAGCTCAGGAATGTTATGAAAACTCACTCCGGCTCAAATATCAAATCGATTGGGGACCAGACCTGCCCGAAGAAAAGAGAGATGCTAAGAGAGAAAGCCCGACTGAGGACCTTCAGGAGGTGGAGCTCTCCGATGAAACTAAGAGAGCAAAGATCGGGAGTAAACTATCTGCCAACCTCAAGAAAGGTATAAGCCAATTTCTTTTAAAGAATGAGCATGTATTTGCCTGGACTGCCTCTGACATGACAGGAATTGACCCGAATGTGATTGAGTATCATCTGAATGCCGACCCGAATCACTATCCGGTAAAACAAAAGCGCCGGCACTTTCATTATGATAAGCAACAAATCATAGCAGAAGAGGTGGACAAGTTGGTGGACGCCGGCCACATAAAGGAAATACAGTACCCAACCTGGCTATCCAATGTGGTGCTGGTGACTAAGTCCTCGGGTGGATGGAGACTGTGTATTGATTTTACCGACCTCAACAAAGCCTGCCCCAAGGACTGCTTCCCCCTACCACGGATTGACCAGATAGTGGACGCCACCTCCGGATTCGAGCTGCTCTCCTTCATGGATGCCTTCAAAGGTTATAATCAAATCAAAATGGCTCCAGGAGATAAGGAGAAGACCACCTTCACCATCGATAAAGGACTCTACTACTATGAGGTCATGCCTTTTGGCCTCAAGAATGTTGGAGCTACATACACTCGGATGGTGAACAAGGTCTTCAAAAATCAGATTGGCCAGAATATGGAAATCTATGTAGATGATATGTTGGTCAAGAGTAGGAGGGCGAAAGACCATGTAGCCAACCTGGCTGAAGCCTTCGCCGTAATGGAACACTTTGGGATAAAACTGAACCCGGAAAAGTGCGCATTCGGCGTCAAGGCAGGCAAGTTCCTGGGCTTTATGGTCACAGCCCGCAGAATAGAAGCCAACCCGGAGAAGGTCCAGGCGATACTGGACTTGGCGCCACCGACCTGCATGAAGGACGTCCAGGTGTTAGCAAGCAAGATCGTGGCGCTGAGCAGATTCATGTCCCGGACGGCTGACAAGTGTGCTCCTCTATTCAAAATATTGAGGAATCTTAAGAACTTTGAATGGACCGAGAAATGCCAGAACGCCTTCCAAGAGCTGTAAAAGTATCTAGTCTCGCTACCCCTGTTATCCCGACCTGAGGAAGGGGAGGAGCTAATACTATCCTTAGCATGCTCGGGACCAGCAGTGCCGGCGGCACTAGTCCGAGAAGAAGGAAAGGACCAGAAGCCAGTCTCTTATGTTAGTAAAACCTTACAGGGAGCCGAGGCGAGATACTCCTCCTTGGAAAAACTCGCCCTCTCGCTCATCACAGCGGCTAGAAAGTTGAAGCCATACTTTGATGCTCATCCAGTTAAGGTCATAACTGATGCTCCGCTCAAGTCCATCATGCACAAGCCAGAGGCGTCGGGCAGGCTACTGAAATGAGCAGTTGAGCTGAGTCAATTCGACATCACCTACCAGCCCATGACAGCCATCAAAGCCCAAGCCATTGCGGACTTTGTCGTAGAATGCACTGGCCGAGCAGAGCATGACCCAGAGGACGTGTGGAAGGTCCATGTGGATGGGGCCTCAGGGAAGTCCGGAAGCGGAGCTGGGGTGGTCATCCTCGACCCAAACCGGCATGAGCACCAGTACTCCCTCAAGTTCACCTTCCCGGCGTCCAACAATGAAGCAAGTACGAAACGGTGATTGCAAGACTGAAAATTGCAGCTCAGCTCGGGGCACGGACAGTCGACCTGAGCACCGACTCTCAATTGGTCTCTAGTCAGATATCGGGAGAGTTCGAAGCCAAGGATAGTGCTATGCTAGCCTACCTCAACAGAGTCAAGGATTTGACATCAGCACTCAGAAGGTTCACGATACAACAGATTCCTAGGGAAGAAAATATGAAGGCTGATGCCCTGTCCAGGTTGGCCTTGGGCGAGAGCTGACATGCCCTGGTCCATGTGGAGGAGGTATCCGAACCTAGTATTCAGTTGGGAGTACAGGCAGTAGCCGAGCTCAATCTAAGTCCAGATTGGACCAAACCAATCATGGACTACTTAAAGGGGGGTATGACCCCAGAAGATGAAAAAGCAACTCGGAAACTCATGAAACAGGCCTCAAAGTTTGTCATAATCGCCGGGCAACTCTATAAAATAGCCTACACCTGGCCTCTTTTGAAATGTGTTGGACCCGAAGAAGGAAACTATGTACTCTGGGAGATTCATGAAGGGGTGTGCGGAAACCACTTGGGGGGCAAAGCTCTAGCTCGGAAGGCATTAAGGCAAGGCTATTTCTAGCCAACCTTAGAACAAGATGCCAAAGAGTATGTAAAAAAGTACGACACCTGCCAGAGGTTCGCCAACGTGCAGCGGAAGCCTGCTGTGGACCTCACAGTGATGGTAAGCCCTTGGCCATTCTATCAGTGGGGTCTAGACATCATCGGCCCATTGCCGACCGGTGTCGGCCAAAAGAAGTACGCCTTCGTAGTTGTAGACTACTTCACTAAATGGCCCGAGGCTGAAGGTGTTGCTAGAATAACAGAAAAGGCAGCTTGGAATTTCGTATGGAAAAACATCATTTGCCGATTTGGGGTGCCAAAGGTCATCGTTACTGACCACGACAAACAATTTGACAGTGCATACTTTCGAGGCAAATGTGCTGAGATTGGGATCGACCTCAGATTCTCGTCCATTGTTCACCCTCAAAGTAATGGCCAAATTGAAAGGACTAACCAAATCATTTTGCAGGGCCTGAAAACCAAGCTGGAGGAAGCAGAGGGCCAATGGGCATCAATTCTTCCCGAGGTGATGTGGGCTCAGCGGACCAACACCAGCTCGGCGACGGGAGAATCGCCCTTCGAACTGACCTTTGGCACTCAAGCGGTGCTGCCAGTGGAGATCGGGTCTCCGACCAGTAGAACCCTCCACCATGATCCAGAAACAAACGGAGCACGAATCCGTGAAGAGCTCAACCTCGCTGAAGAGCTCCGAGCTAAAGCTCAAATCAGAATGCTGGCCAACAAAGCTGCAATGAAAAGAGTCTTTTCCAAACAGGTCAAGCCTAAGCCTATTAAGGTCGGCGACCTCGTACTCAGAAAGGCTATCTTTTTGCCGCATTCCGTTAACAAGCTATCTCCGACCTGGGAGGGACCCTACGAAGTCATGAAAGAAGTCCGACCCGGGACCTTCTACCTTCGCGACAAGAATGGAAAACTGTTGAAAAATGCATGGCATTCAGAACATCTGAAGCGGTATTTTGTCTAAAAATGGCCCCGAGCCGAAATATTTTATAAACGGCCCCGAGCCGAAGTATTTTGTAAAGGCCCCGGGCCGAAACATTACTTGTACAAATTCAATACAATGCAATTTTGTAAACTAGTGCGAATGCCCGACCTTGGAACAGGTACACACACCGGCGCAATGCCCGACTCGGGCCCAAGTGCTACAACTACAAAATTACTCCAACTCGGATTAACGCAGTGGCCACGCTTAATCACAAAGTAAACCAGCTCGGACCAAGTTCCAGCTCGGGAATAATCAATAAAAACTTGATTAAATTTGTCAGTTCGGATTATGTTCCAACTCGGCATATCCCGGCTTCAGGTCAGTATATTTGTCAACATTAGTTTGACCAATTTTGTAACGGACTGACGAGTTCAATTTGGTAACGATTATAAAGTTACCCCGATTATTCTGGCTCGGATTAGGATGGTAAAACATTTAATCACATCCAGCTCGGTTCATTAAACTTAAGTTTGAATGGTCCATTAAATTGGTCCGACCCTACTTACTTGAGAAAAAAATTTTGCGACAAGAAAAGTACGTGTACGAACTCAATTAAAACGCAAATGAAAGTAAAGCAAACATTTCATTAAAGTTGAAAGGTAATTACAAAAGCCCAGCTCGGGCGGGATTACAATAACCCTACTTGGGGAACACTGCAAAATCTATTTTTGCGCAGCGGCGGAAGTGGTGGCCTCGGCTTCATCCCCAACCTGGTCCAGGCCCTTCTGGACAAACTCAGTAACCTCCTTGGCCTGAGATATCAGGTCAGACGGAAGCTCGGGGATCTCCCAGAATTCCAGCAGCGGAACCTCCAAGATCTCGATGTAGTCGTTTTTAGAGGCTGGGAAGAAGGTCTTCGCTCTTTCCTGAGCTGCGACTTGACCTCGGAAGTAGAATTCCATTTCCGCATACTTCGCCATGGCCCCGCCTTCCGTGGCCAACCAATCCACTGCCGCATCGCTGGACTTGAAGGCCTCCACTGCCTTCTCCCCCTGGACGCCGACCCGCTCCACCAGATCCTTTAACTTAGCCTCTGCCTCCCGTTTCTCTAGCTTATAGCAATCAACATCCTTGGCCGCAACTTCGCGTCGGTCCTTTTCGAGATCCAGCTCTTTCTTCAGGCGGTCGACCTCCGCCGTATCAGCCTTCTGCCTCTGAGCGGCCTCCTCCCTCACGGTTTCAAGTTCGGCTCGGGCAACCACATATCGTTGCTCGAGCTCGACGCAGTGAGTCTGGGCCTTGATTAGGAAGTTGGGGGCAGAGAGGATGTGGGACTCGGCCTGTTCAGCAGAAAATAAATCAATCAGCCGAGCTAAAAATACAACCTTAATAGAAGATGGTTAAGGACTTACCGTGACTATGGCTGTCCTCAAGTCAAGCGAGAGTTGCTCCGCGGGGACCGTCGCCAGCTTGGGGTTGCGATCCACCTTGGACGCTTCCATGAAGTTTTTGTCGGGAGGGCTCACCTCTGTGGCCTTACCCTTCCCAGAGTGTTCGGGTCGAGGCCGCTTTCTGCTCTCGGGTCGGGAGGAAGAACGCTCCGAGATCGCTAGGCCCGAGCCCGATTTCTTTGGCAAAGGGGACCCCGAAGCCTCTTTTGAAGAGACCTCGGGACCGACCTCTCGTCCTTGGCCGCTGGGGCGCTGCCTTTGTCTTTGAGCAGTACCGCCCAGTCCTGACCGAGCCGACGCGTCGCCACTGACCTCACTCTTCCTCCGCACCTGGGCATATGCAAGCTTCCTCATGTCCGCCATATCTGCAAAAAGCAGAGTAGAGAGGTGAAAATGAGTCGAAGACCCACGTAAAAAGGCTAATAAACAGAACGACGGGGAGGTCGGGCGCCAATCCTGCAAACTGACCCTCTTCTGAGCTAGACCCATCATCCCCTTCTGGGTCGGGAATCAGGTGGGGATGATCCCTCGAGAGGTCGGGCTCCCGACCAAACAACTTGGAATCCCATATTCGCTCCCATTTCAGCACGCTGTCAATGTCTATCAGCGTCCCGGGCGTGGGCTTGAGCACTGCAACTTCTTTGAGCTCCTCCTTCGAGAGTTTAGGGTCATCGTTGGCGGTCTTCCTCAGGCTCGGGATCCAGTCCAGCCTGCATCCAGGATTCACGGACGACTCCACCCAATAATAGTCATTATGCCAGCCCTTGTTAGAGGAGTGCCACTTGGTGAATATGGAGTGGCCAACCCGAGCTACGAAGTGGAACCACCCTGGCTGCTTCGGGTTGGGTTTACACACGAAGAAATGCCTGAACCGGCGTAAGGTCGGCTCCACTTCCTTCTCCAGGCAGAACACGTAAAAGGCCACCATCACGACCCAACCATTCGGTAACATCTGACCCGGGCTGAGTTCGAAATAGTTCAGAATTCCAATAATGAAGCCAGGGAGGGGGAGTTGGATGATGTCGAAGGCCAGATCATATATGGTGAAGTGGTTGGCTAGGGGATAACACGCCGATTCCTGCCGACCTGGAACCTTCAGCTTGTGATGCCGGTCAACCGACCAGTTCCTCAGCCTTGCGTTCGCCATCTGCACTGTAGAATGGCACTCACGCTTACAACAGGCAAACAGCTGCTCGATCCTCTTCCCTCGAATTGAAGAAGCGCTGGCTAAAGCCGAGCTCCAAGGTCGAACAGCACTGACTGGGACAGCTTCGATCGGCTCGGTGGCAGAGACCCCGGCTAAGAACTCTTGTGGTATCTCGATGCCCTCCAGTCAATTCAGCGGCTCCTCATCATCCCTGTCATCGAAGTCTCCCAGGTCGGCCAAAGGATCAGCTTCTGCTTCCTCTCGCGCCAATCTGACCCCAATAACTTGGCAGTCGTCGTCGCTCTCCCCGCGACTAGGTTTCCAAGTCGGCCCTGAAGACGAACTGGTGCTCTCTCCACCACGGATCCTGTTCGAGGTGGATGCTGAGCTCGGCGGACTTTCATCTCCACCATAGGCCCTTACTTCCATAGCTTGAGAATCTTCCGATTCCGACCTCCCCATCCTGTCTACAGCAAATATAAATGTACAGGAATGACTAAAGGGAGTCGGGACGTACCTAATGCTCTTAACTGCGGAGTACGGCCGACTAAGCTAGGTCCGAGCTGAAATATCCCGAGAAGATTCTTTTCGAGCTAGTTGTGTCCGACCACTCTGGTGTCCGACCTGAATTCCTTGAGAAATTGAAAGCGAAGTGTGAAGTGAATCTCGAATGATATGGCCCTATTTATAGGCACCCCTGAAAGTCGCCTCGGGTAGCTCAAACGTCGCGTCTTGTCAGAACCGCCAGGTGACGTGGCAGCCATCCGTTGGGCATGCACCGCTGACGTGGCCATCCCTACTCTATCGAGGTCGGGCACCTACAGCTCGAGATGAACTTCTATCTCTAGATCTCACCCTCTCGATCTCGACTTGGTGGGGGGGGAGGGAATTGACTAGGGGTTCCCGAGCTGAGGTAAGCCGACCATTCCGAGCTGAGACGGGCTAATCCGCGCTCCGTTACCAGCGCGTTCAGCTCAATGTCCAACCTAGATGACTGACCCGACCCCGTTAACCCCGACCTCAGTTCCAGCTGTTCCGATGGGACATAAAGTACTGATGGGACATAAAGCTGCATCGCATTAAATGCTGTCAGACCCGAACTTAGTATAAATAGAGCTCCACCCTCTTCATTTAAGGGGATCTCGCTATTAAATGCTCTCAGCTACTTTGCCAGCTCGGACATACTAATCATTCGCACGCTTGAGGGGAAAATCCGGGTCGTCACCCCGCCTTTTCCTTCCTTTCCTTGTGCAGGTCTGATAGCCGACCAGGAAAGTACAGCTCGGAGGCCGACCTGAGAAGTCCAGCTCGACGAAAGCAGCTCCCAAATTCAACTGTGAGATTTTCAACCTCGACACCCACAATATTTTTTTTTTAAAGTCAATGGCAAAGACATAAAAGCACGAGCCAAAACGGGTTTAGTAGGTCGCTAAACCTAATTGGAAATGAGATCCAAGCATTCGAAACTAGTTCATAAAATTATTAGTTGCATTTTAATGTAATTTTACATTTTTGAGTAGCTTATAAAATTATCAAATCATTTGAGTCAGATTATTCAAGCAGGGATTAAAGCCAAGTGTTGGATACAAAGATGGTGTTAAAGAGTACACATTGACTTATTATACTCCTGAATACCAAACCAAATATACTAATATCTTGGCAGTATTCCGAATAACTCTTCAACCTGGAGTTCCCCCTCAAGAAGCAAGGGTCGCAGAACCTACCGAATCTTCTACTGGTACATGGACAACTGTGTGGACCAATGGACTTACCAGCTTTGATGGTTACAAAGGGCGATGCTACCACATTTAATTATTTCAAACAGTTCAAATCAATCCCAATTGTTTCTAAAAAGTGAACAATTTTGGTCCTTGAAGTTAAAAATTGTGTTAAAATTAACTAAAATAAAGAGGAACATCGGGGTAAAATGGTAAAAGTATTATCACATTTTCATAAAAAATTAATTTAATCCTTAAAATTTATAATAAATTCACTTTAATCCCTAAACTTGTAAAATAAAAAATTTAACTTAGCTTCAAACATACAAAACATTTCAATTTTGTCTCTAATTCATTTTCATCTTCTTCCTCCTTTTTCACATCCACCAATATATACATCTACCGCTTCCATCCCCTATACACATGTACATATATACATACACACACACACACACATATATATATATATACAAACACATAAAATACACATATATATAATCAAAATAAAATAGAAAAAAGATAACAAGATAAAAAGGTCAGGGACAAGAAAGACTTTTCATAAACTAACATCTCCTCCCCCACTTTCAAAAGAAGTCGCAAATTATAATCCTCCCAACTAAAGATTACAAAATTCCTCTATAAATTTTTCTTCGTTCCAAAAGTTAATTCAAACAATCGTTTCAACTTCAAGACCTCAAGTTTTAGTCACTAGATTAAGGTTGCATCAAGCAACACTCACATATATTTGGTTATTACAAGGATTATAGTATTTCCTTTCTAGCATTAGAGACATCAAGATCAAAAGAAGAACACTATGTGTTAACCTTCAAAGTCGTCGTGCGCGCGGAAACATAGGTCAACAGCTGAGTCCACTTTGGCTTTTTGAGCAAACCACTTGCTTCGTCCTTCAACCCAATAAAGGCACTATTTAAGGAGATGGGATAATGCCTTTTTACCCCATGAGTTATTGTCTTATTCGCACATTTCCCCATAAAGTATTTGTATTACCCACATTTCCCAATATAACTAGACATTGTTAGTATATTTGTTACATGTTTAGCGTAATATGGTCTTTTCGCTTTCTTTCTTTTTTTCTTTTTCGTTTTCGTTTTCTTTTTCTATTTTACTTTTTGATTACCATTGCTTTATTTTTCCCCCTTATCCTCCCACCCAAGGCCACCTCCACTCGTACTTTTTTCATCATCACTGTAGCCTCACCCCGTAATGCATTGCCATCAGCAGAGTTGAGTGGCGGGATATAAAGGTAGTGATGAGGTGGCAGATGGATGGTATAATCTCTCGTTTTCTGATGTAATTTGGTCAGTAAATATTGTCTTGGGGGCATAACTTAGCATTTTCTCAGTGTATGAACCAACTAGAATTGGGAATTCAATGTATAACATTTTTTTTTTTGCTAGACAAGAAAGTGTGTCATTTCATTTCTCAAATGATAAAACAAATGGCAAAGCCATTACAAAAGATCAACCTTTAAGAATGATATCAAAAAGAAAATGTGGTAACTCGACCTAGGCTAGGAGGAGAATATTAAGATCCCATTCATTACATAGGATTCGAATCGTACAACTATTACTAACTTTCTTTCCTGCAATCAATTTTAATCGAAATATGAATAGATTTTTTATCTTTATTATGTAGATTAAGCTTAGATGTCCATAGAGGTAGAAGTCGGGTTTCTGCAAAAAGAATATAAAAAACCCATGTCCAATAGTTTCACTCGTTGCTCAATATACTTGGATTAAAAAAAAAATCCAAACTCCAAGAATGAAATTATGATGAACTCTCATGGAGGTAAAATTTTGAACAATAGAGATAAATTTAAAATTTTAGAGAAATAATAGGGATCATTTGTGTAATTTTTACACAATTTATATATTAGGTGGTGCTACAATGGTTTTGAGAAATGAGGTGGCCTGGGAGAGGAAGTTGGGTAAGGGGAAAAAAAGCAAAGGATTTTGACAAATTAGAAACCAAAAAAAGGAAATGAAAAGACTATATTGCCCTAAGCGTAACAGATCTATTAACTAAGAATGATAATGGTTGAGGTTTAAATATGAAACAAGCGGGTATCTGCCTGATAAAAATTCGATAATGAGAACCAATAGAGTATCTATTAGGGTTTGATTTTTTAAGAGGTAACCAATGGGTAAACCGATAGGTTTTGATTTTAAACGTTAAAAAAATCGAAATTCGAAACCCGATTATTAATTTAATAAAAAGTCATATATATATATATATACATACTTAAAATAATATAAGACTAATTAAAATGATAAAATTTTGAACTAAACTCAATTAAAAAAAAGTGGACTAAGCTTAATTAAAAGAGATGGGCTAAGCTCATTAGACCAATACTTATACTCATAAAGATTGTCAGTTTTACTTGGAAATTATTATTATTATTTTTTGGTATAACTTTTTTATTTTGATTTTTGCTCATAAAATTATTATATAATTTATTTCAAATTTTATCATTGGTTTGGATTCTTTTATTTTTTGTTTCTTTACATTATATTTAAATTAATTTTTCTTACATTTTTTTAGATTTTTTTATTTTTTTTAGTTAAACGGTTACGGTTACAGTTAATCGCGATTTTTTGAATTTTAATGGTTACGGCTATAGTTAGTAGTTTTAAAAACCATTATATTTTGTTTACAATTATGGTTATTGGTTTGCTAAACAATTTTGGTTATGATTTTTGTCATTTTTTATGATTATCCGAACTGTTAACATTCCCACTATTAATAGTGTCAAGTCATATGGGGGAATGTGGGTAATACAAATACTTCATGAGGCAATGTGAGAAGAAGGCAATAACTCATGGGGGGTAAAATGACATAATCAAACAATAACGAATAAGAGCGTCGTCACCTTTCCAATAGCGCTAGTTTTCATAACATCCGATTGGATGTTCATGGCAATAAATCACCTTCTTCGATTAAAACCTGGTGGATAGATTGAAGAAAAATAAATTAAAAAAATGGTTGATGCTACCTGCACTGTAACGTCGGGTGTGGATTTTTTTCTTTCCTAATTCTTTTATTTCCAAATAAGGTGAAATTATGAGTCATTTGTTCGTTTAAACATTAGCTATCAGATCCGGACTAAATAAAGTAATAAATTTCACTTCATTTTTCTAAACTAAATTTTTATATAAAAAACTGATTTTTAAAATGATCAAATCTATGGTCGACCATGATTCACCTTATCATGAAAATGAGAGGATCCAAATCACGTCTAAGTTTGTAGCTAAGTTTCATGTTCTCTATTGATAAAACAAACAAGTTGCCCCAAGGTTAGTTGGAGTAGTCGGGTAGTGAATTATTCTAAACAAAAGTCTCAAGTTCAAAAATTTATATATTATCTAATTCTTGACAAACCTAAAGCATAATTTGTTTCTTAGAGCTCCAGGTAATGACGTTGGAGCCAAAATAAATAGAGTACCCAAAATTGGAGCAGCTCATGTCTAGACAACAAGCCCAATTGGCGTCACTATAACCTGTGAGAGTGAGAGTCGAGCTCAGTTGTGACCCTTGATTGACCAACAATAGGAGTGTCCCGCTGCATTAAAAGATTTATAATTTTAAAACGAATTCAATGTGGTAAAAAAAAAAAAAAAACAACAACAACAACAATCTTTTGTTTTATTGGCATTTTCAACACTAGGACGTCATGGTAAGCCAAGAAAGTGGAATTCTCCGTATTCATTCTTTGACGGATTAGGAGAAGGTTAAGGTTTAGTTGGTTGACTCATGATGCGAATTAACTAACAAATTACAGAAAATAATTTTTTTTTAATATATTTCAATTTTGCTTCACTCCATAGCCCACCCCCCCCTCCAAAAAATGAAAAACAAAGGAAAAAGAAAAAATAATTGATGTCGATTTAAAAGAAAGATTGTGCAAAGTTCATATGCTTTACGAAATTTTAAGGGCGATCATGATCGTAGGTTGACAAACAAAATTTATAGACTCAATGCACTTGTATAAATTAAATAGAAAGAAAAAGGCATTTCTATGAATACTGATATATAATTGGCTTGGACGTGCACGCAGCTGACTTGCAAAATACATAAGGTTTTAATCTTGTGGGATAGACTTTCAATAATCAAATATTTAATAAGTCTGCACTCGATAAATGTGAGTTGGATAAAGATTTTACAGGAATAATAAGTATTTATATATGGGAGAAGAATTACCTTATCCGGATGTGACGACGTCTCGGATGGGATATGATGTGATGATACTTTGTTGTGTGTCAAACGCTAACTTGAGTAGGGTGGTAAGATGATAAGATATCATCGATTTTCGCAAGTTTACTACCAAAGTTAGCATCGTTGCTGTCATTGTGCCCAGTAAAAAAGCGACATCTAATACCGGACCAATGATTAGGACGATACGCTCCAAATTTTTTTTTTCAAACATGAAAACCCTAAAACCAGAAGTAGTAAGACTAATTTTCATAATAAATAAAACATGTCAAAAAAAATTTGTAAAAATTATCGAATTCAAAATAAATATTCCTTTAGTCCGGTAATCAAACCGTATACTATCCTAACAATGTCGGTCCCCTCAATGCCGAGGTGACATATCCTCAGTCCCTACGATCAGATCTTAAAGGTACTATCTCGGATTGGGATTCCACCCATATCAATTTATATATTTATATATATTATGTCATATATCATAATATCCGAGATACATATCTAATTGTTCACTTGTTAGTTAAACTTGGTCCACCAATCACTAGCCATTGAACTGCCCCATTATATCTTCCTTGTGATTCAAAAGGTGATTATGCACTAAGTTTATCATACTAGAAATGTTGGCATGCAACAACTCCTCTTCCTCCATTAACTATATCCAAGCTCAAACAAACTCTTCTCAGCTTCCATATATAAGCCTCTCCAATCTTCCCATGATCGATCATCACAAGCTTTGAGCCTTTCTTATACATTACAAACCAAAACCAAAACCAAAACCAAAAGCTTTTTACATCCTCAATCTTTCTGTCTTCGAAAATGGCCGAGAAAAGCGAGGCTACTACTATTGACATTGCTGAGACAAGCAAAGAAAGAAAAGGAATAGCTCGTCTTTTGCCAACACCGAGGCCTGCTGGGCATGCGAAGGGGGGATACAAGAAGGGTGTCGCCATTTTCGATCTCATCTTGAGGCTAAGTGCTGTGGCCAGTGCTATAGGTGCAACTGTCACCATGGGTACTAATGAAGAAGTCCTTCCCTTTTTCACTCAGTTCTTCCAGTTCCACGCCAGTTATGACGATCTTCCAACCTTTACGTACGTCCAATTATTTTTACGAGTAATGCTATAATTAATATGCTATTAAATTGTATTTCAATGCACGAAACTTCTGTCGTCTACGTGGCAAAGAAGGATAACTAATATATTAGCAGGGACCTTGATCATTTATATAGTGTCAATTTGTGACATGCTACATCAGTTTTGGAAAATATATTCGTCTATTTTATAATGATTTGAGTTGACTAATACTATTAATATGAGTTTAAGTATTTTTCGGTAATTGATTAGCTAGGCTAAATGTTTTGAAACACTAGTAGTTTGATAATTAACGCGTATCCAAAGCATAAACTGGTTTATTAAAGATCTTATTATACCAAAAATTAATATTATAAATCATGATTTCTTCAACTTTCAATCTTTGGCAGGTTCTTTGTGGTAGCGATGGGATTCGTTGTGGGCTACCTGGTCCTCTCCATACCATTCTCTATAGTGTGCATCGTCCGTCCATATGCTAAAGCACCAAGGATGTTCTTGATCATCGGTGACACTGTAAGTTCCAAGCCAGCATGAACTCTATGCATGTCAGAAGAAGAGTATTTAACTGACACTTTTACTCACGAGCACTGTTATGATAGAATTTTTACCATATATACAAGAGATTTAATATTTAATATATGAGATCTTACCATAAAATTAAAAAGGAATGAAGTCGTAACATAAAGTATTACTTGTTTATTGGTGCAGGTGATGTTGGTTTTGGCTACTGCTGCAGCTGGAGCATCTGCAGCCATAGTTTACTTGGCTCACAATGGAAATTCAGATGCTAATTGGATAGCAATATGTAATCAGTTTACTGATTTCTGCCAGACGTCTAGTGCAGCAGTTGTGGCCGCGTTCATCACGGTGGTCATCCTCATTTTTATGATTGCGCTGTCTGCATTCGCGCTCCGAAGAATTTAAGATGATTTGCCGCGCCAGTGTTGAATTATCCTTCTATCTTTACTTTGCTGCATATTCTCCAATTGCTGTTGTTGGTGTTTGTCGCTTGTTGGATTATAGTTACTATTTGAAGACCACCTCCCCACCTTGCTTAAAGTTGTAAATTTCATTTGTGTATCCATCGAAATTGCATTCGCAATGACTATTTTCTCATCATTGTTATCAAACTTGGTGAACAATAAAATGGACTGGAGACATGATAGATGATACATAAAAAGCATAGGCTAAATTATTCTACAGGCTACTAAACTATTTTTCTAGTCGGCTACTATTTTTTGTTCTAAAAAAACATTATTGTTATGAAAATGTTTCTAATTTGCCCATTCCTACGGTCCAAAAAACTGTTACAAACATTATAATATAGAATTTGCTTGTTGAATTATAATTCACATTTAACAAATTATTTATATATCAATAACTATAATCGAAAATTATATAATAGATTTGGAAGAAGACTTACACATAATGTGCCGAATATTTTGCAAAATAAATGCAATGAGAAATCTATATTGGAAATACCAGAGTGCCAGAGAATAGCAAGATACCAAAATACCATAGAATTCCACAAATTCAAACAATACCAAAAAACTAATCAAACATGAGATAAGATTGAAGCCTAAATTTGATTTAGTTTTTTTGACAAATTTTATTGCCCCACTACGATGCTTACGGCTACTAACGCAAGTCACTTAGACAGCGATTGGTATGTAGGAATATATATTGGGAATAGAATGGTATTCACAATTCCATTCCAATTCTCACATGCGGTATAAAGGAATAAACTTAAGAATTTCATTCCTTCAGTAATCGCATTCTCGTGAACATGGGAATACCGAATACCCCTCTTAACAAAATACATGGAAATAGCTCATTCTCATGTAGTTTGAAATGAACTTATCACTTGAATGTCCAAAATACTCTTAAAATAAACATATTACACACTCTACAAATAACATTATTATTAATAAAGAATATATTTTTTCTTAATATTATGCATATTATTGTTATTATTATTATTATTATATATGGTTACATTAATAATAATAATAATAATAATATAAGAATATACAAAAATGATAATAAAATAAACATAATAATAATATAATATATAATATATAATATGATAATAATAAGATAAGATAAATAATAATAAATGTAAATAAAGATAATAATTATATTATTATTAATATAATATATAACAATAATAAATGTGAATAAAATAATAATAATAATAATAATAATAATAATAAATTAAATGTAATAGTATGTACAATAATAATAATATGTAATTTGATAATAATAAATCGAACATTCAGATCTACCATAGAATCGGGTAAAGTATTAGAAGAGCTAGGTTCTTGATGTACAAACATATCAATTTGTTCTTTAATTAATTGATTTTCTGGTCTAAGATCATTGATCTGACTCTGAAGTTTATTAACTTCCTGTTTTAATTCATGATTAGTGATAGGAGTATTTTTCCATTTTTTATCACTCAATTGACTAATAACATCTTTAATATTATATATTTGTTTAGGAGTTAAAATCCTATCAACAGGTTTTTCAACCATATCATCTTTAGAATAATATTCTAAAATTTTTGATTTTAAAGAATCATCTTTAATTTCTTCTAAGAATTTAAGAACATCTAACCACTTATCAGCAGTAATCATATTGACTCTTAGATCATCAAATTGAGATAAGATCTTATAATATTCATCATCAATATTATTGACTCTACAATCACATGGAGAAGATTTTTCTCCAGAAGAGATATTTTGAACTTCATCATTAGAAGAAGATTCCTCTGATTCTTCACTTTCAGAGCTAGAGTTAGATAAACTATCAATATCAGCAAATAATTTTGCTAATTGTTCCTTAGTATGCTCATCCAGATCTAGAGCATTTATCTTCTTTCGGAATTGCCAACATCTATTAGAATATTGTCCTTTCTTACCACATCTATAACATGTGGAAATAGGCTTAGGTTTAGGAGTATAACCTTTTCTTTGCTTCATTTCTCTCCTTTTTTTAGCTTTATGCTTGTATTTGGGAGAAGTATAATATTCCTTAGGCTTTTTAGGCCCTCGAAACTTATTAAGTCTACTAAGAGATGGAATTTCCATGGCAAATTGTTCACAGAACTGACCTAAAGTCTGTCTATCAGTCAAACCTTGTTTTTTAATTTGATAATTCAATTTAATTTGATTACAAAGATCTAATCCTTTTTTGACACATACACCAATTAATTCACCATATGTGTACATATTATAAACACTATTATTGTTTGTATATTTAATTAATACCTTTCTTATTTTTTCTACAAATGATTTAGGTAAGCCATCAATAAATTGTGTCTTCCATTGATTATCAGTAGCTTCTGGAAGTTCTAACACTCTAGTGAGAAACACATCTTTATACCATCGAAAAGATGTAAGAGTAGGACAACGTAAATTACGTAATAAAGTCCTACTGCGATCATAACTTGTAGAAAATTGACTACAAAAATGTTCAAGTATAGTGGCACACATTGTGTAAACAACATTAGAAACCTCAAACCCATTTTCCATTCTAGTGGCTTGAGCAATTTCAATTCTCATGTCATTTGTAACACAATTATCGAACCAACATTTTAATTTGCCAGAAAATCCAGATAAAATCATATCACATATAACTGGTTCTGAGTTACCAGCTTGTTTACAAATTTGGGCATACATAAGCATACGCTCAACAATCTTCTTAATTTGTCTATCAAACAATTCATCTATGTTCCATTCATATATGGTTCTATGATCAAAACTAGCATTTTTACTAAAATTAGTAGCATATTCCACATATAAAATATCTTGAGGAGTGGGACGAGGATAATAGAATCTATTATTTTTAGGTTTGCTATCAAATTTACTAGAATATCATTTTTCAATTTTATTTACTTCCTCTAAAATATTCATTATTGATTCATTAATTTGAGAAATAGATTCATCTTCTGATTTTGAACTATCAGACGTACTAACGTGAGATCTATCAGATCCTAAATCAGTTAATAATCCAATGTTCAAATGAACTAAATTTTTATTGATTAAATTATCAATTTTTGGTTCGAGATCAAATTTAAATCCTTCTACCTTAGGAGTAGATTGAAATCCTGTTTTCACAGATTGAGATCGAGAGGATTCTCCTATGATATCTTTCCCTTTAAGATGGGAGATACGTGGCTGGGGAGTCTTTAATTCAAACTGTGCTTTAATTTTTTCAAGAATTTGATCAATCTTTTTATTTAAACTTAATAATTGTTCTCCTACAATTTGTAAGGTACAGTTAGTGTAATTCCCTTGCTTAGCTAGGGCATTAATTTGTTTTATCATGACTGTGGCATTACCATCTTCAAATAACTTAAGAAAAGCTTTTGATTCAATCTGTAAATCATCTTTTCCAATAATTAATGGTTTAATAGGAAGGAAAACAGATTTTTTCTTTTGACCTTGGACATCAGTCCATTCTCTTTCAATGGTGTTGATAGCAAGAGAAACAAAATGGTCTATAAACCAAGGAACAAATTTATAAATTTTTTGTTTTTCTCTCATAAAATCATAATACTAATTTTTAATACCTTGTCATTGGCTACTATCAAAATTCGAAGAAATCTATTCTCTAAAAGGTTGCTAGTGAGTATTAAGAAATTCATTATTAACATAAGTTTTTTCCCAGCTTCCTGGGCAAAAAGTGAGTTTGGTCGTCATCATATATGGAAACTCATTTCAGATGGGGTAATTTCATCCCTAACAATTCCATGAGGAATTTGATTTTTAGAAATTGTTATTCCATCAATTTTTTCAGGTTGTGTAATTTCACCTTCCTCTGACGGAGGTTTATACCTGTCTAGATCTTTATTAAGATCTTCTCTAATATAAGAAGTAAAAGCCCTTGAAGATTGAGAAAACTCCACAATAGGGGAAATATAAGAGTGATTTGATGAAAAAGACCTAGTGATCATAGGTTCTTGTCTAAATCTTAAGAAGACATCACCTTCAGAAGTCTGAACAACTTCAGATAAATCAGTTTGAGTTTTAGGTTGGCTAGGAGTCACCTTTTCTAATTTTCAATTTTTAGAAAAATCTATTTCTTCCCATTTTATCATTCTACGAGTAGTGATCTGGGATCTAGACAAATTAGTCTCAATTAAAACTGTACTACCAGTCTCATCTTGCAATCTGTAATTAGGGTTCAAAGTATGAAGAACCTTATAATAAATTCTATAACATATACTCATAGTTTCTGAGTGAGGCATATAATTATAACCTTTAGTTTTAACATAAAGAGTAACAACTTCACGAATATTTCTATCAGATAATGAAAGCTGTAAATTGGGGCGAACATTAAAATAAACTGGTCCATATGTCAGACTAGACTGGGTTATTCCCATCAAAGATTGTCTCTAATCTAAGTTCCTAGCATCTCTAAGAACTGCAATAAAACTATCATTTAATCCTCCTAATGTAAGAGATTTAAAAGCAATTTGGATAAGTCCTTTATGTAAATAATTATGCGTAGAATCATGACACAAAATATCATCATTAGATAATAATTTAATGGTTAACTCATCATCTTCCATAGGGATCGATTATTCAACAGTCTTAACTACATGCTTAAGACCTAAATTTTCAAACATACCATATTGGTAGATAGTATTGGGTTGAACATGAGGAATAGTCCATTTATTCAACAAATCAAGTTGTTTTGGAAGATCATATTCTTCATTCTTAGCATTTTTTATATTTTTCTTTCTGAATGTAGAAAGCATAGTAACAGAATGTCGTACTGTCTGCTTCAAACCATGTTTACTCTAAGTAACCTTAGAAAAGGCTCCATGGCTATGATACCACAAGGAGGCCTAGGTATAGGGATACAGTGTTAATGGATTTTCAGACAGAGTACTCTGGCTAATCGGTCAACCGAGTCAACACAAGATAGCCCACAAAACATGACAAAGGGCCAAGGTGCGACTATGGCGACAAAGTGACAGCCTTGAGCATCGTCTTACCACAACATCAATGTTCCACCCACAACTGTGTCTACCTCATAATATAGAGGGACATGTCTAGAGATCCATGGTGGTTACAGACAGTTTGGCAATTAGCCGGCCATATTAGGCGGCAATGAAGAAAGAAAATAAAATAAACAATGCTGAAAAATTAAAAGAGAATATACCTGAAGAAAGAAATTTTCTTCAATTGATTGCAAAATAAACAAATGTTTACAAAATATAAAAACTGAAAGAAAAATAGTAGACTGCTCTCTAGAGCTCTGCCAAATGAAGTCCTAAAGCCCTGAATTTATACAGCTGGGCGGAACTCAAAACAAAACTAAAAACAACTCAGACCGGATTTGAAAATTTTGAAATCCGGGGTCCCTATACATCACGTGTCATATAAGACAAAAACTTTATAAAAAGTGAATAGGAATTTTCCTAAAAAGAGGCAGCAGTGACATTCCACCAACTGTCGGTTAGATAGCTTTTTCAAAAGCAATTTTGCTTTCCAGCAAAGTTCGGCTTTCTTTTTGCATAATCGTCCAAAGGCATAATTGATGTCTTCAGACAGCTTTTGCTTTTCCTTTCTCTTTTGCTTTTTTTATTAATTCATCCTTCAAGCTGTCAAACATATCTTCTGCCAGCACATCTTGAGATGATGGGATATCCTCATTGGGATCCTGTGATTCTCCTACTAAATATCCAAAGGCATTGGAGGACCTCATTGAGGTGTCTTCCGATGTAAAGTCAGTATCAACTGCATTTTTAAAATGTCTGAGGAAATCTTCCTTGACTTCATCAAGATATAAGGCCATCACTTCTTCATGACTACTAATTTGTTTCCTCATTTGGAGTTTTCTTAAGATATGGGAGAAATGAGATTCATTTTCTTGAGTCCTCTTCTTATTTTCTTCCATTTGTTCCTGATAGATTGCTATCGTCTAGGAAATTTCATTGATTGTTGATTGACCATAAGGTTTCTTTGTCTCTGGATCAATTTTCAAGAGTTTTTGTCAAAATTTTGAAAGAAATTTTCTTTTTAAACAAAACATTTTTTCTTTATTTATCTCTGCGACAGGGATCCATTTCCATATCCATGGGAGACCAAATTCTATAAAGAAAAATAAAAAACTTGATCCTTCAATATAAAGATCAGGATCATTTCCAATATGGGGATAAATTGTCAACCATTCAGTAAAAAGTCCTTTATAAGGATCAGGGAAAATTTTAACCGGGGGTCCAAAACTTTTCCACCATTGGTGAATCCAAGCAGGAAACCTACGGGTTTTGAAATATTTCAGGATTGAATTTAATAAACCAATAATGTTTATGCTGAGGGTTTTCATATAAGAAAACTTTGGAAAATGCTTCAACATAATCCCAATAATTGAAATGATAAGTAATTTTATCAAGGATAAATTGCCTTTCATTTAAGGTATTGATTCTCCATTCATTTGGAGAAATGATTTTTTTGATATAAATTTTACTAAAAGTATAAATCGGAAGAATATTACTCTTCTTGAATTGTTCAATGTCACATGAATTTGTGACTTGCGAAATTGATTCAAAATATACCCTGAACTTGTAATAAAGTACATGAAACATGTAAATATTCAAATATCGTTCCATAAGGTACCAATGATCATTGATCCGCTGCTTATCAGCATTTTCAAGAAGTATAATAACTGCATCATGATGAGACATTTCAAAGGAGTCATCAGACTCTTCATGATCAACTGCATGAGCATAAGATGATGATTAAGCAGTATTACTGCTAGCTTCAATAACTTTTTTGATTTTATCAAAATCAGGATGTGATGGATCAATAGTGATCCCACCTAAATTGACCAATTTTTTGCCTGCAATGACCCTATTAGGATCAAAGCTACGTCCTCTGTCTCTTCTCCTTTAGGGTTAAAGGATCCTCCCCTAGTGGGGATCATTCTGCAAAAATTCACGGGTTAAAAAATCAGGAAGAGAATTATTATGCCCTTTGATATAATCAATTTTGAAATCAAAAGGTGCAAGATTAGCTTGCCATCTAGCAAACATTTGTTTAGAAACATCATGTTTAAAATCTTTATCAAACATATATTTTACTGCCTGACAATCTGTTCTTATCAAAAATTTCTGACAATATAAGTCATCTTGAAATTTTAAAACACATTTAACAATTGAAATAATTTATTTCGCAATAGTGGCGTACTTTCGTTGACTATCATTCCATTTTCCTGAATAAAATCTAACAAGATATTCCTGTTTTGTTTGAGGATTGATCTGTTTTAAAATTCCTCTGAATCCTATGTCTGAAGCATCAGTTTCCACTATTTTTTCCCAAGTAGGATTTGCGAGCATTAAACAGGGTAAATTTTTTACCTTAGATTTAATTAATTTAACTTTTTCAGTATGAACATCTGTCTATGGTCCTAGTTTCTTTTTAAGTCTATCATATAAGATAGTTGTATCTGTAGCAAGATTTTTATAATATGGCAAAATATAATTTAAACTGCCAATAAATCTTTGTAACTGAGTCTTATCAGTTATTTGATCAGGAAATTTAGAAGCAAATCAATACTTCTATTAATAGGAATAATCTTCCATTTTTCAATATTATGACCAAGAAATCTAACTTTAGTTTGGAATAACATCATTTTTGGTTTTGAAATAACAAGACCATTTTGGATAACTATTTTCTTGAATATTTCAAGATGATTGAAATGTTGTTGAATATCTTTAGAAAAAACTAAGATATCATCAATATAAACAATGATAAAATCACTATAAGGGATAAAAATATTATTCATGATATTTTAAAATTCAGAATGAGCATTTTTTAATCCAAATGGCATAACATTCCATTCATAATGTCCAATCGAGACAACAAAAGCAGTTTTATATATGTTCATTAACCTGTATCTGCCAATATCCATATTTAAGATCAAATTTGGAAAATATTAATGCATTATGCAAACGATCTAAAAGATCTTTCTTATTTGGAATAGGATATCTAATCCATTTTAACACTTTATTGAATTGTTTATAATTGATAACAAGTCTAGGATTACCACGCTCTTGTTCTGCATGTTTATTGACATAAAATGTGGTACAACTCCATAGAGAGTATGACTTTCTAATTAGATGCTTATCTATAAGGCTAGCTATTTATTTTTTGCATAAATCAAGATATTCTTGATTCATCTGACAAGGCCTAGTCTTGGTTGGGATCATCTTTTCATTAAAATCATTTTCATAAGGTAAAGAAACAATATGCTCCTTTCTATCCCAAAAAGCATTAGGATGATCATTACAAATATATAAAGAGAACTCATGATTGAGATGTTTAATCTTATCCTGTAATTTAGGATTTTTTTAATATATTATCAATATTATTGATATTCATCTCATGTTTTAAGAAATTGAGATGTGATTCCTTAGCTTTCATCAGATTAGCTATCTGACCTAAGATTTTCTCTCTAGGTTCAGTAATAAAACGAAATATCACAGGCTCTTTATTATAAGTTCATGTTATACCATGATTGTCCATACCTAATATAGGCATAATTTCATATATAAAAGGAGTTCTTAAAATTATAAGACATGTCATATTTTCAATTAAAATAAAACTAGTAGATATGCATACTTTTTCATAACATATGAATGCTTGGGGTAATTTATATTTAACCCTTAATTTTTCTCCTGATGCAGAAGAAATGGAATGGACAGTTTTCTCAAAATACTGAGTTGGAATCAATCCCTCCTGGATACAATTGAGATCAGCACCAGAATCAATTAAAGCAATCATATTTTTAATCATGTGATTTGGTTGAATAATTAAATTAATTCTAACCAACCATTTTTGCGTTGTAATCACCTTCAAAATATTAAAAAAATTATGTATAATAATGACAATAATAATAACATGTATAACAATAATGTATAATCTAATAATAATAAATATAACAATGTCGATAATATTATATAAAAGATAATGAAATAAATATAATTACAATAGTAATATAAGATAATAATGTAGAATATAAATATAAAACTAAATAATAAATAGCAATAATAAAATATGAAAATAATAATAAATAATAATGTAAACTTATTAAAAAATGTTATATAATAAAAATACAAAATAAATAATAGTGAAAATAGAAATAAATAAATATAATAATAACAATATGTCTCAAACTAACTAGTATTATTAATATGATGCTTATTTTTATTGTTAAGACCATAATATATCTATAGCAACAAAATATCATTCTTTTCATTTTATATAAGTCATTTCGATTACTATTTTATTATAGTAACTACCAAATATGGACTTTGAATCAATATATGAATTTCTATCTTCGTTCTTAAACATATCAAGCATGACATATTTTTTTCCAAGTTCATTCCATTACCAAGGCCATTCTATTTCTGTTCAAAATCATTTCAGGATACCAATCATTACCTTAGGATACAATGATTTTCGTCAATTGCAGCACTTCAAATTAAAAGAACCAGCAAACCCAATAAAGTACAACTCCTTCTTAGATTATGTACACTTTATATGCATGCATGCAATTGAAAATCTCTATTAATTCATGCCAAAATAACATGGGATTTTTTTTTTTAAAGAAAATATGTAACATTTTTTTGACTAGAATAATGGCCACTTAATAGCTGGGATTAATTCTGAATATTGACACTTATTGTTGGAAAATAAAACATATATAATTAATAACACATTTATTCATTCATGATAATTATTTATAGTCTAAAATAGATTTTGAATATTTTTTGGGGTAAATATCACTTTACCCCCTTAAAGTATGTAATGTATAACATATTACCCCCTAATGTTTAATTCGTATCACTTAACCCCTTTTGTGTCTAATTTAGCATAAAAAGTAACATTCCATTATTAAAAATATTAGAAGGACAAAGGTACCCTTTATATCTTTTTTTCTCTACTCTCTCACTTCTCTCTCTCTCGCTGCTCTCTCACTGCCTCTTCTCGCTACTTTCTTGCTTTCTCACATGGCCTCTCTCACAAGGCAAGGGTGTAGAAGAAGTTTAGATACGAAAGATGCCCTTTTTTATGTTAGTATATGTTAATAGATATATTGTCTATTTCTTTATTTGTGTTGAAATTTTTGAAAAATCTAACTGTTCATTTTTCTGTATGTATATCTTGAGTTTTTAAGATGCATATTTAATCTTTGGGTACGATTTTACTCATAACTAAATTCTTACTTTTTTAATAAGAAATAATGAACAGCAGTTTAAAAAAATAACATGCTTTAACCCAAAAAAAAAAACTATTATTGGTTGTCATATAAAAGAAACAAAAGAAAAATATTCAATCGTATAATTTGGTTTACTATCTGTAGGAAGTAAAAAATCGATTCCCTATTTCAACCAAAAAAATAGAAAAAAAAACCTTCATTAGATAGCATTTAAAAAAATTATAACGTTTATCCTCTCATGTTATTTATCTCTTTAAACTTTGTTTTGTATCACTTAACCTCCTTGGAGTAAAAAAAAATGGCATTTTGGGACATTCAAATTTTAACTTAACAGTGTTAATGGATATTTTGTTGTTTGACATGTGGGAAGGGGTTAAGTGATACAAAAAAAATATTAGGGGATAAACTGTTACGTAGTGCATACATTAAGGGGGTTAAGTGATATTTACCCTATTTTTTGGTATTTATTTCTGAAATAAATCCTGGAATAAACTCCAAAAGTTATTACATCCAAAAATAAAGTCGATGTTAGGTCCAAAACATTGAACTGAATCAAACCGAGCCATACAGGACAAGGCACGAGCACGTGTGGGAGAGTTGTATCGGACGGAATTAACGCAATTGGCTTTATTTTCTCATGTGGGACAAACCCACTTCCTCAATTTATTTTCCCAAGTTGATTTCAACTTTGCCATTAATTTTTCATTCATTGCATATTGGGTTTGACACGTGAATATGCTGCACCTACTCTAACTCGTAAAGAGAAATGCATATTAATAGCCCAAATTCTAACAAAAACATTAATGTACAACTATTTACAGGGCAAAGTCAATTGACCCAAAACAATTACAAAAACTCTACCTAACTATTATTTTCTTTTGATTTAATGGAGGCCTAACCATTTTAAATCACTTAGAATGTTACATACAATACATGATATCAAGTCCTCTCGCATCTAAATTAAGAATTATACCACTAGACTACATGGCTAGTGGCCACCCTTACTCATTATTTGTTTGCATTTTTGCACAACTACCCAATGTATCCCATTTATCCAAATTCTTTCTATGTTTCTGTTAAATTTTTTTAAAAGTTCTCCTAAATTTCTAGAAAAATTATGAAATTTCTTTTAAGTTCCTTCTAAATATATTAAAATTCTTAAAAATACTATAAAAGTATTAAAAATTATTAAAATTTTCTTTCAATATACCACACTTAATCAAATTCCTTCTAAAATACCTCTTAAAAACTCTTCCTAAATTTCTTTAGAATTCTAAAAAGTTCACCAAATTTGTCCTAAAAATTCTTCAAAATTATTAAAAATTAAAAACATCATTAAGTTTTCTTGAAAATTATTCAAGAATCTTTAAATTCTTTAAATCTCCTCCTAAATTACTTCAAAATTTAAAAAACTCACAATATTTCTTCTACATTCCTCCTAATTTTGTGAAAGTAATTCAAAAAAAATTCAAATTTATTCAATATTCCTCTTAATTATATTAAAAATTACTTTAAAAATTCATTTTCCTATTATTCCTAAAATTTCATCTCATTTATTCAAAATTCTTAACATGTCTTCAATATTCCTTATAATTTTTTCAAAATTCTTAAAAATTGATCAATTTTCTTTAATTTTTTTAGAATTCATCAAATTCTTTTAGATTCTTTCTAAATTTATTGAAAATTCTTAAAAATACTAGGACACTATTAAAAGTTCTTTCTAACTTTTTACAAATTATTAAAAATAGTATTAAATTACTAACTATTTCTCAAAATTCCTCATAATTTTGAAGAATTTTATGAGGAATTTGAAAGAAGTTTTAATAATTTTTAATGTAACTAAGATAAAATTTGGAAAAATCTCACATTTAGTCCCTATTGTTTGCAAAAAAATTTAGTTTGGTCCCTATTGTTTAAAATGTCTCAATTTAGTCTCTATTATTTCTCCAAAAGTTTTAATTTCATCCCTATTATTTAAAGTTTTTCAATTTCATCCTTAATGTTTGCCAAAAGTTTCAGTTTCGTTCTTATTGTTTTCAAAAAATTTCAAATTCGTCCCTATTATTTCTAAAAAAATTTCAATTTAGTCTTTGAATAATAGGGACGAATCTGAAACTTTAAGAAAGCAATATAGATGAAATTGAAACTTTTTAAAAATAATAAAGACAAAATTGAAACTTTTTGAGAACAATAAGGACGAAATTGAGAAATTTTAAACAATAGGGACGAAATTGGAATTTTTTTGCAAACAATAAAGACTAAATTGAGACAAATAAAATAATAGGGACTAAACTGAGACAATTGGGTAACAATAGGGACTATTTGTGAAATTTTTCCATAAAATTTTAAATTCTTTTAAATTTTGGTATATATATTGTATACACACACATGTGCTATAGTCATACCCATGTACACATAAATGGAAACAAGTGTATTTATATATAATGAAACTGAAAAGAGCTAATTATTTGTAAATTTTATAATAATCTCAATTTAGAGAAAATTACTTGTTATAAGCATCGACGAGAGAAACAAAGGGTGGTTTTCATAATTAATAATAGAATTACTTCAGCAAGATTGATGGTCTCTTTTGGGTTCGAATAAACTAAATTACATATTATTGTTGCTATTGGTACCGTCAAAATGGTAGTTGTTGTTTGAAATCTAGATTAGATATACTAAAATCACTCTATTCAATCTTGATATCTATGCAATGTTTTAGATATACTAAAATTTATAATTACAAATTGATTCTAAATGACGTGATATTTCCGCTCTCACTAAATTAGTAAACGTTCACAATTTCTTCCATTTTCATTCATATTTTATGAAACCAAAGTCTATTCTTTTGGTAATAAATATTTTTGGTTACTACTATTACAATATTATTCTATGGTTCTGATTACCCGCCAAATGAAAATTCTAAGCTTAATGGCTTTAAAGACCCTAAAGAAACAAATTCTACTTAAAACTTTTGTTCTCAACAAATAAAAGTTAATTCTCTCATTTGTAAGATAAAGTAAATAATAGGTCATCATATTTAGGCTTTGTTTTGCTTAGCTTTTTGACAGTGAAAAATACTTTCTGTGAGTTTAGAAGTTGATCTCACCTATTTAGCTCATTTCTAAAAGTATTTTTAGGTAAAAGCTAAAGCTGAAAAAAGTTGAAAAACAAGAATATCCAAATTAGAGCTTTTCAAAATAGGTTTTTGCGAAACTATTTTTATATGATGCGGGAAGCTGTTTTTTTTTTCTTTCTCAAATGTACCCCTTCATATTTTTTAAAGTACAATATTGCCCTTAAATTTTTTAAAAGTTCAATATTGCCCAATATAGGCCAAACAGTCTACGACTTTTGTTCAACAAACTTCTAACCAAAGCTCTACTGCAAAATCTTTACAACTCAAAAGCTAAAATTTGACAATTAGGCCAAACAGAGCCTTAGTCCTTTTAAATTTTAGTTACTAGATCTAGACTAATAAACTAATAAATTTCACTTAAAAAAATTTAGAAATAAGTGGCTAAGATAAGAATACGAAAGGAGAAGATCCTTACTCAAGAAACAAGCCCATAACACTAAGAATGATTTGACAACTAAGGTGATGATTAGTATTTTTAAATGAATTTGGATAAGAAGGGGACTGGAATGAGAATTGAATGAATTTAACAACGAGTATGCCATCTTGGTATGCTATACGATTAGAGACATGAATAGATGGATTGATTTCAAGTATATATTTGATAAGTCAGTATACAAGAGTAGTATTAAGAATGACTTGTATCAAATATTATGATTGCCTTTTTAATTTGTTGTTAAAATCATCATCATCATCATCATCATTATTATTATTATTGTTATTATTATTATTATTATTGCTTATATTATTATGTTCTTTTAATTCTTAAGACAATAACACACACACACACACACACACATATATATAAAGGGCTAGTTATGTAATATGTTTCAAATGGAACCTTGGTCATTTGACAAATGTATTTTATAACATGCATGTAGTATATCCATTATAAATTAAGATTAATTAGTAACATTTATTAATGTTATTTATGATGGTGATAATTTTTATCACCTTATTACTATTTATTAAGATTGTTATTTTTATTTTTGTTATCATGTTTAATTTTTATTTTGAAGACAACAACATATATATTGAAGGCTAGTTTTGTAATATGTTATGTTTTGAAATGGCTTTTTTATCATTGACAAATCAATTCTATAGCATGCATAGTGTTTGAAATTTACTTGTGGTATATAATTTATTTGATTTATCATAAATTCCACGAGGATTTGTATTTATAAATGAATTTTCTTATTTTGAACTGTAAAATATTATTAAGTAAATTACGTGGTTTATAAATATATTTATTATAAGTATTCACGTCCCTATATCTTAAGGCTCTACTTTTGGAACTTTGACGAATATGTATTCCATCCATAACACTAATCAATTTTAAAATTAAATATAATTAATTAGTATTGATGAATAGATAACACAAATAAATAATTTATAATTTTAGATGATTAAGTATGTTAAGACTATCCAAAAATAAGGATGAATAAATAGACAACTCATGATTTGGGTTTCTAACTAATTTGAAGGCGAAAAAGAAGCTTGGATTAAGAAATATGGAAAAGAAATTCGTCATAAGAAAACTTGCAAGAAAGAAAATAAGAATTAACTACATAGGAATGTGAGTGAAAGAATAAGAATAGTAAAAAAGGAAAGAAAATTTAGAGGGTAGTTTAGTCCTTAAAAGATGAATACCTAATTTGGTGGCTTGAAATTGTAAATTTCACATCTTGATCAAGGATTTGAGTAAAGTTTGAGTAAATCCAAAATTTGTAAATCTCGAATTTCTAATTTTTTAAAAGGTTGCTTCTAAACACAAAAATTAGATTTGCAAATGAGTTTCACAAAATTTTATGGAACTTATTTGTTCCAAACAATATGTTATTATTTATTATAATTAAATCATGTATGTTTCATGTGTTTAGGGGAGGGCAAAATCTAAAAAGCTATATTAATATTTCCTATGTCAATTCTTTAGTTTTCATTCATAACTTTCACTTTTTTCCCTGAGATTCAAGAGTAGCCTAATACTAGTCTACTAATAATACCTTAACATTTTTATAACGTACTCTTCATTTAAATTCATATAATATTAGTACAACTAAATACATTTGTATGAGAATTATCATATCCTTATGAAGGACAAATTTTACTACTAGTCCTCAATATTTATTTGAACTTTAATAATTTTAGAGATATAAACATAATTTCATAGTTTTCGATCCAAATTTTATTGAGAAGATAATAGGAATTTTAAAAAGACTAACTTGATGATTTTATGAATTTTAGAACTCATAAATATGAATTTTGTAACATTAGAGATTAATTAAAAATACGAATATAACATTTTGCTATGAGAAAATGTCACATTTAGTCCTTATTGTTTTCAAGATGTCTCAATTTGGTCTCTATTGTTTAAAATTTTTCAATTTAGTCTCTTTTATTTCTTCAAAAGTTTTAATTTCGTCCATATTATTTTTAAAAAGTTTCAATTCGTCCTTGTTGTTTCTCTAAAATTTCAAATCAATCCCTATTATTCAAAATTAATTAATTTAATCTCCATTATTTTCTAAAAAAAATCAAGTTCGTCCTATTATTTCTTAAATTTTTTTAATTTAGTCCTTGAATAATAGAGATTAATTTGAATTTTTTAAAAAATAATCGGGATAAAATTAAAACTTTTAAAAAAATAATAGAGACAAAATTGAAACTTTTTTAAAAATAATAGAGATAAAATTAAATTTTTTTGAAAAACAATAAAGACAAAATTGAGAAATTTTAAATAATAGGGATGAAATTAAAATTATTAAAAAAATAATAGAGACTAAATTGGGTAAAACAAAACAATCAAGACCAAATTAAAACTTTTTAGTAACTATAGGGACTATATGTGGAATTTTCGCTATGGTATTTTCAGTAAAGTACGATTCATAGGGAGTAATACACCCAACGTAGCTGTACCACCCCCTTGAAGCGGCAAATAACTGCACACAAAATCTAATATAATATAATGCCCCTAGATGTAGCAAATCATTTCGTAGTGTAATTATCCATCTCTCCTAATCATCACATAAGAGCTTTACGACATGTAAGTGAGGGTTAGGGTTAGCTGAAGGTAATCAATATCGAAGAAGAAGATGACATCATCAACAACGCACGGCGGCGGGAAGCTGATGCCGCATCTGGATGAGCAGAGCACGAAGATGCTGAATCTAACGGTGCTTCAGCGAATCGATCCGTTCATCGAAGAGATCTTAATCACCGCTGCTCACGTCACCTTCTACGAGTTCAACATCGACCTTAATCAATGGGTAAATTTCGTAATTTATTCATTTGATTGAATAGTTAATTAATTGATGCCTTGTTAATTATTTTTGCCATTATTATCTTTTTTCCATTTGGTTACTTAGAAAATAGGTAAAACTGAGATTGAATTGCTGTGTTATATAACATTATGCATTCCTTCAAAATGTAGGAAAATTAAATCGAATTTCCGGTCAAGCTTGTATGTGTGTGTAATGCATTGCGGAAATTTATTTAGTTCGACGCTAGCTTCGACATTGTAGACCTTTATTGTCCTTATAAGTAATGCTGGAAAGTTGCAAAGAAAATTCGAAAGGAGATTATGGATGCATAAACCCCGCATGTGCTGTGTATATAGCACGTGTAGGAATATAATAAGAGGTTGGCACAGTGCACAGGGTTCCTTCAAATAGCAGGGACCGGGAAAAGTGAAAGTAGATGTACACCGCTTTTCCCTTGTTGGTAGAGAGGCCGTTTCCACGACTTAAGTCCAAGACCAAGTATCAAACAAGTATGTGTGAGCACTTGATCGTCAAGGACGAGCAAGGCCTTCCTGCAGGTCGAAATACTATAAGAGCTGAAATTTACTATTGGCCTATATCACTTAGTTCCTTAGAAGCGGTAGAGCAATAAATGAAAGAAATGAATGATAATTGATAATATTTACTTGTACGTACATGTGCTGGAGATAGTATTGAGAGTAGTTTGAAGATTTGAAATTATAGTATCTGTCTCTGCCTACAAATAACTATTTCTGGCAATTAGGGTATGCATGAAGAAGGGTGTGAAGAGGGTGATCTTGTTGGAAGTTAAAAATGACAAAAAAAAAAAACAAGGAAAAAAAAAGAAATGTATGTGTTTGTGTGTACTTCGTTAAGACCATTTTGAGGGCTGTGAGATAGATGACCTCTTGGAAAATGCTGTTTCCCCTTTCAATATGTCGCTAATTTTGGTTTTTGATTCAATTGCAGAGCCGCAAGGATGTTGAAGGGTCACTCTTCGTAGTTAAGAGGTATGTGCGCTTGTGTGCATTCAGTTTGTTCTTTCATTACGTTTTATGCGTGAGTGTATTCAAACAAAAGAAAGCAATTTCAAAATTTTCTAGTTTCACTGAGAAAGAAAAAAAGGGTATGCAAATCAACTTTCATAAGAAAAAAAGTGTGAGGTGTTGCAAATTACTGTAACCATAATACTTGATCTGCATAATTTTGAGTTTATTTGAATTTCATTTTAGCTAATTTTTCAATTTACATATCATGCCTTGGCAACCTATCTTTTGCTGATGGATTGTGTGGTATATTGGAAACTGCTTTACCAAATATTGTTGGTGTCACTATGTTGTTTTAGGAATGGTCAACCGCGGTTCCAGTTCATTGTTATGAACAGGAGGAATACAGGTCTACTTTTCTTCTTTTGCAATTTATCTATATCAATCTTGTTTGCAATTCATGATGGGTGATATTTTTGTAAGTTGTGAGATAATACTAAAGATTATTATGGGTTCAAGTGAGGTCACAGTAATCTGCTTCTGAAAGTTTGATAACGTGGAACATGAACCGTGGAGTCATTTATTATTTATAGTTCATGATGCAGTAGAAAACAAATACAAAATTAAAGAGTATTTGTGAATTGAGCATAGAGTAATAATCTTTTATTGTCTGAAGTACAAGATCGAACTAGTGTATTGTGTTGGCTTCATTTTGGATTTCCTTTAGTGCCACTTAAGCCCTTGTCTTTTGTCCAAATTGCTATTACCCGCTGACCTCTGTGAGCTCACCACCCCCACCCTGTTGTATAGGCCTAACGAAGTTAAGTTTTTGCTAGAAAGACGACTGTATCTCAACAGTACTCAGAAATAAGAAGTGTATCTTTATACTATAATGCTCATATTCAAGGAATCAAGAAAATATAATTGCATCATTCCCCAGTTCAGTGGAGGGGGCAGGAGCTCCATTTAAAATTAACAATTCTAGAAAATGAAACACCAATACATTCATCAAGAGGAGTTACAGGAGGGAAAACTCTGAGCATTATAAATCTCTTTGGATACCATTTGTGAAGCCTAGCGATTGCATAACTAAAATTTTCTCCCTTTCTCTTTTTTCATTTCGTTCTTTCTTGCACAACCTCCTCTCAACCCCAACCCCAACCCTCCACCCCACCACCACCAAAACAAACTAAAGTTTAATGCAGCTTGAATCCTCTTCTTACAACTTCATCCAAGACCAACTTTTACCACAATCTGGAGTTTTTTATTACATTAACCATATATTTCAAAAGAACCAACAAGCACATACCCGAACCATCGGAAGTGGAATTACTGCCGCCATCAAATACCAAAACCACAGCCCTAAACAATGGCTATAGCCCACCACTGCAAAACACCATGTGACGCTAACCCCTACTGTCATCCTAGTGACATTGCAGTGGCCACATCCTTGAGGCTAGCCCACCACTGCAAAACACCATGAGATGCTAACCCCTATTGTCATCCTAGTGACGTTGCAGTGGCCACATCCATGAGGCTAATACAACATCTAGAAACACCATCACCAACTCCATGTGGATCTCCACTAGCAAAGGCCACCAAGATAACAAACCTTTCCAGTTTTTGATGGAAGATCAGTTCATTTTGGTCATGCTTTTAATGAAGCATGCTTACTAACTAACGTGGCGTTCTTTCTTCTCTTCTTTTTTTCTTTTTCTTTCTTGAACTTTAGAAGAGTACTTATCGAGAAAAAGAAAAGAAGAAAAATATGAGAATAGAAAAAGAGTGCTGAAATTTTAGGCTCTCTCTTGCTAACTGTTTTGTTGACAAATTTGATGTTATTTTCTTCCCTGACACTTATTCATTCTTAGATACAATTTTATCTGGGTGATGCATGGGAGGTAGTTTTCATCTTTTCATAAAAAAGAGGATGCGTAGGCTACTTTAATAACAGAAGAGGGTTCTTAGTAATATAGACAGAACTGGGCTCAAAAGCTTTTCACTGAACCTTCTTGCCGCCTGTTATATGCCAGTAAGTAGAGTCTCAAATTGTTTGTTTGACTTGATCAGAAATGGGGAAAAAATCTCAATCTGGCTTTCCTTTTAGGTACTTCAGCTTTTCCTCTTAAGATGGTTACTGAAATGATTTCAGTTTGTAATAACCGTAATCTGACTTTCAATTGTCAATTGTAAATATTCTGCTTAATGAAGAAATGTGATGTGTTTTGGAATAACTAGGAAGTAGGAACCTGCTACAGGTGGAGTGGAACTTTGGCTTTTTCATTTGGATGATATGTGACTCTGTCCCATGCTTATGCTTTTGCATCCTGTTAATATATATTTTTATACCAACAGAGAATCTTGTGGAGGATCTCTTGGGAGACTTTGAGTTCGAAGTTCAAGTTCCATATCTGCTATACCGTAATGCAGTTCAAGAGGTGAATGGTATATGGTTCTACAATTCACGTGAGTGTGAAGAGGTTGCAAATCTCTTTAGCAGGTAAACCACTTTTATCGGTCAACTTGAGAAGTCGGTGTTTTACACTCCTTTTTGAGCTTTGAGGTCCATTTTGTGCTTGGAAAGTCTTTTAGGTGTTATCATCTGTCTGTCTGTTGCTCTGTTCAAATTCAAATTCTCAGATGTCTTTAGAGTTGGTACTGGGAGTAAGCTAGTTTCATGACTGTTTATTGGTATTGCTTAAGGCCTGATATAAGAGATTGCGCTTTCCCCTAAACTTGACTTATGAAACAAAACCCAATGATGAGTTGAAGCTAATTAGTTTTTGTAGACTACGAAGCATCATCTAAACGATAGACATCTGATATTTCTTTTTTTCTCTGGTTCGGGGAGATCTTGAGTTTCTAGGGAGATCAAAATGTTGCTGGCCTAGACTCCCTGGTGACAAATAATGCGAGCTTTTGATGATTTTTTAAATACAATATCTTGCTTGTTCTTATATAACTTTTCTAATATTTTTGTCATTACTGTTCTTCGTTTAGATGCATAGCTATTTGGTTGCCTTGACATCAGTGGTGTTTATGCATTGATTTCCAGGATACTCAGTGCATATGCAAAAGTTCCTTTAAAGCCACAAGTAACTTCGACCAAAAGGTAATGTTCAAAGAAATGAGCTCTTAGTTCATAAAGGGCATTCTGTTGTTGGTTAATTATCAAAATAACCATGGCAATATCTTGAAATCATGTCTTTTGAGGAAGCAGTTAGTCAAGCCTGGAGAAAGAAATTGAAAGAGATAGTAGTTTTTTGCACAGTAAGACAAAAAGAAGACACTAAACAAATGGGGTGAGGCTGGGCACCGGGTCTTCTTTCATGATGAGTAAAAAATGTACATGTTTGAGTTTGAACTTGAGAGAATGAAGGGTAAAATATATGTTTGTATATGCTTAAGGCAAATCAAATCCAGGAAGACAGTAAAGTTTTATTGGATCAATAATCTATATCGTGATCTGCACGTCTTATGGTTTTTCTGACAATTAAACTGACTCATTCATGTTCATATGTTCCAGCTTGCACTTCATACCTTAAGTATCTTTGCTCAACAACTATAAAACCATTATGGTGTATATATAATTCCTTGGTCTCTGCCAGTTATGTTCTGAGAAGATCAGAGAATCTTATTAGGACTAGGGCTGTTTTTAGTGTTTTTTGAGGAAAAAGAGAATTGCTTCGGACAAGCTAATATTAGTAAAATTATTATGATTTATAATGCACCCCTTGCAAATCTACATTGAGTGAAGAAAATTTTGGAATTTCATAATTCCACCACCCAAATCAACACCTGTAAATCAAAGTAATTACTTTGACTATGAAGCCTTATATGAAAAAAGTACATCGTTTATTTAATAGTGGCCTTTTTACGTCTATTTGTTATTGTTTTTGATGAGGCAAATGGTTTCTTTTGTTATTTTGACTTTCGATGATTTTTTCCTTTGATGTTTTCTCTTGTAGTGAGTTTGAAGAACTTGAAGCAGTCCCAACTAGTGCTGTGATTGAAGGGCCTCTAGAACCATCTTTTCCTTCCTCTACTTCCAGAGATCTGACTGAAGATTCTTCCTTCATAAACTTCTTCACTGTGAGTGCTTAAATATTGTAATACTATAGTTTGAGTGTATTTTAATCTAGCTAAATTGCCGATACCAAGAAATTATGCTTTATAAATTTGAGCAATTCTCTTGGCTAATATTATCATGCAGTCCTCTATGGACCCTATGACAACTTTGAGCACCACCCTTTTGCATTTGATAACTTGGCATTATTCTCCTTTGTAACATTAATTTTGTAGAATTTGGTACTAAATTAGGTTCTTTTACGAGTTGACAATCCTTTAAAGAGAGAGAACCTTGTCATTTTTTCCTCGAACAAGAGTACCATGGTAGGTTCTGTGGGATCTGGTATGTTCTTCTTCCGCAAGATCCTTGTCAAATTCTAAAAGACAAGACATGTGCCATGCTTTCCTCTGAAACTGTCTCGATTTCGAGTGGAAAGAAATACTGAGCTCAAACCAATGGAATGAAAAATATAAAAAGAGAGGAGAGAAGAGGAAAAAGGGAGAAAGAGAAAGAAGGGAAGGGAAGATGGGAAGGAGTAAATACGGGAAGAAGAGAGGATGAGAACTTGAAAAGAAATGTTCGATCCATCACTCTTCAAAAGCTGCTACTCCAGCAGTAGGCCATGAGTTAAGCAATTCTTGTAATGCTGAGATAAGTTATATCCTTGTCGAAAACTAAGTCTTGAAATCCACAGGACTACATAAAAATGTATTTTATTAGTACCTAAAAGCAAGAAACGTCAAATTGGCACGCTTAAATTTAAAAATCCAAAGAAACTCCGACTTATGCCATTTTGTTCTTCATCAATTGGTCTGAGTAAAAGTGGGAGTTAGCTGTGTTATGTCCGCTGATGTATTTGAGAAAACAAATAGCATAGTTAATGAGTTAAAGGGGCTGCAATCATGGACCCTGATGACTATTTGACAGCACATATATCTTGTCCGCTAGTTTCTAGTATATAATAGATCTTCTGTGGTGAACTATCTGAAGTACTATGAAAAAGAAGTTATGAAATTATCTGATTGCAGTACTTTCAATATAACCTCGCAATTTTGTGGTTACCTAATGATTTATGCTGTCTAAGTTTGTCTACCAAACACGCAAATCTCTGAACTTGAGACGTTTTCGCATTGTTGGAACTTTTAAATCTGTAAATAACTATCTTGTTGGTATTTCGTACTTCGGTGAAGTATTACTATTGTCTTTGTTGCAATTGCATGCCATTTTCTTTGATAATGTCTTGTTCTCTTGTTATCTATGACCAAAACAAGGAGGAGATTCATAAAAATGCATCCTAAAGTTCATTTTTTTCCTTTTGTTTTGTTTTCTGAAGGCTTTATGTGTTAACATCATGCCAACAATGGACTGAACTTTTCAAATGCATTGCTGCAGACAGCTGTGAATATTGGACATAGTTCTTCAAATGCTGTAAATCCTGGACAGCTCTATCACGCTTCTGCCCCAGCTGTTCCTTTATCATCCCGTTCTCCCAGTGTTGTTCCGCCTCCAGCACCAACTGTGCAACTCCCAGCACTTCCTATGTCAACTTCCTCGGCACCGTCGTTCCCACGTCATGATGCTTTTGATTCGATCCCCAACAGTCACGTTGCTAACCTTGTCAAGCCCTCAACTTTCTTTGCACCAACTGCTGCATCTGCTTTGCTGACACCACCTATCTCCTCATCTCTTCCAACTGCTGCTCTTCACTCTCCTCTGGATTTACAACGTTCACATGGCACCCCATTGCTTCAACCCTTCCCACCACCTACACCACCACCATATCTTACTCCTAATCCTACTCCAGCTCCAAATTATGGCCCAGTGACCAAAGAAAAGGTTCGAGAAGCTCTTCTAATGCTTGTTCAGGTATTATTTGATTGTTCTGATTTCCCTTGATCCTCTTATTATTATTATTATTTTTTCTTCAAATTTTATTAGGTTAAGTCTTTCTACAATTAGTTCTAACTTTTCACATGTTGACGAAAGTCCATTTTTTCAGAATTGTATGAAACCGCCAAATCTTATTCCCACTTCATAGCATACTGTTTTCTATATCTGACATTGCATGCTACTAATACTTTTGAATTCACCACTGATTGTTTAGCATCTGTAGCCTTCCTAGACATATGTGAACCTTTGATTTGTTCTCTGCGTGGAACTTTTGCTAAAAAATATAGCTCTGCTGATATGTAAAGTAATGTGTGAGCTTGTTCCGTCAATTATTTTTGGTTGACCTTGGTTTTGAAAAAGGATCACAAAATGCCGAGATTTCAGATTTATTAAATTTGGAATCCTCGATATCTAGAGTCCTCCATTTAGATTACAAAAGGACTTAGTTAATGATTTGAAATTTATAGGTTTAGATGACAATAAAAATTGTTGAAAATGAGTAGGCAATTCAAATGAGACCAATCTAATGGGGATTTGCTATCCATTAGAGAGACTTGTAAGCTTCACGATGACTTTTGTGATGGAATTAAAATCCATAATTTTCAAACAGCTATAATGGGTTTGAGATACGATTTATTATGACTCAAATCCTTCAACCAAATGCCTCCTTAGCCAGAGATAATCAATTGGTTGCCTCCATGCTATATTAGGTTTGGGGGTAGTGTAATTTTAAATGGGTAAATTTCACATTTAATCCCTATAGTTTATATATTTTTTCAATGTAGTCCCTAATATTTTAAAAGATTCATAATAGTCCCTAATGTTTATAAAAGTAATTCAAAATAGTCCCTATTGTTCATTTTTAACCAATTTGGTTCTTATTGTTTTTCAAAAAATTCAACTTAATCCCTATTGTTTCTTAAAAAAATATCCTATTTGGGGACTAAATTGAATCTTTTTAGAAAACTATAGGGACTAAATTGCCTAGTTTTGAACAATAGAGACTATTTTGAATCACTTTTATAAATATTAGGGACTAGTATGATTTTTTGAAATATTAAGGATCAACTTGAAAAAAGTGTAAACAATAGGGACTATATGCATAATTTACCCAATTTTAAATTGTAAGGAGGCAATAATGTCTCAAAACTGATATAAAATATTTTTTCTGTGTCACATTTGAAAGACATTTATCTTATGTTGATAATCGAATTAAAAGGAACCATTTTAGTGTCTTGTGCTTGAATTTCCTACTTTTACGTTTAATTTTGCATTTGATATCTAGAATATGATAAATAATTGCATCATGTTTCATCAGGATTTACTTTTCATAAATCGTCACCTTAAAGGATAAGAATGTAGTGGAAATTTATGTTTGAATACGATTGCTAAATGCTTGTTGTGATACCCACTCAGAGAACATTTTGAGAAAGAGCTGGTGATCCACATAACGATGTTCCGAGAAGTTACAATTTTCTAAAAGTATCAGCATTCACCTGTTTACTTCATATAGTTGCTAAACGATGTTAATGATGCAATTACTAACTTCCTTTTTACTCTCTGAATTTTTGTGTCGTGACAGGATGATCAATTTATCGACATGTTTTACCAAGCATTGCTGAAAGTGCATAAATCATGAGTACCTGGAAAAACAGTTCTCGCTTTGTAGATTTTCGAGGTCTCGTAAGATAAGGCTGTATATAGTAGATTTTTCACCCAAGTATAAAGAGATTATCCAGTTTATTCCTTTATTGAGGGGTTTGAATATTCCTGTTGGTTGTGTTCATTCTCTTTTTCTTTGTAAATGTAGTTGTTACTGGAACAACATACGAGTTTTTTTTTTTTTTTTGAACGTAGATAGGTCGAGCGGATGTTGACGTGGAAGTCTATTCATTTGTTGAGACTGAATGTGCTATAGAATTGCAGTATATGTTGTTAGAAGAATGTACCATTCTGGGTGACCTTCCAGATTATCGGCAACCTATTTTTGTTCAAAGTTGGTTTGTGGGGGTTATCAGAAGCAGAAGTGGATTTGGGGTTCTTGTTTAGCGGGATTAAAATACATAATTTAGTATTCATATATAATTAATTTTTTTTAGTGGGGATTAAATTGTTTTTTCAGATTAAAAATGCATTAAAAATAAGCATTTCTAACAGTTTTCTGGATGAATATACAGTGTCTACTGACCGTTGAAAGACCTTTTACCATTGGAGAGTTAGATGTGCTGTACTCATACAAGTGCATGCGGGGCCTAGCGGGACAAATTTGTTCCCAAGGTTGTGAAGTGCATTCTTCCTTCTCCATATTTGCTTCCCCTACAGGTGCAAAATCGTGGTTTGTTGAATATAATCATCTATCTCTATTAGATAAGGGTGGTTGTTCAATTAGTATCAGTCTTTTTACGTAGATTTCACATACATATAAGATTTATTTTTTGTCTCACAGATTAATGTTAATCATGAATGATAGAAGCTTTTTGTACGTGGTAAATATTACACTGTCCGGAAGATCAGTTGTGATCTGTGAAGAAATTTGTTTACTCAATTCAAGTCACGCATCGGCATCTGTAAACAACTTCTCTTAGCATTAAGTTAACGGGCAGAGCACCTAAATCTCTTTAGAGTGGGGTATATTGGGTACTGTGTAAAGAAAACTATATGAGAAATAACAGGATATAGGGTTCGTTTTTATGGAGGGTATCCTTTGTATTTTTGGAGAGAGTTTTGATGTGATGTTAAACTTGTTGGTATAAACTTAAAGTTCTCACAATCTCATCCGGTGTGATTTGAAACATACAAGTTTTGAGTTTCGAAAGCTATTTCTTGAAAAATACAAGATAAATTTATGTATAATAAACTCAAAGTGTATAGCGAGAGTTTTGTATACTAAACTTTTTAACTTTTTGAATTTTCATTTTTGAAAATGAGTGGTGGGTTAAAGGGCGAGAGAAAGTATATATTTTGAGATTGTAATGATACTAAAGATAGACAATTATGAGAAATAACAAGAGTAATTTTTTTTTTTCAGCATGGTAATACTTTTTTGTCAAAAACTTTGGGGGTAAATCATCTTTCTCTTTTATTGTCGGAAAATAAAGTGATATTCCATAACACGCATCATCGCCACAGGGAATGGATCCCCTCATAGATCCTTTTCTCTTATATTAAAATAATAAAGAATCTTGATCATTAATTAAAATAAATTTAATTTTAAGTTAATATGTGCCATTTTGAATAGACCCAAAATGAAAAAATAAAATAAAATGTATGAATGAATTCAAAGTGGCACATATTAACTTAAAATTAAATCTATTTTAATCAAATAGTCAAAATTTTCCATCATGGTGAGAGAAGAGCCTATGTGAGGATCTATTCCCCGCAGCCACCCCCGCGTCCATGAGCACCACTCCCCTCCCTCCATTGCTCACATCGTCACACACAATCTATCATAGACCGCAAGCACATACCATCACACACACATACACACACACATACACACACAACACACATTACGTTTATTAGTCTACATTTTTGTCTCTCTTTTTGTTTCTCTCTCCGAAGAGAACCATAGAGGCATTATGGCGGCACCAAGAAGAGTAGCTAAGCTCATAGTATCTTCACCTTCAGCTTCCCTTTTCATCTCTCGCCGTGCAATTGCTTCCAAGCTCTTTGTTGGAGGTTATCTCTCTCTCTCTCTCTCTCTCTCTCTATACATAATATATAACATCCGTCTCACGTTAGTTCTATAAAGAATGTAAAGAATATGTATTTATAGTGACTCGGGGTTTATTACTTCTGTCTATACGTGCTTAAACATTTTGGGCATTGATTAGGTTTAATGTGTTTGCTAGCTAGTAGTTTTATTCAACTTATTTCAAGTTTTTAGCAAATTTTTATGCCGCAGCAAACAGCAACTCTGCAGCTTTATTTAAGCTATAAGCTATAAGTTGTGGGAGAAAAAAAAAGTAAAAAATAAAAAAAATGCAGAAAAATGACCCTGTTTAAGATGGCTTATAAAATTAGCATTCAAGTGTCTAATGACTCCTTGGTCAAACCTATATATATTAGATACAGTTATAGATATTTCAATTTTCAAGGTTTTGAAGACGCTGAAGTTGTTTTCGACTTTAATTGTGCGGATACTTTTGCACTGAAAATCGTTTACCCTTTCTTTTTTTTTTTTCTTTTTTCTGGAGGTAAATGTGTTCGGTTGCTGGTTTAAATTAGAAGATTGTGACCGCATTTCTTGTTTGAGTTGTACTGGGAATAGTCGATAAGTTCATTTGGTTTTGGTGTCGGGGTAGGAAATTAGAACTTAGTTATAAATTTTAATCTAGTTATTCTACTCCTAATTGTTTAACGTACACCGGCTTTGAACTAGAACTAGATTCATGGCTTACGCACATACATATAACTTGCATTGGCTATGTATTACTGATTGGTTGTGTTAGGGGTATATGCCCTGGTTTGAATGTAACGTGGTTGACTCAGGATTTGCATTTTGGTTGTTATTGTGTTCTGGTGTCTGCATGCTGGTCTTGTTTATGAATTGTGTATTGCCAGAAAACTAGAACTTGATAAGATATGAAAAAGGCTACTTGTGATGCATCGAAGTGATTCACTTAGCCAAATATGCAAAGGCTGCTGCATAATTGTGCATCTTGGAGCTAACCTGAACCTGCACAGTGCACGTACACACTTTTGCCACTGTATCTGAACAGCACCAATGCTTCATAATTTAACACACATAGGTAGCATTCGACTTTAACAACATCACTGATGATCTTCTAATTGAGGGGTGGTCATAAACATCATAACTATCACATGATAAAAGCGATAAGTCATGGAGCACTACAAAAGTCATAAGCCATAGAGCATTACAAAGTCACAAGATGGACTATTTATACATAAATATCAAGTTCTACACCATAAATCCACAAAAGTGCTATACCATTTGTCCTCAAAATCGCTAGACCATATAAACATCAAAAGTCCTGCACTTCAAGATTCATACACAACCATGGAGGGGAAGAGGTTTCAAAAATAAAGGACATTAATATATTCTTGCATCTCTCCCTTGGACATCCAAGTATTGTTCTCAGCTTATTAGGCCTCTCAAGAAGATATACATATGCTTTTTCTATCAATTCTGGTTCAATTTCCAACTCCTCTATAAGAGGCAAAACTTGGTTTTCTTGCATTAGAAGCGGTTGTTTAATTTTGGCATAGAATGCATTTCCCTCTGATAGAGTATAGCAACTAGTTCAGTATATTAGATACTAGTCTCAGGTCAGTTAGTTAGCACTTGTAATATTAGCCATGTGCAGGATTGTAGAAACAGAATTAGTTAGAAAATGACAGCTGTAATGCACATGTAATCATACCTACTGCAGTGTCTGTATATATACCTGCATTGTACTCAGCTATCAATTAATGAAATCATTTTCTCAAATTACTCATCTCTCTCTCTACTTCTTCATGGTATCCAGAGCATCTTGATCCTGAGGAGAATTTTTTTTTCGAGATAGTCCTCCATTGGAGATCATCTCAACCTCCATAAAATACCTTCGATCTCTATTATAGCTTCGTGCGAAGCTTGCAAACTTCTGATCGAGTCTTCTCTGCTACTTTTTCTAGCAGAATTATCACTTTTCTCCATCAAAACCCTAATTTCCCAAAATTACCCCTGGTTAAAGTGTTTGGCTGCCTTTGTTACCCTGGTTAAAACCTTACATCTCTCATAAACTGGAATATAGGTCTATACCGTGTGTCTTTCTAGGATATTGTCCACACACTAAAGGGTATAAGTGCCTAGACCCTTCAACTAACAAAGTCTACATTTCCAGACATGTCAGATTTCATGAGCAAATTTTTCCCTTTTAAGTCTCAGTCAGTTTCATCTACTGCTCCTGATCCAAATTTTTTTGAGTTTTCCCCAGTGTTTTCACCTACTATAACTCCAACTCAGATATCTAGTCCAACCACTAGTTCCACTTTACAATCTGCAGCATCTTCTCCACGTTCAATAGCTGCAGAACAATCACTTTTCCCTTCTCCTCACTCAGTACAAACCTCACCCCTTACTTATCAATCAACATCTCCCTTACAAGAAACTGCATCACTGCAAGCTCAGCCAAACAACAGTGCAAACTCCACACACACAAATGATTCTTCTGTATCTTCTTCATTTCAGTCTGCTCATCAAACATCATCTGAATCCTCTTCTTCTTTCTTTGCATTAGTACCACAGTCAATACACCCTATGCTTACTAGATCCAAGACAAGTTGTTTACCTCAACCTCTATATCAACTACATTCCCTTATAACTACACCACCATCAACTGAACCACTGTCCTACAAAGAAGCCTCTAAATATAGTCATTGGGTTCAGGCTATGAAAGAAGAGTATCAAGCTCTCTTACATCAAAACACCTGGACTCTAGTACCTCCTCCTTCTAATAGACAACCAATAGGCTGTAGGTGGGTGTATAGGATTAAAAGGAACTCAGATGGGTCAATAGCCAGGTACAAAGCAAGATTAGTAGCCAAAGGCTACAATCAAGAACAAGGCATTGACTACACTGAGACCTTCAGTCCAGTGGTCAAACAACAAACTATCAGACTTGTTCTCTCCTTAGCCTTGCATAATAACTGGGATCTGCAGCAATTGGATGTGTCAAATGCCTTTCTTCATGGCAATTTGCAGGAGGAAGTCTATATGACACAACCCCAAGGCTTTGCAGATTCTACCTATCCCTCGTATGTATGCAAGCTAAATAAATCTCTTTATGGTCTCAAACAGGCCCCTAGGGCCTGGTACAATAAACTTTCCTCTTTTCTTCAAGCTCAAAAATTCATTTGTAGCCAGTTAGACACTAGTCTCTTCATTCAAAGAACCTCCACTCACATCATACTTCTATTAGTCTATGTTGATGATATTATCATCACAGGCTCTTCTTCCACATCAATTCAAGCCTTAATTTTTGCTATGAAAACTCAGTTTGCTATGAAAACTCTTGGTTCTCTTTCCTATTTCCTTGGCATAGAGGTCAGACCTTCACACAACTCTCTCCTTCTTCATCAAACCAACTATGCTAAGGATATTCTTCAAAAGGCTGGTCTTTCAGACTGTAAAGCTGCAGAGACACCTACTTTCTCCAAGCCCTTCTCTTCTGCCTCTACTGAAACTACACCCTATGCCAATCCTACACACTATAGAAGTATTGTTGGAGCATTTCAATATTTGACCATTACAAGGCCTGGCATTCAATATGCAGTTAATAACTTGTGCCAACACATGCATGCTCCAACTACTGCTCATTATTCAGCACTAAAAAGGACTTTGAGGTACATAAAAGGTACACTTCACTTGGGCCTTCTTTTTCAAAAAGGTCCTCTCCATCTACAGGCCTTTTCAGATGCAAATTGGGCCACTAACTCCCAAGACAAGAGGTCCATTACAGGTTATGCCATTTTCTTGGGTCCTAACCTCATTTACTGGTGCTAAAAAAGACAGTCTACAGTAGCAAGGTCTACAACTGAAGCAGAGTATAGAGCCTTAGCTCAAACAGCAGCCGAAATGAAGTGGTTAACATATCTCATTCATGACTTACAACTGCCTATTCCTGCCCCTGTGATACACTGTGATAACACCTCTGCTATGGCCTTAGCCACAAACCCAGTTTTTCATGGGCGCACTAAACATATAGAAATAGATTACCATTTTGTTCGTGAACAAGTGGCATCTAACACATTGCAGCTGTCCTACATCAACACTACAGAACAGGTTGCTGACTTACTGACAAAGGCTCTACCTAAGAAGACCTTTATCTATCTCTGTCACAAGCTTCCACTCGGTGTTTCCACCCCAGTTCAGCTTGAGGGGGGATGATAGAGTATAGCAACTAGTTCAGTATATTAGATACTAGTCTCAAGTCAGTTAGTTAGCACTTGTAATATTAACCATGTGCAGGATTGTAGAAACATAATTAGTTAGAAAATGACAGCTGTAATGCACATGTAATCATACCTACTGCAGTGTCTGTATATATACCTGCATTGTACTCAGCTATCAATTAATGAAATCATTTTCTCAAATTATTCACCCTCTATAATTGCATTGGTAGCCACGGCTTTGGTTGTAGTTAGTTTAAAGCACACACATTGTTTGATTGAAAATTGCCATTGCATACCACCCGGTGCTGTTACATCTGACTGATGCCTTCACTCTGTAGGTTTGGACATCTATCTATCTCATCACGCTCCCCTACTCCTGTAAATTTTAAAGGCTGGGCCCAAAGGAGGAAGCAAATGAGTATTCGAGCCATCTTTCGTGTATAATCTTGCATAATCTCAACTGTTATCAGATTCGGGACGTAGACCAAATAATTTGATGCAAGCAAAAATTCCCAGATTCATAGTGATATAGAACAACATATAAGAAATCACGCAGAAACCTTCTTCTTGCTTTTCTTCCGAGATTTATTGCTCAAGCGATTGTTTACCAGTCAAGACAAGAAGGTGAGCTTCATCATTCGCCTGTGATTTCTTAGCATTCTTCTTGGATATTTTCTTAGCATTTCTAGAATAAATCTCAGTAGATCCCATTGTTATTGCCTCAATATCATTGGGATAGCTACCTAGATAATCTATCATGACCTTATTCCTGGTAAACTATGTGGTCAATGCTGTCTACAGTGTCCATATAGTCAACTTCAATTCTGGTGTTCATTCTTTTTCTCAGAATGCTTTGAAGTTTCCCTATCACGATATAGAATCACCATCTTGTCATAGTTACGCTCCAATTTGGTCATCCATTCCGCAGCTTGCGGTTTAGCCTACCAAATGAAAACCATATTCACATTGCATCATTTGCAAGTTAATCTACTAAAACCTGAACCAACATAATATTATTACATCAACATTTTCAATTGAAAACACTTGTATAAAGCCATACATACTTCTGTTAACTTTTGCCACACTTCAGGTTCGACACTCCACATTTCTGTAATTGGACTCCAAGAAAATCCAGTCATTCCAATTTTTAACACATGAATTTTACAGAATCAGCTTTTATAGTCTTCCAACTGTCATTGACTTTGTCTTTCTCTATATGCATGATGAAGGCCCTTTTTGGAAGACTATGAAATCTAATTTAACAGCAACAAGTTTATCATTCCATGCTATATTTGTTAACTTACCAGTGCTTTTAATCCATTATGCAGGTGAAAAATTTCTGCATGTATCTCTATATTCAACTCACTCACTTAGTGGTGAGAATGATAATAATAAAGAATCTGGAAAAATGACATTGGCAAAGGACTTAGCATTCTTGGTTGAGGAATCTTGTAACAGTGTTGAGGAGAAAAAGGAGAAAAAGTCTCGAAATGAGCTCAAGAGGTTTCTTGAGCTAAGAATAAAGAAGAAGGTTAAGGAACAATATGCAGATGGCAAGTTTCATGACCTTACGACAAAAGTGATTGCTAACCCAAAAACTCTTCGGGATGCTTATGACTGTGTAAGGATGAACTCTAATGTTGACTTAGCGTCGGAAGGGGATGATTTGCCTTTTGAATCTATGGCAGAGGAGCTATATCGTGGGGATTTCGATGTGGGAGCAAATACTTATTCTATTTCAACAAGGGGTAAAGTAAAGGGTTCGCTTGTGTTTCCAAATCTTAGGTTGAGGGTTGTTCAAGAAGCTCTAAGAATTGTGTTGGAAGTTGTTTATAGGCCTCATTTTTCAAAGATTTCACATGGTTGTCGGAGTGGAAGGGGTCATTGGTCTGCTTTGAGATACATCCGCAATGAGATACATAACCCCGATTGGTGGTTCACAATTCTTCTCAATAAAAAGTTGGATGGTAGCATTATTGATAAGCTTGTATCGTGTATGGAAAGTAAGATTGAAGATCCCGGTTTATATGCTATAATTCGTAGGATGTTCGATGCTCAAGTACTCAACTTAGAGTTTGGGGGATTTCCAAAAGGACATGGTCTTCCACAAGAGGGAGTGCTGTCTCCTATCTTGATAAATGTATATCTTGACCAGTTTGACCGTGAAATTTACAGAATGTCAATGAGATATGAGGCTCTTGATAGCAGATCACATATTGAAGAAGATAGGCCTCAGTCAAAGCTGCGAAGCTGGTTCAGGAGTCGGATCAATGGTAATGGTGCTCTACAACAGAATCCTGTGGAGAAAAATGGCGTTCGAATACATTGTTGTCGGGTCATGGATGAGATTTTTGTTGCTATTTCAGGTCCCAAAGAACTTGCTATCATGCTCAGGGCTGATATTCAAGATTACTTGAAAAATGCTCTCCTCTTAGAGACTGATGATAAAGTAGATGTCTTATCTTCCAATGGTCCTCGTGGTGTTCGATTCCTTGGCACTTTAATAAAAAGAATGCAGAAAGAGAGTCCGGCAGTTAGAGCTGTTCATAAATTAAAGGAAAAAATCAGTTTATTTGTCGCACAAAAACAAGAGGCTTGGGATGAAGGGACTGTCAGAATCGGGAAGAAATGGCTGGCTCATGGATTGAAGAAGGTCAAAGAATCAGAGATCAAGCATCTTGCTGATAGTAATTCACTTTTGGGCCAAGTTTCCTGTTTCCGTAAAGCTGGAATGAGAACAGATCACTGGTACAAAGTCTTGCTAAAGATATGGATGCAAGGCGTGAATGCCAAATGTGCAGATTGCGAGGAGTTTATCTTGTCTAAGCATATTGCAGAACCAGCTCTTCCCCGAGAACTAAGAGATTCCTTTTATAAATTTCAGAAGTGCGCTGAAGAATATATTACTTCTGAGACAGCTTCAACTCTTGCCCTTTTGCCCAACTCCAACTCTCTGCAAGAATCTGTATTTGCCACAGAAATTATTGCTCCCGTCAACGCCATCAAGAAGCGGCTCAATCGATATGGATTGACAAATCTCGAAGGATATCCCCGCACATGTCATATACTTATTTTGCAGGATGAGAATCACATTGTTGATTGGTTTTCAGGAATAGCTACCCGATGGCTCAGATGGTATAATGAATGTGACAACTTTAGTGAAGTAAAAGACATCATTTCTAATCAAGTAAGGATGTCTTGCATACGGACACTGGCTGCAAAGTACAGGATACATGAGACTGAGATAGAGAAAAAATTTGATGTAGAACTGAGTAAAATCCCTTCAACCCGAGAGATAGAGCTTGAGATAACAAATGAATTAGGGAATTCTCAAGCATTAAATTTTGATGATGCTTTAATGTATGGGATATCCTATAGTGGCCTATGTTCATTATCTTTAGCAAGAATAGTAAGCAGTTCACGTCCTTGCAGATGTTTCGTAATGGGATGCATGGCTGCGGCTCCATATGTTTATACACTTAATGTGATGGAAAGACAAAAGTTTCCAGGCTGGAAAACTGGATTTTCAGGTTGTATCCATCCCAGCTTGCACAGAAGGCGAATCGGACTGTGTAAAAAGCATGCGCAAGATTTGTTTTTGGGCTACATATCACTTCAGTCTATTGATTTTGGTGCTTGGCAATCAAAAGCCTCCTAGATTGTCTTCTTCCGCTGGTGGTTTGTATGGCTTGCAGATAGCTGAAGGAGCTGAAGGGACTATAGAAGTGGTTAGAAACTGTAATTTATGGTTTTCAGCATTAAGTAAACTCTTTGAACGCTAAGTTGATACTCCACAGGAATGGTTAGATAAACACAGCACATGGCCTCCAACTGAAAATGTGCTCACAAAGATTAGAATCTTGATAATTTTCAGGTCTGTCATACATTGATTTTCATTACAATAATTTGAAAGCTTAAAATTAGATTTTGCTTTAAGGAGTTTCTGAAATGAGATATCATTGCAATTCATAGAAGATATCTTAATTAATTACCTTCACTTCATGGCAGAAAATACAGTTCTCCAAGTTCTGATGATCCAGTGCGCCAATACTTCTACTAGTTTGGGACTGTGAGGTTTTATGGCATGACAGGACTAGGTAATATAAGCTTTCTCTTTTCTGCATACATAAATATTAGAGTTTCTATTGCATGAATTAGGTTGGATCTCTTTCATAATATGTGAGTAACCAGATAAAGATAATTTGTTGATGCCTGAACTTTTTTACTTGTTCCCATGGTTATGTTATATGAAGTGACAGGGAGAGGAAGACAGTATTGAAGGGAAAAGGGTGGTTCCACATGCCTCAGCGGCTCCTGGAAAGGGGGAGAAAGGCAATATGTCCAACATTTTTATGGTTTGAGATGCGTCTAGTTTTATCCATTTAGGTTGCACTTGTCAATGCTTCTGTTAGCTCTTCTAGAACCTTACTATTCTAAATCTTCATGATAGTTGCTGTATTATTTCAAACTTGCAAACTCAAAAGTACATTGGTATTTTTCAAATTCTCCAAATTCATATTTTAATTCATTGAATTGAGATAATAGAATGACACGAGTTCTATGGTTTTACTCCTTTAAACGCAGGTTAAAAACCAAGTTGCAATCAGATTTGTGCTTGATACCTTATGATTGACTTGACAAATGAAATTATATGCTTGGACATTTTATGAGAACAACACTGCCTTGAATCCAGATTTGTTTTCCCTCCATATATGCCATATGAATTCCAGAGACACTCTATTTACTTTTATCAGAATTTTGAGTTTTATGTACTTAGTATCATGAATGTATTTGTTGACATTATTCAAAGTATCATGGCAAAAAAATTGTTTCTAAAATTATTTCGAGTGTTGTATGCTTTAACTTGATCAAGTATTCACATTCATGGTAAGTAACCAATATGGTCAAGTGAAATGTAGTTCTCCCTTAGTTACCTCAACCCGCTTTTCTAGATTCATCGATATTGAATCGATCGAACGCACTTCTAATACCAGTCTATGCCCTCATAATATTACTGACACAAAAATTCACAAAGAAGGCTCTCATCAAGATTCCAAGCATAAAAAGGGTCCCTATTCAAGCTAGTGTTCTTATACTGTTTCCTGTATTCAATTTTAGTCTAACATCATCGTTCATTCTGCGCAAAATCTGGTCCTCACTTGAAGCAGTTAAGGCATGCAACCTCCTGTTTCTTTTAGTCCAGATAGTGGAGGAGCAGAAGAACAAGGATTGTAGCCTGCAGTTTATCTTTCTTAACTGGCCTATCCAATTCAGGTTGGTGTCCCAATTGCAGGTTCTTGAATGCACCTGAGACATGAAAGGCCTTTCCTCCATATCCTCCTTGAGAAGGTGCATTTGTAGAATAACTGATCCCTGGATTTGTTAGCCTGCGCAGAGAAACTGCAAAGACAATTAATCTGCAGGCCCCGGGCAGCAAGTCTTTGCTTGGTCGGGATTCTGTTTAGAATAGTCAACCAAGTCATAAAGCTATGCCTTGGTATGTGATTCTCGTACCAGACAGTCTTGAACCAAGTGACCTTTTGGTCCTTGCTCCTAATAGCTTCCCAGGTGCACTGGTGTTAAATTTTCCTTTAGGGCTAGACTCTCAGATCACCAGATCTTCCATATTAGACTGAAGGATCATTCAGAGCTCCTGGTCTGGGATAATAGAGATGATCCTTTCTCTATTAAGTACCTCAGCAACTCTGGCATGAAGGTCAATTCCAGTAGTAGAGAATAACCCGCTTCCAAAGTAGTCCTTGGGATTTCCCAACTGATGTCAGGTATCACTCCAGAAGAAAGTTTTCATTCATGCCATTGCCAATTCTGTGGTGGATAAGCTGTACGGCCGCTGATCTCAACTTTAAGAGTTTCCACCACCCCCATGTAGCATTAATAGGGATATCAATCTTCCGAACACTTCTCCCTTTGAGCAGATTAGCTTTCATCCAACTAAGCCAAACTGATCTCCTATGGGAGAACATGTGCTACTAATACCTGAGCACAGAGGCCTTCATGTCCTCAAGTTTCCTAATATGAAGATTCCTATTTCTTGCATTCTTCTTCTTTGTTTCTTTGTTTATGTAGGTTGTTGCTGGAGCAACATATTAGTTTAGAACAAATCTAGGTCATTATTAATCTACTCAAACAAATTTATCGTAAATAGTTTGGTTGATGTCGATGTTGACGTGGAAATCAGATATCATTTTGTTGAGATTGAATGAACTATTAATTGTATGATAGAACAGATTGTTAGCAACTGTCTTTTTGCGAAAGTTGGCTCTGAAGCCCACTCTTCTTTCTCCAGTTTTGCTTCTCCCCTCAGCTGCGAAATCATCGTCTGTTGAGTGTCTCCATCAAGTTCTATTAGTTAATCCCTGTATATGGTGTATACTGTATTGCACTAGAGACTAGTTATGATTTGTGAAGAACTTATTTTACTGGATCAAGCCATACATGAAGGTGTATCCTTAGTTTCTGGACTAAAAGGATGCCTTTAATGTATACTTGTTGGCAGAGAATCTTGTGGAGGATCTCTTGGGAGATTTTGAGTATGAAGTTCAAGTTCCATATCTTGCTATACCACAATGCAGCTCAAGAGGTCAATGGTATAGGGTTCTGCAATTCAAGCAAGTGTGAAGAGGTTGCAAACCTCTTTAGCAGGTAAACGACTTTTCTATGTCAACCTGAGAAGTTGATGTTTTACATTCCTTTTTGAGTTTTGAGGTCTATTTCGTGTGTGGAAAATCATATTAGTGTTATCATCTGAGTGTCTGTTGCTCTGTTCAAATTCAAACTCTCTCATGTCTTTCACAGTTGGTAGTTGGAATGACCTAGGTATTTCTTAAGGGCCTGATATAGGAGATTATGCTTTCCCCTAAACACGACTTAGAAACAAAACGAAAGAAAATACTTTGAACTTTGAAGTGTGTGGCTTCCAGATTTAAAAACTTATTGATTAAAAAAATTGATCGTAGACATCTGATGAGTTGAAGCTAATCAGTTTTACAAGAATATAAAACATCATCTACACGATGGACATCTGATATTTATTTTTTCTCTGGTTTCGGTGAGATTTTGGGTTTCTAGGTTGATAGCAATTTTGCTGTCCTAGATTCCCTGCTGACGAATTATGTGAGCTTTTTAAGAGTTTTTAAATATAATGTCTTTCTTGATCTTATGGATCTTTTCTAAGATGTTTGTCATTAATGGACTTGGTTTAGATGCATAGCTATATTGTTGCCTTGACATTGGCAGTGTTTGTGCGTTGTGGTCTGGATATTCAGTGCATACGCAAAAGTTCCTTTAAACCCACGAGTAGCTTCTAGCAAAAGGTATAATGTTGAAAGAAATGAGTGCTTGTTGCCTTAACTGCTAAAGGACATTCTATAATTGATCAGTCATTGCAATTATCATGGCAATATCTTGAAATGATGTCTTTTGAGGAGGCTGTTAATCAAGCCTGGAGAAAGAAATTGAAAGAGATTCTAGATTTTTGCACATTAAGACAGAAAGAAGAAACTAAACAAATGGGGTGTGGCCGGACAATGGGGTCTTCATTCATGATCAGTTAAAAATATAAATGTTAAACTTAAGAGAATGGAGGTTAATATATATCTTTGTACATAAGACAAATCCAGGAGGACGAAATTGTATAATTCAATAAGATCGATAATCTATAGCATGATATGCACATCTTATGGTTTTGCAGATAATTAAACCAACTCATTTATGTGTATATGTTCCATCTTGCACTTCATAAGTATCTTTGCTCAACAACTACAAAGCCATTATGGTCTATATATAAGTCCCTGGTCTCTGCCAGTTATTATGTTTTGAGGAGATTTGAGAACCTTATTAGGACTAGCACTGTTTTTAGTGGTTTTTGAAGAAAAAGAATATTGCTTCTGACATGCGAATAATGTTATTATGGTTTATAATGCACCCCAAGCAAATCAAAATAACAGTCCCAACCGGTGCAGTGATAGAACTTGAAGTGAGTATATTGCTTCTCTTGTAGTGAGTTTGAAGAACTTGAAGCAGTCCCAACCGGTGCAGTGATAGAAGGGCCTCTTTAGCCATCATATCCTTCCTCTACTTCCAGAGATCTGCCTGAAGATTCCTTCTTAAAGTTCCTTAGGGTGAGTGCTTGCTTAAATATTATAATACTTCATTTTGAGAGTATTTTAATTTAGCTAAATTACTGATATCACAAACTTCTCTATGGTACCCTGCGAACTTTGAAGCACCAACTTTTTGCAACAGATGAGGTGTCATTATTCTGCTTTGGAAGTTATTATTTTGGAGATTTAGTTACTAAATTAGGTTCTTTTATGAATGAATTATCATTTAAAGAGAGAATCTTTTACAGAAGTCCCATCTTAGGTTTTGTGTGCTCTTGTATGGTCTTCAGCAAGATAGTTTTCTGAGCTCTTGTATGTTCTTCTTCAGCAAGATCGTTTTCAAATGCGAAATGAAAAGATATCTATCATGCTTTCCAACATGTATTGAAACTGTCCTGACTCCAAGTGGAAAGAAATGCTGAGGAAGAACCAACGGAGTGAGAATTTATAAAAAGAGAAGAGAGAAGAGGAAAAAGGGGAAATAAAAAGAAAAGAAGGGAAGACGGAAAGGAGTAGATCGGGGAAGAAGAAGAGACAATGAGAACTTGAAAATAAATTTTCAATCCATCAACTCTTGAAAAGCTGAACCCAAAAAAGGAAAGAAAAAGAAAAAAGCTATGTCATGCGTCCTCTGATGTGTTTGAGGAGACAAAAAGCAGAATTAATGAGGTCAAGGGACTGCAATCATGGATTTCGGGCCGAATATTTTGACAGCAACTATATCGCTTTGTATATTGAGAAACTATTTAGTTAGCTAGTTTCTAGTATATAATAGATCTTGTGTGATGAACTATGTGAAGTGTTGTCAAAAAGAAGTTATGAAACTATCTGATTACAGTACTTTCAATGAAGAAAAGCTGGAAGATGATAATTAACCAATTTTTTGGTTTCCTAATAATTTACGCTGTCTAAGTTTTTCTATCAAACATGCGAATCTTGGAACTTGTGTGTTTTTGCCTTATTGAAACTGTTAAGTCCGTAAATAACTATCTTGTTGGTGTTTTGTACTTCATGTTAAGTATTACTATTCTTTTGTTGCAAATTGCGTTGCTATTCTTTGATAATTTCTTACTCTCTTATTATTTATTATCAAAACTGAGGTGGTGATTCATTTAAATGCATCCCAATTTTCATTTTCTCTTTTTGTATTGTTTTCTTAAAGGCTTTATGTGTTAACATCATCTCAGCACTGGACTGAACTTTTTGAATACATTGCTGTAGACGGCTATGCATATTGGTCATAGTTCTTCAAATGCTGTAAATCCTGGATGGCTCTATCACGCTTCTGCCCGAGCTGTTCCTTTATCCTCTGGTTATCCCAGTGTTGTTCAGTTGAATAGAAAAATGAACTGTAGTAATTCATGTATTTCCTTTGAAAGGTAGGTATATATTTATATACAAGTCCTAGACTTCAACAAATTGGAATGACGGCTAATAAGAGAATATTTACAGAATTAGTATCCCTAATTTTCAGAGAATTAGTATCCCTAATTTCAGAGATTTGAACTCCTTAATTTTAGGGATTTGACTACAATCAAACTATCTACAGATTTGATATCTCACAGCTGCCAGATTTGAACATATCTCATAGCTTTTCAACTCTCCCCCTCAAGTTGGTGAGTAGATGTTAATCATCCTTAACTTGTTAACAATAGTTTCATATGAGTTGCGATTCACCCCTTTTGTAAGTATGTCTGCCAGCTGATTCTTTGTTGGAACATATGGTATGCATACCTCTCTAGATTCAATCTTCTCTTTGATGAAATGTTGATCTACCTCAATGTGTTTGGTGCGATAATTTTGGACGGGATTGTGAGCTATTGAAATAGCAGCTTTGTTGTCGCAATAAAGCCTTATGGTCTACTTACCCTAATTTTCAGATCTTGTGATATGATCTTTATCCAAAGTAACTCACAAATTCCAATAGCTAAGGCCTTAAATTCTCCCTCTGCACTAGACCTAGATACTACTTTCTGCTTCTTACTCTTCCACGTCATCAGATTTCCTCCAATAAATATACAATACCCAGTAGTAGATCTTCGATCAACAATAAAGCCAGCTCAATCTGAGTCCGTATATGCTTCAACATCCATGTTATCTTGCTTTGAGTACAAGGTTCATTTTCCTGGACGGGATTTCAAGTATCTCAATATTCTATGAACTGCATCTAAGTGTTCTTTCCCTGGACATTGCAAGAAATGACTTACCAAGCTGACTGTAAATGCTATATCTGGTCTTGTGGGGGACAAATATATCAATTTTCCCACCAGCCTTTGATATCTTCCTCTAGCTACTACTTCATCACCTTTGCTGTCCCCAAGTTTGAGGTTTTCTTCTATTGGTGTGTTCACTAGCCTTCCTCCCAAGAATCCTGTTTCCTTTAATAAGTCCAGCACATATGTTCGTTGAGATATAAATATCCCTTGCTCTGATCTTGCCACCTCAATGCCTAAGAAATACTTCAAGACTCTTAAATCTTTAATCTGAAATTCTAGGGCCATTTTTTCTTTCAAAATTGCAATTCCAAAGGCATCATCTCATTTGACTATAATGTCGTCAACATACACTATTAAGACAACCATTTTTCATCCTTATTATGCTTAAGTAATAGAGTGTGATCCCTTTGGCTTTGGTGATAGCCATTTTTCAGCATGAATCCTGTAAACCTTCCAAACCAAGCTCTTGGGGATTGTTTCAGCCCATACAAAGCCTTCTGCAAGTAACACACTTTGTATTGGTTTTCTTCATTTTTCAACCCATGTGGAACTTCCATATACACTTCTTCTTTTAGATCCCCATGCAAGAATGCATTTTTCACATCATATTGATAAAGTTGCCAACCCTTGTTAACTGCAAGAGATAACAATATCGGAATAGTGTTAATTTTAGCCACGGGCAAAAGTCTCAAAGTAATCAATACCTTGAGTTTGTGTATATCCCTTTAGCCACTAATCTTGCCTTATATCGTTTAATAGTCCCATTTGCTTTATATACCCATCTGCAACCTACCTTCCTTTTCCCCTTCGGAAGATCAACCAATTTTCAAGTTTTATTCTTCTCCAATGCCCTAAGTTCCTCGTGGACAGCTTTTCTCCATGGTTTCTTTGCAAGTGCCTCATGTATGTCCCTTGGTATGCTTACATCAGTCAGACTTGATGTAAATGCTTTAAGCTTGGGATTAAGCCTGTGATATGAGACATAATGTGACAGTGGGTACTTTGTACATTCCCTTACTCCTTTCCTTAAAGCCACTGGTAAATCTAAGTCTGATTTAGGCATAGGAACATTAGAATCAGAATGTAACTCAAGTTCAGATTGCTTACCTCCAAGACCTTGTGCCTCAAATAAAGTAGAGCGGTCTTGCATAGTTTCTTTAGGGGTAGGTTCTGCAAGTTCAGGTGCTGAAATTTCATGGGCTTTTTTTCTATGATACACATGCTTAAATGGTATAAGTGCAAATAGTTGGGTAGATTTAGGTTTAGGTTCCTCTTGGTTTGTTGACACTCCCCGTGTTAAATAGTGCTTGTTCTTGGTACACATTAGGTTGTGTCTTAGATGGTTCTGGATTAGGTTGTAGGTCTAGTTGTGGCTGCCGGAGATGGTCGAAAATAGTGTACTCTTACCCTGACGATCAACTATGGAAAAGAAAGGGATGTTTTCATGAAATGTCACATCTCTATTAACATAAACTTTTCTGGTTTGAGGTGAGTAGCACTTGTAATCTTTGTGTACAACAGAATACCCAAGAAATAAGCATCTAATAGCTCTAGGGTCTAGTTTCCCTCTATGGATAGATAGGTTATGGACAAATGTTACACATCCAAAAATTCTCAAAGGTAAGTCTGCTGAGAATTTTACTGAAGGAAACTGTTGACTAAGCATATCATGACGAAAGCGATAGTTTAGCATTCTGCTAGGAAGTTGATTTATCAAGTGAGCTGCAGTTTGGATAGCATCCCCCCAAAAATGTTGAGGAACATTATATGCAAAAAAAAGACTATGAGTTATTTATAGTAAATGCCGGTTTTTGCGTTCAAATAGACCATTTTGAGGAGATATATATGCACAAGACATGCAATGGATTATCCCTTTTTCCTCCAAGAAGTTTTTTAGTTCAAATCCAATGTATTCTTCCCCTTGATCACTCTGGAGAGTTTTGATTTTTGTATTGAATAAATTTTCAATCATTTTCACACATGAAATAATGGTTCTTGATACATCAGATTTTTCCTTTAGTAGATATACCCATGTATGCCTGTGCTTTCATCGATAAATGTGACAAACCATTTATAATCAAATGTACTAGTAACCCCACATAGCCCCCAAACATTAGAATGTATAGTAGAGAAAGGAATCGAAGTCTTATTATCACTTGAAGGGTAGGACATTCGTCGGTGTTTAGCTATTTCACAAGTCTCACATCTAAACTCAGAAATCTTAACTCTTCTAGTTAAACTAGGAAACATATGACAAAGAAGTAGAAATGAAGGATGACTGAGTCTTCTGTGCCACATCCAGACCTCTCTAATAGGATCTATTTGAGTACCTTGGAATGCAGATGATGTTTTATTCTTTACTGGCTGCGATTCAAGAAGATATAGCCCTTTTGATTATTTAGCAAGACCACTCTTCTTCATTGAAGTTGTGTTCTGAAAAAAATAATCATTCGAATAGAAACATACCAAATCGTTAGTATCCTTAGCCAATTTATGAACAGAGATCAAATTTACCGATAGGTTTGGGACATGTAAAACAGATTTTAATAGCACTTTATCAGAAATTCTCATAGAGCGTTTCCTTGCAACAGTTGATTAACTTCCCTCTGCAATTTCAACCTTTTCATTTCCATGACAAGGAATATAAGAGTGAAATAAAGCAGCATTTCCTGTCATGTGGTCTGAGGCCCCAGAACCAAGAATCTATGTTTTTGAACCTGAAATAGTAGCCAAAGTAGAAAAGAATTTACCAGTATTTGCAATACTATTGTCAGCTTTTTCTTCATGTAATATTTTTTTTGAGTTCTGCAATCTGTTTGGCACTAAATCCCACTTCAATGCTTTCAGTTTCTACACTAGCAGCATTTGCTAAGACGACCTTCTCCTTTGAGTTCTTTCCAATTAACTTCCAGCAGGCAGATATATCATGTCTTGGCTTCATACAATGGGTGCACCACAAATCTGCCTTAGGATCTTTACCTTTGCCTTTGTTACCTTTCTTCCAATCTTTCTTGGCTGCCATGGCCAATTCAAGAGCTTCTCCTCCTGTCATTATTTTCTTTCTGCTTTCTTCACTACGCACCATAGAGAAAGCTTCACTTAAAGTAGGGGACGGGCTCTTCCTAATAGCTAATGAGCAAACTACATTGAATTCCGATCTCAGCCTAGCTAAGAACTTGTAAGTTCTTGTCTTTTCCAACATCCTAGTAACTTGTGTAGGAACTTGGACTGAACCTAGTTCAAGACTTTGGTAATAGTCCAACTTCAACCACAATCCTCTCAAGATGCTATAATAAGAGTTAATATCAGATTCTCCTTGTTTGGTGTCTCTGATTTGATTCTCTATTTCATACATTTGCTCATCATTTCCCACCTTAGAGTAGGCCTCCTTTACTGTGTCCCAAATTTCATTAGCACTCTCTATGAACAAATAGTTCTTCCCAATGTTTGGATGCATAGTTTGGATCAGCCAAGCCATCACAAACGCATTTTCTTCTTCCTATTTTGCCGTGGCTGCAACATCCTTTTCATGTTTTTCCTTTGTCCCATCCAAGTAGGCAAATTTTCCTTTGCCTCTCATGGTGAGTTTCACAGACTGTGCCCAACTAACATAGTTGTTTGAACTCAGTTTTTCAAACACTATTGGAAGACCAGGCAGCTCATTGCTGGTTGTTTGAGAAACAATCTCTGAGGAAACCTTGTTGTCTGTCATCAAGAAGTGTTCTGGTTTGTGTGAGGATTACAATGTCTGGGTACGAGCAAGGTTTAGGGATACTACCAGCCAAGAGTAGTTTTTAACCAACTCTTGGTGCGTGGTGTTTGCTTACTAGGTTTATGGTTTTGTTTGTGGCAGAGTGTTCCAGGAAACAAACAATTCTTGATACCAAGTTGAATAGAAAAATGGACTGTAGTAATTCATGTATTTCCTTTGATAGGTAGGTACATATTTATATACAAGTCATAGACTTCAAAAAATTGGAATGACAGCTAATAAGAGAATATTTACAGAATTAGTATCCCTAATTTTCAGAGAATTGAACTCTTTAATTTTAGGGATTTGACTACAATCAAACTATCTACATATTTGATATCTCACAGTTGCCAGATTTGAACATATATCATAGCTTGTCAACTTGTTCCGCCTCCTGCACCAACTGGCATCTCCCAACACTTATATGTTGACTTCCTCAGCACCATTATCTCTGCGTCATGATGCTTCTGATCCGATCCCCCACAACCACGTTGCCAACCTCGTCAAGCATTCGACTTGCTTACACCAACTGCTGCATCTGCTTTGCTACACCATCTATCTCCTCATCTATTCCACCTGCTGCTCTTAACCCTCCTCTGGATTTACAACGCTCACATGGCACTCCATTGCAGTCCTTTCCACCACTGCCATCTCTTATTCCTAATCTTGCTCCAGCTACAAATTATGGTCCAATGACCAGAGAAAAGGTTTGGAGAAGCGCTTCTAGTGCTTGTTTAGGTATTATTTGAATGTGTGGTGTGATCAGATTCATATGGTCGACCTTACCTAGTGGGATAAAATTTAATTTAGTTTGGTTTTTGGTTTGGCCGTGTTGGTGTTGATGCTGATGTGGAAGTCAGTTTTTTCTTTTTCCTTTTCCCTATCTGAATGTACTATTAAATATACGAAAAATGAATATAGTATCTGTTGGCAGAAGTATGTACCGTGCAGATTGATCTTCCCAAATAGTTCTCTCTCTCTCTTTCTCTCTCTCATATCTTTTGCATTTCAATTTCTGAAAATGAATGGTGAAGGAAAGCATATGTTAGGAGGTTCTAATGATACTAAAGGAGATGAATTCTGGGGATATAAGAAAAGTGATTATTTTTGTTAATCCACTTGAATTGCTTGTCAATTTTTCTTTCTTTTTTGAGTTACAATCCGGGTTAAACAACAATTATTCTAAGGAATGTTATAACTCTTGTATTTGTCTCTCTTATGTAGAAGGAGTAGAGCCGATAGAATTGAATTCATAAAAAGAGCTGCCCAAAGGTTGATTTAATGCATGATTCGCTAGTTAATTTTCGCACATATTTGCCTCTGTGTGGATATGATTTACTTGCTTGTCAAATTCAAGAGGGCAACTCCAGTTAACAACTCTCTTAAGTACCAGAACCTCTACTTATACTTCTAGAAAATAATAAAAGGGAGAGACTCCTCTCTAAGAATTGTCATGTAACTCGACTTGCGCTCGGCATGAAAAAAAAAAAAAAAATCTATGGTTCATCGTACATCAGAATGGAAGGCCAAACGACCAAAACGAAAAATGCCAGGAATGACTACAAGATGAAGAAAGCTAAGATAAAATCACATTAAGTGTAGCTCTATTAACGAACAATCAGAGAAAACTAGCATTCTTAAAAGCTCTTTGGACTTTGACTTTTGTGACAATCTCGTCTTGAATGTTATGCATGATCTACTCCTCTGTCTTCACTTCTCCCTTGAAGATGCGGGCATTTCTTTCTCTCCATACATGATAGACCGTGGCACAGAAGGCAAGTTTGAACATGTAAGTCTTGATATCTCCTGTTCCTGCAAGAGAAGAGGATAAGGTGAGAAAAGAGTTGAAAGAAGTAAGAGAATTATCAATAAGAAGTAAGTTCAGACTTCCCTTCCAAATGCACTTGGTAAAACTGCAGTCGAAGAAAAGGTAGTCATGAGTTTTACAACCAAGGTAGCAAAAAGGACACTGATCAGTGGTCGTTGTACCCAAGTAAAGAACTTGTATCTGGTTGCAAGGCGATCCAAACATGCGAGCCAAATAATGAAACTGTGTCTTGGGATGTTGTTGGGTAACCAAATCAAAGGGTGCCAATGGATTGTGTTACCTCTAGTACGAATTGCATCCCAAGTCTTCTTGAAGGAAAATTTGTTGTTGTCAATATGTTTCCAAGTGAAGTTGTCAATGGAGTCCAATTGAGGATGAAGGTTGAAATGGGATGGTTGGAGCTGGGTAGATTGACCAAGTCCAACAACAATCATTCACCACAAGATCAGAAACCTTTCTATCGAAATTGGGGTAAAGGACCCGAATGTTATAGTGAGGGAGGAGTAGACAAGTTGGATGCCAAGTATCATGCCAAAAGAAGGTATCCATACTATTTCCAATCTTGTGAGTAATAAAAGTTTGGGCAATGGGTCTAATCTTCAGCAATTTCCTCCCGGACCAACAAGCTCCACTAAAAATTTTAATGTTCCAAATACATCTCCCTCAGATATGGTTAATCCAGAGATCAGACTACTTTAACTTGTCATTTTAATAATGTAGTGCTTTCCTTTCCAAATATAAGTTAGGGTTAAATTCTCAAAAGTAAAGAAAAAGTTGTGCAATCTAACAGGAACAAGAAAGTCTTAAAATATATATGCATGGCTTAAGTTGTGAATGATATCAGAACATTGAGCTCTGTCATTTCTTGACCAGCGTTAGATTCATTATGTTTTAAGGTCATATATGTAGCTTGTAACCTTTGGAGGCAACTTATCCAAGAGTCGTGTAATCAAACATGTGACTGAAAACTCAAGAGTTAGGTGGATTGTCGGGTCATGATTTGTTATAATTGGAGATTTTGAGTTTAATTACGACTTTGGTCTCCATTGTATAAAAAATAAAAAACAAAAAACAAAAAACATGTGAGTGAATTGAGCACATACCATAACTCAACAAGGGTTTTGACTTTAATAGTAAGGCTAACTCTAACAACTCATTTATTTTTTTCTTTACATTTTAGGGGATTTGAAATATTTTCCTACATTTACAAATCTCATATTCAGTCTCACTCAAATGACTCCCCTATTTTTAACCAATCTTTTATTTTAAGTCAACTCTCATATTTTAATGATTCTCTACTTTCATTTTACTCCAATATCTATTCTTATTTTAATTAACACATTACTTTAATTTTTTTTTTTTATATTTTTTCATTGTTTATGATGATATTTTATTTTTAATTACAAGTATTTTTTCAATTAAAATTTTTCTAATATTTTTTTTTTTTTTTGTTTATATTTGTTTTTTTCATGGCGGTATTATATTTTTAGTTTCAAATATCTTTTTGTTTAATATTTTTTAAACTTTTTCAGTCTCCCTTTTTGTTGTTCTTTTTCTAGGGTCATTTGACCATTGCCTAATATGGGGAATGCGATGGGGATCAATCTACTAAGCCAACTTTGTGGGATCTGAATTTCATATTAAAGATTCACTAAATATAAGAGATCGAATAAGAGAGTTGTTGGGGTACTTTAGCACGAATAACTCCTTAAATGTAAGGAATTTGAGGATTTTGAGAACCTATTAGAGAAGGTCTAAGAGCAAATTTAACAAACTCGTTACTCTTACTCCTTAGCCAAAGTAGCGAGCAAAACACAATTTTTTTTCCTCCAACAAACTCGCCACTTGCCTTGCCAATTTTTGTTTGCTCGTCATCCAGCTACAGTGCCTCGCTAGGTTTGGAAAATGGCTCTTGCCAGCCATTTCACTCTTTGCTACACCAACGTTCAAAAATTTCATCCAAAGCATATGTTTTTAACCCAGGAAAAAATAGTTTTGTAATTAAAGATTTATAGGTTAAACCATTCTGAAAAAGAAACATCTCAAGAAAAGGAAAGAGAAGAAAATACAAAAGTAAGAAAAAATATCCAAAACAAAGAACAATTCACCTTAAAATTGTAAATTATGGTTGTTTTTCTTCAAAGTTGCTATCACACTTCTGTTACGTCCTAAACCTAGAATTTTAGGCCCGCAATCGAGACTAATGTTGTAAACACTAAAAAATAACTATTTGGACCTCTTATCAACTGATCAAAAAATGGTTAATTTAAGTTATTCCTTATATTCAAAATACTATCTCTCACTAATATAGGATATTATACTCATACTCCGTTAAGGACTTGACGTTCTTGTTAGGGATATATACACTCAAAACTAACTAGGCGAAACAGAATTCTTGAGGTGCCTCCTGTGAGTTCAAGAAGTAGCTCTCACCAACTTCTTAGTGTAACATTTTCCCCTGCATAACACTTAGTTAAGGTAACTCCTACCGTCTTGTTAGTGTAGCATTTTTCCCTACATAATACTTAGTTCTTACATTGGCTAGTGATCGAATCTGAATATTATTCTGTTATGCTCCGAACCTAGAACCTTAGGCTCTCAAGCAAAAATAGTTGTAGACATAAGAAATAACTACTTGGAGGCTCTTTTCTATTGACCCAAATGGTTAACCCAAGTAATTTTTTATACTTACAACACCCATTTATAAATCACTCAAATAAACTATTTTCCACCGATGATTCAAATAAATTATCTTCTACTAATGTGGGATACTATAGTTATTCTTTCAAAAGGGTTGGTCGACTAAAGTTGAAAGAAAAAAGATTTAAGGTTGAAGAAGGAAAGGGAAAATGAGAACGGAAAAGTGGAAAGAAAGAGGGTAGGGGATGTCATAGTAAATGAAAAGGGGAAGGAAAAAAGATGGTTGACATGGAAGAAGGCAAAGCTGAAGATAGAGGAAGAAGGGAACTGAGTGGTGGGTGGTGGGTGGGGGTGTATAGACGTTTTACTTTGGTGGTGTGTCTTCTTTAATTTAAATTATAAATTAATTTTTACTTTAAAAATTAGAATGTAGTATTATAATATTTTTCTTTCATCTTTTTAATTAGAATTAGGCTTACAACTTTTCCCTGTTACACTTTTATTTAACTTTTTCATAGAATATAATTTATTCATATTTTATCCTTTACTTGTAGACAAAGTATTTTACACAAAATGCCTGGGAGAAGAATCTAGCTAATTCGATTTGGTCCAATCATCTTTTTCAATCACTGAACACCAACCATCAAGAGGTAATTCAGTCATTGAATTTACTGGTAAAAAATTTATCTATCATCTCTGTGGGATAAAATCCCCGAGCTATTGCGAAGTAAAAAAAGAAAAAAACAATGAGATTATGGAAGTTCTTCTCTTTGACTTAAAAAAATGGGAGGATTGGCCACGTCCACTGAAAGCCGTTGGTACAGACCTCTTGCCATCACTCAACTCATTTCGAGAAAGAATTCACATAACATATAAATAATAATGTCTCATTTGGAATTGGAAGCGCTAGCTGGAGAAATTCGTGCATGAAAGAGAGATCCATACAATCCAACTGGCAGTAACATAAATACAGGAGAAGGCAACAATGAGTACAAGAATTTAGGACATACTCAACTTAGTTAATAAAAGGAACTGGATGTAAATTAGATGTGTTAGCTAAAATATAAAATATTGTTGGAGTGGAATTGAAATAAAGAGTTTTTTAAGATAGAGAGCCATTTATTTCACTCTCTATAATAGAGAGAAAATAGAGAGGCTATTGGAAATGCTCTAATATAAGAATAGATGTGTTCATAATGTCATTACATTAACTAATTATATAAATAACATAAAATATTATTGATAGTTCATAATTATCGAATCACTCTTACAATATTTTTTGGATGACATGAGAACTCAATTAGAAAAACTCGACCATCGGATTATCCGACGGAGCACGACCACTAGTTGGTAAACCCCTGAGTGTAACGGTGCACCTCCACCTATGTATTAAGTCAGTCAAGGATGGGATTTCAGAGCATATCGAACCCACGACCTTGCATAAACAATTTCACCCTACTACTGCCACCTTATAGGACAGATTTCACCCTATGAGTCAACATATTATTTGAGCTAAGTTGGGCCAGCTCAACTCGTGAACTCATTTAACACGATTAATAAATGAGCTAAGTTAGTCTAACCCGTTATTATCCGGGATAGGCTGGGCTGGATTGAGATTCAAAAAAGTAAACTCAATTCGATCCATTAACTTTACATGAGTTAAATGGGTTAATTGGGTTGAGTTCGGGCCAATCCATTATTTTAAGCAAAAAAATAAGTAATATATATCAATGAATTACTAAATTCTAAGCCAATACAAAATTTTAAAAATAACTCAAATTGTTACTAAGTTAAAATTTTGAACTTACAAAAATTGAAAATTAATGAAAGAAATAATACAAAAATCAAAACAAAAAAGTTATATTCAAACTAATAATTTTTAGTTGTAAAACAAATAAAACTATTACAAATTAATGTTTCAGTTTCTTTCTTTCTTCAACTACTATTGTTCTTTCTACAATTGATATTCAAGCTATTCATTAGGTGAGCTCTATCATTCAGAGTACATATCTTCTTCAGAATCCTCTTCCATCTTTGATAATCCTTGTTGTTTTCCTATAGGCTATAGTATAACTAATTGTGGTTATGCTTTGACCAAAAGGAAAAAAAAATTGTGGTCATGACTCATCATGTATAACTGACTTCACTTAAAAAAAAAAAAATGTGGTCAGACACGATATGACTTCACGTCAAAAAAAAAAAAAATTCTTATAAAAAAAGATAAAATTGAATTGGACTAATTTATTGAATCGAGTTGGGTTGGTTTACTAAGTTGAACTGAGTTGGGTTATCGAATCGAGTTGGGCTGAGTTATCAAATCTAGTTGGGTTGGTTTTTTATCTGGACTGAGTTGGGATGAGTTTATTATTTTTAAACTTGAATCCGACTTAACTGATAGTATTGCATGTGTTATAATCCAACTCAATATTTTAGCAATTAGATTGGATTGAGTTGGGTTATTATCGAATTAAGCTGAGTTGTAACCCAATTAACCCAGCCCATTTAACTTGGTGACCCGCGGAGCGAATCGCTCTTATAATGTTATTTGGGATCTTGGGTTGAGATAATTGAGACCGACCGATTGACAGGCCCAATTCAGCCCAAGTCCGCACCTTTGTCCATTGGTGTTGCTCCATTTCACGCTTCACACACTCTTTTTCTCCTCTCTCGCCGTAGAGATCAATAGAGTCAACTGAGATGGCGGCCCTGACAAGGGTAGGAAAGCTCATAACAAGTAGTCAAATCTCACAATCGAAATCGAGTATATTTTCATCCTCATCATCTTTACCTTCTGCTGCCCTTTTCATCTCTCGCCGTGGAATTGCTTCCAAGCTCTTTGTTGGAGGTCATCTCTCTATCTATCTTCGTGTGTGTATGTATGTATGTATGTATGTATGTATATTTATTTATATGTATACATATGTATATGTGTATATATGTATACATATGTATATGTGTATATATGTACATATCTACATATGTATATACGTGTATATATGTATACATATGTATATATGTATGTATATACATACGTATATATATTTATATATATATATATATCTAGGCCTTTTACGTTACAGCTCAATACTATGTTCAGATTGGCATCGTATAAGTGCGTGACTGTGTAATTTGAGTGTGACTGCGTGTGTATGTGAGTGTAATTGTGTATGTTGTGTGTGTGCGCAAACCGTGTGTGACAGTGTTTGAGCGTGTCTGTGTGAGAGAGAACTTTGTCAGTGTGTGTGCATGCGAGTGCTTGACTGTGTCTGTGTGTTACGCGGTGTGAGAGTGTGTTAAGTCAGTGTGTGGGAGAGTGTGGTTGGGTGGCTGTATGCAGAGTGTCTGAGGGAGTGTGTGTGTGTGTGTGAGTGTTTGTCTGTGTGTGTGCAGAGTGTGTAAGAAAGCAGCAGAGTGTCTAAGAAAGCAGGGGCGGATCAGGTCTTTCGTTGGTACGTTCCGAGTCGGTACGAATTCGGGTACTGATACGGCACTAGAATTTTATACGAAACGATGGAGGTAGACTTTTTCGGTATGTTAATTGGGTTCATAGTACGGTATAAAGAATTATTAAGTTTGTTTGCCAAATATTATGTAGAACAATGATTTGTTTTGTTTACTAATTGCTAAAATCAATTTGCTGCAAAGTTTAGTCTATAATCCAAAATCCAAATTGAATAAGTTATGATAATTTTCTACTATTGTATATCAATCAAAAGACACAAAAGCAAACTAGAATATTTTTATATGTTAACAAGTGTTTGCACTTTGCATACATGTGTTAGTAATTTTTAGGTTCTTTGTTCACTTTCATTATTTTTCTTGTAAAAGTTTGTATGCTGTTTGGGTTGCCAACTATAACGAACTAGAACACGAATCGCAGCGTGTCGGTACACAAATGTACCGCGAATTGGGACGTGTAATCTGATACGTGGTTCCAAAGGGGTAGGGCGAATTTGGTAACTATGGCTCATATATTAATAATTTTTTTCGTTGGATTCTGAATTGATATTTTAGACTAAAAAGTTATCTTAAAAATAACATATTTAAAAGAAAAATGTTCGGCCCCAACTCACCCATGAGTGCCTCTGCCAGAGTAAGGGAGTGTGTATGATATTGTTCGAGTATGTGTGACTGTGTAAGAGTTTTAGTGTATGTGTTGGTGTTTGAGTGTGTGAGAGAGTATTTTGAGTGTGTATTTGTGTCTGTATCTGTGTCTGTGTGCGTGTGTGACACATTGTTTGACTGTGTGTGTTTGTGAGAGTGTGTGACAGTGTTTGAGGTTCTCTCTGTATGGGTGTTGAGTGTGTGAGAGTGACAGTATGTGAGTGTTTGTGTGGGAGTGTGTGCAGCGGGCATGTGGTGCATGAGTGTGTATTAGAGAAGGGTAAATACATCAACCTACATATAGAATTTACCCTTTCCTTTTCGAGCCAAACAAAGAAATTTGTACAATCCAAATGAAAGGGTTACTTGATCATTCTTTTCACTCATTTCTCTCATTATTCTTTTACTCACGACCCCGAACGAGCCCTAAATCCATGACATCAAAAAGTAAGGCCGTAATTCTCTCTGTTTTTCCGTCTCCTCCCTATCAAGCAGACATCAGTTACCCTCTCCAGTCGTGGATGTAACATCCTTTATGGTTTCGGCTTCTTAATGATGTAGGCAATGTATTGCAATGCCTTTCTGTAAGGAATTTGTTACATGAGCAGAGTTCTTTTATTGTTCTTTTAGCTTCTAATAATACTGCTGTTTGTAATGCATTTGAAGGAAATTGCTCCATTTGCAGGGATTTCATTTTACACCACGGAAAAGGGACTATTAGAGGCATTTTCGGAACATGGCCAAGTTATTGAAGGTGCTCAGGCTACTATCAAATGATACTTTTATATCTAACTTCTTTTGTTTTCTCCATCATCAAAAGAAAAAAGAATTTGCTAGTGAACTTTTACGATCTTGAGTTGACTGTGTTCCTTTTGCCAGCTAAAGTTGTGATGGACAGAGTCTCAGACAGATCAAAGGGTTTTGGATTTGTTACCTACGCATCAGAAGATGAAGCAGAGAAGGCACTGACAGAGATGAACGGAAAAGTATGCCCTATTAACTTTCCCTTTTATTTTTGATTCTTGACGACTTCTGACTCTGGGAATTATGCATGCCACAGCCATTGAATGGACGTGTTATCTTTGTGGATTACGCAAAGCCACGAACTAATTTTAGTAGTGGCATACCAATCGCTAGAGGACCCCCTGAACCAGCAAAACAGTGATACTGTTGGCCGACTTCAGCATATCTGTATCAGGCCGAACAGAATGTCTGAACAAGGATCTCCAGAGCTATATGGCACTGTTTGCACAGCATTTGCTCTTTACGTATGACCAAGCCAGCCGTTGCGTAATGAGTTGGAAAGCATGGAGGAAACGAAAAAGCTACTTCAGCTATACAAATTAAGGGGTAAACCAAATGTGTCACCTTCACCCTCTGCAAGTCATGAATTATCTGGATGTGAGACTTTGAGAGATAGACAAGTAATGTTGTAGTTTATTTTCAGATGATGTTAATATGATCAATATGAATGTGGACTGGGTAACTAATTGCTCTCGTTCGTTTTTCATTTGTTTTAATCCCTTCTTCTAATTCTTCCATTTTTTCTGTTTCCTTTTTTCTTTTCGCCCCCTGTATTTGAGCTTCCCTTGATTGATGGTATGCTGTTTTGGAGCTCTGTCACTTTAGCCAGTCTGTTACATGTATTGATGATGAAACCTTTCCCCTCTTTTGTGCTAAGATAGTCTACCAATGTGCTTGAAATAAAGAAAAGGGAGAAAACACACAAAATTTAAACATAAACAGAAGTAAAGAGAGAGTGTATCAATAGAACCTTTGCTGCAAAATCTCTAGTAAATGTTATTTGTATCAGTAGAACCTTTGCTGCAAAATCTCTAGTAAATGTTATTTGATCTGGATCCTGCGCAACAGAATAATTTGCTGGGGTTGAAGTCCATACAGCATTATTGCTGTTATTTGTTGCTGAGGCTCGAGTTCTCCTCGAGCTTTTCCATTTAATGATTAACATTACTGGTTGTGCTTAAGAACGTGTAAAAGGACACGTGGGATATACTAAAAATAATGTGGGTCCCACTACAATGGACACGTGTCAACAGCACATGCAGTAATGGTGCACATGCCACTATTACGTTTAACAAGGGCTAGCTGTTACCACTCGAAGTTTCTTCCTGTACATTACTTTTGTAACTAGGCATTCTGTGAATCTGTGTCTCATTTTCTCTGAGCCATCCCTCCATGTACAATGCTGTCCCGCAAAACTTTAGATTTTAAGATAATTATAGGGCGAAGTGTCCAATCCTTTTAATAATGTGTTAATTTATCTCGTAATCTATTAACTGGACACTTGATTGTGGCTATGTTGAAACAGGCGTTGCTTCAACATTGCTTTGCTCGTAATGGGATGTTTACTCTGAGAATCGAACTCTGAATATGCATCATTAGTATTAGTCACATTGTTGGTTTAAGCTGAAAGGCTTCTGTATATTTATTTGTATGTATAAACTTGTTCAGGTTGCCAAGGAGCCACTTGCTGTAACTGCCGATAATAGAGCTCTTGTGCATCCGAGATTCTAAACCATTTTCAACTCTAATATGCTCAAGATTATTGTTGTCTTAAATCCAAAAAAGTTCCCCGGATTGCCTAGGAAATAGATGAATACTATCCATCCAAATCATGGTGGATAAAATGTCATTTATCCCTAGTTATGCTTAAACTCCGGTACTGTCAAAGATTTAATCATTGGGATTGCTCCCAAGTCCGGAAAAGGAGGAAGGTTGTGGTAGATAGCTAGTAGTCAGTGTAAACATGTCAAGTTTTTCATATAAGTTTGAAATATCATGATATTATTATTCGGGAGTTCCTTACTTATGATACACGGTATTATTTGAGCACTAATATAAGTACTAATAAGACGACTTTTGATAGGAATGTGTGATGTCTTAATATATAAGGTTTGATTTAGTTTAGTTTATCTGTAGTTATACTTGGTTTAGGAAAATGGGAGAGCCTATAAACCATTTCAGAAACTACTAATACTTGACCATCTCTGTGTTCTATATTTTCCCAAGTCATGGGACAGGCGCAACACTACACATGAATAGTTTATGCTTGTGTGCTTCATTATCTAGAAGAGACATGCTAGTTATCACCATTTTTTTGTAAAGTTGCACAATTGCTCTTTGGTTGAAGGACACATTTCAATCTCTAACGCCTTGACTTTGATTAAGATTTCGATTGACAAGATGTTAGGCAGCTTGGAAGCAACGCTTGCTTTCTTTCTTTCTTTCTTTTGTTTTGTTTTGTTTTGTTTTTTTTTTTTTTTTTTGGGTTTCCTTTCTGTCCAATTTTTCCTTTCAGTTAGTTGAAATATCGACCCAAAAAAAAAAAAGTTAGCAGAAATACTAATTTTGTTGCAGATTGGATTGCAAGAATTGCTAAGAGCAAACGGACTCTCTTTTGATTAGATAGGTACGGTCTCCCATTTGTGAAGCTTTTGTACCTTGGCATGCTTCTGGTGGGGTATGAAACATTACTTTAATACAAATCTAACTAAATCAATCAAACTTTATCGTACTAGTTAGAGTTAGTTATATATATTTGATGTCACTATTTATTTTTGTCTAGAGTCATTTTCTCTACTAATTTCATGTACACGTACAAATTGTTGCTTCATAGGTAGGAACGTCCCAATAGTAGTATTGAGATGTTTCAAACTTATAAAAAAAAAAATGTCATTGTTAAGGTAAAAATCTAGTGTTGCTGTCTCCTAGCTCCGACCGAGGCTAGACTGGCTCGTTGGACATGTCTCCTGCAAAACAAGGCATAGCTGGGTGGACCTGTGGGACTCCGAGCGTCCGCACTCTAACGGTCTAGTCAGTTATGGCTTAATTTGCTTGGAAACTAGGATGAGAGCAGAGGGTGTTATGATAAAAACTTGTGTACCTTCAACAATGGTATTTCCCTGTATTTATACTCAATACTGACCTGACTTATTGATAAGGCTGTCCTTAGTAGAGTCTCTAAAATAGAGACTCTACTATCGTATAATTATTACGTAATATAGTTCATTTGGTGCAACAAAAATTCATAAAGTAGAGATTAAAATCACCAAAAGTGGGCCCGGGTCTCTAAAAAGTACAGAGTCTCTAAAAATGTTAACAAATTTGTTAACATTTTTAGAGACTCTGTACTTTTTAGAGACCCGGGCCCACTTTTGGTGATTTTAATCTCTACTTTATGAATTTTTGTTGCACCAAATGAACTATATTACGTAATAATTATACGATAGTAGAGTCTCTATTTTAGAGACTCTACTAAGGATACCCTAAGGAGGGATAAGGAGGGAGAGTTCATCCCAATCTAGGCTCTCACCACTCATGCCTATCCTTATCTAGAAGCTTTCCTGCATTTACACGTCATTCTGCTAGACTCTTGCACCTTCCCGCGTAAGCCCGTACCTTGGCGGTGGCTGGGCTCACGTCTGCTCCGCACATCGAACCTAGTTTTTTTTGGGGCTTGAGGTCCACTCCAATCAGACATATTTACATTAATTGTTAGCTACTTAACATCACAAATAATTTGATGTGTTTACGTTGGTTGTCAATTACGCAACATCACCAAAAAGTTGACATGTTGGTTATCAACTACCTAATATCACCCTTTTTCTTTATTCGAGTTTAGGATCGATAATAGTAAGAATAAAATCCTCTACAAAACAGACATTTGATTAACTTTTATATCAAAAAAGAAAAATAGGAGTTTTATCTTTAATTTTCATATCAATCAATGCTCCTTTAGGACAAGTTCAATGGGGGGCTCTAAAATGTAAAACTTTCTATTTTTGGAGAGTTTGGGGTTCTATTTTGACATCTTTTAATTCAAAAGTTGTGGACTCTACGTACTTTTTTTTTTAAATAGTGTTATTTTTAAAATATGAGGCTTTAAAAATACATAAAAATACTAAAAAATAAAAAATTTACAATTTAGAGTTTCCCATTGAAGATATCCTTAAAGCTCTAAGTCGGTGCCAATTATAGCTTTAAAAGTCCATCTCTTCGTCTCTTGATAAGGCCTCTTAACTGGAAACCAACATTTCCTGCAACTGCTGAATTAATTGCTGCATAAAACAAAAACATTAAAGTTACTTAAATTATATAGGCTATTCGATTTGTTGTTAGTTAAAATGGACCATTCCACTAAATTAAAGCTCTTTATGATTCTTCCACGCTAAAGTCAACAAATGTCGCAGTCCACTTACCTAACAATTTGACTATAAATTTGTAATCAGGATGTTATAAATTCTACTAGGAGAGAATTATAACACATTTATCAATATGGAAAAAAAGTTAAAATGATCCAGTCGTTCAAAAAATAAAATCATGTGTGTATGATATGTGGACTTCACATATTTACGCTCTTTTAATAGAGTGATCTTTTACAAATTTCATTTATTACTACTATTGTTTGTGAGACATTCGTTCAAGTTCGAGATTTGATATTGACTTGCAATCACAGCTAGCAATTTCCTTTTTTGTTTCGTCAAACATAAAATAATTTTACATAACAACCTAAATAAATATTTAGTGTAGAATTGGGCTCATGATTACCCAATCTGAATATCTTCAGTATCTCTTTTGATAAACACTAATATATGCCTTGGTACTGATCAAAATTATAATTTTATAGGAACTAGACTATCTTATTTGGTCAAAATGTCTAGCAATTTTATTTCTGAATTCCATAGTAATAGAAATACACCCATACCATAGGATCTGCAGTAAGAGAGAAAATATAGGTCAGGTTAATGCCAAAACCCCCATGAGGTCATCTATAAATTCCATATACCCCCATGAACTTTTTGATTTACCCACTTTCTCCCATGATACTTCTCTTTCCTAAACAATCCTTAAGGTTGAAGGATAATTCAGTCATTTCTAATTTTAAACACTAAAATTATTTTTTGACAAAAAAAATTCATCTTCCCCACCCCCAACCCTCTCTTTAACCCTTCTAACAACCCCTTACACCCCGACACACTACCCCTACCTCCTTAACACACACCGATGACACACACACACAAAGACCTACTCCTTAAGCCTCCCGCGCCTCCCAACAACTCCTGACACACTACCCTCATCTCCTTGATGGTGATAATGGTTAGTCAAAACTATTGGCAAGTATGCACACAGTGTGTGCAGATCTTTGCCACAAGTTTCACAATGGTAACAAAATCCATGGCCTTGTTTTCCACATGCATCGCAACTAAATATGCCTTCTAGGTCCTTAGCCTTTACAATTGCTTTGGCAATTGTGAACATTTATGATGGAGAAAGTAGTTGCATGCTATGCAACCATAGACTGATTGATTTTGGGGATGTGAGGTGGTGTGCCTGTGTATGTTGGTGTGTGTTTGGGATATGGGGATATTGTATGTGTGCATCGGTGTATGTTAGGGATGTAGGGGTAGTGTGCCAGGGTGTGGGGGGTTGTTGGTTTGGGGGGGATTGAGAAGGGGGTTGGTTGGTTGGGTGGGTGGGGAAGAGAAAAACACTGGCGTCCTCCCTTTTTAAAGGAGGTCTAGCCTCTCTTTTCAGTGGAAATTGAGCTCGTCGGATGTACTGCCCGTGACTCTAACACAGGCAGAACGGCTAGTGCTAGAAGTCTTAGAATTTAGCGAGCTATTTGGAAAGAAAGAAAGCCTGGGTTGATTATATTTAGTGGATAAATCCCTTAAATTATTCCACAATTACTCCCAAATCAGAGTATTAGGACTTGCATAAACTGCTCAAATGTGGAGGATAGGTGGGAGGTGGTGATACACAACGACCAATCCTGAAATACCACTATTTCGTCTAAGGATGCCTAACCACCTCACACATCATTCGGGAGGAGGCAGGACATGCGCAAACTATGTCAAACCATGACCAATCAATATCCAAATAGAATGGATTCAAACTTCTCTTAGAATAGTTTCCGGTGCGAATAATTTTTTTTTGTCTAAAATTAAGTTTAGTGTTTAAAATTTGAAATGACTGAATTACCTTTCAGTCTTAAGGATTGTTTAGGAGAGAGAAGTGTCATAGGAGAAAGTGGGTGAATCAAAAAGTTTATGAGGGTATCTCGAATTTATAGATGACCTCATGGGGGGTTTTTGGCATTAATTCGGATCGGTCTTTATAACCATTTTTTGCATGTTTTTTTCTCTCTTAATGCAGCATATTCATTGATGGAATTTATGGCTAGGCAAGAAACAACTCCATGCATCTCCTATAAATAGCAAGCGTCTTAGCATTTGTAAAACACAATTTTTTCTAGAGAATTAGATAGCATTATATTCTTTATAAGCATAATAAAGTTCAGACACCTTAATTGTCAGTTCGAATGCTTTTGTAACTTGGACTGTTGCAAAAAGTAAATACCATTTGTTAGTGGAAAATAATTTTAAAAGCGAAGCGAAGCGGGGCGGGGCGGGGCGGGACGGGGGGAGGGGTGAATTAAGATTATAGCAAAGTATTGTTATTTAAAATTTTTACTACAACTCATAAAAACCTCTTTGAGATAATTTATCAAATACCTTGTGTGAATAACTAGATAAGAGATATTATGATGAATAAAGTCACACACAAGAACAAGATAATTACTCTACACAATATATATGACAATGTATGTAAATAGAGTAGGGAGAAAGAAATCAAATACGGCATTTTCAAGTGGTTCGAACTCCCGAATGCCTAGTCCATTATTTAAGGTATTCATCCCCTTAGGATTTGCACAAACTCCACTATGATGTTTCTTCAAATGTTGGTGAAGTACAAACCAACTACAACAATCTCTTGAGTCCATAAGAGATCAACCAAAGCCTCTTCAAATGTAAGTGGGACTTCAAACCTACTAACTCTACCGTTTGAATCCACAAAGAATTTTCCCACACTCTTCTCTTTACAAGGATTCTCTCAATCCTAATCTAGAGACCAAGAGTGTATACAATACAAAGATTGAGTGTTTGTAAGATAATACAATGAAGTACAAACAAAACTCCTCAATGAGTAAATAAATACAATTCAAATCTTTGAATGCTCAATACATTTGCAAGTTATAGCTCAAGCTTGATGTATATTGATTGAAATAAATAAAATTCAAAGCTTGGAATCAATATAGGATGTTTAGGAGTTGTTGGAAGAGTTGTTTGATGAAATGAGTTGGTTTGGTATATATAGAAAACATTGCAACAAACAAATAACGGCTAGTTTTTCAAATTGCAGCGTGATCCGGTCGAGGCATCCGGTCAAGGGGCTCGTATGGATGACTCGCCCGAATACATTATGCCATTGATTCGAATGAGGCATCCTGTCGAGGCTACCTCGTCCAGATGAACAATGCCAAATAGTGACAGTTTTTCAATTTTGTAAAATTTCACCCGAAATTCAATTTTTCAAAGGTAAAATGCTTAGGCACTTCAAAAACACTTCATCTAAAGTGTTTCCAACATTTTTAACATTTAGAAACATTTTCTAAACTCTTGTGGAATGATTAAGATCGAATTTTGAATTCAAGAGTTTAAAAGAAAGTTTTCACCAGAAAATTTAATCTTTCGAAGATAAATCATTTAAACCTTTTATGAGTATTTTTTCAAAAGATGTTCCAACTCATTTAATCTTTTAAAATATTTTCAAAACTCTTGAGGAAAGATTAAAATCATTTTTGAAAGATTACCAAGAGCTTGAACCATAAAAATGCATACTTATCCCTTATCTTGTCACGTCTCCATTCTTATTACACCACTTCGTCTTCATGTCTTTAATTCTTGATTCTTGAATAAATCTCTTTAACTCTTCAAGATTTCATTTCTTCATGTTTGTGGTAATATTGATTATGTATTGTTCAATGGCATACATAAACTTGCATCTTTTCTATCTTGCAATTATTCTTTAATCAATCACATTTTCTTCTTTCATATAAGTTACTCTTCCTCTTTCAACACCGAACATCCACAATATATTTTGGCTCATAATATCATTAGTACAATATAATTCACACAAGCCAAAATATTAAAGTACCATTTGACTTATAATATACATTTAATGCACATAAGCCAACAAGTGTGTAATTTAAGCATGTAAACACATTAGCACAAACACACTTACAAATTCAATTTTTTTTTATGATTTGTCATCATCAAAATCATATCTTTTGGCATAAGACCAACACTATTATATCATGAGAGGTTAATACTATAAAGATGTGAGCACCATAGTGGAGCGTTAAAACATTAAGGATAGCAAGTTCAACTCGAGCCTCAGTCTTGTAATGTTTTGTTATTTATATTCTATAAATTCCAATCTATATTTTATTAATTCTGGTTTATTGTTAAATGTTAATTCCAGTATCATACGATTTATTTCTTTTCCAGTTTCTTATTTCGCACAAGTTGTAACATTGGTGGAGCCAGACACCCAAAGTCAGGGTGTGTACTATAGCCACTCGGGGTCCAAGGTCAATAACTGGGGGTCGGGGGCATCATCTATGCACAAACTATTTAACCATATTATAGAAATTATAAAGAAATAAGCACTACAATATATAATAATTATAGCAACGTGGAATCCTGTGTGAATGAGTAAGGACCACAATTATAAAGAAATAAGCACTACAACATATAACAATTATAGCAATTATAAAAATATAAGTACTAAAACATATATAAAGTCTTTGTAAATAGCAAAAATACTTTTTATAATTGTACTCGTCGTGATTCCATATTTTGAAAATGTTGGATAATCAAATAAAATAATTATAATTAAAAAAATTAAGAAATAAGTGAAACTATAATTAGAAAATTAAAACCACTATACTTAAATACATCTGATGACGTCAAGGAACAACAAGTGTTATAACTAAAAAAAATTAAGCATGGTATGACTTTGCCTCATTCTCAATCTTAAGCATAGGGTTAAAGAACCAAAAAATGGTTAGCTTAAAATGTCATCCAAGATGAACAGGCACAGACGCCCTGTACCTTATACATATTCCATAGATAGATATTAAAACTAAGTTTCTTCTTTCTTTGTCCAAAAAAAAAAAAAAACTTACAGCTACCGGTGGTGCTTGAGCTTGATCACGGGTTGGCTATGTTTTTTGTAAAGTGAGGGAGGCCTTAAGGTGAAGTGTTCGGGTTGCGTATGTTTTTTGTTTTTGTCACTTGCTTTTTTTTTTTTTTTTTTAATTATTAGTCAAAATTCAAAAAGATAGGACAAAATGTGTGCGGAGCGGCTGGATATATATATATATATATATATATATACACACACCTATGGCCACGGGCGGATCCAGAAAATTAGTATTGGGGGTGTCGAAATTTGATTAAGAAAATTTGGTTCTGTATTTTTTAAAAAGGATAATGATAACAAATATTTTAAATATAAATAAGTGTAAAAAATTCTATTTAGCTATATATACATATACATTAATTATTAAAAAATTTGGTTAGCGGTTAGACGTTGGGGGCCAAATGCATTTTTAGAAAAAAATTGTACTCAATTTTTTTTTTTTGGCTAGAGGTTGGGAGAACTTGGGGTCCCCTAGTCCCCCCTGGGACCGCCACTGTCTATGGCTAGATTGCGTTATAACTCATAATTTTTAATGTTTAACATCCTATATCTCTTGGGCAAAAGTTACATATTTATTTTTATTTTTTTAGAACGAAACTCTAAATCTCGTGGTATAGAAGTGAATTTAAAAACATACAAAGGTGATATTAGTAGTTATAGACGATGATATATTTTGTTGTACAGGTGTAGCTTATGGAACTTGCTACAGGCTATTCTAGCACAGAGTTTGTGTGACAAATTAAGTGCTCATTTATATAAAGTGAAGAATTTACGCACTTCAATTCTGCCGTCAAACGTTGTCATACGTCACACTCGTGCTCTAAAAGCGCCTCTGGTTATGATTTTTGGTTCGACACAACACAAAAAGTTAGACAAAGAATTTGACTCCGGCGTAAATTTAAGAGTTGCTTTTTAAATCGACAGATTTGTAAAAACTGAAATTTAGAGAATATGATTATCTGAACTTGTTTTGATTTTCGCTTTGCTAATGTAAAAAAAAAAATTGTTTATATGTTTTTGAATTGTTGATATGAAATGAAATTACACTTGCTTGCTTAGCCAAAAAAAATAATTGATCTATTTAGAAATTAAAGGTGGTTATTAGCTATATAGTTAATTTCTCTAGTTACTTGGCATATACGTAATTTGCATGAGGTTTAAGATCGTATAACGTATTTATATACGTTTATATCACATGAAAGTTATATTTCACCGATCTAAGATTATCTTAGATTCATAAGCGTTAGCGTTATCCAAATTATTAATTTACTATTTTTTTTACAAATATCCAGACTATTTTGTATGATAATTTTAAATAATAACTCGTGCTATTTTTATTATATGTAATGATGATAATTCAAGACCTTTTAAATAGAACTCACACATTTTTCGTGGACCTCACAAAGTCTTCTTGGGAATTCTCTTATTATTGTAGCAGTCGCTGTCTTGGCAAGTGACTATGTAGTAATTAAATGCCACTGTGCCGTAGGGAAGAGGCAAATAATATTTTTTTTGTCGGTAAGAGGCAAAGAATTGAAAAGCACCCGAATGGGCCATATAATCTAATCAAATAATATATTATTCTTCTTTAAATATACAAGATTATCTTTAACAAATTTGTTAAATTGGTATAGAAAAAAGATGCATCTCCCAATTTTTTTTGTTGTTGCTGTTTTTCCTAATTCTGTGAACTAAGTAAATTCTGAATTTTCATCCATTTCTAACTCGTAATACCATTTGTAACAATATAATTGTCATTGTATAACTTAAAATTTATAAATTTAAGTTGTGAAAATAACTTCAACCCTCTGTCGAACCCATACACAGAGAGAATCTAGTGCGTTGAACTTTCCCTTTCGATGTTATCTGCCAAGTAAGAAGCACCAAAATGCTACAAAAATGGATACCCCAAAAGCCACACACACAATATCTAACGCTCCTTCTTTTTTCAACTTTTTCTCTTTTCTTTGTTTCTTCATTTCCAAGAATTCTTGATACCTTCTTCTACTTTCTTCAACCCTGTCAACGTGCTTTCCCCTTTTGCCCTCTAATGCCCTTTGTAAAATGACCAAACTGTCCTTCCCATTTAAGTGCGTTCCATCAATGTCTTCCACCTCTAAGCTGACTTCTTTGACCTGCAATTCTCCACCCTCTGACCAACCGCACGTGACGACTATTCCAAGCTGCACGTGACCTGAAGTGGGCCCCTTTTGGATTGAAGCAAACCTTGCTTGCACATCACCTGTCAACCAATGGCGTTGAACTGAAACGGGTTTGTGAGAAGATAAGTTTACTGCTAGCTGTTGATTTGGGTCGATTATTATCCAACTCAATGACATGTCGTTGATCAGAGCTGTACACGTGTCATCTCCATCTGGGAATTTGATTGGTGCGGGGACCACGTCCTTTGGTTCCAGTAAATCAATTCTGAATGGCGAGCACCGGAACCATCCGGTCACTGTTTCAGTTTCTTGAACTTTAGTAAAGATTAATTTATTTTTGTAGTGGATATCAACGGCTGAGATCAACTCTGATGGTGGTGATGTGCGGTTTGGATTTAACGATGCGGGATCTAACGGAGGGAGGGGATAGGATTGGGCAAAAAACGCTCGAGGACCACCTTTGGAAAACGTGGAGATGACATGACTGACACGTGAATTACTAGTTGATGGCCAAGTAGTATGACATATGCCGGACCATAAGTTATCTTGGGAGGAAAGGTGGTGGAGAGTGGTAGAAGAGCAGGCGGCGGAGGCAAGAGTAGGACCATCGAGACGCTTAATAATATGAGTCTCTACAATGTCAGAATGTAAGGAAGAAAAAGTGGCGGCGCCGCCTTGTGCCCCCGTACTTGAAGTGGTGGTGGCTGGCGAAGTATGGGGGGAGGGCGTCATTTGGGCAGGGAACATTATGTTCTACAGCCTATGTGAAGAAAGTTTTGAGATGATGTTCATTTGTACTAATGTTTCGGGGATTTATATAGTATCCTAAATTGGAGGTGTGCATTAGCGGTACGATAATGGCCTTAAGATGTTGACCCAAAAAAAAAGTATGGCCTTCAAATTTTTTAATTGAAAATGGGGGAAATGGTTCATTTTCACATTGTAGACTAAAGACTAGACTTGATCAGATGTCAACATGATCTAGAAGGGGCCTGGAAAATGTTTTGAAAAAGAAGTGCTGGTTAAAATAAGTATTAAAATGACGCCGAGGCAGAGAAAACAAATTTAAGAAATTTTTTTTTCTCCTTTTATCTTTTTATAACGAGAAATTCACTCTAAATAAATTATATATTTCATAATGCAGCAATACGTTCCAACGCATATTTCAAATCTAGTTAATAGTTAAATAATATTTGTGATGAGAAAGTATAAATTTAAATTTAAAATTTTTAATCTCAATAAGTTATAAATTATACTTGACCACTCTATCTAATAGGACCATCATTGATCCTTTGAATGTAGATGATAATATCATAGTCTAAATGTGAAGTGAACTTGATACTTAACAAAAGATACAATAACTTTCTGATTACTTAGATGTTAAATAAGATATATCTTGAAGGTATTAAATGATACAATCACCATATCCCGATGTTGTTTGTCAAAACCCATGTGAACTGTAATGATAATTTTAATCCTTAAACTTTTTTAAAAATTTAAAATTAAAATTGTAATTATAGTACCACCGAAAAAAAAATATCAATTTTCAGCAAACCAATATGAGTTATGATGTTGTTTACCTTTTCTTTTTTCCAATCAAAAGCCACTTAAATTGGTAGGAGATCACATGAGCATTATCTGTTACCATTTTTTTTAAAATTTAATTGATGAAGAAGACCTTATTAATTATAGGTAAGAATATATTAAATTTAATTCAAAATTATAAGTCTTATGATACAGTGGCGCACCTAAACCTATACTCTAAATTAGTGGCGGAACTACTTAGGTGTGAGAAGTGCACATCAACTTGAAAAAAAAATTCTTTTATTTTTTTGGTTTTTTTTTTATTATAAAAAATAGTTATATTAGACACTTTTACTGTATGAATGCACCTCTTAATCTTTCTTATTATATGAGTGCACCCCTATCTTGAATTCTTAACTCCGTCACTGTTCTAAATATATCAGTTAACGACCCGATAATATTTATCTAAACTAGCTATTTGTCAAGCTAAGAAAAGCAAAATTATATATCTTCCAATTAAACCAGCCAACGACCTAACAATATTTATCTAAATTAGCTATTTGGCAAGCTAAGAAAAGCGAAATTATATGTCTTCCAATTGATATAAAAAGGTAGTCTTCCAATCTAGAATTTCATTTGTCCATAGCTCTTTTTGGGAAAATGGTGGACTTTTCAATGAAACGAGAGAGAAATTACGTTCTCCACGGGTTTATTAAACTAAAATTTATATGTGGCTAGTGGGTCAGTACATGGCGAACTTCATTACCGGCTCTTTAACGCTAACGTTATATTATTCTTATGCTATAATAATCATATCTATCATTAACCATTTGTTTAATGAAGAATTAAATCTTGTTTGAATGTGATTGGAATTACATCACGACTACAATATTATAAATAAAACTTTTCTAATAAAATAATCTGCTAAGAGAAAAATCATGATTATTAATTTGAGTTTGAATCATAAAGGGTTTTCATAAATGGCGAATGTCATTTTCGGCATGCATAATAAGGTTATATTATTGGTCTCACGGGTTAAGTGAAGTGATCGAGTAATGATTTATTATAGTCATAAATAAGTTTAAATCTAGGTGCTCTAATTATAAATATTATTTGACTCTTAACTTATTAAAAATATGATTTAAAACTCACCGTTACACTACATACAAAATTTATAATTTTAAATAGATTTAAAGTGATTATGCCTTAAATGAGTTCCTTATCATATGAAAAAGAAAGTTAAAGCTACATATATTTAAAACCATGAATCGCCATAAATAATGGATTTTTAGTCCATGGTTTTCTGTAGCTATCTAAATGTTCATTGGGACATCTTGCGTAATATCAAGGCAATGAGCGTTGGAGCGATTCTTGGTGTAAAGAATTTAATGAAGGGTCGCTTTCTCTATTTTTGAAAAAGGGTTAATATCAAATTTAGTTATTTATTTTTAATGTGTTTGATATAATAATCCCTTAATTTTAAAAATACAACATTCCAATCTTTTATTTTTTGAATATGTGATACCATTAGTCATTTTTTACTTTTCTATTTAAAATTTGGCGAAAAAAGCATGTACTTGTCATTTGATTATACGTAATATGTTACTTATGTCTTCAAATTTAGATGAAAAAGTAAAAAAAGACTAACGGTAATGTCACATATTTGAAAGATAAAGAATTGTAATATTACACTTTTAAAAATAAGTACTATGTCAAACTCGCGAAAAATAATAAACTAAATTAAGTATTAATCCTTTAAAAGATTAACAAAAGAGAAAGATCTTACTTAGCCGGTACTGAACTATTTTTCATACAGGAGAAAATAGAAATGATAAACAATCTTTTTCTTTTATTTTTTTCCCGGAAATTCACGAGAAAAAGGAAAGAAATGAAATATAGAGAAAAGAATCATAAAAATAAGAAAAAAAGAAAGTTTTATCGAACTGAAAAACAGTATAATATAGAAAAACTCAAGTAACAAAAGAAGATCCCCAAAAACATTTTTTTTTTTTTAATTGTTTGACACCTTCTGATTAAGTTTTGACGCCCCAACTCCGACACGTAACCTTTTAACAAATTCAACCATCCATGATTTGATGAAAGGATGAGAAATAGCGAACTGCGTGATTTATTTTTTAAAAAATCTGTTTATGAGTCACGAGTATGGGTTCAGATCACAATGTACAACTTTATCATATACAATATAAGAAAAATTATATTTAATGACGAAATTCAACGACCGTCACTAAATCATCGCTATTTAAAGACAATTTTGCGACCAAATTTGAGACGAAAATTTGAAGCGAGACTTAGAGGCTAAATGGCGACAAATTGGAAGCGGCTTAGGAAAACCGTTACCAATTTGTCACAAAAAGCGATTACTTAGCGATGGATGTAAATAAAATTGCAAAAAATACACAAATCGTCGCCAATTTGTCATAAAAAAAATGACAACTTAGCGATAGTTGTAAATAAAATTACGGAGAATACAAAAATTGTTGCCAATTAATTTTTCATAAAAAGCAACGATTTAGCAATGACTTTTAAAAAAAATGTGACAAATATAATAACCGTATCCAATTGTCACAAAAAGCGATGACTTAGCGATGGTTTTTTTAAAAAAAGTACAAAGACCGTGTCGATTTGTCACAAAAAGGAACGGTTTAGTGACGGTTTTTTTTTTTTTTAAAAAAAACCATCATCATTTTGTCGCTAAAAAGTGACAATTTGGCGACGTTATTTTGAAATTTTATTTTGGCGTTTGTTAATATAAAAAAATTATACTATTAAACAGAAAAAAAAGCTAAAAAATATAGATCGTCACTATTTCATCACTATTGACAACGATTCAGCGACAATATATATATTTTTATTAAATAAAAAGATAAATAAGTTACACTCTTAAACAAAAAAAATTAGAGTAATAAGCAAAAAAAAAAAATTGTGTAAATTTACATAGGCGAGGTTTAGGCCAGAAGCCCAACCGTCGCATAACCCCATTTAAACAAGGGGGTAGCAGCTTGTTGTATATCCTGACATCGTGGTTCGTAGCCACGTACTCTAATCCTTTGAGCTACAGGGCCTATCTCGTCTTCACTGGATCTGTTCTCGAAAGTACTCCTAAAAAAATGAATCTTTCCTCTCCCCAGCCATTTCGGGTTAAAAAGATGTGAAAGTGCGTTTATCTCTATAAGAACGGTGCATTCCAACATGTAAAGTGGGAGAGAAAGGATGGCATAATTGTTGAGGTTTTGAATAAGATAACCTTTTAATTTTTAATTTTTTTTCGTTTTTATATTGAAAAAGTAATAAGAATGAGAGGTGTTAAGCTTTTTATCATCTTGACGTTGAGCTATTTTTCCGCAGGACCTCCCCTACAATATCGTTACCGCAGTAAAGTTTAACCACCAAGTGCGGAATGGATTGGTGTGGTTCCTATATGCCTAGGACACCAAAATATCGAACTATGAACGAAGAAATGCATGAGAGAAAAACATATATGCTAGTGATTGTGAGGCCCCAATTCTTGACTGGAGGGGACACCAAAGGCCTCTGCCCTTCCATCCCTTGGATAGATAGAGAGGGAAGGCAGAACTTTTAGTTTTTTCATATTGTCAAAGAGTTGAACAATGAATTTTTCGTGTTGTCAAGGATTTGAACAATGAAAATAGATGACGAGTGTCTGATCGAATTGATCAGATCATATAGGAACAAGACTAAAGTCTACTAGTCTGTTAGGATACCTTAGCTACATACATCACTACACTTTCACTTGACACCTATCGTAATGATAAACGGCTCGTCTCGTCATGACCTTCTCTTGAATTTTCAAAACTTCTATATATATATATATATTTGCTTCTTTCTCTTTAACTCTCTCTTTCCTTTCTCTCTAAACTCTCAATTTCTCTTTAGCTATCTTTCTCTACACTCTCCCTCTCACCTTGCCACCACTTTCCCTCTAAATTAATTTTACTTTCATGTAAATATTATATATATATATATATATATATATATATATATATATATATATATATATATATAGATATATGTATTTATATATTTATTTTGTTTTTTATTTAAATATATGTGTATATAGATGTGTGTATTTGTATTTTTGTATTTTCGTATTTTTGTATTTTTTTATTTAGACTTTCTATTTTTTTAACTTTTGTTTTTTTTAAATTTTTGTTGTTTTATTTTATTTTTCGGTTTTTTTTTTTTTATTTATAGTTTTTTAATATATATATATATATATATATATATATATATACACTATAAGCTGACACTTTGTTAGAAAGATAGAATTATTAAGGGGCGTTTGGTTCACGGATTGATTTTTAATTTCCAAGAATAACATTGTTAGAAATGACATTCCCAAGAACGTTATTACTGGGAATGTTATTAAAACGGTTTGGTATGTTAAAAATATTTCCAGGATTATTGTCAAATTTATAAGAATGTTATTTTATTATGTTTGGTTTAAACTCAATATTCCTAAAAATTTTAAGCAATTTTTCAACAATGTCCCTAACTCAGAAAAATAAAAATATCATACAATGTGTATAAATAACCCTGCATTTTGTATATTTTTACTAAAATGTGAGTAAAATTAAGAAACATAAATTTCTTATTCTAAAAGATTTTGAAATTATTTTATTTACTTTTATTTTTATTTTTTAATTTAAAATTTAATTTAACATTTTAAAATTTAGAATGTAGCAATAAAAAATTATTTTAAATATAAATTGAAATTATAAAATTTTAGTTTAACTTAAAAAATTAATAATTTTTATTAATTTCAATATTTTTTATTTTTATTATTATTATTTTAGTTTTTATAAATATTATTTTAATTTTATATTTTATGTTTAGTTTTATCTTATTTTAGTTTTATTTTCTCATTTTATCTAATTTTTTATTTTTTTACTATTTTTATTTTCTATTTTATTTTTTGAATTATTATTTTTATTTTTATTTTTTAAGATAAGTATTTGTGTCTTTTATTTTTTTAAAAACATTCCAACAACTTGAGAATGTGAGATTTTCACTCCTCACATAGGAATAAAAATGAACCAAATTATGAGAATATTGCATTCCCATTAATGTGATATTCCCATAAATATTTTTTCATTTCGTGAATAAAAAATAAGAATATCATATTCTAAACTTCACATTTTTAATAATCTTATAATATTTTGTGAACCAAACACCCTTTTAGGATAGAGATAAGAAGGGCTTAAGACTAAAGAAAGCTGAACAAAAAAAAATAGAGAAAAGAGGCCAAGATCAGTCCAGCCGAAGAACAATAACAATTTTAGCCAGTTAACTCTTGAATCTTCAATAGGCTAGGATTATTATGTGTGCCTTTATAATTCACTGTGCATGTGGTTTCATAGGTATAAGTTTAGACCTATATTTGGTGTGCTTTGATTTCTAAAATTTATTGTTACGTTAATAACTTGTTCTATTTTATTTATATGCATGTTGTAGCGCTTTGAGTGTTGATGGTTTGACTATTGCACATGATTGCTACTCGAGTATATTTAGCTGAAGTTAGAAGTGGATTTATGGTGGTTGTTGGGTGTGTGAGTGGGTTGTATCGTAGGTGTAGGTGACGACAAAGAACTTGGTGTAGGCTAAGTGTTTGTACTAATTAAGGCTGTATCTAACAACCTCTTTAAAATGATTCCTTAGTCAAATGTTGTTTTTGAGTTCCAACAAACCCCTTAAAAGGGACTCCTTAGAATTAGGAGTCCCTACAATTGATTCATGGCTTGCCAAAGCTGGCAAGCCATAACTAGTCTCTCCAACGGTTATTTTTTGACTGTTGGAGAAATAGGTCATGCTTTAAAAAAAGAAAAAGAGCAAACAAAATACACAAAAAATCAATAAAATAAACGTCCAAATATTGACATGTGATGGTGTTTTCAGGACCGTCTCAAATAATTTGGGGACCTTGGGCGATTAACTAAATGGGGGCCTTAATAATTAGATTTTTTCTCAATAAAAAAAAATTCTAAATTTTCTACTAAAATAATCACTACAAATAAAAAAAAATACTAAAATTAGAATTATAAAATAGCATAATATTATAAGTTAACAAAAAGATAGACCTATATAAAATTTATTTTTCTTACCTTTTGAGATGCAAAATTATTTATTAAATCATCACAATCAAGTTTATCTAACAAATTTTTTTCAATAGACAACATAGCTAATCCATTTAATCTTTCTTGAGACATAGACGATCTTAAATAAGTTTTTATTAATTTTAATTTTGAAAAACTTCTTTCTACAAATGCAACTAAAACTAGAATTGTTAACAATATTGTATAAGAAACATAAGCATTTGGAAAAGAATCAACCTTTTTTTTATATAATTAAGTACTTCCAATGAACTACAATTTTCTTTTTGATACATTTCTTTTAACATTTTTAATTCTGAAAATAAATCTAATCCATCTATGTCATAATGTCCATCATAGCTTAGAAATTCTTCAAGATTCAAGCAACATTGTTTAATAGTATTTTCATCCATTGACTTTAATCTAGTGAAATTGAACAAGAATCCAAAAAAATATTCAAATACTTCAAATTGCTCAAATCTAGTTTTAAGTGAAGAAATAATTTGATCAATCATGTAAAGAAAATACTCAATTCTAAATAATTCTTCAAGAGATTTTGTTTTATCATCACCAACATCTTCGTCAAATTGTTTCTTTCTATAAATCACACGTTTTTCAGAAAATTTAGGTTCTATTTCCATTTCATTTGCAATTTCTTTTGCTGAAATCATAGCAGATACAAATCCATTTTCCCTATAATTTTCAAAAAAAGAAACAAGACCCTTAAGAAGATCTACAGTAACATCAATGTGCATATTTTCACTTTGAAAGGTCTTACTAACAGAGTTTACCACAAACAAGATATCATACCAAATAGTCATACCTAATAAAAATTCAAAATCCTCTAGTTCATAAGTTGCTAGACTGTTAGCTTCACTCCTTATTTTAGGATCATCACTTGTTTATGCAAGTTCAAACAAAGCATCTCTAATTTTTGGAGCTTGATATCTAATAGCCTTTACACTTTCAATACGACTTTCCTAACGCGTTTGTGATAATGACTTAACCATTAAATTAAATATGTTATTTTTTAAAATTTTCCACCGTTTAGGTGAAGAAGAGAATAATGAATATATCCGTTATAGAACTCCGAAAAATGATATGGCTCTAACACATGAAGTAGCAACATCACAAAGTACTAAATTAAGAGTATGACATGCACATGGTGTATACAATGCTCTAGGATTTATATCTAATAACCTTTTCTGCACACCTTGGTGTTTTCCTTTCATGTTAGATCTATTATCATAACCTTGTCCTCTAACATCATCAATCTCAAGTTCTAAGTTCTTAATTTCTCCTATAAGTTCATCAAAAAGGCCTTTTCCAGAAGTATCTTCCACATTCAAAAATCCTAAAAAGTATTATTCTATTCTTATTGGACTAGATGAAATATCTACGCACCTTAAAATCATAGACGTTTGTTCTTGGTGGCTCAAATCGGGAGTACAATCAAGTATAATTGAATAGTATTTTGCTTCTTTAATATTTTTAAAAATTAAAATTTTTACTTTATGTGCCAACACTTGTATTAACTCATTTTGAATATTATGTCTTAAATAATGTTTATGAATTTCCTCATTTTGAATACGTCGAACATGTTCTTTCATTATTGGATCAAATTCAGTAATCATCTTAATAAAGCTTAAAAAAATTCCATTATTTTCTTGAAAATTTTTCTCATTTTCCCCATGAAATGCCAAATTATTTTTAGCTAAACTTTTTATAAGAGAAATTATTGTTTTTAGGACATTTCTTCAATGTTCTTTCTCTTTATTAAGTTTTTCTTGAGCATCTTTATCAATTATTTTGTTCTTTAATAATCTCGATTCTAAATCAAACCAAGCACTCATGTTAACTATATGTTCATTACTTGTTTCATGACTCTTTAGCCTAGCACTCAAATGTTTCCAATCTTTAGTTCCTTCGTTACCCAATTGGCTCATCATACTAGATTTTGTACCAAACAATTTACAACAAAAATAATATACTTTATCAAAATCTTTTGAATACACTAACCATCTTCTATCTTGTTTTTCTCCATTTGACAATTTTCTTATATAATGAGAAGTAGAAAAGTGTCTACAAGTTTCATCTTTTGGAAAATTTATATCACTCACTCTTATTGGACCCTTTTCTACTAATAAGTCTATTAATTTATTATTAAGATTTTCCTATCATCCCGGATCATAAATACAATCTAAATCATCTTTAAGATTTCTAGTTTCCATGAAACATTCTTCATCAACTATCACACATTTTATTACTACAATTTTCTATATCTTTTTCTACCATGACTTCATGATCTCTTAAATTATTTAAATTTGATAGTTCATTAGTTTCTTTACTTGAGTTACCTTCATCTTTTTTGTTAGTGGTAATAAATTTTTCTAAAGCTCCTCTTTGAGATTTAATTAAACCTTCTATTCTCCTTTTTTTCTTAAGTTTTTCATAACCCGATGGATATTTCCTACTAGACATACTTGCTTCAAATTTAGATACAACAAAACTCAAAAAAATTACAATAAATTCAATATTAAAAATAACACAATAATTGCAATGAAAAAAAGAAAAACTAAACTATTGCATATAAGAACAATTAATAAAAAAAAAAGAGAATTGAGAGTATGAAAGAAAGATATAACCTAGACAAACTTGCAACTAAAAACAAGTGCTTCAATACTCTTCAAATGAGCTTGCTGCTTGGCTGTTGAAGTGTGCAAAAATGAGAAAAAGTGTGTAAAAAAATGAGGAAATAAATTATATATATATATATATACTAAAGCTTTATTTTATTATATATTGAATAGTCCCGCTGCTTGCTTATTGGTTATTTGGTTCAGAAGAGAAAATGAACAGTCTTGTTTGCTGCTTGCTTGTTGGCCATTGGGCCTTCAGTAATAAATGAGTGTTTTAATTGTTGTCTGCTGCCCGTTAGGTCTAAGGCCTTAATTACCTTAGTTAATTTTTTTTTTTAAGTTAGGGCCCCTAGGCTAAGGGGCCTTGGGCAGAGGCCCAAGCTGCCTATAGCTTGGGCCGGCTCTGGGTGTTTTTGTGGTGGTGCCGTGATATAGTGGTGGTAGGATCGGGTAGTGGTGGTGTTGCTGTGCAGTGGTGGTGGTTGTGTAGTGTAATTGGGGTATTTTTTGGGGGGATTTTGGGGGTGGTTGATTTAGGTTCTGAAGCGGCTGAGATAATTAGGGAAAGGGTTTGGGGAATTTTGAGGTCAAAATGAATATATAGTCATTTAGGGTTAAAAAAGTTGAAAATTGCATTTATAACCTGCTATGTTTTCTTAATTATAGTTAACTTCTTAATTAATTTTATTTAAAAACATGTTAAATTATATAATTATATTTAAGTCACAATAATTTTGAAATTGTGAATTAAATAGAATTATATGAATTAAATAGAATTGACTAACATTATTTTAGTGTTGATTTATAGTTTAGTTCTTAAATTATGGAGGAAATAAAAACAGAGAGTCTGTTGGAATTAAATTGTGATAGAGAGTCCTTAAAATAGAAAGGGATTGAAACTAGGAAGACTATTGAAGTAAAACAAAAATAGGGAGTCCTTAAAGATAGAGAGCGGCCTGTTTAACTCCTTATTATAGAGTAAAATTAGAGAGGCTGTTAGAAATAGTCTAAGAAGTAAAATGTATATGTGCTATGGGTAAGGTGGTATATAAGCGCCTTTACTAGCTTAGGTGTTGCAGTACATAGGAAAGTTAGAAACAAAAGTAAGAAAATAGATAACTAATACATGGTTGATAATTATATGTGCTTTATATAGCTATGTGTGTGTATTGTAGGTGGAAGGTTAAGTAAGTTAGCAAACTAGATTAGTGATGAGTGCATGTCTTTTTCTTTGGTTATGACCTTCAATGAGGATTAGAAGCAGTAAAATAACAAAAGCTTAAAGCCCATACAAATTATAACTAATTAAACTAAACTAGTAACAAAAGTGACATAAATGGTGCCTTTTCCCGTTATGAACTTCTTGGAACTATGGTGGAGAAAAGTTTATTTCCTTCCACTATTTTGTGCTGTGAGTGTATAAATTTATGCATATATAAGCCAATCAAATTTATTTCCTTCCACTATTTCTTTTGCATTTTCATGTGCATCTCTAGTAATTTGATATTAGTGTCCATTTTAGTTTTTATTTATGTGATGTTTTACTTCACAGCCCACTTTGTGCCAAAATCAATTGAATAATCAGAGATTAACTATTTTCTTAAGATAGAATTTGGTAACCCTAACTTTAAAGTAAGGGAACATTTATTGCTGCTGTCCACTTTGGTAATCGAAGAGTAGAATAGCTAAAGATGTTAGCCGTTACCACTTCATAAGATTGAAAAAAAAGAAAAAGAGCACTGTAAGTGCATGTAAAAATTACACAAATTTAGCATTGTCCATAATCAAATTTGTAATTTGAGACTTAATGCGTTTGATCCTTCTTTGGATAAATTTTAATTCTGCATTGTTCGATAAATTGCATCATACTTACTATGGAATATGCGATGCAAAGCATTGTATGGAGTCTGTTATAGCTTAAGCTAAGCAATAACTATGAGTGAGATATGCAACAATATTTCCTGACTAATCTTCTTTCTCCTATGTTTTTTGTTTGTATACTGATCCAACTGACGCTGGTAGATATATAGGACTAGAACTTGAAACCACACTAGGTTGGATTTATCGATGGCTCCATTTCTAAGCCTGAGCCTATGTCTGACGATTTCACAAAATGGGTCAGACTTGACTAGATGGTGCTCGGTTGGCTTCTAGTTTCGTTGTCTGACTCTGTTCTCTCTCAAGTAGTTGACAAAACCACAGCCTGTGCTGCTTGGATCACCTTGGAAGTCCTTTACAGTTCGCAATCCTGCACTCACATTCAGAAACTTAAGACAAAACTTCAATCCCTTATTAAAGGTTTCCAGTCCATCCACTCCTATATATAAACATGCCAAGTCTCTCTCTCTTTAGCTTTCGCGAGTGTTGGCAAACTCGTTGATGATAATGATTTGATTCTATGGACCCTCCGTGGATTAAGTGCTGATTACAACCCTATTGTTGTCACGATTAATTACAAACAATTTGTCCTGTTTTTGTAGAGGTATGTGGCTTATTACTTGATTTCGAGCTTCAGTTGTCTTTTTCCTCCACACTCTTGGAGAAATCAGTTGTAGTGTCTTTTGTTCTGTCTTCGCATTATCAATCTTTCGTGCCAAATTCAGTTCCTTCTTCTTCGACACCCCAAGTGTCTCAATGTGGACGTGGTAATAGAGGGCGTCGTGGGGGTCGTAGAAATGGCAGAGGGTGTGGCTGTGGTTCATCTCTAGGAAATAGTAATGGTTCGCAATCTGTTGTATGTTACCGATGTGGATACCCGTATCACAATGTCAACAATTGTTTGGGTCCCAGATGATGCCATCAACAAAGCTACTAAGGCCTTTAGTGCAATGCAGTGTTGAATCCTGCTAATCCCTCTTGGTATTTAGACACTGGTGCCACCCATCATATGACTCCGATGACACTACTCTTCATGGTAAGCAACCTTATTTCGACATGGATTCTGTTATGATTGGCAATGATGTTGGGTTACCAATTATTCATGGTGGTTATGCTTCTTTTCCTTTCTCCAATGATTCAACAGTTAACAGTAATGTATTATTAGTTCCTCGTCTTACTAAACGCTCATTATATATCTGTGGCATAGTTTACTAAAGACAATCATTGTTATTTTATTATTATTTCTGACGGTTATTATGTTAAGGACATGAGGACGGGCATAATACTTCACTAGGGGAACCTTGACAAAGGGGTTTTACTCATTTCAACCAATTCCAAAGCATTCTTTGCTCGCGAATAAGGCTTCCCGGGACGGTGTGGCATACCCGTTTGGGGTACCCATCTGCTACCATCTTATCAAGGCTTAATAAGGTGTTGCCCATCTCTTCTTTAGCCATGTCTACTTTTTGTGAAAGCTGTCAACTCGGTAAAAGTCATTGTTTGCCATTTAGTATAGTTGATCAACGTTCATTACTTTACTTCACAAAATTCATTGTGATGTAAGGGGTCCAGCCCCTTCAATTTTAATGGAAGGTTTTTGCTTTTATCTTATTTTGATTAACGATAGATGTTTCTGTTGGTATTATCCATTGATTCGTAAGAGTGATGTTGCTTATATCTTTCCTGTGTTCATTAATATGGTTGAAAATTTATGCAACGTCAAGGTTAAAAACATTGAGAGTGATAGTGGATGCCAAATTGTTAATACAAGATTATTTCCGCAAAAAGGGCATTTTGCATAAACTTTCATGCCCAGGAACCCCTGAACAAAATGGACTAGTAGAGCGGAAACATCATCATATTGTTGAAACAGGGATCACAATGTTAGCTCATAGTCATCTACCCCCTCAATTCTAGAATCATGCATTTTCTACTGCCGTCTTCCCCATTAACTGATTGCCATATGTTGTGCTTAATAAGAGCTATTGTATGGAAAATCACCAAATTACTCTTCGCTTTAGGTTTTTGGTTTTGTATGCTATCCTTGTTTAAGCCCGTTTGCAAGACGCAAGATTTCAAGACTTGCTGTTGTCTGTACGTTGACTACAGTCTGACTCATAAAGGCTATAAATGTTATGATCCACAAGAAGATTTTGACATCTCGCCATGTAATTTTTAATGAGCAGATTTAATTCATCTATTACTTCGGATAATGAGCAACAATTTGGTTCGGCTTCACAATCCAATTTTCGGTTGGTTCTTTTTCCTTCCCAAAAATTAGATGGTTCACATAAGAACTCCGAAATAAAGCCCACTGCTAGTTCACATGAGCCGTCTGGGTCTGTTGCTTTGGAGCCTTTGCCACCTAGCTCCAATGCTATCACTCCAGGTACTTCAACAACACACATATCATATTCTTTCATGCCACAAGAGAACTCCTATGATCAATCTACCAGTACTTGCTCTACTTTCACTGGTACTCAATCATCTTCTTCAATGGTGTTGAATGATACTCCCTTCCGCATCCTTCTCTTGCAGCTTGCCTTCTTGCGTCTACCTCGGCTCTACCTCCTGAGCCCTCTTGCTTCACTCAAGCCTCCAAGGATTCTAACTGGCGTAAAGCTGTGAAAGAGGAGTTCAATTCTCTCCTAAAAAATCACACTTGGTCTCTTATTCCTCTATCTCCACATATAAATGTTATTGGATGTCATTGGGTATACAAAGTTAAGCAAAAGGCAGATGGTTCTCTTGAGCGCTACAAAGCACGTCTCGACAAAGGGATATACCCAAAATCCTGGCCCAAGGCTATGGGGACACCTTTAGCCCCTTTGTATACCCCGGTACTATTCGCATGATTATCACTTTGGTCATCTCAAATAATTGGCCTTTGCGCCAATTAGAGGTGAAAAATGCATTTCTCCATGGTGATTTGTTAGAGACTGTATGCATGCATCAATCTCAAGGTTATGTTGATTCTGATCATCCAGAATATGTTTGCAAGCTTCATAAGTTGTTATATGGCCTCAAATAGGCTTCGCGAGCCTGGCATCATAAATTTAGCACTTTTTTGCTTTCTTGTGGGTTCACACATTCACACCATGATGTCTCTCTTTACATTCGGCGTACTTCGACTCATGTTATTGTCCTTCTTATTTATGTAGATGGCATAGTTATCACAGGAGATTTCTTTATGGAGCTGACCTCTTCCATCGCCTGCCTTTCTCATCATTTTGATATGAAGGATTTGGGTCCTCTGCGGTATTTTTTGGGCATTGAGGTGTATCATTACCCACAAGGCCTACTTTTAACTCAGACCAAGTACTCCACTCAGTTACTTCAACAATTTGGTTTGGAGGGTGTAAAACCTATTTCTACACCAATTAATGGCAGGCTCGTCCACTAGCTCTCATGATACTCTATTGGATGATCCTACAGAGTTTAGACAATTGTAGGTGAATTGCAATATCTTATGATGACATGGCCTGACTTGTCCTATGCGGTTAACTCTGTTCGTCAATTTATGCACTCTCCTCGGCATTCTCACTTTGTTGCAGCTAAGCGCATTCTTCACTATGTGAAGCATACTCTTGAGCATGGATTGCTTTTGCACATATGCCATTCTCTTGATCTTTCAGGTTATAGTGATGTCGATTGAGCAGGCTATCCCACTACTCATCGTTCAACATCAGGTTTTGCTGTCTTCTTAGGCAAATAGCTCATTATTTGGAGCTCCAAGAAGTAAACTACTGTCTCCAAATCAAGCTCTGAAACCAAATATCGTGCTTTAGCACTTCTAGCCTCTGAGCTCCTTTGGGTTCTTCACATTCTGCGATTTCTTGGTGTCCCGTTCAAAAGAGCTCCAACCATCTATTGTGACAATGTTAGCTCCATTTATATGAAAAATTATACATATATATATATGTATGTGTGTATATATATACACACACACATATACACATCTTCCTTTCCAATTTTAAGAGAGATTTTTTCACAACATCCTTTTTGAATCTCCATGTGAGGTTTTACACTGTATTGGGTTTGCTCTCAACTCTATATTGGAATGTTTTATACCAATTTTTATGAACTTTTAGGAAAGTCGTTGTTTATGAATGATTTTTTTTTGATTTCTTGTCAATTTTGGATGCAATAAATATTTAGAATTACCTGCGGAATAATTTCATAGTTTTGCCTTTCTTATAATCAGTAAAAATCATTGGTTCATATTTTTAATTTAAAAACAATGTCTTTCAATTCTGAATTTCCAATTAAAATCATTTTCATATTTATTTTTTTTCTTTCTACTCAAGCAAATACTCCATTAATTCAAAAAATCATTGGACATAATTACAAATCCTCACCAACGATAAGGAAATCTGTGTAATTAATGACGAAGTTTTCAATCCTCTATGATCTGCAGATGTCTGAAAAATTTATTTGACCTCAAACTCATTTAGTATTTCATTGCGACAATGGGGAGATTTGATTAGTTGCTTTTTATATAAAGGCAAGGAATTTCTATGTTTGGTTTTTCATATGTGAACCTTTATATTGGTATAAATTTTTTTATTTCAAACGCATTTCATGAATCTTATCATCTATGGGCATATCTTGCACATTGTACATACTAAGCTACTAGATTACACAAACCTCAACAGTTTATTCCATACGTTGTGAATGTTAAACTAAAATTTATTATATTGGGCAGAAAGATAATTACACCCCAGAAGTTTTTCAAATTTTGCAAAAGCCTCTAAAATTTAGTGTTCACAAATTGGTGTCCAACATACGAATTATATCCCAAGTTAAACTGTTTGTACAGTGGCATGAATAGTTTGGATGGAAAGATGAATACTCATCGTATTAAGATTAGATTATAATACTTAATGCATCATTAGACAGTAAACATGTATCATATTAAGAACTTATTTGTGAATTGAATCTTTAAGAACTTATCGGAAAAATGTACAATACTTGAAGAATGTAATGTTTTTAACCTTTATTGTCATATAACACGTCCAAGAAAGATAAATACACTTCATATTAAGATTAGATATTTAATCTATGACTCGGATCTTTAGTATTCTTTTATTTATTACCTGTGCACTCTCCAGTTTTTACTTTCGCCCCTTTCCTTATCCAATTTCTAAAAATTGGGTTGATTAGTCGGGAGATATCGAAAGAAAAAAAAAAACGGGGATTATTATAATACCGAATGCATCATTAGATAGTAAACATGTATGATATTGAGAACTTATCTGTGAATTGAACTTAAAGAACTTCTAGTAAAAATTTACAATACTTGAATGATATAATGTTTTTAACCCTTATTGCCATATAACACGTTCAAGATGTGATACTTGTATACTTGAGCCAATATATAAAGCGAAATATGAAATTAGCCCAAAATTTATTTAGTGGTAAGTATTGGTATGTGAATCAAAAAGTTAGTCGGAAAAAAGAAAGATTGAGCCGGTTGAGTGTCCTCGACTCCAACATTTAGTGGAACAGAATGAAATTAAATCTTTGGCATATAATTAAATAAATTAAAAGTCTTAAAAATAGTAGACGTTTCTATGAAAGTGGGGCCCACAACTGTTTTAAAAAGTCTTTTAGGAACCGAAAAAAGTGATTTTTTATGTGTTTTGATTACCCAAACTGCTTCTGAGTTTGCCAGTCAAATTTGATTTATTTGCATTTGGCTAAAGGTATTGGCAGTTTTTGCCGAAACGCAATTTCACGTGATTTCCTTTTCTTAAAAATATATAGCCTTATCATACTTTTGAAAAACAAATATGATGAACTGAAATTTTGAATCTCATGGGGTTAGGAGTAAAAGAAAAGAAAAAAAAAAAAGTCACCAACTAAGTGCACCAACGAATAGTGTAGGGACAAAAGAGTAATTTTCAACGTCGTGGGTCTACTTTTGGCATATTTATGCATGAAATATTCGTTTAGAGAATAAACTACATAAAACAAAGTCAAAGCCAAAGAATTTACATTACAAACAAATCATGGGCATATCTCACACATTGTGCAGATTAAGTCAATGGACATTTCTTAATAAGAACTTCATGAGTTTTTTATCTTTAACCCTTATTATTATCCAAACTTCATGAGTTTATTACCTTTCAACCTTATTATTACACAAACATGTCCACAACATGGTAGTAGCTATCACACAGTCCATGTGAGACAAATTTGCTAGCCATATGGATTAGGATTTGATACTTGAGGAGCACCAACCATATGAGCCGTCAACAAATCGGATGCAATAGTTACCTCTTCCATTTCGAGTACAATCAATATGAGAAAAACACCAAATTTGAGTTTCAAATGCGTTCCATGGAATGCACATGCCTTCAAAGGCAAAAATAAATGGAAAACAGCCACAACTTTCAGGGCAATGATAACGATTATGAATTCCGCACCCTTCACTACAACCATGCGCCTTGGGAAAAACTACATCTGCATATAATATTTCATGTTTGGTTAGTGACCACGTTAGACTAATATATGTGCTCATGTGTGTATCTATGAGAGAGAGAGAGAGAGGGAGGGAGAGAGAGACAGACTAACATGAAGCAACAAGGGCAAGAACCAGTAGAGAAATGAGCTTCGTCATTTGGCAGATGGTTTGTAGCTGTGACCACTTGATCATCAAATTTGTTGAAATTATGTTGTGTTGGTTGGTTTGCTTGCTGGTAGTGGCAACCTTTTATAGGCAACACTAAAGAATTTGACTTTCATAGTTGGATGGGCATATTGTTGCCGTGTTTGCATTTGGACATAAAAATCGATAGTTTTCGTAGCATGGCTTAGGTTGGTTCACTAGAACCTAAGATTTTTTGTTTATTTGATTTAATGCTCTGTACATTATATGATTGTTTGTACTTATGATATAGCCGGATAATCAGTTATGCTTGACGAAATAATCATTAACTAATTATCAAATATATGGAGATAGAATTTCACTAAAAACTATGACTTTTTTATTTGGATATGGAAATCGATTATTTCCATCAAGATATATCTTAATTAGCATGTTTCACTAAAAACTAGGATTGTTTTTATTTGATTGTTTGTACATATGGTATAGCCAGATGATGAATTACATTTTCTATCCGCGCGCTAAAAGATGAGTTTCACATGGAATAACTCACAATTTTATAAGGTGGTTTAGGAAGTTTTGATTTTTCAGCATAGGACAAATGTATATTTTAATACTCCCTTTAACATGTGACCTCATTTGAGAGGGGTCAGATATGAAAGTTTGAACACATGGGATGCATGAACACATATAGAACAAGTATGACCTGATTTTGAGACAAGACACACATGGATACGTGTGGAAGATAACACGCGAGGAAGAAGATTGAATATACGTGTAACATATTTTGAGAAGGGCCACAAATGGATGAAGACACGTGGAAGATGATACGCGCAGAAGATGAATAAGATTAGACCATGGGCTCAATTCTAACACCAAGCTAAAAATTATAGAATTTTATCCTAAAATCAATTAATGTTAAGTGAAGTAATCTACGATCTTATAAGGTGATTTAAGAGTTTCTGACTTTTCAAAATGGGATAAGTGAAGAACATATTTCTTAAAACCATCCATAGCTTCAGAAGCAAACTCCTAGAATAATTCCATGTAGCGGGAAACAACTAAATTTCTTTCTCTATTTAATGGGATAAATTTCTTTCTTTTTTTGGTTTTATGCCAAATGAAGAAAAAGAAATTCAACATGGGGCAGTCCAAGAATTGAACTCGGGACCTCTTGCACCCAAACAAAGAATTATACAATTAGACCAAAAATGCCCACGAGTGAAATATATATCAATGAATGCAGACTCAAAGAAAGGCTAATTAAATGTCTGCACAACATAAACAACATGCATGAAAAGAACTAACAATGCTTAAACCACGGAAAAGGAAAGAAAGTAAAAAAAAAAAAGAAAAAAAAAAAGAAAATCTAACATCAACAGCCTCTGCCATCCCATCACAAAAATTACAATGAATACTTTTGCACCAAACCTTTTATGGTTTGTTAGACTGATCCGAAATTCTTCTTATATTTCAAATTCTAAGTGGCCTACCTTTTCCAAAATCTACAATTTTTAATAATCGTGAAACTTGAGACTTTCTAACTTAATTATCAAAATGTGTATTTATACAAGGACAGACCAAATTTATTGTACCTAAGTGTGAGTTAGGGCTTGAGCAGTTGATAGGTTAAAATTTGATATTTATCATCGTTTGGTGAACTAATTCACACTTTTAATGAGTAAATAACTGGAGGTAATTATTAGTTACTTTTCAATGCGGTTCAAATATTGGCCATGAGCTTAAAGTTGTGGTTAATTATTGAACTTAAGTTTGCAGAGACAACATGGAAAAAGGAAACAAAGATAAGAAATAGGAAAATGGCAAAAAGAAAATGGCAAAATTGAAAGGGGAGATTTGTTTATAGATTCTTCCTTTTCTAACAAATTTCCCCTTTCAATTTTAGGAGAGATTTTTCCCTTAGTTTCCTTTCTCAATATTTATGAGAATACATCAATCTGTTAACTTAGAGGCCAACCAGTATATGGGATATATTAAGAATTATGTCAACATAAAAAATTCGAGACACTGTTTTACCCAGGAAGTCAATCTCTAGGTATTTCATTAGTGAAATTTTTTTGGGAATTTTTTTTAGAGATGAGATTTTTATCAACTTTCACATGGGACGTTTGGGCCCACCTCTATCTCAGTTGCACCATCCGATACAACGAGATGGAAACATTTTCATTTACTTAGCTCTTGGGGAAATGTGTAACGCAGAGGGGACGACCTAGCTTCAATTTCATCTAGATTAGTTTATCAAAATTAATATAGTTCATAAATAATATTTGGTGACACGCATCATTAATTCAGATAAATATTATATAAAATTATAAAAAATAAAATTATAGAGGAACGAGGACCCATAATTATTTGGTTTGGAACATGTAGGTTGATGTTTAAAAGTGATCATTTGCTAATGATTCTTTCCTTTCTATGTATAGCTAATTAAAAAATTAGGAGGTAGGAGCTAGGTCCCACGAGCTTACCGTTGTTTCTATGTGCTTGTGTGCATGAGTTTGGAAGAAAAGGAACATAGAATCCATGCATAGATCCCCATTCACCTTGGAGGAGCTCATCAGAGATCATATCTCTAACTCTGATAGGACGAGTATATGTTCGCAAAGGCGGAGTTAAGGGGGGTCGGCGGGGACCCAAGCCTCGCATGACAAAAAATAAATAAAAAAATAACATATTTAATTTTTTTTTTTTAAAAAGATGATACGACTCTTTCAATTTTTTACTCATTTTGTCTCGTTATTTAATTTTGAACTCTCAAAATAAATCTTGGCTCCCCCCAAAATAAAATTTCGAATAAAGTTTAGGAGGATCGGACCCTAATCAATTGGAAATTTATAAGTGGTGGAAGCTAGCATGGTGATATTTTTGACTAACTTCTTTTCTTTTTTTATTTTTTAATTCGACTGATGTAATTGTTTTGAAATTAATAGAAATATTTACTTATCCAAAACCAAATGCATAAATAAGAAAGTAACACCTGTTTACTTGCTTGATGTCGATGTAGTTTTCTCATTTTTATGTCCTCTAGGTTTTCTAGATAAAGGATACCGTACATCTTCGCTCCATATCCTTTTTCTTTTTGCTAGTTCCTTCATGCATCAATGGTCTAGATTGGGCAGAAAGCACAGTAACTACCCTTTCTGAAGACTATGATTCACGCAGATAGTTCTCAGGTTCGATCGCCAACTGATCAACTTTGGGTAAATTCAGGTTATCAAAACTAAGTACTAAAATATGAGTTAAATCGTTTAACTGCCCCTTGAATTATTGAAAAATGAGAGTTGGACTAGTCTACTACTTTCGAAAAAGTGAAACACAAACACTTCTTGGGCCACCAGATGCCTAGCTAGCATGGCCCAACTCGAAAACCCGAACTCAACCAGCTCAGTTGAAGTTGAAATCGGCCTTGAATTGGCCCAACTCACAACATATACGTGGGCCAAATTGAGTCATGAATTTACGGTCCAACCCAATTGAGCTCGGACACATTTCAACACCAGACCGAACCAACCCAACTTGTGAGCCCAGAGTAGGCCCAACTCAAGCCCAGTTCAAGGCCACAAACTGTATATATAAAAGATCAAATTGCAATAGCTAGTTTTGCCACAATTTTAAAAGTGTGGCTATGTTTTATTCCCTAGCTTAAATTATGGATCCTAAATAAAAATTTGTGTTGTTGAAATTATTTTACAGCAATATCACAGGATATGAAAACTGATGATATTCATGTCATTCAAGCGTTAATGGATAACACTTCTTCAACTTTGACATTTTTTTAAAATTTGTATTTAACACAATATTCTAATGAGATATCCTTTTTGTCTCATTATGTAAGTAGTAAAAAGTTTGATTCAAAATATTTTCAACTCTCCAAGAAAACAAAAACTACTTCTTCATCCTCTCATATTAATAAATTAAATTTTTATTTGAGAATTAACTCTCCTCCATCTGATAGCATTGATCTTACTATATTGATGTATTGACCTAGTAGAAAGTATAGTCTAGTTAGTACCTAGTGCTTTGGGTCATGAGCCTATGATCTATTAATGATTGCGGTGTTTATGGTAATATAATAAAAATTCCTTTTAGTCTTGGTTACAAGATATTTAGTGAGTTGAGGAGTAGTTTCACTGCATAACACAAGAAGCAACATCTTACTAAACTTAATATCCACCTTCATTCAAAGAGACAAGCTCCAACGAAACATTCAACTTAGTTTCTAATAAATGTTAATGGGTGAAAACAGAGATTAAAGTTATTGAAGATTAAATTTCTTTCAAAAAGAAAATATTTTATTCTTTATGTGTATTTTGTATTTTTAACTTAATTGTAAGTTGCGATTAAGTTGGTGAATAAAATTATAAGGTTTTATTAAAATAGTTTTAACTTTATTGTAATTTATGTTGAGATTATCAAGTTAAGTTATAAATTTTGAGGTATTATTCAAAAATTTGAATTGTCTTTCTCTGTTTTTTTTTTCAAAAATTCATATTCAAACTTTGAAGTTGTGTTATTGAAAAATAGAAAGTTGAATGTAAATAATAAAATCAATTAGTATAAATTATTTTACATTTAGAACTTGTAAAATGTATTTTAAAACTATTTTTCTAAAAATAAAATTAAAATTTTTAGAAAATGAGAATAAAATTAAAATTAAAATTTAAAAAAATGAGAAAAGAATATGTCATTTTGGAGTTTTCAGTGGAAAATTATCCTAAAAATTATTTTTTATTATTTTTTTAAAAAAAATTTCAACATTTTAGACGGACTGACTCAGCCCAACTGACGACCAAGGATGGTAGGCTAGTAGGCTCAGTTGGGTCGTGTATTTTGAGAATGGACCCAACCTGACCTAGCCTAGTAGAAACCTGAGCAAGTTGGGCCCAACTTCTCACCTCATGGCCCATCCAAGATTGCTGGGTAGGTCGAATTGGCCCAGATGCGACCTGTAGGTCCATCCAATGTGTGCTATTAAATGTTATTTATGCCTTTAAATGTAATTTTAATGCTAAAATCTAGAAAATACAAACTTTGTTGATAAAAAAATTCTCATTTATTATAATTACCGAACATTCAATGTCAAATGTACAATACCTCCCCACTACTTATGAAAACGTGAAAGACAAACCTCTTTTGGTAGGGGTCCATCCAACTTCTTCATCCAATATGCTATTAAATGTGGTTTATGTCCTTAAATGCAATTTTAATGCTGAGCTCAAGCAAATACAAAATTAATTGATAAAAAGAAGTTCTCATTAATTCTTGCCAATAACATTCAATATCAAACGCACAATATATATCAACCGACAACAAGATTGGCTTTATCAAATATTTATTAGTGATATTAATAGTCGAAACATTTAAACACATTTATTAAGTACATATGCTAAAGTATAAATTCAAAAATATGTGTTAGTATTTTTTCGCGCCATACTGACTTTAAGTTCATGCATATTTTTTGGGATGTGAATAAATGTTCAAACTTTCTAATCCGTTGCACTCGCTGATTAAGGAATGCATTAGTATTTTCTCGCGGCATGCTAAATTTAAGCTTATGTATATTTTTTGGGAGGTGAACAAATGCGCAAACTTTCTGACAAATTTTTGAAACAATACAATTCTTGGGCTTTTCTCAAATTAATAATTCCCCGAAACCATTGAAACTTCTTGTAAAGAGAAATATAAAAGGTGAAATATTCCCTAAGTCCTTTCTAATTTAATGAGCGTCAGCCTCTAACTTTGACTTCTTATTTGACTTTATAGTGCATCCCACTTCAGTTATGTTGGAACATTAATACAATACTTCAGATTTTGTTCTCAAAATATTCCAAGACACGTCTAGAATCTACTCTTAGAAATGTCACATATTATTGTTAGAAATAAGAAAATATATTGTACGTAGAATCTTTCTAAGAAAAATTTTAGGCTACAAAATATACCTTAGGAACGTCTAAAAAGTCCAACACTGAGAGCTTTAAGAACTCATAACTAAGAATTTATTATAACTATTCCTACTTATAATCAATGGAAGATACACAAATTTATCTTCCACCTAATTTTCCAACAAGTTAATTAGATAATCTCTACTCTGAGCTACCTTCCACGTACGGACCTGAAAGGATGCCTTCTCTGAAGGCAGCTAGAAGCACGCATGGGGATTTCTAATCTTAAATCGACGGTTGCTTGTATCTTCATATCAACACGATCGGACGTGAATCCAAAGATATTTATTCATTGAAAATTAAAAATATACAACTTAGTATTCATATATGAATAATTTATTTTTTAATAGAAGTTAAATTAATTTTTCAATTCAAAAATACCTTAAAAATATAAACGTCATCAGAAAAAAAATAGCCCCGATTCAGGCTCTCCCCTTGGGCCAGGTTCCGTATCCCTCCGAGAGTAGATAAGCATATAGAAGTTCATTCCAAGTATCTGGAACTCCCGGTAGGCACCAATGGCTGCAGTCTTGTGGGGCGTCTACTGGAGTTCCTGGTTCCCGATACTTTGAAGGGTGACCATCGTGCCTAAATTCACTCAGATATGTGATATCTAAATAGTGGACACCTCTCTTTGTACTCTTCATTGGTTTCAGAACCTCATTGATGTATTTATTGTGTAGTGGCTCAGGCTCAAGTTTTGTGAAATTTGTTTCTGGAGCTGTATTGGTGTCACAGTGACCATCACCATCCCATGTTCCATCCCTGCGATTTTACAAATAATCTTGACTTATTACATGTCAAAAATATATATTCCGAGGCATTTCTGCCTGCAATTTCAAGAAGCAACCATTGTAGACCACTTGGAACATGGAAAACGAGGAATTTTAATGATTCTCTTTAATTTACTCGGGACAGATTTAGTATTCTTATTTAATTGAGCTAAAATACATAATTTAACAGTCATGTATGAATTATTTTTTGTTTTCAATTGGAGTTAAATTGATTTTTAGACCAAAATTACATTAAAAATGCACATATTTCTAAAAGAATTTTGAGATGAATGGGACCGCCATTGCTTCCACTTCAATTAAATGTTCGATAAGAACTAATTTTCTATCCAAATATCTCTACAGGCAACTAATTAACTTACAGGAAATTCTCTTATCAGACTCTCTGACCATCCTCTCATTCACCCACAAGGGGCCCCCATTGCATGTGGGAGATTCTTGGAGGCAATTCTGATAGTCAATAAAAATCGATTTTAATACTATAATTTTCTGTTTCCTAAGTTTGGCAAATATATCATGAAAGATAATAGGGGATAAAGGAATCGTGTGATAATTGTCCTCTAAATATAAACCTCACATACTGTATCACGAATGGATGGCCGTTGCCCGATAAAAGAATTTTCCTTCAACTTAAATACAAGCATAAATCTGTAAATTTGGCGTATACTCATCCATTCAAACATTAAATATATTCATCATGAGCTATAGATAGAGTTGAAATTAGTGAGATTCTGTTCTACTTGCCTGTAATGTAATGAAGAGTAGCTTCGGAAGATGATGTGACTTCTTTGAGTTGCTAAATTTTGTGTAACCCATGATTTCAATGTTTGTAGGGATCTCCGAAATGCCTCCATGGGATCCATACTCGTGTTCACAGCTTCCCCTTCCTGAAAATAAACGCCCCTGAGATACAAAAATTAATTGTATAGATATTAAATGGAAAACCAACCATTTTGTAGATATACTATAAGGTTAATATCTTAGTTAGCATCTGATTTTTATCGCGTTTGATGAACAAGTCCTTTATTTTAAATTAAATTATTTAATTTTGTAATTTGTAACAATATTAATCTTTTTACCCGTTTTTATTGAAAAAGTAACAGTAAAGTCACGTGGAACAATGAAAAAAGTGACTTCACTCTTATTTTATTAACAAAAAGAACAGTGTTACAAGTTATAAATTAAAAGATTTAAAAGTAGTATTTTTTAAGATAAAAGGTCTGTTTGTCAAACATAGTAAAATTCAAGGGATAACTACGATATTAAACCTTTAGAATATCATACAGTAGTTATAGAAAAATAATTAGTCCAGCTCTATCAGACGTCAAGCTATAAGGAGGTGTAAAAACCATACTAATGTTGGTTTCATGTAGGCCTCAACATGTGTTGGCTACACACCATGTGAGAGTCTGACGTCCGGTAGAGCGAGACTGAAGATCTTCTCTTAGTTCGTTCATACGTGTTTATAGTTTTGGCTTCGTTCCACCAGTGTCCAGAACCAAAAACAAGAACATCTGCTCCAATCCATTTACTGCTATACCAGTGTAATTTGTCGACTTTAAGCACGCCTCTCACTTCCTTCGGTGCATTCCGTGGCGGCCGAGCAACGAGGACGAGAAACGGCGTTCGATAATATTCAACCGTGAGGTTGTATTCCTGAAATCGCATAGAGAGAAAGCCCTTGTGTTTGGTAATGGGTCTTCCATTTTCTTCGTAAATGGTGGATTGATTTGAAACTCCTTGTGCGAGCATGCATAATAGAGATTCCCATTGGTTTCTTGCAAGTGAATCACCAGAAAAAACTATTCTTCTGTTACGGCTACGTTCCAGAAGGTCAATTGAATTAAATCTGCAAAGATTCATTGTATACGTGAAGGAACGTAGACATAAAATAGACAAGAAGAAAAAAGATTCATTGTACAGGTGAAAACGTTTCGGGGCCGTGGATTGTACGAGTGAATCGAAAGTTGGATCTATATTGGATTTGGTGCGGTGGTTTCAGAGATACATCAGCCTGTTAAATTACAGTGCACTGGATAAGAGAAAACGTAGCTTGGCTTCTCAAATCAGAATGCAACAGCTTCCTAGATGGGATATTTGGCGAGTAATACTTTACGTCATTCCTTTTTCACCCTTCTTTTTTGGATTAGGATCATCTTTTAACTAGAAGTTATACTAACATTTTAATATCGTATCATAACCATTCATTTAAATTTTAAATTACAAACCCTGGACGGAAAATACTTTTGTGAAGTGAATAAATGATTAAGATACAATGTTAGAAATTCAGAACAAGTTTAGAGTTAGGAGATGATCCAAATCTTTTTTTTATATGGTAAAAATTTATGTATTAAATAAAAAATCTGTAGTGCATATAATTGTATTAAATGCAAAATTTCTCGTGCATATAGTAAAAATTTAATTATATAAAGAAGGGTGAAAGGGTGACATATAGTATTGACCATATATAATTGCAAGAATATAAGTGAAAAATTAAAGAACTTTATTATATCTCACCCCTTTGCCCCTCTATCCTTCTTATTTAATAAATTTTTTATCATATACGAGAGATTTGACATAAAAAATATTAAAGTATATCACATTTTCGTCCTTTTCTACATAATAGAATTTTTTTTATATATATAAAAAAATTAACATTTAATACATTAATTCTTATTACACAAACAACGATGAGGATTGAAGACGTGACATACCCCATTACTCATCCAATAGTCATGAATATCTAGTTAAGTTCGTATAGCATCTAAGAAGGTCTCTCAAGTTAGGAGCAATATGTTTTTCTATCTTCAACATAATCTTCTCCAAAATTGAACAAGAGCATGCATGAAAACCTAATGGCTGATTATAACATAAAATACCATCGCTGCCAAAAAGATGAAAACCAAAAGTATCAAAAAGGAACAAAAATAATCAAAAACATGCCAGATATATAAAACACGCACAGAAACGTAAATTCATAGAAACATACACACACATATACAAAATTAACATGCGATACCTGGGAAGATCACATCCATGTGGTTGCCACCGCCATTTTTGATAGTCTAAGTCTTGGCGACCACATAGTCGGCAACGAAAGCCAGGATCCAAAAAAGGACAATTCTCTGTGTACTTTTCTGATGGGTAATTTTCATCCCAAACCCATCTTCCATGAGAATGATCACAAACATCTTCTGCTGGCTTTTGATTATTTTTAGGAAGGATTTGAGAGAATAAACCAATACCAAGAAGATATCGTGTCTGAAATGGAGTTATGATGTTACAGAAAACTAATAAAATAGTTAGAATTGAGATAAATAATACTGCAGAAAACACAGCTCTTCTTATAATGAGTGGAATAGAAAAAGTGTGTAGCTGTTCTGGTACGATGAAAAGGTGAGAGGACAAAATTTCCATGAGAAGAGGGAGAAGAGAGGTTCTTTAGGGTGAAGAGACAGCGAGGGGGGGAAAAGATAGAGAGATTTGTGGATGTAATTTTGTTCACGAAGCAACTCTACGATTTTCACGGGTGATGATTCATTAAACTTTAATTACTAGGTGGACAAAGGCTTCAATTATGAATAAATTTTGGGCATGTTTCTTTCCTTTTCTTTTTCTTTCCTTTTTTTTTTTTCTTTTTTCTTTTTGGGTTTTCGTCCAACAAGATCTTGACATATCTTTTTCTTTTTCTTTTCTTTTGTTCTCTTTTCTTTTTTCTTTTTGAATTTTTGTTCAAGGGCAAATTTCACAATTAGTCCATATTGTTTACTTATTTTAGACAATTAATCCTTATTGTTTCACAAGTCACGCGGTTAGTCCCTATTGTTTGTAAAAGTATCACTATTAGTTCCTATTATTTCAGAAGTCACGGGTTAGTCCTCATTATTTACGAAAGTCTCACCTTTAGTCTCTATTATTTGTAAATATCTCATCATTAGTTCTTATTATTTGTAAAAGTCTTACCATTAATGGTGAAATATTTGCAAACATTGGAGACTAATAAAGAGACTTTTGCAAATAATATAGACTAAATGTGTGACTTTTGAAACAATGAGGACTATTGGTGAGACTTTTGTAAATAATAAGAACTAATTGTGTGACTTCTAAAATAATGGGGACTATTTATCCAAAACTTGTAAATAATAGGGACTATTTGTCTTATTTACCCTATGCATTGTCATTTAACATCGTTGCAGGATAGATCTAATTATGGAGTTGTGAGGGTTGTAACTTTTACTGGACTACAAAATATCTTCAAATACTATAAAATGCTTAATATTTTTTTCTCTGAAAGAACACTTTAGCCTCAATAATCTCAATAGTTTTGATTTTCAAAATTACTTAAGATCCACCAAAAAAAAAAATTTAGAACCACCCTGCTATGATAAGAAGTCTTCACTTCCCCTAACGTGCACTTATTGGCTGATTTATAAAGAAGTCAGTAGGAATTGTAATTTTTACTAGCCCAAAAATAGAAATTAATCGCGAAATTTGAAAAAATCAAAATCGAAATCGAAACCGTTTAGCATAACCTAAATTTGAAACTAAAACTGAAAATCAATGGTTTTAAAAATCATTATCTAAAACTTAAACCGACAAATATGAAAAAAAAAAATCGTAGATAACTGAAACAGAAACACATAAGAGATTTGGTTTTGGTATTTTTTTTAGTTGGACTAAGCCCAATAATTTTTTGTTATTTTTTTAATATAGTTGTATTAGGTCTTAAATCTTTTAAAAAATATAATCTATTTTTAATTTTCTATTGATAAAATTTTAGATACTAGTATAAAATTATTATTATATATTTATCAACTTTAAATATTATATTATATATGTAGATACACACACACACATACATATATATATGTATATATATATATGATAAATTAATAATTAGTTTCGAGTTTTGATTTTTTTTTTAACGTTTAAAACCAAAACCTATCGGTTTATCCGTTAGTTACTATTTATAAAAATAAAAACCTCTCAGTTTACCATCGATTTTTATTATCGGGTTTTTATCGGGCGGATATCCGTTGATTTCATATTTAAAACCAACCCCCTGTCATCTCTAAGATTCATGGGTAGTCTAGTGTTGAGCTATTTTTTCTAGAAATTGGAAGATCATGATTCAAATTTTAGGAGGTGGGGTATTAAAAGAAAAAGAGAAATTATATTCATCATTATAAATATAATTTGACAAAAAAAAAGTCCATGATAAATATAACTTGGCCAATTAGTTTGTGTGCCGACTTGGGTAAGTCAATTTTTGTAATGTGTCATAATTATGCTACTCCCAGTTCATCACGCTTTAAAAGAACAGTGTGAATCCTCTTTCAAATGCCATTATGTATAATTATTAGTAATATGTAGTTTCCTTTCCAGGTTTTCTTCTAGACCTTTTTAGGTTCAAAATGCGAGTATTGCTTTAGGGAAATATTATCATTTCTTCTGATTCAAATATAGTTTACACCATATATAAATTATTTAACATTTTAACAAAATCTATTGAAGCCTTGTATAGTTGTTGTAAGTTAGTTGATATGTTGGCAGAGTTAAAATCAAGACAATAGTCAATACATGGACATGTGACTTATCTTTTAAAAAGGGGTCATATATATATATGGTTCATAAAAAAGTCGAGGTTGGTTTCGATTAGTGATATGAAACAACTGTTGAAACAGGGCCACGTTCACAATCCTGAGGCCTATGTTAGGGTTTAGTGTGTTAGAATTAAGAATACATGAGAAATAATATAAATACAATATTAAACATGATAAGAAAAAATATAAATATAATATTTGATGTGGTTCAACAAAGTTTATATCTAATGACAAATAAAATAAGATTTTACTACATTAACAAATAAATACATAAGATAGAGTTTTATAATCTTTATTTTTCTTTCCCGCCTTTTTTTGTCTCACACAACTTAATAAAATTAAAGTCCATATTTAAAAATACCTATGGTGGGATAAGTTGTGTGCTTGATTGTGGGCTATCACTTCATAACCGTCGATGATTACTTCAACCGTCATGGATTTTGTCCAAACATGGAGGGCACGTGGCGATCAAATAAAGGGACAAATAAGTGAGCGAAATAACTGTTGATGACTATTAAACCAATTCAACTATAAAATGAGCAATAAGCAATAAAGGAAAACAACACAATCCATACCAACTAAATCTTGCTAAAGTCTTATTTTATATCCTTAGGTGTAGATTGTAACTTAGAATTTACTACTTTGATTTACAGTTTTTCCTTACCACTTTTGGTTATTGACAGTCCTGACAATATATATATATATATATATATATATAGATTGACATGCGACAAATGCTTATAAATTAATTAAGACTCTGTTTAGTTTAACTGTGAAATTTTAACTTTTGAATTGTAGAGTTTTCAACAATATTGAGCTTTTAGAAAATTTGAAGGTAATGTTGGACTTTCAAAAAATATGGAGTGGTATATTTGAAAAAGAAAAAATAAAAACAACTTAACATATTATGTAAAATAACTTGGCAAAAGTCTTTTATGAAAAGCTTCAATTTGGAGTTTTTTAACTTTTTAGATTTTTTTCAGATTAAGCTTTTATTTAATTAAAAGTTCTTTTAAAAATATGTTAAACAAGTTAGTTTCAGTTTCTAAACTTACAAGAAACCCTTTTGAAAAGAAAAAAAAGCAAAGAGAAATAGCAGAAAAGAAAAAAGCAAAGAGAAATAGCAGAAAAGCTAAACCATAATGTTGATATTTCCTCAAATATATTTTTGCGTGCTTGCAATCATTTTTCTTTTTAACGGGGTCATGCACGTTAAAAATTAAAGGTAATATTGTTAAGTGTTAAGTTAGTCCATTGTGGCTAATTTCGTAAGCACAAGAAATTAAAGGTACATCTACAATAAAATATGTTAGTAGACAAGCCAATTTTGATTTATTGAAAAATGTTTATGCCTTTAATTTCTCGAGTATTGTGTTTGTTTTTTATTTTTGAACTCTGGCTTAAGATATAATTAGTTTGTTTTGCTCAATCACGAGCTATACTCTAAACTTCATTCAACTAAACCTGTTTTGAGTTCTCACTTAATATATAACCAGCTTTTAGTACATTTTGAGGGAAACCCAAAATTATAATTTAATACCACAGATTATATATATATATATATATATATATATATATATATTTTTTTTTTTATTTATTTATTTTTTTTTTTCTTTCCCCTCTATGTTCCAGTTTTGCCATGGCACAACAACCTTCTACAACTCAGCAGTCGTCTTCAGTACAACTACCATCATCCACCATTGCTGTCTCCCTGACCTCTTGAAACACTTTTGATGGAATTATTATAGTCACCGTTGTCGCTCAACTCCCCCTCAAATTGATTCATTCCAACTTTCCTACTTGGAAGGCACAGTTCTATGCCTTACTCATAAGCTATAACTGTAAGAATATAATCACATAATTTGTACACTTTGCTCAGAATATCATGATTGTATAATTTAAAGCTATAAGAATGGCGTGCCTAAATCCATAAAAATTATAGTGAGAAATCTGAAAAACCTTTGAATAATTAGGACAAGGTCTTCCACAGACTAATTAGGATTCTCTTACTGAATATCGATCAAGGTGGAAATTTGAAAAAACAGAGAATAGGATCATTAGCGACCAAAACCTGTTTATATAGACAACCTAATCAGAATCCCACGAAGCCTTAATTAGGTTGCTATTGGATACCACACATTATATAGTCCATACTAAATAAGATGTCTTATTAGGATTAACCAAAATGGATCACTTAATTATCCTAATTAGAATAGTAGCCCAAATATAATTGATAATTATTTGTAAGTCCACATTAGATTATTAAAAATAATCCAAACAAATCTCCCACTTGGGCCATACAGTAATGCCAAAGACAATTATATTTGATAACCTTAGGTACGCACAAAAATGCTTCATATTCTTAAAACATTTTCTGAAACAATCTGGTCCATCTCCTATATCAGTATGAGACCAAATTGGCCTTCATTATATTACACCGTAATGAGACCCATCAATGATCATCATAGAAAATACAAGCAATGACATAGATCAAGTATGGATGTGTGGCTTGAAAATTTCATGCAATGTGATCTCAAACATACCTATTTTCAGTTGGTCCAAACTTTATTCTGTAGTAAGATCAAACCTTAATCTTTCAAACTTTATCTTAAACTACAATTAAAAGATAAAACATTCAGAGTAATAAATGGAGGTAAAACCATCAACTTTATTCTGCAGAAAATTGAACATACATAGTGTCAAAGAAATGAACTGAAGACTTACATTGACTACCATTAAAACTGCATACTATCAAATAAAACAACACCCATATGAGCAATATGCTCATGAAAGACATTGGGTGGTAAACCTTTAGTAAGTGGATCCGCGAGCATAGAGTCTGTTCCTATATATTCAATTGACACTATCTTATTCTAAACCCTTTCCTTAACAACTAGAAACTTAATGTCTATGTGCTTAGACTTCGACGAGCTTATGTTGTTGTTGGAATATAAGACTACTGATAAATTGTCACAATATACTTTAAGTGGTCTTTCAACACCATCTACAATATGCAGCCCAATGAAAAAAAATTTCAGCCATTTCGCATGATTGGTTGCCTCATAACAAGCTATGAACTCCGCTGGCATAGTGGAAGGAGCTATGAGTGACTGCTTGGCAGTCTTCCATAAAATAGCATATTCCGCTAGCATGTAGACATAGCCAGAAGTGGATCTTTTAGTATCTTGACAACCGGCTAGATTGGAGTTAGAATACCCAATGATCTCCAAATTATCTGACTTCCAATAGGTGAACATGTAATCTTTTGTCTTCTTTAAGTACCTCATGACTCGTTTGGCTGCTTTCTAATGATCCATCCCAGAGTTCCCTACCGCTGAAGCATAGGGAACTTTTTGCACTTCTTGTTGTTCTATATCATTCTTGGGGTACTGACTGAGGCTAAACTTGTCTTCTTTAACAACGGGGGTATCTCCTGGTGCACAATCTATCATGTCAAATCTAGCAAGTACCTTTTCGATATAACTCTTTTGTGATAACCCAAGGACACCTCGAGAGCGATCTTGGTGTATCTTAATTTCTAATACAAAAGAGGCGTCACCAAGATCTTTCATTTCAAAATGCTTAGTTAGAAGTCTCTTAGTTTCGTGCAATAAGCCTATATCGCTGCTAGCCAATAGTATGTCATCGACATAGAGTACAAGGAAGATGAATTTACTCCTACTGAAATTGCGATATACACAGTTATCAACTCCATTAACCTCAAAATCATATGAGATAATAACTTGATGAAACTTGTGATACTATTGATGGGAAGTTTGCTTGAGATCGTAGATGGACTTCGTGAGTTTGCAAACCATAGACTTTGAGTCACCTAAGACAAAGTTTTCTGGATGCACCATATAAATGGTTTCATCAATGTCACCATTTAGAAAAGCCGTCTTAACGTCAATCAAAATGAGCTACAACTACCATTATTATTATTCTAAAAGAGTCTTTCGTAGAAATTGGAGAGAAAGTCTCTTTATAGTCAATGCCTTTCTTCTGGGTGAAACCCTTACCAACTAGACGTGTCTTATATCTCTCAATGTTTCGTTTGAATCCCTTTTCATTTAAAACTCTATTTACAACTCATGGGCTTCGCACCGTCAGACAACTTGACAAGATCCCAAACGTCATTGTCTTTGATGGACTTCATCTTCTCATTCATGGCATTGATCCACTTTTGACAATTGGCATTTTGTTTGACTTGTTGGAAGTTGATTGGATCATCCTCCATTGTCCCTATGTCAAATTCATGTTTTTTAAGAAAAACAATGTAGTCACTGGAAATTGCACTTCTTCTTTCTCTAGCGGATCGCCTAAGTGACACTTCTTCTTGAGGTTGGTAGGTTTGCTCTTCTGAAGTAACATCCTGATTTTGAGTAGGAGGTTCATAGGAAAATCCTCATTGTTGTCTTGGACAATGTCAGCAGGATAATTATTGTCAATAATAACTGAAGGGAGAGGAATAGATTTCTCTTCGAAGACAACATCCATAACCTTATCTCTCCCCCTCAAACTCACCATCCTCAAGAAACCTCGCGCTTCCAATCTCGAAAAGGGACCTAGTTGAGGGATCATAAAACTTATAACCCCTCGACTGTTCAGCATACCCAACAAAATAACATCTAATTGTTCTTGAGTCCAGTTTCCTTTCATGTGGCCTATAAGCCCTAGGCTCAGCTGGATAACCCCAAATGTGTAAGTGCTTTATGCTAGGCTTTTTCCCTAACCATAGTTCACAAGGGGTTTTAGCTACCGCTTTACTAGGTACTCTGTTGAGTATATATGCTACAGTTTTTAGTGCCTCTCCCCAGAGTGATTCTAGTAAGGAAGAATGACTAATCATACTTCTGAGCATATCTTTAAAAGTCCTGTTTCGTCTCTCAACAATACCATTCATGCTAGGTGACCTCGACATTCTGTATTGTGGGACGATTCCACATTCACTTGATCCATCATATCTATCATAGTACTCACCACCACAGTCAGATTTGACAGCCTTAATCTTCTTGTCCAATTAATTCTTAACCTCGGCTTTGAAAATGTCCAAGGACTGTGACTTCTCATGAATTAAGTATAACACCCATAACGAGAATAATTGTCTATGAATGTGATAAAATACTATTGACCATTCCATGAAGCCATAAGGAATGGACCATATATATCAGTATGTATCAACTGTAAGACATCAGAACTTCTCTTGACACTTAACTTCCTAATGTTTGTATGTTTTTCATTGATACACTCAACGTACACCTTATGGTTTGTATAATCAAGGGGTTCAAGCATTCCGTCTGACACAAGTCTCAGAATTCTCATTTTGGAGATGTGACCTAAACGCTTATGCCATAGAGTGGTGAAATTCTCATATGTTGATTTGCGTTTTGTACCTCTTGAAGTCGTTTGCAATGTTTCATTAAATGAAGCAATGGTGTTTAACTTGTATAGCTAATCGATCAAGGAACCAGTTGCAACAAAAGTAGAATTAAGGAAAAGACTAATTTTATTATTTTCAAAGGAACAAGAATAACCAAATTTGTCCAAAATAGAAACAGAAACCAAATTCTGCCTAAATGACGGTACAACATAAATCTATTTTAATTCAATAAAATGACTAGTATTGAAAGATAATCCAAAGATCCCAATGGCTTCAACCGGAACTGCTTTGCTATCACCCACATACATAAATATTTCGGCATCACTTGGCGGTCAGCTCCACATGCAACCCTACATAGACATAATTGTATGAGTAGTAGCACCAAAATCTACCCACCAAGTATTAACAGGTACAAAAGCTAAATTAACTTTAGAACAAACCAAAGTGAGAAATGTACTTTTCTTTGCACGCCATACGACGTACTTGGAACAATATATGCCCAAGTATCTTGCAAAAGTATCAGGTGAATTCCTGATCCTACGTCTTTTGTTGCTTGCTGGGTTGCAAAGTTTCCATTGCAGCATCCTTATTGTTTTTCCCTTTTCGCTTATTATTCTTTGAGGTAGTTACCACATGAGCACTTTTAGTCTTGTCTCGCTTCAATCTATCATCTTCTTGCACACAGTGGAAAATGAGCTCATTAAGAGACCATTTATCCTTTTGAGTGTTATAACTCACAATAAACTGTTCGTAGTATGCAGGAAGGGATATGAGTACCAGATGCACGAGCAAGTCATCAGACAGCTCTAACTTTAGTGCCTTGAGTTTTGAAGGATGTTAGACATCAAAATAATGTACTCCCTTATGTTTCTTTTACCTTTGTACCTCATTTGGACAAGGTCAACTAAAAGTTTGCTTGTTTCAGTCTTTTCGTTCTTAGTAAACGTTTTCTCTATTTATGTAAGGAAATCCTTAACAGTTACCTCATCGGACATACCGCTCCTGAATGCTTCTAGAATGCTTTTCTTTAGCATTAATAGACTAAGGTGATTTGAACGATATCACTTTTCAAAGTTCACTTTGTCCTCAGATGAACTTGCATTCGTAAGAGGAGTGGGTTGTTCTTTCCTTAATGAATGCTCTAAATCCATACACCCGAGAACTAACAGAATGTTCTCTTTTCAGCTCTTAAAATTTGTGCCGTTAAGCACATGAATTGAATTTATTTTGGCAGCGACACTAACAGCAGTAGATGTAACTAAAAATAGAGAACAAACAGATAACATAAGCTTACAAACTTAAATTCATGCCAAGATATATATATACAAGTTAAAACGAAATAAACATGTAAATGCATGACATAAATTTTCATATAATTGTAGTTGTGGGCCCATTTAACAAGATACCAAGCACAACATCAACAACGCTTCTTTGGGGCAATCATTAACTTATAAGTGGTACTTTCCATGCATAAATCAAATATTGATAATAAATCTGGTCAAACAACAGCCTTCATTTGGGTCGATCATTAATTGCATAAATAACAAGCACACACATCTTATTATCACAAAATAAACTAATATACACAAAAGAGGTTACTTTGGCAACATTAACTTTCAATCAATCTATTTCAATATAAAAGACAAAGGTGCAAAAATTTTTTAAAAAAATTCTCGTATATGCACCTGTAAGTCACTCGACCGGTTCTCTCGGCCAACTTCCTTAATGAGCTTACTGGAAGAGCTGGATAAGAAGAGTCGAGCGAGCCATTCCACTAGCTTTCTTGTCCGACTCGATCCTCATTTTTCAGCAATTTTTAACGCTCTAATGGCACATAACATGCAAATATTAATGCTCAAACCTATTTTCTAGATTCCTTATTCCATAATACACATACATATATATCAAAATTGATATACCTAAATTTTCTCATTCAATTCTGCGAGAATCATACCTTATCAGAGAAAATTGAAACTGAATTGTATCATGAATTAAGAACTTTATGACCCTAAAATCACGAAAATAAAGAACATAAAAATCACGTATTATCAAACCCTAAGACATGGATATATAAACTGAATCCATTATCATAAATAATCAAGCATGTGATCAAGATTAATTAAATCATACATATAATTCAAAACCAAATCCGAAAAATCCATATGAATTTTAACAAAAGCAAATTATGTGTATTATCAAGATAAACACAAAATATTCATTAATCAAAGTCACATGATCAATCCTAATAATCTAACACGAAGGGTGACTCTGATGCCACTTGTAAGGACATAATCATATAATTCGTATACTTCATTTAGAATATCAGGACTGTATAATTTAAAGGTATAAGAATGGCATACCTGAATCCATGACAATTATAATGAGAAATCTGAAAAACCTTTGAAGAATTAGGGCAAGGCCTTCCACGGACTAATCAGGATTCTCTTACTGAATGTCGCTCAAGGTGGGGATTTAAGAAAACAGAGAATATGATCATTGGCCTTGGGGACTAAAACCTCTTTATATAGACAGCCTAATCAGAATCCCTCGAAGCCTTAACTAGGTTGCTATTGGATACCACACATTACAGAGTCCATACTGAATAAGAAGTCTTATTAGGATTTACCACAATGGATCACTTAATTATCCTAATTAGAATAGTAGTCCAAATATAATTGATAATTACTTGTAAGCCCACATTAGATTATTGAAAATAATCCCAACAATAACCTCATGGGTTATATGGACGGTTCTCACCCATGCCCATCTCCGAAGCTTACTGATGGTGATCAGCAAAAGCTTAATCATGCCTACACCTTGTGGGTTTGACAAGATAAACTCTTGCTCCATGCAATCCTTGCATCTCTCTCTGAAGAGGTAGCCATACTTTGCACTACTGCCACAACATCTCGTGCTACATGGGAAAATCTTCAAAAAATGTTTGCAATCAAATCTCGTGCTTGTGTGATGATGAATCTCAAAGAGCAGCTCATCAATCTTTCACGAGGGACTCAATCTATTTCTGATTATCTGCAAGCACTTTACAGCATTGCAGACGAACTTTTTCTCATTGACATTTCTTTAAGCGATGATGATTTGACCATCTTTGCGCTTAATGGTCTTAGTAATGGATTTGAAGAAATCTCAGCAGCACTTCGTGCTCGGGATACGCCTCTTACCTTAGAAGAACTTCATGATATATTGGTAGAATATGAAGCAGTTCTTCGACGTGGTGAAACCCGTCTAGGCATTTCAATGATCACGGTTCATAATACCCGCACATCCAGTCGTTATTCTAACTCTCAATCCAAAAATAGCAATTCATTTTCACACAACTCCAAACCAAACAAATATTTTGCAATGGGAATTCTTAGTGGCAAAAAAATAAGAGTGGTGGTGCAACTAAATCCAAAGTCACATGTCAATTTTGTGATAAAAAAAAGCACTCAATGAAAAAGTATTTTACGGCGAAGCGTCTCATGCAACCTCATCCTATTATTAATCACAGTTCAACTTCTAATTCTACTTCGAACAATTGGTTATTGGACATTGGTGCATGACACCATGTCACGCCTGATTTGAAGAACCTCTCTTTTGCCCAACAGTACGAGGGACTAGATGATATCCTTCTTAGTGATGGCACTGGTCTTGAAATATCCCATACTGGTATTTCTACACTAACCTTTTCATCTAAATCTTTCTCTTTCTAATGTGTTATGTGTTCCTTCTATCCGTCAAAATTTTAATCTCTGTTTCAAAATTTTGCAAATGTAATAAAATGTCTATTGATTGTTTTTCTTCGTCTTTTGTTGTTATGAATCTCACCACGGAGGCACCACTTATCCAAAGACAATGCAAGAATGACGTGTACGAGTAGCCTAACAGTAATAAAAAAAAAAGTTGTGCAGGCTCCCAAATGGACTTGCGTTAGAATCAAGACCTCTTTGATGAAGTGGCATAGTAGATTAGGCCATCATTCTCTTAGAATTTTGTGTCATTCAAGTGCAAAAAAAAATATGCAAGTTCCTGCAAATTATTCGATTAATTTTTCTTGTGTGTCATTTCTTTGTAATAAAACCCTTAAATTGTCCTTCGGCAATTTAACAGTATGTTGCCCACGTTCTTTTGACCTTGTGTCCATTGCCATTGGACATCCTTCCCCTTTCCAATCCGTGGATGGTTATCGTTACTACGTAATCTTTGTTGACCACTACACAAAATACATTTGGCTCTATCTAATGTAATATAAGTATGATGTTTTCTCAATTTTCATAAAATACAAAGCAATGGTGGAAAAATTCTTTCAAACTTCGTTAATCACCATTTACTCTGACGATGGCACTGAGTATAAAGGGTTGAAATTTTTTTTGAAACTGATGGGATACAACATCTAGTCTCCCCTATACCCCGTAACATGTTGGTTCTGTCGAATGTCGATATCGTCATGTTGTCGAAACTGGGTTTACCTTAATATATCAAGCTTTTTTTTCCTCTTTCATATTGGTCTCATGCGTTTCTTACTACCATGTACTTAATTAATAGGATGCCTACTCCTATTCGTAGTCACAAAACTCCTTTTGAGTCACTCTTTGGCACTACTCCAAATTACGACCATCTTCGGGTATTTGGGGGTGTGTGTGTTATCCTTAGCTCATTCCTTATTATTCTCACAAATTGGAACCTCGGTCTCGACCCTACATTTTTATTGGGTACTTTAATGTTCACCACACATATAAGTGTCTTGACCCATCTTTGGAAAAAAGTTTTTATTTCTCGACATGTCCAATTCGTCGGAACCTAATTCTCGTCTAATAACCGCACCCCACCACTTGATACAACTATTCATCAATGGTTTTAATGTTCTGCCACCCTCACATATCTTTTTACTCCTCTGTTTTTGATTCCAACTCAGGCTTAAGATGATGCACATGGATCTTATTCTTTTGTTGGAGCTTCGCAGCCGCCTTAAGCTTTCAATTCTACATCTATTGCACCTCTTTGTGACCAATTGGTATTCTTCATGTATTTTCCTACAACTTATTCTCTGCCCTAGCCCTATGTTGAGTCTCATGCATATTCCTCATCCCCTCCTAGACCTAACTTTGCTTCTAATCCCTTTCTCACTCCCTACGAGTCTCTTGATTCCTCACAACATAGAGTTGCACTTTTCCCATGCCTTATCACATGGTCTCAAAACAATATAAGCCAAAGTCTTACCATGGGTATGTCCGCAATTTTTATGTCACTAAACATCCCCTACCTCAACTTATTGAACCTATTTAGGCTTCTCAAGCTCTTGCTTATCCTAATTGGAAAAAGCCAAGGAAGATGAATGCTCTACCTTGCTTTGTAATCAGACTTAGGTGTTGGTTTCTTACTCCTTCTCAAGAAATCTAGTATGTTGTAAATGGGTGTTCGGGATCAAAACAAATCCGGATGGGTCAATTTCTCGTTTTAAGGTTCTTTTAGTTGTAAAGGGGTTTAATCAACAGTCTGGTATTGATTACCACGAAACCTTTAGTCTTATTGTAATACCCACCACAATCTGCATAATTCTCTCTATTGCTCTCAGTCATGGTTAGTCAATAAATTAATTAGATGTTAATAATGCATTCCTCCATGGGCATCTTCACGAGGAGGATTATATATCCTAACCTCTGGGTTTTGTTGACTCCAAATTTCTTAACCATGTATGTTGCCTCTAAACAAGCTCCGCAATCTTGGTATGATAAGTTAAGAGATTTTTTCCTCAAGTTTTGCTTCCAAAACTCTTGTTTCGATGCCTCATTACTTATTTATCGCAATTTCAAGCTAACTATATATTTTCTAGTATATGTGGATGATCTTCTTGTCGCAGGCAATTGTTAAGGCAGTGTCCACTCCCCAAGGGTTGTTACACTTGCAACATACTTACACTAATAATCTCTTGGACAAACATCATTTTTTAGACATAAAAGAATCATTCACACCTTTGTCTTCCTCGACTCGGTTGGTCTTGAATGATAGGTCGTCTATGGCTAATGGTGAAACGAATAGGCATTTGGTTGATAGACTATAATACTTGCTCTTAACCCGTCCAGACGTTACATTCATAGTCAACAAATTGATGTAATTCATATATAAACCATGCCAAACCTATTGGACTATAGCCAAACAATTGTTGCGTTATCTAAAATGAACAATTCATGTTGGTCTATTCTATCGCAGGTTTCAGCCTCTCATGCTCTGTGCTTTTTCTGATGTTGATTAACATGTGATAAAGACAATTTTACCTCAACTACTACTTCTATATTATATCTTCGCAATAATCCGATACTGTGGTATCCAAAAACCAAAGGAATGTAGCACGATTGTCAACAAAGGTTGAGTATCGTTCAGTCGCTTCTACTGCAGCGAAAATTTCTTGGGTTTGTAACTTGCTTCGTGAACTTGGTCTAGTTTTACCTCAACCACTGTCTATTTTTTGTGACAACTTAGGTGCTACTAACCTATGCAAGAATCCTATTTTTCATTCCCGCATCAAGCATGTGGCACTTGATTACCACTTTGTCCGTGAACAAATAACGGTTGGTACACTTCGTGTCTCAGACATACTGCCTTCTCATCAGCTAATTGACATCCTTACTAAGCTGCTACCTGAAGCTCAATTTTTTGGTTTATGTCTCAAGATTAACGTCGCCAATGGCACCACCATCTTGTGGGGCCATGTTAAGACATAGTTGTGGTATGTTCTTATCAGGTTGTTATTATCATATTAGCTCAGTCATGTATATTGTTAGCTATAGTTTATCAGTTGTAATAGTTATATTTTAAATTCCTCGATCACTTGCTTACATATAGGCTTAGAGTTGTTTGATTTCTCACAATGTTGTACTAAAAGAGATGTATCACTCTGATAATGAAATCATCAATTCTTCTCTAGAATTGCAAACCTATTTACTTGGAAATAAATATGAATATAAAAAGAAAAAAAAAGGTAAAATAAAATTAGAGATGACAATGGGGTAGGAAGACCTATCTTTACGACCTACCCTATTACCTAAAAGGTCACCGTTACATCTCCCCTAGCCCTACAACATTCACTTGAAGCCCCAATACCACTTATTCGGTCTCCAATCCTTGTAGGGAATAAGGATTACTAAGGATGAAGAGCACCGATTGTGTCCAAAGGATGAGGCTACACGTGGGTTTTTTTTTTTTTGCTTTAAAATGTGCATCATTAGGTCTAATTTAAAGTACATAAATTCAAAACATAAACTATAATTATATAAATGATGCATAGGATTTAAATAAATATCAAATAAAAATTAAATAATGAGTTGTATGCCTCTAACTAAATATAAAAAAAAAATATTACAATAACCGAATTTCTAACATTCAAAAAAAGTTTCAACTAAAACCATTTCCTATAAGAACTGCATGTTCAAAATGAATATTTCTTTGTATTAATGGACATGCATTGATTACCATTTTTTTAAAAATTTGGATGACCAAATATTAGTAGTGATCACAATTGTAATATTAAATATTTATATATATAATCTATTTTTTTTCAAACATAAATCTTTATTATGTTTTTGGAAACTATCTTCAAGCACAACTGAAAAATATTGACAAATCTTTTAAATCTAGTATAATTAACAATTAATGAAGGGTATTTAATCTAAAATAAATGCAAACATTAAGTAATAGTTTGTAGCCTCTTGATTAAAAGAAGGGTGAAGTGTACCAAATTCCCTTATACTTTACTAAAAGTGTAGAACACCCCCTTATAGTTCAAAAACTCCATGAACTAGTCCCTATATTTTTTAAAAGTGCACAACACCCCCTACAGTTATAAAATCCGTCATATTTAACAAATTTTGTAAAAAAGACGTAAATACCCTCTTTTTTTTCATTTCTCTCTTTTGCAATTTCCTCTTTTGTTTAGGCAAAAAAAAAAGGTAATTTGGTCGATTCATATAATTATTTAATGAAAAAATTCGTTAAAAATCAAAAAAAATCTCACTTAACTCATGTGAAGTACACTCTCCGTTAAATTTAACGGATTTTTTAACGATAGGGGGTGTTGTGCACTTTTGAAAAACTACAAGGACTAACTCATGGGATTTTTAAACTATAAGGGGGTGTTATACACTTTTACTAAAATACAAGGGAGTCTGATGCACTTCACCCTTAAAAGAATGAATAATTAAATTCTTTGAGTCATTATTCAAATCTAATAAAACTTTGTATAATGTCAATTTTTTAAGATTTTATATTTATAACCTTAAAGCCTTTAGTACTTTATAAGAATAAAAGGTATAAAAATAACTTTCCATGTATGCTTGGTGAGATATGCTTATCCCACCCTGACTAGGGGGACTCCGAGCTGAGGTAAAATACCCACTCCGAGCTGAGGCGGGCTAATTCGAGCCAAGCCCAGCACATTCAGCTAGTACCCAACCTGGATGCTGATTCGACCTCACCCCGACCCAGGAAAACCCCGATCTCGGCAAACAGTTGTCCTGATAGGACATAAAGCCCTGATGGGACATAAAGCTGCACCGCATTAAATGCTGTCAGGTCCGAATTTAGTATAAATAGAGCCCACCCATTCATTTCTAAGGTAACTCGTCATTAAATGCTCTCAGCTACTTCTCCAGCTCGGACGTACTAATCATTCGCACGCCTGAGGAAAAAATCTGGGTCATTACCCCTCTTTTTCCTTTATTTTCCTTGTGCAGGTCAGGTAACCGACCCGAAAATCTAGCTCGAGGAGCCGACCTAATCCAATTCAGCAAGAGTAGCTTCCCAACCTCAATGTCGAGTTTCCGACCTCGATAATTTGGCGCCGTCTGTGAGAAGAGAGCTCTTTCTATCACTTTCCTCACCACTCATTGAGAAACTATCATGGTACAAACGAGAAGCCACAGCGCACCGGCAGAGGATTCGCCCAACCCGGAAGGGGACCTCGAAACCACATAAGTGCCTAGCCAAAACCCAATCCAAGCCGACGTTAAAACGAGCCAACGTATACATTTAGCCACCCAAATGTAACGACCCCAACCCGGCCCATCTCAAGACTAGGTCAAAGTGTATGTTCATTGTTGTTGCGGTCTCAAGTAAATAATTAATGGTAACCTTACGAGAAATAAAATACATAAAACTATTCAATAATAAACTTTTATATAATAATTTAAGTACAAAAGGGTGTTACAACATCTAAAATCTGATAACTACCCGGCTATTATACAAACTGAGGTTTCAACACAGCTACCCTCTTCCCGAAATTAATACAACAAACTCTAACTTTTACAACTTAGATCCAACTATGACAGCAAATGGCTTAGAGCATGTAAACATTCAAAGTCAATTTCCATTTCAAGCTAAGCTACACCTGCACTAGGGGAGAATAACGGTGAGCTCTGGGGAAGCTCAGTGAGGATAGAATAGAAGAGTTTTGAAAACATTTTTGGTCGGTCTCTTTTGTAAATCATGATGCAATTCACGTATGGTAGTATAGCAAACTGTCCATATAAGATATAATAGCATATGATAACTAGTAGAAAATTATTATCACATTTGAGTCATATATAATAAGAAAAATGACTTTTAGGTAAACAATAGTGGCATATATCCACAACAGATATCGGCCTACTCTCCGAGGGTGGAATGCCAAGCGAGAGTAGGACACTACTCTCCGAGGGTGGTACCAAGTGAGGGTAGGAACAAGTCAAGTATTTCATGAGGTGGCCAGCCTTGATCACAATTTCAACTTCTTATCTCTCCCAAGAGGATACTCCGGATTGTATCCAAAATCTACGACCCAGCATCTCTGAGGGCGGACCAAGACCCAAGCGAGACAAAACTCTTCAAGGGCGATAGGCGTCCCTAGCGAGAAGAGGGAATAGGACCACGATAGTCACAGGATCACCGACAAGCCCTATGCCGCCCGGCGTTCGTGAAACGCTATCGTGCCTGAGGTTGCAACCCCCAAGTACACACAAGCATGCACAAGTAGTCATAGAACACACAACAAATCATATGGGGATCAACTAAAGCAGTTGTCCTGGGCAAGTAATAAATATTTTCTTAGGAATCGAATAACGGCTATAATAAAACAATTTTCAAGTATAAATAGGGCATTATGTCGGCATGCAAATAACATGTATAACATTTATGTAAATATTTGGGCAACATCTCTGCTTATCTTATGCTAAAACAATCAAATAAATCGAGCAGTATATATTATCTAAGTCAACTCTAATTCAAATAAATAAAGAATATTAATAAGCATGATATTTATCTCAGGCTAGAATATTAAAATAACAAATCATGTTATAGACATATAATAATCATATAAACATATAAGATGTTGTTTTTAATAAAATCTCCTCACCTCAAAATGCCGAAAATTGGAAAAGATTCAGACTCGTTTTGAAACTTTCGGAACGTTAACTAAACTGAATCGATATAATTTAGTAAAATCGGGTCAGAGAAAAATGTCTGTCTGTTTGATTTCTGGGGGTCAAGTGACCCCTTTATATAGTTTTTCAAAATTGACGCATGCAGGACAAGTGTCCCGCCACGTGTCTCACATGTGCGGCACGTCCATGCATGTGTGACACGTGTCCCCCTACGTGTCACGCATGCGTGGCACGTCCACACGTGTGTGACACGTGTCCCTCCACGTGTCTTACATGCATGGCACGTCCACGCATGTATGACACGTGTCCTAAGACACGTGTCACTCTCCGAGAGTGACACCGACGTTCTATTTTTTACCCGTTTTGCACGTAGGTGTCCTGATTTTTGTATTTTCAGGCCAGAATGCAATTTTGCCAAACTTCACCGTTAAGTAGTACATGTTAAAAGAAACTCAATCACGTATATCCTTTTTTCGAGACAGAAACCCAATTTTTCTATAATGGGCCCCGAAGTAAACCCCTTTTCCGGATCAAAAACCCCTAAATTTAGAAAAACCTGTCGAAATGACCATAAAAGTTAAACGAAATCACCCATACTCTTGCAAGTAGCTGAAAAGTTTTACTTAGTCACGATATGAGGCTTTACATCCCTGTAATGACTCTAAGCTTTATGTTAATTAATGTTATAAGAACACCTAATAATATGTTACTATTAATCGTAATACCAATTGATTTTTAAATAGTAAGACAATTAACTATTAATTAAATGCAGACAAATAATCACAAAGACACATTTTTCAAAAATAACGAAAGAAATAAATATAAATAAATACTTGTAAATGCATGGTCGGGCTCGGGTATTACACCAAACCAACCCCACAATAGATGGAGACCTCAACTCCACCCTGTCACCAGATATAAGAATGATGCTGAGGATGTTTGAGGAACTTAAGGAACAGGTAGCCCGGTTAGCTGGGTACCCCTAGGCTCCGCAAGTAGCTACGCCGCGGCCCGCGCGTCCACAGTTCCACATCCCAGCCCAAAAGCAAAAACAGACGCAAGACGAAAAGGGCTTCCTAGAGCCGGTGGAAGGAATTGAGGAGGCAAGAGGTAAAAAGGCGGCTCAAGCCGACCCCGAGCAGGCCAAGACTGCGGCTGCCATAGCCAAGGTCATTAACCAGCTCGGCGTAAGCCCATTATCAACCGAGGTACTGGCCACGCCATTACCTATCGGCAACTGAATGCCTAACTTGGCAGTCTAAAATGGGGACGGCGACCCAGCCAGCCACTTGCTCAACTTTGACCACCACATGACCCTGCATGACATATCCGACCTCATAAAGACGAAGACATTCCAGACCACCCTGGTTGGCAATACCTTGGACTGGTTCCAAAAACTTCGTCCCAGTTCTATTGCAAGTTTTCATCAGCTGACTGAGGCTTTTCTGTCCCGTTTCGCGGGAAGCCGACACGCCACTCGCCACATTACCACATTGCTATTGGTAAAGCAGCATAGAGGGAAAAGTTTGAGGGCTTACATAGCTAGATTCAATGAAGAATCCCTTAGAATCTCCAACCTGGAGGACTCCATGGTGTTGATGGCTTACCAGAGTGGGCTCAGGTTGGGCCCTCTTACATCTTCCTTGGCCATCGACCCTGTGGATACTGTAGCCGAGCTGATAGTACAAGCAGAAGGGTACATATATTCGGAAGAAATCTATCAGGCAAAGAGGGATGATGACAAGGAGAAGGAAGCCAGTAAGAAGGGAGAGACCTCCCGAGCCCAACCTAGGGGTAAAGTCCAAAACGACCAAGGTAAACAGCCTCATCAGCCGAAACAGAACCCCCGGTTCACTATGTTCACTCCCCTTAACACCACAAGGGAGTAGATCCTGATGGAGATCCAGCACCAGAACTACCTGCCTCCAGCTCCAAGGATGAAAGGCTGACCTGAGAAGCGCAATAGGACTAAGTATTGTCGCTATCATATGGACTACAGTCATACCACCGAGAAGTGCAAAGACATGAAACAGGAGATCGAGACACTGATAGCCCGAGGTCACCTCCGGAAATACGTAGATCAGCAGCCGACCCAGAATCATGATCAAAGAGATAGAGAGAGGAGTCCACCTAGGCGTCAGGTGGGGAGACCTCGACAGGCAGGAATGGATATGTTCGGGTTGAGAGGGAGTATAGACCGGTGTGGGGTCCGACCCCGGAGATAGAGGAGCTCACCTTCTCCTCAGAAGATTTTGAGGGGGTGATATTGCCCTATAACGACCGACTAGTGATCAGCGCTGAAATAGCTAACTTTACAGTGAAGAGGCTAATGGTGGACACCGAGAGCTCGGCAGAAGTCTTATTCCTCAGCGCTTTTGAGCAGATGGGATTGGACAGGAGCCAACTCAAGCCATTGAGGGGCACCTTAGCTGGTTTCATCGGGCAAGCCTACCGAGCCGAAGGGGTCATCAACCTCCCGCTGAAGCTGGAAGATAGAGACAAATGGGTTTCGATGCAAGCCAACTTCATTGTGATGAATTGCAATTCCACTTACAATGGGATTTTAGGTCGGGTGGCGCTCAATCATTTCATGGTTGTCTCTTCAACTTACCACCAGGCCTTGAAATTCCCGACCCCGGCTGGAAAGGCCACTATTCGCGGAGCCCAGCTCTCAGCTCGAGAATGTTACGAAAACTTCCTCCGACCCAAATATCAGGTTGGTTGGGGACCAGATTTGCCCGAGGAGAAGAGGGATGCTAAGAGAGGCAACCCGGCTGAAGACCTTCAAGAGGTGGAACTCTCCAAGAAAACAAAGAGAGCAAAAATCGAGGTGGAACTTTATGTAGATGACATGTTGGTCAAGAGCAGAAGGGCAGAAGACCATGTAGCCGACCTGGCTGAAGCCTTCGCCGTAATGGAACACTTTGGGATAAAACTGAACCTGGAAAAGTGAGCATTCGGCGTCAAGGCAGAAAAGTTTTTGGGCTTCATGGTCATAGCCCGTGGAATAGAAGGCAACCTAGAGAAGGTTCAGGCGATACTTGACCTGGCGCCGCCGACCTACGTGAAAGACGTCCAAGTGTTAGCAAGCAAGGTCGCGGCACTAAACAGATTCATGTCCAGGTAGGTTGACAAGTGTGTTTCTCTGTTCAAAAATTGAGGAATCCTAAGAACTTTGAATGGACTACGAAATGCCAAAACACCTTCCAAGAGCTGAAAAGGTATCTAGCTTCGCCACCCCTACTATCCCGACCTGAGGTGGGGGAGGAGCTGGTATTATACCTGGCATGCTCGGGGATAGCAGTGGCGGCGGCACTGGTCCGAGAAGAAGAAAAGGAGTAGAAGCCGGTCTATTATGTCAGCAAAACCTTACAAGGGGCCGAGGTGAGGTACTCCTCCTTGAAAAAACTCGCCATCAAGCTTATCACAGTGGCAAGAAAGTTGAAGCCATACTTTGATGCGCATCCAATTAAGGTCATGACGGACGCCCTACTCAAGTCCATCATGCACAAGCCAGAGGCATCGGGCAGGCTGCTGAAATGGGCAATTGAGCTGAGTCAATTTGACATCACTTACCAATCCAGAACAGCCATCAAAGCCCAAGCCATCGCTGACTTTGTTGTGGAATGCACTGGCCGAGCCAAGCATGACCCGGAGGACATGTGGAAGGTTCATGTGGATGGGGCCTCAGGGAAGTCAAGGAGCGGAGCTGGGGTGGTCATCCTTGACCCAACCCAGTATGAGCACCAATACTTCCTCAAGTTCACATTTCCAGCGTCCAACAATGAAGCTGAGTATGAAGCGGTGATTGCGGGGCTAAAAATTGCAGCTCAGCTAGGGGCACAGACAGTCGACCTGAGCACCGACTCTTAATTGGTTTCTAGTCAGATATCGGGAGAGTTCGAAGCCAAAGATAGTACTATGCTGGCTTACCTTGACAGAGTCAATGATTTGACCTCAAGGCTCAAAAGGTTCACGATACAGCAAATTCTAAGGGAGTAGAATATGAAGGCTGACGCCCTGCCCTGGTCCATGTGGAAGAAGTATCTGAACTAAGTATCCAATTAGGGATGCAGGCCGTAGCCGAGCTCAATTTAAGCCCAGATTAGACCAAACCAATCGTGGACTACTTGGAGGAGGGTATAACTAGAGGATGAAAAAGCAGCTCGAAAACTCATGAAACAGGCCTCAAGGTTTGTCATAATTACTGGGCAACTCTACAAGAGAGCCTACACTTGGCCTCTCTTAAAGTGTGTTGGGCCCGAGGAAGGAAACTATATACTCCGGGAGATCCATGAAGGGGTATGTAGAAACCACTTGGGTGGCAAGGCTTTGGCTCGGAAATCATTGAGGCAAGGCTATTTTTGGCCAACCTTAGAGCAAAATGCCAAAGAGTACGTGAAAAAGTGTGACACTTGCCAAAGGTTTGGCAAGATACAGAGAAAGCCAACGGTAGACCTCACGGTGATAATAAGCCAGTGGCTATTCTATCAGTGGGGTCTAGATATCATCGGCCCATTGCCAACTGGCGATGGCCAAAAGAAGCACGCTTTCGTAGCAGTAGACTATTTCACCAAATGGCCTGAGGCTGAAGGTGTTGTTAGAATAACAAAAAAGATAGCTTGGATTTCGTATGGAAAAACATCATTTGCCGATTTGGGGTGCCAAAGGTCATCGTTACTGACCACGACAAGCAATTCGACAAATGTGCTGAGATTGGGATCGACCTCAGATTCTCATCTATTGCCCACCCTCAAAGTAATGGCCAAGTTGAAATGACTAACCAAATCATTTTGCAGGGCCCGAAAACCAAGCTAGAGGAAGCAGAGGGCCAGTGGGCGTCGATTCTTCCCAAGGTGCTGTGGGCTCAGCGGACCACCACCAGCTCGGCAACGGAAAAATCGTCCTTCGAGCTAACCTTCGGTGATCGAGCGGTGCTGCCAGTGGAGATCGGGTCTCCGACCAGTAGAACCCTCTACCATGATCCAGAAATAAACAAAGCACTGATCAGTGAAGAGCTCGATCTCGCCGAAGAACTCCGAGCTAAAGCTCAAATTTAGATGCTAGCCAGCAAAGCTGCCACGAAAAGAGCCTTTGCCAAGCAGGCCAAGCCTAAGCCTATTAAGGTTGGCAACCTTGTACTCAGAAAGGCCATCTTTTTTCCGCGCTCGAGCAATAAGCTCTCTTCGACCTGGGAGGGACCGTACGAAGTCGCGAAAGAAGTCCGACCTGGGACCTTCTACCTCCGCGACAGATACGGGAAGCAATTGAAAAATGCATGGCACGCAGAGCACCTGAAGAGATATTTTGTGTAACGGCCCCTGAGCCGGAATCTCTTTTAACTGCCCTCGAGCCAGAATCTCTTGTAACGGCTCCCGAGCCGGAGTCTCTTGTGACGCCCCTCGAGCCGAAAACTCTTGTAGCGGCCCTCGAGCCGAAAAATTTTGTACAGGCCCCGAGCCGAAATCTTTGCTAAGGTCCCGAGCCAAAACATAGCTTGTAATCGGTTCCCGAGCCCGAGTACTTCAAGTACAATTTCAATACAAACATATTTTATAAGCCAGTGCAATGCCCGACCCGGGCCCAAGCGCCTCAACTACTGAGCTACTCCCGACTCAGATTAACGCGATAGTCACGCTTAATTACGAGCTAGTGATCAAGTATACCAGCTCGGACAAGGTTCCACCTCGGGTATAGTCAATAATAATTTGATTAGTTTTGCCAGTTCGAATTAAGGTCCAACTCGGTATAATCTGGCTTCAGGTCGGGACGTTAGTTTGGGTCTAAACTCGAACTCAACATTTGTCAACATTAGTTTGACTAATTTTAAATTGGACTGACGAGTCCAGGTCAGCGACAATTATATAGTTGCCCAATTAACCAACTCGGATTATGATGATAATTCATTAATCGCGTCCAGCTCAGTTCTTTATCTTTAAATTCAGTTTGAAAGGTCTATTATATTGGTCCGACCCCACTTGCTTAAGAAATTTACAAAGAGAAAGGTACACATGTACAAACTCGAACAAAATGCAAATAAAACTAGAATGATCATTTCATTGAAACCGACAAGCAACAATTACAAGGAGCCCAACCTGGGCGAAATTACAAAAGCCCGACCAGGGCAAATCTACCAAAGCCCGACCCGGGCGGTTACAAAATTTACTTAGGAACGGCGGTGGAGGTGGTGGCATCGGTTTCATCCCTGACTTGATCCATGCTCTTCTGAACAAATTCAATCACCTCCTTGGCTTGGGACGTCAGGTCAACCGGAAGGTCCGTAATCTCCCAAAACTCCTGCAGTGAAGCCTCCATGATTTCAATGTAATCATTCTTGGTGGCAGGGAAGAAGGTCTTCGCTCTCTCCCAAGCTATGACTTGACCCCAGAAGTAGTACTTCAACTCAGCGTACCTGGCCATCGCCCCACCCTCCGTGGCCAACCAATCTATGGCCTCTTGGCTGGACTTAAAGGCTTCCACTGCCTCCTTCCCTTGTGGGCCAACCCGATCTACCAGATCCTTAACCTTCGCCTCGGCCTCGTGCTTATCCTTCTTGAAGCGCTCGACGTCTTCGGCCGAAGCTTCGCGCCGGGACTTCTCCGCCTCGAGCTTCTTTTTCAGACGATGGATCTCCGTCTTGTTCGCTTTGCGCCTCTGGGCGGCATATTTCCTCAAGGCCTCTAGCTCGGTTCGAGAGTCGATGAATCACTGCTCGAGCTCGACACAGTGAGCCTGGGCTCGGGCGAGTAAGCCAGGTGCCAAAAGAATATGGGACTCGGCCCGCACAAAAGATGACAAAACGATCAGCCGAGCTAAAAAACTTAAACATATCGACACGGTCAAATATGCCTTACCGTGACTATGGTCGTCCTCAGGTTGAGCGAAAGTTGCTCTACCAGGACCGATGCCAGCTTCGGATCGCGGGTGACCTTAGCCGCCTTCACAAAACCTTGTTGGGAGGGCTCACCTCCGTGGCCTTGCCTTTCTCGGAGTAATCGGGCCGAGACCGTTTCTTATTATTGGGGCGGGATGCTGAGCGCTCAGGGATCACCACACCCGAGTTTGACCTTTTGTTCAGGGGAGATGCCAACGTCTCCTTGGAAGAGACCTCGGGTCGCTGCCTTTGTTCCTGAGGGACGGTGGAGCCCAAGCCAGACGGAGCCGAGACTTTGCCACTGGCCTCGGTCCTCATCTTCATCTGGGCATACGCAAGCTTTCTCATATCCGCCATATCTGCAAAGGAGTATAGGAAAAATGTGAGATACAACCAAATGTAAACTGAATAGAACAACGGTAGACAAGAAGATGGGGAGGTCGGGCATTGATCCTGCGAACTGACCCTCTTCTGAGCCAGAATCCGCATTCTCTTCGGGCTCGGGAAGTAGGTGGGGGTGCTCCTTCCTCAGGTCGGGTTCTCTCTCGAATAAATTTGATTTCCAGATTCTGTCCCACATGAAGACGCTGTCAATGTCAATTCGTATACTCGGCTCGGGTCTCAATACCCCGACCTCAGCGAGCTCGGCTTCTGAGAGCTTGGGGTTATCGTTCACATTCTTCTTTAGGGAGGGATTCCAATCCACCTTGCACCCCGGGTTCACAGCCAGCTCGACCCAATAGTTGTCGTTGTGCCAGCCATTGTTGGAGGAGTGCCACTTGGTGAATATAGCATTGCCGACCCGAGTTGCGAAATAAAACCACCCTGGCTGCTTCGGGTTGGGCTTGCACACAAATAACTGCCTGAACCTACGCAGGGTCAACTCTATTTTTATCTCAAGGCAGAATACATAAAATGCTACCATCACGGCCAAACCATTTGGTGACATCTGACCCGGGCTAAGCTCAAAGTAGTTCAAAATACCCGCGATGAAGTCGGGAAATGGAAGCCGGATGACATCGAAGGCGAGGTCATAGATGGTGAAGTAATCGGGTGGAGGATAACAGGCGGGCTCATTCCGACTTGGAACCTTTAGCTTGTGGTGTTGGTCCACCAATCAATCCCTTAGCCTGGCGTTGGCCATCTGCACAGTGGAATGGCACTCACGCTTACAACAGGTGAACAGCTGCTCGATCCTCTTCCCTCGAGCTGACGAACAACTGGCTGTAGCTGAGCTCCGAGGTCGGACCGCTCTAACCAGGACTGCCTCAATAGGTTCCAACGTGGAGACTCCAGCTAAGTACTCCTGAGGTATCTAAACTCTCTCCAGCTGGTTCAATGGCTCCTCATCTTCCCTATCATCCAAGTCTCCCAGGTCGGCCAAAGGATCCGCCTCGGCTTCTTCTTGCACCCTCCTGACCCCGATTGCTTGGCAATTATCGTCACTCTCCCTGGGTTCAGATGGCTGAGCTGATCCTTGAGATGTGCCAACGCTGTCATCACCGTGACCTCCATCTGAGGTAGACTCCGAGCTCGACGGATTCTCATCCCCTCCATACGACCTCACCTCCATCACCTAGGAATCTTCCGACTCCGACCTCCCCATCCTGTTTATAAATTAAAATATGTGCAGGGATAACTAAAGGGAGTCGGGACGTACCTACCACTCTAGTTGTTGAAGATGACCCGATCTAACTACCTCCGACCTAATTGGCTTCGAGCTAGTGAATTCCGAGCTGAATAACCCGAAAGAATATTTGCCAAGCTAAAAGTGTCCGACCACTCTGGTTGCTGACCTGAAAGCTCTGAATTTTGTTAGTAAAATGTGAAATAAATCTCGGATGTCAATGCCCTATTTATAGGCAACTCTAGTAACTGCCTCAGGAATCCCAAACGTCGCATCTTGTCATAACTGCCAAGTGATGTGTCAACCAACTGAAGGGTATGCACTGCTGACGTGGCCATCCCCACTCTGACGGAGTCCGGCATCTCCAGCTTGGTATCAACTCCCAAATCTAGATCTCGCCTTCTCGATCTCGATTTAGGGGAGGGGGATTGACGTGGGGGACCCTGAGCTCAGGTATGATGCCTGCTCCGAGTTGAGGCGGGCTAATCCGAGCCAAGCCCAGTACATTCAACTCATGCCTAACCTGGATGCTGATTCGACCTCACCCCGACCCAGAAAAACCCCGACCTCGGCAAATAGCTGTCCTAATGGGACATAAAGCCCTGATGGGAGATAAAGCTGCACCACATTAAATGCTGTCAGGTCTGAATTTAGTATAAATAGAGTTCCACCCCTTCACTTCTGAGGTAACTCGTCATTGAATGCTCTCAGCTACTTCACCAGCTCGGACATACTAATCATTCGCACGTTCGAGGGGAAAATATGGGTCATCACCCCGCCTTTTTCTTTATTTTCTTTGTGCAAGTCAGGTAGCCGACTCGAAAATCTAGCTCGAGTGTCCGACCTAGAAATCCAGCTCGGCAAGAGTAGCTTCCCAACCTCAATGTCGAGTTTCCTACCTCGACACTACCTTTGCCTCTTTTTTTGTGTGGGGACAAAAAATTAGTCCCTACCCTTAGAGGTGGAGGCAAGGGGACTGGAGGAGTCTGGGGCCTCTAAGCCTCTGATTTTTTTTTAACATATGTAATATTTTTAAAAAAGAAATGGTATGGCCTCCCCATTTTTTTCTTATGTAAAAGCACAACCCTGATTTCTTTTCTACTTTCCAAATTCAATCTTGACCACCCTAATATAAAATTTCTAGCTTCGTTTGTATACCCTCACCCCAATACTCTATCCATGAGAGAGATATGCATAGAACATATCTTTATATTTGTCCATCTCTAAATCAGAATTTGACTCAATTTAAAGTCTACACATAAATCAGATATGCATAAAACTCAACCATGGTCTTTGATGCCTCTTTTTGTTGGTTAGGCCCTTTTTATTCTTTTCCTCGAGAAGGGACTTGGACGCCTCCAATTTTGAGTTATTTTGTATGTCGGTCCTCAAAAGCTACCTCGGGGCCTTTTCTCTTCTGGGTCAGAGCTTGAGTCTGCCGTTGAAATTGTTGTTAGGCCTGCTCCTTCCTCAGTGGAGCCTTCTTCTGCTACTGTTGAGATTTTGAATGATGTCTCTTTGGGATTGGCTCTTTAGCAATTCCCAACACTGCGGCAAGTGTTTCTTCTTCTGTCATTCTGCACCAAAGACTTGGAAATAAACCGACCTGATACTTTAAAAAGCAACCCAATACACACAGCATAAAATAGTAAAATAAAAAATACCCGACGATGGACTATCGTAGAAAGAGAAAAAAGAAGAATACCATGAGTAGGAGAACTCCTAGCTGGGGATATTGAGTGAGCCTCAGGGGTCGAGCTAATACTTGGAAAAGATTATGAATATAGGCTAGACTAGTTAATCATGTCAGATTTGACGAAGTGACGGGCTAACATTTTCCCCAAAATCAAGAGGCCTCTCTACCATTTCTTGCTATTTGGGGGCCAGGAGTAGATTTTAGCTAACATCAGTCTTGGTAGATCCCTAAGCTTCAAGGACCCCCAGCCCGAGGGTGAATAAATAAAAAGATATTTGTGGTGCAAGACACGGTTATTGGAGAGCCATCAGTGAGAATAGCATAGACCAACCTGGAATTAAAGTAGTATGACCCTTATTCATCGGGATTATAGTTTATCTGAAACATGTGGCAAAAAATCCTAGAGGTGGGAGGAACCATTAAGTTACTGAGATAGCTATAGAACCTGACCATCATTCTCTAACCATTATGGGTAATCTAGCTTCAGCTAAGATTATAGAAATTAAAGAAGTCCCTAATGAACTCTAGGAGAGGGAAGTTAATGAATTTTAGAACATCTTCATATATGCATATTTTCCCAAGTCGGGCTAAACACGCTTGTTCACCCAAATTTGGGGTATGACGAGAGGGATCCCGAGCTGAGGTAAAATGTCCACGCCTAGTTGAGGCGGGCTAATCCGAGCCAAGCCGAGCATATTCAGCTAATGCCCAATCTAGATGCTGATCCAACTTCATCCCGACCCCGGAAAACCCCGACCTCGGTATCAGCTGCTCTAATAGGACATAAAGCCTTGATGGGACATAAAGCTTCACCGCATTAAATGCTATCAGCCCAGAATTTAGTATAAATAGAGCTCCACCCCTTCATTTCGAAGGTAACTGATCATTCATGCTTTCAACTAATTTGCCAGCTCGGACATACTAATCATTCGCACGAGGAGAAAATTCGGGTCATCACTCTACTTTTTCTTTCCCTTTCCTTGTGCAGGTTAAGTGACCGACCTGAATATTCAACTCGGAGGCCAAACTGAAAGTTCAGCTTGGCAGGTCGTAGCTGTCCAATCTTAGCTGCGAGGTTTCCGACCTCGACAGTTTGGCGCCGTCTGTGAGAAAGAATTCTTTCTATCACTCTCTTCACCACTCATTGAGAAACCATCATGGTACAAACTAGAAGCCATAGCGCACCGGTAGAGGACTCACCCAACCAGGACGAGGACCTCGAAACCACGCAAGTGCCTAGCTAAGATCCAACCCAAACCAACATTGGAACGAGTCAACGTATGCATTTAGCCTAAAAAACCAACCCTTCTTCAGATGGAGACCACAACTCTAGCCTGTCGTCGGAGGTGAGGATGATGCTTAAAATGTTCCAAGAGCTAAAGGAGCAGGTAGCCCGACTAGCTGCAGAACCCCCAGTTCCACAAGCAGCTACGCCGCGGCCCGTGCGCCCATAGTTTCGCATTCCAGCCCCGGGGTGAACCCGAGCACAAGACGGAGAAGGTTTCCTGGAGCCGGAGGCGAGACCCCTGGAGGCGAGAGGCAAAAGGGCGGCCCAAGCTGACCCCGAGCAGGCCAAGACCGCGATTGCCATAGCTAAGGTCATTAACCAGCTCGGCGTAAGCCCACTATCGCCCGATGTACTGGCAATGCCATTGCCTACCGGCAACCAGATGCCCAACCTGGCCATCTACAACGGGAACGGAGACCTGGCCAGCCACCTGCTTAACTTTGATCACCATATGACTCTGCATGATTTGACCGACCTCATGAAGACAAAGATATTCCCGACCACCCTACTTGGAAATGCCTGGGACTAGTTCCAAAAACTTCATCCCGGCTTTATTGCAAGTTTTCATCAGCTGGCTGAGGCTTTCCTGAACCGCTTTGCTGGAAGCCGGCGTGCAACTCGCCACACCTTATCATTGTTGTCGATGAAACAGCACAGAGGAGAAAGTCTAAGGGCATTAATGTCTTACTAAAGTGGGCTCAGGTCGGGACCCCTTACCTCTTCCCTGGCCATCGACCCAGTGGATACCGTAGCCAACCTGATAGTACGGGCAAAATGGTACATACACTTGGAAGAAATCCACCAAGCCAAGAGGGATGATGACAAGGAGAAGGAAGCCGGAAAGAAGGGAGAGACCTCCCGAGCCCAACCTGGGAGTAAAATCCAAAATGACCGAGGCAAACAGCCTCAACAACCAAAACAGAACCCTCGGTTCACTATGTTCACTCCTCTTAACACCTCAAAGGAGCAGATCCTGATGGAGATCCAGCACCAGAACCACCTGTCTCCAACACCGAGAATGAAAGGCCGACCTGAAAAGCGCAATAACACCAAGTATTCCCGCTCCCATATGGACTACGGCTACACCACCGATGAGTGCAAAGACTTGAAACAGGAGATCGAAGCACTGATAGCCCGAGGTCACCTCCGAAGGTATGTAGATCAACAGCCGACCCGGAGTCAAGATCAGAGAGACAGAGAAAGAAGTCCACCCAGGCGCCAAGCTGAGGGTGGACGTTTGGCTGTGATTGAGACTATCGCAGGGGGATTGGCGTCGGGTGGGGAGACCTCGGTTGGCAGGAAGGGTTATGTTTAGGTTGGAAGGGAGTACGGGCCGGTGCGGGGTCTAACCCCGGAGATGGAGGAGTTCACCTTCTCCTCAGAAGACTTGGAGGGAGTGATATTGCCCCATGACGACCCACTGGTGATCAGCGCTGAAATAGCCAACTTCACATTAAAGAGGCTGATGGTGGACACCGGGAGCTCGGCATAAGTCATATTCTTGAATGTATTTGAGCAAATGGGGTTGGACAGAAGCCGGCTCAGACCATTGAAGGGCACAATAACTGGATTCACCAGGCATGCCCACCAAGCTAAAGGAGTTATCAACCTCCCACTAAAGCTGAAAAATGGAAACAAGCGGGTTTCGATGCAGGCTAACTTCATTGTAATGGATTGCAATTCCACTTACAATAGGATCTTAGGTCGGGTGGCACTCAATCATTTCAGGGTTGTTCCTTCAACTTACCACCAGGCCCTGAAATTCCTGACCCCGACTGGCACGGCCACCATCCGTAGAGCCCAACTCTCAGCTCGGGAATGTTATGAAAACTCTCTCCGGCCCAAATATCAGGTTGGTTGGGGCCTAGATTTGCCCGAGAAGAAGAGGGATGCTAAAAAAGGAAGCCCAGCTAAAAACCTTCAAGAGGTAGAACTTTCCTATGAAACAAAGAAAGCAAAGATCGAAAGTGAACTCTCTGATGACCTCAAGAAAGGTATAAGCCAATTTCTTCTGAAAAATGAACACATATTTGCATGGTCCATTTCTAATATGACAGGTATTGGCCAGGCTGTGATTGAGCATCACCTGAATGCCGACCCAAATCACTATCCGGTAAAGCAGAAGCACAGGCACTTCCATTATGATAAGCAACAAATCATAGCAAAAGAAGTGGACAAGTTGGTGGACGCCGACCACATAAAGGAAATCCAGTATCCAACCTGGTTATCCAACGTGGTCCTGGTGACCAAGTCTTCAAGTGGATGAAGACTGTGTATTGACTTCTCTGACCTCAATAAAGCTTGCCCCAATGACTGCTTTCCCCTACCTCGAATTGATCAGATGGTGGATGCCACATCCGGGTTTAAGCTACTCTCTTTCATAGATGCCTTCAAAGGCTATAACCAGATCAAGATGGCTTCCGGAGACAAAGACAAGACTGCCTTAACCACCGATAAAGGTCTCTACTATTATGAGGTCATGCCTTTTGGCCTCAAGAATGCTGGAACTACTTACACTTCGATGGTGAACAAGGCTTTCAAAAATCAGATTGGCCGAAATATGAAGATCTATGTGGATGACATGTTGGTCTAGAGCAAAAGGGCGGAAGACCATATGGCCGACTTGGGTGAAGCCTTCGCCGTAATGGAGCGCTTTGGGATAAAGCTGAACCTGGAAAAGTGCACATTCAGCGTCAAGGCAGGAAAGTTTCTAGGCTTCATGGTCACAGCCTGCGGAATAGAAGCCAACCTAGAGAAGGTTCAAGCGATACTTGACCTAGCGCCGCCGACCTGCGTGAAGGACGTCCAGGTGCTCGTAGGCAAGGTCGCGACGCTGAGCAGATTTATGTCCAGGTCGGCCGACAAGTGTGCTCCTCTGTTCAAAATATTGAGGAATCATAAGAACTTCGAATGGACCAGAGAATGCTAGGACGCCTTCCAGAAGCTGAAAACGTACCTAGCTTCATCACTTCTGCTATCCCGACCTGAGGTGGGGGAGGAGCTGGTACTATACTTGGCATGCTCAGGCACAGCAGTGGCGGCAGCACTGGTCCGTGAAGAAAAGAAGAAGCAGAAGTCGGTCTATTATGTCGGCAAAACCTTGCAAGGGGCCGAGGCGAGGTACTTCTCCTTGGAAAAACTCGCCTTGCGCTCATCACGGCTGCAAGAAAGTTGAAGCCCTACTTTGACGCTCATCCAATTAAGGTCATGACAGATGCGCCACTCAAATCTATCATGCACAAGCCGGAGGCGTCGGGCAGGCTACTGGAATGGGCGGCTGAGCTGAGTCAATTTGACATCACCTACTAGCCCAGAACAGCCATCAAAGCCCAAGCCATCGCGGACTTTGTGGTGGAATGCACTGACCGAGCCGAACATGACCCAGAGGATGTGTAGAAAGTCCATGTGGACGGGGCATCCGGGAAGTCTAGAAGCGGAGCTGGAGTGGTCATTCTCGACCCGACCTGGCATGAGTACCAATACTCCCTCAAGTTCGCCTTCCCGGCGTCCAACAATGAGGCTGAATATGAAACGGTGATTGCGGGGCTAAAAATTGCAACTCAGCTCGGGAAACAAACAGTCGACCTGAGCATCGATTCTCAACTGGTCTCTAGTCAGATATCGGGAGAGTTCGAAGCCAAGGACAATGCTATGCTGGCCTACCTCAATAGAGTCAAGGATTTGACCTCAGGGCTCAAAAGGTTCACGATACAGCAAATCCCGAGGGAAGAAAATATGAAGGCTAACTCCCTGTCCAGGTTGGCCTTGGGCGAGAGCCGACTTGTACTGGTCCACATGGAAGAAGTATCCGAACCAAGTATCCAGTTGGGGGTGCAGGCCGTAGCCGAGCTCAATTTGAGCCCAGATTGGACCAAACCAATCATGGACTACTTGGAGGTGGTATGACCCTGGAAGATGAAAAAGCAGCTCGAAAACTAATGAAACAGGCCTCAAGGTTTGTCATAATTGTCGGGCAACTCTACAAGAGAGCCTACATTTGGCATCTCTTGAAATATGTTGGGCCCGATGAGAAAAACTATGTACTCCGTGAGATCTACGAAGGAGTATGTGGAAACCACTTGGGAGGCAATACTCTAGCTCGGAAGGCATTGAGGCAAGGCTATTTCTGGCTAACCTTAGAACAAGATGCTAAAGAGTATGTAAAAAAGTGCGACACCTACCAAAGGTTCGCCAATATACAGAGAAAGTAAGTGGTGGTCCTCACGGTGATGATGAGCTCATGGCCGTTCTATTAGTGGGGTCTAGATATCATCGGCCCGTTGCCAACCAGTGTTGGCCAAACGAAGCATGCCTTCGTAACTGTAGACTAGTTCACCAAATAGTCCGAGGCTGAAGGTGTTGCTAGAATAATAGAAAAGGCAGCTTGGAATTTCATATGGAAAAACATCATTTGCCAATTTTGGGTACCCAAGGTCATCATCACCGACAACGGCAAGCAATTCGACAGTGCATACTTTCGAGACAAATGTGTTGAGATTAGGATCGACCTCAGATTCTCATCTATTGCTCACCCTCAAAGTAATGGCCAAGTTGAAAGGACTAACCAAATCATTTTGCAGGGCCTAAAAACTAAGCTGGACGTAGCAGAGGGCCAGTAGGCATCGAATCTCCCCAAGGTGTTGTGGGCTCAGCAGACCACCACCAGCTCGGCAACGGGAGAATCACCCTTCGAGCTGACCTGCGGTACTCAAGCGGTACTCCCTGTGGAGATCGGGTCTCCAACCAGTAGAACCCTCTACCATGACCCAGAAATAAACGGAGCACTGATCCGTGAAGAGCTCGACCTCGCCGAAGAGCTCTGAGCTAAAGCTCAAATCAGAATGTTGGCCAGGAAAGCTGCCATGCAAAGAGCCTTTGCCAAATAGGTCAAGCCTAAACCTATTAAGGTTGGCGACCTCGTACTCAGGAAGGCCATCTTTTTGCCACGCTCAAGTAACAAGCTATCCCCAACTTGGGAGGGACCATGCGAAGTCGTGAAAGAAGTCCGACCTAGAACCTTCTACCTCCGCGACAAGTACGGTAAACCACTGAAGAATGCATGGTACTCAGAACACCTAAAACGGTATTTTGTCTTACAACCCCCGAGCCGAAACCTCTTGTAACGGCCCTCGAGCCGGAATGTCTTACAATGGCCCCGAGCCAAAATATTTTGTAATGTCCCCCAAGCCAAAATCTCTTGAAAAGGCCCCCGAGCCGGATATTTTGTCACGGCCCTCGAGTCGGAATATTTTGTTAAGGCCCCGAGCCAAACATTATCTGTAATCGGCCCCCGTACCTAAGTACTCTATGTACAAATTCAATACAATACAACGGCCCCCGAGCTGGAATGTCTTGCAACGGCCCCAAGTTGAAATATTTTGTAATGGGCCCCGAGCCAAAATCTCTTAAAAAGGCCCCCGAGCCAGATATTTTGTCACAGCCCCCGAGCCGGAATATTTTGTTAAGGCCCCGAGCCGAACATTATCTGTAATCGGCCCCCGTGCCCAAGTACTCTATGTACAAATTCAATACAATATATTTTGTAAACCAGTGCAATGCCTGACCTGGGCCCAAGCACCTAAACCAGTACAATGCCCGACCTGGGCCCAAGCACCTAAACCAGTGCAATGCCCGACCAGGGCCCAAGCACCTCAGCTACTTAGTTGTTGCCAACTCAGATTAACGCGGTAGCCCACACTTAATTACGAGTTCATAATTCAAGTAAACCAGCTCGAAAAAGGTTCCAGCTCGGGTATAATCAATAATAATTTGATTAGTTTTGCCAATTCGGATTAAGGTCCAACTCGGTATAATCCGACTTCAAGTTGGTATGTTAGTTTGGGTCTAAACTCAACATTTGTCAACATTAGTTTGACCAATTTTAAATCGGACTGACGAGTCCAGGTCGATGACGATTATATAGTTGCCCAGTCCACCAGCTCGGATTAGGATGATAATTCATTAATCACATCCACCTCGGTTCTTTATGCTTAAGTTTGAAAGGTCCATTAAATTGGCCCAACCCCACTTACTTAAGAAAAAATTGCGAAGAGAAAGGTACACAAGTAAGAACTCGAATAAAATACAAAACAGTCATTTCATTATATTGAAATACAATTACAAAAAGCCCAACCTGGGCAGAATTACAAAAGCCCGACCCGGGTGACTTTACAAAATCTACTTAGGAGCTGCGGCGGTGGTCGCGTCGGCCTCGTCCCCGACCTGGCCCATGCCCTCCAGGACAAATTTGATCACCTCTTTAGCGTGGGACGTCAGGTCGGCCGGGAGCTCAGGAATCTCCCACAACTCTGGCGGCAGAACCTCCAAGATTTTGATGTAATCATTCTTGGAGGCGGGGAAGAAAGTCTTCGCTCTCTCCCGAGCTGCGACTTGGCCCCGAAAGTAGTACTCCAGCTCGGCGTACTTGGCCATCGCCCCACCTTCCGTGGCCAACCAGTCCACGACCGCATCACTGGACTTGAAGGCTTCCACCGCCTTTTCTCCTTGAGGGATGACCCGATCTACCAACTCCCGGACCTTCGCCTTGGCTTCGCGCCTCTCTAGCTTATAATGCTTGACATCCTTGGCCGCGGCTTCGCATTGGGACTTCTCTGCCTCGAGCTCCTTGCTCAGCCGGTCAATCTCCGACAAGTCCACCTTATGCTTCTAGGCGGCCTCCTCCCTCAAGGCCTCAAGCTCGGCTCGGGCATCAATGTATCGCTGCTCGAGCTCGATGCAACGAGTCTGGGCCCTGGCAAGGAAGTTAGGAGCTGAAAGGATGTGGGACTCAGCCTGGATAAAAAAGAGCAAAACGGTCAGCCGAGCTAAAAGACATAATCATGTCAATAGTCTGATAAGACCCACCGTGACTATGGTCGTCCTCAGGTCGAGCGAGAATTGCTCCGTCGGGACTATCGCCAGCTTGGGGTCGCGAGCCACCTTGGTTGCCTCCATGAAGTCCTTGTTGGGAGGGCTCACCTCCGTGGCCTTGCCCTTTCTGGAGTACTCGGCCTGAGGCCGTTTCTTACGATCATGGCGGGACGCTGAGCTCTCCGGGATCAACATGCCCGAGCTCGATTTCTTGGGCAGGGGAGATCCCGAGGTCCCCTGTGAAATAACCTCAGCGCCGACCTTCCGCACTTGGCCACTGGACCGCTGCCTCTGCCCTTGAGGGACAGAGCCCAAGCCGGGTTAAGCCGAGACTTCGCCGCTGGCCTCAGTCTTTCTCCTTCTCTGGGCATACGTGAGCTTTACCGTATCCGTCATGCCTACAAAAAGAAAGGAAAAAGAGGTGAAGAATGAAAAAATGAAAACTGAAAAAGGCAACGGCAGTCAGGATAATGGGGAGGTCGAGCGCTGATCTAGCGAACTGACCCTTTGCTGAGCTAGCTCCGCATCCTCTTCGGGCTCGGGAAATAAGTTGGGATGATCCCTCGTGAGATCGGGTTCCCTACCAAATAGCTTGGACTCCCATATCTGTTCCCATTTGAGCACACTATCGATGTCGATCAACATCCCAGGCTTGGTTTTCAGCACCCTAACCTCGGCGAGTTCCGCCTCTGAAAGCTTGGGATCGTCGTTCACATCCTTCTTCAAGCCCGGACTCCAGTCTGACCTGAAACCCGAGTTCACAGCCGGCTGCACCCAGTAATAGTCGTTGTGCTAGCCCTTGTTGGAGGAATGCCGCTTGGTGAATATGCAGTTGCCGACCCGAGCCGCGAAGTGAAACCACCATGGCTGTTTCGGATGGGGCTTGCACACAAAGAGCTACCTGAACCGGCGCAGGGTCGGCTCTACTTCCTTCTCAAGGCAGAACACATAGAACGCCACCAGCACGGCCTAACCATTCGGCCACATCTGACCCAGGCTAAGCTCAAAGTAGTTCAAGATATCGGCGATGAAGTCGGGAAGTGGAAGTCGGACGACATTGAAGACGAGGTCAAAGATGGTGAAGTGATCGGGTGGAGGATAGCAGGCAGGCTCATTCCGACTGGAACCTTCAGCTTGTGATGTTGGTCTACCGACCAATCCCTTAGCTTGGCGTTAGCCATCTGAACAGTAGAATGGCACTCGCGCCTACAGCAGGCAAACATCTGTTCTATCCTCTTTACCCGAACTGACGAACCACTGGTTGTAGCCGAGCTAAGAGGTCGGACTGCCCTAACCGGAACTGCTTCGATCGGCTCTGCCACAGAGGCTCCAGCTAAGTACTCTTGTGGTATCTCGACCCCCTCCAATTGATTCAAAGGCTCCACATCTTCTCTATCTCCCAAGTCTTCCAGGTCGGCCAAAGGATCTGCCTCAGCCTCCCCTTGCGCCTGCCTGACCTCAATGACTTGGCAATCGTCATCACTCTCCCTGGGCTCGGATCGCCGAACTGACCCTGGAGATTCATCGGTGCTGTCGCCGCCTTGGCCTCCATCAGAGGTGGATTCCGAGCTCGACGGACTCTCGTCCCTACCATAGGACCTCACCCCCATTGCTTGGGAATCTTCCGACTCCGACCTCCCTATCCTGTCTACAAATTGAAAATATATGTACAGGAATAACTAAAGGGAGTCAGGACGTACCTACGGCTCTAGCTATGGAAGATGACCCGACCTAATTGGCTCCGAGCTAATGGATTCCGAGCTGAATACCTCGAGAAGAAATTTGCCGAGCTAAAAGTGTCCGACCACTCTGGTGTTCGACCTGAAAGCTCCGAACTTCGTAAGCAAAGTGTGAAATGAATCTCGGATGTCAAGGCCCTATTTATAGGCAACTCCTGTAACCACCTTGGGAATCCCAAACGTCGCATCTTGTCATAACCGCCAGGTGACGTGTCAGCCATCTTAAGGGTATGCGTCGCTAACGTGGCCATCCTCACTCCGCCGGGGTCGGGCACCTCCAGCTCGGGAACAACTCCCAAATCCAGATCTCATTGTCTTGATCTCAACTTGGGGGGAAGGGATTGACGAGGGGGATCCCGAGCTGAGGTAAAATGTCCACGCCGAGTTGAGTCGGGATAATCTGAGCCAAGCTGAGCATATTCAGCTATTGCCCAACCTGGATGCTAATCCAACCTCACCCCGACTCCGGAAAACCCCGACCTCAGTGTCAGCTGCTCTGATGGGACATAAAGCTACACCGCATTTAATGCTGTCAGCTCATAATTTAGTATAAATAGGGCTTCATCCCTTCATTTTGAAGGTAACTGATTATTCATGCTTTCAGTTAATTTATCAACTCGGACATACTAATCATTCACACGCCCGCGGGAGAAATGCGGGTTATCACCCTGCCTTTTTCTTCCCTTTCCTTGCGTAGGTTGAGTGCCCGACCTAACGATTCAACTCGGAGGCGGACCTGAAAGGTCAGCTTGACAGGGCGTAGCCGTCCAATCTCAGCTGCGAGGTCTTCGACCTTGACAAGGCCTATATGCAGTAACCCATAAGAAAATCGCCTTTCTTGCACCATGTACTGCCATTTTTGTCTTTTGTTTTGGCAACCCTCTTAAGATAGGTGAATTCTACTACTGTTGTCTGGGTCGGGGTTTTATTTCCATTATCACCCTAATCTGAAGGAACTTCCAAGTCCTTCAAGATATCAGGGGCAGTTGAGGTGCTAGTCTTTACTTGCCTAGACCTAAAGCGGGGTGGGGTATCAGTAAACTTTAGGTTGTTTGGGTTTGGGACTCCAGCTAAGTCAACTAGGGGGGACTCCCCTAACACCTTCGGAATTTCATTAGTAGGTGTTTTTGAAGACTCTTCCTCGAGGCTCGAAGAGGTCCCCTCAAAGCCTGAGGTCATTTCTTAGGAGCTAGTGGACTTTTCCTGACCCTCTCCACTGTTAGAGTGGATGGAGAGTCTGATTCTACAAAATTGTCCATATTTAAGAAGTAAAATGATGAAGAAAGTAGCAAGGAAAAACCCATGTACCTAGAGTAGAAATGTCTAGGAGCAGGACTTGAGAAAAATTTGCCGAAAAGAAAGTCGGTGAAGCAGAAAAGAATAGGGAAAAGTCAAATGTTGTAGGTCAGGGTGGCGAAAAGCACAAAAAGGAAGTAAAAGTGGGAAAGTGCCAAATATCCGTAGCTAATCGTTGTCCAATTTCATGGTCATTTGTCTGTCGAAAAGCGGTGGCCAATTGTCCATCATTATTTCGTCGTCAAACAATTATTAATTTTTTTTAAAAATTATACGAGAAAACATAAAATTAAATATTCCAAATAATATTTACAAAATACATCTTTTAAATTCACAAAAATATAAAAATATTGTATGAAATTAATTTCTGAAATTAACTAAAAAACCTAAAATCTACTAATTATTGATATTGTTCACGTGATAGGTGGTTGTCTTTCAGTTGAGTCTATAGACGCGCCCCTTTTCCGTCCCATTTGCGACTTCTTTGTCACATATTCTCTTTGTCATTTTCCATGTCAAACCATTATTGGGTTCAAAACCAGGTTGAGAAATTTTCAATCCATGTTACTTACTAGTTGAATATACCTGGCACAAATGCAAATATGTCAAAACCAAAAGAAGGAATAGAAAATTAAAACTGTATGATTCAACCAAGAATCCAAGGTAGGTTGGGAACTTACTTATCAGATTAAAATGTTCAACTCCAAGATCCTCGTCCCAAATAAAAATGTATTCATAACAAAGAACCAAATGAGATAAAACTATTCATTTTCCACGGGAAAACAAAAATTGCATATCATAGCAATTCATTGCTCAGAAAAGCTGAACCTATGAAACTGGTGCAATTGCATGTATTGTTATTTACTTTTCATGACTTTTACTTGTGGCCATCTTCATATCACTTATTTTTGGCAGGCCTTATAATTTGGATATAACTCAAGTTTTTTGAAGCACCAAGTTACCAAAAAAAGTTGGAAACAGTAATTGAGTCCAAGTTACAAGGTGTCATGTAAATGGTATGCTTGCAATATCAGATCCTCCAGTTAAAGACTCTGTGCATTAATTTCGAAAAGAAAACTCTTGTTTATCTTTAGTCTTCTGCAACCTATTGTTCTAGTACTTATAGCTGAACACAACATTTCCAGTCCTCAACCTACATCACCAATAGTCAAAAACTAGTATTTCATGTTTGTTCCCAGAAGATACATAATAAAAAAGGTTAACATACTACTCTTAAGTAAACAAGAGCAGGGGACAAAATGTTATTGCTCAAGAAAAGCACACTACACTTTATGTTAACCAAAAGACCAATAAAGATATTACTACTCAAAAAACAAAAAGGTTATAAGCAGCAACAGGATGCATTAGTTATAGTAGATAAATAATTGTTTCATGAATAGTCAATTCTAAAAAATAATCCAATGATGATATCACTCTATCATAGACCACGTAACATCATACATAATATAACTCACATAAGTTGCCTATCATCAGATACGTGCTAATAGTAGATGATGAAGGCCTCCTCCAATCAAGGAGTGCTAAATATAGCCATTTGGTACAAACGAAAAAGGCAACTCTGTTAGTTCCATTAATTCTTTTCCCGGGAAATGCAAGGACCTATTGATTGTAGCTTGATGATGCAAACCTAAATGCTTTACCAAAATTTCTTCGACATAAACACCTAACTAAGGAAACTAAAAGACACATTCGAATTTAGATTTTTGTCTTGATGTTCTAATACTAATAATGCATGAAGGAAAAGAAGATACAAAATACCTTAGGTTCAAAGAAAACTACTAGGTTTGGCTCACGTAAGTATGACAATAGTGACCCTTTTGCTTTATTTGGGCCTCGTAGGATAACCACCTACAAGAGAATTTTAACTGAAGAAAACTATTGGGTTTGGCTCGATAAAACTTAAATCAATTTCACCTAAATTGTAGCTTAAATTGATTTCCTTCTTTAGCGAATCAGTACAGCTTTGATTTTCTAAATGATTTATTTTCAAAAAATCAATTACAAAGATCCTATAATTGAAGCAGATCGAGAAATGATATATATAAATTTACCTAAATATGAATTAGAAAAAATGTTTACAGATCGACGAGGGCGTCTTCATCTTCTTCACCAGTGGAAACGGCGACCTCTTTGAGCTTGACGATATGAGTGACCTAATCTCTGGCGACTTTTCACTACTTCAATGGCACCGGTGCCCTTTCGTCTTCATCTTTGGAGATCCAAGACTGATAGGACAGTGGTGGTTTTGGTGGTGACCACGACAAAAGATGGTGGTAGCGGCGCTGAGAGGAGGTGATGGTGTTGTTGCCGAAATGTGTGTTGTATTATCGCCGACAGAGAGAGAGAGTGAGTGGTGGTAGAGGCAGAAGGTTGTGGCGGTGGTTCGTCGAAGAGAGAGAAAACGTGCGAGAGAAAGATGAAAAAATTAATTGGGCATTGAATTATTTTTCTGTGGGTTTTGAATTTTGAAAAAACTAGTGACTTATCTATTTTCGCTTCTGGACGAGGGAACCGGCCGGTTGGCGCCCGTGTCTAATAGAAATAGTAAGTGTGCAATTATATTGACCTCGTCGGATGAAAGCACCGGTCAGCCGGAGCCCTCATCCCGCTCCAACATGTTTTTTATTTTATTTTATTGTGAGAATTCGGTTTCAGCTTGTTATAGCAAATGTTGGTAGAAAGTTATTAAGTCTATTACATTTATATACAATAAAATCATTTTAAATTAATAGTCAATAAATTAATAATTTTTTTAAATAATAAAAATATTTGATCCCGACTTCTAACTAATGTAAAAGAATAATAATTTTGATTAAATTATAAGATAATATTTTAAAATATTTTATTTGTATTTTATCAATCAAAATATTTTTTAAATTAATAATTAAGTCGAAATTAATAAATTGACTATAAGGTTAGATAAACTTGTTTTAACTCTAATCTTACACTAGGATATGGGATTAGAGAAACTTGTTCTAATTTTACTAAATTAAATTTTTATCTTCTATTGTCATTAGATTTTTCTACTTATCTTTTTAAATTGACCTAAAAAATATGAGTCACTTTTAAAAATATATATATAATAAGTTTACTATTAAGCCAAAAAAAAAAAATCTCAATAAATTGATTGGTTTACGGATTAGCTACGGACGTATAGAAATCCGTAGCCCATCCGTAGCCATAGACTGCAGATGCGCAACAGAGGGCAAGAAGTCTGTAGCCCATCCGTAGCTAGGGGTTACGGACCACTAATAGTATGTATTCTAACTTGTTAATAAGTAAGAACAACGTATTAAAATGTGTTAATATCTTCATATTTTTCTTGTTTATGAAGTTCAAACACAGTGTGAGTTTTTAAGCCACTAGATTGAACGTTAATTAACATTAACGCAATGTTAAATGAGGACAAGTTAAGTTCGATTTAACCGACTATTGATTTCCTATTAGATTTCTCTATAAAAGTACACATACTAATGAAATACGGACTAAGTTTATTTTTATTTGGAAAGCTTGCAAGTCAAGTGAAATTTTACTATGTTGTAGGTGGAATTACATTTCTATAATTCAAATTAAAAGCGATAACCTTTATTTTTGTGTAAAGGTTCATAGCCCATTTGTGGCCATTGGCTACGGATGTGCTACGGACCACTAATAGTATGTATTCTAACTTATTAATAAGTAGGGACAACATATTAAAACATGTTAATATCTTCATATTTTTTTTGTTTATAAAGTTCAAATACAGTGTGAGAGTTTTTAGATCAGAAGATTGAACGTTAATTAACATTAACGCAATGTTAAGTGAGAACAAGTTAAGTTCGATTTAAATGACTATTAATTTTTTATTAGATTTTTCTATAAAAGTATACATGCTAATGAAATACGAACTAAGTTTATTTTTATTTGGAAAGCTTGCAAGTCAAGTAAAGTTTTACTACGTTGTAGGTGTAATCACATTTTTATAATTCAAATTAAAAGTGATAATCTTCGTTTTTATGTAAAGATCCGTAGCCCATCCATGGAAGGGTATGGACTACAGACTACTAATAGTATATCTTCTAACTTGTTAATAAGTAAGGACAACGTATTAAAACGTGTTAATATCTTCATATTTTTCTTGTTTATGAAGTCTAAACACAGTGTGAGAGTTTTTAGACTACTAGATTGAACATTAATTAGCATTAACGCAATGTTAAAAGAGAATATGATAAGTTCAATTTAAACGACTATTAATTTCTTATGAGATTTTTTTATAAAAGTACACATGCTAATGAAATACGAACAAAGTTTAGTTTTATTTGAAAAGCTTGCAAGTCAAGTGAAGTTTTAGTACATTGTAGGTGGATTCACATTTCTATAATTTAAATTAAAAGTGATAACCCTTATTTTTGTGTAAAGGTCCATAGCCCATCCGTGACCCATCCGCAGCCTTTAGCTTATTCGTAGCCTACCCGTGACAATTGGCTACGGATGGACTATGAAAAAGATGAAGTCCATAGCTCTTAACAACAGATGGGTTACAAATCACTAATAGTATGTATTCTAACTTATTAATAAGTAGGAAAATTATATTAAAATGTATTAATATCTTCATATTTTTTTTGTTTATTAAATTTAAACACAATGTGAGAGTTTTTGGACAACCAGATTGAACATTAGTTAACATTAACGAAATGTTAAGTGAGAACAAGGCTCTGTTTGTTTGTTGTAAAATATTTTCCAGATTTTTCAGTGTTTGGTAACACCGGAAAATTAGTCAATTGGAAAACATTTTCTAGTCAATAATTGCAGCTGCTTTTACTTAATTTTCTGTTGTTTGGTAACACCGAAAAATTGGTCAACTATAAAATATTTTCCGGTCAACAATTGCGGCTAGTACAAAATTCTGAAAAATGTTTTCATGTCCTTTGAGAGAAGAAAACATTTTACGGAACTGACTGTATATCCAAATACCAGAAAATATTTTTCAGTATTCTATTTTCTAGGAAAATATTTTCTCCTAACAAGTGATTTTATGACAAACAAATAGAGCCAAGAAAAATATTTTATTTTCTAAGAAAATATTTTCTACTGAAAATATTTTACACAAGCAAGTTATTTTACGGCAGACACACGGAGCCCAAGTTAAGTTCGATTTAAATGACTATTGATTTCTTATGAGATTTCTCTATAAAAGTACGCATGCTAATGAAATACGGACCAAGTTTATTTTTATTTGGAAAGCTTGCAAGCACTACAAAAAAAATTGAATTCTGCGACGGACGGTTCCTCTCATCGTGCCATCACCAATTTCGACTTTGCGATGACACGGTGAGGGAAAACGTTCGTCAGACACGAGGTGATCGCCAAAATCCTCTCAGTCACCAAGCCGTCACCGTATTGAGATGGCTCGTCACCAGGCCGCTACCAATGATTTCCATCGAGCCCTCGCCAATGTTTCCTCTCACTAAAGCCCTCGCCAATTTATCCCATCACCACACCGTCACAAAATTTTTTCGTCACCATGCCATCACAAACAATTCCCGTCGCCATGCCATCACAAAAATTTCTCATTACCATGCTGTCACTAATATTTTCCATCACCATGCCCTCGCCAACTTCACCCGTCCCCATGCCGTCACCAAAACAGCCCTCGCCAAGCCTTCACCAAAACTGCATGCAACAGTTTATCTTCTTTCTCTTCCCAAAACCATGTCAAATTGCTTTATCTCCTAAAAGACAAATAGCAAACAAAACAATAATAAAGGCAAAAAAGACATAATTTTTCTTACATACGTAAGAAATTGAGCAAAGATAGCGACAAAAAATTAGCATAATAATGGAGTGGTCAACAATTAGGATTGAAACTTATTGATTCTTAACACACACAATCAAACTATAAGTCCATAAGAATTATGCATGAAACATTACACATTCACGCTCTTAGGTAGCTAACTATTCAAGAAATAAGTGTTTCACTTAAGACTTTATAACTAATATCAAACCATCCTAATCGTATCATTAGCAACACAAGAAGCTTTAATATAACTTATAACTCATTATTTCACAAGCAAACCATGAGGTAGGGAAATCTATCTATGAATTACTTCAACATGAGCTTGACAGTAACTTAAAATAAGAACAATTTGATCTCACATTCATAGTAGACTCAAGTTATAGATAACATTTAACAAGCCAATAAATAACTATTTCACAATTAACTAACATTCTAACTAAACCACTACATAATTAAACTAACTCTTCAATTTAAAATTAAATCATAAGTCTAAATAATAGATGCTACACCAAAACACTTGTCTTCATTTCCAATCAAATTAACATTCAAGATAAACAATAGATCTAAATCACATGCATTTATAACTAATTACTTTATTTGAACAAGAAACACAACTTAATTATTAGATAGTAACCAAACTGATAAAGCAACATAATATACACTACAACTTAAACCTCAAATATCCACTTTAACTAACATAAATCTCCTAGCCCCCTTAGATTATCAACTACATTTAATCCTTACGCATTCCCACTTTTCAATGGTTAAAGGCCAATAATCCGAGCTAACTTAACAACCTTTTCATTAATAGATTAGTTTACAACATTTAACTAAGTTAAACAATTTGCACAACCAAATCAAATTCAAGCTATAGCTAACCCCTACATAACTTAATTAAATGAGTTCACATTTTAGTAAGACGGGGAAAAGGGCAAGGGAAAGGCAATTGCATTCCATATTAACTCATGATTCCTAATTACCCATTCAATTTTAATTATATCACAATTTTCATAACTATAAAAGCTCCATTACGCTACTAATCATCCCAGAACACTACACAATAAAGTTTTGATTGAATACATCTAATTAGAGTTAAAATATATCATCACTTGAGCAAAATAATAATGTTATTCAGATTCTCGCGTAATAGGACAGTTCCAACACATCTCACCAAAATGGTCATAACTTATTCTAGAAAACTCCGATTAACGCACCGTAAAAAGATTTAGAAACTAGACTCGCAAGGCTTTCTAACGGTATATAATTCAACCCCTAATCCTTCTCCAATTAATATAGTTTTAAGCTCGAAATTGCCACAATTTTGCTGAAAAATCTGGACAGCCACAGTTAAACCATGATTAAACTCTGTTGCTAGGTAGTTGAGCAATTTAACTCCATTGAAGTATTGTTTCAACACATAGTCTACAATATAAATTAATGGAACAATTCTTTAAACAAATTGATTAACTAAATATACACAAGCTAAAAAAAAAAAGAACATACACGTAAGCAAAGTCAAAACTTCCATGTTATTCAATATAGCTAATTTTGCATACTCAAGAAAGTCTATATAGCATTATCCAACATTAATATTAACTAATGCTTACAAATTAACAATTAGAATGCATAAAGGAGTGACATTCCCTCACCTTCGAAAACTAAAACATCAAAAAAAATACAAAGGCCCAGCTTGATTTTTCCCTTTTTTTCTTCATGGTCGTGCCCTCTTTTGCTTCTACCGATTCCTTGCTTCCTTTTATTCTAGATGATTATCCATCTTTCTTTTCTTGTTTCTTTGGGTCGACCAAAGCTTCCCAAGGATCCTTCACTTTTTTTTCCCCTAGTTGGTCCGATGGGTGAGAGAGAATTTCAGTATTTTGTGTTTTATATGTGACCGTGTGTGTGATGTGTGGTTGAGAGAGTGTTTAGTTAGATTTTTATTTGTGTGTGTTGTGTATATATGAGCCGTCTTTGTCCTTTTTTTCATGTTAAAATAAATGGTTGAAGGATAAGTGAACAAGTCAAAGCTCCCTAGTTCAAAACTCGCCTAGCTATTAATTACCCATTTAACAAAGAGCTCAAACAACAAATGATAAGTGCGATTTATAGCTGCTTAGAGTTATATGTCAACATTTGCAAATAAGTAATGTTATGTCTCAAATTTTTGTCTCCAGAGACAATGTCTTACTAATATTGTTGTTACTTGACGCAAAGAGAAGATAACAAATAATCCAGTCCAGGAGACGATTGTACTAATCTTGATCTCCATATGCACACCGCTTGAGCATATTAGTCCACCATCAACAACCTCGATGTTCAAAATTCTCCCACTGTCATTCATATTGACCATACAACAAGGAAAATACAGTCATAAGTAAACAGGCCACTTAAGACCAGATACGCTAACTAATTTTCCAAGACCATTAAGTCAGACTTGTTAACTAATGCAGATAATTTTGTATATGCTTATTCAAATTCCATCTCCATTCTAAAGTCACACCTGTTAACTAATGATCAACAATCTCATTTACTTATTAAAAGCATTAGAATGACACATCTAGGATAATGCTGCACGTATCAGAACTTTCGTAATGCACATGGACTGGATTCCCCTTATTAGATCCTTTTTTTTCTCCTTATTAAATCCTTGAAATCACACTACAGTTTATTTCTTTTTTATTTTCCTTATGCTGCTTAACACAGTTTTTTAATGTTTTGGAGGGACAGGTTGATGGGGTACGATGCTGGTAAAGACTGCCTCAAAATACAAGGTAGGACGAGACAAAAGAAGTTTCATGTAGAAGTATACCATTCACAAAGCTACATAAACCAAATATTGAAGGACACGGATACTTACTAAGGAAAAACTGACTTGACCTTCTCAATATCCAGAGAATTCTGGAGAGACGAAGGAACTCCCAGCTTAATTTGTAGTTTCATTTGCTCAAATAAAACACTAGGTATATATCCTGCTCTAATTCAACAAATTAATGTTTTAGACAAAGTGAAATTATAAAAAGTTCTATAGGATACATATTATAGTTCAAGTGTAAAATCTAACATATTCTAATACTTATAGTCTTCACTAAAAGTATTTGTTGCATAACGACAAATTATACTTAAGGCATCCTGTAGAGAATCATGTCAAAATAAAATCTTTAACATGTATCACTTATTATCACAGGGAACAATATTAGGCCTATGAGTATGTTTGAAGTATATCAATCAATGTAGTAAAAGCAAGAAAGTTGTATAACAGAGATTGATGGAAATATAAAACCTATGAATATCAGTTTTGAGATTTCGTACACATCTACAATAATATCTTAAATGGATCAAATCACATATGCACCTTATAATCTGTAACCTATTTCACATTTATAATCAACACAGGCTGTTCAATAATGCTATTACATTTGCCAATGATGCCTTAGCCTCATGGTCAAAACTGAAGGTGTCAACTTCAATTCTTCACACCAACAATAAGAGTATTTGTGCAATTTACGACAATATTATCACACGCTATACAGGTGTTATTGTGCGATTTTTAGTAGTTCTACTTTAATTTTTGTATGAATTCATTCTCATTATATGGGGAGGTTCTATAAATTATCACTTCCTAAAAAGATAGTTAGCCTATGCAAATAGACACAGATATCAAATGGTGCTGGTAACATAAAATCAATAAGTACTTTCCAAAAAATTCAGTTTCAAAAAAGTAAGCAAAAAATAAATCTAAAAATAAAAATTAAATAAATATCTGAATTAAAAAAAATCAATAAATAAAAAAAAATAGGAAAAAGAAAAACAGAAAATAAAAAAATGAAAAATAAAGAAGACAAATAAATAAATAAATATATATACAACCACATATACAAATCCAAATATCTACAACTATCAACAAAAAAGAAAACAGTAAATAAATAAACAAACAAAAAAAAAAGAAAAACAGAAAATAAAAAAAAATGAATATATATACCTACTAATTCAAATCCATATACATATATATATATATATATATATATATATATATATATATATATATATATAGAGAGAGAGAGAGAGAGATGCATGGGTCGCGAGGTAGGGGTGGGGGTGCTGAGGGGTGGGGGGTGGGGGAACGCTGAGGGGTGAGGAGTGGGTGGAGAACATGGGGTAGGGGGTAGGTTGCGTTGTTGGGGGTGGGCAATTTTTTAAAAAAAAAAAAAATTGAAAGTATGAGGGTAGCCGCTGTTGCCCTTTTTCAATTTAGTTAGAATTTTTTTTTTTTTAATTGAAAGTATAAGGGCAGCAGCTGCCCTCTTTTAATTTAAAAAAAAAAATTGAAACGGGGAGACGGGAAATCAACCCCGTCTTAAATATTGGAGATGGGACTCATTTCCCGTCTCCATTGGAGACAGGCTAAGCCCTTCGTCTCCAACTTTGGAGACAGGATAAGCTCCCGTCTCCAACTTTGGAGACGGGGTTCATATCCTGTCTCCAATATTGGAGACGAGGTTGATTCCCTGTCTCTATTGGAGATGGGCTAGGCTTGCCATCTCCAAATTTCGAGATGGCCAAAATTGTCGTCCCTATCGGTGATGGCTTGGTGTCGATTTTTTTCGTCTGATACTATGCTACCCCTGTTCGGTTGCAAAATTGGCGTCAATTTTTCCCGTCACTAAACCGTCGCCATTTTGGCAATGGCATGGCGATGGTCCGTCGCAAAATTTAGTTTTTTGTAGTGAAGTCAAATGAAGTTCTACTACGTTAGAGGTAAAATCACATTTCTATAATTCGAATTAAAAGCGATAACATTTATTTTTATGTAAAGGTTCGTAGCCCATCTGTGGCCATTGGTTACAGAAGGGAAAAAGTCTGTATTCTATCCGTGGCAAATGGCTACGGATGGGCTACGAACTTTGTTATTTTATTTTATTTCGATTTAATTAAAATGTTTGTAGGTATGTCGTAGCAAAGTTGTTACGGTTAGGCTATGACCATTTATTTTGTAAAACTTTTTTTGAATAATACATATTATTCATAGCCAATCCATGGCTATTTGGTCACTGCATAGCTACGGACTTTGTTATTTTTTTTTTTTGCCGATTTAATTAAATAGTCCGTAGCTAGTCCGTAGCAAATTTGCCACGACTAGGATATGGCTTTTTATTTTTAAAACTGTTTTTGAATAACTCATATTGTCCGTAGCCAATTCGTGATTATTTTTGCTACCACATGGCTACGGATTATTATTTTGCATTTATTTTTTATAATTAAAATTATGTTTCGTAGCCAATTCGTGACCAAGTTTTGTCGCCACTTTGACAGGGCCTAATTTGGCCACGAAAAGGCTACGAAATTAATTGTCTGTAGCCTGATCGGAGTCAATGGATTACGGAAAAAAACCCGTCGCCCGAATACTGTTTTCTTATAGTGGGTTAGTCAAAGGGGAGATAACGATGGTAATTATTGCATTGTCATAAATACTCTGGTGCATGTATCTCGCATTTAGTGTTTTCCGTGATCACTGTCTTGATGTAGAGACACTAGTGGTCAAATGATAACGGGAAATGAAACTGCCAAGGGTAAATGGACATTTAAGGAAAGCGAGACTAAATAGGAAATTAGCCAAAAATACCCTGAGGACAGGGGAAGTAGATCCACTCCCCAGTACGTAAACCTCGAGGCATGTAAAGTCCGATGTCTAAGGATGCTCGACTTCTAGGGATGCTTAAGAAGGCTGTAAACCACCGTAAGAAGGTAAATGTGGCAACATTTCTTATCTTTAGGATTAGTATAAATATAATTGCATGTATTTCAAGAGGGGTAACTTCTATTTCATTCATTCACTTTTATATACTTAAAATCTTCCATCTCGAGCTCATTAACTTGAGTGTTAGAAGAGTAATCGGGCACAACTCTGAAATTCCTTGTTTTGCAGGTTCGCTTCCATTTGAGGAATTGTACGAGACTCTACCTTAACAAATACTAACCCAACCCGACTATAATTTTACCTCAACAGGTTCAAAAGTGGAGGGCCCTAATGACAACCTGACTTCTATATGCTGATTTGGAGGACACTTTATTAGATTTGCAGAATCACACTTTATGAAGCTGCAATAGCTGATCGAAACTTGAAATCACTGTGAAGAGAAGCAATCAGATTCACCATTTAGAATGTTGAAGATTGATGGACCCTATATGTCTTTGGGTTATTTGAGGCTTCTTTGTTCTACAATTGTTAGTGGCTTCACAATTGATTCAGGTCTTTCAAGACCAAGTATCTTAAAAGGACATGATATTGAGATTTGTTCCCTATCACCAATCACTGGTGTGGAACCCGCAGGACACTTTGTTTCCAACATGGCAGGTTATGTAGAAGTTGCTTCTGTACTTTGGTAAGATGTCGCTGTTCCAGCAATTCTTTTGTATACGATTCATGCAATTATAATACCCAAAGTCAAGTTCTTGCGTTTTGTTAATAGTTGATGTATGAGTGGTTTTTATACTGAAAATTTAAGGTCTCTTCAAGAATTTGTACTTTCGAGGGGTATTATGATATTGTGAATGCTGATTTTAACATTTTTTCCTACAAGTCTATCCGGTGAAATATGTAAAAATAACAGAAGGATGGGTTTTTTAACTCCGCCTGTGTTAGGGGTTCTATCATGCCATTGTCAGTCTCAAACATAGATAAAGGAAGAGAGTATTGTTAGGTAGTCGACAACCAGTATAAACACGTTAAATCCTTCATATTAATTTGAGATATTATGAGACATTATGAGATTACCATTAGGTGTCCCCTCCCTGTGACGCATGGTATATTTGGTTTGCAACAAAAGGAAGGTTGCAACCTGAATATTGAAAAAGCAAAGTGAAAGGCAAGAATTACTGAGTAAAATCTTTGCATGAATGATTGTGTTATCGAAGGAGGCTAGTATAAACATGTTGAATTCATCATATAAATTTGAAATATTATAATATTATCATTGGAACGTCCTGTACATGCGACTGCTATATTGTCAGGCGGAGGATATAGCAAAGTTGAGGTTGACTCAGAAACCTAGAAGGCAGACAACCTGAATATTCGGAAAGCAAAGTGAAAGGCAAGAATTACTCAGCAAAATCTTGGCATGAATGATTGTGTTATCAAAGGAGGGAAGCAATTTTAGGTAGATGACAATTAGTGCAAATATCATACAAATTCAAAATATCATGATATTACTATTGAGACGTCCCCTACCTGTGACGTGCTATATTGTTAGGCAGAGGATGCGAGGAAGTTGAGGTTGACTCAGAAACTTGGAAGGCAGACAACCTGAATATTTGAAAAGCAAAGTGAAAGGCTGGAATTTCTCAGCAATCTTTTTATGTTTTACACTGTAATTATGCATGAATGATTGGGTTATCTATGCAAGAGGAGTCTCTTCAACCTTGGTATTGGCCACTACCTCAAAGCTGATAGAACATATACAATCTGTGGACCTTCCACTTGCAGAACCACTAGAAACTGGTTGCCCACTGTCAGTGGAGGTCAATGGGTATCTATCTCACTTTACCTAATTTATGGTGACCAGAAAATCATATGAATTATGGTTGACCATTTCTAGAGTTGTTGCTTCCTGATCTTGCGTCTCTTGTTCTTTGTCAACTGGATACTTAGTAATATACTCTCAACAAATCCACTCACAAATTGTATTAAACACTGTCGACATTTCCAAAAGCATGTGATGATACTATACATACTATACTGATGCACTTGAGGAACCCATCAGACCATACGTACTCACATATTAATAAGACCCACCATTGTGAAAGCCGTTTGATCAACAATTTTCTTTTGATATATATGTCATTTGGCAAGTATCAAGTATCATGCCTCAGTCTAGTTTACATATTATACTTTGATTCTGATCCATTGACCATGAAACTGGGTAAAATGGTTCAGTATATTAAAAGTAGGATAAATAACATCATAATCCCTTATAGTTAGTCGAAAATATATAACACTCTTTTATATTTTTAAAAATGCATCGTAACTCTCTGTGGTTTGAAAAAGTGACACATGTGCCCCCTCCATCTCTTTTCCATCAAGTTTTTAACACAAAATGTTAAATGAGTCAAAACCAAAAATAATAAAATAACGAGTAAATGACCAAAATGGTCTCTTATCTTTTAAGTTGTGACATTTTCGTCCCTTATTTACGAATCGTGATATTTTAGTCTCGTATCTTTAATTTTGTGACGATGTTAGTCCTTCCGTTAAAATTTTAACAGCAATCGCACATGCAACACATGTGACCACTAACTTTCATTTTTATCAAGGACAAAATCGTCATTTTAATGGATATGCTCCAATTCTGGGTCATCTTCTTCACCCATCAACCCGACCCTACCACTGCCAACGATCCAACCATTGGATCATTGTACTGTCAACGGAAAATCACTTGTCATGCTCCGATGACCTCAATGCCACCGTCATATCACGGATTGGACATTGACAACACCATGAACTGCCACCTTGAATTCTGTAGTTGTCTTCATCTCATCGGCGCCACCATCAGCCACGATGAGCTTCATTTTCACCACCATTAGCTTTGTTTCGTTGTTACGAATCTTCCTGTACCATCCACGTACTTCAAATCACCTCCGACGACATCCGCCGTCACGTTGCTGAAATGTCAATTTTAGCTAAAATGGTGGATATGGTGCTTGGTATGGTGGATATGATGCTTGGTATGGTGGTGATAAATAGTTGGTGGCAGTGGTGATTAAGGTGAAAGAGAAGGAGTTGATGGTGATGCAGTGGTAATATGGTGGGTAAAGAGTTGATGGTGGTGCAGTGGTGATGACATGAAGAAAGAAGAGCCACAAAATAAATAAATAAATAAATAAGTTGAAATGACAATTTTGGCCCTTAAAAATCAGGGACAAACGAAGCACGTGCCGTACATGTGATATTTCTGTTTGGATTCTAACGGAAGGACTAACGTCATCACAAAATTAAAGATACAGGACTAAAATGTCATGATTTGTAAATAAGGAACGAAAATATCACAAACTTAAAAAATAAGGGACCATTTTAGTCATTTACTCTAAAATAACATTCCTAGGAAACTTGATAAAATATTTTTAGAAATATTTTTAACAAACCAAACACTTTTAACTATATTCCCGAGAATGAAATTCTTGGGAATATCATTCCCGGGAATGAAAAATCTATCCGTAAACCAAACGCTTCCTATAGGGACAGAGCCATAATTTTAAAATTGAGAGAGGTCAAGATTCAAATAAAAACATTCATGACAAGGGATGTGCCCCCAAAAGGAAAAAAGATAAAAGAGAGAAAAGAAAAAGAATTGAGGGTATTTGTTCCTAGGAATGTTAAACAATTTTTCAATAATGCCCCTAACTCAGAAAAAAAACAAGAATATCAAACAAAATGTACAAATAATAATACATTTTGCATACTTTTGCTAATACACGATTAAAAATATGTTTAAGGTATTAATACAACAAAAGTAAATTTATTTTTATAATTTATAAATTTTAACTTGATACTTTAAAATTAGAAACTTAAAATTTTTATTTTTAAAAAATTTAAAATAAAATTTTAAAAATCATTTATTTTATTTTTGAATTTATATTATTTACTTTAAAATTTAAAAATCTACAATTTAGCATTAAAAATAATTTTGAATATAAAATTCTAGTGTAACTTAGAAAATTGATAATTTTTATTTATTTCATTTTATTTTCTTATTTTTATTTTTATTATTTTATTTATTCTAAATATTTATATTTTATGCAGTTTTATTTTATTTTATTCTTAATATTTTTATTTTTATTTTATTTTATTTTATTTATTTTCTTATTTTTTATATTTTTTCTAAATATTTTATTTTGTGTTCTTTTATTTTATTTTATTTATTTTACTTTCTTATTCTATTTTATCATTTATTTTTTTATTTTATTTTATTTTCAATTTATTTAATTTAATTTTCATATTTATTTTTTTATTTAATTTGATTTAATTATAATTTATATTTATATTTTTTATTTTTTCTATATTATTTTTAAATTTATTTATTTTTATTTTATTTTATTATATTTTAATATTATTTTTTATTTTATTTTTTACATTATTTTATCTTATTTCCTTTTCTTTTCTTTTTTAGTTTTTATTTTTTTCATTATTTTCTTATTTTTTGAATTATATTATTGTATTAATTTTAATTTTGTATTTTGTAATATGAGTATTAAGGTCTTTTATTATCTCAATGTTATTCCGATGACTTGTGAATGTGAAATTCCAACCCCCTCACATGGGGATATAAATTGACTAAATCATGAGAATATTACATTCTCAATAATGTGATATTCCGATGAATATTTTTTTATTCCATGAACAAAACATGATATATCCAGAAAAACAAAAATAATAATATGTAACATATATGTACATACACCAGACTAGAAAAAAAAAAGAATATATATATATATATATATATATATATATATATGTATATATATACACACATACATTTGATGGGGTTTGGGGGTAGGGTAGTAGGGTTCAAAGGTTTTGAGAGGTGAGGTGAAAGTTGTAACAGTGCTGGGGGGTAGGGGGTGGTTCGACGGGGATAGGGGTGGATTCCATGTGGGGTGGGGTGGGTAGGGATGATGAAGATGAACTGTGCTGTTTTGTTTTTTTCATTTTTTTTGGGGGTTGAAAGGGCTTTTTGGTTAATTAGCACACATATTTTATTGACAAAATTGTTAAAAAAAACCAAAGTTGCACGAGCCACGCGTGTACCTCACATGCTATTAAAACTAATGGATTTATTGACGGATGGGGTTGTGGTGCTACGTTTTTCAAACCACAGGGGATTCCAGTGCACTTTTGAAACCAAAGAGGGGTGTTGCGCACTTTCGACTAACCACAGCGGGCTACAGTGCAATTTACCCTTAAAAGTATTATTACATTTTTCTTCACGCCTTCATCATTTCTTATGTAATAATTTTTTACGATTGACATAAATTCTTATCCTACAAAAAAGTAGTAAAAGAGTGATATAAAACATTACTTGTATATTAGTATTTAAACTCGAATACTTTGCGAATGCCATAGAGCTTTTTATTAATGGGGTCCACTGCAAGATTCAAGTTTGGCAAATGTCAAGTGTCAATAGTTGTTGGTTTTGGACATGACAAACATTTTGGCAGAGTGGAATTACTAAGGACTTTTGCAACAAAAATTTGAAATTTAAGGGAAATGCTGATTTGAAAGGTAAAGGACTAGCTGTTACAAGTAGTGGAAAAATCATATTAGGAAATAAATTTTCCAACATTAATTGGTAGCACTATGCAGTTGTAATCATCATATATTTGAAAATATATATATTAACCATTATTGAGTCTCCTTGATGGATTACCCCCTTTTAGAGGGTTTTTTCAGTTGCGCCATTATACTAAATATTTTCAAGAATTCATATATTAAACGACAATTCTTTAACTCGACCTCTTTGATGCAATTTGATTCCTCATGATGATAAGGGCTAAGAATCAATAAGCCTAAAGCTTTTATGTTTGTAATTTCTGAAAATGTTATAGAGATTGTTGATGATCAAAACTGGTCGAGTGCCTCCTAGCTAATCTGCAAAAGAAATAGGTATGGGTCTTGACCACGTAAACACTCTGATGCTTAAGTTAGTATTCTGTTTGAGAATAATTATAATGTGGAAAGTATAGTGTAGTAAGTATATGATAAGTTACCTTTTTGTAAGTGTAATTGCCATATTTATACATTTCCCTCTGACAACTTTTTTGGATTTCACGGGATCCTATCGCATTATCACAAGGTCGGGGAATGGTCGGACCTCGAGGCACATAATGGTCGGACCTTGGGTTCCTTGGACTAAAGTTCGTAGGTCGGGTTGATCGACCTAATGACTTTTCTTGCACAACGGGGTACTGATCGCATTCAATAGTTTGGATCACTCTAAGGGAGATCGGGTTGGTTAATTTCATCCTCATTACTTGCCCCCTGATTCCTTGAGCTTGATCCAAAGGTCTAGGAATCTTCCTTGCATCGCAAAGCAATTTTTTTTATGTATGAGGTTGGGAGATGGCCACGTGGCCTATTCTGGTTGGACAATCTTGGCCTACTACCCCATGAAATCTGGACCGCTGATTTTTCTGCCTATTCTTCCTCTATATATAGAACATTTTTTAATCATTTTTCTCTTTCATTCTCTTGAATCTTTATAACCTCTCTTTGAGCTTTGCAGTATTTTACTTTGTCCGAGCTCTAGCAATTCCCTTTCTCCACTCTTAGGTACGTCTCTTCCCCCTTTTCTTTCTTTTCTATGGCTCGATCAGATTCAAAGATTGATTCTCAAAATGAGTCCGTCTATTCTTATGACCACGGGGGTAGTGACAAGAGCGATAGTGGTAGTGATGCCATGCCCGAGATAGAAGCAATTTTTACCGACCCGAACCCTATGACTCTTTCTAGAGTGCTCAAGGGCTTAGAGAACTTAGAGGTCGGGCTTACTCTTCCTACTAATAGGCTCTTTAGGAATGTTCTTCTCTAGGTCGTTCTTATAAGACAGGTTCCAGCCTCTAGTCCCTTTTTCTGACACATCTCCTTCCCACTCGAGACCTTGCATAAATGCTAGGGTGAGCTTGGTAGTTAGGTCTGACCTTGCTCCATCTACTATACCAGTATGTCAACTACCTTCATCCGTAGACATTCCTAACTAACCATCCCGCGCCTTTAGTGGTAACGGTGATGATGATGGTGAACTTTTAGATACTTTGGACCGACCTTCTCTCAAAGAAATATACACTTGGATCCTTAAACTTGAAAGAAATAATATCTTCCTCGGCGACTTCGAGGTTTGGATGCTCGAGCCCGAGGATAAGGCTTGTTGTTCGGGAAAAGAAAAGTTGGGCTTTTACTATGATACTATTCAATTTCTTTATCTTCATTTCCTGAAATACATTGCTGATGTTCTTAACTTCTTTGACCTGAGCCCGGGTCAGCTGGTCTCGAACAGCTAGCGCATGGTCATAACTTTTTACATATATGTCAAAAACCTTGGTCAACAACCGACTTCTGACCTATTCGCCAATTTCTACACAATCAAGGCCAATGGCTGCAGGTGGTATTATTTCACTGCCTATACACACTCTAACCTATTTTAATTCGGGACCTGGCCCTCTTCGAATAAGGGATGCAAGTTCTTTTTCGTAACATCCCCGAGGGCTTGACCAGTCAGGACTATCGAGCATATCTTACTAGAGCCCTATCCAAATCCACTTGAGCTCTCTCCTAACCTTGAGACTTTTGCCCATGCTCTCCGAACCATGGAGCCTATCAATGGGAATAAGCTCGTCAGTCTTGAGGAAGTCGTCTCCTCGGGTATATATGATGAGCCTTTAGAGGCACAAGCCGATGGGCATAATGACCCTCCAACCTCTTATCCCCATAGTGGTGAGGACTTAGGATTTTAATTTAATTGTCTATGAACTAATTCTGACTAGATTTGTTTTTATTCTTACGGAGATGGATACTACCAAGAAACTCGAAGCCCTTCGTCAAAAGAAGAAAGCGGAGACGTAGTCTCTAAAGAGGAAAAACACTGATTTCTCCTGAGCTGCCAAGAAAACGTCGGTCTCCAGCTCCACTACAGAGGCCAACAAGGTCCTAGCCACCTTGGTTAAAGCTCAAAGGTTGCGCCTGGAGTGGGAGACAGTGCCCAAGTCCAAGTCGATCTCACTCAGGTAGACGACTTTCCCCCAAGGTCCCTCATCCTTAGATTGCTACCCCTAATCCGAATTCAAGCCAATGGGACACCGTTACCACCCAAGAAGTCATGATTGCGGTCATCAAGGACTTAAGGTCACATCCTTTCCTCTTGTCACTTGTTCTTTAGTTATTAACATTCTTGTGACCTTTCACAGATGACCAAGCTAGTATTTGAATCCTCGACCACTGCAGGCAAGGCTAAAGAGGTGTATGATGATCTCCATCAGTGATATGATAGATAGTTAAAAGATCCTGATCAAGGATTTGAAGAGCCAGGTCTCGAAGGGGAATGCCAACTTGGAAGTCGTCCATGAACAGAGAGCCAAAGACCTGAAAGAGGCTTAGACCAAGATTGCGAACTGGAAGGTCAAAAGTCCGCTTTGGCTGAGCTGCTTAACAAGAAAAAATCTGAAGTCCCGACCATTCGGGCTAAAGCCATTGAAGACTTTAAGTAGTCCAACGAGTTCCTGGACTTTGTCGATCCTGCTTATGAGGAAGCTCGGAGGAATGGAGCCAAGAAAGCTCGAGCCCGAATGGAATATTTTGCTAAAGTCCAAAATCTCCATTTTGACTTCTCATTCCTTGACGCTGAAGACTACCAATTCGCCGGTGATCATCAAGTTGATGTTGAGGATGTGGTCGCAATAGGTCAAGGGTCGGCCAGGAATGCCAAGACCAGCATCCTGCCGAGTAGGATAGGGTGCTTGTAATTTACTTTCTTTCCCCGATGTAACTTCCAAGCTTTGTTTTAATGAAAAGTTTATCATTTTCCAATGAGTACTTTCTTTTTGAGCAGTTCTTTATAGTGTATTTTCATATGTTCTTGTGACTTTTCATTTGATTCCGACCCAAGAAGAGTTTGACTTAATCAGTTGGCCTGTAGTGAAGTTAGGTTCCTCATCCATGAGTTCGGATCGGGTCGAATTAGTTGTACGACTAGGTTATTATGAAAATGACCCTAGCTTGGAAGCTGACCACTTTATGTTGTTAGTTCGGTTCGGTATTGTCCACGCGAAGTTTAGCTTAAGTGTTGTTTACCATACGGTAGCAATTCGGCTTGATGTCGTTGTGTTCATGCGAACAAAGTTCAGCTCGTGAACTATTTGCCATACGACAGCAGTTAGGCTTGGTGTCGTTATTCATACGAATGAAGTTCAGCTCGTGAGCTGTTTGCCATACGACAGTAGTACGGCTTGGTGCCTTTGTTCATACGAACGAATTTCAGCTCGTGAGCTATTTTGATCTTTTTGAGAATAGTTTGAAGAAAAAGAGCTGTTCATTAACACGTCTTGAAGACCTTACAAGGTTGAAACAAAGTTTACACATAGTATTTCTTTCAGTGCTGAATATTCCAAGCATTCCTTAGCTCTCTTCCCCCGACCTCTGCTAGTTTGTATGTCTTTGGCACGAACTCTTCAAGCACTTGATAAGGTCCTTCCTAATTAAGCCGGAGCTTGTTGTGTGTGAGTTGGGTTTAAAGCTAGCCTTTTTTAGGACCATGTCTTCTTTCCTCACAGCTCGGGGGTAAATTTTCTTGGTGAAGCTCTGCATCATCGTTTGCTTTCCTACTAACATTTTGATATAGGTTTTCTCTTGGAATTACTCTGCCAGATTCAAGTCCTCATTTAGGGCCTGATTATTGATTTCTTCCTCATAGGAGAGAACCCTAGGGGTCGACGAGCTGAGTTGAGCTGAGCTGGGTCTCCCTAGTAGCTGAGCTGGGCCTTATCGACAGGGCCCACAGGACCTCCGAAAGAAGCTCTGGCCATAACCCTTTTGCCTCAGTCAATTTCGTCTTTAGGCCTTGCAAAATATTCTTATTAGTAATTTCGACTTGACCATTGCATTGCGGGTGTGATACTAAGACAAATTTTAATGACAAACCACCGACCTCCATATGAAGTTCCAAGCAGATCCACAAATATGTTTTTCTTCTGCGAAGTCCTCTATGGTAGCAAACCGATGATATCTATGTCCCACTGAGCGAAGGGCCATGGTCCAGTTATTCAACCAGGTCGGTTGTTGGTGCTCGGGGAACACTGGTGAACCGCTGATACTTGTCACATTTCCTAACCATTTCCTTGGCATGAGTCTTTAAATTGGCCAGAAGTACCCATGTCTTAACACTTTCCCAGCTAATGCTTTCGACCCGATGTGGTTTCCACATATACCTTCGTGTATCTCTCTCAGGATATACTGCTCTTCTTCTTAACCCACACACTTAAGTAAAGGCCAAATGTACGACCTCTTATATATCACCCCCCAATAATGGTGAACCTAGATGTTCGCCGCTCGAGACTTCGAGCTTTGCCCTGACTTGATGGCACGATTTCTTTCTCCAAGAAATCCCGAATTGGCTTCATCTAACCGACCTCTTTCTCAATCACGGCAACTTCCTTTCCTAGAAGATTAATACTACGGTGCTCGTCTTGCTTACTTGTACCGAGATCGGGCTGTCAGTCTTTAACGCCAATTTGGACAAGGTCATCGACTTTCTCGTTCTTTTCCCTTGGGATATGCTGGCTGTTGAATTTGTTAAACCCCGAAGTTAATTATTTTACTTTGGCGAGATATGTTGCCATGGTCGAATCTCTAGCTTCGAACTCTCCGACCCCTGATTGACCACATGTTGTGAGTCTATTGTGACATCTACGGCCTGAGCTCCTAATGACTTCGCAATTTTCAAACCTGCAACTAAAGTTTCATATTCAGCTTCGTTGTTTGAGGCCGGGAATTCGAACTTCAATGTATATTGCATTTCAGTTCCTTCCGGGTCGGTGATGAATACTCCTGCTCTACTACCCTGTTTCCCTGATGCTCCATCCACCTGAATAGTCTATGCCTCAGGCAATTCATCCTGCTATATGCCCCCGTGCATTCTACTATGAAATCTGCTACGGCTTGTTCTTTGACTTCTGTCCTTCGCCGATGACTAATGTCAAACTGATTGAGTTCTACCGACTATTTAAGTAACTGTCTTGAGAGCTCGAGTTGACTAAGCACCTGCCTAAGCGTCATGTTAGTCATTACCCGAATTGGGTGTGCATCAAAATAATGTCTTAGTTTCCTTGAAGCCATGATTAGCGCCAGAGTTATCCTCTCAATGGTCGGGTACTTTAACTCTGCACCTCGGAGTATCTTACTGATATAGTATACCAATTTCTGCATCTTCCCATTATCTCTAACCAGTGTCCTTGCAATTGATGTCTCCGAACTGGCTAGATACAAATATAGGTCCTCTCCTCCCTCAGGTCGGGACAGTAGGAGATGAGAACCTAGATATAACGTTTTATCCTATCGAACGCTTGTTGACATACCTCGGTCCACTAAAAATTCTTTGGATTCCTGAGCACTTTAAAGAAGGGTGCATACTTGTCTGTCGATCTTAACATGAAACGGCTTAGAGCAGCTACTTTCCCTGCCAACACTTGTATTTCCTTCGTGTTATTCAGGGGCTCAAGGTCTAGGATCGCCTAAACCTTTTCTGGGTTAGTCTCAATTCCTTGGCTAGTCACCTTGAAGCCTAGGAATTCCTTGCCTTGACCCCAAAAGCACATGTTTCTGGGTTTAACTTGATGCCGACCTCACCCATAATCGAAAATGCTTCTACCAGGTCATTCACATGCGTCTGAGCATTCATGCTTTTTACCAATATATCATCGACGTAAACTTCTATGTTACAACCGATCTGCCCTAAGAAGACCTTGTTCACCATCCTCTAATAGGTCACTCTTGCATTCTTGAGCTCGAATGGCATTACCTTATAATAATAGACCCCTCAATATATGATGAAGGCTATCTTCTCTTCATCTTCGGGAGACATCTGGATTTGGTTATACCATTTGAAAATATCTATAAAGCTCAACATTTCACACCTCGAGGTGGCATATACTATCTGATCTATCCTCGAAAATGGGTAGCAGTCCTTTGGACAGGCCTTGTTGAGGTCAGTGAAGTCTATATATAGCCTCCACTTACCCCTTCGCTTCGCCACTAGCACTATATTGGGTAACCAGGTCAGGTAATCAACTTCCCTTATGTGGTTAGCTTTCCATAACTTCATGACTTCCTCCTGAATGATCTAATTTTTGTTAGTGTGAAAGTGCCGACACTTCTGTTTAATGGGTCGGAAGGCTAGGTCTACGGTTAATTGATGTATTGCCACTTTTGGATCTATTCCTATCATGTCAATGGCAGACCAAACAAATTTATCGACATTTAATGTAAGGAAATTTGTTATACCTTTTTTCATGTGTTGGTTGAGCTCGGTGCCGAGCTTGACCTACTTGTTCTTTCCTACCTTGACCTTTACCAGTTCTTTAGTCGGGGTGATTTTCTTTACCTCCTTGCCTTTCTTAGCCTTCTTCTCTGGGACCTCAACCTACCATGATTCTACCTTTTACATGATTAAAGCGGCTGTATAACATTCCTGAGCCTTCCTCTAGTCACCTCGGACCGTGGCTATTCCTAATGGGGTCGGATACTTTAGAGTTAAATGACAAGTTGATGTTACGGCCCGAAATTTTGCCTGAGCCATTCTCTCTAAGATGGCATTGTTTACTGATAAGTAATCAATGACCACAAATTTCAGCGACTCAATCTGAGCCCAATTTCCTCGGCCTAGGGTGAGGGTCAGAATGACGACCCCCTCAGGTGAGAATTCTTCCCCAATGAAACCTGACAATGTCTCATTCATGGTCTCAAACTACTTTTGCTTAAACCGATCCTCTAGAATGCTTGATAAAACAGTACTTTAGCTAACTACCTGTGTCGACCATAATACTCCTGACTAGGACATCCTCTATCTGGGCAGCGATGAGCAGTAGGTCATCATGAGGAACGATTAGACCTTCCAGTTCAGCATCTATAAAGGTGATCTATTCATTCAAGCGTTGCTTTTTCAACGGTAGGTCATGCCTACCTGACCTCCGGTGTGCCGCCCTTACTGCATTATTCTCTCATCCCGAGGCCATTCTTTTGGTGATTATATCCACTTCCTGGATAGGTGCTCATTGCTCCTGTCGAGGGCTTCACTTTCTCTCGCGCCTCATACTTCTTTTTCTCTCCCTTCTGAACTCGAGAACATTCTCATTTCTTATGTATTGCCTCAAGTGACCCTCCTAAATTAAAGCCTCGATCTCATTCTTGAGCTCCCAAAAATCATTATTCATATGTCCATGATCATTGTGATAATGACATAATATATCCTGAGGCCACTTGTTGGGCCATACTCTCATTGGCAATGGTGGCTTAATATTGAACTTGTTCCCGATTGCTGCATAAATCTTCCCCCTTGGGACATTCAGCGGCGCAAAGTTCTGGAACCCAATTGTTCATCCCCTTTTGACATGTTTCCAGGGTAAGGTCGGGTGCTAGACTGTGCTCGGGATTTAGTCTTCCCCTTATCCTTTTCGACATTACTGCGTGGCTTTTTTACTAGCTCATGCTCATTCTTCTGGGCATTGATTAACTCTTAAGAATTCATGTACCCCTATGCTTTTGCCATCATATCCGTCAACATCTTCGGGTTCTTCCTTACCAAGGATGACAAGAATGTCCTATTCCGAAGAATCTTTATCAATAATGTTATTGGGAACTTGTCATCCAGGTTGGTGATCTTAAGACTGACTAGTTGAACCTGGTATAGTAAGACCTAAGAGATTCCTCATGGCCTTGCTTGATGCTCAACAAGGTCGCCGTATGCCTGGTAAGCTTCTTTATGCTAGCAAATCTACCGACGAAAGCCTCTGATAGCTAATCAAAATCTTTAATGGAGTTAGGCTCCAAGCCAATATACCATCGCCGAGCTACTTTTGTAAGCGTAGTCTGGAAGACTCGGTACATCAACGCATCTGGACCATCGTAGAAATTCATTTTATGACGAAATACTGTCATATGATCCAAGGGGTCACCCATTCTGTCATAGCTCTACAAAGATGGTAGTTTGTATTCCGGAGGCCTTGGTACAACCATGATCTCTGGAACGAAAGGATTAGGGCCTTGGGTATGGGCCTTGCCTTCCGTGGTCCTTGACCCATTGTGCATTGTTACCTGTTGCCTAGGCCTAACTGGATCAAGTCAGCGAGTTGGGCCAAAAGAAGTTGTTTAATCAATTGCGACTAGTAGTGGTCAAATTGGATTATTCACCTGCGCCGTGATCTAGTTTGCGGGTGGAGGAACTGTATAGTTTATTTGGATTGGTGGGTTTTAGGCTGGCTAAGCTGTTTAGGGCTGTAGAAGGAAGTTTAATGTATCACAGAGCTGTAATAGAAAATCCGTGCTTGGGATTTGCAGCGTAGATATGAAAATTTGTCCCGGAGGACTTGGTCCCGGAATCACCATTGGGACCGGATAGTTATTGGCTTGAGGCTCTTGTATGGTGGGTTGTGTGGTTCCAGCCGGTAGGTTCACTTCTACCAGTAGAGGTAGCTCAGATCGAGCTAGATCACCCTGCGACGGTAGCGGCACTTGCCCACCGGCTTGACTGTTGCTACGGGTGTTAACCATTATATGAAAACTCAGTGAGATTACATTTTGTTTCCCACATACGACACCAAGTGTTGATGATCAAAACTGGTCGAGTGCCTCTCTAGCTAATCTACAAAAGAAACGGTTGTGGGTCTTGCCCACGTAAGCAATTTGATGCTTAAGTTAGTATTATGTTTGAGAATGATTATAATTTGAAAAGTATAGTGTGTAGTAAGTATATGATAAGTTACCTTTTTTGTGAGTGTAATTTCCATATTTATACATTTTCCTCTAACAATTTTTTTGAATTTCACGGGATCCTATCGCATTTCCATGAGGTCGGGGAATGGTCGGACCTCGGGGCATGGAATGGTCGGACCTCGGGTTCCTTGGACTAAAGTTCGTAGGTCGGGTTGACTAACCTAATGATTTTCCTTGCACAGCGGGGTACTGATCGCATTCAATAACTCGAATCACTCTAAGGGATATCGGGTTGGTTAATTTTATCCTCATCAGGGATATTAATTCTTGAAAACATATCAGCATATTGTGGTAGGATTGGGTTCTAGGGTTCACTGCTAATTTGGGAATTTCCTCTAACAAGGCAGAGTTAATTATTCTATAGGAAGGCCTGAATTGTGCTGAGGAAATAAAAATTGATCATCTCTATTGTGAATCTGATTCACAAGTGATATGGATTAAAATACCTTATAAAATATTTGTTTTCCCTGAGCTGAGGTGATCATACAATACAACAAACTGGCATCAAAGATCTCAGAGATCTCTCCGACGTCAAAATAGACTCCCCAAGTATTCTCCAGAATCTCTATGTTTCGTAGAAGCTTCCTTTGTGCCATTATCATATCCAAGATAGGTCACGAATATTCGCCCTTGAAACACTTGATAAAGGACTCGGGACGACCTCCCTTGCTCCAAAAAATATGGGGATGCTTTCCAAAAACAATATAAATAAGTCGTCATCCACTTTCCATATACGTAACTGATAAATACCCTTTTACTTTATATTCTTTAAAAAAAATTGATCTTTAAACTCGATACTGACTTGAGCGTCGAAGCTTATACCCTAAAATTAAACATGCGCTATGTTTTGTCTTAGTTTTAAGATCATCCAACTTGGTTGTTAGAACAAGAGTCCAGATCCATATATCTACCTTATTAACAGGCAATGCAGCTTATTAAATGTAGCATACAGCATCATAGCCGCTTAGTTTGATTATTGATTGCTATAAAAGTATCTTCCAGAGCCATGCTTACTACTCTTTAAGATGTGTTTCGTGAAGTTAATCAGTGTGTTAATTGGTTTGTAAATTTTGGACTATGCCAAAGTTTGAGGTGTTATTTGATCGATCAACCTCTATTGTCGTTCTTGATACTTTCGAAAAAGGATAGGAGGAATAAAACATTAAGTGAATTAATGTATAATTGGCATAGCTTCCCTTGTATTCAAAGAAAAAAAAAAGAAAAAAAATTATTTCGAATCACGATATTGCTTTGGATTGGCATTATTACCGATGATTCACGTAGAATCACTATACGTTTAGTATTGTGCCAGTTTGTGTCACTATGTGTATATGTGATTATATAGTCTTTAACTAGTGTACATGTATACTTGTCTTAAGATATTGTGTCATTATGTGTGTGCGTGTGAGAACTGATATGAGCTTCGAGTTATGGCCTCTTGCAGGGTAATGGCAAGATTGAGAATAGCCACAAGAAAGTTGACAATTAAAGAAATAACCTTGCATTGTTGTCATTTTGGTTGAGCATGATGCAACTCGTGAATTAGTTCTTTCTCATTATTTTTGAGGTGATAGAAGATGTTAATAAATCTGTGTGTCTAAAAGTAATGTATGAATATAACTTTTTCGAGAGGAGAAAATATATTGAAAAAATGGTTTATGCAAGTGATACCATATGTGTAAATCATTATAGAATGAATAGGAAAGCTTTTGTACATTTGTGTTCTAGGCTTCAAACAATTGGTAGATTATCCCCCACAAAGAATATGTTAGTGGATGAACAAGTGGCTATGACCTTACATATATTAGCGCATCATCAAAAGCAGAGAGTTATAAATACCAATTTTGGAAGATCTGGTGAGACCATTAGTAGGTATTTTAAAAAAGTAATAAACTCTATTATTAGGCTTCAAGGTAAGTTGTTTAAGTTACCAAAACCAGTACTTGAAAATTCTGATGATGAAAGATGGAAATGGTTTAAGTTAAGTTACCTTATTTATCATTTTATAGATAAACCAAAAACTATAATATAAATTACTTTATTATCATTTTCTTAATGATAGGGTTGTTTAGGCGCTCTAGATGGTACCCACATAAAAATATGTGTGCCTCTAGAGGACAGCCTAAGATGTCAAACATGAAAAAATGAAATTGCCACCAATGTATTAAGAGTATGCTGACAAGACATGCAATTTGTGTCTTGTAAATTAATGTAAGTGTGTAGTTTTAAAAAAAATAAAAAACCCCGCGGGTAATCCCCATCTCCCGTAGGAATTTATTAACTGGGCAAGGCAGGGGCGAGGGACGAGGCCAAAAGATGCGGGGGAGGGGCGGGGGACGGGAAGTCCTTTCAGGTGACGGGACAGGGTGTAGGGATAGATCCCTTGCCCCTAACCCACCTAATTGCCATTTCTACCTGTGATTCACATAGAACCGGCATGAACGTTTCTTTTTATAATAGACGTGTGATTTTCTATCCTCTGGCCAAAATATAAAATTTGGCACATGATTAAGTTTAGGGTAATTTATTGAAATGCTCTTACATCTTTGATTTTTTTGATATTTTAGTCTCTTATCTTTTATTTTGAACAAAATGATCATTTATCTTTCATTTTGGTGACCGTCATTAGTCCATAGAGCAAAATCTGGCAAAAAATAATGTTAATGAGCACGTAAATGACACGTGACCGCAAAATGCATAAACAATAGGCTGGTTATATTTTATCGCGTGTCAATTTTACCCCTGAAGATTTGTACATTTTGTGGCAAATGTCATCTACGTGCTCATTAACGTTATCTTTTGACAGATTTTACTCCAAGGACCAACGACTGTCACCAAAATAAAAGATGAAAGATTATTTTGTCTAAAATAAAAAATAAAGAACTTAAATATTAAAAAAGATAAAGATCTAAAATTATTTCGGTAAATTACCCTCAAGTCTATAGCCATCTTTCGTTGATGTTGTCCTCGATGTGGCCTTAACAACTCTCTCGTACATTATTGCCATTCTCGTACATACATGGTCTCAACAAAAAAATTTACCATGTCACTTTCCATAATGATAATTAAGAATTTGTTCAAACGAAATCTCACATGAATATTAAAATTAAGAATAAATAATGTTAGTTAGCAATGAGTAATATGAAAATTTCAAAAAATATTTGGGACGTTAAATGTTTCGGACACATTTGTAGGGCTCACATTGATATACGTTTTCACGTACTAAAATGATAATGTAAATCTTATGAACGTTTTATAAAATAACTCTGAGTAATATGGTCATTCATATAACCAACTTATCTGATAGAATAAAATTTAATTTAATTTGATTTGTAAAAAACAATTTGTTGCCTGAGTGATTATATTAGGCGTGCTACTATTACACGGCAGTAGAATCTATGTGCGCAAGGAAAATGCACCAACACACCCACTCATACCCACCATTAATTTCCTGGATATTTATTTGTTATATATATATATCATAAATGATGAAGCTCTGTGAAAAATCTTCAGGCAGAATCTCAACAGTGTCAAAAAGCATCATTCAAAGTTTTCATAGATTCTTGTTTTGCAAGACCCCATAGTTCCACAATAAATATTCTTTGATTACGTTAGCACAATATCTCGTGGACCCATGTCCCCTACACAACCTCCTCTAAGTCTCTCTGAAGCTACACCAACACTTCATTTGTGGAAAGAAAATGCTGTCCCCTATTATTAATTTGTCATCTTTTACCATTACATATAAATATTATTTTTACCGTTGTCGTTGCCATTTTGAACACTCACGCCTCATTTTGTTGATTCTTCCTTTTGCTTGGAGTGTCAATGTACAAACTTTTGCAAAAAAATCTTCCATCCAACACAATTGATGGTCCGGCTGATTATGAAAATTATCTCAAACTTTTTGAAGTCAGAGAAAGTTGCAGAAAATCTGGGATTTTCCCAATATTTTTTATATTTTTCCTGTCCTTTTTTTTTTTTTTTTTCATCTAACTTCTCTTCTAGACATTCCAAGTGCTCTCAATAGAGTCTATCCTTGACGTCACATCCACAGATCTTATCCATGGTGATATCTCATCTTGTTCACATCTCTTGAGAAGTTGATATCCTGCAGCAACCATACGGTGTACAATTATTAGTTAGCATGCTATTCTTTGAACAAGTAAAGCCACAACAACATCCATGGCCATACCATACCGTAGACCATTAATTAATCGAGTGACAGTTATAGCTACGTTTTGGTTTTGCCGTTTTGAAAGTTGACGCAATTTCTTTAAAACGTGCAGGTTGAAATATAGGCTTTATCTCTATGCGTGTTTTTACACACCAAAATAAAATATGAGGCCTATGGACCTTTTTAATAGCAACATTGGGTCCAATGATCAATATTCCACAAAGATATAGTAAAATGATGGCAATTGTGTAATGGACAGGTGTGCAACTTAATTTAATGTGACATCAAAGAGTCAAAACTAGGTGAACATCAAAGAAAAAAGTATTCAATTCGAACAACCGGACATCTATGTGGAAGAGAAAAAATAAACTTCTAATTATTTAAATTGACGAGTGACCTGAATATGGAATCTCATTTTTTCATAAATGTCATAACAAATCAAGGATTTCATTCAAAATGTCTAATGTTAGAATTAATCTTCAAAATAATAGTTGTTTGAACGCTTACCTCATTTATATGTAATTTTAAATTCATTAAACTAATAGATTGTGAGGGTATACGAACTAGCTTTTTGAAGTTTTTTCTCTATTGATATAGTGTGTAAGTCAGATAATTCTATGATTCAAGAAGGCAAAAATACCTACAAGAACTATGATAAAACCAACAATAATTTTTTTTTTTTTTTAAAGAAAAATTATTAATTGGCACTTTCAAACGTGAAGATATGTACCTTGATTCCAAATACACAGTTGCTATCAGCATACAGAAGTAATACGATAAGAAAAATCAAACTCAAACGACTCTCACAAACTGATAAATTGACCTAATCTAATATCAATTGGATCCAATATTTTCCCATACGACAAGGAGGCCATTTATTGACCTCTGGAAGTTAATGGTTCAGTTTAAGTTGCTTCAAAATTTCAATGTATCTACTCTGGACCACAAACCAAACCCAATAGGTGTCATCTTAAGACAGTTGATTTGATAATACACACTATAAATGCATTCATACTTAGTGTCCAAGTTCTACACGATTCCACACAGTTGAAAATGTTCCCATGGACGGTGTGGGGAGGGGGGGGGGTGCCTCTACAACATATGTTGCCACGCGGTAGAGGTGGGGGAGGTGGAATTTGTCTATTTAGAACAGACAATGTTTCACCAGCTCAGCAAGTTAGCCCAGATACGACTTGCATAGTTTTCACTAGTTATATGTGTTCAATGCTTTCCAGAAAAGAACATTTCTTGTTCAACTAAACTATTTACTAGTGCTGGCAGAGTCAAGAACTGGTGATTAGAGAACACACACTTAGAGTTTGTTGGAGTACTTATACATAAAAGATCTAATATAATGATTTTTTTTTTTGTCAAAAAAAAAAAAAAAAAAAAAAATTTAAATTCAGTATAAACGCTCACAATAACGTGACTCTGTCACTGCTTACGAGCGTGTTAGACAGAAATGGATCCGTTCATAACATAATATGTTATGAGTAAGATTAGAGCATAATAAACTAATAATAAAATTATAATAAAATAATTTATAATTAGTATTTTTTTTCTGGTAATATTATAATATTATTAGAGTCTTTTAAACTAGTACTCTTCTATAGACATTTGTGGCTTAATTTAATCCACTTGTAATGCTAGCCAAAAGGGGTATTAGGCATTCTAAAACAAATATCACTACTAAAAACATATACAGTCACTATTTTATCTGTCCCATTAGAGGACACAGCAAAATCATTGTAGGAAATTGCAATGGTCGTCACATCTTTATCCTATTCTTGGCCCTTAAAAGTTAAATAAAATATGGGCGGCTTACCATGTGAGTGTGATGGTCATAGGCATGTGAGTTAGAATGATATTGATGTGGTTGTTGGTGGGGATGGGGTGGAGCCTGCGGCAGGGTGGACATGGATGAAGAACCATCAGGTGTAGAAGGTTCTGACTCATCTGGCTGGCACTCCAGGTTCACCCCAAACAACCTCAGCCTCTTGGAATTCCCAGTTGGTGTTGTTTGGTTCTGCACCACTGATCCTGTAATAACACCACGTGCATGAGTTTGCACACTTAATTTTAACCAACATCATGACTTGTCAATCTAATATATGCAAGAATCCATACACCAAGTTGCTGGAATCGTGAGTAAGAATATTCTCGTAATATAATAACATTATGAACGCAATTGAATTGTTGTGAAAGATTTATATTATTTTATCATAATTGGATTAATAATTTACAACTAGAGTCAACTGAAATAAGGAAAAGTAAGGTAATAATTAAAAAACCAAATATTTTGATTGATTGAAGGCAAAACAGAACCAAATTCAATCAAGACAATGAGGTTTTGCTCATAACGAGATAACGTTTGAGCATATCTACTTCCCGAAATAGTACTTTAATGGCACTTAAAATTATCATTTTGCAGCAAACTCTTAAAAACTTGCTTTATGCAATGTGGTAATTGGGAGTAAGATCTCCCTTCTAACGTTATATTCAAATCCAACAAATTCACATTATTTCCCTTCTAAAACACAAACTTCATATGATAGCAATGAACTACTACTGCTTCAAAACAGTAACGCCCATATATTTAAGTGTTATATATGCCTACTATCATTGTGTAAATGTGGTGTACCAAATAGACAAAGATTTGCACAATAGCCAAGTTACACATATGAACTATATTCAATTTAACAGGGGCATCATACTATGCTAAAGCAGAACTAATCTACCTTTAAAAAAATTGGGGGCAAAAAATGCACCTAAATGACTTGTCTCTCATGTGATGGAAAGTTTTTTTTTTTTATATAATATATAATAAAGTTGTAATTCGAAATCAAATTCTTTATTATAATATATTACTATTTCACTATTCTGCTAAATTCTTTGTTAAAAATGTTTTTCACGCACATTAATGTGGGGCTTGGTATACATGTATATAAGTGTCTATCTATACTTAATACACTTGCATGGAAAATATGTCTGCATATGTAATACAATAAATTGGGAAAAAAACAAAAAGAAGATAGGGTTTTATGTAAGCTAGTGAAAAAGAAAATATTATACCTGCATGAAGATAGTCAGGTTGGTATGGGAGCTGAGTACCATGCGATGGATAAGGATGACCTGTATAGAACACCGGGGTCCACCCACCTCCACCACCACCAGCCACCGTGGCTGGCTGAGCAACACGACCGCCATCTTGCACTTGAGTAGCTGGGGTGCCTTTCCTCCTCCACCCTATGAACAACCTGTCGCCGTCGTGCCGGTGGCGCTCAAACAACACGACATCACCAGCGTCAAGCCTTTTCTCCTTAACGAAACGGCTCCACCCTTTGGTCAAAACGTAGCTTTGGCTACTATTCCAATAAGAATACCTAAACCTCCATGATTTTCCTGACTCGTCTTCAAAACTCAGTAGCAAACCTTTTTCAGTACCCGAGTCATTACCACTCAGTGGAAAGTACTTTTCCGCATATTGTTTAGGTATAACAAGCCTGTTGAGCTTACCCACATCACTTGGAGTCAACGGCTTCTCAAACAAAGCTTCTTTAGCTATTTCTTGTAATTCCTGGTATTGCCCTTCTTGTTCTTCTTCTTTCTCTCTTTGATCATCAGTTGATTGCTCATCAATCTCTTCATCATCTTCATGGTTTAGATTGAAGCCAAAAGCAGTGTTTTGGCTGGAAAACATGGCGTTGTTGTTGTTGTTGTTTGGGCTGGAGATGAAGATATTTTGCTTTCTTGATGAGGTTTTAATAGATGGTTCCATCATATGTTGTTGTTGATGTTGTGCCCACCAGGGTGTTTCTAGAAGGTCTGTTGAGAAATGGTTCATGGAAATTTTTGATATCTTTGTTTGAGGTCGTGGGGGGGGGGGGGGGGGGGGGGGGGGGGGGGGGGTGTTGGGTCTGAGAAGAAGGGGTTTGATGTGATTATGGTCTTGATGTGGAAACTGTTCAAGTATTTGATGTAGCAAGAAATGTGATAGTGAAATACACAGAGAGAGAGAGATTTTAAGTACAGACGGTACTTTCTCTTTTAAGGTTTTGCGTGATGAGAAAATTGAATCGTGTTATATTCAGTGCAGCTGCAAATTTATAATGACGTACTTTTTTATGTGGGAACGATTAGGTTTATTGAGTTGTTTAAAGAATTAAAGAAATGTGACTATGTGAGCACTGAATTTGGCCGAACATGAATCTTTACAGAAAGAAAGTGTAGCGATTGTTTAACAATTGAAAATTATTTATATTATTTTATTATAATTAAAATATTGTTATATATAATTTTATTTTTAATATTTAAATCTTATTTTTATATGAATATTTAAATTTTTTTTTGTCAGAAGTAAGTAGGTGTGTATATTATTCAACTTTCAAAAATATTTACATCATACAAAAATAAATGTCTATTTACTTGTGAGATCCTTTATATATGGATATTTAATTGACATGTTGAAATAATAAATTTTTTAAAATTTATTTTTTTAATATGTCAATTAAGTATTCATATAAAAAGTGGTATTTAAGTATAATATGTCAATTAAGTATTCAAAATTTTTTTTTTTTTGAATTAATAATTCTGTGTTGAAACCACGCTTCATGTTACTATGCTGGCGAACAGATAAAGTGGTGGGACCATCATGACAACAGTAATCATCTAGCGGCAGCCACTCAGTCAATCTTGAGAAGGATTATACTGATACAGCACATCTGAAGTGTGCAGTGACTTTAAGCAATCATGGTATTATACTGCATTAAATATGCTCTCATGGATTGACAAACAAAATTTACTAAAACATTAGGGGATCCCGGAGAGATTTTTGTTCAAAATATTCGGATGTGACTGACTAATCCATCTAATCAAGAGTACCAATTGTTGAGCTCCTTTTCCTTTTTCTTTTAGACGGAGTATTTCGTGAATACTCTAAAAAATCTATATGATTGTAATTCTTATCTTATTAGGTTTAGTTGTTATAGTTTTTCAGAACACACAAATTATTCTAATTGGGGGCTAGAGTTTCTTTTAATATATTCTTAAATTTATTTCTAAATCATCTTTAATTGTCGACTACTTGAAGACGATATACATAAGTCATCTCCAAACTATCTCTAGTTGGCGACTATTTGGAGATGACATGATAAGTCATCTCCAATTGGCGACTACTTAGAAACGATATAGATAAGTCATCTCCAAACCATCTTCAATTGGCGACTATTTGAAGACGACATGATAAGTCGTCTCCAAAAATCTTCAGTTGGCAACTACTTGGAGACGACATAGATAAGTTGTAATATCCCACATCGGTTGGTTACGAGTTGGGACCATTGAATATATAGAGTTATCTCGTATATTCGTACATGCGCCTTTTCTAGTATGGGATTCCACCTGGGAAGGGACAAAACCGTGAGGGCACGCTCGTACGTTAAGCGCGGGGTGTAACCAAAGCGGACAATACCTGCATGATGTGACGTGCCCGTGTGCCTTTGCCCTTCGTGGTATTTGCTTAGCGGGGCGTTACATTAAGTGGTATCAGAGTGGGCCAACATTTGTGCCAGCGAGGACGCTGGGTCCCTAAGGGGGGCAGATGTAATATCCCACATCGGTTGGTTACGAGTTGGGATCATTGAATATATAGAGTTATCTCGTATATTCGTGCATGCGCATTTTCTAGTGTGGGGTTCTACCTGGAAAGGGACAAAACTGTGAGGGCACGCTCGTACGTTAAGTGCGGGGTGTAACCAAAGCGGACAATACCTTGCATGATGTGACGTGCTCATGTGCCTCTGCCCTTCGTGGTATTCGCTTAGCGGGATGTTACATAAGTCGTCTCCTCTAAATACAATATATTCATTGCCCAACGAGCTAATAACCAATATCTCTAGGTCGTCTTGACCTCTAAATACAACATATTCAACTTCGACATTACATAAAACATTAAAGATAAGCAATTAAAATAAACACTGATTTTTACTTTTTTTGGATTAATCAAATAAAATTATAATGAATTAATTTTGAACAAACAACGGTTGGTCCAAAACACGAAACATAAAGTATTTAACGTAATGTAAAATATAAACAATTAGTTCTTTTCCAAAAAAATAAAAAATAAATTAATTTCAAAAAAACCATTATTATAACATAAAATAAAAACCGAACATTAACTTTCAATTTTATTGATAATTAAGGATTACATCTGAACCTAACAAAATAATCATCACACGTATATAATACCTAACAATGTACATCATCACAAGTACACAATACCTAACAAATTACATCATCACAAGTACATAGTAACATCATCTAGTTTAAGAACTAAGTTGATATTCTTGACCTCCAAGATGAAGTTCTAAACAAAAATATTAGGGAAAGAACTTGGATAAATAAATCTTCAACATTTGAGAAACAACAAATTGACGTCCTTGAGCTTCAAAAATATAACCGTTTTCTTTTGGTGGAGCATTTAAATTAAGCTGCGATTTCACGACTTTGTTCAAATCTTTGACCAGTTTTTCATGTTGTGTTGTCTTTATCTTTACTAAGACAAAGATAATGTGAATGGTGTTGTTCTTCCTTACTCATGGTTGAAAAAAAGAAAATGAAAGCTAAAAGTGAAAATAAAGGGAAAGGCTATTTTCTTAATCCCAATTTTGTGCGAGACACCAAATTTAAATCGATTGAATTATTATCTCTTAGCTTTCAACATGTTAATTGGGCTAGGTTTATCTAGTTGTAACTCAGCCCAAGTCGATAATAATCCAATTTAGTCCAGCCAGTTGTTAAATTCTTGGGCTGGGTTATAACCCATGTAATACCGTGTGTTGAGTTGGATTCAAATTTAAAAATTATAAATCCAGCCCAACTCAACTCAGATAAGAACCCAACCCAACTCGATTCACTAACTCAGCCCAGCTTGATTTGGTAACCCAATCCAGCTCAATTCAGTAAGCTAGCCCAACTCAATTCGGTAAACTAGTCTAATTTAATTTAGCTCTTTTTCTAAGAAAAACAATTCTTTTTTTTAAAATAAAGTCATATTGTGCATGACTACATTTTTTTACAGTGAAGTGATATCGTAGAGTCATAACCATAATGGTTTTCTTTTTATATATACAGTGAACTCAGATCATAAAGTCATGACCACAATGTTTTTTTTTTTGTGAAGGCAAGTCGTAGAGTCATGACCACAATGGAAATCATATCATGCATGAGTTGTGAGTCATCTCAAAGATCAATTGTAGGAAGAACAATATTAGTTGAAGAAAGAAAGAAATAGAAACATTAATTTGTAATAGTTTTATTTGTTTTTTGGACATGATTTTTTGTTTTGATTTTTGTACTATTTCTCACATCAATTTTTAATTTTTGTAAGTTCAAATTTTTTAATTTAGTAACATTTTGCGTTATTTTTAAAGTTTTGTATTGCCTCAGGATTTAATAATTCATTGATATATATTGTTTATTTTTTTGTTTAAAAAAATGGGCTGGCCCAAACCCAGTCCAATTAACCACCCATTTAACTCGAGTAAAATTAATAGATCAAGTTGGGTTTGTCTTTTTGGAATCTCAACCTAGCCTAACTCAGCCCATTTATTAACCAGGCTAAATGAGTTCATGGGTCGGGCTGGCTCAACTTGACTCAAATAACATGTTGACTTAGCTTTATGGATTTCAATCATAAATCACATTATGTAGGCACAAAGAAACATTGGAATTTTTACTGCAAAAATATCTCATGTTGGTCAAACCTCCTTATGTAATCTTTAAAGTCCCTTACTTAATAAAGGCTTTAAGCATGAAGCAAAAATAAGACTCTAAAGTTTGACAAATATTAACTAGTTAAAAAAGCACTGATGAGGGGTGAAGTTAGCTATAAGGGCAAAAGAGTAATTTGGCAACTATAAATAGGGGTATGACCGTCACGCCGCACAAGCGGAAATCTCAACCCTAAAAAGCTCCCGACCTTAAGGCATATTTTGTACATTAGTGTGACATAGCATTGGGGTCCTTCCTACTATATCCTATAAATCGTGAACCCAAGGAACATAAGAAGGTAATTGCTCTCGAACACAATTAGTTTTTATTATCTTATAAGCTCATTTTAGTCTAATCCATACTGACTTGAGTGTTGGAGCTATTCCCCAAGATGCTTTTCACATTTGATCCTTTATCTATCTCACAGTTAACTCGCTTGGGAATAAGTCAATTAGCTTAGGAGCTCAACTTAGTAGATTTATACCTTAACAAGCATTAATAGAAGTCTCAACTCCAAATGATATCTTTAGTTTCTCTATTATTTAATTCTATATCTTAGCTTACTTAAATAAGTTAGAGGTGGAATACATAGAAAGGGTTGATCATGTGTATTAAAAGTAACTAAGAACTTAATGCCATGCTTCACAACAAGAAATAGCTCTCGAACAATGAAATTTTTCCTTAGCCAATTGGCAAGGAATGGCTACATACAAGTAGAGTCCGTAGCCTTTCCGTGCCCAAGTTGGGCACCATCAAGTGGTGCCAAAACTTGGTTACATATTGGCGACGGACTATAATTTTAATTAAAAAAATAAATAAAAACTCATACTCTATAGTTGCGCGGTAGCCAAATAGCTACGGATTCACGATGAAACATTTTATTATAGTGATATTGGGAAATAATACTAGTTTATCAGGCAATATAGTAGTTTTGTGCAATATAGAAGGAATTTTGGGCCTATCTTGAATATTAGGGAATGATACTAGTTGGAATAGGATTAAGAAATATGTTACATTAGATATTTGGTTGTTATATTTGGAATATGGATTAAAAACAAAATATACTAGTTTCTTGTGATACTTGGTTGTGATATTTGGAATGTGATTTTAGTTACATTGGGACTATTTTGAATTTTGAGAAATGCTAATTAAATTTATCTTTCTTGGTGATATATGATGTCTCTACATTTATAGAATATAATGTGTATGTGTATGTATTTATCTTACGTTATGTCTCAAATCAGTCATGTTTCCTAGAGATAAAGGTAGACGCCAATATTAGTTACAGTTTGATATACCATCATCTTTGTCATCCGTAACACGTGGTGACGCTGATTGGGAGTCTCTTAGCACCCCCGGATATCAATATATTCCACCAGATTATCTGCGTCCCTCTCTAACGTCCGCATGCGACACGAGGATCAGAACACGGACGTTGTTGGTAGTATGCCCACTACTAGCCATGAGTGCCAACCCATAGTACCGATAGAGTCATTAGGACGTGCAGAAGGCACTGCAAACTAGAGGGCGATGTGTTTCCAGTCACTAGAGGATTATACAACATGGTTGAAAGATGGGCATACACATATTCGTCTATATCACAACGGGTAAAAATTAAATTCAATATAAATATAGATTAGTTAGTTTAATTCTACATTATTCTACAAGTTGTAATAAGTTGTTATAATGGTTAATAAATTTGTATCTTCCACGAGAATCCGCGTTCAAGACCATGTTTTTAAATAGGTAAACGGGCCCGTGGATCACCTGCAGACAGGTTCTACCAAATGTGAATGAGTAATGGTTACATTCATTTGAGGTTTATATAAAAATTAAACTAATAAATATTTTATATATTTTTTATGTTTTATTTATACATGCATGTTGTATATTAACTCATGTACGTGTATTTCTTGTTTGTGGTTGCAGATAGATTACAAGTAGTACCCTTGTGAAACCGCACCAATAAGGCACCATTTTTTTTTATCAAAAAACGGCTGAAATGTTGAAAGATCAATTAGCAAAGGCGCACAAATTTAACAAGCCTCCTTCTTGGGCCACAACTAAAACGTGGAAGTAAATGCTTGTTAAATGGTGTGATCCAAACTAGGTTGAAATATCTAAAACAAACAAGGACAACAAGAGCAAAATTGTTTCAAAACACTACACGGGTATCATCCCCTTTCATGAGTACAAGGAAGGATAATACGTAAACTAATTAACAAATTAAATTCAATAACGTAAATTAGTTTATTTTATGTTTAATATATGTAATACTAATTATGAGGTTATAAAATAATGCAGGAGAAAAGAAAAGGCCGCAAGATGTCCAACGTTGAGGTTTTCAAGGTAGCCCATACTAAAAGGGAAGGTGATGGTATCCAATAATTTGAAACAAAGGTTGCTGAGACAATGGTAAGCATTTAGACAGTGTATTAAATTACACATATATTTAATGTAAATAAGAATAATAAAAAAATTCATACTTTTGTCTTTATAGAAGCGATAAAAAGAAATGCTCTAATAGCGTGAGTCTATGATCCAACCTAATTCCACGGTGCCGCCCGTTAATCTTCTATGAGGCAGTTGGTGGGTCCAAGAAAAGGGCGTGTCTATGGACTTGGTTCATAGAGGGTCTGCATTTGAGGGGTAAAACACCATATCCTATCATTACAGCCCCCACAATCACGCAGCAAGACGTCTATGTTGTTGTCAGTCAAGCGACAACAATCGTGAGGCAAGACCTTAAGTATACAAACTGTCAGATGCAACAATACTTCATAGAGCTCATGATGCAGATGCAGGCGGAGTTCAACGAGCTGAAATTAGACCGCCCACCACGTGAGCAAAATGATGATGAAAAAATCAATAGATCATTTTAGATTTTTTTTATAAAGTTAAAATACTATTTTTCTACAGAATTTAGTTGTTTTTTGTATATATAATTTTAATTTTTCTTGTAAACATTTATCTTTTATATTTATATTTTAAAATTTATTATTCTATAATTTTTTTAAGAGTAAAATGTATCATACCCCCTTGTGTTTTGCAAAATTTGCATAATAAACCTTGTATTTTCAAAAGTGGTGTAGAACCCCCTGTATTATTTATAATGTTGCACCATAGCCCTTCCATCCAATTTTTCATTAAACTTAACGGAGAGTGACATACACACACTTTCAATGCAACTAAAAATCGCACAAAGTATTAAAACTCATATGGATAGACTAAAACACCCTTATATTCTTTCTAAATTTTCTCTCTTTTTTTTCCTTTTTTTTTTCATTTTCACCCTTCTCCTTTCTCACTTCTAGTGCATCCCACCATTGTATATCTCTACCATAATTTATTTTAGATACTCAACCTTAATAATCTTTTAAAAATCTCATAGCCTATGATTTTCATATAAGAATTAAACCTTGAGATTGGCTTTTAAATTAGATCTTACTTTTTTTTCAAAGTTTCATAACTTTAAATGGGTATTGTTGTGTATTTGTTTGATACATTTTCGTGCTAATAAATTTGTTACTGGCTGGTAAAGGTGGTTGCAGTAGAGGAAGGAGTTGATGAAGATGATAAAAGGAATAGCGGAGATGGAGTGAATGGTGGGCTGCTGTAATGACAAAGAAGATATATAAAATTTTATGCACAGCCATAAAAGCGAGTACATTTAGCATAGTGGTGAAGGTCTTTGTGAGTTTGTTGAAGGATTTGAGTTCGATTCTCCTTAATAGCAAAATCGGTTTTGAACTATAACTTCTGCCACAACTCTAGCTTGCAAAGTGGAATTATTTCATTGGTGGAATTTTAAATCCAAACGACGTCTTTTTGAGTCTTCTTCAACCTTAAATCTGCAGAATTTTAGGCCATGAAAAAAAAAAACTTGAAAAATTCATATCTTTTTCAGTTTTTGTTCAAATCGCGTGAAATTTGAAGCATTAAATTCATAATTTCAAGTAGAATGAAAAAAGAAATAACATTTATTATGAAATTATTTTGATCAAAATATCGTTAATGTGATTCATAATAGCAAAAGAACTTTGAAAAGCTAAAACAAAATAATTTTGTATTTTTATTTAATGGGGCAATTTCGTCTTTTATACCTTTTAACTAATAAAATTTAACAGATGTTTAGATTGAAGAAAGTGTACAACATTATGTATAACATAGGGGGTTATATGCCACTTTTAATAATACAAGGTTTATTATACAACTTTTACAAAACACAAGGGGATATATTGCATTTTACTCTTTTTTTAATTAAATAATTAATTGACGACGAAATAGCTACGGAATTTGGGCCACGAGTTAGCCACGAATATTTGGAAACGGAATAGATACGGATGTTGGGCAACGAATTAGCTGCGGATATTTGGCAACGAAATAGCTACGGAAGTTGGCGACGAATTAGTCACAGATATTTGGCAACAGAATAATGACAAAATTTTGGCAACGCATTGGCGACGAAAAATTGACAACGGAATAACAAAGGAAATTAATAAATTATATTAAAATAAAATTTTAATTTAGTAGATATGGACAATAATAAAATAATTAAAAATTGAAAATTAATTTTGCCACCGATCGGCAACGAAAACGGATAAATTTTTTTTATTAATTTTCAATATTGGCCAGGAAATGACGACGAATATTGAGTTTGGCTACGGGGTTCAAAGCGACAAATGAATTTTTATAGTCATTCCGTAGCGTGTCCCATATAGGGCAACCAAATGGCTACAGAATAGGTCCATAGTCCAGGCATTTTTTTCTTGTAGTGAACTTGGAGCTAAACAACGAAGTGTAATAGCAGTATTCTAGAGTTTTATATGTTAGTTTTACAAGTATAATTAATTGAAACACCAATGGTTGCCAATAATGTGCCAATCAAACATAGTGATTTGTTTTTTTTTCTTTTTTTTGACAAGTAGCATATTCAATTAATTAAATAAGATAAATACAAAGGGCACTTAGGCCTAAACTATACAGGAATAGGAACTATGATAACAAAACAATAATAAAAGATACAAACGTAAGCTAGAAACAAAGATACAAACACAAGTTAGAAACAAAAATAGAAACTAAAAAGCCAGGCAAAAACTCCAACCAGAACCAAACATGGTTATATTCCCAGCTTGCAAACAACTACCAAACATCTATCGAAACCGCAACACGAGCGTCAAGTAGCCTACCAAGGTGAGCCACAAAACAACGTGTAAAAAGGGGAGAGTGTGTGACGCCCGAGATTTCTCATCACGTTCATTCGTAACTGTTGCATGTCTCTTTGAGCATTTCAATGTGCAATTTTTTTTTCTTAATCATATGTTTTATTAGTGGCTACTATTCATAAGAAAATCAACTATCTAATTTGCTTGGTTTAATATTTTTCCTAGATAATACAACCTATAAAAAGAATCGAAAACTTGTAGTTTTGAGCTTTGGAGGTCGAGAATACGCGTTAGAAAAATAAAACTTGGTTCATAAGAATAGTGTAACATTGGAATAGTGTTAGAATTAATTAGTTAGCATTTAAAAGAGATTTTAAGCTTAGTTGACCATTATATACTAGCATTTGACTTATGATATTAATACATACATATACATATAACACCTAACAATACATATACATACAAAATGCTCAAAAGAAAACAAAACATTTAATACCCAAAATATCCCCCCAAACTCGTGAGCCCTAAGGAGAAAGGAGAAGGAAATTCTTCAACTTCTATGCTTGCAATTGGTCTCTTGGCTTGGTTTAGAAGAAGTTTGAAGCATCTAGGAGCATCACCAACAAGCCTACACCTATAAATTGTGAGGGAGTTCCATAAGTTTTCATGCTTATGTTTGTGTCAAATATTTGAAATTCTTGTATTGTTAATTATAGCTATAATTATTATTATTGATGCTTGATATACAGCCTCTTGAGCCTATAGAACACTCTTTTGTTGCTTGATAACATGCTTCATGGCTAGAAGCTTGAATTACTCAAAGAAGATGATGAATAGTGCCGAATTTTAGGATTTTGATATAACTTGCTATTTAGAGTGAATTGATACTTCCTTTAGGTACTCTAGACATTATTGGAACTAGTTAAACACTCATATGTAGTTAGATTGCTTGAAAATGAGTTAAAATACAAAATTAGCCAACTTAAAAAAAGGGTTTTCACGAAATAAAATTCGGGCACATTTGGACTTTAGATTAGGTATCCTTGGGGTATGAAAGCACTTTTGGTGCTTTCGTTATGTGAAATTGGGGTCTGGATAGGGTAGGTGTAGTTAAAACTCACTCGAGGCCTACCTGAGCTTTTGTCTCCAAAGTGGGGTTTCAGGGCTTAGGTAGGTGTCTTTTGGCCTTCCTAGGAATGTAGAATGTTTGGCTTATGAATTGCGTATCTTGCATTTTGCATGGGAGAAGAAATTTCATGGCTAACAAAGAGGGAAAAGTGATTAGTTGTAGTTAATTGCTTGTAATCTACCTTTATGTGATGGATTCGATGCTATTGGATGTTTGGCTAGGTTGTTTAATCATTTGGTGAAGTTCGTGAATTATGTAAGTTTGGCTTCTTTGAGCGAACCTACCTAGTTTTGTTATATGTCTTGTTAATTGTATGGTACGTCTCTTCCTTGTGTAGCTATAGCCTTTATGAGGAAGTGAGAATGCTAATTACGTTATGTGAGCATCTAGCTTAGTTGCTAAATAAATTGTATCTTAAAAGAATATGAATAATTAAGTGTAGGTATATAACATTGTATTAAGTGCTTGTTGGTTGTCATTATATGGTTGAAAGACTAAATTCCTAATTGGAAGTTTGGGTGAAATAACAAGTTAAATGCTAATGAGTTGTGTTATCTGTGTGTGATAAGAGTCATGTTACAGTTTTAGTTGCAAATGCTTCGAGTATAAATGTTACCGTGAAGTGTCCTTGTGAAGCTAGTTTACTTAGTATTGTGAGTTTTTGCTAAGTATTATACTTATGTGACCAAACTAGGGTTTACACTTCCGAGCTAATCCCAGGAAGGTTGGGAGTGAATATAGTTTTTCCCTAGCTTATGTAGCCTGATCCAAGGTGAGGGAGTTTTCATCTTTTTTGTGCATTTTAACTTATTTTATTGTTTCCAGATTGTATTATTTGGTAGTTGGTAAAGTTTATATATATTATGTACCTGCTATCTTGTATCTCTTTTTGTTATTTGTGGTTAACTGCAATGGTGGCCTACTTTGTCGTTCCTCTTACGTGATTTGATATTCTTAGCTCTTGTGATTTTGACTCGGGATTGCGCAACCTATTTAGGCACGGTAGTGTCGAGTAACACGGACAGCATCGGGCTTGCCATGCTCCCTTGGCTACCATGGTTTCCCAGTCCCTTTCTCGCTGAGGCATACTCCCCTACCCTAAAGGTGTAGTTCACCACGTTGGGGCATACAGACCAACCTCGGGAGATATAGGTTGTAGAATCAGAGTACATCCGGAGTACCCCATAATGGAGGAATAAGGGTTTGCCGGCACTTGCTTGAAGATCTTGGCTCGTGACTCGTGATTGAAGACAAAGTGGAACCGTATCCTTCTTATATGTGGTTAAATACTTGTCTATCTAGTCTTGTTACTTTGTGTTATATATATGGCTATTTTGTTGCATATCATGTTGAACACCTTCTCGCTGAGGCATACTCATCTACCCCAGAGGCGTAGTTCACCTCGTTGAGGCATACAGACCAACCTCGGGAGATATGGGTCGTAGGATCGGAGTAAATCCGGAGTACCCCATAATGGAGGAATAAGGGTTTGCTGGCACTTGCTTGAAGATCTTGGCTCGTGACTCGTGATTGAAGACAAAGTGGAACCGTATCCTTCTTATATGTGGTTAAATACTTGTCTATCTAGTCTTGTTACTTTGTGTTATATATATGGCTATTTTGTTGCATATCATGGTGAACACGCCGTATGCTGCATCACCTCCCTCACTTAGTAACTTTGGTTACTCATTCCTCGTTTTAAAATGTTACAGGGGCAGTTAGAATAAGTACCTTGAGTGTCGTGTTACTGGTTGCCTATTGCGCTGAGGTTGGATGTCTACATGTGAATTGTGTGAAGTTGTTGTTATATGATCTATTTTGAGGCTTGGCCTTGTATGTATTTGTTAGGCTTGAAGGAGTTTATGTTGTAATGTAAAGTTTAAGCTCGTGTTATTGGTAGTTGGGATATAATATTTGAAGATAGGCTTTACCGCTTTGAATGCATGCTTGTGTGTTAAGGAAGATTTAACGATGAACTTAATATATGAGTATAGCTTGTAGTTAATGTTAGAGTATTATAAGAAGTGGTCTTATGACTCGAAGTTCTAAAGATATGTCTTGCATGCCTGTATGATATGCTTCCGTTGAGTTCCAAGGCTCAGATGACCTTGAGGAATTGTTGTTGTATTATGGTTATACTTGCTACTTGCAGGTTTTTTATTAGTCCTATAAACAGAGGAGACTCTATCCGTTTCTCTAAATTTTGTGCCCGGGTTTGAATATGGGTTGAGAATAGCATGGTTAATAGAAGTCCCGGTTCCGTTAGGGATCGGGGCGTTACAGAGTGACCCCAATCGAGGGAGACAGTTGGATACTCCAAATGGCAGAGTGAAACCCATATCTCTAGCGGTTGAAGATGAAGTCCACTTGAGCGCTCCAATATAATTACACCTATGCTAGTGTTTAACATCACAAGAGTTGGGATTAGAAATAGCAGCAATTATTGTCCAAAATAGTAGAGGTATACACCGATGATGACTTAAACACACAACGTCAAAAACTAAATCCATAACAAAAAAACACTAAAACTAGCAAGAGCTTACACAAACTAAATACAAACGCTAGGAAATTAAAATGAAATAGAGAAAAAAAATCAAAAATAAAATAAGAGAGGAATATGAGAGTTGGATATTGTCAGCGAGATAGCCAGAGCACTGAAAATGACCACACAGAAGTGGTGGCCGGTATAGCCTTCAACAAGAAATGGTAAAAAAACGCTTATCAGAGAGTTGTGAGGGAAGGAGTTGAGAAGCAGTGAGGTTAACTCCTTTCAGTGATTTGCCATCTAGAAAAATACAAAAGCTATCATTCTTTTCTAGGTAATTTAATGTCTTTTGTTTTTTTACAATTGATCATATACACTTTGTGTTAAGTGATCATTTCATTTAAAAACTTAAGTTATTATAAAGTATATATTTAATTAATTTGATATTTTCAACACACCCTTCACGTGGAGTTGAGACTTTTGAAGCTATTAGAGAGATTATATTTAAGTAATTTGATGATTTCAACACACCACCTCAGATGAATATGTAAGCGAGACTTTTGAGCTACGCATGTGATAAGCAGATAATAATGGCGAGACTTAAACCCATGACCTTTTTTTACAACAATTAGGCTTGAATACCATGTTAAGAACATGAGGTTTCATCTTAAAATCACTTTGGTGATAGGAAGAGTAGCCCAACAACTTATATACTAGTCATAGAACTTAGTATTTAGCCATGTGGATAATTGGTATTTTTCAATACTCTCTTTCACGTGTGATCCATGATTAATTATTGAAGGTCCAATGATGTGACGAAAGAAGTAGTGAATATGGAAGAGTTGTGCTTATAGAGTTAGTGATATGATCGAAGAAGCAGCAAATTTGAAAAAACTATGCGTATGAAGATCGACGCTTGACATAAGAATGGATCAAATGTAGATGATACTATAACCAAGACCCAACTCTAATATCATAATAAGAAATATAAACGTCTATCGTAAAATCAATTAATATTGTCCAACACATTTTGGCAAGAATCCCATTTATATGCAACTCTTGCGATATAAGATATATACCAATCAGAAGTAAAGATCATATCGTGCTCAAAAATCAATTAATATTGTCCAACACATTATCGCAAGAATCCCATTTATATGCAACTCTTGCGATATAAGATATATACCAATCAGAAGTAAAGATCATATCGTACATAATTGAGCAATATATATCATAAATCTTTCTTTTGACAAAGAGTTTGTAGCTACAGGGTAGTGTTGCTAATAAGAAGCATAGGATATCAGGTTTATAAAGCAAATCAATTTTATTATATATCCCAAACAGATAGAGAAACATAAAAAGACTTGGAGTAAACTTCAACTAGTCTAAGGTTGAATAGTAAATTTTGTCACATACATAAGAACAACATTATTGATGTTTGGCCATTACTATTTCATGATATGAGCAAGGAAACACTTGGATTTGAGGAAAGAAAAAAATTCCAGAGATTGGCTTCACTTTCCAATAAGCAGAGAGAGAGATGTGATAAGATATGTCCAACTACATTCATAGACCGCCTTCTTCTTTGCTTTCGTGTTTGAATTCTCCCCTCGTGCTCTCTCTTCTTTCTGTCTGTCTCTCTCTCTCTCTCATATTAATCACAATCACTAGCAGACATCTCTGTGCCCCCTATGTCATATTTTATGTTTCGTCATTTTTTTTTTTTTTTGTCAAATATGTTTCGTCATTTATGTAGTCATATTTGTATTGTTTATGCTGCAAGTTTCAAACAAAAAAACCCACTCAATTTCCAGGTAAATTCAGACACTCTTTTCTTCCCTACAAAAGGATGAAGTTGTCATTTTTATGTACTATTTGGAGCACATAATAGAGGTTGTTGGACTTTGCTATTTATGCAAACAACTTGAATATGTCATCGTACTCATCACAATTATCAATACATATTATGTGTTTTTCACATGCACCATAAAATTTCAATTATCAGTTGGTTGACTAGAAAGTCATTAAACACGCTTTTTTTTCATCAAATAATCTAATTTTGTGTTAAAATATATATTTATCTCATATTAAAAAAATATAAATTTTTAAACTAACCTCAATTATCTTAATATTTCGTTTCTCGTATTTGTAACCTAACTCGTTTAATGCAAATATGTTTTTTGACCAAAATAATATATATATTATTCAATTCACGAACAAATAGTAGTACAACATGTTAAATTAACGACGCTGATAAGGGTCAAAATATCATGGTACCCCTACATAAACATAAACCAAGGGAGCATCTCTCATAGGACACTTGGCTTAATATCAGTGGGATAAAGACGAATGGGGGCCACAATGATTTGCAATAATTTTTTTTTATCATTTACTATAAATAACAAATAGAAAGTGGCTCAAAAATAATATTTATATTCAATTGTTAAATTTATCATTACTTATTAAATATTATTTCTGAGTTAAATTACTAACACTCATACTTGAGAAGGTACGTGAAAAATAATACCCATTATCTCTTTTCTTCATTTTGCAGATTTTGACTCAGATCAGACGTGACATATTTCATATTTAGCATAAGCTAATTATTTTCAAGTACTCGTGATAATCAACATATTATGTGCATCTCACACGCACCATAAAATTTAATCAGTTCATTGATCAGAAAGTCATTATTAAACACGCTTCTTTTATCAAATAGTTTTTTTTTGGGCCTTGTATTTGTATCCTTTCTCCTTTAATATCAATCATTTTTTTGACCAAAAAAAAGTCAAATGGTCCAATTCATGACCGACTATTAGAACAACATGTTAAATGATGCTAGTTACTTCAAGTACTCATGATTATCTTCATATTATGTGCATCTCACAAGCACCATAACATTCCTTCAATTACCAGTCTAGCACGCTTTTTTATCAAATAGTTCTTTTTTGGGCCTTCTATTTGTATCCTTTCTCCTATAATGTCAATCTATTGTTTGAACCCAAAAAAAAAAGTCAAATGGTCCAATTCATGACTGAATATTAGCACAACATGTTAAATGATGCTAGTTTTTTCAAGTACTCATGATTTTCTGCATATTATGTGCATCTCACATGCGCCATAACATCCCTTCAATTACCAGTTGATAGACTAGAAAGTCATAAAACACGCATTTATAACAAATGGTCCAATTTTGAGGTTCGTGTTTATATTCTGTAGAAAGTCATAAAACACGCCTTTATAACAAACGGTCCAATTTTAAGGTTCGTGTTTGTATCCTTTCTCCTTCAATACAAATCTAATTTTTGACCAAAAAAACAACCACCAAATGATCCAATTCACGAACAAATATCCTTTTTTTGTTAATTTGAAACCATGAGTGAATATTAGTATTATTTTCATGTACGTACTTATGATTATCTATATACTATGATCAGTATCACCTGCACCATAACATTCCTCCAATTATCCGTTGATAAACTAAAAGTCATAAAACACACTTTTTCATGAGATGGTCCACTAAAAAAAATAAAAAATGAGATGGTCCACTTGCACAATTGAATAGAAGTATAACATATTAAATAATATTAAGTGATCATTTCATTTAAAAATTTAAATTATACATACTTTTGCAAGTGTAGGCATAGTTAGTTTTTGAATCTTATACTTAAACAATTTTAATATTTTAAATGGGTAGCAGTGAGTTTGAATCCAGGACCTTTTGGTGTCCAGCCTCTGATACCATGTTAATGTTAGGAATAATACCCAAAAGTCAATAAATTATATTTTTAGAATTATGGATAATGTGTGATTTAATTTATTAATTCATTTAAAATGGGCAGTTTATTTATTTATTGTTAATGTTTCAATTAAATAAATAAAGTCCTTAGAATATTATTTGTAGATTCCATCTTTAGGAGTAAAGATATGAATGACGGAATCTATATTACTAATATATTTTGAAAGGTTATCTTCGATCATAGGATAAACTAATTGGGCGTTAGTTTATCCGGATAGATCGGATTATAGTCTACTAACTAAATTATATGAGATATTAGTTTGGGCGATTTGTCTCATATCGTTTTAGTGGATGTATAAGTGCTTGTTACGAACAAGTCACTGGACTTGACCACTGATACAACGAATTACATGGAATATCATGATTTGCTAGTGCAAATAAGCTAAGTCCTAATCATAGATCAGACAATGTATTCAGTGGTTATGATTTATTCCGTCATGGAGAAATGTGTGTGTAGATACGAAAATTGTCAATTGGGTGTTCTATGCAATCTTATTAATTAAGTGAGTTGAAATTCTTGGCCAAGGTGAAATAGTGAAAGTCGTTCCATGAATTATTCATTAGTCACTAATTAATTAGATTTTGGCATCTGGTCGAGTAAGAGAGTTTGACAACCCAATCCATGATTCTGGCTCGATCGGGATAATTGAGACAGTAGGATTAGATTGCATATAAATTACTATTTGGGTTCGCATACTTGCACTTCATCTTTAATTGGGTAATCGCGATATACTGCTAGGTGTCACTCACGATTTGCGAATTAATTAAAAGGAGTTCTAATTTAATTAATTAGTAAAAATTAATTATTCGCTACCGATTAATTATGAACCCGAGAGGTCACACACAAATGGAGTTTGCAAATTAATTAGATTACAGAAAGGATTAAATTAAATTTAGGATAGTCCTAAATATTAATTTAATCGGGCTCGTAGTAATCAGATAGTGATCTGATTATTGTATAGCCCAAGACTGGTAGTTTTAAGACCAGCCCGCATATGGCTTAAGTCATATGTGTTTCCTATATATTATTGTATTCTAACAGAATAGAGCTAGTACACTTTTCATAGTCAGAAAATATATAGGATTTCTCTAGAAACCTAGTGGTGGTGAAATTCAGTTAACAAGTACGGATTCTGTGTGGATCAATCTTGGAGGCTTCACACGTGGGGAGCTGATTCAAATCCTACACCAATCTACAATGCAAGAGGTAATTCTAAACTGTTAGCAGATTTAATTTAATTAGATTAAATTATTATCTGATTTAAATCTGCGTAATTAAACATGAACGGATATATGATTAATTTTTTCGCTGCGCAATTATTTTTAATTATCATGTATATTTTCCAACAGTTAAGTAACCACCTCATCTAAAAATTTAAGTTATTAGAGATGAGTTTATTATCTTATATTAACAAATGACGCTAATTATTTTCAAGTAGACAAGCTCCCAAGTGGTGCCCCACTCTACTCCGCCCTCCGCCCTTTCCCCTTCGCCCTCCGCCTTCTTTCTTCCATCGACACCGCTTGCAACTTCGTCACTTCACGAGCTTGGTCTCTCTTTCTTTGTGCCCCGGCTGCTAGCCGATGGCACAACCCATCTCCCCCTTTTCCTTATCTCTCTTCTACTCCTTTTTCTATCTTATTTTTTACTATATATATTTTTTCTTCTCTTTTTCTCTATCTCTCTTATATAAATAGTTGGCATTTGGTTTTTTGGTTTTCTTTGTCCCCATCGACCACAGAAGCTACTACACTTTTGTTTTAATTTCTTATTCTGGTGGCGGTACTTCCTACCTTTGGCAGCTGTGGCATGCAACTAGTGATGGTGTGTTGGTATTGTGTTCATATGGTTTGGATACTGCTGCAGAGCTGGTTTTAAATATTATTCGGGGTTCTTTAGATTATGACTGGGTAATTGCCTCTGTTGTTCATAATATTCAACTCTGCCTATCTTCTTCGCCTGGTTACGTCTAGCTCTTGTCTTCTTAAGTCAACCTTGTGGCAACCTGAGTTGCTTGTGAGGATAGGTTCTCTCACCCTTGTCTGGTGTTTTAGTTCTCTTCTAGCATTGTGATTGCAGTTTTTGACTTTTTTTTCTGTGTTTTGTTTTCTACTTTTGTTTTGTTTTTTTGAGTTCTTGCATAGATTGAGCTCAAATCTCTTTGTATTTATCTTGTTTAATTAATAATATGTTTCTTGACCTAAAAGAAAAAAAAAAAAAAAGACAAGCTCCCAAGTGAACATTTAATTAAAACGTACAAAGTTTATATTTTCTTTATCTTTCCTATTTCCTATGGGGTTATGGCCATTTTCTTGTGCCATATTTAAGTACTATACTTGTTAGGTAAGGAATCTACCACGTTATTTGTGGAGGTTTTCTGTAATTTGATAATTGACTACCTTATGTCATCTGCTGGAGGAACATTACAATCTCATAGGGACTGATCTGGATTGTTGGCTTAGTAAGTATTAAAAATATATACTCGTATATGAATAATTTATTTTTAATTAGAAAGGAATAAATTTATTTTTTAAATTAAAAATACTTTTAAAATATATATGTTTTTTAAAAAGAAGAAAAAAAAACTAAAGTTAGCGGACTGTATACCTCACACCTCAATAAATGCATTCGCGATTGCAATCTCATGCGTATTCATTAGATATTTGAGGAAAGTAATGACCCTTGCAGTGATGATATCATGGGAAAAGGACAAAATCTATATTTTCATGTCTGGAGCACCTCGATTCCCAAGTTAATTGAGCTGGTTTCTAAGACCAACCCATCTGTTGAGCTTTCTCACTGAAAATGCACACAAATGGCATGCCTCTATGTCGGTGCGACATATATGCCGGTGCAGAATTATAAACGTGGTAGGGTACATGTGACCTTCTAGTAACCGAGTTTATGTAGTTAATTGGATTTAAATTTTTTTATAATGTTATAATCTTAATGTTAAAATATAAGTCTTAAAAGTTAATTTGTTATAATTTTAGAACACAATATTTTGTATTATTTAATTAGTTAATGAGGCAGTTTATTTAATTATAATTAATATGTTAATTAATATTCAAATATAAGTTTAAGGACTTTTATCCATGAATCTTATTCTTTAGAATGTAAAGAATATGAGTGACAAGATTCATAATTATTGATATAGTCTAAAATATGTCCCCAATCATAAGATGAAATAATTGGCTGTTAATTTATCCGGATAGATTGACATACAATTTACTATCTGAATTAATATATCATATATATTAATCAGGACAATTAGTCTCGTGTTGCTTTAGTAAATGTATAAGTATTCATTGAGAATGAGTAATTGGACATGACCGATTATATGAGAAATTACATGAACAATACAATAATTTGTCATATAACATATAATTGTATAATTAATTTTTAGATCTGAGGTACCACAATTATTCTATATATGAGATACCATGATTAGCTTGGTACAATAACCCGGTTCTAACCATGGACTAGTTTACGTGCTTGTTAGTCATGATCTATTCTTACATGAAGGTATGTGCAAGGATACGAAATCCATCAATTAGGGGTCTTATACGCTCTGTTAATTAAGTAATTGAAAATCCTTGGCCGAGGTTAAATGATAGATGATGTTCTATTGTTTATTTACTAGTTACTGAATTAATTGCATTAGGTCATATGGTTAAGCTAAAAAGTTTGGCGTCCCTATTCATGACTCTTGCTTAATCAGGATAGTGAAAATGGAAGGAAAATACTATACGGTAAGTATATATTAAAGGGTTCGTTATTAATTGGGTAGTCGTGATATACTGTTAGGTGTCACTCATGACTTGCAGAAATTAACTAGAAGAGTTCTAATTAAATATTGATTGGATTAATATTATTTCGTTGCTAATTAATTATGAACCCGAGATATTACACGCAAAAGAGATCCATAAATAAGTTAGCGAGAAAGATAAATTAAATATTAGAGTGTCCAATTATTTAATTGGATTTAAGACTCGTCTTGTTGGAGTTTTAATTCAATAAGTTTACAAGTCCAAGTCCAAGGATTGGGTCTGGCCCAAAAAGTTAGCCCTAGCCTATTCGTTTCAAGCTATGCAAGACAAATTAGCTAGCACAAATCATGTTTTTATAGTAGAAAATATTTTTCTCTAAAACTCTAGTGGGGGAGGGGTTTGCTGATTGATGTTCTGGGATCTCGTGTGGATACTTTCGAAGGCTTCATATTTGGAGAGCTTTGAATCGATCGAATCTACTTTGGATTCGGCATCGTAGAGGTAACCATCTCGATCCGTTTGCATAAATTATGTGATATTTATGTATTGTTTTTATAATTGCGTAAATAGTCATGACGGATACATGATTATTATTTTTGTTGTGTTTAAATTAAATTTTAATATATCATGTACATAATCAAACAATTAGGTGGGAGATCAAAAATGATAAAATAATATATATATATATATATATATATATATATATATATATATATATATATATATATATATATAATTTTCATATTAGCTAAAATTATTTTATTATAACTATGTTATTACTCTACTATCATTAATTTAACTCGTAATATTATAAAATTACATTAGTTGCAAGATTCTCCTGATGTTTATTAACTATGCTTTGAAGTACGGATTCGTTCATGTACAGTATCAGTGCAATGTAAACAACATTACTTTTCAAGCACAACATGGACCAAGAACATTGAACACAATCCAGAGATGGATACGCATGTCTAGTTATTATTAACGAAATGACTTCATCAAAAGAAAAAATTGTTGGGGTTAAGTAATTGTAATGAACACACTATGCATTTCAGCGAATATGTACAGCATCGAAGACTTATTCTATTCATTGTCTTTGTCGACATGTTAACAAAGCCAGGTCGATGTCATTATTCTTGAAAAACTTTATACATTAATTGCATTAGGGCTATTGGGATTAGAATCTAGGAAGAAGCATCTAGATTGTCTATGTCTATTAAGTTTATATATAGGACACTTGTTTGTCTATTTGTGGAGTCAAAGGAAGTAGTAAGAAATAAGAGCAAAAGAGTAAGCATTGCAAAGATAAAAGGATTGGTAACCGATTGTGATTCCTAATACAAAAGTTAAAATTATAATTAATAATTGTAATTTCGTAAATACTTCTTTTGAATCTTTGGATACTATTTTGTAGTTTTTTTATTTTTTTTTATGACGGAAATTTCTCTTAAGAAATCTTTCAAATTTATGTCAAGAATCAAATTCTAAAATACCATGTTTTATTTGCGAGCATTATTATGTATAATTTGGATAATATTTCACTCCTTTCCACATAAAAAGCATTCTTACTATACGATAAGGGAAATTCCCAAACTAACATTGTAGAAGATAGGGATCCATCTTACTAACCAATTGTGATTAGAATTAACCATAACTCGACCGGGCGTGGTCCATTCAATTCCAATAAGGACCGAGGGCGGCCAAATATTCCGACGTAGTATATAGAGAATCTGAATATTTCCAAGGCCTTTCGCAATACACAAAATATTATTTTGGTGAAGATCGCTATACGCGGGGTCCGATGGAGAATATTCCTTTCTAAGTCTTATGAGAGAGAGAGTTAGGCAATAATTTTCCGCCTATAAAATCTAGAGATATATATTTTTTTAAATAGTATAAATAGATCGTTTTATATTCTAAAAAGTAACTAATTCTTATGAACTTTCCGTATTAAAAACTTATCCCTTCCTAACATAAAAGCTCAATACTAATTTGAGTATCGAAACTTATTTTCCATAATTGAGCCCGCGCTGTTCATTTTGTAGGTTAATTAGCTCAGATTGTTTCCTCAAGATTACATTTGTTTATTTTAGTCCCTCATAAGATTCGAACCCTAGTTTTTGAATTACCGAGGAGTAACCCATCACTAGACTACTAATGAATTTCACATTTATTTTTTTATACCTTAACACTATGTCAAGAGATATTTAATATTTAATACATAAATTTTTACCTTTCAAAAAAAAGGTGAGATATCACCCTAATAACATAAAGTATTACTCTTTATTTGCTATAAAAAGGAAAATATTTGAATACTAAAGGAAGAAACTCCTTTTATAGTTCTCTGCCGTGTTTTATTTTGGTAAGTTTTTTTTCTATTTTTCTTATTTTTAATCCCCACCCTCATGAGATTTGAACATTGATCTTTCTACTATAAGGAAGAGTAATCTACCACTAGATTACACATGAATCTATATGTATGTTAGAAGACAGTGGCAAACTCACCCAAAAAAAGGTTAAAAATTTTATGTATTTTTTCAAAAAAATAAATAGATATCTATGTATTCTTAATTAAAAAATAATAATTAGCCCCAACTGAAAAAAATTATACTCATATAATTAAAAAATTATGTGGTTTAACTTTTATCGAGAAAAATTCTTGAATCCGTCCCAATTAGAAGGGTAATCTTGTATGGTGATTTACATGTATTGACATGGACCGGACCATAAATTCCGTCTGCATACAAAACCATGAAGTAGTTATTTTGTACTCTTCAACATGGGGCTTTCTAGTATCCAGAGTCCAGGAATTTGAAGTGAGGCCTTGCAAGTCGTTGATTCAAATCGACGGCTCAGGTTGATTTTTTTTTTTGTTTCCATAGTAATGCGTAATTACCAATTTGACCCTCGCTGTAATAATGCTTGTGGGACCCGCATATACATGTCAATTCTTTGACCGCAGTAATTTTTAATGTATTAAATCTTTACAATGTTAAATTACTTTATTACCCCTGTTTGATTAATATGAAATAGGACCCACAACGCACTATAGTATCAGTATTTGAGAGGTTAAAATGTCTATTTCACTAACAAAAAAAGAATCCATTTACTAAATTACCCTCGATACAAAAAATATTTCAAAACATGAAATTATGTTTATACCCTTATTTGAATTCGATTATGACTAAGTTTCTCAGACACACTTCACTTCACTACTCACTTCTTCTTCCCTTCCTCATTAAACGTGACGAATCAAATAAAATATGATGTGAGAAAGGGGAATCTCTATGTCAACCCATTTTTATTATCTATTTAACCATGTTCGAATTTAAGGTATACAGGGACTCTATTACGAAAAAAATAATTCCAATTACAAGTTGTTTGTTCTTTCTTCTTAATTTCTTAACATACAAATTCTTATCTATATCGCTTCATCTTCGACAACTGATATTGTTAATGCCAAATTAAGGTAAAATATTATCTTACATTTATTGTTTTGGTTATCTTTTATCTTCCACATGTGAAACTTTGTTAATGTGGGTTAGATGTTTCATAATATTGGCAACTCTTTTTACAGTTGCAAGTTATTTCGAAGTATCGGTAAAGAAAACTACATATACAAACATACCAACATTCACAGGCTTACGCCCGAGCCATGGTGGTGGAATATCTATAATGAAATGGATGTTCTCGGATAAAGGTGCCAGAAAAGTGAAAATTAAGAGTTTTCATACCAAATAGGAATTATAAGTTTTACAAAACTGCTACTTCGAATTTTATTCCTATTACAAAAATGAACCCACCGTTGCAAAAGATAAATTTATGTATCCATAAATGCTTGTTTTGCAGTATGAGTATTTTTTTGAAAAAATACGGGGACTGGACGTTTGGATATCAATGTTTGACCAAAGCGGCAAATTCTGGTCATCTTGGTGCACATTATGTGTTGTTAGTCATGAAGTTATTTTTCGCTAATCCATCCATGGATCAAGCGATAAGGAACCTAGGAGCATTTATAAGGGATACGAAGGCTAAGGCAGAAGAGTGTCTTAAGAGTTTGTGTGAAATTTTGCATAGCAAGTCGGGATATCACCATTTCATCTGTAAAACTCTATGTTGTCCAGTTCATGACGTACCCAAGATGATAATGACGGGTTAGCGTCGGATTGAGGACTATGAGCCAATACACAAAGAATGCAATGGTTGTCTATGTGACGTATGCATTATGAAATTGTTTTCTCTCTATTATCTTTTAATCGCCTAATTAAATGTAACAAATGTACTTGAGCTACAATATTATATATTTTGTTTTATAATATTTTAAATTTTGGATTTAGACTTTTTTTTTTACGAGGGATGCCTGAGACCAAACATATATTGTTAGATTTTATGAATAGATACGTTAAGAAGATAGCACAAACACGCATAATTCAAAACCCATTTTAGTAATTTTTCATACCTAAGGCTACTTTCGTCTTTTCTCACACCTCTCCTTCTTTTATTAATCAGAGCCCACATTAGTAATTTCGCATAATTGAGGCTGTTTTCGTCTTTTGACACGCCACTCTTTTTATTATTATTATTTACCTCTATTGGTCATTTCGTTACTTATTTCTCTTTATTCAATATTATTTTTATAATGATTAATTAAGGGTATATCGGATATTTTTCATTACAAAATAAGGGTATATTGGACAATTTATTCTGGCCATGGCTCAACCTTTTCTACGCATTACCACGCGTCACGATGCTATTGGTTTGGTTGTTACACACAATCTCAAATTGCTCTGAGGGTGCCGCATTCAATTTTTCAGGCAACGTGTCGCACAATGCTTTAGCCCCGGTTCCCGGACCCGGTTTATAGAATTTCCCCTTCAACGTATGGGTGGGGCTGAATCTACGATGACTTTCTTTGTTTTCCGTGGAGTCTTCACAACCTCAATTACTATTATCGTATGTTAATGATTAGTTTTCGGGAGATTGTGTTTTAATGAGACATGCATATGGATAAGGAAGGCGTGGATCACTTGAGTTTAACGTTTGGTAATTGTCTTGTCCGCTAAATCTGTCCATGATCTAATGAATGACAAATGAAACTTCCTTGAAAATCAGAGGCAGAGAAAAGGTAAAACAAAAACAAATGAATAAATAAAGAGTTTTGCTTGATTTGCTAAGAAAATCATACATATGCAGCTCCATTAATGGTATTGCCATCATTGTGTTGCAAAGACCTTCTAAGAGCCGGTCAGCAAGATTAATGATAGAAAAAAGTTTTAAATGTCGAGACACAAAAGTGTGAATCACATTTTGAGCGTGTTTTTACGTGTCAAATTGTAATGATAGCGTTCGCAAATATTTTTAAAAGTGTCCCTTAATGATATAAACAAAAATAGGAAAAAACTTCAAAATTTTGGACATTTCAAAACGTTTGGACTTGTGTGTGCAAAAGGAATGGACTTTATATGTGTGTAATAGGGCTCATCATCACTAATAATAATAATGTGAACATTTCAAAGAGTAACCCTAAAACAAAGAATAAGCTATCATAAACGGATTGGGTCAATGCTAGCAAAAGACGAGTGTTCTAGCTTTAGATCTAATCTTCTCAAACCCTATTCCTTATTCCTCAAACTAACACAATAGATATTTTCAAGGGATTAGTCTAGGAGTGGAGATGCTTGAAACGAGGGTAAATAATGACTCATTCACATTTTGAGTTCAAATCAAATAAGAGGTTATTATCTTTGAAACCAATCTCAATATGCTTTCTGTCTAGATAACCTAAATAATACTTTTTCGGGATAGGATTTGAACCCTAGTATAATCACAAAAATTTTTCCAAAAGTATTTCTCATTATAAGAGAGAAAAAATAAAACTGATGCTAGAGAATAATTTAGATCCAAATTATCTTATATTAGACTTCATATAAAATGCAAATCCTGTCTTTTTGTCAACAAATTTTCTTATATTCCAAAGGTGCATCCCAATCTTTAACACTGACAGATTGTGAAGAACTATGTAATTTTTTCCGAAAATTAGACAGAAAGTCAAATAACCCATCAATGTATCTGTCTCACTCAAGTTTCACTTCTAGTGACTAGCCATCGTGATTCTAAAACAGTGACAGTGTTTGCCTGATTCAAACTTGATATCCTTGCAGTCAATCTCCAGTGGCGTATTGCCTCCGATGAGCAGGCAATTTATTGCAACAAAGTATCATTTTCTTCTTCTCACTTTTCTCTAGGTGGTATATACAGGCCTACTATGTTTAGCATTCAAAATAAGGACCACCACTCTCAACACCATCAAATGACACGCACTGCATCCAATTGGACTAGCTGCTGAAAACTGCCAATCAAAATTGATTAACATCCAAAATGAACAAGGACATCAATTTCCCATGGCATGCTTGTCTATGACAAGAAACAACTCATCAATAGCTAAGATATGCTGTAAAGTAAGGAAAATGCTCCATCAAGCCAATGATCATCTGATCATAACATAAATAGAGTCTGACCAAAAAAAAAAAAAAAAAAAAACATAAATAATGGGCTCCACATGTATGTGCGGAGCCGAATAATCTAAAAAGAGCAAATTTACTCAAGTATTAAAACATCTTTCAATGACAATTAAATAGAGAGTAAAAATATACTTTTCATTTTTTAACAAACACCTTATCTCACTTTTTATTGAACTAGCTCCTTATTCTTCTCTTCTTAGAGAAAGCTCATTAATTAGTCCCGCCAAAATGACTACTTGAAAAAATTGAGAGGCAGGTGGCTAAAAATCACCTCTAAGAGACTCAATTTCTCACTCGGCTATTTTGGGTCACTCGATATTTCTGATATTAAGCTCGCCAAATCTAGCGAGGCATAATGCCTTACCAAATGCCTCTCTAACCATGCTATTTGACTAGCTGTCGATAACTGCCAATCAGATAGATCAACATTCAAAATGATCCAAAACATCAATTTCCCAAAACATGCATGTCTATGACAGAAAACAACTCAACAATGGAAAATTCTTCTATGAGGTATGTGATAAATTTGTCACAACCACATGTTAAGTTATTATTTTATAAAATTAATCTACATTAGTCTGTATCGTGCAGATATGTTATATTAGAATGTCTGAAATTTCTCTTTTTACTAATTTGGCCTTACAGAGTTTTAAATAAATTACTATGATGTCTCCACTTATGACAATTCGTTAACATTTGTCAACTAATTGAATCACTTTTTATCTATGTACATGTGACAAATTTACCACATGTCTCATAGAAAAAGAACCCCTCAACAATAGCTAAGGGTTGGTGTAGATCATTAATGGTGTATACAAAAACGACATAATGTTCCATTAGAAAACTATATTTCTTCAATTATATAGATGCAATCACGTCTCCTCTTTTACTAGCTTTTTGACTTGGCTCGAAATAGTCCCTGAAGTTATAGAACTTAATAACTTGTTCATACTTCCTTCATCATATATCGTTTGTTTTCTCTTTTTGGCCTAAATTTCATCATATATCAAGATGGCATGCACGGTCTCTTCTAGCTGGGAACCACCAGATCAATGACCAGCTCTCTAAAGCCAACAAGCTCACATCCCATTTTTGCCTTATAGGTAGTAGTGATCTTTAAATATCATTGACCCAAAAAAAAGAGAAAAATAAATTTTTTTGTTTCAAATATCTTGTTTTTAGTGTCAAAACTAAATAGGAATTATAGGTTTACTGACTTTTTGCTAACTATAATGATGGCCAAAAGAATGATTTACCTGGAAGAGAGAAAAACTTTTTAGTCTCTGAAATTTGCTAAAAATACCCAATTGGTCCCTGAGGTTTTTGAAATACCCAAAAAAATTTCTTATCGTCAGATACATTTAACGGTCAAATTTTGATTTTCCTGAAAAGTTGAAACTGTTTTCATAGTATATATTTAGAGTAGTTACATATTATAATCTTTCGATAGTGTAGTTAAAAAGTCGAATGAATTAGTTTTATATTACATAGTTTTAAATTATTTACACAACACTCATGCAACTCATGGGTATAAAACTAGTTTTTTCTATGTTTGGATCCTCTTCGTTACTTTAATTCTCTCTTTTCTTTGGGTTTGTACATTTAAATTTTTTTTTCTTTTGTAATGATGATTGTAAATTAACAGTTACATTTCTTCCAATTTTATCAAACACTACACCAAGTCTAAACTCAACCAGGGCTTGTTTTTTTAATCTTTTAAATTGTTTGTGGAAGTCGTAGATGTTATGAAGAAATTGAGGTGCTATATTAATGTTAAGAAAAAAAAATTAAAATTAAATTTCATAGATACTTTTTTATTTTAATTTTTCTAAATATAAGGGATCGTTTGGTTCACAAAATAATTTTCCATTCCCACGAATGTGTTTCCCCAAGAATGTTATCAAAATAGTTTAGTATTTTAGAATATTCTTAGGAATAGTTTGTCAAATTCTTAGGAATTTTATATTGTAATATTTGGTTTAGACTCAATATTCCTGAAAATCTTGAACAATTTTTCTACAATGCTTGTAATGCAAAAAGACGAAGTATTAGAAAAAAATATACAAGTCACGATACACTTTATATACTTTTTCCAATACACGAGTAACATATGTCTAACATATTTATACAACTAATATAAATTTAATTTTTTAAAAAACATTTAATTTGAATTTAACATTAACATTCAAAATGTTAAAACGTTAAATAGTTAAATTAAATTTTTTAATTTTTTAAAAAAAAATGTGTATAAATTTTTTATCCTAATTAATTTTTAATTTAATTTAAAATTTTAAATTCCAATTAAAAAAATGCACTCAATAGAATCATGGAGTTACGACGGTGGCTAATTTATTTTATTTCTTATTTCTTATTTTATTTTATCCTTATATTTTTTGGTGTTTTATTTATTTTATTGTTTTATTTTTATTTTTTTTATTTTTATTTTTTATTTTAAAATTATTTAAATTATTCTTTTAGATTTTTTAAGTTTTAATTCTTTTCAATTTTTAATTTTATTCATTTTATTTATTTAATTTATATATATATATATATATATATATATATATATATATATATATATATATATATATATATATTAGGAATAATGTAAACTTGAGGAAAAAATAAGTCTAGATAGATAGGTAATCTGAAAGGAAATTCTAGTTAGGGTGGGTATTTTTATCTTTTTATCTATCTAAAATATTCCCACAACTTGAAAAAATCAGATCTCCACTCCCTCATGTGGGAATGAAAATTGAGAAAATCATGAAAATATTGTATTCCAATAAAATGTGACATGTCTAGGAATATTTTTTTATTCTACTAACCAAACATGGAAATATCACATTCCTAACTTTGTTTTTCCAAAAATTTTGTAAGATTGCGCGAACCAAATACCACTGAGGAATATTCCATATATGTAGTAAGCAAAACTCTGCCAAAAGCCCATACAATACCTAAAAGCTAAAAAAAATTATATTGTACAGAAAATTAATTAAACATATGACTCAAGTAAATTTTGTATTTAGCCTTAAGACATATAACGAAATCAATAACATATTTATATCACTTTATAAATCAGCTTGGGTCTAGCAGAAAAGAGTTTGAACGAATATTTTATTGGATCATAAAACAAAGGTTGAACCTCTAATACCAATTACATAGTTTAATTACATAAATATAAAGGAATTTCAATTTTTTCACAAACTCTTATTGCAAGTTACAAATTTGATAGAGTATTACATATGAAAAATCAAGACAACAAGTGTTACCAATCATATAACATAGCAAGGGATTATATAGTAGTTGTGTCGATTTCACAATATTTCTCTTTTGATAAAGGACTTGTACGATAATTCTATTTTGATAAATCACCTAAACTGCCATATGGTATTGAGAAATCCATTTCTTTATGATATCGACCTCTCTTCTTCTCACATTACGAAGCCATTCTGGATCTTCACTGAATGAAAATTGAAGATCTACATGGTGTGCACCTGTTGTCCAAAAATATAAATATGTAACATCAACAAGAAAGAGGATAAGACTAAGAGCTTCTTTCATTTTCTATGTTTTTCTTTATAGGGCTTCTCAATCATTCTATACGTTCTCGACTTGCTCCTGAACTTAGATTGCAAGGATATATGGATTTGCATCAAGCACTTTAAGGTTAGCAGTTCTTACTAATCCCGCAAAATACTTTGAAATATTTTAATATTTTGAGTTTGCAAAACTACTTGAAATTCCATTAATTTTGATTTTCAAAATCACTTAGTTTTTACTAATAAAATATCTTAAATCTATCCCCGCTTAATCAGAAAAAATATGTTAATGATTTGTGATACTTGGCTTACATTCTTAATTTGGAGTTGCGAGGGCATAATGTCATTAATTAAGACAAGTCTCATATTTTCCTTGAAATTAATGTGATTCTTTTGGCATTTTTCTCCATATACTAACCTTCTTTTGCAACAATAGCAACTATACTTTCAGATATATTCTGCAGCACCCTGCCCAAAATAAAAAGAAAAAAACAATTTGAAAATTGATCAATGTTTGTATTTGTGAGAAAGAGTGAAAGAGAATAGGAAAGATAGGGCACTTACCCTCCACCACTCCAAGGATCTCTTAGTCCATTAAAGAATATAATGTTGCTTCCATACCTCTTCAATACTTTCTCAATATTCTACACCCACATAAATTTTTTTTTAAAAAAAGGAAAGAAAAAGAAAAGAAAAATTAAGCCTCGTCTTAATATTATTATTGGCAATCAATGGACCTATGTAGAATCAATTTCAAATACCCACATGGCCTCCAAATTCGGTGGTAATCCAGTTGGGCCTGGGCTTGACGTTATAGGCCTTTTTACAAAATTGGGCTTTGTGGTTGTAATTCCACTCAGAAACTGGAAATATACTCTCCTCGTTGTTACCATTTATAGGCAATATCATCTCTGTACATGCCTGAAACGATTCCATACAATGTTGAATAGTTAATAAGCGAGTATTAATCTATTGCATATCAACACTTAATATATATTTGAAGAGGAAGCAATCCACTAGGCTTGGGTTTCTTTCGGTCAATACATATGATCATTGGCGCAACTTTGTTACGTTTTGGCTCAATCCAAGTTGTATTTTACACGTTACTTAAATAATGTCAAACGTAAATTCTTTGAATTTACAATTAAAGTTGTTTCGCTTTTTTAAGCCGCACACTCCCTTTTTATTCAGGTTGGCCCATGAAGACTTTATTTATTTGCATTTTGAGAAACAAATTTTTTTTTGACTAATTCAACTTAAAGGACGCCTCATAAATTAAGAAATGCAAACAGGTACATAAACACCATTGTATGTCCTAATATGAAATGCAAACAAGTGACGCCTCAAAAATAAAGACATTTATAATAGGAATGTAGAATGCACCCACTTATAGCAAAAGAATATTAATAATAAAAATCAAGTACAGAAAATAAACGAGAATCATATTCAACGAATACACAATACAAGTAGGGAAACTAAATTATCAGAATAAAATAATAAATAATCAGAAACAAAAAATAAATAAATATAGAAAACGTATAAAAATCAGGTAAAGGTGGTGCGACCATCAGACCCAGCCCAAGCTATGGGCAGCTTGGGCCGGTGCCCAAGGCCCCTTTAGATTGGCGGCCCCAAGTTAAAAAAAAAAATACTAACTTAGTAAAAAAATGTCAAACGGCTAGCACTTAATCAATTTTTGAACTATTAAAGGCCAATACTTAAACGATTTTTGTTTATTGTGATATTAATTTTACATATAATATAAAAAAGCAGGGTTAGCCCAAGAAAAAAAGTATAAAGGTATACATTTAACTCTTCTTTTATTTTTTTATGTGATAAATTTTGATATTATTTACATACTTATATATATCTTAACTTGAAATAATTAATTTTTTTTACTTATATTCATTTTTTTATTAATTTTTCTTATATGCAATAGGCTTAATAAAACTTAATTATTAAGACCCAAGAAATATGTTGAAGAAAGACTTAATAAAGAGAAAGAACATTGGAGAAATGTCATTTTATTTGTAGTGATTATTTTAATAGAAAATTTAGAGTTTTTTTAATTGAGAAAAAACCTAATTATTAAGGCCCCTATTTAGATGATCGCCCAAGGTCCCCAAATTATTTGAGACGGCCCTGGCAACCATAGAAATTAAAACTCAATGTTATAGCTATTGAAGGTAAAATAGACATTTCACTAAGTTAAAAATGGTCAAATTTAACTTTGATAACATCTTTCAAAATTTGAATAGGCTCAAATGTTATTTTGGCACTATTATTTAGCATGAATCTGCTTATAAAGTTATGATATTATGAGTAAAATCTTACAGTTGTAAATTATTAATAGAGTGATATGAATAATTCACAAATATTAAATCCCTCCTCGTAACGTTATAATGTTATTGTACCTGCCACGTCCACCCACCGAGGCCATGCGGATCAGAATGATCATCCAGGTCAAAACATGTTGCCTTTCCGGTATAGTTGTAGTAGATGTTAACTGCACGGTACAACTTCTTAAACGTGCTATTCCCAGTTTTTGGATCGTCAATAGCCTTGCACATCTGCGCACATTGTTGAAACTCAAAAACCTTCACTTTGTAAGTAATAGATTTGCTAATATTATAAGCAAGATATAATAATTTAAATTGTTAATACAGGTAGTATAAAAATGATATGGACAAATATCACAGTTCACGACAGTGGCGGACCTATTATCACATGAGGGTGTGCTGCACATTCTCAACTTGAAAAAAAAAAAAAAAATCATTTTATTAAACATTTTCACTATATGAGTGCACACCCTAAACTTTGGTGCCTGAGTCCCTCCCTGGACTTCACGACCACATTAGATATCGTTTATAACGTTATGATGATATGAGAATATTCTAACTCCACTTTGTAGCCCACACCAGAAAACAATTTGATCTTGATATGCTTTATTCTTTCTGGTCTGATTGGTTTTTTTTAGTGTGTATACAAATTTCACTGTTAAATGCAACAAGCATAGCATCAATATGTCAAGTTAAAGTTCAAAAAATGTCGTGTTCTCTGTTGAAACCTAACGTTTGACTTTATATTACAACAATAATCTATTAACTCGTGATTTAAGAATATGACTCACTCTTTCATGCATCCAATAATAATAACGAGAGATTTTCTACTAAATTCTATTATATCATGGGAGATTATTAGATAAATACGGTTACACAAGATGTAACGTGTAATTTTGCAAAATACTAATATTTTTAAAATTTTAGCTTTTCTAAATATACAAACCTGCTTCACTGGATAAGCTGGCAAGGGATTAAGAAAATTGGAAGGAGTCGGATAATCCATCATGGCCGTGTAAATATATGCATTTCTTAGCCAATTTTCCAGAGAATATGCACTGATATAATTCCTGTTAAAGCACAGAAAAAGAAATAAAATTTTTCTGGAAATTTCACAAGCAAAGCTAGTTATATAAGCATAAAAATTAAATTTTCCTTACTTGCATATTCTGAATGATTTTCGAAGTATTTCTAGCCCTTTGGAACTTTTTCCAGTTTCTTCAATGAGTTGCCATGACCCTTTGATGACTTTGTAGCAGCTCTCACTCTCACTCTGATTTTTGACATGATAAGAAAATGAAGTTAAATATTTAATTAAGCTGGATAATTCTATTGCGTTCCATAAAATTTTTGCTAACATCGTTGTCAATTAAAATTACAGCGTATGCAAGGGTGGATGTAAGATTTTTTTTTAATTATTTTTTTCCAATAAAAACTATAACACATAATTTAACACCCCATTAAATTACTTCTTTTGAGTAAAGGCTAATTGAGTCTACAAACTGAAAATATCTTAATAATACTCGTAAATTGAAAAAAGAAATTGGTTGTCAGCTCCATTGGCCCATATTAGCAAACAAAAAATTGCAATGCATGCCGATCGAATTGGTTGCAATGCATGCATTGATATTGTCGGAAATAGACATTTTTTAGCAAGTGTCGATGAATTTGTCTATGTTTAAAAATGAACTGCTATAGTTGTTGTTAATTACACTTTTGTCATATATATATATATATATGACAAAAGTGTAATTAACAACAACTATAGCAGTTCATTTTTAAACATAGATAAATTCATCGACACTTGCTAAAAAATGTCAATTTCCGACAATATCAATGCATGCATCTCTGCCTGTTTATTTTGACCATATCATAATTTAACCTCATATTTAATGCTTGTTATCTTGAAGAAACATCCGGAATATACCACGGATAGGAGCGAAGCTAGGACCCTGATTAAGGTCCAAAAAAAATAAAAATGAGAGAGTTAAATTTAATGGTCCAAAAAAAAAAAATCTAATTGAGGATATGGCTGTGCATACTTCTATTGATATGTGTCTCCGCCATGGACCGTAGATCGTGCTTACTATCGTGTTTATTATAAGGACTAAGGAGACTACACATAAAGAGAGAAAGAGACCGAGAGAGAGAGACCCTGAAGTCTTGAGTGATGATGTTGTTGAAACTGTATGGAGATGTAATGTTCTCAAAATTTAGAATTGGGGCCGAAGATGCCAATGCTCCAATCGCAACATGCGGGTATTTCAACCTAAACCATGCAGCCAGCACTGCAGAAAGCAACATTTTTCAGCTCAATTAAAAATGAACTAATAAATTATATTGTAAATGACCATCCGTGTCCCCTCATGTCAATTCCACGAGCCTCTTATCCATTTTTTTATATGATTATCAGTCAAATAAAAAGTTATTTTAAAGGCAAAATGCCATACTTCCTCCATAGGAACCTCCGAACACCACCACGGGACAGTCAGTTGCTGTCAAATTCTTTTTCAGATCAATGATCAAAGTTGCATAGTCCGCCAATGCCTGCGTTGAGCTCATATAGCCAAGTGTACTTGAATTACTATAAGCTACATCTTTATCACCCCCAAATGGAATGGATTTTCCATAATACCTGTGCTGCACATTATACATTTCAAAGCAAGATTAGTTATTCTCTCCAAATGAAAATTAACTTATTTTTATTTTTAACGTGTCACGAAAAATGAAAGAAAATTGTGCTCTTATCTAGGTAGATTTAGAATATTTTATGAGTGAAAACTAGGAAGTTCTTCTATAGACAGATAGTATTAAGAATTTTAAAGGGATTTAAAGTATTTTGTGAAGTCATCAGTTGGCTAACACGTGTGTAAATTGACTCTCGAATTATAGGTTGAAGCACTTGTTGGATGAGTAAGTGCTTGATCAAGTGCCTAGGGCGCTTTGGCCTATTTTGGAACAGGACATGAGGGATTTGTTAGCTCCTCGATGGATCTATGAATAGCTGTATAAGTACTTTTACATCTGTTGATTTAATCAATTAAGCCTCTCTTTAAACAGAAAAAAAAAAAATTAGGTCTTAACTGCCACAACCTTCGACAGTAATTGGATGGTCCGACTCTTACTAAAAATGGAACCTACAATTATGTGGCACCACTCCCCACCTAGAGCTCGATATCCGCACTGTCAGACGTGAGTCTTCCCCTTAGATTACTAAAAAAAAAAAAAGGTTCAAAATGTGAATTACCTCAATGAAAACTAAAAGAGCTTTAAAATGTGGTGCAGTGTCCAACAAGAAACCAGTATTTTGAGCCACCCACTCGATGTCGGCTTCGCTTCCCATGTAGACAAAGATTGGAGCATTGTGCTTAGCACCACCCCACAACTTGTCATTGATCAAATATCTTTGTTGAAAGGTTTGATAACTCTGCGGTTGATAATTGGAGTGATCAAGTATTTGAGTGAAGTAGTTTGTCTTGTAAAGCTCGCTTTTGCTGGAAACAGAGAATACACAAGAAAAGGAGAAGAAGAAGAATAGATACAACAGAAGAAATAACTTCATTGTCATCGACCTCCGATATCAATTATATGATATGCACACGTTCACAGACAGAGAGAGAGAGAGAGTTGTGAGTGTTTTATTAATCCAAAACTTGCATCATGGGGATGTTGGAATATTTTTTCTATATGTGGCCGGCCTTAATTATATTTCAATTTTATAAAATAAATTGGATTAATATCTGATTTACGGGTTGGTGTGTTATCATAATAAGTTAAATCCACTTTGTGAGATTAATTTATGTGGTAAAACCTTTTATGTGGATTTGTCATGATAAAATATTACAACGGTTAGGTCTCATTTCCTATTGTAATTGTTATTATTGAGGTCAATAATTCTCTCGGAGAAGAATGCAATTGTTTAGCAAAACCGTGAAGAATGTGTAATCGTGTGTACCGAAGTCAAAGACCGCATCACGGGCTCTCTCTCGGACATATATGGCATCATATATAAATAAGAGAAAGGCTTCACGTGCTAGTGGACACAGGGAGGGAGCAGGCAAAGCGTGATCTGATATGGTAATGAATGACATTTTCTGTAAGACTATAAATTCTTCAGATATGGGCCTAGTTAATCTCGGCTAGTGGACACAGGGAGAGAGTAGGCGAAGCGTGATCTGATATAATAATGAATGACATTTTTTGTAAGACTGGAAATTCATCAGATATGGGCCTAGTTAATCTCGAATAAAGAGAGGACTTTCACTAAAAACTGAGTAACGGTTATCAATCATATTATCATGGCGCAAACAAATACGTGCTTTCATTGCTACTTATATTTGTATATTGTGTTGTATAACTCATGTATACTGCAAAATTCTGTTTACAGGGAAGGTTACTTCAGCATAATAGGACTCTTATAAATTCAAGCTCAACCTATTCTTGTTTCAGGTGTGGACTATATATACTATGTGTAACTCTTTCAAATTCATTATTTCTTCTAATATATCATTAATAGTCTTTAATGATCAATCTAGAATGGATCGCACGTGGATGAATAACATCTAATCAAGACCCAACTCTAATAGCATAATAAAATAATATGGTCGGTTTTAGACATATGTTTTTATTTTATTTTATCATAGTACTAAAATTGGGTCTTAAAATTTTTGAAAATCTTGATTTATCGATATGTTTTCTCTCTTTATGTTTGTGATGATAAGTCTAATGATTTGTCCGGCAACATTGTTATAGCTTAACTCTGAAACCATTTGTCCGATAATATGGTTATAGCTTAACTCTGATACCATAATGAAATAACCTAGTTGGCTCTGGGCATGTCTTTTTTTTTTTTTTTTTTTTTTTTTTCAGGTTTCCAGTATAGTATCCATTCCTGGCTAGTTTGTCTGATTACGAAAAAGTTGTTCTCGAGCCAGCTACCAACACCCACATTGATATTATGATACATCATATGGAAGATCATCAAAGGCCCCAAACAAATCAAGCAAGTAATCGTGAAGAACACCAGCTATAGAAACTTCATTGAAAAACAATTAATAATGATTCAACTAACGTTAATTTTCAAGATAATTAATGCTCCATTCATGACCCTACCCTTGCATTGTTTTGGATGTTAGTTTCCCTTAGGTGTCCTTATCATGTCACAGGCTTTGGAATTGTCTAACTTCTTTTTTGTTTCTTTGTTATAGGCCGACCGCAGATTGTTTGTGTGATGCCTAGTTTATAAAGGTGGGGAAACAAATATCAAACAAGTCAATATAATTAGTCCAGAAAATATCAGTAGCAATATTCACCTATATCATCATCACATGTGATGTCTTGTATGGCATGAGATTCGCGAGTTAGATATCTGAGTATAGGGAAACTACGGTCCATGACATTTTGCTTCTAACTTATGGACACAGAACTTCTTGGATGTTTATATAATTAGGAACGTAGAATTATGGTGCCATAAGAAATGTATCTACCAATATCAAATAACAAAGACAGAACTGTGATGATTCTGAGATAAAAGAATAACAGCATCTGTTGCAAATGAACAATAGATCCAGCAAATTATATCATAAAAAAACTAAATCTGAATTTCTGGCATAAATATCACAAATCTAGCAGTAACAAGAACTAGCAGAAAGTTTCTTTTTTTACACCGAAAAAAAAAACAAAAAGGAAAAAGCAATTAAGCCATACCATTTTGCCTGAAAATTTGACGCGATTGATTATGTGAACAACACCTGATTGGTAAACAGCTATTGCGTAAGACTTCTAAAACCATAAACTTAACAAGATGTTAACTTCAACTGTCTTTGGTACTTCTCAACCTGGTTCTTTCATCAATACAAGGAGTTCCGGAATCCGGACTCTGACGTTTATGTCAGGTAATTTCTGATCATGAAAGCAAACATTTAGCGCTTCGATCTCCCCATACTCAGGCCTTCCCCTCCGAGTTCTGCCAACCTTGATTTAAGACGACTGCCCTGAACAAGGCTAGATCTTTCCGGAACTGCATTCAAAGGATCCCTTGAAGGCAATGTGTGCTCCCATAGCCGGGTTGGACTGGAAAAGTCTCTGACTGACCCTGCCTTGGAGCTGGATAGTAGTACATGGACCCTACGACCGTTCACTGATTGATGATATCTCTCAGCTTCATCCATGTAAGCTTTTCTTTGAGCTTGTTTCTCCAATACAGATAGTCTTTCTCGACCCAACCCATCTCCTGAATTCTGAACAACTTGAGAATCCCATTCAACTACATCTGAAATGCTCCTCTGGAGAGCTGTGCTTCTCCTTCGCACTTGCCCAGCTAAAGAGCTTCTCCCTTTTATTGCGTCATTTACTGAAGCTCTCCTAGGGTCGTGACCAATAGAAGAAGTATGAGCCCACTTGTAGCTCTTAAGATTGCAATCCATATTTAGTTCTATCGAATGAAGATCACTTTCAGCTGAACCTTCTTCAACAACATCATCCACCTCCCCTCCATCATCTTCTTTTACATTGTCATGATGGGAGCCAAAGCGAGATATACTTGATCTTGCAGCCACATTCTGATCACAAGCAAAATTCGGAGGACCATTTCCCTTCTCTTTACCTCTTTTCTTGCCCAGAAATACTTCAAGTTGCTTCCTTAACTTGTCAATGGCGGAATTTTTTTCTTCAAACTGATGTTTAGCCTCGGAGACTTTCATTTGGATTCTCCCTTCACGCAACTTATCAGCTAATTGGAGCATCTCTCTTTCTTTTTTGACATCTGCCTGAATTTTTGCAGACTCCCTTTTCAAATCTTCCATTTTATTTTTATCTTCATCAATATTCCTAGCTAATTCATCACATACTTGTTCAGTTATCTCTCTTGCCCTCTTCTCTCCTTCAAGTTCTTTCACGGCCTTCGTGAATATTGCTTTTGTTTCCGCTAGTTCTTTTCCGAGTTTTTTGTTCAGACTCTCAGATAGCCGCCTTAACTTCCTCTCCACCTCGAGCTCGCCTGTAATTCACTCAATTGCAGCCTCAACAGCTTGTTGCTTTTTATTTTTCCATGCTGCTTTCTCTTCAGCAAAATACTTCATAAGATAATTGATCTCACTTTGCTCTGAGCGATGTTCTTGGATAAGTTGGTTAACCAGCAGGCGAGCCCTCTCAAGCTCAGCATGTAATGCCGAGACAAGAGACATGCTAGATGCAGGTTGATCAGCATTGGCCCAGATGCGGTTGATAATTTTAAGCAATTCTTTGGAGGTAGTCAAAGCACTACTAACATCCTTCAGACGGTTCTTTACACCTACAACAGATCCGCTCATAGTCTGGGCTCGAGACTTGGTTTCAATCTGCATTTTAGAATCATAATGCCCCATCACTAATCACACTACATGTGATCACTATTCGAAAACCATAGGATTTAAAGAATTTCGACAAACAAATGTTTAAATTCCAGAATCAATAGGAGAGACGGTGTCAAAGACCACTTGAAATTAAAATTAAGCTGATGGGAAAACGTGAGGGGAAAAAATTAGTTCAGTAGCTCCATTAAACTGGCACTGCTTCGAGAATCCAACACTTCAAAACCGTGGTCTATAGGCTTAACCCTCTGGGACATCATTGATTTCCTCGTCTGGCGACTACCAGTTCCAGATCGACCCATCCTCTATACAACAACAAGAAACTATCCATTAAATTTAAGCAATCTTTGCTGTCTTGTTATCCACTGCAACAAACTAAGTTATCTAATTTCTAGAAATCGCAACAAAAGAACATCAAAGTTGAAGAAAATGAGAATTTGAAAATAGAAGCTCCACTCTTCAAGATTCCTAACCAACACAGAACTTAAACAAATAATATATATATAAAATACATATTTGAAATAAAACAAAAATTATGTTATACCACATAATTTCACAAACTTCTACTTCAAATATATAATATCATACAATTAGAACAAATAAATTATGCTAAACCACATAATTTCACAAATTTGTATTTTTGACATTAAAAAATAATACTACTTATATAATAATAAATTATGCAAGAAAACATAATCTCTCATTCACTACAAAAAATAAGCAGTTTTGTGACAGCCAGTAATTGTCACATTTTCGTCACAAACAAGCAAATGCGACAAAATTGTGACGACATGTCAGTTGTCGCCAAACATGGCGTCGCAAAATCGTTTTTTCGTCACATTTTTGTGGCCTTGTGACTACTTTGCGACGACATGCAAAGTTGGAAGTGTTCGTGACAAATTCGTGGCAAATGCGACTAATATGCCACGATATGTAGTTGAGGCCATTTCGTGAATTTTTTAATCACAAATTTGTGGCAAATTTTTTCGTCACAAATTTGTGGCAAATTTTTTCGTCACAAATTCGTGGCAAATTTTTTCGTCACAAATTCGTGGCTAATTTTTTCGTCACAAATTCGTGGCTAATTTTTTCGTCACAAATTCGTGGTAATTTTTAAATCATTTTTCGTCACAAATTCGTGACAATTTTCAAATCCGTTATGCTAATGTTGCTTGTAATATCATTTTGTTTGTCCTGCTAAATTACAAAATAATATTCATAATTGAATCTCAAACAATTTCTGAAGATAAACACATAATTAAATCTCAAGTAACTACACAACCTACACATCCATTCAAATGAACACAGTTTCATACCAAAGTAGTTAAGTATACATAATAGCCACCATTCAACAAAGTTACCTCTTCTAACATACAGTATAAAACAAATATCAAATGTACATCTATCATAACATCATCTAACTTGTTTGTCCTGTTATGATAAGTTCCAAAAGATAATTTGTATGCAAAAAAAGGTTGAAGCATTTCAAAAACAAGTACATTGTCAATCTCATGTAAAATTTAAATGGTATTAATCTTTAGATCCGGAAAATTCCAACTAGCAATGAATATATCTTCAAGCCTATGTTGTTGTTCCCAATTGCACAATGAGACCAGAATACTGCAAAAGAAGGAAACAAAAGAAAAACCGATTTAACTACAAGAGGAGAAAGCAATATGAGAACCATAGGATTTCACAGACAAAATACATATTATTCAAGTAGTTGACAACAACAACAACAACTAGATGTTTTCTTACGTACCGTACTTATATACAATCTCAATCAAGATCTCTAGTCCAATTTGTAACAGCCACTTCATCGGAAGAAGTATCTTTATCACCCTTAGAAGAATAAGGATCCAACGTTAAAGGTATGAACAAAAGGCTTTAGTATGAATGTGACAATTAAGACATAACCACAAAAGTTGGTACTTTTTATCATGCATAAGGATTAAAGAAATCAAAAGTGAAAGATAAAAATGTCAGCAACATATAAGAAGGAAAGAAGGAGCAACACTTACTGTCCGAATAACATATAGGTAGAAAGGCAAAATAGCAATTCTTCCAAATTCGTCTTTCTCAAACTTCATAAATTGGAAGGACTGAAAATCTCTGACATTTGGGGCCTATTTGTTCTACACATACAAAGGCAATGTGGCAAAAGTCCTCATAATTCATTTGGAAATGGCACACAAGATGCATTTCAGCCATACTTTCATAAGTAGACAAAAGTCACAAATGCCAAGAATATGTTAACCTACGAAAATTCAAGAGTAAAATAGAGACAATTGAAAAAAGAGAGAAGAGAGATGTGGGAGAAACAAGAAAATAGAAGATGAACATAAGTCTACAATTATAGGAAAAGGTTCAATGTTAAGAAGAATTTGATCCAAATTGCCAAATATTTGACTGGAAAACCCATGAATAACTCAAGTGCATTCATTGCATTAGGCAAATCTTACTTATTAGAAAACACAAGCAACACAGCATCTCACAACTCATCCTGGAAGTAGATAAACCAAAATAACTCATTCAATATCTCTATTGGGCATAAATGGGGAAGATTCAATATGACAACTTTCCCAAAAAATAATGTTTTTGTCAAGGATTGGTTAACTAATTCTATCAAGAGCTCACATGTAAATAACTTAGTGCATTTCAAATGTAGTTCTATGTCTATTGATATGCATATCTATTAGAGTCCTACAACATGTAATACTCTACAATTGTACACTTTTAAATTGATAATGTGAAGGCCCTATAATCAATCGGGGAATTCCATACTTTTGGTTCTCATAGTTTTCAGTGAACAAGTGATAAGAGTTAAATGATACATGAAATATAGCAAAATCTCCATTAAACCAAAATCTTGGACCTAAGACCATGAATTGATCTGATAACTTTACTTGGAAATAAGACAACACTATTAGAAACTTAAGGAGACGTGGATTAAAGCTGTAGAACCTAAAGACATACAACAAATTTATTAACAGTAAAATTTACTTAAAACGTGACATTGAATCACCTTTGAAGTTAATGAAGATTGATAACTTCATCAACTCTTTATTTCATATAGGATGCAAGAACACTATTCTAACTCATGGTTATAGATATTCAGAAGATTAACGATGAGACTAACTTGAAGCAAACCAATTTCTGATAAACAGCAAGGCTATATATTTTTTTATAGTCATATAAAATTTGTTTTATAAGGAATTGATCCTCCATTTTTGGTACTAAATCAAAAATAAAAAGAAAAAGAAAAGAATCACTCAGCACCTGTCAAAATTAAATAGTCAATCAACAACCACTTGGTTACATACCGACAACAATGTAATAGTATAAGAAATACTCAAGCCTCAATATGTAGGTATAGAAGCCAATTGACCATTCCATTGTTGATAAGAAAAAGAACCAACAATAAGGATAGAGTTTCTCATAAGAAAAATCTATACGAAATATATTGTCATACCCTACAAGCATGGGATGCCTCTAGCAGTACTCTGAGAAATGAAAGCACAAAAAATGTGAATCATACAATGACAAGGAAACAAAAAATACTAGAGTAAAAGCAGAAGAAGATCTAGAAAGAGAATAAGTAATCATCAACACTGCAAAAATATAAGATAATGTTAAAAACATAAAAGCTGAAGGTAAAATTGAATTACCAGAGCAGGATTGTGACTAAATAAGCCTCTGAACATTAAAACTGAAGGTAAAATTGAATTACCATAGCAGGATTGTGACTAAATAAGGCTCTGAATGCAAAAAATCCAACCAAATAGCCCATAAACATTGTAACTGTGACATGTAACCCTGTCAAATAACCAGGAAACAACTTCAGTTTCTAACCAAGAAAACAACAAGAAAAACTGCTTTCCTTTTCAGTTTTGCATAACTCAAATTGTATTTTACTTTACAATTAAAATATACCAGATGAAAAGACACTGCTTTCCCATATACTTTTGCTCACATAAGGACTGCAGAATTCCCTTCTTTCTTTAAGTCAAAGTATGGTATTGGTACAAAAGTTCTTCATCAAATGAAATATATACAAATACATAGTCTTCCTTTCGCATCCAAGGTAAAGTGACAAAGGCATTAGATAGAATGCTCATACAATTTATATTTCCATTTGGTAAGTATGTAAAAGAACTAAAAATAAGCCAAATGAGAGAAATTTTTTGGCAGTTTGGGCTTTAGATGATCCCATATTCCAATTCTGCAGTATCCTTTAAAAATAAACTACCAGTCTTGGGGTAGAAATATATGTCTCTGATATTGAATGAGAAATACCATCTACATGTTTTAAGTGATAACTACGTCCATGTGGAAATGGAAAAACATATTATGATGTAGACATCTGCTCATAAAAAGGTTTAAATAGAGGATGGTGTTGTCAAACAGATTGATATTTGCTAACCATTGATAGCCTTAACCAATTTGTACATTTTTCTTGTACCTTTCTCTTGAAGAAGTAAAAGCAGAAGTTTAGAAGATGAATAAAATAACATAGACTAAAGGTTGTCAAAAGATAATGAATATATAAATACATATCTCATACACTTGACAATCTAAACCTTGGAGGAAGCGAAGAGGCAGGAAGGGAGTAATACTAGAGGCTGAGCAAAAAGAGTACATTATAACAAGAAACGCCAAGTGATACAAATCCCTTCCACCATCAATAACATAATTCGTATATTATATGTTTATGTGCATACATACACACAACACACGTACACAACAATATCTCGAAAATAAATGTTTTAAACCCCAAAGGGTACATGTGTAATCAACCTCAAGCTTATCCTCTTCCTCCATAACAATCGTCAACTGATTGATCTTTAAGTAGTCAACGAGTAGTATAGACACAGCCTTGAGCTATACCAATTCAAACCAGTCCCTTCACTAGTCATACTACCTCAAAGTAATAATTTATTCCATTTCATAAAATTTACAATGCTATAACATGCATAAGCCTCCATTTCCAAATGCAACCTATAAAATCAAAATACATTTTTCTGCCCATACATTTAGCATAAAAGTCTCAAATTACACACACTCAAGAGCCGAGAAGCTTCAAATTTTGTACTGAAAACCTTCATCAAGGTGTTAGCTTGCCTTGTGATATCTCCTACAGACCTACAACTAAACTCCTCATAGATGCAAATTAATTATGGCAAAGTTATTAATAGCCAGTGATCATCCAACTTCACAAAAGTAAAAAAAAAATTATATACTTGTAATTTGCATAAAAATCCAAATGGGTAAATGTAATAAGCTTCAAGAACACTCAAAAAAAGGAAAGAAAAAGAAAAAATAAAAAGGAAAGAATTTATATTACATGTTTATCTTTGTTCGGCGGAATGCGACCTGCTCATCAGCTTCACCTCCTTTTTCAAATCATAAAAATCCAAATGGCTTGCACAGAAATCATGTGTATGTGTATGTAATAAGAGTCACTTGTTTCTGCTTTGTGGAGCAACAATAAATAAGACTCATTTGGTCAAAGTAAGAAAATAAATTATTTTCATTTGTTAATTGAAAGTGGTGGAAACCCACTGTTATGCGAGTGCGAGGTGGCGGCGGTATAAGGTAGTAGTGGCGCGACGTGCCGGTGGTTCGGGGTGGTGGTGGTGGTGTGTGTATGTTTTTGTGTGCTGGGTGAAAATGGCTATTGGTGAAAAAGGGGCTAGGTTAATTGGCCCTTTTCACCTGTGTAAAAATATGATAATCGTCACAAAAATGTCACATTTTTTAAATTCGTCCTAAATTTGTCACAAATATTGTGTCAAAACTGAGACAAAATTACTTTTACCACCAATAGTCACAAATATAAGATTTTTTTTTGGGTGTCAAAGTAGTCTATATAATATGAAAATATCTAATTTGTTCATATTGTCACAAGTTTGTTGTAATTTGTACATAGCGCCACAGGTTCGTCGCAATTTCTGAATCAACTATTCGCTAAAACCACGACATTGTGACGATATGAGTGTACCGCATAAAAGTATTGTTTGTCGTGGCAAAATTGTCGCAAATTGTGACAAATTTGTGACGAATCGTTGTTGCCGTCACATATTCGTCACAAGATCAACATAATTTGAGCCCCAACATATTTCGTGGTTATTTCGTCCCAATTTTGCGACGATTTTATGTTCGTCACAAAATTTTGTCACAAAACAACTTCTTTTTTGTAGTGATTATTGTATTTGTAACATTAATAAAAAGATAAGACTTTACCATATTTAAACTATGCAAACAACACAAATAATTAAATGACTAAAAAAATAAAAAAAAATAGCCAATGAGGACTACACCACGTACATGGTAGTGCATGGCCCATGCACATGGCCGTGCATGGCCCACGTGTGGATCCCCACACACGTGGACTCCCTCCCTATTATTGTTATTATTATTATTTGTGTGTTATTCGGTTTAATGAGGATTAACTTATTTTGGGTAAGTTTCCAATTCTCTTCCAAAACCAAATTTGCAATAAACATGAAAATCTAAATTTTAGAAATCTTACCATAAAACTTCAGGTAAACCTGTTTCATTAAAATTCCTTATTTAAATGTGATCTTCTATTAATTGTATTCCTATTTAAATTACTTTTTCAAACAAGTAATTTACATTGAATACAATTATTACCATAAAATCATATATAGAATTAATTACAAAATAATTTTAAATTATGTAAAAACAAATTACAACACAAAAATTCTTGCATCTATGATCAAACACAAATCTGAACTTTTTCTAGTGTTCATGTAATTTATAAGTTTCTATCATCCAAGAATCAAATCGTTCTTAACTGTTCTTAACTATTTGCATGTTTAAGTGGCTCTGATACCACTGATGAAAAACGGGGTTAGGTTACATGATTCATATTCAAAAATTTCTATGAATATGGCGAAAACAATGATGTAGGATCTTACTGCGATTAAACATGTAATAGTAAAATAAAAAATAGTTTACAATTTAATTCCAATTGAAACAAGAATCTAGGCATACCTCTCGCGAAGAACGATGCAAGAATACCAACCACTTTGATCTATAAGCCTGGATGATATTGCTTCCACTCATCTACTTTGATCTTCTCCTCTATGACCAATACCTTTCTAAAGTATAATATAGTTGTGAGACTAGATTTTGCTAAACTAAAAGATATAAACTAGAATTGAGTTTCTTCACAAAGGCGAAGCTTACTGAAGAGAGAGAAGAGAAATCTCAGAAGAGATGGTGTGTGAAGTATTTTTCATAGTTAGAGAAGAGGTCTATTTATAGGCATAAGATCTAGAGAAAAATTCATAAAATTCCGATGTGGGATTTGGTCAGAGAAAAGTCCAAATCTCTTCCATAAGTAATTTTCTCTTTTTTCTTCTTCTCTTTTCTTTTCCTTCCCATAGCTGATTTTACTAAGGTGTGTAACACCCCAACTCGACCCCACCTATGATCAGTTAGGACGCAACGGAATTTCGGCAGTATAACGACAGTAACACGGACATCAGGGCTCTAAACTAACCCTTTAGAACTTCATACAACAAACTCCAACCAACAACAATCCCACAACCATGTTAACAATCAACAACGCAACCACATCCATATATTAAACATTCTTTCCTCATTTCATCCATAAGTTATACACTTCCGTTCCAACATCATACATAGGCTATAATATACATTGCAAAATAGATTATATACCGGCTTAGCAATCTAATCATAATTAAAAGAAAGACTACTAAAGTAGCATAACGACCAGTTTATACAATACAACCTTTAAAAACTTTAAACTTCACAATATAAGTCATACTACAACATAGCATAGAACATTCCAGCTAAGCATCGGGATATGACTCTAGCACATAAGACTCTTCAACAAAAGTCACATTATCATCTTCTTGAGGCACATACCCGAAGTCTGGTTCAGTAACACCTGCTTGCAGATAACGAATGAGAGTGAGCTTATATAAAACAAGCCCAGTGAGGATTCGATAGATCTTTTAAAAATCATTTACTATACTCCTTGAAAATCATCATTTGAGCAGTAAACTCATAATAAACATCAATAACAATATAAGCACAACAATAATAACCAATCAATAAGGATACTCTAGTTGGTGTAGCTCCAACGCCATCACGATCTCAACCATATTCTTATAACTCCCCATTACTCACACACCCGAGGTATCTCACTAGCCCCTCCCTCCATGGTAGCTCCGCCCATGCGAGCTGGGGGTAGTCTATGGTAGTCATGTCATTATCAACCTGACATCCCAACGCAGTCCGAGAGGTGGCACACACATACCAAGACTCATGACAATAATAATAATCATTCATATCACATGAGGACAACAAAAGTAGGTTGCCTATCTCCCGACTTCATCAATAATCAATCAATTAACATCATTTTAACAACATAACATCAATTAATCAAATAAACAACTAACAACTAAGTTAGATGACAAAGTAGGACACCCAACTTAACATGCATTAAACCACACAACCAAACCCGAATCTAACCAACAACAACCATGGTTCAACCACTCAAACACCACCCAAACAACTAAAAAATTTATTTCAACATTTAAAGAAAAACTACTCAAACTTCTAAAAGTCATAACTTACAATCTACTAATCCGATAACCTCCAAACTAGTTTCTATCACTCACCTACTCAAGCAACTACATTAGCCCCCTCGGAATCTAACCATATTCCATCCAAAACAAGCCCAACAACCTAAAAACCTCAATGCACCATGGCTGAATTTTCCGGACTTTCACCACGACATCACAATCAAAATTTCGACATTACAACATTACTACCATGTATTTAACAAACTTTTAGAAGCTAACAACAATCAATTCCAACTGCCACAACAACAATTATTCAACATTTAGCCAAATTCTCAACTTTAATACCCGAAAAATAGAAATACATGCTACCACGGTTCAAAACAGCTGTAAACTCATATAAATGATCCTTAGCATCTACTGAGCAAGATTCTAACATCAATTCAACATTTCAACGGCTAAAAATTCAATTATATGAATTGACATAAAAATAACATTTTGAGATCTAGAATTTTTCTCTCACCTTTGATGTTATATGATGCAAGAAATATGTGCAATAGGTGCCCAACAAGCAACAACAAACTTGGTTCAAGAGTATTGGCTTTGTATTGCAAATTCTATGAGAAAAATTGATCAAAAACCAAGCAAAAATGGCCTACAAGGTTTCGGCCATGTGTGTGAGATTTCAAGGTGTTTGAGCTTTGTTTTATGAGTTATTTTTGTTATATTAGGCATATATAAGGCAAGTCAACAAAATAATAGAAAGTCAAAGTTGAAACAAATAAACTATTTTTAGTATTTTAATTAGTTTCTTGACTATTTTTTTCTCTCACCAACATGCAATTAACTCCTAGACTATATTAAGTAGCATATTTTTAGTTGACAACAAGTTTCACATGCAAAGACTTTCACCCGACTCGGTTAAAAATGCGATTTTAAAGGTGTAAAAACCCTTTTAAATTCCTAAGCCGATTTAAAATCCGTTTTGATCAAACACGGGTCTATTAACATATGAGGACTAGGTTTTAAAATGTTTAAAATACCCGTGTAAAAATTTTAGTAGACGTGCATTCAAAACACTATTCATAAAAACCGATGATAAAATTCCTGATGCCGTTTTTTATGAAAATTTCATGATTGCACATTTAGCATGTAATAGGAATATAAATCACAGAATTAGCACATTCTAACTCATATAACACATAAACAGGTCAAATCACGTAATTTTAGGTAAAGATGAAATCTGGGGTTTCATATTCTCTCCCCTTTAAAGAAATTTCGTCCTCGAAATTCTTACTTGCTGAACGGAACAGATCTGGATACTGCTGCTGCATCTGATCTCTTCTCTCCCAAGTAGCTTCCTCAATTCCTTGATGCTTCCACAACACTTTAATCATTGGAATCTTCTTCGACCTCAATTCCCATTCCATCTGATCCAGAATACGAATCGGCCGCTTATCATAAGTCAGATTCTCATGAAGCTGTAACGGCTCTGGCTCTAGAATATGAGAAGGATCCAGATCATATTTCCGCAAATTAGACACATGGAAGACATCGTGAACATTAGAGAAGTTCTCTGGTAAAGCCAACCGATATGCTAAGTTGTAAACTCTACCGGTAATCTCAAACAGCCCTGCAAACCTCGGACTCAACTTACCACCTTTACCATAACGAGCAAACCCCTTTCGAGGAGACAATTTCAAGAAAACCCGATCCTCGACTGCAAACTCCAAATCCCGACGACACTTATCAGTATAACTCTTGTATCTGCTCTGCGCTATTAGCATTCTCTGGCTGATCAATTGAATATTCTCAATCTTCTCTAAAAGCTCTGGCATGATAGTCGGATCAATAGCCTTCATCTCCCCTATTTTATCCCAATACAAAGGTGAGAGACACTTACGGCCGTAGAGAGCTGCAAAAGGTGCCATCCCAATAGTCGCTTGACAACTGTTGTTATAGGCAAACTCGGCAAGTGGTATATGTTTCTCCTAGTTCTTCCCGAAGTCCAGAACACAAGCCCTGAGCATATTCTCCAGAATTTGAATAGTCATCTCAGACTGACCGTCAGTCTGTGAATGATACGCTGTGCTGAAGTTTAGTTGAGTTCCCAAAGTCTCCTAAAGTTTCTCCCATAATCGAGAAGTAAACCGAGGATCTCGATCTGAGACAATACTAGATGGAATCCCGTGAAGTCTAACAATCTGGTCCACATAAAGATCCGTCAATTTTGCAATCTCATCTCCCATCCTTCTCGGAATAAAATGATATGTCTTCGTCAAACGGTCTACAACAACCCAAACTGCATCGTTATCTCTCAGTGTTCTAGGCAAACCAGAGACAATGTCCATCCTAATATGTTCTCACTTCCATTCCGGTATTACCAACGGCTGAAGTAACCCTACGGGTCATTGATGTTCTGCTTTCACCCACTAACAAGTCAAACATCTGGATACAAACTGAGCAACCTCCATTTTCATATTATTCCACCAATAATGTTGTTTCAAATCCCAGTACATCTTGTTTCCACCAAGATGAATGGTGTACTTAGAATTATGAGCCTCCTCCAGAATACCTCTCCTCAAACCCAGTTAATCGGGAACACAAACCCTGTTCTGAAACTGAAGAGTACCATCTTCATGTAATTTGAAGTCAGACTGATTATCCGTGATCTGATCCTTGATCTTCTGAAGTTTTGCATCAAGTTGTTGAGTTTCTCTGATCTGATACAACAATAAAGGTTGAATACGGAGATGTGAACACATCACCCCAACTTGAGTCAATTTCGGTCTCCAATAACTGAATTCCTCAAGAATTTTCCACTTTTTAACAGCCAAACAAGAAATACTCGCCTTATGGCTAAGAGCATCTGCTACAACATTTGCCTTCCCAGGCAGATAACTGATAGAACAATTATAATCTCCGAAAAGTTCCATCCATCTCCGTTGACGCATATTCAACTCCTTATGTGAGAACAAATACTTCAGACTTTTATGATCAGTGAAAATCTCGAACTTACTACCCCACAGATAATGACGCCACTTTTTTAGTGCAAAAACAATTGCTGCCAACTCAAGATCATGAGTCGAATAGTTCACCTCATACGGCTTCAACTTTCTAGAAACATAGGCAATAACCCGACCATTCTGCATAAGTACACAATCCAAGCCCTCATTGGATGCATCGTTATAGATAACCATACTATCGGTTCCCTCTGGTAGAGCAAGTACTGGAGTGGTAGTCAACCTCTTTTTTAACTCCTGAAACCCACTCTTATATTTCTCATCCCAAGTAAAGCTGGTTTATTTCTGAGTTAACTTAGAAAGTGGCCCTGCAATCTTAGAAAGGTCCTTCACAAACCTACGGTAATAACCCGCCAAGCCAAGGAAGCTACGAACCTCCGAAACATTCTCCAGCCTTTTCCAAGATATCACCACTTCAATTTTAGTGGGATCTACTAAAATACCGCTCTGTGTAATCACATGGCCAAGAAAAGATATTTGTTGTAGTCAAAATTCACACTTACTAATCTTCGCAAACAACTGATACTCCTGCAGCTTTTGTAAGACAAGTCGTAGATGTTGCTCGTGCTCCGATTCAGACTTAGAATAAACCAAGATATCATCAATAAAGATTATCACGAATTGGTCCAAGTACGGCTGAAAGACCCGATACATAAGATCTATGAATGCTGCCAGTGCATTAGTCAGTCCAAAGGGCATAACTACAAATTCATAATACCCGTACCGAGTCCTGAAAGCAGACTTTGGAACATCTTTCGTATGAATCCAAAGCTGATAATACCCCTGCCTCAAGTCAAACTTAGAGTAGACTTTGGCTCCCTGAAATTGATCAAACAACTCGTCAATCAGTGATAAAAGATACTTGTTCTTGATGGTCACCTGATTCAAACCACGATAGTCAATGCACAATCCCAAGGTACCATCCTTCTTCTTCACAAATAAGACATGTGCTCCTCACGGTGAAGAACTCTGCTAGATAAAACCCTTCTCTAATAACTCTTGCAACTGAGCTTTCAGCTCATTAAGCTCAATTGGTGCCATCTGGTACACTGATTTAGAAATAGGTTGAGTACCGGGAATCAAATTAATCACAAACTCAACATCTCTCTCCAGCGGCAATCCTGGCAACTCCTCGGGAAATACATTGGGATATTCCCGAATTATAGAAACTTCATCCAGCTTAAGCTTATCAGATGGCTTGTTGATCAAGTAAGCTAGATAACCCAGACACCCCTTACTCACCAGCTTAACAGCTTTAGTTGATGAGATAATAAAACTCGTCTTAGCATCTCAGTTCCCCGTTACCTCAACCACTGGCTGATCTAGCAACTTAAACTGTACTACCTTTGTTCTACAGTTTAACTGGGCATCATACTTAGAAAGCCAATCCATACCCAAGATAACATCATACCCCCGAAAAGGAAATAAGATAAGGTCCAAAGGAAAATCATGACCTTTAACATGTATTTTACAATCTTTACATACTAAGTTAGTCACATATTTATTAGTCAAAGAAGTACTAATTTCAACCACATAAGGCAATCTTTTAGGTTGTATGTTAACACGTTGCACACAAGTAGGCGTAATGAAAGAATGTGTAGCACCAGAATCAATCAACACTTTAACAAGTTGATTGAGTATAAGGAAGTTACCTTCCACAACTGCCGCTGCCTTAGGTACCTCCTCCAAATCTACTACATAGGCTCGAGCCTCAACCCGCTGCTGCTGAGGTGCACCACCGGTAGGTCGACCCTGATAACCCTAGGTCGCTGTCCGACCCTCAGACCTCTGAAATCTAGGGCAATCCCTCGCCCTGTGCTGATTGCTGCTGCAACCTAAACATGTTTCTGCCTTCACCCTACAGTCGGCCTCCAAATGGCCCTGGCGTTTACAGTAAGCACACTACGGTGACAAAGCACTAACACTGCCCCTAGAAGACCTAGAAGCTGAAAAAGTAGTTGTACCAGCCTGCTACTAGGGTCTCGCAATGCTAGGCCTATATTAACCCTGAGACTGGGCCGGCCTGTACTGTGGCTGAGCCTGAAATGACCCTTGCTGAAACTGGGGCCTATAGAAACCCTGCTGACCCTGAGGTCTAAAAGTGCTCTGCTGTACTGGTGGCCTGTACACAACCTGCTGCATTAGAGGCCTATACACACCTTGCTGACCCTGCGGCTGAAATGGTCTTTTACTAGGCTGACTAGGACCAATCTGCTCCTCTTTCCTCTTCTCCAACCGAGAAGCCGCATCAAAGGCCTCATAAAATATATCATACTGATTCAGGGCCATTGCATCCTGAATCTCTGGCCTCAAACCCAACATAAACCTCCGAGTCGTACGTTTCTTATCTACTACAAATTCTGGTGCATACCGGGACAACCTGGTAAAATTGGCCTTGTACTAGGCCACTATAGCATCACCCTGAACCAAAGATAGGAACTCTGCCTCTCTCCGTTCCCGCACAATCCTCGAGAAGTACTTGGCCCGAAACGCTCCAAGAAAGGCATCCCAAACATAAGGAGTACCTCGTGCCTCTTAACCGACTCTCACTGTACGCCACCACCCTTCGGCCTCATCATAATTAACCTTTTTTTCTAGAAATGAATAAAATATTCTTGTTAGTCCCCTAGCAATACTAACATCTCAACCAAGCCTATTCCACTAAAAGACTTTGGCTGCACTCAAGGATAATTACTGTAAGTACGGGAGTCTATCAATCTATACATGACAATCTGTCTTTTGACCAACTAAGTATTATATTGATCATAATGCCCATTTATACTCACTCATAGCCAAAGACAGCTTCTCGAAGTGTACTATCACCTCTTTGACTACATCTTGTCTCCTTAGAAGCTCTAATCCACAATCCAACCATCCTCTTGAAGTTATCCATTTATCTAAGGGAGTTACCCTTAAGTGTAACATTCAACATCTCAAGTGTTACTGCAACCACAAATTCAGGATGATCTAGCTTGGATCATTCTAAGGAAGTAATTAATGTATAGACTTCTTATTGCATATGCACATCCCTTCTAGTAAAGTCCTATACACCCAAACCACATAGTAGGTGATCTAACTATTAAGACCACACCCATAATGGATCAAAGTGCAAGAACTCAACTTCGTCGGTTCATCCATATATGCTCAAGATTAAGAGCTATGGGCTACTTAGCAGCTTGTAGGTTTAGGTGAACTCTTTCTTTGATAGTACGTATTTAGAGTCCACACCTACGAGGTCCGTCCAATGCATACACATGTATAAGCATAATAAGTCTGGAATAAATCCATGATCAAGGCAGATCACCCTTCTTCAAAGGGAACTTATTCCACTATGACTACTACCATAGTAAAGCCCCTTAGTCATGGACAAAGTTACTTTGCTTATTCAAGTGACCATGACTTAGACCTTCTATGCGTAGCCACCCTGCACCTAAGTCACTCCTTGAAGTAAAGACCTTGTAACACCCTGATCCCTCTCGAGACCGGAGTTCCTGATTCCAATACCCAAGTCACGAAAAATGAGAAAAAACGGACGAAGTCTCCTTTGTTTATAGGGCTATCAATTCACCTGCAAACTGTAAAGTTATCCTCAAAACCACAATCCAACTCCAAGATTCAATCCTATTCTCCAATGTCATCACATGCAACGAACTCCTCAAGGCCATCCAAGCTCTGGAAACCCAACAACATAACACACAAGCATGCAAGGTTAATTCCATTGAAATCTTATCTTTTAAATTCACTTATCATACCACTCTAACTTTAATTACAAATATTTCTTATATATTAAGTCCAACCAACCAACATTTTTAAACACACAAGCAAGCAAGTCCTTTGAGTATCAAAAGTAAATCATAAGTTATTACAATCCACTCATAACTACCAATTTATATAGGACTATAACTTTACATTACATTACCAACTTCCAGGACAACAAGAGTTTACACAAGGTTCTATGATCTCAAAATAGAAACGTAGGAGCAGCAACTTGCACTTTCTGCAAATAGACTAACACATAGCATCTAATCTCAGCTTTTCCTGATACATGTTGAAAAGAGGAATGAGTAATCAAAGTTACTCAGTGAGGGAGGGGAATAATAGTAAACCTGGGAGTTTTCAAAAATCAGTTCGTGCAATGCATCAATAAAACAATTAACTCAAGTAACACAATATACCAAGACAATTGAATAAAGCATTAAACAGTTAAAATGATACGGTTCATCTTCTTGTCTTCGATCTCAAACCAGGAACCATGATCTTCAAGCAAGTACCGGCAAACCCATTATTCCTCCAAATGGGGTACTCCAGATGTACCCCGATCCTACGACCCATTCTCTTGAGGTAGGTCCATATGCCTCAACGGGGTGAACCACGCCTTTGGGGTAGTAGAGAATACTCAGTGAGAAAGAAAATAGGTACCATGGTAGTTAAGCTAGACCGACAGCCCGATGCTGCCCAGAGTTTCTCGACACTACCATGTCCGAAAAAGTTGCGCAACCCGATACGAATTCGAGAATTTAAGAGATAATTGCAAATAAACACGAGAATTTACAAGATAGCAAGTAAATAGTACATACAAACTTTATCAATTAAAACTAAATCATACAATCTAAAAGCAATAAAATAAGCTAAGATGCACAAAAAGAATGAAAACTCTCTCACCTTTACCGAGCTTCAAGATACAAGATTGTATTCACATCACTCTCAATCACCTTGTACCTAAGACCAAACATCAATTATTCTTTAACTACAACATTTATCAATTATTCTTCCATGTTAGCTAACTTATAGTCTCACTCATTTATCATACAATACCTATTAAAATTCTATCTTTAACAAGATGCCACCTTATATACTTTAACTTAACATATGTTCTAAGTAACCATTCTAGTAGTCTAGTGTACAAGTCTTAAGCATAACTTCACTCATGCAACACTAAATACAAGCAATATAAGCATCATAACAAGATATAAGCATTAAACATGAGAATAACTATATATGTGCACAAAGGGGTCATCAATACATTTTTCACAAAACTCTACAAATAGCTCAAATATACTATAGAAGTGTACTTAAACACACAATAAGCAACTACAAGGCAATACAAGCATTAAGGCAACCAATTCTCACATTTTTCCCTTTGACAACTAGCCAATTCTACTTCTATACACAATTCAAAGTTCCAATTCTATAAACCAACCATACTACATTCCTAAGGATACCAAAAGACACCTATCTAACTCTTGAAAACCCACTTTGGAGACAAGCTCGGGAAGGCGTCGAGTAGGTTTTAACTACAACCACCCTACCCAGCCCTCAAATTAATGCAATGAAAGCACCAAAAATGCTTCCATGCCCCGTAGATACCTAATCTAAGGTTCAAATTTGCCCGGATTACGTTTTACGAAAAACCTCCATTTTAAATTTTGGCTAAATTCGCATTTTAACTCAATTCCGGGCAAATTAACTACACGTGAGCATTTAACTAGTTTCAATAACATCTAGAGCACCTATAGGTAGTATCAATTCAACCAAAAGCAAAACCCTAAATTTAAGCACTATTCATTATCTCTTTCATATGATACATGTATTCAACCATGGAAACTACTTCTACACATCAGCAAGATGTACAAAGCATGTAGGAGGTGTTTAATACAATATTGGAGCATCATATAGGCTAATAACAACAATTCAAGAAAAATTGAAACTAGAGCATAAACTTTATATTGACAAAAATATGCAAAAACTCCCTCACAAAGGTGTGTAGAAGCTTGTAGAAGACCTAGGAACCTTTGAGACTACCCTCAATTAGCTTGGACAAGCTTGAGATGCAAAAATTGAAGAGCAAAATCTCTCTTTTCCTTTCCTTAGGGCTGTTGGGTTTGGGGGGACTTTTTGGGTATTATTTCTTTTGTTTTTTGAGCAATATGCATGTATATGTGGTGTTAATATGTATATGTATAAGTATGTATTAGTTTTGTAAGTCAAATGCTAGCATATCATGGTCAACTAAGCATAAAAACTCTTTTAAATGCTAACTAGTTTAATTCTAACACTATTATAACGTTTCACTATTCTTACGAACCAAGTTTTATTTTTTCTAACGTGTGTTTTCGGCCTCCAAAGCTCAAAACCCCAATTTTCTGATTCATTTTATAAGTTATACTATCTAGAAAAAATATCAATTTGAACAAATTAGACAGTAAATTCTCTTATAAATAGTGACTTCCAATAAAGTATATTTAAACTAAAATTAAAACACATTAAAATGTACAAAGAAATATGCAACAGTGATTTATGAATATGATGTAACTTCTCGGGCATTACAGATTTTATATCCATGCACACACACACACACACACACACACATATATATATATATATATCTATGTCAATCCACATAATGAGAGAAATACGCACATATGAATATGATGACACTAATTAACTTATTGCAAACCATCAAGATGTTCTAATGACTAAGTGCTAGTGGTCTTTTGAGCATACCAATCCCAACAATTCTTTCATCAATTGTTGATATAATTTCTTAGATGAGTTTAATCATGTTTTTTCTCATGCTTTGAATAATTCTTAATAATTAAAAGTTTTGATTTTTAATGTCGAATATTAATTGTGATTTTTAGTTGGGATACAATTAATGATTTGAAAATTCTTTTACAAAATAAGAATAAACATACTTTTGGATTCATTAACTTAGAGCTTAAAAGATGATACCTACCATGGTAATGAGGCTAGACTGCGAGATTATCATGTAGTAAACTTTGAGAAAAATTAATGATCAAATATAGTTGACGTTAGGATTAGCAATGTGGATTCCGAGCCTTAGCCTTTTACGATTACTTGTTTACTTTCGTTATTTTACTTTGCGCATTTAATTTAATTAGTTAGTTATTTTGCAATAGTTTTAGTTTAGTTTATTTTAATTTATTTCATTCAATTTATTAATTATTTTTATTCAAGAATTTATTTATTAGTTCTTTAGATTTATTGTCTATCTTTTATTATTTTATTTTTATTCTGGTATCATTCTCTCCAACTAGATTAGAAAGTCTAAATCTTAGTTTAAAACTTAACCTTAACTAAACAAGTCTCTGAGGGATTGACCTCGTATTTGCCTAAGTTATACTTTCTTACGGTTCGTTCACTTGCGAGTACTTTAAAACATACAACATAGTGCTATTTGGTAGCGCTATTCTTTTGTTATATTGCAAAAATTGAGTATGCATATTGCAAGAATTGAGTGTGTTGTTTTGTGGCTTCCCATTTCATTTCTTTTTAGCATTGAACATGAAATATTATTTGATAGTATCATTTCTTATTTACTTAAAATAGATTACATTAGGTACCTAAGAGCCTAATTTAGGTTAATTAAGCCTATATGAGGATAATTGCATGTTGCTGCTTTTTGCTACATCCCAATAAAGAATAAAGTTCATTTTTTTTGCTAAGATGTATTGTTGTATATTGTCGTGGTAATCAATTTGTGTTGGATCATTAGATATTTGTATTCCTTTTCTTAAAATGTTAAGCAAATGATTATTAATAAAGAACGAGTATTGATGAATTCAGGATCATTGTTATATTTCTATTATCTGAATTTATGTTTAGGGGTTTATGTTTAAGAGTATAACAAATGGTTTAATTGTTGCAGACAAAAGTTAGTCTAATTTTTTAGCTGAAGGAGTATTTGCATCTATCCACCAAGAGGTCCTCCCATATGGCCAAGTAGTTGTAGGTAAGCAAAAAAAATTGACAAGTTCTCAAGGGGATCAAAAATTTTGCTCAGAAGTCGAAGTACTAAGCTGTGCTCAGCATTAGAATATTGTGATATTGATTGGGTTCTGTATCAAGGATGGTAGAAGGTTGATGGGTTATAATTAGATATACAATAGATCTTTGGATTCTCATCTCTATATATGGTATATAATGCCTTCTTAGAATTTCCTAACATACACAAATAAAATCAAATGAACAGAAACATCATTAGTGAGAGCTTTAAAACATTCGCTTGATATTTGTTTTGGAAGCTCTGCCTTTGGGCTTGTTGTCTTACTAATTAGTATTGAAAGTCGATGCCTATAGATACAGAACAAAGAACAATTTCTTAATCACTGCAATGACCACATTTAAGTTGGATACTGTCTATAATTTAATAAATAATATGAATGATGCTTGCATACTTTGCATTTATTAAATGATGTTGCAATGACCATATTGATGATTAATAAATGATGCTTCAATGCTTTGCATTTATTAGAGGGGATGTTGAATCTCTTTGTAGTGCATTTAGAGGGGAATGGGAGTAGGATGATGACTTGTTCATTTATTAATCAATAGAAGTATTGAAAGTCGATGGCCATAGATACATGAATTGAAATTGACTTTTCTAGCTGACAATAGTGTTTTTGCATTAGACCTGTACTCAACTAGGTTATTAATGTTTTACAATTTTGTTCGTTACTATTATCTTTTATTATCTTTTATTAATCAATTGACAGTATAAAGTAATTTTACACTTTGGCAGAAATTGAAGTTCCAAGAACTTTCGAGTGACGACTATTTCTCAAAGAATAATGAATTTGCAACTTGGCAAAAGGAAGAGAAAAACAAGTTCTTCTCAGATCTTTCATCTGAATTTGCATATGAACTATTTTCACTGTTTGTGAAAGATTGGAATAATCACAAGCTTGAATCACGATACTATGAAGGCATAGTGACTAGACCACTAATCGTGTCAATACAAACTTTACAAGGTTATAATAAAATTTTAAATTAGGAATACTTGTAATAATCTTAACTCTTCTCCCACCCTCAAGATATTAATTTGTAATTTTAATTTTAATTTTAGTTAATTTGTATATTTAATTTTAATTTCTCTTGAAAATATTATTTTTTTTTGTATATTTTATATTTTTACTTTGTAAATTCTATACATATATTTTAAAATAAATAATTAAATTGCAACGGAATAGCAACGGAAAATGGGTAACGAAATGGAAACGGATATTTGGCAATGGAATAGCGACGAAATTCTGGCTACGGATTGGAGACAAAAAATTGGCGATGGAATGACAACGACTGTTAAAAAAATAATTTAAAATAAAAAATTTATAGGGCGACAAAAAAACAATGGACATTAATAAATTATTTAAAAATAAAAAATTATTTTCACGATGAATGGCAATGACAATTAATAACATAAAAAATTAATTGAGCGATGCACAATAATAAAAAATATAAATTAATTTGACCATCGATTGGCAAGAAAATCGAAAAAATAAATATTTATTAATTTTCAAAATTACTGGCGACATGACATTGAGCATTGAGTTTTGCTAAAGGGCCTGAAGCAACAGACAAATTTCTATAGCCATTATGTAGCTCATCCCTATGGGGCGACAAAATGGCTACAGAAATTCTCCGTAGCCCAACCCTTTTTTCCTTGTAGTATTTCAAGGGAAACATACTAATTTAAACTTTTTAAACTTATACCTTACCAAGTTCAAAATATACCTCACATCACAATTTTGTTTTTAGCCCTAGACTGCCCAAAAGTATTTATTGGGACAAGCTGCTACACTATAAGAATTATAAATTTGGGGTAGATCTAATGTATACCTACCAAAGATGAATCGCTCATGTAAAAAAAAAAAGACAAAAAATCTAATTTGGATCTAAGGCAAATTTACGACCTACAAAATTGAGAGAAATAAATTATATTAGTGAGATCACGAATTCAAAAAAGAACCAAAGTGTAGCATAAAAGTATTAACTAATTAGAGGGAATTGATTGGGTTATTTTGCTTTTTTTTTTTTTTTAAGAATCTATTGCCATTATAAGGTAAGAATCATTTTGTCCCATGTAAACAAATAAACATCCTTCTTAAAAAAAAATGGTATCCCTTAATAAGTTAAATGGGGAAAAAATTATTTTTAATATTTTGAATATACCTGATAGAGCTAACTCCATACACACAACTAATTAGAAAATTTATTAAATTATATTATCAAATTATTATATTTTAAATTTTGTACCCTATATATATTAGGAATGTATACTTGTCTAAGGAACCAAATAAATCCAATAGCCTTACTTTGTATTTATATGAGCTGCAATTTGTTTTCTTCTCCTATTGTTTCCAATTCAAATATTGTCACTTGTATACTATTTATATTAATAAATCTTTTCAACATGTTATTGCTATCAATTATAGGATATCTTATGAGTCATTTTTGCTACTATCGAGCACATTTTAAGGAGTGAAAATTGATTTTATGTGACTCCCATATTGTGACTGTTATTCAAAGGTGTTTAATATTCATTTTTAATTTGAAATGTGAATTTATTATGTTTCCCCAAGAATGTGAATTCTATTTTCATAAATCACTTAAACTGCCATATGGTATTGAGAAATCCATTTCTTTATGATATCGACCTCTCTTCTTCTCACATTACGAAGCCATTCTAGATCTTCACTTAATGAAAATTGAAGATCTACATGGTGTGCACCTGTTGTCCAAAAATATAAATATGTAACATCAACAAGAAAGAGGATATGAGTAAGAGCTTATTTCATTTTCTATGTTTTTTTTTATAGGGCTTCTCAATCATTCTATACATTCTCGACTTGTTCTAGAACTTGGATTGCAAGGATGGATTTGCATCAAGCACTTTAAGGATAGCAGTTCTTACTAATCCCGCAAAATACTTTGAAGTATTTTAATATTATGAGTTTGCAAAACTACTTGAAACTCCATTAATTTTGATTTTCTAAAATATCTTAAATGTACCTCCACTTAATCAGAAAAAAATATGTTAATGATTTGTGATACTTGGCTTACATTCTTAATTTGGAGTTGCGAGGGCATAATGTCATTAATTAAGGCTAGTCTCATATTTTCCTTGAATTTAATGTGATTCTTTTGGCATTTTTCTCCATAAACTAACCTTCTTTTGCAACAATAGCAACTATACTTTTAGATATATTCTGTAGCACCCTGCCCAAAATAAAAAGAAAAAAACAATTTAAAAATTGATCAATGTTTGTATTTGTGCGAAAGAGTGAAAGAGAATAGGAAAGATAGGGCATTTACCCTCCACCACTCCAAGGATCTCTTAGTCCATTAAAGAAGATAATGTTGTTTCCATACCTCTTCAATACTTTCTCAATATTCTACACTGACATAAAAAAAGAAAAAGAAAAGAAAAATTAAGCTTCGTTCTCAATATTATTATTGGCAATCAATGTACCTATGTAGAGTCAATTTCAAATACCCACATGACCTCCAAACTCGGTGGTAATCCAATTGGTCTTGGGCTTGACATTAAAGGCCTTTTTACAAAATTGGGCTTTGTGGTTGTAAGTCCACTCAGAAACTGGAAATATACTCTCCTCATTGTTACCATATGTAGGCAATATCATCTCTGTACATGCCTGAAATGATTCCATAACAATGTTGAATAGTTAATAAGCGAGTGTTAATCTATTGCATATCAACACTTTTACATATATATGAAGAGGAAGTAATCCACTAGGCTTGGGTTTCTTTCGGTAAATATATATGATCATCGATGCAACTTTGTTAGGTTTTGGTTCAAAACCCAAGTTGTATTTTACACGTTCCTTGAGTAATGCCAAATGTAGACTTTTTGAATCTACAATTAAGGTTGTTTGGCTTTTTAGGCCGCTCACCCCATTTTAATTGAGATGGGTAGTAGCGACCAACTGAATGCAAAAAAACTCTTCAAAAAGTTTGACTGTCCGATCAGTCAGATTTTTTTACTCATAATGAATGGTCCCCACATGTGTTTGACCTCAATATTTTGTGTGTAAAAAACTTGACTGACTAGTCAGTCAGACTTTTTGAAGAGTTTTCTATGAATGCAAGAGGGGTCAAGGGCTCTAAGAGTTTAGGCTTGATAGGTAGATGTAGTGGGATGTTCTTTCTAAACACATAACGAAGAGAAAGTTGATCAGGTTCTTTTTAATGATCATAACTAGCCTCATATCTATCTTATGAAAACCTTCATAATATAAAGAAAAGTGAATTTTTCATACTATTTTGCCCTATCCACAAACATTAATTAATTTGTATTGTGGTGTCCACTATAAAACAGGTTGGCCCATGAAGACTTTAATTATTTGCATATGGAGAAACAAAATTTTGACTAATTCAACTTAAAGGACGCCTCATAAAGAAATGCAAACAAGTACATAAACACCATTGTATGTCTTAATATGAAATGCAAACTAGTGACGTCTCATAAATAAAGACATTTATAATAAGAATGTAGAATGTCTGACTGTTAATTTCAGGGTCTCGTAGAATTTATTAGAATATACACTTGTTATACATAGAAAAATCAGAAATTCTAAAATTACATTATAAGATTCTAGGCTATTCCACTTAGTACCAATTGATTTTAGGATAGAACTTCAAGATTCTTAATATGGTATCAGAGTTGGATCCTTGGTCCAATTTTATTCATCCGTATGTTATTCTCAAATCAGGTCAACGTGTGTTTAATCTTTCGCTTGTGTCATATTTCATGCATCTTCAATCTTTTATGTGTGTGATCTCATGTATGTTCAATCTTCCACTTGTGTTAATCACCATGTATGTTTAATCTTCCATGTGTGACCTATTTTAAAATTAGGTTTACATGTGTTCAATCTTCCATATGTGACCTCTCTTAAATCAAGTCACACGTGAGGGGGAGTGTTAGAATATACACTTGTCCTACATAGAAAAATCAGAAACTCTAAGACCACATTATAAGATCTTGGGTTACTCCACTTAGCACCAATTTGTTTTAGGATGAACGCTCAGCATTCTTAAGAGAATTAGTCGAACAAAAACTCAAATACCCATTGATTTAAAAAAAAAAAAATGTAGAGTGTACCCTCTTATAGAAAAAGAATATTAATAATAAAAATCAAGTACAAAATATAAACGAGAATCATATTCAATGAATACACAATACAAGTAGGGAAACTAAATTATCAGAATAAAAAAATAAATAATCAGAAACAAAAAATAAATAAATATAAAAAACGTATAAAAATCAAGTAAAGTTGAAGCGACCATAGAAAAACTCAATGTATAGTTATTGAAGGTAAAATAGACATTTCACTAAGTTAAAAATGATCAAAGTTAACTTTGATAACCACTTTCAAAAATTTGAATAGGTTCAAATGTTATTTTGGCACCATTATTTATCATGAATATGCTTTTAACGTTATTGATGAGGATAAAATTAACTAACCCGATCTCCATTAAAACAATTCAAGCAATTGGATGCAATCAGTGCCCAACTTGCAAACTTTAATCCAAGGGACCTGAGGTCCGACCATTCCTTGACTCGAGATCCGACCATTCCCCGACCTCGTGACAAGGCGACAGGATCCCATAAAATTCGAAAAACTGTTAAAAGGAAAGGTATAAATATGGAAATTACACTCACAAAAAAGGTAACTTATCACTCACATATTACACATTATACTTTCTAGATCTTGCTATTATTCTCAAGAAAAATACTAACTTAAATATCAGAGTGCTTACGTGGGCAAGACCCATACCCGTTTCTTTTGCAGATTAGCTCAGGAGGCACCCGACCAGTTTTGATCATCAACACTTGGCGTCGTCTATGGGAAACAAAGTGTGTAGCACCTCGGCCCCTCACGAGTCCGGAAATTCTATTAAACAATCTATTCATAACCCAATTCCAACCTGGTCACAATATTTAGGGAAACAGACGGAGTTTTCCCTGTTTATAGGACAAACGGTTTACCTGCACATAACATATAAATGGACCAGTACCGTGTCCAAACATACAACAACTCCATATATGTATTGAACTCAAACCTCATTAAGCTATTACATAAACTAGGTTATCAAGCACTCTATGACCTGGTTAAGCTTAAATATATTTCTCTCCTACATTGAGTATATACAATTTATGAAAGTAAAACTTTACAACTTTTACAGCTCAAGCCACATAACACGTAAGACCACTCTTCAAGCATGAACTATCACGTGATCTCAAACTACACTTCCTTTGGCTATAACCTGAAAGATTCTTGATGAGGAGTGAGTATACAAATAATGTATACTTAGTGAGGGAGGGGGAAACGGGAATAGTATACCGGGGTTCGTGCAATGCAGCAATTTAACGCAATAAACACAATAAATAAACAATGAATAACAATTCTAATACCATACTCTAAAAGGATACGATCGATAACCCTTATCACTCCAAATCTTCGATTCACGAGCCTCGATCCATGAATCACGAACTCAGGCTCGATATGCCGGCATCCCTTACACCAATGGGTACTCTGGATGTACCCAATACCTACGACCCAACACTCCATGGCAGTCTTCGGACCAGGCAAGTGAGAGAATATGGTACGGAGCTAGAGCAACCAACCTTAGCAAGCCCGCTGCCGCCCAGAGAGGCCCATTACATCTGCCCCGACAATAAGGTTGCACAACCATTATTTCGATGACACGAAAAACATTAATAAAAGCAATATAACAAGGTAAGCCGATAAACACATAATCGAGGTACAACAAAAGAGGTTGTCCTCACACATTAAACAGTTGACAACAATAGAAGCGAAATAACGAGCATTAACCATTAGACTCATTCTACTAATTATAAAACTGACAAATCTCGTTAGAATACGCTAAATCACATTAATAGCATGAAAACTATTTAACATATTCAATATACAATAGAGAAATGCAAATAAGATGCAACTCCCTCACCTTTACCGAGCTCCAAGATACGAGAAACAACTCAATGGATCAACCCTATCATGCAATAGAATATATATTTATCACAAGGATTCACATAGTTAACATTTAAAACCGATATAACCAAGTTCACATCATATAAGCATTTAACAATGTTCGATTTATATATCATTCAACTAAGCAATATAGCCAAGAAATGCAATGACAATCAATATAGGAAGCATATGGTGCGACATTTCAAGCTAACACGAGTCTAATTCTTAATTTCAACTATTATGCTTAAAGTCAATAGAAATTATGTGCCTATGAACTCATATGATAACCAAACTCGAAACCGACTTCACACCCCATTCAAGGACATTTTATGACCTACTTAAAAGCTACAAAACCCCGGTTCCGCCCACGTTTACCTAAAAACCTCGATTTTCCTCTTACGATTTTACAAAGGAGCTATATCGCCCAAAACCCCAACCGATGCCATAAATGCACGGAAAGTGCCTCCATGACCTACTAAGACAAAGCCCTAATAAAAATAATCAAACGGACAACTCCGTTTTTTGGCCCCGACTTAAATTAGGTTCGTTTTCATGATTTTCTCAAAATGTACCTCAATTTTATTCTACATTATGTCAATCCAACATGCCAAGGACCTACACGAGCGAGGAATTCGAAATTCGAGACAAAATATGTTTTAGGTCATTTTCATGGCAAAAGACTATTCAATCATCTTCCCCAAGTGCATTTTCATTTTCAAGCATTCAACAAGAATTTTAAACCATCAAATATATTCTATGAAGTCATTAGAGCATATAAGAAGCAACGAAACAAGCATTAAATCACTACAATGTTAGATCAAAAAAATAATAGCACAAACTTTAATTGAATTTAATACAAGAATGGAATGCATCCTCACCTCTTTTGAAGTTCAAAGAATGGTCTTAAGGTCCTAAGGATGAAACACAACCAATTTGGGAAGCAATGGAAGCAAGAATGAAGCAATGAACAAATTTTTTTTTGGAGAAGTTACTATTCCCCTAACTCTTTTTTGGCCATTTTTTGACCCCTTTTTTTTTGTTTCTTGGCTTATAATGTTTTCATGAAATGGTCAAAGGGTGGATCAAGCAATTAGTGTCACGCCCCAACACGACCCCTCCTATGATCAGTCAGGACGCAACGGAATTTCGGCAGTATAACGACAGTAAATAGGACACCGAGGTTCCAAACCAACCTCATTGCACAAGGTGTTTCAACCCTACTTGGACCAATTTGTGGTGATCTTCATTGATGATATTTTGGTATACTCGAAATCTGAGGCGGAGCATGAGCAACATCTGTGGTTGGTACTGCAGAAGCTTCGAGAGCATCAATTGTATGCAAAGTTTAGCAAGTGCAAATTTTGGTTGCAACATATTGCATTTTTGGGGCATATCATATCCCAAGAGGGAATAGTAGTGGATCCAGCGAAGATAGAAGCAGTGATGTCTTGAAAGAAGCCGGAGACTGTTACGGAGATTCGGAGTTTTCTTGGTCTAGCCGGCTATTATCGGAGATTCGTGAAAGATTTCTCTAAGATTGCAGGACCACTTACAAAGCTCACTCAAAAGAAAACAAAGTTCGTGTGGGATGATAAGTGTGAGAACAGCTTCCAAGAGTTGAAGAAAAGATTGACTACCGTACCTGTTCTTGCATTGCCTGAAGGAAGTCAAGGTTTTGTAATCTATAGCGATGCTTTGAAGGAAGGATTGGGTTATGTGTTGATGCAAAATGGAAGAGTGATTGCATATGCTTCTAGGAAACCAAAGCCGTATGAAGTGAATTACCCGACGCATGATTTGGAGTTAGCGGCTATTGTGTTTGCACTCAAGAAATTGAGGCATTATCTGTGGGGTAACAAGTTTGAGGTATTTACTGATCACAAGAGCTTGAAATACTTGTTCTCACAAAAAGAGTTGAATATGAGACAAAGACGGTGGATGGAGCTTTTGGATGATTATAACTGCACAATCAATTATGTGCCCGGTAAAGCAAATGTAGTTGCAGATGCCTTAAGTAGAAAAGCAAGCATGGCAAAACTGAAAGTCAAGGTGCAGGAGTTGTCGGAGGAAGCATTTTTGTGGAAACCACAATTGACTCGGAAATGGTTACTTTTTGCTACTACTTAGGTTCAATCGACCTTGTTGTCTGAATTACGAGGGGCTCAACAAAAGGACCAACAATTTCAGAAGATTAAAGAAAGCAACGCGGATTTCAAGTTTCATGATGATGGTGTTTGGAGGTTTAGGAATCGGATTTGTGTTCCCAATGAGTCAGAGCTGAAAAAGAAGATTCTTGAAGAAGTCCATAATTCAAGTTACACTATTCATCCTGGTAGAACAAAGATGTACCGGGATTTGAAGCAACACTATTGGTGGAATAACATGAAAAGAGAAATTGCGGAATTTGTGGCCTGGTGTTTGACTTGCTAGAGAGTCAAAGCGGAACATCAATGACCCGCAGGTTTACTTCAGCCGTTGGAGATTCCTCAATGGAAATGGGAACATATAACCATGGACTTTGTTATGGACCTGCCCAGATCACAAAAGGGTCATGACATTGTTTGGGTCATAGTGGATAGATTGACTAAGTCGGCACACTTTTTACCGATGAACAAGGAGGATAGTCCAGAGAAATTGGGAGATATGTATGTAGCGGAAATTGTAAAATTGCATGGGATTCCTGTGAGTATTGTATCGGATAGGGATCCTCGTTTTACTTGCCGATTTTGGAAGAGATTGCAAGAAGCTTTGGGAAGGAAGTTGAGTTTCAGCACGACTTATCACCCTCAGACTGATGGACAATCGGAGAGAACTATTCAAATTCTGGAGGATATGCTGAGGGTGTGTGTTTTAGATTTCGGTAAAGGTTGGGAGAACTATCTATCTCTAGCGGAGTTCGCTTATAATAATAGTTATCAGGCCACTATCGGGATGGCCCCATTTGAGGCGTTGTATGGACGTAAGTGTCGATCTCCAATTTACTAGGATGATGTAGGTGAGACGAATACTTTTGACCCGACCCTTTTACCTGAACTTATGAAGACTGTTGAAAATATCCACCTCATCCGGAAACGGATGCTTATCGCCCAGAGCAGGCAGAAGAGTTATGCAGACTGACGGAGACGGAGCCTAAAATTTGAGGTCGGCGACAAGGTGTTCTTGAAGATATCACCCCGGAGGGGACTGATTAAACATGGCAAGGGTGGAAAGTTGAGCCCGAGATTCGTAGGACCATTTGAGATAGTCGAGAAGGTTGGCAAATTGGCATATCGCATGGTACTACCCTAGAACCTCTCTAATATCCACGACGTCTTTCATGTTTCGATACTGCGGAAGTATCACCCTAATCCATCGCATATCTTGGAGCCAGAGCCGTTGCAGCTTCGGGAGAACTTGCCTTACGAGGAGAAGCCCATTCGGATCCTAGACCAGCAAGATCGGGAGTTGCGCAACAAAACTATACCAATGGTGAAAGTGCTGTGGGATCATCATGGAGTTGAAGAAGCAACGTGGGAAAGGCGAAACCAGATGGAGCAGCAAAATCCAGCTTTATTTCAAAGGTAATATTGAATTTCGGGACGAAATTCTTTTAAGGAGGGGAGGATGTGAGGCCCCGACCTCGATTTGCATGCGATACCTCGTTTCGTGTGCCCTAATCTAGAATTGCGTGCCTTGACCTAGGTTTAAGAATTGTGTTCGTTTTGTGTGCCATGCATTGAATTACGTGCATTCATTTAGGGTTACATGCATTTACTTAGAAAATGTGCGTTCGTCTCGTAGTTCGTGTCCTATCTCGTAGTGCGTGTCCTAGACCTTGGAAAGCGTGCCCTCACGCTAAACAAGAAAGCATCTTACACGAAGCACTAGGTCATTAATTAATCCTACAAAATCCACTAACTATTATTAAATTACTAATTCAACCCACTAGAAGCAAAATCTCACAAAAAGCTAGACATTCCTTATTCTTTATTCCTTATTCTTTTTGCACTTTCAAGACACAATTAAATAATGATCAAAAGTTGACAAAAAATCAGAATTTTAATAGCCTTGGCCGACCACTACATCAAGTTTTGTGCATGCTTGCTCAATTCAAATTCATTCCTAGACAAACTATGACAAACACTTAACACAAATGCATAAAAATTTGCTCAAAACCTTTGCAAAAGCTCACCTTGCTCGACCAAACACTTCATGCCCATGCTAGGAATTTCAAAATACTCCTTGAAGACACAAAAAGGCTGAATTTTTGCTGCCCAAGGCCGAGCATACTCATCAATTGCAAGGCTTTTGCTTTCTTCTTCATTTCTCTCATTTTCCTCTCATCTTCTCTCTCTCCTTCTCATTTTTCTCTCTCTCTCTCGGCCTTGGCTGAGTTTGCTCTTGCCTTTGCTCATCTTCATCAATTCATGGTGCATCAAGACAAGCAACAATCAAAGAAACTCAAGCAAGCTAGCTAGGATGCAAGAATCGCACATGCATGTACTTTGAGTCTTCATTTCGGCCCTAGGTAAGTTCTAAGTTTCCATTTCTTTTCTTCTTGTTCTAACCACATGCATGTACTAAGATCTTGGTCACTAAGCTAGGAAAAATAGAGAAAATCAAGTAGGAATCTCGGCTAGGCAAAGAAGAAGAAGAATATGTGCTTCAACAAGTTTTGAGCATCTTCTTGGTTGATTGCTAAGGTGAGGGCTAAAACCTTTTGAAAATCCTTCAAAAATCCACATGCATGCTCTTAAATGTATATCTTTGCTTCTGTACTTGAGTTATATGTTCGTTCATAAGCTTTTACAACCATGCATGGCAAGATTTTGGCTTGAAAGTGATGATAGGTGCAATCGGATTATGTGACAGCTCTCTAACCTGTTGTTTCGAGGTGAGTTTGGCTAGGCAAATGATGTTGAAAAAGCATTAAAATTGGTAGGTGACTAGTTTTTCCAGTTTTGAACAGTTTTCGCAGAAATAGGACAAAGATAGTTTCGACTCTAAGGTCCTCAAAATGGCAAATAATTAAAATGTGTCCAAATCTGGAAATCTGGAAAAATGAAGCAGGTTTTGGCAGTTGCACTGACCTTGTAGAACGAACCAGTTTTGACTTTGTAAATGATGTCCAAAATGCATAAAATTTGGGGTGATACTAGATTTTTCCGTTCTGGACATTTTTGTCAGAAATGGACTAAGGCTAAATCTCACCCTAAGGACCTCAAAAACGTCAATTATTGAAATGTGTGCAAATCTGGACAGTTTTGTGCTATCCCACTGTTTTGGCTATAACTAATGATCCCGAACTCCAAATGATGCAAGGTTTGTTTCTGATTTTAGTTCACTTCTTAAGATTTAATTTGACAAGGGATTGTGACATTGGGATGTTGTGTGGACTATTTTGAGTACTTGGGGATGTTTGAATTAATTGATGCATGGCTTGAGATTGATTTTGAGTTGGCTTAGGGTTTAATCACACGGGTAAGCACGAAATGGAAACCCTAATGACTAGGTAGTCTTGCTAAGTATTGATCATTTGGATATTGTGTGGAATTATATGCTTAGTAGGCTGCCCGTAGATGCCCTTATAGTCCTAAATGTGATTTTGATCATTGCATGTTGACAAATAGGCTTTTTTCGCATCCGAGCCCACGTAGATGTTGTTGCATGTTATATAATCTTATTATTTGATTACGTGGACTTTGAATTGAGTTATATAACTTGATTTATGTGCGTTACATGGCTGCCCGTTTAATGTTCATATAACTCCATGAGCTTTTCAAGTGAAATTACTTGTCTATCCGTGCCTCACTTGTTTACTTGTCAATGTGCAATCTTATGACTGTCCGGAGGCAACCTACTTTGTTGTCCTCCTAATGTGATATATTAAATGTCATAATTGTGCATTGTATACAAGGTTGCAACCTTTCATTCTGGCATGGTAGCGATCACGCACACCGGGTGGCATCGGGCTTGCCGGTGTACCCGTGACTACCATGGTCCCATTCCCTCTCTCGCTTGGGGGCTAGACTTCCTCAGAGAGTTGGGTCGTAGGATTTCGGGGTACATCCGGAGTATACCCACTTGGCGTGTTATGGGGATGATTTGAAGTCGGACGCAACAGCTGATTCTGGAAATGAACTGAGAGCAAAAGCTCACCGTATTCTTTTTATTATGTGTATAAGTACTCTCGCTTGGTTCCTAGAGAACCTCGGGGAGGAAAGACGAGTATTTAATTGTGTTCCTTTACTTTTGTATTATTATTTTGTACTTAATTGTGTTATATTCATGCTTGCAAAATGATTTTCATAAGCTGAACCGGAAAATGAGTTTTAAAACCTATTTCTCGTTCCCCCTCGCTGAGTTCATAAGGACTCACCCTCTTTTATCATCTCAGGTGAAGAAGAACAAGAACAGGTACCTGAGGACGATGTGCCTAACGATGATTCTTTGTAGTGATTGCCTGTTCCTATGTGCTCTGCTTGATTTATAGCCATTTGTGAAAACTATGCCACTTGAAGACTGTATCTTTCATGTTGTTTAATGTTATGATGTAAAAGACGCCCGTTGTAATTTGGGGTCTAATTTTGGTTTGTACTGATATTAACTAGACAAACGCTAGACATTACTATGATCATTTTGCTATTATTACTGCTAGTATCTATAATAGGATTATGAAGCATTAGGTAAAGGCTAAGTAAAACGAACCAACCAAATCTTAAGCAGGTACATGTTACTAAGCTAAGATCAACAAGTACTTTTGTTACGAGGATTAACAAAAAAAACGAAACATAGTATCATGCTAGGTTATTAATCAAACGAGACATCAAGACAACCAGTAGGCTTTTCAATTGATGATAAAATAGTAATCTTAGTTGGAAATAAATTTGAGATGGTAAACTTTGAGGCGTTTAGAGAATTAGGTCAAACCAAAGGGCCCAATTACAGCCGTTATGCTGCCGGTTTTTCAAAAATTTTGGAGTTTAGGCCAAAACGTTAAGTGTTAAATCTTCATAAACGGTTAAGTATGTGACGTGACTTGAATGTTTAGATCACACCCTAGTCTAACCTTATAGGCCGGGTTGGGGCGTGACACATTCTTTCGAATAAGAGTATCAAATAAGACCTCCATATATGACGCCAATTAGAAGATCTATCCGAGATTCCCAAATAGGAGTTCCAGCCAAGAAGTACCGTTTAAGAAGTGCCAAGAGAGTCCAGATTTAACCTCGGGGCATCAAATCCCTTCACTGATCCCAATAGCCGGTTGAACCATTATTCTCTCACTAGTTAGCATCAATGGCCATCTCTTTCAGGGGAGAATGCTTACTTACCGATTTAAGGGGACAATGCATGAATGCCAAGATATCACCTAATATAATTGATGTAATGTTCATATATCAGGAGATTATGACATATATCACACAAGCTATTATATAACCAGAAGTTTGATAACACAAAGTTAATCAACAAGATAGTTCAAATATGAGTCACACGCGATGAATACAATTCACAACACAACTATGCCGAGACACTCAAGTATACACGTTACAATCAATATTTTGAGCAAGTAGCGATTCATGAGATCAATTCGATTCATGATTAGCTATATCACTACACTTGACAAGTATTTAACACACAGTACACATCACTATCACATAGATCACATATTAAGTTCAGAACACAAGATTGCACAAAAGATACTCACAGTCTCAAGGCACACCAAGCACACTCCTAATCAAGACACATTTCACAAGCACGCACTCGAGGTTCACTACCCAACAGTCCGAGGATGCTATCCCAACTGAGAGCATCTAAGCTCTGATACCACTTGTAACACCCCGACCCCTCACGAGACCGAGAATTCTATTAAACAATCTATTCATAACCTAATTCCAACCCGGTCACAATATTTAGGGAAACAGATGGAATTTTTCCTATTTATAGGACAAACAGTTTACCCACACACAACATATAAATGGACCAGTACCGTGTCCAAACATACAACAACTTCATACATGTATTGAACTCAAACCTTATTAAGCTATTACATAAACTAGGTTATCAAGCACTCTATTACCTGGTTAAGCTTAAATACATTTCTCTCCTACATTGAGTATATACAATTCATGAAAGTAAAACTTTACAACTTTTGTAGCTCAAGCCACATAACACGTAAGACTACTCTTCAAGCACGAACTATCATGTGATCTCGAACTACACTTCTTTTGGCTATAACATGAAAAATTCATGATGAGGAGTGAGTATACAAATAATGTATACTCAGTGAGGGAGGGGAAACGGGAACAATATATCGGGGTTCGTGTCATGCAGCAATTTAACACAATTAACACAATAAATAAATAATGAATAACAATTCTAATACTATACTTTAAAAGGATACGATCGATAACCTTTATCACTCCAAATCTTCGATTCACGAGCCTCGATCCACGAATCACAAACTTAGTCTCGATATGTCGGCATCCCTTACACCAATGGGTACTCTGGATATACCCAATACCTACGACCCAATACCCCCTGGCAATCTCTGGACCAAGTGAGTGAGGGAATAGGGTACGGAGCTAGAGTAACCAACCCTGGCAAGCCCGCTGCCGCCCAAAGTGACCCATCACATCCGCCCCAACAATAAGGTTGCGCAACCATTGTTTCGATGACACGAAAAACATTAATAAAATCGATATAACAAGGTAAGCTGATAAACACATAATCAAGGTACAACAAAAGTAGTTGTCCTCACACATTAAACAATTGACAACAATAGAAGCGAAATAACGAGCATTAACCATTAGACTCATTCTACTAACTATAAAACTGACAAATCTTGTTAGAATACGCTAAATCACATTAATAGCATGAAAACTATTTAACATATTCAATATACAATAGAGAAATGCAAATAAGATGCAACTCTCTCACTTTTACCGAGCTCCAAGATACGAGAAACAGTTCAATGGATCAACCCTATCATGCAATAGAATATATATTTATCATGAGGATTCACATAGTTAACATTTATAACCGATATAACCAAGTTTACATCATATAAGCATTTAACAATGTTCGATCTATATATCATTCAACTAAGAGCTATAGCTATAAAATGCAATGACAATCAATATAGGAAGCATATGGTACGACATTTCAAGCTAACACAAGTCTAATTCCCAATTTCAACTATTATGCTTAAAGTCAATAGAAATTATGCGCCTATAAACTCATATGATAACCAAAATCGAAACCGACTTCACACCCCATTCAAGGACATTTTATGACCCACTTAAAAGTTCTGAAACCCCGGTTTCGCTCACGTTTACCCAAAAATCTCGATTTCCCTCTTACGGTTTTACAAAGGAGCTATATCACCCGAAAGCCCAACTGACATCATAAATGCACAAAAAGTGCCTCCATGACCTACTAAGACAAAGCTCTAAATAAAAACGATCAAACGGACAATTCCGTTTTTCGGCCCCGACTTAAATTAGGTCCGTTTTCATGATTTTCTCAAAGAACACCTTAATTTTATTCCACATTATGTCAATCTAACATGCCAAGTACCTACACGAGCGAGGAATTCGAAATCCAAGACGAAAATATTTTCTAGGTCATTTTAATGGCAAAAGTACTATTCAATCATCTTCCCTAAGTGCCATTTTCATTTTCAAGCATTCAACAAGCATTTTAAACCATCAAATATATTCTATGAAGTCATTAGAGCATATAAGAAGCAACTAAACTAGCATTAAACTATTACAATATTAGATCACAAAAATAATAGCACAAACTTTAATTGAATTTAATACAAGAATGTAATGCACCCTCACCTCTTTTGAAGATCAAAGAATGGTCTTAAGGTCCTAAGGATGAAGCACAACCAATTTGGGAAGCAATGGAAGCAAGAATGGAGCAATGAGCAATTTTTTTTTTTTTGAGAAGTTACTATTCCCGTAACTCTTTTTTGGCCATTTTTTTGACCCTTTTTTTTTTGTTTCTTGGCTAATAAAGTTCTCATGAGATGGTCAAAGGGTGGGTCAAGCAATTAGGGCATTTTAGTAATGGTAAATGGGTCACTCGGGTGATTAAATTTCAGCAAAACAAAATGCCAAATATCTGAAAAATCTAAAAAAAATCCCGTTGGTACTATTCATCAAACATTTCACGATTTTTTTTCTGTTGATCCCGATATGCAATGCACGCATGGTCATGGGATATAGTCCCCTAACAATATGTAGTATTTTATAAAAATATAAAATGCATGAAAAGAAACAGTTAAATTTATAGAAATATGAAAAAATTAAGTAATTAGCTAAGTTACATCTAAGTTAACAATTTAATGAATGCAATTAATAAAGTGCTGGGTTCGGGGTGTCACAAAGTGTAATCTCACTGAGTTTCCACATCATTGTTAACACTCGTAGCAACAATCAAACTAGTGGGCACATGCCACCGCCACCGCAAGATAACGTACCTTGATCAGAATTACCTCTACCAGTAGGAGTGCACCCTCTTGCTAGAACCACACAACCTACTATACAAGAACTGCAAACCAATAATTCCCCAATCACAACGGTGATTTCGGGACCAAGTTCTCCGGGACAAGCATCTACATCTGCACCTAAATTCCAAGCATGGACTTCCTCTTGTACCTTCGTGATACCTTGAACTTCTTCCTACAGCCCTAAACAGGTCAGTTAGCCTAAAACCCACTTATCCAAATAAACCAAACAGTTTTTCCACCCATAAACCAAATATTGGCCCAGGTGAATGAGCTAATTCGGCCACCACCAGTTGCAGTTGATGAAACAACTTCTTTTGGACTAGCTTGCCAACTTGATCCAGTCAGGCCCAGGTGACAGGTGACAGGTGACAAGTGACAATACACAACGGGTCAAGGACCACAGGAGGAAGGGCCCACACAGGGCAAGGCCCTAATCTTTTCGTCCCAGAGATCATGGAAGTGTTAAGGCCTCCAGGATACAAACTACCATCTTTGTTGACCTACAACAGAACGGGCGACCCCTTGGATTATATGGCAGTGTTCCATCATAAGATGGATTTTTACGATGTTCTGAATGCATTGATGTGCCGAGTTTTCCTAACCACTCTAACGGAAGCAACTCAATGATGGTATATCGGTTTGGAGTCCAATTCTATTGAGGATTTTGATCAGCTGTCCGAGGCCTTCATCAGTAGGTTCGCGAGCAGCAAGAAGCCTACCAAACATACGACAACCCTGTTAAATATCAAGCAGGGCCATAAGGAATCTCTTACATCTTACTGTACAAGATTCAACCAAACGACCCTAGAAATCATCGACCTGGATGATAAGTTCTCAATAACGACATTTATGAAGGGTCTTCGGAATAAGACATTTTTGTCGTCCTTGGCGAAAAAGACCCCGAAAATGTTGACGAATATAATGGCAAAGGCGGAGGGGCACATACACTTAGATGAGGATAAGCTGATAAAAAAGTTGGGCAATAATCCCGACAAGAATAAGGGAAAGACTGATTCCCGAGCTCAGTCCAACTCCCGACCTTAGCCCAACAACAACCCAAAGGAAGATGATCGACCGAGATTCCAGAATTTCATACCACTGAACACCTTGAGGGGGAAGATCTATACATCAATCAATAACATGTTCACTATCAAACCACCTCCACCAATGAGGGTTGGACCTGACAAGAGGCCTTGGGATAAGTTCTGTCGTTATCATAATGATCATCGGCATATGATTGATGATTGCCGGGAGCTCAAAAATGAGATTGAGGCTCTAATTCGACAGGGCCACTTGGGGAAGTACATCAAGAGGGAGAATGCTCCTGAGTTTAGGAGAGAGAATTAAAGAATTTAGAGGTATGAGAGGGAGCGGAGCCCTAGACAGGAGCAAAGAGGACCTATCAGGGATGTGGAGATGATCACTTAAGGTATGGCCTTGGAAGGAGAGAACAAAGCAACAAGGGTGGCGTACCAGAGGTTGGGTCGGTATGACCCACCCTTGAAGAGGCAACACTTTAATGAGTAGATCACTTTTACAAATGCTGACCTTAAGGACCTGATCGATCCTCACGATGACCCACTGCTTATTGCTACCCAAATAGGGGACGTCCTAGCCAGTAGGATTATGGTCAATATAAGCAGTTCGACTGAGGTATTGTTCTATCAAGCTTTTCAGAGGATCAATTTGAGCAAGAGCAGTTTGAGACCCATGAGTGGGATACTGTCATGTTTTATCTGGGAGGAATTTTGATATGAGGGGGTCATCACTTTGACCCTTATTTTAGGCCAAGGAGATTGGGCTCAGATTAAGCCACTGGAATTCGTCGTCATTGATTTCTTGTCTGCATACAACGCTATCTTGGGGAGAGTAGCTCTGGTAAAATTCCAGGCTGTGGTGTCAACCTATCACTTGACTCTGAAGTATCCGTTGGGAATAGCCACAGTCCGAGGTGACCAAAGGAAGGCCCAGGAGTGTTATGCAGCCGCTTTGAGCATGCACAAAGTGGAGTCGTGGAAGGTCGCAGTTCTAGAGAAAAAGGCAAGGAAGTAGTGAAAGCCACCCTGGCTGAGAAGTTGGTAGAGGTCGAGGTAGGACAAAACAAGCAGGTCAAGCTCGGCAACGAGCTTAGCCCAGATATAAAAAAAGGTATAACAAATTTTCTTACATTAAATGTCGATAAATTTGCTTGGTTTGCCACTGACATGACAGGGATAGATCCGAAAGTGGCGATACATCAGTTGAATGTAGACCCGACCTTTTAGTCCATCAAACAAAAGCGTCAGCACTTCTATGCTGATAGAAATTAGATCATTTAGAAAGAAATAATGTAATTATGGAGAACCAATCACATAAGGGAAGTTGATTACCCGACCTGGTTGGCTAATGTAGTGCTGGTATCGAAAAGAGGAAAGCAACTGGAGATTGTGTATAGACTTTGCCGATCTCAACAAGGCCTGTCCGAAGGACTATTATCCCTTACCGAGGATAGATTAGATGGTAGATGTCACCTCGAGGTGTAAGATATTGAGCTTTATGGATGCCTTAAAGGGTACAACCAAATCCAGATGGCTCCCGATGTGAGACCCAGCCTGAGACCATATTTGTATTAGATCATATCATACGTATTTAAATTATTTTATATGCATTTTCCGTGAATTATATGCAATTATGTTGATTTATGTGTGATATCTCGAAATACGTGCCTTGCATAGATTATCATGCATTTGAGCATTTTAACCAAGGTATACGATGGTTAGATTTTAGTACATGTAATAGCTAATTAGAATAATTAACTTAGAACTAAAACAATTAAACTAGGATTACATGGCAAGCAAGAAAAATGAGTTTTAGTTCAAGGGTACTCTCGTCATTAGGCAACTTAGATATTATCTACCTAACACAATTATATACACATTACACACACACACCTACTCGACACACATTACACACATACCCCACTAATTTTCGTCCATAGGAGAGAGAGGAAGAAGAAAAGAAATAGAAGAAGAAAGAAGGAGAAGAGGAAGGAGAAGATTTTCAGCCACTACTCAGCAATTTTCTTTGCATTTTCTCTAGCTTTCATCAAGCTTTCTTTCTACATTCACATCTAGAATTCTAAGCAAAGGTGAGGATGTTTTCATCTAAACCTATGGCTTTAACAAATTCATATCTTGCTTGTTTAGTATCTTTAACTACCATTGTAGCTTAATCTAGGTATATACATGCTTGTGAGATAATTGAGCTCATATACTGTTAGGTATTAGTTGCTAAAGCTTCTTGTTGTGTAATACTTGTTGAATCTTGATCTTTCTAGCTTGAATGGTATGTAGATGGTTGTGGTATACAAGATTAGTGAGTTGGGTAGTTGACGTGGTAGAAATCTAGATGTGAAATTGTTGAGCCAAGGATATAGGGTTTGTCATGGTTGAATTTATATTTTGCTTGATCTTTGGTTTCATGGGTTGTTGGTTGAGTTGTTGGAATGCTAAGCATGGGTTTTGAAGTCACTTAGAGGTGTTGAAGTGTTGGTGGAGTGAAGTTTGTGTGTAGGTTCGTGTGTTGCAAGAAGAAGAAGAGAATTGGTGTTAGAATGGGTGTGTAAGCAAAATCCCAGATTTTCCCATCAAGCTATCCGGGCGTTACCTTTTCATCCGGTTGACCAGATGAAACATGTATCGTCCGAATCAATGCTACCTGCCAGGCATTATGGCTTCCATCCGGTCGACCGGATAAAATCTGTATCGACCGGATGTCTATATGATAGCTTTGTGCACCGAACGTATTTTGGTGATTACGGAAGCCACCTGTGTCGGTTTGAGGCACGGTTGGTTGCGTTAGAACCGTACCAAACCCTAGTTAATCATAGTAGTATGTAATTAAGGATTTGTTCCATGGTTTGGGTGCTATATAGATGTCAACTACTATATGCTGCTTAGGAGATTAATGAATGTAGGAAAAATAGGTTGTATGGATTTCTTTTGCTATTCTTTCATATTTGGCATTACTTGAAGCACCACAAGTACTATATGTGCATAATTATTATACGATTGCTTGACATCCATTGATAATTACAAACGCATTCAAGTAGTATATGCGCGGTGGTTATAACTATTGTTGATGGAAGAAGTGACGAGACCTCCGAATTTGCCGGTATATCTCGACCTTCTCATTATTAATAGAGGAAATGACGGGACCTCCTGGTTTGCCGGTATATCTCGACCCTCTCATTAGTAATTGAAGGCTTGTGTTAAGGATATTTTTGTGTGGTTATGTGCATGACATGTTTATCAACCGTTTGCGGAACGATAAAACCTTTACGAAAATCTTTCTTGTTCACCCTCATTGAGCTATACGAGAGGATCTAACTTACTTTCTTTTAACATTTCAGGTGAGGTTGAGCCTGAGTAGGCCAACCAAGATGATGACGGAACTCCTTAGTGTGATCCCAAGGACTTCTGCTTTATGTGATCACTACTTGTTGATGTGCTTGAGATATAAATGATGTATAACTTATTCTTTTGGACAACTCTAATATAACTAAATACTTATATTCTTTTGAGGCCCAAAAACCAGAATGTTGAATAGACATTATGCTTGAACAGTATACATATGTAACAGGTTATGGATACCTTTCTAAGGCTGATGACTTGGTTGATTTTTGAACTCTGATGGAATATAAAAATGGGTGTACAGGTTATTAAGCTTTCAATTTACAGATTTACTGGTTATGAATGTCGCATTTCAGCCTTAGCCTTTGCAAGTATATGGGTCGGGGCGTTACATCCGAGGATGAGGAGAAGACAACATTCATCACAGATCAAGAGGTCTTTTGCTATAAGGTAATATCGTTCGGACTCAAGAATGCAGGACGACCTATTAGAGAATAGTGAACAGGGTTTTCTCCGAGTAGATCAGTCGTAACATAGAGGTCTATGTCGATGATACCCTGGTCAAGAACAAGGATGCTCGGATGCATGTGGATGACCTGGCATAAGCATTTTCTATTATGGTTGAGGTTGTCATTAAGCTAAACCCCAAAAAATGCGCTTTTGGGGTCAAGACAAGGAAATTCCTGGGGTTCATGGTGACTAGTAGAGGAATTGAGGCTAACCCGGAAATGGTTTAGGCAATTTTAGACCTCGGGCCCCCGAGGAGTACGAAGGAAGTACAAGTGTTATCTAGGAAGGTAGCTGCTTTGAGCCGGTTCTGTCAAGGTTGGCAGATGAATGTGCACACTTGTTCAAGATGCTTAGGAATCCAAAAAAAATTTAGTAGACCGAAGAGTGTCAACAAGCATTTGATGGACTAAAACAGTATCTAGGCTCACCTCCTCTGCTGTCCTGACTTGAGGGGGAGATGACCTATATTTGTATCTAGCCAGCTCGGTGACAGCAGTAGTGGCGGCACTGGTTAAAGAGAACGGGAAAACGCAGAAGCCGATGTACTATGTCAGTAAGATACTCCAAGGTGTGGAGTTGAGGTACTCGGCCATTGAGAGGATAGCTCTGGCAATAATTGTGGCCTCGAGGAAGCTAAGGCATTATTTTGATGCACATCCTATTCTGGTGATAACTGACATACCACTAAGACAGGTGCTTAGTTGACCCGAGCTCTCAAGTTTTTTACTCAAATGGTTGATGGAGCTCAGTTAGTGCGACATCAATTATCAGCCAAGGACAACAGTCAAGGGGCAAGCCGTAGCAAAGTTTATAGTAGAATGCACGAGGGGCATGGAACAGGACGAGCTACCCCAATCGTGGACCATTCAGGTCGATGGGGCATTCGGGAAATAAGGCAGTGTGGCAAGACTAGTCATAACTAACCCAGAAGGCACTAAAATTCAGTATTCATTGAAATTCGAATTCCCGGCCTCTAACAACGAAGTTGAGTATGAGGCATTGGTTGCGGGTCTGAAAACTATTAAATCGCTAGGAATTCAGGCTGTAGATATTACTACGGACTCACATCTCGTGGCCAACTATGTGTCGCGGGAGTTCGAAGCCAGAGATCCGGCTATGGCAGCATATCTCGCCAAGATAAAAGAGCTAACTTCTGATTTCAGTATATTCAGTATTCAATAGATCCTAAGGGAAGAAAATGAGAAAATTGATGCCTTGTCCAGATTGGCACTGGGGACTGACATCCCAATATCAATACAAGTATCGACATCCGAGGAAAGAAAATGGCTATGGTTGAAGAAGAGGTCAGTTGGATGAAGTCGATTTGGGATTTCTTGGAGAGAAGAGTCACTCCACCAGGTCGGGACGAAGCTCGAAGCATCGAGCGACGAGCATCCAAATTCACCATCATTGGGGGACAGCTGTATAAGAGGTCGTAAACTTGGCCTCTGCTCAAGTTTGTGGATTAGGACGAAGGGTAGTATATCTTTAGAGAGATACACAAAGGCGTATGCGGAAACCACATGGGTACTTTTGGCTGACCTTGAAGTCAGATACTAAGGAAATGGTCAGGAAATGCAACAAATATTAATGGTTCGCCAGCATCCCCCAAGCACCAGCAACCGACCTGGTAGGAATGACTGGGCCATGGCCCTTCACTTAGTGGAGCTTGGATATCGTCGGTGTGAGACCCTAAGTTTGACCTTGCATGCAATTACGTGCTTATTTGAATTTTATGTGCAAATAACGTATTTATTTAACTTCTATGTGCAAAAATTATGTGTATATTTAATTTAATATCTAATATGTTCAAAAATATGATTTATATATGTTTACTAAATCAAAAATGTATTTGAAAATCGATTTGAGAGCTAACTTTGACTTTTGCGTCTTCTTTGACTGTTTTCTGGTTTTGTTTGCTTAAACCAGTCTAAATTTGGTCTAACATCACCTGTTAACATTTTAAAAGTTTGGTGGAGTGTTATAATTGCATTTAGAATTGATTTGGAGCAAAAACTAAACTAGTTTGACCATTTTAAGTGACTTTGACCATAACTTTGACTATTTGACCTATTTAAGCTTTAAAAATCATAAAAAATGCACAAAAATCAGCCAAATTCTTCATCTTCTAGCCGTAAGCCCTAGGATGCCTTGAATAGTTATTTTTATCTTATTTTCCAAAAATTGAAAGATATAATTGGAACCAAGGCGGAAACCAAGCATTTTCAGGTTCGCCTCGACGTGTTGTACCTTTTTACCGGTTGTTTTAAGCTTTTTATTCCAGAAAATGGTGAGGGAAATTTTTGAAATTAATTTTTAAATTTCATATAAATGTTATTTATGTATTATATTGTTAATATTGTTGTTAATTCTTGTTAGTTAGACTTTGGAGAACACAAAATATGACTGTTAGCTATTTTAATTCATAGTCGTTTATGGCTGATTTTGTACTTTGTTTATTGGTTTAAATTGGTTCTTAGCATGTATACTAAGCCTATATATGTTGTATATTGAATTCGCATTGTGGAATAGCTAGGAAATGCATTTTAATGCAAGATTGATCGGTGTTTGTTGGCTGAATTTTTCATCCCAGGTAGTGTGATTGCCGTGGCTGTTTGGGGTGGTTTTGGGTGGTTTGTGGACTGCTCTCAGGGTATAGGATTGATGTGCTAAGCTGTTTTTAAGTTAGGTAATTGATCGGGGATCGTTTGATTGCTTTATTGCTGTATATGTTGTTAGAAAGTTAGATGAATTGTTCTTATTAGTTGAAATGAATGTTATTTGTGTTCTTTGATTATTGAAGGTGTTGTCAAGTCTTGTATTGGTGTCAATGTGATTAAATTAGATAAAGTGGAGGTGTACATGTTAAATGTGGTTCAATTGCTCGGTTGTGTGGTTGGTAGCTTGTTAGATGAACATGATAAGTAAATGTATTCGGGAGTCAACCTACTTTGTTGATTTCCCTTATTTGTCATGATTACGTGATGCATGAATGTGAAAGTGATGCGTATGGTTGCAACCATTATCTAGACGCGGTAGTTCGTGTTGCACTGTGCAGTATAGGTCTTGCTAGGCACACGGCTACCGATGTTCTAATCTTTACCCGAATGAACAGAGTACTTGATAAGGGTTTGGGTCATAGGTTGGTGTACATCCGGAGTACATTTGGTGCCTGATTAGGGTTCGTGATCGGTGCCTGGGGAAACAACTTTAACAGAATGAGCGTATCCTTACTACGTGTTTACTTACTTTACATTTCTCATTTTAATTATGCTTATTGCTTAATGATATGCGTGGCATGGTTTCAAAAGGGATTTTCAAAGTTAAAATATTTTCCAAAACTTCTCATGCATTGTCCCCCCTGGCTGAGTTCGTCAAAACTCACCCTTTTCAATAATATTTTAGGTGAGAATGATGTGCTTTACGTGGAGTATGTGCCCCCAGCTGTTGAGGACAAGCCTGAGACTTGATATGCCTGTTTAGTTGATGTTTATAGTACTTTAAATCTAATTGTTGTATTGTAAGGATTATGTAATCTTGTTAACTTTATGTAAGTATGTTAAATTTAAGTCTTTCACTTAAAAAGTTATAAATTATAATGTAATGTCATATGTCTATTTTGTTGTATAGATGACTAGACTTATGTTATCTATTTTGTGGCTTGTATCTTTATGAGTAAGTTGATGTATTGTGACAGACGGTAAATCTTATGGTTGTATGTTGGAGATCCAAGGTTGTGGATTTGGTTTATTTGTGTTGTATATTGAGTATTTTTGGATGTTTGATGTGAGACCCCATACCGAGCCAGTATAGAGCCCATTTGCATTTATAGTGTTTCATGTATTTTTGCATCATTTAATATGCATTTATATCATTAATGTGCATTTACATAATTTAACGTGCATTTGTCTCGTTTTACGTGCAACTATATTTAATTACGTGCATTTGAATATTTTATATATCGTAGGCATTAATTAAAATCGACCATATCATAATAGCTAACTAAAGGAAATATAATTGAACTACATGGCATGCTAGTAAATAAGCTTTTAGTTGGAGGGGCAACTTAGACATTTGGTCACTTAGATATTTTATACCTAACATAAAACACACACAATACACTCTACACACACAAAAATACTACAACACACACACACACACACATTAGACCACACACACCATACACGATCAGGAAAGAAAAGAAGAAAAAGAAGAAGAATAAGAAGAAGAAGAAGAAGGGAAGGAGAAGAAGGAAGCTTAGGCCATTCTCAAGCCATTTTTGAGCTCATCTTTGCATGTGCTAGCTAGTATCAAGTAATTTTCTTGCTTCTCTTGCTTTCTAACTCAAGATCCAAGGTGAGGGATTCTTTCAAAATCTATTACTAAAACTTATCCAAGGTTGTATAGTTTATATATGTTGGTTAATCTTGTTTATGTGTTCATATGAGAGCCCAATGTGAAGATTAGGTGTATTTGGGTATTGTAGATCTAGGATTTTGCCCAACTTGTGTGCATGAATTTGAGGAGTTGTATGATGTGTAAGACCCCATATTTTGTCTTTACCTCGATTTGCGTGTTTTGCCTCGATTTGCATGATTTGACCTGTTTATGTGTTATATGAATTAGAATGTGCTAAATATGTGATTTATATTCCTAATATATGCTATATGTGCATTCATAAAATTTTCATCAAAATCGACATAAGAAATTTTATCGCCAATTTTAGTGAATAATGTTTTGAACACCTGTTCGCTAAAATTTTACAGGAGTGTTTTAAATGTTTTAAAACCTAGTCCTCGGGTATTAATAGACCAGTGTTTGATTAAAACGGATTTGGAATCGGTTTTGAAATTTTAAAGATTTTTACACTTTCTTTTACAAAAAAATCAAGTTTTAAGCCGACTCAGGTAGAAATGTTTGAATGTAAAACTCTTTGTCACCCAAAATAAATTATCTAGAATTAGTTTAAGTGTCAAGAAATGAATTAAAAGACTAAAAATAGAATTAAAAGACTAAGGAAACTAACTTTGACTTTCTTTTATTTGTTTGACCTTTACATATTATGCATCAACACACATTAGACAGCTCACAAAACACACTCACTCATACACACAAGGCCGAGACCACCATAGGAGAAAAGAGAAGGTTTTTCTTCAAGTTTTTAAAGGCAATTTTTCATTAAAATTTGAAATTCAAGGCCAAACTTCATCATCCAAAGCTTGATTCTACTTGTTGGGCATTCATTGAGCATCTTTCTAGCTTCATAACACATCAAAGGGGAGAGAAAAATTCTAGATCTCAAAATGTCATTTTTATGTTTTTGCATATAATTGAATTTTGAATCGTTAGAATGTTGAATTGATGTTATATTATTGCTCAGTGCATGCTAAGGATCGTTTACATGTGTTTGTATAAGATTTGAACCGTTGTAGCATGAATTTTATTTTTCGGGTATTAAAAGTTGAGTTGTTGGCTATTTGTTGAATATCTGGAGTTGTGGTGGTTGGAATCGATTGCTGTTAGCTTGTAAAAGTTTGTTAAATACGTGGTAGTAATGTTGTAATGCCGAAATTTTGATTGTGATGTCGGTGTGAAAGTCTGAAAATTTCAGCCTAGGTGCATTGAGGTTTTAGGGTTGTTGGGCTTGATTTGGATGGGTTATGATTGGTTTCCGAGGGAGTTAATGTTGTTGATTGAGTGGGTGAGTGATAGAAATTAGTTTGGAGGTTATTGGATTAGTAGAATGTAAGTTATGACTTTTAGAGGTTCGGGTTGTCTTTCTTTAAAATGTTGAAATATGCCTTTAGATGTTTGGGTGGTGTTTGAGTGATTGAATTGTGAGTTGTTGATGGTTAGATGAGGGTTTGGTTGTGTGGTTATTGCATGTTAGGTTGGATGACCTACTTTGTCATCTAACTTAGTTATTTGATGTTTATTGGATTAGTTACTGTTATGTTGTTAAAATGATGATTATTGATTGATTATTGTTGAACCGGGAGAGAAGCAACCTACTTTGTTGTCCTCCTGTGATAATTGATTATTGATGGACCGGGAGATAGTCAACGTGAAAGGTTGTCCTCTTGAGATTTGAATGATTAATATTATTGCTGAGTTTTGGTATGTGTGTGCCACCTCTCGGGCAGCATCGGGTTGAAACCGGCATGACTACCATAGACTACCCCCAACTCGCATGACGGAGGTGTCATGGAGGGAGGGGCTAGAGAGGTACCTCGGGTGCGTGAGTAATGGGGAATTATAAGAAGAACGGTTGAGATCGTGATGGCGTTTGGAGCTACACCAACTAGAATATTCTTTATTGATTGGTCATTATAGTTATGTGCTTATATTGTTATTGGTGATTATAGTGTGTTTACTGCTCGAAGGATAATTTTCAAGGAGGATAGTAAATACTGTTAGAGATCTATCGAATCCTCACTGTGCTTGTTTTATATAAGCTCACTCTCACTTATTGCATGCATACAGGTGAAGTTGATCTAGATTACGGGTACGTGCCTCCGGAAGAGGATAATGTGCCATATGTGGACGAGTCCTATGTGCCAGAGTCTTGTCCCTGATTTATGATGTTGTACTCTTTTGTTATATTGTATATTAAACTTAGTTGTCTTGTATTTCACTTAAAAGTCCATGTTATATAAGATGTTGTAAAGATAGTAGATTAAATGTTACTAGTTTAGTGGTCTTGATTTGGAATATGATTAGGCTACTAGATTGGTTATAATCTATTTTGGGAATGTATGTTATATAGTAAATGAATGATGTTGGAACAGAGGCGTATAACCTATGGATGCAATGGTAAAGAATGTTTATTGTATATTATGGTTGTGTTGTTAATTGATGAATTATTGTGGAGTTGGATATATGAGTTTCGAAGAGGTTGGTTTAGACCCTCGGTGTCTTAATTACTGTCGTTATACTACCGAAATTCCGTTGCGTCCTGACTGATCGTAGGAGGGGTCGAGTTGGGGCGTTACATGATGAGTTGAGGTTGTTCTTGGGTGTGTTGGTTTGGTTATAACTTGTATACAAGGTTTGAGAGCAAGATCCTAGCATTTAAGAACTTGGTTGGTGTTCTTGGTGTTCTTGAGCTAATGTGGGTTTGGGGTGTTTTTGTCACTATATTGATGATGCTAAATGTGGGCTTGGGTGATGAGTTTGAAGTTGTTTATTCATGTGTTGGGGAAGGTTTAGCTTGTGTGCAAAGATTCAAACCAAGATCCTAGTAATTTAGAACTTGAATGGTGTCTTTGGTGTGTTTGAGGCAATTGAGAATTCTCGAGTGTTCTTGTGGGTTGTTGGATTCAAGAGTGATGTAGTGGTGTTCTTCCATTATTTGAACTATTGGTTGATTCATGAGTAATATAGCATGATTTTTGAGTTTGTTTATGTGCTTAGCAATGCCAATTCATTGTATAACATGTTTGGCTAATGTTTGGAACAAAACCACAAGTTTAAGAGCAAAAATGCCATATTTTAGTTCTCTCGGAACTCTATCCGGAAGAGTGGATCCGATCAAGTTACTCGACCTGATTTTTGACAAATTTGTACAGTAATTTTCTGGAGGCTATATCTCACTCAATTAAACTCTGAATTGAGTTTCGTTTGATTCTAGACCAAAATCAGAGTAATTGGAGTTTAGAAAAGTAGGTAATTTAATTTTTTAAATTAGGATAATGCAGAAGCGTTGCAGTTACTTCATATTTTTGTTCGTGTTTGCATTTTGTTGTCCTTTTGATTGGTTTTAAAGTATTCTTACACCCTCGTTTAATATATGACCGTGTTGAGTTCTTCTACATGGTATTAATATGGTCAAGCATGATGAGTATTAGTTTTATGATTATCTAAATGATGCACATATCATTACATGCTCGTATGAGGTCGCTACACGGTTAAACACTTGCATGATAAAACAACTTTCCTTTTTGTCCTCCACTTTGTGTCTTATGAATTCTAAATGCAAGGTGTTCACATGTTTAGTTGCTTGGCCATATGATAAGTATGCTTGATTAAATTTGGATTATGTATACGCTTGAATGTTGGAGGTAACGTTCTTCGCTGACCTCCACTTGCATGTTTATGTATAATATGTACTCCATTTGAATCATGATTTCACTATTATGTTTTTGATTACTGTTATTAACCGGAGGCAACCTACTTTGTTGCTTTCGAGCTTGTTTGTTATTTTGAATTCTCCTCTCAATTGGGGTATCACTTGGAGAGATGGAAGGTATATATTTGACACAATTAAGCAATCTAATGGACCCCATGGTAGAGGTTTCCTATATGACTTGGGCGGCATTGGGCTTGCTAGGATGGACAGGCTGCCATGGCCTTTGTTTGGGTGTATATCTGAATTTCACTATCATGAATGGTGTGTGAGGTTATGATATTGATAAAGATGATTTGACAAGAAGTTATGAGATTGGCCATCTCCAACAGAATTCCTGAAATTGTATTCTTTGATTTACTCTCACTTGGTATAACCCTCGGAGAGTAGAATTGCTTGCCTTGTATCAAGTTGAATATGATCTCGTTATACTTGTTGTCTTTGTTATTTGTGTTGTTCTTCTCGTATATGCATTGTACGATTTGAAAGAAATTTGCGAAAAGATAAAACCTTTGTGAAAACCCTTCCTTATTTTTCATCCTTACTGAGCTATATGTAGGATTAGCTCACCCCTCTTTTGATCAATTACAGGTGTGGTTTAGCCGAGCAAGCTCCCATGTGGTTACAAGTTTCTTGATACGAAGAATCAGATTTATGCTTTGTGCGCTCTATGTGCTTACCTGTAAAGGATGTTCTTTTGATGTAATGAACATGATTTTGTAAATTGAACTATTTGTGATATTCTTTTGAGTTTATTAGATACCTATCTAAGTTGATTATTTGACTTACTAGACCTAGCTTTGAGATGATTGTATGGATGAATTTAAGTCTTGTAATTATGTATAGGGTGACATAATCCTTTAAGGCCAACAACTTGGGAGAATTTTGTAAGTCTTTTGTAACTTATTGTGGAGTATCAATAAATGTTCAGGTTATTACTTGTTGATCTTGCAGGCATTAAGTGTTTGACACGTCATGTTCGTGCTTAGACTAACGATAGGTCGGGGTCGGGTCATGGTTGTAATCTCTATTTATAGTGATGAAGTTGTATAATTTCTTTTATTAGTGTTGATGTAACAAGTGGGTGAGGCGGTTTTAATACTAGCAACTTGGTTGAATGGTTTTTATGGACTTTAGAGCTCGGGCTAGTAATTTGGGCCTTAGCAGACCTAAGATGAGCGATCTTCTTAAGCTCATGGCAATATGATCCCAGATGTTTGAGGTTGTTATAAGTTTGGGTATATCACTTTCTTGTCGTTAATGCGGTATCAGAGGCTACTATAATAATTAAGAAAATTGGGTCGTGACAGAGTGGTATTAGAGCTAATATTGGTTAGTGTAGAACTAGCCTTAGTTAGCGTAATTCGGGTTTCGAATGACGGTCTCTGGGTAGGAGTCTTGATGTGAATTGTCTTGAAAGTTATGTGCGCATGTATTATGTGTTAAGTGAACCAAATGTAAACAACGTGCTTTATGAGATCAACATGCCTATGTGATCTATAAGTACTGTATGTTTAAGTGTTTGTTATGTTACAATTGTTTCCTATATGCTAGGTTGTACATTAGTTGATCATGTTATATTACATAATCCTTGTACATCAAGTATAATTGCTTTTATGTGGTATAGTTATATAAGTACATACTTGCTTTTCATGTAACATAAAAGCATACATGCATACCATTTTATGGGAGTAACTTTTATGGTGAAGTTGAATGACTGGAAGAACTTTTGCAATCGTGGGAAAACTCTGGAGAAATGAATTCATGACTTTTAAGCAAGGGAATTTAACTATTGCACAATATGAATCCCAGTTTAATCAACTATCACACTATGCTCCGGGGATGATACAAACTACTGAAAAGAGGATCCAAAGGTTTATTCAGGGATTGAGGCCTGAGATTTGGAACAACTTGGCTCTTTTACAGTTTTCCACTTATGGTAAAACAATCTTTTTGCTGCAACAATAACAGAGAAAGGAAAGAAAGATGAAGTGTCAGGGTCAAGACAATCGAGTCAAGCTCATAAACAAGTTGGACTACCTGCTGAGAATGATTTAGTTACCTCTACAACTCATGGCCTCTTAGAAGTGAAGTGTAAGGGAGGTAGTAGTGATCAACATAAAGCTAAGCAATGCCTAAAACGGAGGAAGACACAAGGACAGACTACCAGTGAGAGTATCCAGATTGGACCCCATGTTGTACAACCACAACAGAAGAATCCAGCTGCCACTAGATTACAGCCTAGTACCATGGTCATGTCTCCACCTATTACATGTACTCATTGCAAGAAGAAGGGGCACACTGAAGCCCAATGTTGGAGGAAGTCTGGCAGATGCTTGAGATGTGGGAGTGACCAACACTTATACAAAGAATGTCTTAAATGGCATGGGAAACATGCCCAGGTTGCAAGCAGCAACCATGGTTGAAGGTGAACTATATTTATAACCTATAAGTTAAAATACTAATTGCCCTCAGTGTTATCTATCATTTATGTATGTGTTCTTCGGGATCAACATATTCATATGTAAGTAGGAAGTTACTTTACCTAATTGAAGTCCATATGTGCATGATGCTAAGTTGGTGATGGAGTAGTATGTGAAGTTGGGACGTAAGGAATTCTGATTGAGGATTAAGAGTTGTTGATGCCTCGTTTTACCATCTGCTTAGATTGCGCAATTATGCGGATATGGGTTGACTTGTGAAGTATCTTGTGGGATTCATGTTGATCGGTATATAGAAGTGTCACCCTACTGCAAGGTGTTGACTAATGGGATTCTCATTTGGTACTTTTATTTGAAGATCATCGTTTGGAATTCTTATGTGGGAAATGGTATCAAGTATTTGAGATTCTATGCGGCCTTCTTATTTGATATCCTTTTTCAGCAATCATGTTCGGTGCTCTATTCTAGAATTCTTGACTCGGTCTTCTTATTGAGTATTTTCTTGGCATTTTTATTCGGAGCCTTTATTTGGCCTCCTTCCTCGGGATTTCCTACGTGGTATTTTTTTGGAATTCTTATTGGGCTTTCTTATTGGAATTCTTATTCGATATTCAGTCATCGGCAATCGATATCTTCGTTCGGAATTCTTAGTTGATATACTTAAGTAGAGTTCTTATACGGGGTATTGCTACTCAATATTTGTATTCAGATTTCAGCATGTGGAATTCGATGTTGGTCTTCTAGGTAATCGGTATTTGGAATACAGTTTAGCATTTGATGTACGGAACTTGATGTTCGTAAATGTTCCTCATGTACTTCTTGCAAAATCATTGCAGCTCAACGAGGAATGGATTGAAAAAGAATGAATTGCAAGGGCGCAATTCTGTTAAAGAGGGAAGGATGTGAAGCCCCGCACGAAAACCCCATATACATATAATATCATTTAATATGTATTTATAACATTTAGCGTGTACTCACATCTTCTTATTTGCATTCATGAGTTTCTAAGTGCAATTATGTGGTTTTATGAACATTTACCTCGTTTAAGTGCATTTGCATCGTTTAACGTGCATTTGAATTCCATTATGTGCATTTGTGTATCTCATATGTTGTAGGCATTAATTAAAGTCCATTACATTATAATAGCTAACTAAATCAATTGAGAATCAACTAGAATGGCAACTAGTAATACATAGGTTAATTGAGCGGTAAAGTGGTTTTTTCGACCTTTAGATATTTTCCTACCTAACAAAACACACACATTACACCACATACATACACAAAAACACAGCAGCACACACACACATATACTACACTACACGATTTGAAGAAGAGAAGGGAGAAAAGAAGAAGAAGGAAAAGGAAGAAGATTCAAACCATTACCAAGCATTTTCAAGCCTTGATCTTGCTCCTACAAGCTTTGCTAATATATTTCTTGTATTCAAACTCAAAAGCTATGGTGAGGGATTTTCTTAGAATGATCTAGGTTGATCATCCTGAATTTGTGCACATAGTAATACTTGGTGTATTGGTTATTACACTTGTGGGTCGCTCCCGTAATCAAGAGAATGACTTATGGAGGATGGTTAGATTATGGGTTAGAGGTTCTAAGAAGAAAGATATAGTCAAAGAGGTGATAGTACAATCGGTAAACCTGTCTTGGCTATGAGTGAGTGTAGAGGGACAACGTGGTCATTATTACTTAGTTGGTATAAAGACTGAGCGTCATATATTAATTGACTAACTCCTATACATAAAGTAATTATCTTGGAGTGCAACTGTGAAGCCCCGCACGAAAACCCCATATACATATAATATCATTTAATATGTATTTATTGCATTTAGCGTGCACTTATATCTTCTTATTTGCATTCATGAGTTTCTAAGTGCAATTATGTGGTTTTATGAACATTTACCTCGTTTCTGTGCATTTGTATTGTTTAACATGCATTTGAGTTCCATTACGTGCATTTGTGTATCTTATATATCGTAGGCATTAATTAAAGTCCATTATGTTATAATAGCTAACTTAATCAATTGAGAAGTAACTAGAATGGCAAACTAATAATACATAGGTTAGTTGAGGGGCAAGATGGTCTTTTGAGCCTTTAGATATTTTCCTACCTAACAAAACACATATTATACCACATACATACACAAAAATACAGCAGCACATACACACACACACTATACTACACGATTTGAAGAAGAGAAGAGAGAAAAGAAGAAGAAGGAAAATGAAAAAGATTCAAACCATTACCAAGCATTTTCAAGCCTTGATCTTGCTCCTACAAGCTTTGCTAACCTATTTCTTGCATTCAAACTCAAAAGCTATGGTGAGGGATTTTCTTCAAAGTCTTCTTAAAGCTCATCCAAGGTTATACAATGTATATTCATTGGTTCTTCTTGCTTGTGATGCATTAACTAAGAGTTTGATGTACAATTTGTGTATATTGAGTTGTTGAGCTAGGGTTTTATCTTGTTTATTAGCATTTGATGATTTTGATGAGTTGAAGAAGTTGAAACATTAGTTAAATGGTATTTTATACATGTGATTGATGGGTTGAGTTGCTAGCAATGAATGAAAATGGAAGTTAAGAACATTAGGGCTTAGATGGTGTCTTGATTGTTCTTTGAACTATTGGCTAATTCATGAGTAATATAGCATGATTTTTGAGTTTGTTTATGTGCTTAGCAATGCCATTTCATTGTATAACATGTTTGGCTAATGTTTGGAACAAAACCACAAGTTTAAGAGCAAAAATGCCATGTTTTCGTTGTTCTCGGACCTCCATCTGGAAGAGTGGATCTCGACCGGATTTACTTGTCCGGATACTCACTGCCACTCATCCGGAAGAGTGGATCCAGTCGAGTTACTCGACCTGATTTTTGACAGATTTGCGCAGTGATTTTCCGGAGGTTATATCTCACTCAATTCAACTCTGAATTGAGCTCGGTTTTATTATAGAACTATCTACATTCAATAAGCTTCGATTCTAGACCAAAATCAGAGTATATGGAGTTTAGAGAAGTTGGGAATTTAATTGTTTAATTTGGGCTAATGCAAAAGCATTGCAGTTGCTACATACTTTCGTTCGTGTTTGTTTTTTGTTGTCGTTTTGATTGGTTTTAAGATATTCTTACACCCTTCTTTGGTATATGACCATGTTGAGTTCTTCTACATGGTATTAATATGGTCAAGCATGATGAGTACTAGTTTCATGATTATCTAAATGATGCACATATCACTACATGCTCGTATGAGATCGTTACACGGTTAAACATTTGCATGATGAAACAACTTTCCTTGTTGTCCTCCACTTTGTGTCTTATGAATTCTAAATGCAAGATGTTCATATGTTTACTTGTTTGACCATATGATAAGTATGCTTGATTAAGTTTGGATTATGTATACGCTTGAATGTTGGAGGTAACCTTCTTTGCTGACCTCCACTTGCATGTTTATATATAATATGTACTCCATTTGAATCATGATTTCACTATTATGTTTTTTATTACTGTTACTAACTGGGGGCAACCTACTTTGTTGCTTTCGAGCTTGTTTGTTATTTTTAATTCCTCTCTCATTTGGGGTGTCACCTAGAGATATGAAAAGTATATATTTGACACAATTATGCAATCTAATGGACCCTATGGTAGAAGTTTCCTGTATCACCTAGGCGGCATTGGGCTTGCTAGGATGGACAGGCTACCATAGCCTTTGTTTAGGTGTATATCTGGATTTCACTATCATGAATGGTGTGTGGGGTTATGATATTGATAAAGATGATTTGACAAGAAATTCTAAGATTGACCATCTCCAACAGAATTGCTGATATTGTATCTTTTGATCTACTCTCGCTCGGTATAACCCTCAGAGAGTAGAATTGCTTGCCTTGTATCAAGTTGAATATGATCTCGTTATACTTGTTGTAAGGCCCAACCCGAGAGCACATGTGCATATAGATCATATCATATATAATTAAATTATTTTATATGCATTTACCTTGTTTTATGTGCTTTTAAATTAATTTATGTGCATTTGTCTCAATTTACATGCATTGCATTGGTTACCGTGCATTCGAGTATTTTAGATACCCTATACAATAATTGGATTCTATTGCGTAGGCTATCTAACTAGAATACTTAGATTAGAACCAAAATAATTTGAGTAGGACAAAATGGCATGCTAGTAAAACATAGTTTTGTTGGAGGGCACTCTCGTCATTAGACAACTTAGATATTATCTCAACACATACTACACTACTTAACACATACCAAATCCCTACAACACACACTATACCACTCAACACACATAAAATATCTACACACACACACGAGAACTCAACCAAGAGAAAAGAGGAAGAGGAAGAAGAAGATCTCCAAGTCATCCCTAGCATCTTTCTTTGTGTTTCCTAGTTTTCTTCAAGTAAGTTTTGATCCATTTCCGTCTAGCACACAAGAGCAAAGGTGAGAGAATTTTTCATAAATGGTTTTGAAAGATTCATTTAAGTTTATTAATGTTCATTTGGTGATAATATTGTTATAGCTTGCATATCTAAGCTTGGATGATGAGAAGTTTGGGTATTTGTATGTTGTAGATCCAAGAATTTGAATCTCATGATTGGAGGCTGTTGATTGTTGTTGTAAGGAGGTTTTGATTGAGTTTGAATCCTTTTATGTTGCCCATAAACTACATTGAACATGCTTGATTGATGGTAGGAGGTTGTGTGGATTGTTAGGTTGATTTTTGAGAAATTTGTGTCTATCCCGTGCAGCTATCCGAGCGTTATAGCCCCTATCCGGCAATGCCCAGCAGAAAGCTCCGATCCGGGCATTACCTGCTTCATCCAGGGCGCCCGGATGAAGGCTACAATGCCCGGATGTTTGATAGCTCTGCGCAGTGATTTTACGAAGGCCATATCTCATTCGTTTTAACTCCGAATTGCATTCCGTTTGATTCTAGAACTATCTAAATTTGATAAGATTCGATTATAGACTAAAATTAGATTAATTGGAGTTTGGGAATATAGGTAAATGTACCTTCTAAATTAGGCTATTGCAAATGAGATGAGTTTGCTTCATAGCTCCATTCATGCTTGCATTTTATTGTCATTTTGAGTTGTTTTAAGGTATCCTTACACCCTCCTTTGGAATATGGCTATGTTGTGTCCTTCTAAATGTTATTATTATGTTCAAGCATGACGGGTATTCGTTTTATGATTATCTAAACTATACACCCTAAATGCTACATATGCATGATCATTATATGTTTGCTTGATATACCATTGATAATTGTAATGCATTGAATTGTAATTGCATGGCGGTTATAACCATTATCAATAGAGGAAGTGACAGGACCTCCGGATTTGTTGGTATATCCCGACCCTCCCATTGTTATTAGAGGAAGCGACGGGACCTTCGAATTTGCCGGTATATCTCGACCTTCTCAATATGGAATGAGGGCTTGTAGTAAAGATATTTTGCTTGATTATGTGCATGACATGTTTGATCAATTGTTTGCGAAAATGATAAAACCTTTACAAAAACCTTTCTCGTTCACCCTCATTAAGCTATACGTGAGGATCTAGCTCACCCCTCTTTTCACATTTCAGGTGAGGTTGAGCCTGAGCAGGCCACTCAAGATGATGACGGAACTCCTTAGTGTGATCCTGAGGACTTCTACTTTATGTGATCACTACCTGTTGATGTAATTGAAATATAAATGATGTAGAACTTAAATCTTTTGGACAACTTCAATGTAACTAAATACTTACATTCTTTTGAGGCCTAGAAACCTGATTGCTGGTTAGTTCTTGTGTTGAACAGGTGGTTTGAGGGCTTGTACATATGTAACTAATTATGGTTTCCTTTTATAAGGCCGATAACTTGGTTGACTTTTGAATTCTGATGGAATATAAGAAATGGATGTACATGTTGTTAAGCTTCAATTTATAGATTCACGAATATAGGTGTTTGGGTTGGGGGTGTGACACTTGTTGTCCTTGTTATTTATTTTGTTATTCTCGCATATGCATTGCACGATTTGAAAGAAGTTTGTGAAAAGATAAGACCTTTGCAAAAACCTTTCCTTATTTTTCATCCTCACTGAGCTATATGCAGGATTAGCTCACCCCTCTTTTAATCAATTACAGGTGTGGTTTAGCCGAGCAAACTCTCATGTGGTTACATGTTTTTTGATACGAAGAATTAGATTTATGCTTTGTGCGCTCTATGTGCTTACCTGTGAATGATGCTCTTTTGATGTAATGAACATGGTTTTGTAAATTGAACTATTTGTGATATTCTTTTGAGTTTATTAGATACCTAGCTAATTGATTATTTGACTTACTAGACCTAGCTTTAGGATGATTGTATGGATGAATTTACGTCTTGTAATTATGTACAGGGTGACGTAATCCTTTAAGGCCGACGACTTGGGAGAAATTTGTAAGTCTTTTGTAACTTATTGTGGAGTATCAATGAATGTTCAGGTTACTACTTGTTGATCTTGCAGGCATTAAGTGTTTGACACGTCATGTTCGGCCTTAGCCTAACGATAGGTCGGGGTCGGGGTGTGGTTGTAATCTTAATTTATAGTGATGAAATTGTATAATGTCTTTTATTAGTGTTGATATAACCAATGGGTGAGGCGGTTTTAATACTAGCAACTTGGTTGAATGGTTTTTATGGACTTTAGAGCTCGGACTAGTCATTTGGGCCTTAGCGGATCTAAGGGGAACGATCTTTTTAAACCCATGACAACATGATCCCAGATGTTCGAGGTTGTTATAAGTTTGGGTATATCACTGTTCTTGTCATTAATACGGTATCAGAGGCTACTGTAATAATTAAGAAAATGGGGTCGTGACAGCAACCATAGGCTTTTAGCGAAATAGACTTAGGTTAAAATAGCAAAATATTGCTAGGAGACTAGCGAGAATATTTTGGTTAATTTCAGTGAAAGGATAATTATGTCTTTGATCCCCCTTCTAGTCATTTACCTTATAAGTGTATTTATTAAAGTTAAGAATAACTAAATGGAAGAGAGGATTTAATCATTTGACAATTAGAGATCATAAATAGAATTTCTTATTTGTGGAAGATATTTTCTATTTTGATTATTGGCTGAATTTTGGATTAAATAATTATTAAATGTCAATGAAATAAATAAATAATTAATTAATTAAAGTCTAAAGGCTACAGAATATTTAAGATATTTTTCCATGGTTAGAAATAGTGTTATTATTAAATAGTAGACTAGATTTAGATTTTGAAATTAATTAATTAATTAGATAGAGCAAGTGGGCTAATTAAATAAATACTAGCACGTAGATCAAGGCTATGGGGCTTGGGTAGGTGTCCCACCATGGGCTTAGGCGCGTAGGATGACTTAATTTCCAAAGCAAGTGTGAACACAAGGTGTAAAAGGATCTTCTATTTAATTATGGAATTAAAAGATAATTCAAAGTCCTAATCATTTGCCTTTTAGGATTCTATTTTCAGAAATTTGCCTCTTGGATTTTCCTATATAAAGGCCTCTACCCTAAGCTCTACAATTGTACCTTCTCCTTTGAGATCTCTTTTTTTCTCTCTTATGGGTAAGCTTCAACTTTTTGAAGAAACTCAAATAGTTTTTCTTTTAGTTAGTTTAGCAAGATCAAGTTCCACAACTTGATCAACACTTTAGCTAGGATTTGGAATAAAGGGAAAGATCAGAGTTAAGGAGCAAAAGTTTCTTCCAGGCGTGTGGAGCTTGTTTTTCAGCAAAGGTGAAATTTTCTTCTTTCGTTCTTCGCGATAAAGGTATGCCTGAAAACTTTATTTGCTTTTATAGTTAAACTATGAAATGTTTAGATGTTCAAGTAGCTATTTCATGCTTCATTCATTTTAAAGATCTATGTATGAATGTTTTCGCCTTATTCTTGTAATTATAGAATTTGATTCATGCGATATAACATTTTCCTTTAGTGGTATCAGAGCGCGCTACAAATTAAATCATGAAATAGTTAAACTAGTTTAATTGTTTAGTAGTAGAAACTAAGAAATAATTTAAGAACACTAAAAATTCAGATTTGTTTAATGCTTTTGATGCATGGAATTATGTGTTCTTATTAGTTTTTATGTTTACTAAATTAATTCATGGTATTGAATTTCTTTATGGTTTTGGATTAGAATTAAACCTTGACTAAATAACTTAATTGGTAATACTTTAGAAGGTTATAATTAATAGAATTTAAAACCATTTAGAAGTCCCTAGAATTTATATAGGAATTAATGGAAATTCTTGTGTTTTAATTATTCTTGGGATAATTAAAATAGAAGCCAAAAGGATAATTTTAGAACGCTAGTAATTCAGATTTATTTATATGTTTTTAATGCATTGAATTATGTGTTGTAATTAGTTTATATAATTATTAGAATTAATTTTTGAAAATTAATTCACATGTGGTTTTGGATTAGTAATTAAACTTGGATTAAATTACTTGTTTAATAGTAGTTTAGAAGTTTTTAACTAACAGTTTTTTGAAACCACTTTAAACTCCCTAGAATTTGAGGAATTTTTGGAAATTAGTCTACCTGAAGTTTCGCATTAGAAATTCCCGTGGAAAATTAGAAATTCATATTAATGCGAATTTTGGTTATGGAATTGGATTGGACAACAATGGCATTAGACAAAAGTAGTGTTGGAATTGGTGTACACTGGTGTGTATGGTGGACCCATGAGCACACTAGAGAGAGGAGGTTTTAGCGTCTCTCGGGTGAGGTTAGGGTAATATATACAAAAGGGAATTGTCTTAGTAGACTACACTTAGCATTCCTCTGCAGAATGATGTATCTAAGAGATGGAATCAAACCCCACTAGATATGGTAAAATCCATGATGAGTCACACAACTCTACCCATATCGGTTTTGGGATAAGGTTAACAAATGGCTACAAACATCTTGAACTAAGTGCCTTCTAAATTAGTGCCTAAGATACCTGGTGAATTGTGGACTGGCCGCAAGCCCAGTATAAGGCATATCTACATATAGGGGTGTCCAACTTAGGTACTGAGCAGCTCTGCTTCTTAGTTGGAGCTAAGGTCCAAGATGTGTCATTTCATAGAATATTCTAAAGGAACAAGTGGTGGAATATTCTACCATCATAAGGAGCAAATGGTGCTAATAAGTACTATGCTAGATACTCGGAGAATGATGGTATAATCCCATTAAGAGTTAAGTTCAGAAACTGAAATAAAAGAAGTTTCTATTCAGACTTCTACTGCACCTATAAACAAAACAGCGAATTCTTTTAAGTACCCTGGAGCATTATCGTAGTGGGAGAATATTGAGACAACCAGATTGATTCTATGGAAAGTCTTTCGAGGCAGTCTTCAATCAGGTTGACAAATCCACTAGTAATGATGAAGCAGTAATGGATGTAGATGCTAACCATTGGCACAAGGGAATGGAATTTGAGTTGAGGTCTGCGTATTCCAATTTAGTCTGGGATTTTGTAGTTATACTTGGAAATGGTAAAACCCTTAGTGTGAAAATGGGTCTACAAGAGTAAGATATGAGTGGACAAGAAAGCTAGGTGGGTGGCGAAAGGATACATTCTAAATAGGGTATCAACTATGAGGAGACTTTCCTACTAGTAGCCATACTAAAGTCCATAACGATTCTCTTAGCCATTGCTTATCTTTATGGCTATGAGATGAACATCAGGACTGCATTCTTTTATGGAAATCCTAACATAGGCATCTATATAAAGAGAACATGCAAATCTACTATGAAAAGGCCAAAAGAATTTGGTCAATAAGCTTTAGAGGTCCATTTATGGATTTAAGCAAGCATCTAGGATATTGAACACTCCGTTCAATGTAGCAGTCAAAGTCTTTGATTTTGAGCAGAACATTGATGATCCATGTGTGTATAGGAAGGAAAAGGAATAACAATAATGTTGAATTACTTGTCTTCATGTGGATTACATTATACTAATTGGGGACGTTGTAAGGATGTCGTCATCCATAGAAGTTTGACTGTCTTCTCAAATTGTTAATGTAGGACTTGAAGATAGCTATGTTTTAAGGATTAAGATCATACGAGATTGCTAAAACAAGGAACTAGCATTATCCTAAGCTACATATGTTGAGAAGATGTTTTGTTTAGTTTAACATGTAAAAATCAAAGAAGGGTTTGTTGCCCACCAGGCTTAGAGTTACACTTTCCAGATATCAGTGCCATAAAATATCTGATAAGAAAGTAGGCATGAGACAGATTCTGTGTGTGTCAGCAATTGGAAGTCTCATATTTATCATGTGGAACACTAAACTAGATAGCAGTCAAAGATAGGAGATGATCACTAGGTAGTAGTATAACATATATTCTAGTATCTTCGGAGAACGAAGGACTATATGTTAGTCTACCAGGCTGAGTATATAATATAATAAACTAGCACTTGAATAAAGAGTCAAGGAAACGTAGGAAAAGCAAAGCACCCTGAGAGAAAATATCACTTAATCTGGGGATACATCCAAAAAGGAGAGATAGTGATAGAGCTTTTGTGAGTGACTTAGCAGTTCCTCTTATTAAGACTCTTTCGAATTAGGTATCTTCTGTAGATATTGAGTTAATGGTAGCTGAGTTATTACGCAGCATAACCTAGTGCTCTTTCATGCAAGTGGGAGCTGTTAGGAATAGTATACCCAAAAGATCACTAGCACATTGTCATTGATACATCTGAATATTTGCAATGCATAATTACTGTCATCTATGTGGTTGACTATTATATATATATATATATATATATATATATATGTGTGTGTGTGTGTGTGTGTGTGTGTGTGTGTGTATGTATGTGTGTGTGTGTGTGAATATAAGGTCCTTGCTTCAACTGTTGACTTAGGTACGTGGTAGTTACGCACAGAAGGTTTAAGTTGTGGTTACTTGTTAAGCAGAATTATTTAGTCCATAACTAAGTGGTAGAGTTGGGCGCTCTACTACGGTAGAAGTTATTATGAATAAGTTCCCTTTATAATAGGGTGATCTGTCTTGACCATGGATGGGGTTCTAGACTTACTTCACTTATGCATGTATATGCATTGAACGGGCCACCGTAGGTATGATACTCTAAGTATGTACTATCAAATAAAGAGGTCACCTATACCCACAAGCTTCTAAGTGGGTCATTACTCTTAATCTTGAGCATATGTGGATGAACTGACAAAGTCAAGTTCTTGCACTTTGAGTCACTATGGGTGAGATCTTATATATGGGTCAACAACTCTGTGATTTGGGTGTCTGGACTTGGTTAGAAGAGATATGTATATGCAATAAGGAGTCTATACAATAATAACTCCCTTAGAATGATTCAAGTTAATCATCCTGAATCTATGCGCACGGTAATACTTGGTATATTGGTTGTTACACTTGTGGGTCGCTCCCATGATCAAGGGGATGACTTCCGGAGAATGGTTAGATTATGGGTTAGAGGTTCTAAAGAGAAATATGTAGTCAAAGAGGTGATAGTACAATCGGTGAACCTATCTTGGCTATGAGTGAGTGTAGAGGGGCAGCGTGGTCATTATCACTTAATTAGTCTAAAAACTGAGCATCATATAGTAATTAACTAACTTTTGTACATACAATAATTATCTTGGAGTACAACCATAGTCTTTTAGTGGAATAGACTAAGGTTAGAATGACAAAATATTGCTAGGAGACTAACGATAATATTTTGGTCATTTTTAATAGAAGAATAATTATGTCTTTGGTCTTCATTCTAACCATTTACTTTATAAGTGTATTTACTAAAGTTAAGAATAACTAATAGAAGAGAGGATTTAATCCTTTGGCAATTAGAGATCATGAATAGAAAATTTCCTATTTGTAGAAGATATTTTCTATTTTGATTATTGGCTGAATTTTGGATTAAATGATTATTAAATGTCAATCAAATAATTAATTAATTAAATTCTAAAGGCTACAAAATATTTAAGATATTTTTTCATGGTTGGAAATAGTGTTATTCTTAAATAGTAGACTAGATTTAGATTTTGGAATTAATTAATTAATTGGATAGAGCAAGTGGACTAATTAAATAAATACTAGCATGTAGATCAAGGCCATTGGTCTTGGGTAGGTATCCCACAATAGGCTTAGGCGTGTAGGATGGCTTAATTTGTAAGGTGTAAAAGGATTTTCTATGTAATTATGAAATTAAAGGATAATTCAAATTCCTAATCCTTTGCCTTTTAGGATTCTATTTTCAGACATAATTGTCTCTTGCATTTTCCTATATAAAGGCCTCTATCCTAAGCTCTACAATTGCATCTTCTCCTTTGATATCTCTATTTATCTCTTACGAGTAATCTTCAACTTTTTGAAGAAACTCGAATAGTTTTTCTTTTAGTTAGTTTAGCAAGATCAAGTCCCACAACTTGATCAACACTTTAGCTAAGATTTGGAATAGAGGGAAAGATTAAGTTAAGGAGCAAAAGCTTCTTCCAGGCATGTGGAGCTTGTTTTTCAGGAAAGGTGAAGTTTTTTTCTTTCGTTCTTCGCGATAAAGGTAAGTTTGAAAAATTTATTTGCTTTTATAATTAAACTATGAACTGTTTAGATGTTCAAGTGGCTATTTCATGCTTTATCTATTTTAAAGATCCATGCATGAATATTTTTGTTTGATTCTTGTAATTATAGAATTTGATTCCCCTCACTTGCACCTCCATAGGCTCGTCATACATTCTTTCGTTCTTCGCGATATAACATTTCCCTTCACTTGCACCTCCATAGGCTCGTCATACATTCTTGATGAGATAAATTCCTTAAGACTGACGAGCTTGTTCCCATTAATGGGCCCTATGGCCCGAAGAACATTAGCAAAGATCTCAAGATCAGGAATATGCTCGGGAGGATTAGGATAGGGCTCAAGTAAGATATTCCAGGATGTCCTAACCGGCCAAGGTCTTGGGGATTTCATGAAAAAGAACTTGTGATGTCATCCCTTGTTTGAAGAAGGCCAGGTGCTAGACTGGAATATGTTGGAATGCAGATAGGCGGTAAAGTAATACCAACCCCGACCATTGAGTTTGAGTGTATAGAAGTTGGCGAACAGGTCAGAAGATGGTTGCTGACCAAGGTTTTCGACATATATGTAAAAGGCTATGACTGTACACCAACTATTCAGGACCAACTGACCAGCGCTCAGGTTGAAGAAATAAAGGACATCGACAATATATTTAGGAAAAAGAAAGTAGAGGAATTGAAGAGTGTCGTAATAGAATCCCATCTCCCCCTCTCTCGGGCAGCAGGCCCTTTCCTTGGGCTCAGGCATTTGAACCTCCAAGTCATCTAGGAAAATGCTATTTCTCTAAGTTTGAAGATCCAGGTGTATATGTCTTTGAGGGGAGGTAGGTCCACAGCGTCAAAGGGCTCGTCATCGTCGCCATCGACGGTGAGTGACAGGTGATCGGGAAAGGGAATGTCTATGGAGAAAGGTGCTTGACCTGCTGGTGTGGCGGAAGGAGTAGGATCAGACCTAATTATCGAGCTCACCCTAGCATTTGTGCAAGGCCTAGAGCGAGAAAGAGAAGAATCAGAGAAGGGCCCAAAGGCCGGAACTTGTCTTATGGGGACGACTAAGAGATGAATATTCCTAAAAAGTCTATTAGTAGGAGGGCTAGGCCTGACCTCTAGGTTCTCTAGACCATTGAGTACTTTGGAATGAGTTATGGGATTAGGGTCGGCAAGGACTGCGTTTATCTCGGGCATGGCATCACTACTACTATCGCTCTCCTCACCACACTTATGCTCATAAGAATTAACGAGCTCATTTTGAGAATCAGTTTCTAAACCTGACCGAGCCATGAAAAAGGAAGAAAAGGGAAATGAGACGTACCTAAGAGTTGAGAAGGGGAGTTGTTAGAGCTCAGACAAAGTGAAATGTCAAGAAAGTTGCGAAGCTCATAGGGAGGTTTGAGAAAAATTCAAGAGAAAAAAAAGTGTAAAATGATTGAAGAATGACCCTATTTATAGAGGAAAAATAGGCGGGAAAATGGGCAGTGCAGATTTCATGGAGAAGTGAGCCAAAATTGACCAATTAGAGTAGGCCATGTGGCCACGTCCCAACTGCATAATTAATGGGTATTTAATGCTCTGAAATTTAAGGAGATCGTGCTAGAAAAATTGTTCCGTGATACAAGGAAGATTCCCAAACCTCTTGGTTGAGCTCAAGGAAACAGGGGTCAAGTGATAAGGATAAAATTAATCAACCCGATCTCCATTAAAATAATCTAAGCTATTGGATGCAATCAGTGCCTAACTGTACTAAGGTCGTCATTAGGTCGGTTGGCCCGACCTGGGAACTTTAGTCCAAGGGACCTGAGGTTTGACCACTCCTTGAACCAAGGTCCGACCATTCCCCAACCTCGTGACAAAGCGAAAGGATCCTGTAAAATCCAGAAAGCTATCAGAAGGCAATGTATAAATATGACAATTACACTCACAAAAAGCGTAACTTATCACTCACATACTACACACTATACTTTTTAATTCTTGCTATTATTCCCAAGAAAAATACTAACTTAAGCATCGAAGTGCTTACGTAAGCAAGACCCACACCCGTTTTGTCACACCCTGAACCTAACTCATCGCTAGGCTAAGGCCAGAACACGACGTTCGTAATGCTTAAAACCTGTGATTAACAACTTAGCAATTTATACATCCACTTTAAACACCATAAAGTTCCAAGAGACTGGCAAGTCATCGGCCTTAAAGGGTTACAACAATCTGTAAAACATTCACAAGACCTCAAATCACCTATTTATACATAATAACTAACCAACGTTTGGGTCTCTAGGTCTCGAAAGAATAATAGTATACTTAGTTACATCATAATGATCCAAAAGAGTAAGTTGTTACATCAATAATTCATCAAATACAAAAGAAATTACAAGATCGCAAGTTATCATTATACAAAATATGTTCGTTACAATAAGAAACATATTCTCCAAGTAAGCATGTAGAGCACAAAAGTAGAAGCTCCGATTCAACACATCAATGAAGCTTTCTATCCATAAGTAGGCTTGCTCGGGCTAAACTTCACTTGAAATTGTCAAAAGATGGGTGAGCTATACCTAGCTCAACGAGGGATAACAGGAAAGGGAGTTTTCGCAAGTGTTTTATCCTTTTGAAACCATTTGAAAATCCATGTTATGCATACATGTTCAATTAACAAAATAACAATGACATATAACCCAACTCTTCAAGGGTTAGGGCCCAAGCAAGAATGGTATCATGTAGTATCATGCATTAACAAGAAGCAAATATCAACATGATAATAAACAATCAAGGAAACTATACACATTATGGGTGATACATGATATGGAATGTATAACCTAACTCTTCCAGGGCTAAGGCTCATGTGGGGAGGTAACACATAATATTAAAAAGGTACAGTTATTCTTGCAGTTGCTGGAGACGGCCGGCCTTGAAACGATCATCAATATCAACCCCTTACTCCATACCATAGGGTAATCTAGATAAACCCAAGTTCCTACGACCCATCTATCCAATGATCAAAATCCAAGCAAGAGTGGGATTGGGGTCCATGGTAGTCGAGTCCTCCTGGCAAGCCCGATGCCGCCCAGTGGAAACGAAACGCTACCATGCCCATAGAGTTTGGTACCATCGCGCCTGTAGTTGATAACAATAGGAACATATTTGAAGGGCAACAAAGTAGGTTGCCTCCATCACATAAGCATGTACATAACCTTGAACATATTCCAACGTATACACATGTAAACAATTATAATATCTTGCATGTATACTAATTTAATCATGTAGCATAACATAAATCATATTTCTACCTTAATTAAGCTCATGTTAGCCTACATTTTGAAACAGGACCATCCGGTCGAGTACCTGGGTGATCATCTGGGTGACTGGAGTCGCCTGGCAGTGACTTGACAAATGATCCGATGACTACTCGATTGACCTGGTCAAAAATATTCAATTCCGATCGACTGATCCGGGCGACCGAATTCGACCGAAGCACCTCATTTTACTTGATTCCTTGCTCCAAACTTATTCTTTCAAGCTCATACCAAGTAGGCAACTTAACTCAACCTTAACCAACATTAATCCACAAGTTTTATAGCTCCTAATATCACCCAACTCAAGTATAACATCATCCGTTACCAACATTCAACTTAACACAAATGTTCAAGACTCAAGTCTTCCCTTCTTCTCTTTGCAACCAAATTAAACCTACTTGGCACATATAATACTTCATGTGACTCATACAAAATCTTCAAGATCATTAAAGGCTATAAAAGATAAGTCCAAGTTTAAGATAACATAAACACAATATTTGAAACCCTAGATTGAACATACCAAACTCAAATTCACCAAACAAGCTTAAATCTATCATTGACAAGCTCAATATACCTATATAACCCATAACCATGAACCATATGACATTTATAAAACATTTTGAAAACATTCCTCACCTTGATCCTGTGTTGGAATGCAAGAAATAGTGCTGGGAAAGCTTGTAGGTGCAAAAAGATGACTTGAAATGCTAGAAAATGCCTTCCTCTTTCATCTCTCTTCTTCTTCTATTCTCTCTCTCTCTAGGTCGTGTGGTTTAGTGTGTATGTGTTGTGTGTGAACTGATATGTGTATGTGTATATATGTTAGGTAAGATATTTAGGATACCCAATTGACCAAATTACCCTCTTAACTTAGTTTTATTTTCTACTTTGCCATCTTGTTGTGTTTTAACTATTTTAGTTAGTTAGTGAAACATAATAAATTATATTTAATACCTACGATATTAAAAATATTCAAATGCACGTAAAACGATGTAAATGCACATAAAATAATATAAATGCTCATAAAACCATGTAAATGCATGTAAATTGATATAAACACGTATTTAATGATATGATATGCATCTGTTATTTCGTGCGGGGCTTCACATGTTTCTTTTGCAGATTAGCTCAGGAGACACCGGACCAGTTTTGATCATCAATAGTTATGATATTATAAGCAAAATCTTACATTTGTAAATTATTAATAGAGTAATATGAATAATTTACAAATATTGAATACCTCCCTCATAACGTTATAATATTATGAAAGAATTCATTTTTATTGTTTGCTTTTACGTTCTGGGGAAAATGAAAATTCTGTATCCTTAGACAAAATAGAAGAAATAAGCAAGGGCGATATTCTTGTACTTGTTTTGACAAAAAAAATGATATTATTGTACCTGCCACGTCCACCCACCGAGGCCATGCAGATCAGAATGATCATCCAGGTCAAAACATGTTGCCTTTCCAGTATAGTTGTAGTAGATGTTAGCTGCATCGTACAACTTCTCAAATGTACTTCGATAGAACCGTTGATCGTGGTTTTCTTTTTTCTTTTTTTCATAATTCTTAGAGATATTTGTTTTTGACTGAAAGGCCTGTTCTAGTGGCTATTCAAATTTACGCATTCTTTCTTCATGTGCTTGGAGAGAACCCATTAATTCAACTGATGATAGCTCAGATAAATTTTTTGACTCCTCTATTGCAACCATTACATGATTGAACTTAGCTGGAAGGCTTCGTAAAATTTTATGTATAATTTTCTTATCCTCTGTTGTGTCTCCTAAACTTCTTATTTGATTAATAATAGCAGAGACACGAGAAAAGAATTCTTGAATCGACTCACTATCCTTCATGAGAAAAGTATCAAAATTCTTCCATAAAGATTGAAGTTTGATCAAAATTACCTTTTCGGAGCCTTTAAATTCATTCTTCAGAATATCCCAAGCCTCTTTTGATATTGATACTGTCATCAATCTTGGAAATATGGTTCTGTTGACACCTTGCTGAATATATAATAGAGTCCTTACATCTCTCATCTGATTATCATGATATTCCTTATTTTGAGTACCATCCCAAAACTTCATTTCATCCGCATCCTTTGGTTGTGTGTTGCTTTGTACAATGTCCCCAAGTCCTTGTGGAATAAACAGCGTGCGCATTTGGATACTCCAATAGTCATAGGAGTCTCCGTCAAAAACAGGGATAGTAACTTGTGAATAGCTTGGTCCGGAAGCCATATTGATTTTCAAATTTGAGCACAGAGAGTGATTTGAAAACTTTGTTTTCTTTTTTACCAAACTTCACGTGGCCAAAAAGTTTTTTTTAATTCAATTTGTGAAAAAAAAATTTTTGTTTTTGTTTTTTTGTTGTTAACCCATGGAATATCTCTACATCAGTCAGTCTACAAGACATTGACCAAGATTAAACACTATTGCATTAGAACTTTTGGTTCCTTGATGGGTCATGTCTGATTTACCCCTACTTGGCCTTGTAGTTGTGTGTGAATTAAACCCTGAGAGTGCAGCAACTCGTCCCAAAACATTTACCGATTCAGTTAAGAGTTTGATCTCAGTGAGAAGCTAAGACAAGTGACCCATGCTAACGGGTTTTGAACCCGTGCCAATCATGAACTCTCATCTCCAACTTACCAACTGAGCTATCCCTTAGGAGCTTAATTTGTGAAAAACGTTGACCACACAAAATTTGTAATGTTGGCAAACTTCTCGTGGCCAAGGTTGGTCACGTAAGATTGTTTCTAGACAAAATGATTGTAATTTGGCCAAGTAAATGATTACACTTTGTTTTAAACAAAAACAAAGATTAAGAGCTTTACCAACAAAAGATCTCACACCTTCCGTGGTTTCTGGCTAAAGATTTTTGTCTTCTTGGCGATATTGCTGGGTTATGAAATTCGGAAGGTGAATCTCTGGTAAGTGTTTATTTTTATGGGGTATGAATTTTCTGATTTCGGGCTCCTTGATATGAGTGATTTTTGGTTTCTTTCAATGGAGATGCAAATGCTCAGTTGATGATCTAACTTGGCTCTGATACCACTGTTAGATTTTTGGACAAGGGATATTGTGATTATGACACAGAGATAAGCTGAAATTTTGGGAATGAATAAACTGATTTTATTTCTGTAATGTAACTCTCTTCTTACTCTCTTTGCATATTCTCTCTGCATATTTCAAACTGTGTACATCATATGCCTATTTATAGTAATTTATGGAATGTCTTAAGAATATTGAGTACAATTTGTATACAAAAATCTAAACTAATATGGGTACAATCTAGAGTTGTCTATTCTAGCTGTATATAGGTTGTAATATGAACTAGCTTGTTGAAATATTGACTTTGATCTTCTTGCATGTTCCAGAGTTCATAGATCTGGAGTTTTCTTCAGTCTCCTGAATTTTCTTTAGATATGAAGATTTCTAGAATATTTGAATTTTCTCAACTCCAGAATAATCTGGCTTGTTTGACTCTAAAATTTTCTAGCTTGATTTTTAACAAATTCACTGTCAGCTTCAGCTTTTTAGTACATCCCACGAGCATCAAAACTGGAGTAAATAAACTCTCATATAACGATAGTAATAAGGCGGTTTGAATTCGTGTCAGGAAGACCTATTTAATTTCACGCTCCTCCACCACTACTTAAAAGGTCACTCCAACATCCCTCGCCCCTGTATCCGTCACCCTTATCCCGCCCATCCTTATATTTGAATCACATGGGAAATGGGGATTATTTACAGGTTTTCATTATTAGTTTAAGCCGTGTAATATTGAGTTTAATTTGAACTACGTAATTTTAAAAAGCAAATTAAAATTTAATAAATGATGGTTATAAATATATGTCTAAAGTGAAGGTCAAATATGAATTTTTAATAAAGTTTAAATATGAATTATATATTCATTTGTGTGCTTCCAATTATATAGTAAAAATAACATTATAATAACTAAATCTCAAGTATTTTAAATAAGTTCCAAACAAAATCATTGAGTACGAGAACTACATGTTAGAAAAAAAAACAGTTCTTTTGGTTATTCAATGTGCATTGATTACCATACGACCTTTTTATATTATTGTATGTCCATATATTAACAGTAATCGCAATTCTACTCTTGAATATTGATATATTCTATTTTTTTAATATTATAAATTTGCAATATCATTATTAATTACATTTATTGAAACTATCCTAAAGCATGGGTAGAAACTACTAACAAATCTCTTAAATTCACTACTATCAACAATGAGATTAGGGTCATGTTCTATTTATTTATTTTTGCTAGGCAAACAAGTGACTCATTCATTCAAAATAAAAAACTGTACAACAAAAGAAGCTTAACTAGTGTAGGATCCCCTAATCGAGGTTCCATGCAATACAAATAGATTTGTTGAGCAAGCTATTACAAAAAGTATATTTTCTATAATTAAATGACATTTGAAGACTATTTCTAATTCTATCAAAAATTTGGTCGTCAGTTTGAACCATATTAGAAAACATTCATTGATTTCTTTCCACCCAAATGGAGTAAACAGTGGCACCAAAGACAAGCTTGAAAACCTGGAGTTGAAAGGAGTTAGGAGTTGCAATGTTCATAGTCCAGGAAAAAAATTCATTCCAACTAATCAGTCGAGTGACAATTTTTGTGCAACTCAAGCATCGTTTCCAAATCCTTTTGGAGAAACCATATTCAAAGAATAAATGGTTGTGAGATTCAGTATTTGTGTAGCAGAACATGCAGCCAGGCGACACATTGTCACCCCAGCCAATCAACCTACTCTTAGTATAGTGACGATCAAGAAAAGTAAGCCACAAACGAAATGAGTGTTTTGACACTCTTCTATAAAACCAAACAAAATGTCATCAATCCACTTTGCTAGCACTAGACCGAATTGCTTCATAGGCTGAATGGCGTGAGTAGCCCTTTTGAGGGTCAAGAGTCCAGATGGTGCAGTCACTTGTTCGGAAACATACATGATAATAAAGGAATTTAATTACACATCGGAATAATATTTATGTATCCGTTCATTATTGATTACGCAGATTTAATGCATATAATAATTAATCTCATTAAATATCATAGCATCAGTTTTTAGGATTATATCTTGTCGCAAAAATTAAGGTAGAATCTGAGACGAGCTTCCCACATGTGAAGCCTCCAAGATTAGTCTACAAAGAATTCGCGCTATCAACTAGATTTTCACCTCTACTAGAGTTCTTAGAGAAATCTTATAGTTTTCTGACTATGAAAAATTGTGCTAGCTATTTCTCTGTCAGAATAGTACTATATATAGGAGACACACATGACCTAGGGTCATATGTGGACTAGTCTTAACTAACCAGTCTTGGACTTCATAATAATTAGACCACCATCTAATTACTACAAGCCAATTAAATTAATATTTAGGACGATCCTAAATTTAATTTAATATTTTCTCTAATCCAATTAATCTGAAATTTTCATTTGTGTGTGACCTCTTGGGTTCACCATTAATCGGTAGCGAATAATTAATTCTACTAATTAATTCACAAATCGCGAGTGACACCTAACAGTATATCGCGATTATCCAATTAAAGATGAAGTGCAAGTATATGAACCCATTTAGTAATTTCTAAGCAATCGAATCCTACTGTCTTAATTATCCCAATCGAGTCAAAGTCATGGATTAGGTTGTCAAAATCTACTTGATCGTATGCCAAAATCTATTTAATCAGTAATTAATGAATAATCTTGTGGAACGACTTCTACTATTCCACATTGGCCAAGGATTTCTACTTACTTAATTAATTAGATCGCATAGGACTCCCAATTGACAGTTTTCGTATCTACACGCACATATCTCCATGACAAAATAGATCATAACCGTTGAATACATTGTCTAATCCGTGATTAGGACTAGTTTAATTACACCAGCAAATTATAGTATTCTTAATCATGCGATAAGCGTGGTATCTCAGGTCTGAGGACTAATCGCACAATTACATGATATAATGAATTATTGACATTCTATGTAATTCATTTTATTGGTGGTCAAGTCCAGTCACTTGTTCGCAACAAGTACTTATATATCTACAATAACGATATGAGACTAATAGCCCAATTTAATATCTCATATTATTTGGTTAGTAGACTGTAATATGATCTATCTGGATAAACTAACACCCAATTAATTTATCCTATGATCGGGGACAACGTTTAGAACATATTTGTGAATATAGATTCTATTACTCATATCATTACTCCTAAGGATAGAATCTATAAATGATGTTCTAAAGACTTTTATTTATTTAATTAAAACATATTAATAAACAAATAAACTGCCTGCAATAAATAATTTATTAATTAAATAATACATTATCCATAATTCTAAAAATATAATTTATTGGCTTTTAGGGCATTATTCCTAATAATCCCCCATTTGCACTAAAGCTAACCAGAATGGTATCTCATACCTATCCCCTCTAAGTGTCGAACCAAAGACTGCTTAGTCAGAACCTTGGTCAATGGATCAATAATGTTATCTACTGATGCCACTTTCTGCATCACTATGTCACCACTTCCCACAATTTCTCGGATAATGTAGTAACGCATCTCTACATGTTTGGATTTTTGGTGAGACCTTGGTTCCTTAGCTTGCGCTATCGCTCCATTATTATCACAATGTAAAGGCATTGCAACCTCAATGGAAAGAACCACTCCGAGCTTTGAGACAAACTTCTTAATCCAAACTGCCTCTTTTGCTGCATCTAATATTGCGATGTATTCAACTTCCGTAGTGGAATTTGCAGTCGTACTCTGTTTGGAACTCTTCCAACTAACTGTTCCTCCATTAAAAATGAAAATGAATCCATATGTGCATTTACGACATCTACATCAGACTAAAAATTTGAGTCAGTAAAACCCTCGATTTTCAATTCCCCTCCTCTATATTCCAAGACTATATCCTTAGTCCTATTCAGGTACTTCAGGATATTCTTGATGGTTGTGAGGCCCCGCACGAAGCCATATGCATTTTATAGCATTTAATTTATTTTTTCATTGTTTAATGTGCATTTATATTGTTTTACGTGAATTTGCCTTGTTTTACGTGCATTGGTATTGTTTTACGTGCATTTGGAGGTTTTAAACATTGTAGACATTAATTAAAATTCTATTAAACTACAATAGCTAACTAAAACAATTACAACCAAACTACATGACAAACTAGAAGATTGCATTTAGTTAGAGGGGTAATATAGTAATTGGCCTAAAACTAAAATATCTTACCTAACAAAAGCACACTCACTCCACACACAACACATACACTTGGGCACACACACAACACACACATATAATACACGACTGAGAGAGGGAAAAGAGAAAAAGAAGAAGCAGAAAGAGTAGGAAGAAAGGGCATTTCAAGCTAGTTACCAAATTCAACTACCTTGCTTGAACTCCTTCTAACTTGATGGCTCTAGAAATGTCCACTAATATCCAAAGTCCTCCAAGATACTTGAAAAAACTAAAATGTTCCAGTATAGTTTTAAGATATCTTGTCAAATATATAAGTGGTTTTAACTTATGAAATTTTTTCATGTTTTTCTTCAAATGGCCGAACCATCAAAGTAAAAAAGAGAAGACATTTTCTTCTTTTTTTCTTGTGTGTGTGTCGTGTGTGTTAAATGATAAAGAGAGAGTGTGTCATCCTTTTATTATATCATAACCCATATATTATAATATAATTCTTGCATACAAATCTTCCAATCAAAATTAGATTGATTGAGTGTAATCTTAGATTAGCTTTTGCATGTTATTAGATTGTAATCATTACAATCTAATGGTTGTCTTTTCTCTCTCCTACAACTTGCAAAAGTAATGATTACTATCTAATGACATGTAGGCATCTTGATTTAATCAAGAATAAATCTCAACCCTTAATTCAAATTAGTGTATAGGATTAATCCTAGGATAGATGACATGGATTAATCCTAAATATATATATATATTAAACCACTTTTCAATATTTGTAGTTTGGCTCCAAATGTTTTGGTATTTATACTTTGACCCTAAAACTGTACAAAAGTATACTTTTGGCCCATTGACCAATATAGATGACTTTTAACCCTTTAAAGTCATTAATCACATTATATAAGATACTGGTGAACTTATTCTTGATATTAATTAATGTGTGACTTTCTAGATTCATAACCGCATACCGATGAAGGACTATTAATCCTCTTAATCTATTTTGGGAATGTCTCCGTCATTACTCGAAATACGCTCATGTTCATGAGTGACGCACTAGTAACAAACATATCACGACAATTTTGTCCTCGAGGTATAATGGAAGATATTCTTGTTAGTGTTGGGGAATTTTTATTCCCTGTTGACTTTATTGTGTTAGACATGGACTTAAGCCCTAATAACAAGAATACCACTCCCGTTCTACTAGGCAGACCATTCCTAGCAACAATAGATGCTATTATCTATTGTAGAACGGGTATGATTGAACTGACATTTGGGAACATGAGGACAAAATTGAGGGTTGCTAATGCAGCCAATAAGATGAACAAAGATGAGGAAGAAAAATGCTTCCATTTAGATGCCATTAATTCATGTGTGGATGAATATGCCCACTCACTCTTGACCCCTGATGAGAAAATAGCAAAGCTTGAATGACTCTTGTATGACTGCGATATTTCACTAGAAATGGTCACCTCTACTTCTGTTGTGACTGATTTAGGAAAGACTAATCAAGTAACAAATCATCTCTCTAAAGCTTCTAATAGTCCAACAATTGAGTCCCGACCAGCCTTGGAGCTCAAAACATTACCTGAGCACCTAGAATATGTTTTCTTATGCCCTGATGAGACCTTTCCAGTCATCATTACCTTGGATTTGACCATCGAGAATGAGAGTAAACTCTTAGAGGTCTTAGGTATTCACAAAAAAGACAATAGGTTAGATTGTCGCTGATTTGAAGGCTATTGACCCATTTGTGTACATGCATAGAATTCACCTCGAAGAATGAGTTACTTTTTCTCGAGAATTTCAAAGGAGACTGAACTTGAAAATTAGGGACGTATCCATTAAGAGGTAATAAAGCTACTTGATACGGGTATTATCTACCCTATCTCTGACAGCCCTTGGGTAAGTCTGGTACAAGTGTTACCGAAGAACTCTGGGATAACAATGGTCCCAAATGAAAACGGCGAGCTCATTCTGACACGTACCACCACTGGTTGACGTGTTTGTATCGATTATAGAAAGCTCAACTTAAAAACTCAGAAAGACCACTTCCTTTTACCCTTCCTTGACCAAATCTTAGATAGAGTAGCCAGACAAGGCTACTACTATTTTTTGGATGGGTATTCGGGATATAATCAAATCCCAATCTTTCCTAAAGATCAGGAAAAGACCACTTTCACTTGTCCTTATGGGACCTTTGTATTTAGGTGCATGTCATTCGATCTATGCAACGCACTTGGGACGTTTCAAAGATGTGTAATGGCCATTTTTTCTGACATGATCGAGAAGTTTTTGGAAGTCTTCATGGATGACTTCTCAGTTTTTGGATCTTCTTTCGATGAATGCCTCACACATCTCTCCATAGTGCTAGATCGATGTGTTAAGATGAATTTGGTCTTGAGTTAGGAGAAAAGCCATTTTATGGTTAGGTAGGGATAGTGCTTGGTCACGTGGTTTCACAGGATGGTATCCATGTGGACCCAGTCAAGGTTGAGTTAATAGAAAAGCTCCATGCACCCAAAACGGTATGGGATATTCGATCATTCCTTGGTTATACCGGAATCTATCAGCGTTTCATCAAGGATTTCAACCATATTGTTCGACCGCTCTCAAGTCTTTTAACACATGATACTGAATTCAATTTCAATGACAAGTGCTCTAAAGCTTTTGAGAAGCTAAAATTCTTACTTTCTTCTACCCTTATCATACAGCCTCCCGATTACAGCCTCCCCTTTGAGATTATATGTGATGCATCGGACTATGCAGTGGGAGCTATTTTGGGACAGCGTAGAGATAGGCTGCCATATGTAATCTACTACGCTAACAAGGCCTTAGATTATGCTCAAAAGAATTATTCCACCACTGAGAAGGAATTGCTAGCTATAGTATTTTCTCTGGACAAATTCCGATCATATATCCTTGGGACAAAAGTAATAGTACATACGGATCATGCCATTTTCCGATATTTACTTACCAAACGGGATACCAAGCCCCGTTTGATCTGTTGGCTATTATTACTTCAAGAGTTTTACCTTGAAATCAAAGATAAAAAGGGGAGTGAGAATTCTGTCGCTGATCATTTATCATGTCTTGTTTGTAATACTCCTATTGACTCTCTTCCTTTTAAAGATACGTTTCTTGATGAGCAGCTTTTTGCTGTCTCACACTAGACCCCTTGGTATGCCCACTTTGTCAATTATTTGGCTACCCAAGAGTTTCCAACTCACTGGGGTAAGAGAGAGAAGCAACGTTTTATGGCATAGGTTAAGTATTTCATTTGGGAAGACCCTTATCTTTTCAAAATCTATGACAATCAGGTCATAAGGAGATGTGTATCTGAGGACAAGTTTGACAACATACTCTAATTTTTCCACTCTGAAGCATGTGGTGGCCATTTTGGAGGAAAAATAACAACTGTAAAATTCCTTTAGTGTGGGTTCTTTTGGCCCACTCTTTTCAGAAATGCCCAACAAATTTGTAAGAATTGCTCTCGATGTCAACAAGCTTGGTCTATTTCTAGAATGGACAAAATGCCCATATCACACATTCTCGCTTGCGAAATATTTGATGTATGGGGTATTAACTTTATGGGTTTTTTCCTCCTTCATTTGGGTACACGTATATTCTTGTTGTTGTGGACTATGTGTCCAAATGGGTAGAGGCTATGGCAACCCAAACAAATGACCATAAAGTGAGGTCAAGTTCATTAAAGAGAATATATTTTCTCGATTCGGGGTGCCACGTATACTTTTAAGTAATGGTAGACAACATTTTCGTCACAGGACACTTGAAGCGTTATTGAAAAAATACTCGATCCGGCACAAGATTGCGACGCCTTACCATCCACAAACAAGTGGTCAAGTGGCAGTGTCAAATAGGGAGATAAAATCAATTATGCAAAAAATGATTAGGCCCAATCGCAAAGATTGGTCAAGTCATCTACACGATGCATTATGGCCTACCGTACATCTTTTAAGACTCCCATCGGCATATCCCTGTATAGGTTGGTATACGGTAAAGCTTGCCACCTCCCTGTTGAACTTGAGCATAAAGCTTATTAGGCTATTATAGCCCTGAACTTAGATATACAGTAGGAAAGTGAGGGTAAGAAATTGGCATTGAGTGAGTTGTAAGAGCTTCATTTCGAAGCCTATGGAATGCCAAACTATACAAGGAGAAGATGAAAAAAATGCATGATAAATCTATTCTGAAGAAAACCTTCTCTCCTTTTGATAAAGTTTGGTTATTTAACTCCAAACTGAAGTTCTTCCCTGGCAAGTTAAGAACTAGATAGGATGGACCCTATGAAGTGCTTGATGCATATCCTTCTGGAACTATCAAGATTAAGTACCCCAAAGATGGGCGAGTCCTTACAATCAATGGCCAGTGATTGAAGCATGCATTCAATCCGAAAGCAGTCCCTCATGAAGTTGAATCTGTTGAACTTCGGGACCCTGACTACCTTCTATAGAAAAGATTCCATCTGGCTAAAGACGTGTTAAACTTAGCACTTCTAGGAGACAACCTAGTCTTCTTTTCAATGTTCTAATTTTTGTTACATTTACCTTGTGAATCTTTCTCCAGCTTAATGTGATTTGGGTTTTTAACCTTGTGAAACATTCATAAAGGTACAATTGTCATGCTACTAGTAGTCACTGTATGTTTCTGTGTGCGGTTGGCTTAATTATAAAACTCTGTCTAAATAGTATGCGCTACTCCACCAGCTTAATGTAGTTTGTATCTGTTGAGTATTACTTGATAAGGTAATTGGGATCATGAGCATACACCAGACGTAATGTCTGCAATGTAAAACCCCACTGTAATACCCTTGACCCTGTGGAACTGGTTGCGGCCTCTTGTGGGCCGAAAGAAAGCACTAGATGTTGTGAGCGCAGAAACCTCTGCAAGAGCTAGTTCTCAAAATAGTTTTTAATTCAACTCTTGAACCCCAAAAAAGAGTTTAAATGGTTTGGGTGTTTATATCATTTGTCATAGTTAATAGTATATTAGTTATTTTCCATGACCATTTTTTTTTGAATTCTTCCCTATACCTTTTGTCTATTTTTATATAGCTAACCATTTTTATTGTGTTGGTGATAATCTTACTACTATTTTGTCTACTGATATCTTATGAGTTGCAGAGAACTTCATCTTTTGACAAAGATAATAGACACATTCTTTTACATTAACATTAAATTGTTTCATATTAGGTGATGTCTTTCCTCAACCACTACATTTCCCTTTAGACCTAATCAATATATGTTGAAGAGTGAGTAAACCATAGGTTTGGGGATATAGTATTTGTCATTATATTGTTATTTACATATTGCACTCTCATTGTTTTACACACAGTTTCGGTGTAGGGGTGCATATATGAACTTCATAGTTAAATTTTTCAAAAATATGTAAGGAACACGATTTTTGTTCATAAGGAAGAATATTTTGTTACCTTACTTGTTATAGGAAGATAATTTGAGAACCTGTGATTTTAGTATGTAATGTGAAAATTAACTCTTAGGAATGTCTAAAGAAAAACTTTGGGTTATTTTATTCATAAGGTAACTTAGCTGTTCTTCTTTTCTACAATTGATAGGTATGTGAATTTGAAAAGATTGAGATAGGATTACCCTTTGTTATGAAAGATTCTTTTGATTGAAACCTGAACCATACTACCATGTCTGTACATAATGTTCTGTTAGTCTGTCATGTCCATGTGTAATGTTATATTACTTTATATCAAGAAAAAAAAAACGAGAGATGTACATACCTTTACTTTTGAAAGAGTTGTAAATATATTGTAAATCTCTAAAGCACCACTATCCTAACATTTCTACATCATTAGGGATATGCTATAGTGTAAAGTTTCGAGCCTGGATATCTCAGGGGATTAAGGCACGTTGGGGTCCTTTTGAAACCTGGCAACCTCGGCCAACTGGCTGGGGATTGTTGGCCTGAAAGCTCACTACATGGGATATTCAGAAAGCAAGAAGAAACTTAACACAAAAAAAAAGATATAGTTTTGATTTATATTTACATTTTATGGCAAATGTAAGAAGGGTTAAGATATGATTAAGAGTTTGATTACAAATAGGTGAGAATATCAAAGTCTAATCTGTTTGCAAATCTTGAAAATTGGAAATTTGTTTGAACTTAATTTGCTTAGTTTCCTTTTAAATATATACTCCAAAGCAATCAATAGTTCATTTCCAAAAGAGTTAACTATTTTTGAAAACTATGTAAAGGTTCTCTTATTTTCTTGTCATTAATTGATGAACATGTTAAGAATAGTAGATTACATTTCTCATGAATCAGTGTTGAAAATTTTGACAAAAGATAGGAATAGATTTCATTCATCTGTTTGTAAATCTGACTTGCAAAAATTTTAAAAGTTTCACTTTTAAACCAATGTGTTTTGAAAACAGACTTGCTTGAGGACAAGCAAGGTGTAGGTTTGGGGTTATTGATATAGCTATAAATACAGCACTCAAACCATTGTATTTTTACTACATTTGCATCTTAACTTGTAGAATAAATGCAACACTTTAAAACTTTCGCTACAATGTAGGTTGATCTTGAAAAGTGAACAAATCAAACCCGAAATTATTCAAATTGCAAGTCAGGAAGTCAAGAATCAGTGGTTGAATAGGGCCCGTGGAGAAGAAATTTGGTGAAACCTATAGCGAAAACAGACTCGAAACGATGAAAAATGCCTGAAAAATACCTCGGTCAAATGTCCGGTCAAAGGTTTCGAGTGTTTTTGCCTGAAAAAAACTTGCAGTCAAAATTAACAACAGGAGGGCGCTCGAGCGCGGAATATTCCACTAGATTTTGTCAATTTCTACCATCTCCTACAACCTTCTTGAGCGACACGTGGCGCAATCTCAACTGATAAGTAGAGGCGTGCTCGAGCACCCCTACTGGGCGCTCGAGAGTGCCCTAGAATTTTTGGCCTTTAAATATCCCCTCCCCAGTTGAAAATATATATAATTTTTTGACTTATATTTTTTTTTTATAAAATAGTTTTAATTGTTTTAAATATTAGTTTAATTTTATTTTAGAGTTAAATTTAGTTTTAATTGTCAAATACGGGGGACGTTCTGCCCGAGTAGTTCTTATTCGGGGAAACTTCTGCCCAAGTATCTCTTATTTGGGGGAAGTTTTGCCCGAATAGCTATTTTTGCAGGGAATCTCTGCTCAACCCGGACTTCAAAAATACGTGTTGATCAAAATAGGATAGCCTTTCTTGACACTCTTTTATTTGTATAATTCGTATTTATTTATGATGTCTGAGTAGATTATTATCTAGGGGAGGATATTGTAAATGACGGTCTTTTAATGTACGGTCTTGGATTCAGATTCAGATAATTTGATTTAAATGCAATAAATGGCTTGTACTATTCAATTTTTTGTTGTCTTTCATATACATTATACTTGTAGTTAATGTTATAATTGCTTTACATTCGTGTCATATATTCGTGCTTAAATAGTTAATCTATAGGTTCTACCATAGATTCTATGAGACTATAGGTTGTACCATAGTTTTTACCCACGGAGTTGTTAATTACTTAGTTTAGTTTGCCCAAGTTACTCTAAGTTATAAGGACAAATCTATACTTCAAGTATATAATGGACTCGAAGATATAACGACACATATAATAAATGTAGTAACTAGGACTTAATTGAACTTAGGAAATTAACTAGGTTAACACTTGTAGCTTAACCGAATCTGAGTATTTGAATATCGAGCCTAGATTAACTGCCTCATTTACATATCCAATCCCTAGATACCTTCCCTTATATTTGATAAAAACCATTCCTTAGCTTTACTTAAGATAATCATTCAAAACCATTCTTCAAACTGTCACGTTTTCACTTCAACACTTTATCACACTACTTCACTTACTAACTCACGAGCTTCCCTATGGATTTGACTTCGTACTCTATGCACACTACACTACATTGATCTGTGCACTTGCGGATTTTAAAACTTGATTATTTTACGCATATTTTATAAGTCGACCGAGTAGCGATCAATCTAGTTATTCCTATAGCTCAGGGGCCCTCTAGAGGTGTTATTACTCTGATCCTATGTTGTACTTACTGTAAACGTAGGGGTCATGTGAAAGTTGACTGTTAGAAGAAGACGGGGAAGTGTTTGGGTTGCGGTAGTGATCAACATAAAGTCAAGCAATGCCCAAAATAATAGAAAATGCAGGGGCAGGCTATCAGTGAGGGCACCCAGATCTGAACCCTTGTTGTAAGGCCATAATAAGAAAATCCAGCTACTACTAAATTACAGCCTAGTGCCACCAACACCCGATCCGCTCATGGCGCATCAGGATGTATAACTACCCCCAACCTGTTACATATGATTACTACAATCGGAGGGGGCACACTAAAGCCCAGTGTTGGAAAACATCTGGTAGGTGTAAAGGGTATGGGAGTGATCAACACCTAGCCAAAAATTGTCCCAAAAGGCAGAAGAATCATGCCCAGACTTCAAACAACAATCGTGGATGAAAGTAAGATTTAATTTTGAACCTGTTGGCTAAGATATTGCTGAACCTCGGTGTTATATATCCCTTTATTACATTTCCTTGAGTGCAACATGTTGATATAAAAGTAGAGAGTTGTCTTACATAATTGAAGTTAGCACGTGCATGATGTTAAAACTGGTGTCTGAGTAGTACGTGGAGTTAAAGCATTTGAGATTCTAGTTGAGGATCAAGAACTGCTGTTGACCTTATCTTACCATCTGTCTAAGACTATGCAACTATCTAACTCCAAGATATTCTATCGTGTGTCATTCATGTTGATTAGGATAAGGAAAGATTTCGTTCTACCGCGAGGTGTTGACTACTGAGATTCTTATCTGGTACTTTTACTTGGGGACTATTATTTGAAGCTCTTATGCAGTATTTGACACTCAGTATTTGGGATTCAATATTCTTCTTTGTATTCTTCTACAAAACCCTATTTTGGAATTCTCACTCAAGATTCTTACTCGACTTCATTACCTATATTTTCTTCAGTATTTCTACTTAGTGTTCTATCTCGGGATTCTTATTTGGAGATCTTAATTGGCATTCAGTGACTCAGAAGTTGTATTTTTATTCGATATGATATTCTTACTTGGTATCTTAACCGATATTCTTATGTGGTGCTTATATTCGGGATTCATATGGTATTTTCCTTGGTATTTATATATGGGATTCTTAATTGGAATCTTATTTATTATTCAGCCTTCGACACTTGGAATTTGATATTCGATACTTAGTATTCAACTCTTGGTATTTAATGTCGGGCAATTGGGTTTCGGTAACCGGCATTCGATGTTCAGTGTCAGTATGCAATGGTTAGTATTTGGTATATGGTGTTCTTGCTAGGTTCTTCTATTTTGATCTTTTTATCCAGAGATTCTTATTTGGTATAAGGACTTGATGTTCAGCTTTCTTATCTGGAATTCCTATTCGATATACCTATGTGGCCTCTTATGCAAAGTACTTAATCGGGAATCCTTATGAAGGGTATTTTGCTCAACAACCATATTCGGTAATCTTTCTCATGTACTTCAATTAGAGTCATTGCAGCTCAACAAGAGATTGTCTTTAAAGAAATGAATTGTAAGGGCACAATTCTATTAAAAAAGGGAGGATGTGAGGCCCCGCACGAAGCCATATGCATTTTATAGCATTTAATATGTTTTTGTATCGTTTAATGTGCATTTATATCATTTTACGTGACTTTGCCTTGTTTTACGTGCATTGGTATTGTTTTATGTGCATTTTGAGGTTTTAAACATTGTAGACATTAATTAAAATTCTATTAAACTACAATAGCTAACTAAAACAATTAGAACCAAACTATATGGCAAACTAGAAGATTGCATTAAGTTAGAGGGGTAATATAGTAATTGACCTAAAATTAAAATATTTTACCTAACAAAAACATACTCACTCCACACACAACACACACACTAAACACACGGCTGAGAGAAGGAGAAAAAAAGAAGAGAAGAAGAAGAAGAAGAAAGAGTAAGAAGAAATGGCATTTCAAGCTAGATACCAAGCTCAACTTGCATTTTCTAACTTTTTCTTGCAACTTCAACATCTTTTCTTGTATTCTAGACACAAGATCAAGGTGAGGGATTTGTTTTCAAAAGCTTTCTTGAACTCATCCAAGGTTATATAATGCATATTTGTTGTTCTTCATGCTTATAATGCATAGACTAGGTGTTTATCGTATTTTGTGTTTTCATGTGTTGTTGAGCTAGGGCTTGCTTCCTTGAATGTTTTTGATGAGTTTAAGAGTTATGGTATGTGTTAGATGATTTATTCTTGTTTGAAATTAGAGAGTGTTTAACTTGTATGCAAGAGTGAAGTTGGAGACCAAACACATTAGGACTTAGATGGTGTTTGTGGTATACTTTGAGTAGTTGTTGATTCATGAAGGTTATAACATAATTCTTGAGCTTATATATATGTTGTCTAGCAAGCTTCTTTGGATGTATAAGGTACCTAGTTAAAGTTGGAAGTAAGACACTGGGTGAAAGAGCAAAATTAATATTTTCGTGTTAAATCTACCCAGGCCGGTTGAGAAGCCGGGGGAGTAACTCGCCCTACTACTCAACCGGCATTTGTGCCTTCACTCACTGGACAAGCTGGTCGAGTAAGGCCATTTGAGTAGCTCAACCGGCCACTCGACCGACTTGCCCTACCCAAACTATAAAGCTTGTATGCTATGATTGGCCTTAGGTATTTTTATCAACCGGCCTTACTCGACCAGCTTGTCCTGCCCAAACTATAAAGCTTGCATGCTATGATTGGCCTTAGGTGTTTTTATGTTGCTTAGTTCTTGGCTATTATATTGTATCACAGAAATAACTTAGAGGTGCATTCTATATCTTCTAAATATGTCCTATCTAAGTATATTTCATGTCCTTGGTTTTATGGCAACATTAGCTAGGATGTTAATGAGTGATTGCAATTAGGGTACCTTCTCGCATGTCTTAATGCTTGAATACTGTGATTACTTATTTACATTTTCATGCCTTTACGTGTCTAAAAGTTTTACTGGCAAGAAGGTTATATACATTCACATGTTTACATAATATTCTACATGATTAAATGTTTAAAATTCTTGTACATGATTATACGAACGAAGGCAACCTACTTTGTTGCTCTTTGAATATGCTTCTAGATATTAATGCCCACTCCCGCTCGGTGTTCTTCCTTGGGATTTGGTACGTACTTGTTCTACTGTTTCAAGAATTATGTACATATATATATATATATATATATATATATATATTTCTACAAGCGTGGCAAGGTTGAAACCATTCTTTGTGGGCATGGTAGAGTTCGTTATCTCTGGGCAGCATACTAATCGGTATCAACTACCATGGACCCCAGTGTATATTCGGATTACACCCTCATGTTTGGCATATGGGGAATTGATATTGACAGAAAACTCAAGATTGGCCATCTTCAACAAATGCTCGTTCACTCGTATTCTTTTATTATGTGGTTTACTACTCTCGCTTGGTCCCTAAAGGTCCTCGGGTTAGAATTGATTTCTTACCATTATGTTTGCTTATGTTATTAATAAATGTTTAGGATATGGTGCATCATCATTGTAACTCATGTTCTTTCGTGCATGGCAAAGATTCTTTATCATGCTTAATCATGTTTCATATTAACTATTCATGTAGGTATGACATGGTTTTCTAAATGTTTTCTAAATGGTAAATCGTTTGCGAAAATTCCCTTCCCGTTATCCCTCGCTGAGCTAGGTCTAGCTCACCCCTATTTATAACCATTTCAAGTGAAACTAAGCCCGAGTCAACTTTGTAAGTTGAGAAAAGCTCCCTTGTGTGTTAAACCTCATGTTGTGTCAGCTGAGTTGGCTATGTGAACTATTTGATGTAATGTTTTAACTTTTGGACACTTAGCTTTGTAACTAGTATGATTCAATATTCTTTTGAGGCCTAGCTGTAGTAGTTGGTTCTGTATGGCATAATTTGATAGATCTAGGTATTGTAAATATGCATCCGGTGGATGTAACCTTAAACGTTAGTGATGAAGTTTGTATAATTTGTTTTATTAGAATTGATGTAACAACAGGTGATTAAATTATAATATTAGCAAACTTGGGCTTTAGTATTTGAGAAATAATTTTTATAGCTTGATTGTATGGTTCATGGATGATAGCACTCGAGCTAATGTTTTATGCCTTAGCGTACGTAGGAGGAGTAATCTTCTTAAACCCGTGGCATCACGATCCCAGATTGTTGAGGTTGATGTAAGTTTGAATGTAATCCCTTCATTGTCTATATCATGGTATCAGAAACCGTTTGAGTGACTAAAGAATTGCGGTCGTGACAACGGCTATCGAGTGTTCATCACCTAGATTTGACTTATATCTGCTAGTAGTACTTATACCATGTACGATATCAGGCCTAGTACATAACATGGCTTACATAAGGCTTCCAATAGCCGAAGCATATGAAATCTTATTTATCATCTCTCTTTCTCCAGCTGTCTTAGGACTCATAGCTCTAGAGAGATAAATGTCATGTCTAAAAGGTAACATCTCTCTTTTACAATCCTGCATGTTAAACCTCTTTAACACCTTATCTATGTACGTACTCTAGGAAAGACCTATCAATCCCTTCGATCTATCTCTATAGATTCGAATTCCTAGGATATAGGTTGCTTCTCCCAAATCCTTCATGGAGAATGTTCCTGATAACCAGACCTTAACAGATGACATCATGCCTATGTCATTCCCAATCAGTAGTATGTCATCTACAAACAAGATGAGGAATGTAACTATTTTATTGCTGACTTTCTTGTAAACACAAGGTTCGTCTTCATTCTTAATGAAGCCGAATGTTTTAACAACCTCATCAAAACGCTTGTTCTAACTCCTTCAGGCTTGTTTGAGTCCATAAATGGATCTCTTTAGCTTGCACACTTTGTGACTTTCACCTATGGATTCAAAACCCTTTGGTTGTTCCATATATATGTCTTTTTCAATGAAGCCATTAAGAAAAGTCGTTTTGATATCCATCTACCATATCTCATAATCGTAGTGTGCAGCTGTCACGCCCCGACCCAACCCCACACTAAAAGGTTAAGTCCGGACCCAACAAACGGACAGAGTCTCCTCTGTATCGTGGACATTCTGGTTACCTGCAAACAACAAATAAAACCACAAATACAAAACTAGAACTTCAACAACTCCAACTCTTGCTAATTCCCAGCTTCAAGGCCATTCGAACCTTAAGTAATACAAGACATTATAAATACATACAAGCATGCAATCAACAATCCTAGAATCTTTATCTTTTGTCCGCTTATCATACCACTCAGTGTTATCAATTAAACATGCTTATGATTTAAAGCTAACCATTCAATCATTTCATTCACACCCAAACATGCAACAAAACAAGAAGCAGAGTTATAAGTTATTACAGTCCATTACCATATAAACCATGCATTAGCCTCGCTATTACAATCCTTCAACACACCACATAAATACAAGCCCATAGGCACAAAATAGAACATAATATAAGACAAGCAAAGTCTTCACATATCTACAACAACACTCCAACCTCAAGCAAGCACAAGAAATCAAGACAACTCCTCAACCTACACCTCTTCTTCCGCTCCCTCAACAACTACAAGTTGCGGATCTACCTCAGCACCTTCTGAAATATGTTAGCAAGGTATGAGCAACCACAATTGTCAGTGAGAGATATAGTCTATTGGGGCGTGCAATGCAACAATTAACACAAATAAAGCATTTAAAAACTAAAGAACAATGTAAACAACAAGTTACCGTCTATTAAAAAGATACTATTCACATTAACCCCAACACTCCAGAATTCACTTGATCTTCAATCACGAACCACGAACCTCGATCCACGAACCTCGATCAATGTGCTGGGATAAACCCCAATCACTCCAGTGGGTGCACTCCGAATGTACCCAGATAATCCTACGACCCAACACCCCCTAGCAATCTCCAGACTAGGTGAGTGAGGGACTAGAGCACAGAGATCGAATATCCACTGCCAAGCCCGCTGCCGCCTAGCCAATATCCAATACAACCGCCCCTAACACTATGGTTGCGCAACTACTATGCAATGCACTTAAACCAATGACAATACAATAATAAAATAAAACAATAACACATAGGAGGGACAACAAAGTAGGTTGCCATAAAAAACAGTTGGAATATAAGCATAATCATGCAAATAACTAAATGAACAAAAAAGGGTCAATAACATATTATTCACGAAACTTTACCAAAATCTCACACTTATCTTAAAAGTACATTTTCTCAAAACCCTAAAATTCTCACTATTCATTGTCTTCCTTACATCACTCTTTGCAAAACAACCATAACCAAAGCATCAAGCACCACAAAAAGAGTTTATAGAACATGTAAACTACTCTTTGTAAAGGAATTAAGCACAATATTGACATATACACACAAATCTCGGATTTCAACTATTGAGCAAAAACAATGGATATGCAAAAATAAGTGAAAATCCCTCACAAATTGAAGTGTAGATGCTAGGAGATGGCTTTGTTGCACTTATAGAAGACTAGAATGAGCTCAAAGTGAAGATTGCTAAGCAAAAATGGAGGTTTTTCTCATTCTTTTGGCTGCTGCAGAATCTCGGGTTTGGGGGGTAAAATAGGCATTAAATGTTTTGTTTTAAGTGTTATGTGTTCAATAGAAGCTTATTTGATATATATGCTAAGTGTATAATTAATTTGTTCATTTATTCTTGCAAGACTAGCAATAAAACTAGCTTAAAACTTACTCAAATATCCACTAGTCTAAATTTAATGCTAGCAGATTCAAAATCAATGTTAGACTATATACATTATTCACTCGAACCGCTAAAATATTTTCTAAACAAGTGCTCCTAATGCAATTCACTCAAATGCTCATTTTTCTACTTCCTCATATAAGTAATATTTCTTAGGTAAAATGTTAATTCAAAAAAAATAAGTAGTTGAAAAATGTAATGAATAGTAACTAAGAAGGTAACAAGCAAATGCACAGTTAAAATACACAAATAGTGAATACAATAGTTAATAAAAGTATGGTAATGATCTCGGGCATCACAGCAGCTATAGCCAATAAGATCCTGATGGATTTGAGCATTACTACTGGCGAGAAGGTTTTCTCATAGTCAATTCCTTGTCTCTGACGGTCACCTTTCACCACTAACCTTGCCTTGAAGGTCTCCACCTTCCCATTTACACCCCTCTTTCTCTTATATATCCATTTGCATCCTATAGGTACAATACCTTCAGGTGGGTTTACAAGATTCCAAAATGATTGGTGTAAATTGAATACATTTCAGATTTCATGGCTTCAAGCCATTTTCTTGAGTCCTATCACAAATAGCCTCCTCATAGGTTAAGGGATCATCAATATGATCACCATCATCCAATGTGAACAACTATTATCCTTGGCTATGCAGGTAGCTATATCTTGTGGAGGGATGAGTTGTCCTTAAAGACTTACGTATCTGTGGTGAAGCTATCGATTCTTCTTGAATAGTTTCATCTTGGATCAAATCCTGGGTTTCATTCTAGTCAATTGGTTGCTCAATGTTTCCCTCTTTAAGCTCAATTTTTCTTCCCAAACCACCTTCTTAGATGAACTGTTCCTCCAAAAATATGGTGTGTCTACTGACAAAGACTCTCTGGTCAGTAGAGGAATAAAAGTTGTATCCCAACGAATTCTTGGGATAACAAATGAATCTGACTTTGTCATACCTTGCTTCTAATTTCTCAATTTTAAGCCTTTTAATGTAAGCAAGACAACCCCATACTTTAACATGATTAAAGCTGGGTTTGTTATTTCTCCAAATCTCATATGGAGTGCTTACAACTGATTTGGAAGTGACCCTATTCAAGATGTATGCCGTAGTGAGAAAGGCATGGTCCCATAGGCCAATAGGTAAATCGGTATAACTCATCATTGATCTGGCGATGTCCAACAAAGTCCTATTTCTCCTTTTTGATACACCATTAAGCTCAGGTGTTCCAGGTGGAGTCAATGATACGACTATACCATTTTTTTTGAAATACTGTTAGAATTCAACACTAAGGTATTCCCCTCCTCGATTGGATCGAAGAGCCTTAATCTTCTTTCCAGTCTAGTTTTCTACTTCAGTTCTGTATTCTTTGAACCTTTCAAAGGATTCAGATTTGTATTTCATAAAATACACATACCCATACCGAGATACATCGTCAATAAAGGTAATGAAGTAGGCAAACCCACCTTGGGCCAATTCTCCAAAAGACCCACAAGCATCAGTGTGTACTAACTCTAAAATATTTTTAGCTCTTTGCTTTTGTCCCACAAGGGATGATTTGGTCATCTTACCTAAGATACAAGACTCACATGCTAGGAATAGACTCGGGCCATGTAACAACCCAGACCTAGCATATAGCTTAAAATACTTAATTGTATATAAATGTGTGCTGATTTAAGTGTTATATGTGTCTATGTGCTTAATTTTAGTATTTAGATTTATATAGACATCTTATTTCTCTTCTACTTTACTTATTTCTTTTAAAGGGGACACTATTACTTACTAATTCAAATAAAAATATTTTAACTACTATTTTGATATTTAAATTATACGGGATTGATCTTAATACTTAATAGACTTATTTTCATCATGTTAAATAGAGCCCTAAGCCCAGGATAAAAATTAAAGTATATTATTTTACCGAATTTGTATTTTTCCCTTATTATACACTTATTTTTAGGTATACGTTCATAATTTTTAATTGCATAGCTCATCAGGATAGCGCATTAGGAAAATAATTTCTATAACGTATGAATAGTCTAAACATTATTTTGGGCTAGTTAGAAGTGTAAATAGTTTTTAGGCTTATTAGAGTCTTTATTGTGCATTTTTGCTAAGCCAAATTATACCACACATAATATATATATATATATATATATATATATATATATATATATTCTATATACGCTTAATAAATTAGCAAAAACAAAAAAAAATCACCCAAAACTACCACCCCAAACCCATGACCACCTAAGAAGAAAAAGGGAAGAAGATTTCATCTTGCTTCTTCAATTCTTGTGCTCATCCAAGCTTCTCCAAGTGCATTTAACCCTAATCCTAGCCTTTTACAAGCATTGGTGAGGGAGAATCGCATTTCTTTTGTGCATGAATAGTTAGGGTTTATATTAAATTTATTGATTTGTGGTGTAATGACTTATATCTGCTTATCTATGCTTGATATACTCTTGAATATGCTTATAGAACATGCTTATAAGAGTAGATAACAATTATAATTGCTAGTTTGATTGTTCTTGCATTTAAAGAAAATGAAGAATAGTAGAAACTGGGATTTCGCAATCCCTTGTGTTCTAGCTTAATTTATTTCTATATAAGTATGATTTAGGAGTTGTTAAACCTAGATTAGAGCCTTAAATGATTTGAAAATGCTAGGTTTGCAAGAACTTTAAATTAAAGTTAGATAACGGGTACTATTCACACAAGACCATAGAATTGTGATCTGATACTCAATTTGACAATTTATATGGACCCTAGGGATGCTAAATAGTTACTTGATAAAATTTATTGAATTTCGGTAACGTTGAATTTTGTGGTCTTAATTGCATAATAAATAGTGGCCTATTAATATGATGATCCGAGGGGAGATTGGACGTGCTAATTATTCTTATATATGTAGGATAGACCCTAGAATACCTTTATGTCAGTGAATTAATCAACGGTTTGGTAGTCGTAGTTCAAAGTGACTAAGGGACAAATGGGGCTTTTGAAGTAAATGTAATTAAAAGTGAGTTTTCATGATTTGTAGGGGTATCATAAAGTGTAATTAGAGGAATAGAATGATTGGATTATGGTTAGCTTGGGTTTCACTTAGTATGAGCTTGTATCGAACTAATGTGACTAATTATGAACCATAGTAATAATTATTGATAATTGACTTTTAATTGATTAGGTAAGTGTTTAATTGTATTCGTATAGTGTATTTATCTATTTGGAGAGGTTCGTGAATTGAACTGCATGTTTATTTGTTAAAGATTGGGTGAACATGCTCATATCTTGTTTATATTGTTTGTTAATTGTATTGTTTTTGTGAGGACTATGACTTGTATATTTGACTACTTGAATGGTTACTTAGATTAAGTGTTGAATTAAAGTATATAAAATGTGACATTTTACTAAGAATGGGATTCTAATAAAATGTTGTATGTTAATTAAGTAAAATTATAAGTTAGCTAACCTAGTTAGATAATTGATGATTGTTGTAGTTAAAGAGTAATTGAAGTAATGTTTGACCTTATGTTCAAGGTGATTGAGAATAATGTGAAGCCAAAACTTACGTCTTGGATCTTGGTAGAGGTAAGGGAGTTTTTCATCCTTTTGTGCATAATAGCTTATTTTCTTGCTCATAAATTGTGTGATTTAGTATAATTGTTAAAGTAGTGTGTGCTTATTGATTACCATATTGTATGTGATGACAACCTACTTTGTTGTCCCTCGATTATGTGTTTATTGGTTTATCTTATCTGTTATCATTTTGAGTGCATTGCATCGTGGTTGCGCAATTATTTGGGCATGATAGTGTCGGGGAAGCTGGGCGGCATCGGGCTTGCCGGTATACCTCGGCTAATATGGTTGCCTAGTCCCTCTCTCGCTAGGGATGCCGCCCTGGGAGAGTTAGGTCGTAGGATCGGGGTACATCCAGAGTACACCCATTGGAGTTATAAGGTAGTATACCGTCTTATCGTTATCATTATCACTATTATATCGGGATTTTTGTTTGTGGTTTGTGGTTCGTGGATTAGGTTCATGGTTCGTGGAACGAGTTCAAGGTCAACTGATACTCTTCATTGTGTAACTCTCGCTTGGGCCTTAAGTCCTTAGAGAGTTACCTGATATCCTTTTTATATATATATATAACTCTCGTTTGGGCCCTAAGTCCTTAGAGAGTTACCATTGCTTGTGTTCCTTTATTTGTGTTAATTAGCTTGTATATTTGAATTGTATACTTGAATATTGCTTGTATTGGTATTGTATTCTCATGGTTACATTGTATACTTGTCTTATTGTGTTGTTTTCCTTCTTTGATGTGTAATGCTTAGTTTGTTATTGGTATACTAGTCTTGCATTGTTAATTTACCTAACTGTTGTTTGTTGTATTGCACGAAAATCTTTTCGAAAACTCCCCGATTGTATGTTCCCTCCCTCACTGGGCATATCATAATATATGTTCACTCCCTTTTTCTAACCCTTTCAGGTTCAATTCCTTCGGAGACTGAGGAAGAGAAGGATCGGAAGTCTCCTTGAGTGGATGTCTTTGTTTAGTTGGTTGTTTAATGTAAATTTATGTGTATGTTATGTATTCTTTTGAGGCCTGCGAGAGTTGTATATATTAATTGGTTGTAATGAATGTAACTAAGAAAGACTCACCTAGTGATAACGGTTTGTAATATTGTAGTTAATGCTTTGGTTAGTTGTAACATAACTAGAATGCTATAATCTATTTTGCTAGGAAGTTATGGGCCTCCTAAGTGAATTAAAGATAGACGGGATTAGATTAAAGTTGGTGGAATGACTTAATACCTAAGTTAGATAAATAAATAATATTAGAGTGGTATCATAAATAAAATTATGATCATAGAATTTCAGCAGTTAATGAAATGGATGCTTGTATGTTATATTTCGTGGTAGTAGAAAGGCTCGAATGGCCTTAGGGATTGATGAATGCTGTGGTGTTGAAAGTTGGGGTTGGTTGTGAATATTGGTTTCTAGTTTTGTTACTATTTCTTCTAAGTGCTTGTAATCGGTTAGGCCTAAAAACATGGGAAACTCCATCTGTTTTTCCTTGTTTTCGTGACCTCGGGATTTGGATCGGGATACCGGTCTCGTGAGGGATCGGGATGTTATAGGCCACATGGGCTTATAAGTCCTTCTTTCTCCAACTTCATGATTCTAGCTTCCCCTATGTGACCTAATCTCAAGTGCCACAAATATTTAGAGCTAAGAGTATCTCTAGACCTTTTAACGGTCTGAACATTCATACATTGTTCATTTTTATTGTCATCTTTCTTTATGTCAAGTATATAAAGCCCATTTACTAATTTTCCGGATGACAAAGTAAAATAACATGTCCCAATAGCTAATGCAGCAACTGTTGCTCCATTTCCCACCTTCAGGACCACGTTGCCTTCTCCTAAAGCTCTACTTCTCCTCAACTCTTGTACAAAAGTACATATATGAGAAGTGGTGCTAGAGTCTAGCACCCATGAAGTAGAGTCATGATTAATCAAAAGATTAACCTCAAACATTAGCAATCGAGACATACCTGCAGAGGTTTTGCCCTTTCCCGTCAAACTCTTGAGATACTCTGGACAATTCCTCTTCCAATGTCCTTCTTTCTCACAGTGGAAACATTTTTTGTGCTTTGCTCCTTTCCCCTGCCCTTGATATATAACCAACATATTCAAGAGCTGAGGTAAGGTGCGCTCGATGTCATTCATTTAGAAATTGACAATGAAAGGATGGAAGAATTCAGGAATATACTGCAGTATCAAGTAAGTTTGCAAGTTCAAATCCATAAAGAAATTCAAGGATTCAAGATGCTCGATCAAATCGATCATCTTAAGAACATGCGTATTGATATCTAATCCTTCATTCATCCTCAATTGGAACAATTCCCTAGATATCTCATATCTAGCAACCCTATTTTTCACACCATACAACTCTTGCAAGTGTGTGATGATTGCAGTGACATCTTCCATGTCCTCGTGTTGACGTTGAAGCTCATTTGACATTGAAGCCAAAACATCACTCCTGACCTTCAACGCATCATCGCGTCATTTCCTAATGGTTTCCAGTTCCTCTTCAGTTGGCTCCTCAGGCAGCTCTTCAGGAAGTGGACCATCAAGCACATACTCAATTTTTTTGGAACTCAGTACATTTTTCCAGTTACGATACCAGTCAGCAAAGTTTGGTCTAGTCAAACAGTTTTTATCTAAGATAGTTGCAAGAGGATTCATTTTTGACATATAACTGTAGAAAAAAAATTAATTAATATTGGATAATCCATTATTAACTATTCGATTTGGGTCTTTAAATCAAATAGTATCCCACTAAATTTTTTGAATTCTACACTTCCCTAGTAGAAAACGGAAAATCAAATGAATGAGTTTCTTTAGTGGATTGGGGGCCCATTAAATTTTGTTTCACCTCATATTATAGATTTTTGGTGAATCAAAAACTAATAGGTGAATAACACTTTATTCAATGTATCACATACAAATTTCAATTTACTTGCCTACAATTCCTTTGACCTCACATTATAGATTTTTGGTCTCCAAGAATTGTTTAAGTCAAATCCATTATCCTAGGGAATTTGGATCAATGCAATACCGACACCTCACATGATAGATTTTTGGTAGCCAGTAAGAATCTAAATTCTTCTACATCTCATGTTTTATAGACTTAGTTTACATATTATTACAAATAATTAACCCCTATGTGTCCATAGCCATCTACTTACTTGCCTAATACATAAACTAATCTACGATAATGGAAGACAATGATATAATCTACTCTAGACTACATCATTATTAACTTAATATTTGGAGTGGGAAGATTTGTCAATCTTTAATTAAGGTCTCACTTTTCACATGCTTCTAATTTTAATTTATCTCATAAACTAAAACTAGAAATATTCATACATTTAATATATATCGCATAATAAATAAATGCATATAAATAAATAGGATGATCATGAACTAGGAGCATTATCAACCCGAGCCATTAGGTTGAGTTCCTAAAATAAAATTAGGGCCCAATTATTGGGCTACTCCTTGTTGGGCTTCACAAAACTCCTTTTATGAACCGAGTCCACCAACTCCTTGATGTGTCCTGTTTGATCTTTTTCTTACATTTATGTACAAAAGATTCCTAATCTAGTGGAGTACATAAATGAGAATTAGGGTTTTACATTATAAAAATCGGTAAGAGGCATGCAAGCCCCATTTAAATAATTACATAAAACCCAAAAGAATAAATAAATAAATAAAGCCATTCTATTCATACATTCATTCATCAATTCACAATTTCTAGTCTATGATCATCCATGCTCACAATCATAAATTTAATAGGTAATCCACGAATATGGCACAATTAATTTCCTTGATATAATCTCATTATATCTAGTTGATTAATTTAATAAACCATTTATTAAAAAAGCATAGTATCTCATAAATAAAACACCTTTTATTTATTTAATTTACTAAACCATTTATCAAATAAAAATATCTAAATATTATTTTGGGCTTTAAATCAATTAATATTGGGTCAAAATAAACTTGGGCTGAAATTTAAATAAAACAAGTCCAACTAATTTATTTAAAACACTTAGCCCAATAGTTTAAAAAAAAAAAACTCCTTTTTTTAAAACTAACCCAACAACCCAATAGCCCAATATCCCAATTTGAAAAGAAAATCAAAAGGTCCAAGTCCAAATTAAAACCCAACAACCCAAAACCCTTTTTAGGTCATGGATTCGGACCTGGACCTTGATCCAAATTCGAATTTGGGTCTGGGTCAGAAACCCTAACCCTAAAAACATTTTTTTGTTCTTTCTTCCCAGCACCGCCCTTCCTTTAAAAACTTCGCAGCGGCAAATGGCCTGCAGGTTGCTACATTGCTTAACAGTGCGTAGCACAAGCTACACTGCTGCCGGTGGGTGAGGAAGGAAGAGCCCCAAATTTTTATTTTATTAAAATTGTTCTAAATATTCTGAAAAAATAAATCAAAACAAAATATAAATTTTCTAGAAAACCTTTTTTCATGAAAAATTATTTAATCATGTAAAATTTCCCTTTTACATAATAATATAGAAAAAACTAATCTGATAGGGCTATTATTATGAGCATGAAGACTAAACCACTTTTAATCAATAATACTAGAGACATGGAAATTGTGTCATAAACGTATAAATCGCGTAATAAGCATGAATGGTAGCTCTGATACCACTGTCGGGAAACATACATGATAATTAAAAAAATTTAATTACACGGCGCAATAATATTCATGTATCCGTTCATGGTTATTAATGCAAATTTAATATCATGTAATAAATTTAATCTCATTAAATTTAATACATAGTTGTAGAATTACCTCTTGTCACGAAAAGTAAGGTAGAATTTGAAACGAGCTTCTCACGCATGAAGCCTTCAAGATTAGTCCACATAGAATCCGCGCTATCAACTGGATTTTTACCCCCACTAGAGTTCTTAGAGAAATTCTATATTTTTCTGATTATGAAAAATTGTTTTAGCTATTTCTCTATCATAATAGTACTATATACAGGAGACACACATGACCTAGAGCTATATGTGGACTAGTCTTAACTAACTAGTCTGGGACCTCATAATAACTAGATCACCATCTAATTACTACGAGCCCAATTAAATTAATATTTAGGACAATCCTAAATTTAATTAATCTTTTCTCTAATCCAATTAGTCCGCAAATTCTATTTGTGTGTAACCTCTTGAGTTCACCATTAATTAGTAGCGAATAATTAATTCTACTAATTAATTAAATTAGAACTCCTTCTAATTAATTCACAAAATCGCGAGTGACACCTACCAGTATATCGCAATTATCCAATTAAAGATGAAGTGGAAGTATGCGAACCCATTTAATAATTTCTATACAATTAAATCCTACTGTTTTAATTATCCCAATCGAGGTAGAGTCATGGATTGGGTCGTCAAACTCTATTACTCGATCATATGCCAAAATCTATTTAATCACTAACTAATGAATAATCTTGTGGAATGCTTCCATTATTCCACCTTGGATAAGGATTTCTAGTTACTTAATTAATTAGATCGCATAGGACTCCCAATTGACAGTTCTCGTATCTACACGCATATATCTACATGAAAGAATCTATCATAACCACTGAATACATTGTCTAATCTATGATTAGGACTAGCTTAATTATACCAGCAAATTATGGTATTCCTAATCATGAGATAATCGTGGTATCTCGGGTTGAGGATTAATCGCACAATTATATGATACAATGAATTATTGACATTCTAAGTAATTCGTTATATTGGTGGTCAAGTCTAGTCACTTATTCGCAACAAGTACTTATACATCTACTATAATGATATTAGACTAATCGCCCAATTTAATATCTCATATTATTTGATTAGTAAACTGTAATCTGATCTATCTAAATAAACTAACGCCCAATTAATTTATCCTATAATCGGGGATAACTTTTAAAACATATTTGTGAATATAGATTATGTCACTCATATCTTTACTCTTAATAATAGAATCTATAAATGATGTTCTAAGGACTTTTATTTATTTAATTAGAACATATTAATAAACAAATATACTGCCCGCAATAAATGATTTATTAATTAAATAATATGTTATCCATAATTCCAAAAATACAATTTATTGACTTTTAAGACATTATTCCTAATATCACCAATATTAATTCTCAAAAAGATGTTACCGGAATAATGAGAAATATCCTCAAAGATAGGTGTATCAGGCCCGCTCCAAGTCCCTTCGGTAATGAAGTCACCAACTTTAGTGTTCATATCAAGATTAGAGAGCTGAGCAATTCTGTCAGTAAAATGATTTTTTAGGACCCCCAAGGGATGCCACCTGTTTAACCAGAAAAAGTGTCAGCTTCATTACCAATTCTTTGAAAGAAGAAAGGGCGAGTAAGGTCACTAATTTTTAGGATCTTGCACTATGCCCAACGAGTATCGGTTGGGATAGGTATATCCCAAATACATCTAGCTTTCAAATAGTTAGATTGAATCCACTTGACCCAAATATTCTCCTGCATCACATGAAGTTGCCACAAATATCGAATAATTCTAACCTTGTTGAAGTCGGCCAAATTTTTTATATCCAGTCCACCCTCATCAAACGGCATACAAATCTGATTCTAAGCTACTTTTGCCCTTCCACAATAAGAAGAACTGCCCTTCCACAATAAATTAGTAAGAGTACTCTCAATGATTTTAATAACTCTTTTTGGGAGAATGAAAATGTTGCTCCAGTAAGACTGAATAGCAACAAGAACATGTTTGATAAGAGTAACTCTACCTGCATAGGAGAGATTCTCAATAGCCAAAAGTCGATTTGACAAGTGATACAGGAAATGAGAGTGCAACAATCATTGATATGAAGTCAACCCGAAATAAAAGTGTGACAATCATCGATGTGAAGTCGACCCAAAATAAGAGGAATTCCAAGGTAACAGACTGGTAATAAGCCTTTGTTGAACCCCGTAATGCTAAGGATCATCTCAATCTTCTTATCTGAACAACTACCAAAGTAAGCCTCATACTTGTTAGGATTAATAGAAAGACCAAATAAGCTTTTGAACAAATTCATAGCACTCTTAATTGTTCGAATTGAATTTCTGTCAACCCTTGAAAGTCATCTGCAAACATGAGGTGATTGAGATTAAGCTTCTTGCATCTTGGGTGGTGTTTAAAGTGGGTCTTGGAAGCTCCAAATTGAAGTAACCGACTCAAGATCTCCATGCTCAAAACAAAGAGATAAGGGGAAAAGGGATCCCCTTGACGGATTCCTTTGCTACCTTTAAAAAAGCCTGCAAGAGATCCATTAAAAGCAATAGAGTATGATGGAGTAGAGTGTTAGGTTATTGGCTTGAGTCTAAGCCCAATTAGGAGTTGAAGATAAGTAGGAGCCTATCACGCCCGAACTCGACCCCACCTACGATCAGTCAGGACGCAACGGAATTTCGGCAGTATAACGGCAGTAACACGGATACCAGGGCTCTAAACCAACCCCTTTATAACTTTATACATCCAACTCCAAAGATCAACAACAACTATTTCAACAACATACAACACAACCATTTCCATATAATAAGCAACCATTCAACAGTTCATTCATAAGTTATACGCCTCCATTCCGACATCAACCATAGGACAAACCATACACAAGCATAATATATATTAAGCTAGTCTAGTAACCTATTCAAGTTCCAAAAGCAAGACTGCTAAGCTAACAACATTTAAACCACTAACTTCAAAAAACATCTTATACAATATGAACTTCTAAGTAATACAAACCAACTAGTTTTAATATTCAACATAACAAAAGAGAACTACAACTCAGATATCATGGATAAGACTCTGGCACATAAGACTCATCCACGTAAGGCACATTCTCAACTTCCTGAGGAACGTACCCGAAATCCTGTTCAGTAACACCTGATTGCAGACAACGAATGAGAGTGAGCTTATATAAAACAAGCCCAGTGAGGAATTCGATAGATCTTTGAAAACATATAATTTACCACTTTGTAAATTACCTATGAGCAACAACACGCAATTAACACTGATAACAATACAAATATAATAAAAACAGTAAACACATAATAAGGATACGATACACTTGTTGATAAAGCACCATACACCGTTTCAATGCTCACCAACTCCTCCAAACCCGATGACACAATCCTGAGGTACCTTAACCTAGACCCACACCTCACGGCCTCTCTGCCCATGTTAGAAAGGGAGTAGCCATGATAACTGTGCCCGCAGCGCATGATGCATCCCGAGGTGACACAACATTATCACAACTGAACAACAATGTCAATTGACTCTATATATAAACCAAGAGATCAGCAACGAAAGTGCCCTATTCCCGTACTCAACAATCAAAATTCAATTAACAATGTAACGCCCTGGTTTAACTCGAGCGCGCTACTAAGAAGGAAATATCCACTTTGGTTACACCCCAGATTAACCCGAGCGTGCTCCTCACGGTTTGTATCAACAATCAATAATCAATAATCAATTAAATCATATTTCGATAATCAATTAAACAACATTTAACAACCAACAACTATACAATTCTGGAACAAATAAGTTAGACGACAAAGTAGGTCATCCAACTCAACATGCATTTAAACTGACATTCAACCCCGATCTCTATCAACAACAATCCAAAATCAACTACCCAAACAATTAAAAACAACATTTCAACTGTCATGCCCCAACTCGACCCCTCCTACGATCAGTCAGGACGCAACGAAATTTCGACAGCATAACGACAGTAACATGAACATCAGGGCTCTAAAACAACCCTTAAGAACAACATGCATCAACCTCCATAAATCACCAACCAATTCCACAATCAAATTAATAACATACAACATAACCACTTCATACATTAAACATTCTTTCATCAACTCTTTCATAGTTACGCGCCTTCATTCCAACATAATACATAGGCTATACATACATTTCCAAATAGATTATAAACCAATTTAGTAATCTAAACATGATCAAAAGAAAAACTACTAAACCATCATACATAAGTCTTTAAGTTAAAATAAGTTTATAATACATCATAATACATCAACTACAAACAATCTCATGGCAAAGACTCCTGCACATAAGACTCATCCACGATAGGCACATTTTCCTCATCAAGAGGCACGTACCCGTAGTCAAGCTCAATAATACCTACATGTATGCAATAATTGAGAGTGAGCTCATATAAAACAAGCCCAGTGAGGATCCGATAGATCTTTAACAATATTTACTATACTCCTTGGAAATCATCGTTTGAGTAGTAAACACACAATGAACATCAATAATCATTATAAATGCAACAATAGTAATAACTGTAAACACACAATAAGGATACGATACATTTGCTGATGAAGCTCCATACACCAATTCCATGCTCAACAACTCCTCCAAACTCAATGACACAATCCTGAAGTACCTTGACCTAGATCCACACCCCATGGCCTCTCCGCCCATACGAGATAGGGAGTAGCCATGATAACTGTTCCCGCAGCCCGAGATGCCTCCCAAGGTGACACAACATTATCAAAGCTCACAACAATGAGACTCAACATAAATAAACCAAGAGATCAGCAACGAAAGTACCTGATTCCCGTAATCAATAATCGTCAATATTCCGAGAGATCAGCAACAAAAGTGCCCGATTCCCGTACTCAATAATCATCATTCAACTAATAATGTAACACGCCGGATTAACTCCGAGCGCGCTACCCATAGTTTTGTAACAACAATCAATAATCAATTAATCCGTATTTTACCAATCAATTAAACAACATTTAACGATCAACAAATATATAATCAGGAAACAATTAAGTTAGATGACAAAGTAGGCCATCCAACTCAACATGCATTAAACACACAATCAAACCCTAATCTAACCATTAACAACTCACAATTCAATCACTCAAACACCACCCAATCATCTAAAGGATCAATTCAACAATTTAAAGAAAGACAACCTAAACTTCAAATAATCATATCTTACATTCTACTAATCCAAACAACCCAAAATCAGTTTCTAACAATCACCCATTCAGTCAACTACATTAGCCCTCTCGGAAACCAACCAAAACACATCAAAATCAAGCCCAACAACCCTAAAACCTCAATGCACCTAGGCTGAAATTTTTAGATTTTCACACAAATATCGTAATAAAAAATTCGGCATTATAACGGCGTTACCACATTATTAACAAACTTTTAGAAATCGACGGCAATCGATTTCAACCATAACAACTCAAGTTATTCATCAAATGGCTAATCTATCAACTTTAAATACCCAAAAATAAATAATTTCACTACAATGGTTCAAATATCGTAGTAATTCACAAAAACGATCCTTAGCATGCACTGAGCAATAATATAACTTCAAATTAACATTCTAACGGTTCAAAGTGCAATTATAAGCAAAAACATAAAATATGACTTTTGAGATCTAGAATTTTTCTCTCACCTTTGATGTGTTTTGATGCAAGAAATGTGTAGAATGGATGCCCAACAAGTGAAATCAAGCTTTGAATGAAGTGATTTGGACTTGAATTGCAAAATCTATGTGAAAAATGCTTTGAAAAACCTTGAAAATGCCTTCTTTTTGCCTCCCCTTGGAATTTCGGTAATGTGTGTGTAAAATGAGTATGTTTTGTGAGCTTTTGATGTGTGTTGATGATATATTAAGCAAAGGTCAAACAAATAAAAGAAAGTCAAAGGTGGAAACTAATTATTTTTAGTGTTTTCTTGTCTTTTAATTCATTTTCATGACTACTCTTGCTCAAATTAATTATGCAACACCTAAACTATCTCAAGTAGTTTATTTTTAGTTGACAAGAAGTTTTACATTCAAACAATTTCACCCGAGTCGGCTTAAAACTCGATTTCTGCAAAAGAATGTGAAAAGTCATATTATTTGTTTTCAAATGTCTTTTGAATGCACAATTAATCTAAAATCATTTAATACCACATATAAATACATTTATATTAATATATACTAGGTCAATGAAAGTCAATGCGAGAATCGGGTTTAGAAGAAATTACTATTTGGCTCAAAAACGCTACTTTTCGCCCGAAAAGTCTATTTAAATTACTATTCCGTTTCAGAATCAATTTTATCAAACATGGGTCTATTAATAATAGAGGACTAGGTTTTAAGACGTTTAAAACACCCTTGTAAAAATTTTAGCGGACAGGTGTTCAAAACACTATTCACAAAAATCGACGATAAAATTTTCAATGCCGTTTTTTATGAAAATTTCATGAATGCACACATAGCATGTATTAGGAGTATTAATCACATATTTAACACATTCCAAGTCATATAGCACATAAACATGTCAATTCACGCAAAACGAAATAAAGCACGCAAATCGATATAAGATAGAAAAGTGGGGTTTCACATCAACATATTAAAGAAAGACTATACAAACTTCTAAAAGTCATAACTTACAATCTACTAACTTGATAACCTCCAAACCACTTCCTATCACTCACCCACACATGCATCTACATTTACCCCATCAGAAACAAACCAAAAGCCATCCAAAACAAGCCCAACAACCTTAATTTTGGAAATGCACTTGGCTGAATTTTTTGGGATTTTGCTACAATATTCCAATCAAAAATTCGGTATTACAACATTACTACCCCACAACTAACAAACTTTTAGGAGTTATAAGCAATCAATTCCAACCACCACAACAACAATTAATCAACATTGAATCTATAACTCAACTTTTATACCCGAAAAATATAAATACATGCTACTACCAATCAAAACAGCTATAAAGTCATATAAATGATCTTTGGCAACTACTGAGCAATAATCCAAAGACAATTTAACATTTGATCGGATAAAAATGCGATTATATGAAAATGACATAAAATAGCATTTTAAGATCTAGAATTTTTCTCTCACCTTTGATGTTATATGATGCTAGAAAGGTGTGCAATAGGTGCCCAACAAGTGAAATCAAACTTTGGTTGAAGAGTTTTGGCTTTGTATTGCAAATTCTAAGAGAAAATTTGATAAAAAACTAAGGAAAAATGCCTCCAAGGTTTCGGCCATGTGTGTGTGTTTTTGAGGTGTTTGAACTTTTGTTTTATGATATATTATGTATATAAACGCCAAGTCAAAGCATGAAGGCTAAGTCAAAGTTGAAACAAATTTAGTATTTTTAGTATTTTTAGTCTTTTAATTGTCTTTTAGACTATTTTGCTCACAAATAAGTAAACTACTATATTTACTATATTTACTATATTTAATAGACTAAATTTAGGTGACAACAATTTTCACATGCTCATACATACTCATCTCTCGGATAAAAACTTGGTTTTTGCAAAAGAATGTGTAAAACCCCTTTTAAATTCCTAATCCGATTCAAAATCCATTTGGATCAAACATGGGTCTATTAATATCCGAGGACTAGATTTTAAGACGTTTAAAATACCCGTGTAAAAATTTTAGTGGACGTGCGTTCAAAATACTATTCACAAAACTTGACGATAAAATTTATGTTGCCGTTTTTTATGAAAATTTCATGAATGCACATATAGCATGTAATAGGAATATAAATCACAGAATTAGTACATTCTAACTTATATAACACATAAACAGGTCAAAACACGCAATTCCACGCAAAGTTGAAATCTGGGGTTTCACATTCTCCTCTTCTTAAAAGAATTGCGTCCGCACAATTCTTCCTTGATCCTCGAAGAACCTCATGTATTGTTGGCTCAAACATACGAAATGAAAGATCGAATTCCAAATTCCAAATACTAACTAAGAACACTAGGTAAGAACACCGAGCAAAATCATTGATTAAGAATCCCTGAACAAAAAGCTAGAGAAGAATGCCGATTATGGTTCCCAAAATAGAGTACTGATCAAAAATACCAAGTAAGATCTTCAAACAAGATCACCGAGCAAGAATACCGAATAATATCCTCGAAATAAGAACTCCAAATAACATCGTATAAGAATTCCACATACGAATACTGCATAAAAAATATCAAAGAAGAAGTCCAAAGGAGTATACTGAATAAGAATCTTCATATAGAAATCCCGAGAAAGAATGCCAAATAAGATCACCAAATAAGAGTCTCAATAGTCAATATATAGTCGTAAAGTAGCTTGACCCCCTAATTGGAATTTCATATGCTTCAGCTTCTCATACTACTCAGTCGCCAACTGATATAATGTACGTGCTAACTTTAATCGTATAAGGCAAACTCTATACTCACATTTTAGCACGTTGCACTCAAAGAGATATGATATCTAATTGGTTGGGAATAAATAAGTTACCTTTCACTACTGCCATCGCCTCTGGCAATTCCTCCAAGTCTACTGCGTAGGCCTAAGCCTGAACCCGCTGCTGCTGAGGTGCACTACCTGTAGGTCCACCCTGAAAACCCTGGACCGCTGACTGACCGGCAGAACGCTGATACCTGGGGCAATCCCTCACCCTATGTTGGTTGCTGCCGCAACCCAAACATGTTTCTGCCTTCATCCAACATTCGGCCTCCAGATGGCCCTTTCGTTTACAGAAAGTACACTACGGTGTCGGAGCACTGACACTGTCTCCTGAAGAACCAGAAGTTGAATAAGCAGTTGAACTAGCCTGCTGTTGAGGTCTCACAACACTAGGCCAATACTGACCCTGAGACTGGGCCAGCCTATACTGTGACGGTGCCTGATAGGATCCCGGATGAAACTGGGGCCTAAAGAAACTCTGCTGCCCTTGTGGTCTAAAAGAACTCTGCTGCACTAAAGGCCTATAACCACCCTGCTGACCCTGAGGCTGAAATGGCCTCTTACTGGCCTAACAAGAACCAATTTGTTCCCCTTTCCTCTTCTCCAACCTAGAAGCCGCATCAAAGGCCACAGAAAATGCATCATACTGATTCAAGGCCACTGCATCCTAAATCTCTGGCCTCAGACCCAAAACAAACCTCCGAGTCTTACGTTCTTGATCTGATACAAACTCCGGTGCATACCGAGACAGCCTGGTAAAATTGGCCTTATACTGGGCCACCGTAGAATCACCCTGAACCAATGATGTAAACTCTGCTTCCCTGCGTTCACGTGCAAACCTTGGAATATACTTGGCCCAAAATTCCTGAATGAGAGTATCCCAGACATAAGGAATACCCCGAGTCTCCCAATCTGATCTCACGGTATGCCACCATTCCCCAGCCTCATCATCAAGTAAGTATACCGCAAAAGTAACCTTCCTCTCATCAGTATAATCAAGAGGATCAAATATTTTCTCAAGTTTATTAATCCATGCTTCAGCCTTCTGATCATCTAGCTCACCCTGAAACCTCGGTGGAAAATACCCCAGAAACTCCTTCAACGTACTACGCCCCTGGTAACCACCCTGAACATTCTGCAACTGAGTTTGTATAATCTGTGCCTAGGCAGCTTGCCCTGCTAAGATCTGTGCATACTCTATCATGACCTCCGTCATTCTATCCATAGCTGCGGCAATACGATCATATCCCTGATCTCGGCCTAGTGTCGTATTACCCGGTGCCTCGTTAACCTCCTCAGGCATGCCTCGTGTTCTCAGACGTCCAACCATTCTACTTTCAAAGAGTTAACACAGGTTATAACACATAGACAGGCTATAGACAATTAACAATACGTAAGCAACAAACTCACGTAAGTCACTTAAGTATTAGTCACATAAACAATTTAATCACATAATCACATAGTCACTTAATCACATAATCACTTAATCAAATAAACACATATTTCACTTTTCTTTCACATCATACATACTTTCATGATAAGACCATTACCAACATTCTGAGGATACCTCGGCTGACAGCTAAACATGCACTCTGATACCACTAAATATCATGCCCCAACTCGACCCCACTTAGGATCAGTCAGGACACAACGGAATTTCGGCAGTATAACGACAGTAACACGAATACCGGGGCTCTAAACCAACCCCTTTATAACTTCACACATCCAACTCCAAAGATCAACAACAACTATTTCAACAACATACAACACAACCATTTCCATATAATAAGCAACCATTCAACAGTTCATTCATAAGTTATACGCCTCTATTCCAACATCAACCATAGGCCAAACCATACACAAGCATAATATATATTAAGCTAGTCTAGTAACCTATTCAAGTTCCAAAAGCAAGACTGCTAAGCTAATAACATTTAAACCACTAACTTTACAAAACATCTTATACAATATGAATTTCTAAGTAATACAAACCAACTAGTTTTAATATTCAACATAACAAAAGAGAACTACAGCTCAAATATCATGTATAAGACTCTGGCACATAAGACTCGTCCACACAAGGCATATTCTCAGCTTCCTGAGGCACGTACCCAAAATCCTGTTCAGTAACACCTGATTGCAGACAACGAATGAAAGTGAGCTCATATAAAACAAGCCCAGTGAGGAATTCGATAGATCTTTGAAAACATATAATTTACCACTTTGGAAATTACCTATGAGCAACAACATGCAATTAACACTGATAACAATACAGATATAATAACAACAGTAAACACATAATAAGGATACGATACACTTGTTGATAAGCACCATACACAGTTTCAATGCTCACCAACTCCTCCAAACCCGATGACACAATCCTGAGGTACCTTAACCTAGACCCACACCCCATGGCCTCTCCGCCCATGTGAGATAGGGAGTAGCCATGATAACTGTACCCGCAACCCAGGATGCCTCCCGAGATGACACAACATTATCACAACTGAACAACAATGTCAATTGACTCTATATATAAATCGAGAGATCAGCAACGAAAGTGCCCGATTCCCGTACTCAATAATCAACATTCATTTAACAATGTAACGCCCCAGATTAACCCGAGCGCGCTACTAAGAAGGTAATGTCCTCTTTGGTTACACCCTGGATTAACCCGAGCGTGCTCCTCACGGTTTGTATCAACAATCAATAATAAATAATCAATTAAACCATATTTCAACAAGCAATTAAACAATAGTTAACAACCAACAACTATACAATTCTGGAACAAATAAGTTAGACGACAAAGTAGGTCATCAAACTCAACATGCATTTAAACTGACATTCAACCCCGATCTCTATCAACAACAATCCAAAATCAACTACCCAAACACCACCCAAACAATTAAAGACAGCATTTCAACATATTAAAGAACGGCTATACAAACTTCTAAAAGTCATAACTCACAATCTACTAACTTGATAACCTCCAAACCACTTCCTATCACTCACCCACACATGTATCTACATTTACCCCATCGGAAACAAGCCAAAAGCCATCCAAAACAAGCCCAACAACCCTAATTTTGGCAATGCACTTGGCTGAATTTTTTGGGATTTTGCTACAACATTCCAATAAAAAATTTAGCATTACAACATTACTACCCTGCAATTAACAAACTTTTAGAAGCTATAAGCAATCAATTCTAACCACCACAACAATAATTAATCAACATTGAAGCTATAACTCAGCTTTAATACCCGAAAAATAGAAATACATGCTACTACCGATCAAAACATCTATAAAGTCATATACATGATCCTTGGCAACTACTGAGCAATAATCTAAAGACAATTTAACATTTGATCGGATAAAAATGTGATTATATGAAAATGACATAAAATAGTATTTTGAAATCTAGAATTTTTCTCTCACCTTTGATGTTGTATGATACTATAAAGGTGTACAATAGGTGCCCAACAAGTGAGATCAAACTTTGGTTGAAGAGTTTTGGCTTTGTATTGCAAATTCTAAGAGAAAATTTGATCAAAAACTAAGAAAAAATGCCTCCAAGGTTTCGGCCATGTGTGTGTGTCTTTGAGGTGTTTGAGCTTTTGTCTTATGATATATTATGTGTATTATGTATATAAATGCCAAGTCAAAGCAAGAAGGCTAAGTCAAAGTTGAAACAAATTTAGTATTTTTAGTATTTTTAGTCTTCTAATTGTCTTTTAGACTATTTTGCTCACAAATAAGTAAGCTACTATATTTACTATATTTAATAGACTAAATTTAGGTGACAAAAATTTTCATATGCTCATACATACTCACCTCTCGGATAAAAACTCAGTTTTTGCAAAAGAAGGTGTAAAAACCCTTTCAAATCCAAAATTCGATTCAAAACCCATTTTGATCAAACACAAGTCTATTAATATCCGAGAACTAGGTTTTAAGACGTTTAAAACACCCGTGTAAAAATTTTAGTGGACATGCGTTCAAAATACTATTCACAAAACTCGACGATAAAATTTTTGTTGCCGTTTTTTATGAAAATTTCATAAATGCACATATAGCATGTAATAGGAATATAAATCACATAATTAGCACATTCTAACTCATATAACACATAAACAGGTCCAAACACGCAATTCTACGCAAAGGTAAAATCTGGGATTTTACTAGCCTATTAGGAGAAGAAATAGGTTTTTCAATCCTAGTGGAGTTAGGATTAGTTGCCTATAAATAGGACTTTCTAGCTTATAATTATTTGCCACGAGAGCCACACCCTATGGGGGGTATGTAGGGGGTGAGCCGAGTGTTGAGAGTATTTTTCATCTTTTGCCAAAAAAAGCCGATTGTGGTGAGGGTTTAGACTTTAGTCATAGATAAAGTCTTTGTGCGAGGGTTTAGACCTTTTTGGTTCATAAAGTCACCTAGGAGGGTTTGTATAGCTTTTCTTAAAAGTTGTGATCGTGTGACTGAGGGGAGGGTTTGGATCTTTTCCCGTCAAAAAGATCCTTCACGTTGTAATAGTTTATTATTGATTAGTGGATTTCACAATTACTTGGGTCGTGGACGTAGGCAGAGGGTCAAACCACGTTAAAACTCTGTGTGTTGATTTCCGCTGTGCTTGGTGTAGTATATGTATATGTGTCCTATTCCCAACAAAGTGGTATCAGAGCCCAAGCTTGGGGACTGGGCATGACAACGAGAAAAGAACACATCAAAAAACTATATTTTGCTGAGGAGCATACTACTGTTGTATTGAATGAGTGCCTTCTCTATAGAAAGAAGACCACATCTAAGATGCTAATGTCAAGAGATATGAAGAGGCTTAGATAGTAGAGATTGATGATATGAGAAAGATGTGGGTGATGACTGTGAGAATTGGGTATGATAAAGATGTACTGATAACGGTGGAGCGAGGCTTTGGTGCATTAGAGAGAGGTTCTCAAGGGTACTATTATGATTGCTATTGAGTGCTGACTCTATCATGACGATGAAGATGGAGACGGAGATTGAGAAGAGATCTCAGTTGTAGCGAGAAAGCTTGGACTTTTCGCCAATGGGATGCTTTGTTAGGTTATTGGCTTGAGTCCAAGCCCAATTAGGAGTTGAAGACAAGTAGGAGTCCATTAGGAGAAGAAATAGGTTTTCCAAGCATAGTAGAGTTAGGATTAGTTGCCTATAGATAGGACTTTCTAGCTTGTAATTCTTTGTCATGAGAGCCATACCCCATAGGGAGTATAGTAGGGGGTGAGCTGAATGTTGAGAGTATTTTTCATTTTTTGCCAGAAAAAATTGGATTATGGGGTGGGTTTAAACTTTAGCCATAGATAAAGTCCTTGTGTGAGGGTTTAGACTTTTTCCGTTCATAAAGTCACCTAGAAGGGGTTTTATAGTTTTTCTTAAAAATTGTGAGCATGTGAGTGAGAGGATGGTTTGCATGTTTTCCCATAAAAAAGATCTTTCTCGTTGTAATGGTTTATTACTGATTAGTGGATTTCGTAATTACTTGAATCGTGGACGTAGGTAGAGGGCTGAACCACGTTAAAACTTTGTCTGTTGATTTCCGTTGTACTTGGTGTGGTATATGTGTATGTCTTATTCCCAACATAGAGATGCATTCCTAGATCTAGTCAACAAAGATGCTCGGAAAATTCATGGCACGAAGACAGTTCACAATAATATCCCAGATGATAGAATCAAAAGCTTTATGGATATCAACTTTGAAAGCACATCTTATCGTACCCCTTTTCCTATTTATAACCTTCAAGTTTTAGTACATATGTAAGAACTAAAAATATAAAATAACTTTACTTGTATAAGGGGCAAGTTACATGGAGCGAGAAATATTTATCCCTGAGTCCCGCCATGTGATGCCCGAGAATTTCATCACATCTTTTAAATAACTGTTACATATCTACTTGAGTATTTTTATGTGCATTTCTTTTCTTGCTTAATTGTTTTATTTAGAGGGCACTATTCATAAGAAATTTGACTATCTTAAATGCTCGATTTAATATTTTTCCTAGACAATATGACTTATAAAAGGAATCGAAAACTTGTAATTTTAGACCTTAGAGGCCGGGAACATGCATTTGAAAAATGTTTTGCGCATCACTTGAATAGTGTTACGTAAGTGTAACATGAGTTTTAACTAGTTATCATTTAATTGGAGTTTTAACTTAGTTGACCAAGTTTAAGCTAGCATTTGACTTATCATATTAAAACGCATACATGCATATATCACCCAATATCTCACATATATGCATAAAGCTCACAAAAACAAAAGAAAATAAATACCCAAAAACCCCCCAAACCCGACAACCCATAGGAAGGAGAAGAAGGAATTTTCATCTTCAAATCTTGCTCTTGTGTGCTCAACCAAGCATCTACAAGTGCATTCAACCTAGCTAGAGCTTATTTCTTGCATCTACAAGGCTCCTAGGTGAGAGAGTTGCATCATCCTTGCTATTTAAAGTTTATGTCATGATTCTGAATTTTTCGATTTTGCTTATTCCATGCCATAAGTTGTTTGTTTCTTGTTCTATATAGTATTATTACATGCTAGAGACCTTGTGTATGCATTTGTATAGCTTAGAACTAAGTTTTTAGCAAGAATCTACATGGGAAGATGATGAATAGTGCCAAAATAGGGTTTCCAAAAAATGTTACAATTTAATTCGATTTGAGGCTTCTAGTAGATGCTAATTAGGTCCATGAACGAGGAAAAAATATTAATTGCGCTTGTTAGGCTCGAAACTTGGGTAATTTGATCACAATAGGCCATTTTAGAAAGGGGTTTCGGGGTTAACTCGAATCCGGGCACGTTTCGACTTCATGGTTAGCATTTATTAAGTATTGAAACCTTAGAAGTGCCTTCGTTCACTTGTTTGGGTCCCGGAGTAGGTACTTGTAGTGAAAACCCACAAAGGGGCATTTTCGGTGTTTTCGGGTATTTGAACTCTAGGCTATGATTTGAAGGCTCTAAAAGATGTATTTAGGTATCCTTGGATTGGTAGAGTAACTATCTTGCCTAACTTGATCCTTGAATTTCGGTAGGAAGCTAAATAATCTAGTCGAACAAAAGGGAAATGTAGGAATTGGGTGTTTTAGCACTTGTATTGCCTTGTAATTGCTTATAGTATGTTTAATTGCATTTCTAAAGTATACGTGAGTGTTTTGTAAAGCTTCGTGAAAGTATGTTGTTAATCCCCTTTGTGCACCGATGGTTAATTTCATGTTTATTGCTTATATTCTTGTGTTTGTTGCTTCTAAGGCTTCCTATATATTATCTAATGATGTTATAGAGTAGACTTTTGAACTTGGATTGCATGTGTAGTGAGAGCTTAAACATATAGATGTATTGAAGAAAAAGTGAATGGTAACTTAGTTAAAGAATGTGAATTCGCTACTTATTGTGTTTTAGTGCTAAAATAAGAGTATTATTCTAGTATGTCTTGTAATTGAAAGTAGTTAGCGCGTGTTTAATGATCTTAGAGCATGAAATTAGTTCGTTAGCTAATATTCGTTAATGTTTAGATATAACTGTTTAGTTGATTGGTTAGTTAGAGTTCTCCTTCCATTTAATTGAGTTTAAGCATGTTATCTAGTTTATATATATATTGATTGAGTAATGAAGTGTTAAATGCCTTGTAAATGTGTATAACTACTTGTCATTTGTTGAATTGAAGATGGTGTGCTCTATGCTTGTTAATGCTTATTAGATGCTATGAATTACTTATGAGTTATAAATGACATGCAAAATAAGAAATGTTATAATTGTATGGTCAAGTTAGAGTGCATGTTAAGCTAACGCAAGGAGAATTGGAATGCATGTAAGCTATTTTCTTGCATGCTTGGCTTAATTGCAGGTGAGGAAGTCTTCATCTCTTCTGTGCATTTTAACTTATTTTACTGTTTCTAGATTGTATTCTTTAGTAATTGATAAAGTTTATATGCGTTATTTATTTGCTATCTTGTGTCTTTTCATGTTATCTGTATTTAACTGCGAGGGTAGCCTACTTTGTCATTCCTCTTATGTGGTATTTGATATGCTTGGCTCTCGTGATCTTGACTCTAGATTGCACAACCTTTTCGGACATGGTAGCGTCGAGAAACACGGGCAGCATCGGGCTTGCCGTGCTCCCTCGACTACCATGGTGCCTATTCCCTTTCTCTTGCTGAGTATACTCCACTACCCCAGAGGCATGGTTCACCTTGCTGGGCATATGGACCTACCTCAGAAGAAAGGGTCGTAGGATCGGGGTACATTCGGAGTACCCCATTTTGGAGGAATAAGGGTTTTGCCAGCACTTGCTTGAAGATCTTGGCTCGTGGCTCGTGATTGAAGACAAACGTGGAACCGTATCCTTTTTATACGTGGTTAAATACTTGTCTAACTAGTTTTGTTATTTTGTGTTGTATATGTTATTATCCTTGTTACATCTCATGAAAGCATTCATCGGTATGCTGCATCACCTCCCTCACTGAGTATACATGTTGTATACTCACCCTTGTTTCTAACACCTTTCAGGATCAGTACTATCAGAGGTAGAAAATAAGGCTCGAGAGTTTCGTATTGATTATGATGGCTTACGTGGATTGTCATTGAATTCAGTTTTGTAATTGTAAAGTTAAGTTTAGAATGCATTGATAGTTATGAATGGCTTATAATGTTGTAATAACTTGTAATCTTTACTTTAATGTCTTGTTGACTTGCATGCTTGTAAGGATGAAATGGATTGAAGTTGTGGATTATGGTCTTGTGGTTGTATGTTGATGTTTGTAGGTTTCTAGATAGTCCTATATATAGGAAAAACTCTGTCCGTTTTTCCCTAAATTTCGTACCCAGGTTTGGAATTGGGTTGAGAATAGTATGGTTAATAGAAGTCCTGGTTCCGTGAGGGATCGGGGCGTGTAACGCCCCCTCCCCCAGGGGTTAGAAGTTAATCCTCACCCCCTGCCCTATTACTCTCAGACTCCAATGCCCTCCATGATTGTAGCGGAGGCGGGGCCAGTATCCGTGAATCCTTGTCTCTATTTTCATTTTTACTCTCATAGTATTATAATATTGTGACTGAAATTCAAGAATCGTAAATTATCCACTATTTTATCATAACTTTATTAACAATTTATAAGCCTTGGATCTTACTTATAAAAGATTCACTCTCTCAAAATTGAACCTACATGCATGTTTCCTACCATTTTTTAATATTCTTTTCAATTTGTCGCCTAGGATGACCAGGTGCATCAGATGAGGTCATTGAGCATTTGCAACTTCAAAACTAATATTAATGGTCCCCAAATATGTCTATCTTGCATTTGTATATTGGTTTGGTTGTCACACTTTTGTAAGAGAAAATTCTTTTATTCTTTTTTTCTTGCGGGTCAGTTAATTTTTCTATGAAAATGTCAAGAATATAAATGGTCAAGTCCACCTTAATACTCCAAAAACTTAATTTTTCCAGTCACTTTCCATCTACATCATATAAAATGAAAAAAATAAAAAAGAATCTGTACTTATTAAAAAACATTGACTAATGCTACTCCAATCCCTTTCTCTACTGGCGTATGAACTACGACATTGGCTTCAGAAAGGTTACATGAGGAGGAAAGTAGTAATTGTTCCATTGGCCCTGAACTGGTAATTTAAAGAAAAAAGAAATTATTTACACTAACTTTACTAATAATTGATAGTTCCATCCCTTACTTTAATTATGTTAATTACGTTCCATTGAAACAAAAATTCAATTATTTAGTTCGTGATTGTTATGCAAAAGTTGACTGTTTCAACTTAGAAGAGTCAAATTAATCGATGCATGCGTGCTCAAAGCAAAAATATCTTGGTATGTCATCCTACAAGTTGAGTTTGCTGATCTGAGATCATTCGAAATATCTTTCATAATCATCAGGGTGGATCCATAATTTTTATTTAATAGGGCTTAAAAAATATTCAATTGAACATTTATCTATAGATAACGTTTTTCTAGTGGGGCTCAAATATTTTTTTAATCAAAAAATACCTTAAAAATACAGCTCTAACTCACTCATTAATAGCTCCACTTTAAGATCAGTGAGAGTTACAGCTTTTACTGACCCCCGTATAGATCCACCCTTAATAATCACCACACAATTTAATTCCAATAGCAGATGATCCTTGTACGACTTTTTAATCTTCTTATGTTGAAAAAAGTTGTAATTATTAAGTACATCAAATACCTTACAAGAAAGGTAGTTTGTTCTTAATTATTAAGTACATCAAATACCTTACAAGAATAATATTACATCTTTATCTACCTCTAGAGAGATGATTCTGCAACTGATGAAGTATATGAAAAAGCCTTCTCCATTGAAGATGGATATGACATAACACAATCAGCAAAACCTTCAGTATGAGTAAATGTCACACCACTGGCCGAAATACCAAGCAATGATAAATCTGGCAGAGCCACAAAACCCTCCAAATAAAGCACAACTTGTCGCATACTTGGCCTCGCCATAGGCTCTGAATGAGAGCAACACAAACCAAGCTTTAGCACCAACTCCACTTCCTCTGGAACATAATCACCGCCCAAATTTGGATCAACTGCCTTGAGGATTTCTGCTCTTCTCCACCAGGAATACACCACATCAACTAGAATCAGATTCTCACTTGTTGCTCGTGGATCTATCGGACGCCTTCCACAAGCAACTTCGACCAAAAAGGCCCCAAAAGAATATACATCACTACTTTTTGTGGCCTTCCCGGTTCTAGCATGCTCAGGGGCAAGGTATCCTAGTGTTCCAACAACATGGGTAGTTTGAGGACCCGCTCCATGATCATATAACCTGGCAAGGCCAAAATCACCTAGTCTTCCATTGAATTCACCGTCTAACAAGACATTACTGGCTTTTATATCTCTGTGTACAACTACTCGTTCCCATTCTTCGTGTAGATAAAGTAGCCCTGATGCTACCCCTTTGATAACTTTAAATCGCTGGTTCCAGTTAAGTGTAAATTTTGGTTGTTCATAGAGAAACTTGTCAAGGCTTCCATTAGGCATACATTCATAAACCAAAAACAATTCACCCTTTCTCCGACAATAACCTAAAAGTGGTACTAAATTCCGATGGCGTAATCTACCAATGCTCACAATTTCCGCAACAAATTCTCTCATCCCTTGTCTTGACTCGTGAGAGACTCGTTTAACAGCAATTTCAATTTTAGAGGTATGCAATACACCTCTATAGACTCTTCCAAATCCCCCAGTGCCCAGTAACCCTTTGTCCCTAAATCCTTTAGTAGCAATATACAAATCTTTGTACTTGAACCTATGAGGTCCATATTCAAGTTCCCAGTCTTCAAGAACTTCTGCATATTTCCTCTTCCGTCTTACATGACAAACCACACCTGAAATTGCAAGAAACGTTAAAGCTATCGATGTTACTGGCAGACCAATTATCAAGAACTTAGATTTTTTCGTAGGTCCAACTCGAGGAAGCTTAGGTAGTCTTGAAACATCAAGCTCCTCAGCCTTGCCATTTATCTTGAAGCTCCATCCAAGGACATAATGAGATGTAAGCACTGAACCAGTAGATGATGAGAATCCAATATACATGGTCTGATTCACAATTGGTGAAATATCATATGACAAAGACAGAAGAGGAGTACTTGGTTTATCAACATTCAGTGGTGCTAAAGTCACATTAATTTGCTTATTCATACCATCATGTTCTATCCAAACTCGTAGGCGGCGGCCACTGATTAGAGACAAGTTGTGAAACATACCGTTGCTGTCGTAATAACCTGCAGGCTTTGTTAAATTAGACTTCAAATCATTTATATCAATGCCGACGTGATTGTCATTAATATCACCGAATTCCCTGCTCTGAATCGTATCAAGTTCCACTCCGACAACTTGATTGGTGGAATTGCCATTATTGGATTCATTGAACAGGCCAAGGTACTGGCTTGGAAGAGCTCCTGGAAAGCCTCTTCTCGGCGCCATCACGAAGACAATCCCATGACCACTCAAAGCTGGATATTCAGACAGTATGGCAAAAACAAAGGTGGTGGAAAAGGAAAACGCTGAACCATTTTGCGAGTTCTTGAAATTGATAGGATTTTCATAGAACGCATGACTCTTTTCTTGTTTGGTGTCATTGGTTAACTTCAACAGACCATTTGAGGTGATCTCGGCTATGCCATCAAGGCTAAGGTTGGCGGATCGAAATCCATGATAAGTAAATCCAATGTCTTCAGAGGCTGCAAGGCCATTTAGAATATGCAGTAGTAGTATTACAAGCTTGAAAAACATGGTTAGAACTTGGCACTGAAAATCGTTTTAGCTGGCGTAGTGGATTAGGTAACTTTGCATCTTCTTGGCTTGTTCAACATAATAGGATCAAATTAAGTTATATAATGTCTTGTAACATGATAAGGTTTGAAAATAGTCTCACTGTCAGATGTGAGACTGTGCGCTACTTTATTTTTTTTGTTAATTTTAAAGATGTCTAAATCATTTATATTATTATTACACAAAACTTGATTTCGAAATTGTTCACATCTAAACAGTTATGTTACTTTTAATTCCACACGAAGATGGCCCCTAAACGTAATTGCGTACAAGTGACAGTTCGTCTGTAGTGGAGGACCCGATTCTCAAGTTCCACAGTCAATCGCTCGTGCCGAAGTAGTCCACATGGTTTCCAAACCTAACCTATGAGAAAAAGATATCCACGTCCTATCTTTTTCTTTTTTCTTTTTTTCAAATTCGCAAGCTATAAATGATTTTGTAAAAAAGAAAACAAAGTACGTTGGTTGTTTAATATAATAAATAATAAATAACTCCACCCTGAACTTCACTGCAAGAAATTCTAGATTTGGTGACGGCCATATTTCGTTGCCGATTGACCAAAGGCGACGATCGGGAGAGGAAAACAGGTCGTCCCCAAAAGAATCGCATCAAAAATACAATTTCATCTCCGATTCGTTGCATATAGCGACGAAAACATAGTCTCATAATAGTCGCCAGATGTTGTCTCTGATTCGTCGCTTTTCAATTTCATCTCCGATTCGTCGCTATACAGATTTCGTCTCCGCTTTGTCACCATGCAAATTCCGCCGTAGATTAGTCGCTAGAATCAGTTCGACTCCGATTCATCTCTGCACATATATCATCTCTGATTTGTCGCTATAAAAATTCATCTCAGATTAGTCGCTAGACTCATTTCTTCTCCGATTCGTCGTTACACATTTTTCATCTCCAATTCGTCGCTATATTTGTTCGTCGCTAAATCTGTTCGTCTCCGATTCGTGGCTAATTTTAATATATATTTTTTTCAAAATAATCTAAAAATTAAATATTTTTTAAAATCTCAATTTTTATTTTTGGTCATAAATCTCAAAATTTCCCAGCAAATTAAAATATAATTTATTTAAATTAAAATGTTTTCAGTTTAAAATTTAAAATGAAATTATCATAAAACATCAATTTAATTACAAATTATTTTAATATATTAAAAAATACAATTAATGGTTGATCAATCTTCTGTCCCATCACCAGGATGAGGTTGTTGTTCCGAAGGAGTCGAGAACCTTTGGACGAGCAATGCGATTTGTTCTTTGTGATCTTCTCAGATTCTCGAATTCTACGCGGCGTGGCGGTGATGTTCATGACGATAATAATCTGTAATTTTTTTAAAAAATATAAACATATTAAAACTTTTAAAATGATAAAACTATATATATTTCACTTCACTTCATGATAGAACTACAAAAAATTATATATATTTACCTAAATCTATCAGTTATACATCTATATATACAATATATATACAAATAGTAAAGGAAAACAAAAAAAAACAGAAATTTAAAAACAAATCTTCAAATCATGATAAAACTACAAAAAAATCATATATTTACCTAAATTTATCACTTATATATATGTTTAACGTTATACATATATGAAAGGAAAAAAATAAAGCTAAAATTAAAATCATGATAAAACTACCAAAACTATATATATTTACCTAAATCTATTACTTATACATACATATATATGACATATGTACATAGTACATATATAATCCCAAAAATGTGAAGATATAAATAAAAAAAACCTAAAATCATAATAAAAGAACAATATATACATATATTTATCTATATCAAGAAAAAGACTGAAATTCAAAAGAAAAAACCTAAAATCATTATTTATACATATATTTGGCATTATATACAAACATATATATAATGAAAGAAACCAAAATAAATTCAAAAATTTAAATAAAAGTAAAAAAAAAAAAAGGAATTACCTTCAAATAAGGCCAAAAGTGAGTGAACTCTTGAAGGTACGGGGGTAACAGGAAGGGGAGGGTTATGTTCAATTTCTTTTTTGTTTGAGTTTTTCCCCAAAAAAAATTTGGGGGGAAATGAAAAAAAAATGGTTCACCTGTGTCTCTATGTGAGACAAGCCATTAATGAGTTGGCAGCGGCCAGCAGCCAGAGTCCTTAGTGCAGAGTTTGATGACCGGAGCCAAGTGGAAATGATATTGGAAACTCTACCTGAATCCTTTGTTCATTTCAATCTCTGCTATTATGAGGGCAAGATAGATATGAGCCTATCAGATGTGATGGATGAACTTTAGGCAGTAGAGACCACTCTGAAATCTTACGACTTTGTAGATCTTACTCAGCCTTCGTCTTTTTGTCTTGCCCCTTACAGCAAGAAGATCAAAAAGAAGAGTAAGCAGCAGAAGCGTGAAATGGATATAAAGATGGTAATGTGCCCAGAGGAAACTGCTTCAAGTGTGACTCGGTGTCAGGCACTGGAAGAAGATCAGGCCTCATGTACCCAGCCAAGGGCGAGACAGCTACCTCTATTTTCTTTCTAGTTGAAACCCTTTTTAGTGGTAGATTCTACTTCTTTGCGAATAGTAGACTTAGGCACCACTAATATTGACTGCAATTCTTTGCAGAGGTTTCAAGATACTAAGAAGATGATTAGAGGAGATTCTAAATTGCAAGGAGGCATAAGGACTAGTATATAGGCATATGTAGTGGGAGATGTTATTTTTGTTTCAGAAATAGATAGTCATTGAATAATGTTTTGCAAGTTTTCCTATTTTGCGATGAACTTTGTTTCAGTTTTCGCAATAGTTAATTTGGATATTCAATTTTGAATGGATCCAAGTTTTGTTTTGGAAATATGCAAATAGCTCATTCTTCGATTATTTCTGATGATAATATCACTGCATAACACTGAGTAGATATAGTCAAGTACATAAAGAGAACTTCTTCTCCTATCTACTTTATGCCATTTGTGTTTAGGTTAATCTAAACTAACTTTAGAGAATTGGTTAGAATAGGTCCCTGGACCTATTGGATCTAGAACCAGGTCATACCTCTAAAGTACAAAAGGTAAAAATAGATTAGTTACACACAATTGTTGAAGTCCTAGTTTAACAACTAGTTGTCACACAGTAAATTGTGCATTATCCTTGCACAGCAAGATTCCTACCGGAATAGTGCATTGATAAGGAGAAATTTGCATTCTTTATTGAGTTATGGTAAGATTCATGATGAATCAAGTTATCAACATCTTTTTGAGAATATATTGTTAAATAGAAGTACACATATTAAATCTAGTTCTGTCTATATCAGTTCATAGGATATCCCTAGATTAATAGAATGTAGAAATATGTCTATGTATGGGATTATCTAGCTTATGAACTAAATGACAGTTAAACCTAGATGGATATGTGTTATTTTATATTCAAAAAGGTACTAGGATGGATTACCTTACAACCTCTAAGGATTAAATGCCTAGGGAAAGGTTATATAAATCATCTGTGACTAGACTCATAAATCGTATTAGAAGAAGTCCCACCAGGATCCTCAATATCACCAAATATCTCATAGTAACGTTAGGGAAGTATAGCAATGTGACTCTAGCTCACAAACGGAGCTATGTCATAGTGGGAGGAAATCCAGGACACTTGATAAGTTCTTCAAAGAGTTTTTACCAAACTGACTCTGATGATTAGGTAGTGGATCCCAAGAAATATGACATCTGATGTGATTGCAGATGAATGACACCTAGCAATTGAATCTGAAATTGAGTCAGATGCTCTTATCAGATTTTGGTATCTTGTGCCCTCACCCGAAGAAATTAAACCCATAGGGTATAGGTGGGTATATAAGAAGAAAAGTATGATGGATTGAAAGGTAAAACCTTCAAAGCGAAAGCTTGTGACGGAAAGGTACACTCAGAAAAAAAATGGGTCGATTATAAGGAAACCTTTGTCACATCAGCTATGCTAGGATCCATCAAGTTACTCTAAGTCATCATTTGATTACGAGATATGGCAAAACGATTGTCTAGACAGATTTCCTTAATAGAAGTCTTGGTAAGTGCATCGATATAATGCAACCAAATAGGTGTATTGCTTAAGGTTAAATGTGTGCAGGCTTAAGAAGTCCATTAATGGACTTAAGCAAACATCCAGAGCATGCAGCATTAGATTTGATCAAACTTCTTGATCAAAATGCTGGTGAACTCTGTGTATATGAAAAGCTGGAGGGGAATGTTGTAGCATTCTTGGTCTCATATATGGACAATATTCTGCTCATTGGTAATGATGTAGGGATGTTGTTGTCCATTGAAGTTTGGTTGTCTTCTCAATTCCCGATGAAGGACTTGAGAGAAGCGAGTTGTGTCCTAGGCATTAAGCTATTGCGCGATCGTAAAGCTATGACACTAGCTCTTTCTCGGTTTTCATAAATTGAAAAGATACTAGTAAGATTTGACATACAGGATTCCAAAAGAGGATTACAGCCTCTCAAGCATGGAGTCTTTCTATCTCATAATCAATGTTCGAAGACATATGAGAGATAGAAGTCATAAAAGGTTTTGTACGCATCGACAGATGAAAACCTTTTGTGTATGTCGTGTTCAATACTAGAATGAATATCTACTTTGCATTGAGAAAGATAAGTAGATAATAACCAAACCTAGAACAGCAGTTGACCATATACTCAAGTATCCTTGAGAGAACGAGGGATTATGTGCTAGTTTGTTAAATCTGAAGGTCTTATACCTATGAGGTACACAAGATTCAGATTTCCAGTCAAGACAGAAATTTCAAAAGCTTGGCTTTTAGAAATGTCATTATTATGCCGGAGGTGTTGTAATATGGATGAGGTGAAAAACAATCTTGGATTGTTTACTCTACCATATGAACAGGGCATAACACAGCACAGGAAGCAGCATAAGAAGCTGTGTGGCTCAAGAAATTCTGGGTGGAATTGAAGCCCATGGCTAGTGGGAGCTTTATAGCTCAAGAAATTCCTGACGGAATTGGAATACATGGTAACAGTACTGATACTCATAGAGTGTACTACAGTAATGGTGGAATAATGGCAGAATCAGAAGACCTAGAGAATCACTAAATTGGGAAGCATAATAGAGAGAACTAGTACCATGTGATTCGGGGAATTATCTGATAGGATAATGAAGTGATAGGGAAATGCTTCAGCCAATAGTTCAACGGACCTTGTCCTACTGAAAGGGTATTTTATACTCTTGTAAGGGCCACAGGTGTTGAATTGAGACAGTGGTAGTGCTCTTTAGTGCAAGTAAGAGTATGTTGGGATTGGATGCCCTAAAGACCACTAAACACTAAGATATCTTAGTATTTGGATATTAATCAGTTAACCAATCAGTGCATTCATTATGAGTATATTATATTCTCTCTTACTTATTTGATATATGTGTATGCAAAGAAGTTCCTTGATGCAAGTGAATGGCATAGGTACGAGGTGATCCGCACAGAAGGTTTATGCTATAAGGGTTGGATCAAAACTATTGGTTCATAACCAAATAGTGAAGCTGGGCACTTCACTATGGTAAGGTTATAATGAGAGGGTCTCCTATTTGGTAGGATGACTTACCTTGGTCATTGGAGGGGCTTTCTAGACTTCTCTCATTGTGCATTATAGTGCATTGAACAGGACTATAATAGATGCAGTCTCAGTGACATTACTAGCATTGTCAAAGAACCAAAAGCATCTTAAGCTACTAAGTGATCAATGCTCTATATCATGAACGTATGTGGATGTATCAATGTATCCTAGGACATGTGTTTTGATTCACTATGGGTGAGATCTTATAATAGGGTCAATAGCTCGGTGTTTTGGACATATGGACTAGATCCATTAGATGGCATACATATGAGTCATGATTCTATGCTATCTTAATCGATATTGAGCTACTCGCTTGGAGTTATCTATATGATCATCCAAAAATCTAAGATCTTAGTAATATAGCTTGGGCTATATTGGATACTAGACTTGTGGGTCACTCCCAAGATAAGGGAATAGTATCTGGGTGATGATTATAGGAAAGATAAAGGTCCAAGGTGTAGATGTAATCAAGATAGGATGATAGTGTGAATGCAAGACCTACTCTTGATTGCGATTGAAAACATAGAGAGGCATTTTGGTCATTTTACTTGGTAGGTCAAAGACGAAACCCCCACTGGAAGTTTATTAGTTGTATTGGAGTGCAACCCTAACTCTTTAGTGGAATGAGTTCAGGTCAAAATACTGCTAGTGGCTAACAAGGGCATTTTGGTCATTTTATAACAAAACAACTATGTCTTAAAGTCCCTCTCCTAGCCATTTTCCTTAATGGTTAACTGCCTATTTCCTTGTTTAGTATTTGTGTGTAAATTGAGTATAGTGTCCTAATTGGGAACATGTAGCTCAATTTAGAAAGGCCAGGACATTAGGACAAAAAATATCTTTAAGACAAGAATGTTTGTCCTAGCATCTAATGTCCAGAAGGCACAAGTTCTGCATGTGGATAAGGATGAGAGGAGAGAAGTTTTAGGAGAAGATAATCTCTTGATTTTAAATTAAGAAGATAATGTAATTATCTTCAAGATAATTTAAAGGGTAATCAAGAGATAGACTCCTAATGCAACTGAATCTCTTGATTTTAAATTAAGAAGATAATGTAATTATCTTCAAGATAATTTAAAGGATAATCAAGAGATAGACTCCTAATGTAAGTGAGTCTCTTCCTCTATATATATCTCTTAGGATTTTCGGCCATATGGTGATTAGGCCAAGCAATCACACGTGAGATGCAAAGAATACACACACCCATACACACACAAGATACACGACTAAGAGGAGAAAAATAGGCAAGGAGGAAAACCCATTTTTTCTATAACTATTGATCAAGGAGGTGGAATAGGGGAGAAGCCTTTGGGGAATCCTCGTGCGTGGAGGTGATACACAGCCTTGGGAGATATTTTTCAGCAATTCCACAGTCCTCCAAACATGTGTGTGTGTGTGTGTTGAGGTTTGACGCCAACACAAAGGTAAATCATCTACTATTAATTTCTAGCACAAGATACCGATTTCGATATTGTTTTATGCATGATTTCGTGTTTTCTTCCGCTGCGAATTGTTGGCTGCTATTTAATGTTTATAAACTGAAATTAAAAGTCTAGTAGCCATAGAAATCCACATCCTTCACAAAAATCATGCCATTATACTCTTGAAATATCAATTAGCATCCAAGACAACCAAGAATCCATATTAACTCAAGAATACCCAAAAACACATCTAAGCTCCATAATGTTTGGTTCTCTTTCTACTCCTTACAAACAAGATATAATCCATCTAATACAAGCAAGAAAATCTTCTAGCTCCTCATACAACTCATCAACTCATCAAGAACTAGTTAGAGGAAAGCCCTAGCTCAACAACCCAATCAATACAAACAATACCAAACTCTTAGGTTATGCATAGCTAGCAAGAAGAACAACATGCATACAACAAATGATCTTGGATGAGCTTTAGTAAAGCCTTTTGAAAGAATCCCTCACCTTAGATCTTGAGTTAGAAAGAAAGAGAAGCAAGAGAATCACTTGAAACTAGCTAACACTTGCAAAGATGAGCTCCAAAATTGACTTAAGAATAGTCTAAGCTTCCTTCTTCTCTTTCCCTTCTTCTTCTTCTTCTTTCTTTTTCTTCTTTTCTTTCCTGATCATGTATGGCGTGTATGATTTGATGTATGTCTGTGTATTGTAGAGTATGTTTTGTGTGTTTTATGTTAAGTAGAAAATATATAAGTGGCTCCAAAAGTCCACCTTGCCCCTCAACTAGTCTATGTATTACTAGTTTGCCATTTAGTTGTCTTTCAATTGTTTTAGTTAGCTTTAGTTAATTGATAGAGTTTAATTAATTTCCTACTATATCTAAAACATACAAAGGCATGTAATTGAATTTAAATGCACATTAAACGATGCAAGTGCACATAAAATGATATAAATGTTTATAAAACCATGTAAATACACTTAGAAACTCTAGAATGCAAATAAAAAAATAGGAGTGCACGTTAAATGCTTATGAACTCATATAAACAAATGTATAAATGTGTGCAGGTTTCAAAGTTAGGGTTGACACCATTTAGGTGGTATCAGAGCTAGCCTAGGCTAAAATAGTCTGGGTTTAAAACTAAGGTCCGAGGGAAGCAGTCCTAATAAGAAGATGTCTTAGGTGATGATGAATATGTTTATATGACTTGTGTGTCTATATGTGATCTCTATGAACTTAATGTGCTTTGGTTGTTTTGTTTGAATAACACATATATGTCGAATGTGATCACATTATGAGCATGTAGAGAACATTGGGGAAACTTATTTACTTATCTATATAATGCTGATAAATTCACATTTTTAGTAATTTTAACCCATCAAATCATGTATATTGCATTATTATTTCAAACTTAATTATATATTTTACACAATTTTAGTGCAATATAGGTTTTGAAGAAGAAATAGCAAAAATGGCCACAAAAACCAATATTTGAATATAAAATTCAGTGCAGCACTGGTGAAGAATGGTTGAACAACTTTAAAACGAGCAAATCGAGATTGAATTTGGTCAAACCGAGTGCGAAAACAGAAAAACCTTGCAATAGACCTGGTCAACTTTTTGGCCAATGGTCAAAGTCAATGGTTAATGCTCAAAGTCAACCGAGCATGTCAAAGTCAATGTTCAGAGTCAAAGTTCACTTACCACAGCCAGACGTGCGCTCAAACGCCCTTTTTTCCTGCTTGAGTTCCCTTTTTCAGAAATGACAGACAAGTGGTCGACAACGCATGAAAGGAGAAAGACGAAAAAAAAAATTTATAGTGCAGATGGGCTCTCGAGTGCACTATTCATCAGTCATCTATAAATAGTACCTAAAATGCTAATTTTGACAAACAGAATCGAATTTTCACCATTTGCTTTGTATATAATCAATTTTCTTCATATTTTAGCTTATGAGTAGGTTAGTTTAGTTTAGTTAGGGTCCTAAAATAAGAGTCGGGCTTATGGATTAACGCCATAGCTTCAGAGAAATCGAGCCGGCTAAATCAAGATGTGACTAAATTCGGTAACTTTTATTCTTGATTTCGATTTCCGTTTTGTAAATCTAATTATGGCACTTTAGACCCTTATTTTTGGAATGATAAATAAGTGAAGATATTTTTGTATATATTTAGATTTAGATTAATTCAAGTCTCATATTCTTTAATTACTTAGTATTATCTATTAATTATATGTATACTTGTAGTTATAATATAATTAATCGAGAATACACATACGCCCGATTTTGTAAACTAGTAGCAATACGAGACTACCACAGACGGAATTAGCTAAGTTGTACCAGCATCTCCGGGGTACGTAAGTAAGAAGATTAATTAAGAGGTTGTATATTGTTAGGTTGTATCAACATATTCAGTCTTGTTAATTAATTAGTCCTATTATTTACGTATCTAATGCTAACTTCAGAAGTGGGAGCTTGTAGCCTTATTTCTTGAATGATTTATTCTTTTAATTTAAATCTATAATATTACACTTAAATAATCCGATCAAACTTATCATTCCAAATCATGGACCCGCTAAATTGAATTAACAACTCCTTGACTAAATTATTTTAGGTTAATTACCGTACCATTGGACACTTTATAGACACTTGGGCTTAATCAAACTTATATATGACGGGAGATAGTCAAACAAATTATAAACTAAATTCTTAACTTGAAACTGTTAATCTCAATCTCCGTGGATCGACCCTCTACTCACCACAACTAGAGGTAATTCGAGGTAAGTACTATTTCAATCATTAAACCTCACTATTTTTTATCGTAAAACGCGCGATCAAAATTTGGCGCCATTGATGGGGATTGGCGTTCAACTTTTCATGTAAGAGTTTAGTTTATTGTATATAACTCTATCCTTGTAAATTTGTATATATAATTTTTTTTTAGTTTTGTATATACTGTGTTGTTTTAAGTTCTTGTATTTTTTTTTCTTCTTCTTTTTGTAAATAAAAAAATTTCTTAAAAAAAGGGTAAAAAAAAATTATTTCTTAAAAAAAATATTTTTATTTATTTTCTAGAATTTTTGTTATTTACCTTTTCAAATAACTTGCTATAAATCATATACTCTTGAACCTCAGAAAAGAGTTTAAATGGTGTGGGTAGTTGAATTTTTTAAAAATAAAAATAAAAATAATTTTTTTTTGATTTTGTTAAAAATAGGTTTGAGGAAGATTATATTTTTCTATTTTGTAAATTTTTCAAAGACATTTGAAAAACAGAGACGGGAAGAACCATGTTCGAACGCGCTTGACTAGCGCTCAAGCACGGTACGACCCAACAGAGGTGTTTAAAGCCCTCTTTCTTTCTTTGTTTCCTCATTTTTTTTCCTCTTCACTGCCGTCTACCTTCTCCACTCTCTCTAAAAAAAATTCTCTTCTTTGCTACATTCAATTTGCCATGGTTGTGTACTCATTTGCAAGTATTTTCATCATTTATCTTTTTCTTATTTATCTGTTTATCAAGTGGGATCATAGGCGTGTTGGGTAATGAGAAACTGATGGTGCATTCCCAAGTTTAGGAGCTAGTTTTATGTTGTTGTATTTTTTATTTCCTTTTATGTACTCTCTTAATGTTTAATAAAATTTTGTGTGGTTTATTTTATTGTTTATATATTAATTTAAATATATGTGTGTATATATATATATATATATATGTATGTGTATGTATGTGTACATAATATTTATTTTATTCTCTATTATAATTGATTTCTGTTTAATAAAAAAAAAAACTGAAAAGATTGAGGAGAGGATAAATTGAAATATTAATGTTTGATGATGAATTTTTTAAACTTGGGAAGTAACTCTTTCCAATGTCCGAACCCCCTACCACATGGTGCTAAACGAAAAAAAAAGAAGGGAAAACTAATCAAAGATGGTGGATGTGTTTGGGGAAGAATATGAGATTTTTATTTTTATTTTTTTAAAAAAATTGGTTTGAATTTATTTTAAAATTTTTGTTAAAAAAAACAAGAAAAAAAATTGGATTGAGTTTTTGATTGTCTTCTGATTTTTAAAACAAATAAAAAATCAAATTTGTTTTGATTTGTATGGTTTTGATGAATTTAAATTTTATTTAATTTAAAAAAATAAAAAAACAATATATATAAAAATTGTAAAAAAATATTAGTTTTTGTGGAAACCCAATTGTAAATATAATTAAGTTTAGGATCTATTTTAATTTTTTTCTTTTTATAAAAAAATTGTTGTGTAAATTTTTTATTTTATTTTATCCTCACAACTGATGTTGGTATTTGAAGTTTTGAATGACAGATCTTCTTTCAAAACCATTTGAGAAAGAATTCTTGGAATTTTTATCAAGTTGTATCTATCTTTTTAATTTGCAATGCATTGCATCACTTTCTTACATTGAGGACAATGTAAGGCTCGAGTTTGTGGAGGAGAAAGTAGTCGATACTACCTGCTAAAATTTTTCAAAATTTGATGCTTCATTTATTCATGATAGTTAAACTTGAGTAGTTAATTGTTGAAATATGGTGGGATTTTGATAAAACATTTGAATTAACTGTGAGAATGGAACGGAAAAACGACTAGCCACTAGAATTGAGTTTGTATCTAGGGATTTTTTTTAAAACCTCATTAACTATTATTACATCCCAACAGCGTCACATGACTTAATTAGAGGTTTTTGATTAATTATCAAAAGATAAGTTAGATTGGAGTGTTTTCAATGTGAGATGTTATGTTTTATTAAAAATTGACTTATTTTTCTAGGTCGGTATACTCCCTTGAAAAAATATATATATTAAAAAAAATATTTAGATGACTCGCTCAATATCATTCAAATATCAAAAGTGTTGATTCAACAAAAAGAGGTAAAAAAGAAATCCATAACAAATGCTTTTTTTAACCATTTTTGAGCATTTTTGTTATGAAAAAGCTATCAATACAAATCCTGCCAGACAAACTTCAACCAAGTCAAGGATCAACCAACATCTATCATCTGAGTCATCTATATAAAAAAGAAAAAAAAATATATATATATATATATTCATGAAAATATTCTCAATTTTACAAATCTTACGTGATTAATTTTCTTACCTCTTAATTGAGTTACAAGTGCTTAAAAATGCTCAATTGATTTTTTGTAGTTAAGTTGGTTTCCCCTCTTTTAGATACAAAACAATTTCTTGGGGTAAAATTATTTGGAAGACAAATTCACAGTTAACCTGGTGTTTTATAAAATTTAACTGTGTGAATTCATTGACTGTTTAGATTTAATATTTTTGAATCTATGAAGTAATTGATGTCTTTACTTGAGAACAAGCAAATAATGGGTTTGAAGAGGTTGATAAATTCACATTTTTAGTAATTTTAACCCATTGAATCATGTATATTGCATTATTATTTCAAACTTAATTATATATTTTACACAATTTTAGTGCAACATAGGTTTTGAAGAAGAAATAACAAAAATGGCCACAAAACCAACATTTGAATATGAAATTCAACGCAGCACTGGTGAAGAATGATAAAACAACTTTAAAATGAGCAAATCGAGATTGAATTTGGCCAAACCGAGTGCAAAAATGAATTCAGGACGCTAAAAAACCTTGGAATAAACCTGGTCAACTTTTTGGTCAACGGTCAAAGTCAACTGAGCAGGTCAAAGTCAATGTTCGGACTCAAAGTTCACTTACCATAGCTAGACGTGCGCTCGAGCGCCCTTTTTCAGAAATGGCAGACAAGTGGTCGACAACGTGTGAAAGGAAAAAGACGAAAAAATAATAAAAAATTTATAGTGCAGATGGGCGCTCGAGCGCACTATTCATCAACCCCTATAAATAGTGCATGAAATGCTGATTTCGACGAACAGAATCGAATTTTCACCATTTGCTTTGTATATAATCAATTTTCTTCATATTTTAGCTTATGAGTAGGTTAGTTTAGTTTAGTTAGGGTCCTAAAATAAGAGTCGGGCTTATGGATTAACGCCATAGCTTCAGAGAAATCGAGCCGGCTAAATCAAGATGTGACTAAATTCGGTAACTTTTATTCTTGATTTCGATTTCCGTTTTGTAAATCTAATTATGGCACTTTAGACCCTTATTTTTGGAATGATAAATAAGTGAAGATATTTTTGTATATATTTAGATTTAGATTAATTCAAGTCTCATATTCTTTAATTACTTAGTATTATCTATTAGTTGTACGTATACTTGTAGTTATAATATAATTAATCGAGAATACACATACGCACAGTTTTGTAAACTAGTAACAATACGAGACTATCGCAGACGGAATTAGCTAGGTTGTACCAGCACCTCCGGGGTACATAAGTAAGAAGATTAATTGAGAGATTGGATATTGTTAAGTTGTACCAACATATCCAATATTGTTAATTAATTAGTCATATTACTTACATATCTAATGCTAACTTCAGAAGTGGGAGCTTGTAGTCCTATTTATTGAATGATTTATTCTTTTAATTTAAATCTATAATATTATACTTAAATACTCCGATCGAACTTATCATTCCAAATTATGGACCCGCTAAATTGAATTAACCACTCCTGACTAAATTATTTTAGGTTAATTATTGTACCATTGGACACTTTATAGACACTTGGACTTAATCAAACTTATCTGTGACGGGAGATAATCAAACAAATTATAAACTAAATTCTTAACTTGAAACCGTTAATCCCAATCTACGTGGATCGACATTTTACTCGCCACAGCTAGAGGTAATTCAAAATAAGTAATATTTCCAATCATTTAATATCCTTACCACACTATTTTTTAGCGCAAAACGACGCGATCAAATGCATACTTCTATATAATTGTGAGTGGTATCTATATATATGTAGATTGAACCAAGTACCCGCAGGACTATAGGGGCTTAGGAAGCAGAGAATGCCAATCAACCTAACCCCGGGATGGCAGCGTTTAACTTGATGGCGACTACGGTAGATAGGATGTGTCGTATAATGGAGCAGCAAGCCATGGGTGGTATTGGTAATAACAATAACAACAGTACAAGAAGTAACACTACAGGTGGTATTGGAGGAGTCGGGAACAGAACCTTGAAAATTTCTTGAGTTATGGCCCTCCTAAATTTCTTGGTGAACCATATAAGGAGAAAGTGGAGTTCTAGCTAGTGAAGGTGGAAAAGATTTTAGCCATCCTTGGTTATACGGATGAAAGAAAGGTGGCGTATGCGGCGTTCTTGTTTGAAAGAGATGTTGAAGAATGGTAGCGCACGAAACAGATTCGATGGGTACAAAGGCACACACCAGCTACATGGGCTAACTTTGTAAGATCTTTCAAGAGTAATTATATTTCAGAGGTGGCCCGAGAAAGGAAGGAGGATGAATTCTTGACAATAAGACAGAGAGGCGTGACTGTTGTTCAATATGAAGCCCGATTCAACAAGTTTTCCCATTATTTGCCTACGTTGGTTCAAACAGAGGGTAGTAGGATTAAGCACTTCGTTCGGGGTTTAAGGCCTAAAATTCAAGACTTCCTTACTGCATATCATTTTACTACTTATGCTGATATCATTGAAGCTGCAACTCGGGTTGAGAAAAGGAAGTTGGATACCCGTGGGGGACCGAGTCAGGTGAGCAAGAGGCCAATGCTTTCACAGGTACCACAGAGATCATTCTCAGCCTAGAGCCAAGCCTCGAGCCAAGTTAGACCAACTACTACTCGACCCCAGCCTAGTATCTCAATTACTTAGTCAGCTAGTGGTTCTTCGGGAAGTACTGCTACCTCCCGTAATGTCACGTGTAAACATTGCAATAAAAATGGGCATGTGGAAGCTCAATGTTAGAGATAGAATGGTAGATGCCTTAGTTGTGGCAATGACCAACATTAGGCAAAATAGTGCCCGAAGTGGCAAGGTAAAGATTAGCAGAACCAGACCATAGTCAATGCACCAACACAGAGTTTATGCGGTGGATCAAGAGGAGATTCTAGAGGCCACAGCAATGGTTGAAGGAACTTCTTAAATCCTAAAACAATTGGTAAAGGTTTATCAATACCGGAGCCATGCATTCTTTTATTACACCCTAATGTGTGCATCGCATCAAGTTGCAAGTAGGATCTTTACCATGTCATGTAGAAGTTAGCAATCCCATGGGTACCAAGCATGTTTGTAGATATAGATGTAGAGAATGTAAAATTCAAATAAAAGGCCGAGAATCTTTGGCCAATCTTGTTGTGCTTCCTTTTCAAAAGTACGATGTTATATTAGGAATGGATTGGCTAGCTCATAACTATGCCCAACTGGATTGCCGAACAAAAATTGTGAAGTTGTAAGTACTAGGTCAACCTGTAATCGAGATGAAGGGTAGATGTGATTTTACAAGTAATGCTATGGTCTCCTTGATCAAGGCTGTGAAATTAAGGAGGAAAGGATGCAGTGGATACTTGGCCTATTTGATTAATAAGCCAACTGATCAAGCTAAGCTCGCAAAGGTACTAGTGATGAAAGAATATGTTGATGTATTTCCTAAAGAATTACCGGGATTGCCACTAAAAAGGGAGATTAATTTTGTAATTGAGGTATTGCCAGGTACTCAACCTATTTCAAAAGTACCATATCAGATGGCCCCGACTGTATTACAGGAGTTGAAGATTCAATTGCAAGGGTTGATAGAAAAGGGTTCATTCAGTCTAGTTCATCTCCTTAGGGAGCTCCTGTTTTATTTGTGAAGAAGAAGGATGGCACATTGAGGTTATGTATTGACTACCGGGGATTAAATCATGTAACTATTAAAAACAAATACCCTTGCCATTGATAGATGAGTTGTGTGATCAACTACAAGGAGCCAAAATCTATTCGAAGTTTGATTTAAGGCAAGGTTATTATCAGCTCCGTATTAAGAAGGAGGATGTGCCTAAGTCAACTTTCAGAACAAGGTATAGACATTATGAATTTGTTGTGATACCCTTTGGACTAACAAATGTTCCTGCTGCCTTTATGGACTTGATGCATAGGGTGTTCCAGCCAAGTTGGATCAATTTGTGGTAATATTCATAAATGATATTTTGGTGTATTTCAAGACGGAGGAAGAACATGAGAAACATCTATATTTGGTGCTGTAGAAGTTGCGAGAACATCAGTTGTATGCCAAGTTCAGTAAATATGAGTTCTGGTTTTAACAAGTTATTTTCTTGAGGCACATAATCTCCCAAAGAGGAATAGTTGTGGATACATCAAAGATTGAGGTAGTGCAGTCATAGAAGATGCCCGAGAATGTTACAGAAGTGCGCAATTTCCTTGGGTTAACTAGGTACTACAGGAGGTTTGTGAAAGACTTCTAAAAAATTGCAGAACCTCTCACAAGATTGACACAGAAGAAGATGAGTTTCATATGGAATGATAAATGTGAAAATAACTTCCAAGAGTTGAAGAAGAGATTGACAACCGCTCCTATCTTGGTATTACCCGAGGGAAGCCAAAGATTTGTCATTTACAGTGATACTTCAAAAGAAGGGTTGAGATGTGTTTTGATGCAAAATGAGCAAGTCATTGCTTATGCTTCCCAGAAGTTAAAACCCTATGAAGTGAATTACCCTACTCATGACTTAGAGTTGGCGACAATAGTGTTTGCATTGAAGAAGTAGAGGCATTACTTGTGGGGAAGCAAATTTGAGATATTTACCGATCACAAAAGCCTAAAGTATTTGTTCACCCAAAAGGAGTTAAATATGAGACAAAGAAGATGGATAGAACTCTTGGAAGACTACAATTGCATCATTAACTATGTGTCTGGAAAAGCTAATGTGGTGGCGGATGCATTGAGCCGAAAGACAAGCTTGGCAAGATTGACGGTTAAAGGAGTATCCTTCTTTGCTTCTCTAATGATACACCTAACATTGTTGTCTCAAATCAAAGAAGCCCAACAACAAGATCCACAATTCCAAAAGATAAAAGGAGATAATCCAGATTTCAAGTCGCAAGAAGATGGATTGTGGAGGTTTGGAACTGGGTTTATCTACCAAATGACCCAGAATTGAAGAAGAAGATACTTGAAGAAGCTCATAATTCAAGGTATACGATACACCTTGGAAGAACAAAGATGTATAGGGATTTGAAGCAATTCTATTGGTGGAACAGTATGAAGCAGGAGATTGTAGAGTTTGTGTCTCGTTGTTTAACATGTCAAAGAGTTAAGGCAAAACATCAAAGACCCGCAGGGCTCTTACAACCTTTGGATATTCCACAATGGAAATGGGAGCATGTAGCAATAGATTTTATAATGGAATTGCTGAGGTCGCCCCGAGGATATGATGCAGTTTGGGTGGTTGTGGATCAATTGACGAAGACAACCCATTTCAATGCAATGAATAAGAAGGACAGCCTAGAGAAACTAGCCAACTTGTATGTGGATAACATTGTGAAATTGCACGGAGTACCTGCTAGCATAGTATCAGACAAAGATCCTCGGTATACATTTCACTTTTGGGAAAAGTTGCAGAAAGCTATGGGGACAAAGTTGAGTTTTAGTACGACCTATCACCCTCAAACAGACAGGCAATCTGAAAGGACCATACAAATCTTGGAAGACATGCTGAGAGCGTGTGTGTTGGACTTTGGGAGTACATGGGAGAAACATTTGTCGTTGACGGAGCTTGCCTACAACAATAGCTATCAAGCAACGATCGACATGGCACCTTACGAGGTCTTGTATGGACGGAGGTATAGATCACCTTTGTATTCGGATGAGATTGGTGAAATGAAAGCAACTGACCCTACATTATTGCCAGAAATGATGAAGAAGATAGAAAATGTACATCTGATCCGGAAAAGGATGTTTGCCGCTCAAAGTAGGCAAAAAAGCTATGCCGATAAAAGAAGAAGAGACTTGGAGTTTGAAATGGGAGATAAGGTATTTCTGAAGTTGTCTCCATGGAAGGGATTGATTAGGCATAGCAAAGGTGGCAAATTAAGTCCGAGGTACGTGAGACCATTTGAGATTGTGGAAAGAATTAGTAAGCTAGCATACCGGTTAAGTCTACCTTCAAATCTCTTTGGTATACACGATGTGTTCCATGTCTCAATGTTAAGGAAGTATCAGCCTGACCCCTCTCACATCTTGGAACCGAAGCCGCTTGAACTTTTGGAAAACCTCTCCTATGAAGAGAAACCCATGCAAATCTTAGATGAGCAAGAACGGCAGTTGCATAGTAAGAACATTCCTATGGTGAAGGTACTTTGGAACAATCACGAGATCCAGAAAGCAACATGGGAGCTACGGAAACCGACGGAGAAGCAATACCCGGAGTTATTTTCTAGGTAAGAAGAAATTGCGAGGACACAATTCTTTTAAGGAGGGGATGATGTAAGGCCCGACATGAAATTTTATGCATAATTATATTATTCATAATGCATTCATATTATTTCATATGCATTAACGTCAATTAATAAGCATTAATATCATTTAACGTGTATTTTTATCGTTTTACGTACAAATGTGTTCAATTACGTGTAATAGGGTATTTTACGTATCTTCAAAGGCTAGGTTAGTTGATGTTGTTGTGCAGATGAAAGACAACCCTTTCGTTAAGGAGAACTTTCCTCCTTTGTAGATAGGTTCCATGGTTGGTCCAGATGTAGCTTGTGGTATTGAGAGTCCTGTAAAGGAATCTCCTAAAGGTAGTGAGGTGGATCCTAAGGAGATTTCAGTGGGTGAGTCGTCACCAAAGTTTAAGGTTGTAAGGGTTGGTCTTGCCTCGTTAAACAACCTATGCTGGCTGGAGATAATGGTACGTGCAAAAAATCTAGCAAGGCCTCTGATTCTGGAGCTGACCAGGTTAGAGTTGAGTGGCAAGGGCTTTTTAGGGGACCTGCAAAAACTTCAAAACTAATCTATTATCCCCCTGTTAAGGTGGATGGGAAGGTAGTGATTAAACCCCCCAAGAAAGTTAGTGATGCAGGTAGTGAGATGTGGCGGTCGTGTCTCGTTGGGCAGTTTATTGAACAAAATCCATCCTATTATCAAGTTAAGACGATGGTATATTTACAGTGGAAGAAGTATAGGAATGTCGAGGTTATGTCAGACGATGATGGTCTTTGGTTATTTAAACTGGCAAATGAACAAGATTATGAGGAAATTCTTGATAAATGTTGGCATGTCAACGGTGGACATTTGATCCTGAGAAAGTGGGCACATAAATTGCAGCCAGTGCATTTGAAACTTGATAAAATCCCTCTGTGGGTAAGAATGCGTAATATTCCAATGGAATATTGGACAGAAGAGTGCTAAGTTACCTTGCTAGCAGGGTTGGTGTTCCATTACAACTGGACAAGTATACTGAAGCAAAAACGAAGTTGAAATATGCTCGTATTTGTGTTGAGGTGGACTTAAAGGAGGAGTTTGTGGAGAAGCTTTTACTGGACATGGGGGATAACAAGATAACTACACTTTTAGTGGAGTTTGAGTGGAGATCGCGAATCTGCAACAAATGTAAAGGAATAGGTCATGTTGAAGTGAGATGTACTGCGGTGCCTGAATGGAGAGCTAAACCTGCAGTTTCGTAACCAACCCAGGAGATTGCAAATAATAAGATGGATCGGGGTTGGAACTTTGTAGGAAAACAATCACTTTCACCCAGGAAAAAAGGGCAGGAGGGGAATGGGAAAATGCTAGCTTTGAACAGGAAGAATCAAGTAGTGAGAGTGGTTAGTGGTGATGCAGTTATGGCTAGATCTTCGGGGAACAAGTATGGTGTTTTAGTAGGGGTAGATGAGAACTCGGGTAGGGCTATTAAAGAGCTAATTGCAAATTCTAAGCCCAGGGACAGAGGTAAACTCTCCAACCCACCCGTCTCTCAATGAAGTGCACCTCTTGGAACATTAGAGGACTGAATAAAGTCCTCAAACAACTTGAACTTGTTCATTTTGTAAATAGAAATGGTATCGACCTTTTGGGTGTTTGGGAGACTAATGTTTTGTCCGACTACACCCCATTTATTGTAAAAAAAAAAAAGATTTAAAGACTGGGATTTCACTAGCAACTATGTTTGTTCTTCTCGCGGCAGAGTATGGATTTTGAGTAGGAAAGATAAAGTTAAAATCTCTAGAGTTCAGGCCATAGACCAAGCTATTCATTATTTCATGGATTGTCAATCTAGAGAACTCTTTCTTACTACAATTTACACTGCTAATGATGTTTCAGAAACACGAAGATTGTGGGAGAGGTTGGCGGATTGGGGAACAGGTGTGGGAGATAAACCTTGGAGCATTATGGGAGATTTTAATAAGATTATTTGTGTGGATGACAGGTTGAGATCTAGTTGTTTGAGTCATGGTGCTTTTGAGTTCAAGGATTGTGTTGAGAAATTGAAGCTGAGTGAATTGAGTAATTCAGGCCCTTCCTTTACTTGGAGCACTAGAGGGGTTAAGAGCGAGTAGACTGGACAGATGCCTTCTTAACTCAGAGTGGATCATGGCCTTTCCCCTTATGGATCTTCATGTGGATCTTCTAGGGGTTTCAGACCATAGCCCACTTATTTTGAGCTTGGGAGGTAATATAGCATCAAAATCGAACCTGTTCAAGTTTTTTAACGTGTAGACTAAGCATGATCTCTGTGACGACCTGAGAATTCATTACATATGCATTCATTTGCTTTAATCATTATTTGAAAAATAATATGTGTATCTATTTGTTTAAACTAGTATTTGAAAATAATATGTGCATGTACATGATTTTCAAAGTGTTATTATGTGAAAATTTCATTTAAATTCCATTTAACTTGCATTTTGTTGACTTTTCATCTTTTTTGACCAAACTAGTTGACATTTCATCTTCTTTGACCAACTAGGACAAGGTGGCTATTTTTGGAAGTTTAATGAATCGCAAACTTGGGATTAGAAGCAAAAATGCAAGGTTAAGTTAGTCAATTTTGGGCCAACTTCAGAATAAATGTTGTACCAATTGTGGAAGACTTAGGTGGCGAATTATATATGGTTGAAAATCTCTACGAGTCTAGTTTCTAACGCTTCAAACGGATTGCGGATTAGAGTTTTCTAGAAGAAGTTATGGTCTTTTTCATAAAGTGTGGTAGAGTTGTTTTGTTTACACGGGATTTGACCATCTTTGACCTTTACTTAAGCTTTTTGTTTGCAAAATAAAGCCAAAAACACTCATTTTCTTCTCTTCCTCAGCCAACCAAAGCAAGCTTAGGTGAATAGTATTTTCAAGGGTTTTTAGCAAAATTGAAGAAGTAGGAAGAAGATCAAAGCCTTTGCAACCAAATTCAAGCTTATTCTTGCATCCCCTAAGCTTGTCCTACTTGTTTCTAGCATTTTTATCTTCAAAAGGTGATGGGATTTTATAAATCCAATTTTAAAGTTGAAGCATGGTTTTCATACTTGTATATATGTGCTCTATAATGTTGAAAATGCTTGTGTTTCTTGCTAGTTAGATCAAAGAGAACATCATATATGAATATTAGCTAATTGATCCATGCCTTGTAGTTGTGATTGTTATTGTTTGGTTTGGTTGTATTATATGTAGATTAAGTGTTTGATGAAATGCTTAAAAGAGTTTTAGTTTAATTGTTTAAGAATGGCATTGAGTTGGAAAAGGGTTTAGTTTATAGTTGAAGTGTTGGTTGTAACTTGAAGGCTAAATGAGTGTAATTCGTGGTGTTTTCAAGTGAGTTCATATATGTAGTTTAAGTGGTGAATTGTCTGGTTTAATCATAATGCTTGTTTGGAGTTATACGTGTTGTTGAATTCTATTTTGTTGAATGTGTTGCTAAGCTTGAATGGTGTCGAATGTAATTGGAATGAGTTAAAGCATGAAAGTGTTGTTGCTAGAAGTTGGAGTAAATGTGGATAGAAGTTGGATTAAGTGTGGTTTGAATTCTATTTTGTAGAAGGTGTGAATATCTTTGAGTGTGGTGCATAATGTGTTTGGAGTTGTTAATGATTTGTGTTATTGAATGTTTGGCCTTTGGATTGTTTGATGATCATAAACATTAGTAGTTTTTATGGTCTAATGGTATTTAACTTTAGTATACGGGAATTAGTATGGTTTAAAGATAATCAATGATTGGAGACCTCTAATGCTTGGAGTGATTTGTGCTTACTAGTTGATTGGTCATTGAATGGTTGAGGAAGTGTCTAAGTGCTTGTGGTTAGGTGTTGTAAATGAGTCAAAGTCTTGAATGGTGTTGTTAAAGTGTTGAGTTGCATGTTAATGACTACTAGTTGGAAATAAGTGGTAAGGTGAAGTGATTGATTAGGTGGAATAAATGTGAAGGGAAATAGAAGGTTTAAAGGGAAATAGTGCTTTTATGTGCTTTCATGCTATTTTCCTAATACTTGCAACTTCATTTAAATTATAGTTATGTCATATTTTATCGAAATAAAGTGCATTAGAATGTTTCCATGAAAATAATAGTGTGAATATACAAGCTTTCCAAATGAAATGTTTAAATGGTTAAAGTGTTTCATTTCCCTTTATACCTGATCAACATGAGCTAAAGAGTAAGCAAACTATAGGTTTGGGGATGTAGCAATTGTCATTATGTTATTTTTTACATATTGTACTCACACTTGTTTTATATTACTATTTACTTGAGGACAAACAAAGTTTTGGTATGGGGTAACAAAGTGTTGCATGATACAATTTTTCAGAAAAATGCAAGAAACGCACTATTTTCATGAAAAAGAATAATTTGCTACCTTACTTGTTTATAGAAGGATAAGTTAGATAATTTGAGAACCTGTGTTTTTAGCTATGTATTATGAAAAACTCTCAAGAATGTCTAAAGAAAAACTTTTGGTTACTGTATTCATAAGTTAAACTTAGTTGTTCTTTTCTTCAATTGATGAATATATGAATTTGAGAATAATGAGATAAGATTACCCTTTGTTATGAAAGCTACTTGTGATTGAAACCTAAACCCTAATGTCATGTCGGTACATTTATGCTCTGTTACTCTGTCTGTATGTACACTCTAAAAAATTAAAAATAAAAAATAAAAAAAGAGAATAACAAAGAAAAAACTAGAAAAAAAAAGAAAAAGAAAAAGAGTTGTACATACATTTACTTTTAAGAATTTTTGGTGTAAATATATTGTAAATCTCTAAAGCACCACTATCGTAGACATCGTAATTTGGGATATGTGTTATAGTGTAAGGTTTTGAGCCTGGATATCTTGGGTGATTAAGGCACGTTGGGGTCCTTTTAAAACCTGGCAGCCTCAGTCATAATGACGGGGGATTGTTGGCCTTAAAGCCCACTACATGGGATATCCAGAAAGCAAAGGAAATTGAACACTATATAGAGATATTGTAAGTTGTACTTTTATATATTTCTGACAAATGTAAAAAGGGTTAAGGCATGATCAAGGGTTTGATTACAAATGGGTAAGAGTATCAAAGTCTAATCTGTTTATATATCCTGAAAATTGAGAATCTGTTGAACTTAATTTGCTTAGTTACCTTTTGAATACCTACTCCGAAAAAATTGATAGATTAATTCTGAAAGAGTTGTTTTTTTGTTAACTATTTAAAGGTTCTCTTGTTTCTCTTGTTACTCTTGTCATTTACTTGTGAACTTGTGCAGAATAGTGAATTACATTTCTCAGCATTCATTCTTGACAAAAGTTAGGAAAAGAGTTGCATTCATCTGTTTTCAATTAAACTTGCAAAAATTTTGATGGTTTCACTTTTCAAATCTGTGTGGTTTAAAACAGTCTTGCTTGAGGACAAGCAACGTTTAGGTTTGGGAAGTTGATGTGACGATATTTGTAACACTCAAACCATTATATTTGCCCATAATTGCATCTTAACTTGTGGAATAAATGCAATACTTAATACACTTTTGATGCAATGTAGGTTGATCCTTAAAAGTGAAGAAATCGGTCTTAAAAGGACTAATTTGCAAGTCAAGAAGTGAAGAACGTGGAAACCCAAGCCCCGATGGAAGAATGAAGCTTACAGAGTTAGAATTTGGTTGAAACTAGCGCGTAATCGGACTCGAAACATTAAAAATAGCTCGGAAACGCCTCAGTCAACGCTCAGTCAAAGTCAAAATTGGAAAAAGTCAAAATTGCATAAGGGCGCTCAAGTGTGTGATCCTTGGTGCTTGAGCGCGCTTGCCGCAAGATTCCACGTGTGCAGATTAGTCCACGTGGACCGCCAAATGGCTCTGATTGGTTTACGTGGACACCAAGTGGCATGATTTAATTAGACCGCACCAGACGCGCGCTCGAGCGCGCCTAAGCTGGCGCTCAAGCGCCCTGCACAGTATGTTCCACAACGTTCCAGAAAGGCCACGCAGCGCGCTCCCATTCGACGAAGGGAGGCGCGCTCGAGCGCTCCTCTGTTTTCTGGCCCTATAAATATCCCCCAACCCCAACCAGAAATGATATAGAAAATTAATTTAGGATTTTATTTTAATTATTTTTTTAGTATTAGTTTAGGGTAGTTTAAATATGGTAGTATAAATAGTTAGTAGTTGGGGTAAAATACGGCAGAGGTAATGCCCAGATTTTTGGGGCATGGGAAAAGGAGGAAATCTCGTAGCTGTGCTCGGGACTCCGACCTTGCACCTCGACTTTATTTATGGGGGAGCATCTCTTTAATCTTTTTTATATTTGAATGTCGTTATAATGCCCGTGTTAATTCGGAATTTTGATTATATATTAATGGTCTTTAATTTATCGGTCTCCATGATTTGGACTGATTTAATTCATATGCAATATATGACTTGTATTAATTAAGTATTGTCTTTCATACATAATATTTTTAAGTAGATGTTATGATTGTTTTATTTTCGTGTCATATATTCATGCTTTAATAGTGAATCAATAGCTTGACAACCTTAAAGATTCCAAGAGACTATAGATAATGCTTTTAAGTAGACCATAGTTTTTAGACTAGAAATGAGATGTTAATTACTTAGTTGAAACAGACCTTTTACACTTGGTTGTAACGACAGTTCCATACTATGGCTCCAATGCTTGTAGATGGCACAACACCTACATCAGATTTAGTAATTGGGATTTTAATAGACTAAGATAATTGACTAGGTTAATGCTTGTAGCTTAACCTCTTGCATAGAATTAGGGAATTCTATTTCCGAGCCTAGATTAACTGCCTTAATATTAATCTAAGCTTAATTACTACATTCTCATATTTATACTCTCAACTCTAACTTTAGTTTAGTTAACTTAGTTTAATTAACTTAGTTTAGTTTAGTTTTAATCAAAACCCATCAATCTATCTGTCTTTACTTTTCAACACTCACTTAGAATATTTTCATACGCACTTATTCAATCGAACTAAACTTAGAAGCCTCCCTGTGAAATTCGACTCCGCACTCAGAGCACACTACACTACAAAGATCCGTGCACTTGCGGGTTATTAAAACTTGGTCATTTTCCACCTAATTATAATGCACCGTTTGAATGCATCAATAATCATTAGATGCATGTCACTTATATATAACATTATAATGTTATGAGAATATTTTTACTTTACTTTGTAGCCCACACCAGAAAATAACATAAATAAAAGAAAGCATGGTTAGCCCTAACTTATATTTGATCTTGATATGCTTTATTCTCTGGTCCGATTGGTTTTTTTTAGTGTGTGTTATGTATACATATTTCACTTTTAAATGCAACAAGCATAGCATCCATCAACTTGTAAAATATATAGGAAGAGTTAAAGTTCAAAAGTTGTGTTCACTATTGAAACTTAATGTTTGAACTTATAGTACAACAATAATCTAATAATTCCTGATTTATAAGAATGCGACTCACTATTCCATGCATTTAATAAAAACAAAAGATTTTCTACTAAATTCTATTATATCATATGACATTGTTAGCACTTTTGAGGACCTAAAGCAAGAAGTGATTGTTCGTGTTATGGGTGACCTTATTGCACAGTTCAGAGAGCACTTATATATGTGATGCAAGACTGCGCCCCCGTAGTGTGAGGATTGAAGAAAGTTATAAAGGGAGGGTAAGACGAAAAGTAAAGTATAATAATATATAAAATAATCAATATAAAAACATATAGTTAAAAATTCTAAACAAAAATAAATAGAAATGATTTGGAATTCCTTTTCTTTCGTTTCACCAACAAAAAAGTCATTTTTACAATTTTTTATTCCTTATCTGTCGATCCGCCCCCTCCGACAGAATGAGCGGAGCCTTAAGCTAAGTTGGACTATAGTTCTTGTATTGGGCGAACCAAAGCACGGCTTTGCCCATCCTGCTCCTCAGTGAACCCGAAGATGTAGCGTGTAATTTTGCAAAATACAATACCTTTTTTAAGTTTACCTTTTGAAGTATACAAACCTGCTTCACTGGATAATCTGACAAGGGATTAAGAAAATTGGAAGGAGTCGGATAATCCATCATGGCCGTGTTAATATATGCAGTTCTAAGCCAATTTTCCATAGAATATGCACTGATATAATTCCTGTTAAAGCACAGAAAAGCAATAATTTTTTTCTGGACATGTCACAAGCAAAGCTAATTATATAAGCATAAATATTACTTTTTGCTTACTTGCATATTCTGAATGATTTTCGAAGTATTTCTAGCTCTTAGGAACTTTTTCCAATTTCTTCAATGAGTTGCCATGACCCTTTGATGACTTTGTAACAACTCTCACTCTCGCTCTCACTCTCACTCTCATTTTTTACATGAGAAGAAAATGAAGTTAAATTTTTTAACTAAGCAGGATAATTGTATTGCGTTCCATAAAATTTTCGCTAACATCGTTGTCAATTAAAATTACAGCGTATGCAAGGGTGAATGTAGGATTTTTTTATTCTTTATTTTTTTCAAGTAAAAACTATAACACATATTTTAACACTCCATTAAACTACGTCTTTTGAGTAAAGGCTAATTGAGTTTGCAAACTGAAAATTGTAATTGAGTTTGCAAACTGAAAATTGTTAAGAAGCCTGGGATTCCATCTTAAAATCAATTGGTGTCAAGTGGCGTAGTTAAAGATCTTATAAGATAGTTTAAGAATTTATAATTTTTTTATGTAGAACAAATGCATTATTCTAATACTCCTTCGCACGTGTGACTTGATTTAAGAGGGGTCACACGTGGAAGATTGAATTACACACGTGGAAAGGACCGCACGTGGAAGAGATTGAACACACATAGAAAGACTAGCACGTGAAAGATTGTACACACATGGTGTTAAGAAGCATGAGGTTCCAACTTAAAACCAATTGGTACTAAGTGGAGTAGTCCATGATCTTATAAGGTGGCCTTAGAGTTTTTAATTTTCTGATATGGGACAAGTGTTATATTTTAACATTTCTCCTCACGTGTAATCTGATTTGAGATAAGTCACACGTGGAAGATTAAATACGCGTAGACTTAATTTTGAAATGGGTCATACTTGAAAGATTGAATACACATAGTAGATTAACACATGTAAAAGATTGAACACAAGTAAAAGATTAAAAATCCGTGAAACACGACGAACACACGCAGAAGATTAATAAGAATGGACTATGGGCTCAATTCTGATATCATGTTAAGATATTAATTTTAAGATGAACTAGGCATGTTTTTTTTTATCAGGGTTCCAGTATAGTATCCATTCCTGGCTAGTTTGTCTGATTACGAAAAAGTTGTTCTCGAGCCAGCTACCAACACCCACATTGATATTATGATACATCATATGCAACATCATCAAGGGCCCCAAACAAATGAAGCAAGTAATCGTGAAGAACTCCAGCTATAGAAACTTCATTGAAAAACAATTATTAATGATTCAACTAACGTTAATTTTCAAGATAATTAATGCTCCATTCATGACCCTACACTTGCATTGTTTTGGATGTTAGTTTCCCGTAGGTGTCCTTATCATGTCACAGGCTTTGGAATCATCTAACTTCTTGTTTTGTTTCTTTGTTATAGGCCAACCGCAGATTGTTTGTGTGATGCCTAGTTTATAGAGGTGGGGAAACAAATATCAAACAAGTCAATATAATTAGTCCAGAAAATATCAGTAGCAATATTCACCTATATCATCATCACATGTGATGTCTCGTATGGCATGAGATTCGCGAGTTAGACATCTGAGTATAGGGAAACTACGGTCCATGACATTTTGCTTCTAACTCATGGACACAGAACTTCTTGGATGTTTATATAATTAGGAACGTAGAATTATGGTGCCATAAGAAATGTATCTACCAATATCAAATAACAAAGACAGAACTGTGTTGATTCTGAGTTCAAAAGTCAGCTAGCAATTTCAATTTGATAATGTCTCCCGACTATAGCAGTCAAATAATAACAGCATCTGTTGCAAATGAACAATAGATCCATCAAATTATGTCATAAAAAAACTAAATCTGAATTTCTGGCATAAATATCACAAATCTAGCAGTAACAAGAACTAGCAGAAAGTTTCTTTTTTTACACCGAAAAAAAAAAACAAAAAGGAAAAAGCAATTAAGCCATACCATTTTGCCTGAAAATTTGACGCGATTGATTATGTGAACAACACCTGATTGGTAAACAGCTATTGCATAAGACTTCTAAAACCATAAACTTAACAAGATGTTAACTTCAACTGTCTTTGGTACTTCTCAACCTGGTTCTTTCATCAATACAAGGAGTTCCGGAATCCGGACTCTGACGTTTATGTCAGGTAATTTCTGATCATGAAAGCAAACATTTAGCGCTTCGATCTCCCCATACTCAGGCCTTCCCCTCCGAGTTCTGCCAACCTTGATTTAAGACGACTGCCCTGAACAAGGCTAGATCTTTCCGGAACTGCATTCAAAGGATCCCTTGAAGGCAATGTGTGCTCCCATAGCCGGGTTGGACTGGAAAAGTCTCTGACTGACCCTGCCTTGGAGCTGGATAGTAGTACATGGTCCCTACGACCGTTCACTGATTGATGATATCTCTCAGCTTCATCCATGTAAGCTTTTCTTTGAGCTTGTTTCTCCAGTACAGATAGTCTTTCTCGACCTAACCCATCTCCTGAATTCTGAACAACTTGAGAATCCCATTCAACTACATCTGAAATGCTCCTCTGGAGAGCTGTGCTTCTCCTTGGCACTTGCCCAGCTAAAGAGCTTCTCCCTTTTATTGCGTCATTTACTGAAGCTCTCCTAGGGTCGTGACCAATAGAAGAAGCATGAGCCCACTTGTAGCTCTTAAGATTGCCATCCATGTTTAGTTCTATCGAATGAAGATCACTTTCAGCTGAACCTTCTTCAACAACATCATCCACCTCCCCTCCATCATCTTCTTTTACATTGTCATGATGGGAGCCAAAGCGAGATATACTTGATCTTGCATCCACATTCTGATCACAAGCAAAATTTGGAGGACCATTTCCCTTCTCTTTACCTCTTTTCTTGCCCAGAAATACTTCAAGTTGCTTCCTTAACTTGTCAATGGCGGAATTTTTTTCTTCAAACTGATGTTTAGCCTCGGAAACTTTCATTTGGACTCTCCCCTCACGCAACTTATCAGCTAATTGGAGCATCTCTCTTTCCTTTTCGACATCTTCCTGAATTTTTGCAGACTCCCTTTTCAAATCTTCCATTTTATTTTTATCTTCATCAATATTCCTAGCTAATTCATCACATACTTGTTCAGTTATCTCTCTTGCCCTCTTCTCTCCTTCAAGTTCTTTCACTGCCTTCGTGAATAATGATTTTGTTTCTGCTAGTTCTTTTCCAAGTTTTTTGTTCAGACTCTCAGATCGCCGCCTTAACTTCCTCTCCACCTCAAGTTCGCCTGTCATTGACTCAATTGCAGCCTCAACAGCTTGTTGCCCTTTATTTTTCCATGCCGCCTTCTCTTCAGCAAAACACTTCATAAGATAATTGATCTCACTTTGCTCTGAGCGCTGTTCTTGGATAAGTTGGTTAACCAGCAGGCGAGCCCTCTCAAGCTCAGCATGTAATGCCGAGACAAGAGACATGCTAGATGCAGGTTGATCAGCATTGGCCCAGATGCGGTTGATAATTTTAAGCAATTCTTTGGAGGTAGTCAAAGCACTACTAACATCCTTCAGACGGTTCTTTACACCTACAACAGATCCGCTCATAGTCTGGGCTCGAGACTTGGTTTCAATCTGCATTTTAGAATCATAATGCCCCATCACTAATCACACTACATGTGATCACCATTCGAAAACCATAGGATTTAAAGAATTTCGACAAACAAATGTTTAAATTCCAGAATCAATAGGAGAGACGGTGTCAAAGGCCACTTGAAATTAAAATTAAGCTGATAGGAAAACGTGAGGGGAAAAAATTAGTTCAGTACCTCCATTAAACTGGCACTGCTTCGAGAATCCAACACTTCAAAACCGTGGTCTATAGGCTTAACCCTCTGAGACATCATTGATTTCCTCGTCTGGCGACTACCAGTTCCAGATCGACCCATCCTCTATACAACAACAAGAAACTATCCATTAAATTTAAGCAATCTTTGCTGTCTTGTTATCCACTGCAACAAACTAAGTTATCTAATTTCTAGAAATCGCAACAAAAGAACATCAAAGTTGAAGAAAATGAGAATTTGAAAATAGAAGCTCCACTCTTCAAGATTCCTAACCAACACAGAACTTAAACGAATTCGAAATCTAATTTTCTCTCCTATAGTAATTCTCCTAACAAGTAATATTCAAATAGAAGATCAGGAAAGTTACCAACTTTGATCAAAGCAAAAAAAGAGGAAAATAGTTCAGCTGCTTGCCGAGCTGTCTAAGATGACTAATGGAAGCACCAGTCTTACATTTTTTTTACAGAAAATCAGGAAAGTTACCAACTTTGATCACCCCAACATCACTATATGTGTGTATATATCAAAAGAAATACAAAACCATGAAATATTGACACACACAAGACTCAACAACGGTATATGTCACCTCTTATACGTTATCACTCATCTTATTTGCTATCACCCACTCTTCTCCTTTTACGTGAAAAATGCTGCAGCATTTTTTTCAAAAAATTATTACGAGTCAATGTTACATTATGTAATTCCAATTAAGAGATAAAGTTTGGGTGATACAACCGGCGTGACATATATCTTTAGTGATATATTATTCATTACAAAAACTTCAAAATGACAAGAAAATTAAGAGAAGCCTTTACCTCCGAAACAGGACTGTGAGACGGATCAGACAAATAGTGCGGCAACGAGCCCGAGCCCGAATGGGTCGCCGACCACATTTTCTCTCTTTTCAACTGCATCTTCTTCTTCTTCTCTTTCTTACTCTCCTCAAGCTTTTCCACCACTTTAGGTGTTGGGATCTCATTCATCTCCCACAAAGTGGCAGCGAGCCTCCGGGCCGAGACCGGCCCGGACCGCCCACTCTGCGAGTACCTAGGCGACTCCACGCCAGCCCTGGACGGCGTCATTTTCCAGGAAGGCACTGGAGTGCTGGATCTGGACCCTCCCAGCCCAAGCCCATGACTCCCTCGGGCCTTGCCCACCAAAATGGCCCGCTTAAATCTGTAATGGTGAACTCTTGATGATGTTGATGACGATGATGAACATCCCCTTTTCCGGATCTTGGGTACCATATCCATACCTTCCATAACCTCCCTCGGCATTATTTATTTTTCACGTGCTCGGGTAAGAGTAGTACTAGAACGGGTGATTTATATAAAAATTTAAGAGCATTTCTGCACTGTATGCTGTGGTGGTAGAGCACTTGTCCAAGAATTTGCTACGGCGGTAGCATTCTTGATCTTTGTTATAGATATCAATTTTTGAGTTTATGTTAATTAAAGTGTGCAAATATTTTGTAAGGAGTGCAATGGGGTATGAGAATCTTGCAATTACAGCTATGTTTATGGCTTGATTTTAGTGTGATTAAATTGTGTATGGTCACTAGAATCAAATTTAAAAATATTTGGAGGATACGTAAAAAGGAGGTTTTAATCATTGATATGCTTTTAAATGATGCATAGTAATGCTTAGTAAAGAGTAATAAAGCTTGACTTTGATTTAATTCAAAAGTAGACTAGTCTAGTAGTGTTAGTTTTTTCCTTTTTTATAATGGAGGATTTCTTGTGAAATTTTTAAAACTCATATAAAAAGTATTAAATTTTGAAATATATAAATTTATCTGGAGAAGACATATTCTATAAAGTTTATATTAATTAAATACAAAGTCATGAAATCAACCCCCAAAGAAATTAAGTCATAAAAATAGCTTCCAAAGAAACTAACTTATGTTAAGAGTCCTTTAAGAAAGTTTTAAAACTTGTATTAAAAGTGTTAAATTTTGAGATACATAAATTTATTTAAATAAAATATAATATAAATTAATTAGACATAAAATATATCAGGACTTATTTTTTAAAAATTAACTAATTCAATATTAAAATGGGAATAAATCTTCCGTTCACTTTGAACTATTATTATTCATTGGTGGAGTAATAGTCGACAGTTTAATTTGAGGATAATGGCATGAGACACATTCGACAAAAAGGGAAAAAAAAAAAAAAAGTATGAGACGCATGAAAAAAGCGAAAATAATGGAGAGATCAGCAGGCTACAGTCAGCAGTCAGCTGATGTTGCATGTGAGGCTAAAACGTGGCATGAAATGATTGCCTCAAATGGGAATGTTTTCTTTTTGGGGTGTTTTACTTTGACATGTTTGCGTGAATCTTGCCTGTACATGCTTTTCTTTTCCTTTTTTCGTATTTCCTTTAAAGAATTTCTTTTATTCAATTTTGTCAGATAGTGCGATCATCAAGAGAATTATGAACAAATCGAGCTTACTTTACACTGAGAGTTGCACATTTGACATTATCACAGTGAGAGTCACTCTCTTATTGAGAGTCGTGCCGCTCGAGGTACTGTTGTATGTAAGTCTTACTCTTCTTTTATAAGCTTTATTTTGTCTGTTGGGTGGTTACTATTTTTTTTTTTTTTTTAGAAATTAAATCTACAGCCTTGGAATCTGATGATTGACATCTATTTAGTATGAATTCCATGTTTAAGAATTACTTTTTGAAGTACATGATTAATATCTAATGATTGATTTTGAGGTTTTTAAGAATTAAATTCGTAGCCGAAGATAGAATTTTAGCTCTCATAATGATTTTCTACTAAAAGTTTGAGTATTCATTGACTAAAGAATATTCTTAAAGATATTTGTGTCACATATTTTGCAACTATTATTGTGCAAATATGTTGAACTTTCCTCTAAGTTTGTTTTCCCTCCAAGTTCGTTTTTTGTCATTGTGCGTCGGATAGACAGAAAAATATTAAATCCAACCAATTGGACCATATGGCAATTCACTGATAAAATCTATAGTATGTGAATTTCATTAATCTATGAGAACAAATTTCACACACATGGATTATGGAAATGGAAATATTTAAAATTGTTTATAGTGCGATATTAAGATCTTTATGATAAAATTTCCACATAAGTTTACTGATGGAAGATAAGAGATTATGGCAAAGTAGACAACCAAAATTCCTAAAAATAATTTTTTTTAAAAATTTTATTGAAAGAGTCATTATCACATAATTGGCTCTCCTTGTCATCCCACATTTGCCAACAAGTTTTAGCTATTATTATTATTTTGAGAAACATATCAAAAGAGAAGATAATTGAGAACTAGCTAGCTTCCAATACAACTTGATAGATGCTTTTGTTGAAACCTAAAATTCTATAGCCAACCATTAATCATGATTTGAAATCCCATGCTTAACGACCAACTTCCAACCAAGTTCAATGATCGATCACGAATATGTTTGTTGAACATATAAAATACTCTTTCGAAAAATTTGACCATAAATGATAGTTCAAGAAGATTAAATTATTCCCATAAGATATGTATTAAATGAAGCCTTTATTCTTCTTAGATTGTTAAGGACCACAACACTCCAATTTTGCATATTCAATGTAACAGAACTTTGCCACTAAGGGATGAATAGATTGGTCAAATAGCAACACGTTAGTATAAATGTCTTCAAGTCAAATCTATGTCCTTCTATCACAAATATAACCGGACTTTTGATTGAGCTACAACACTCGTTGAGGCGCATCGCTGCACCATGAGATTTATAATCTTATAATAAATTCAATATAATCCTTGCTTAGAATAAATTCCTGGTCTTTAACAACAAAAAAATAGAGAGAGAGAGAGAGAGAGAGAGAGAAAAGGAGCCTGACCCTCCAGATCATGAGACATCAAGGGTAGAAAAGAGGCTAAAGAATACATTGTTGTAGCTTCAAAAGGGAATGGATCACTACATAACATTATAATGTTATGGGCAAAATTCAACATTTACTTATCGTCGATACAATTATGATAACTGAACAGTTCACAATCGATAAATTTCACTCATAATCTTATGATATTAAAAGAAGATACTTGCACTCTTTTCAGTAAAGATCTTGTAATTGATGGCATCTTGGTGAATAATATAACCTTTCAGTCATTTATATCCACGATGCACATCTAGCAAGAAGGAATTGGATTCCTAATGACTCGTTCAATGCATGACGGAAGTAGATAACATGGAGTTGGCTCAATAGACAGCACGTTATTACCATAAACTATACCTAACATGAGAAAGAGATAAAGAGATAAAGAGATTTACAGAATACATACACCACTAACAGGAATGTACAAGTTTTCTCCTAGAAGAAAGGGTAAATGACACGTTTAGTCTCTAATGTTTGTTGTATTTGACAAGTTAATCCCTTATTTGCAAAAGTGTTAGTTTTTGGTCCCTCATGTATGTTAATTGTGTCAACATTAATCTTTCAGCTTTTTCCTGTCCAAAAATTGACGACTTTCACGTGTTTGACAATAATGTCCCTGCAATTTGTGTATTTTAGGCGTCACTTGCAGGGTCTTTCAGCTTTTTCCTGTCTAAAAATTGACGATTTTTTCACGTGTTTGGCAATAATACCCCTGCAATTTGTGTATTTTAGGCGTCACTTGTCGGGGTATTATTGTCAAACACGTGAATAAATCATCAATCTTTAGACATAAAAAGGTCGAAGGACTAACATTGACAAACCTAAAACACATGGAGGACCAAAAGCTAAAACTTTTGGAGATAGGCAACCAACTTATCAAACGCAACAAATATAAGGGATTAAACGTGTCATTTACCCTAGAAGAAAAGACCACGATTTCAAAATTGATGTGCAAGAAAAGATGTATTAAAAGATTAAGATAAATGGTAAATCGAGGAAGGCGACTAAATTAAAAAAATATGAGAAATCAAATTCTGTAATATAATCCATTGACACCTCAAAATCTCTCAGTAAACATAAATTTTTAAGGAAGCAAAATACATCATATCACGACAATATAATCCTGCTATTGAATAGCCTACTTGGAGATGCATCTAATGTTTCCACAAGCGCAGTTCTGAATTAAAGTTAGAAAGATAGTGCTTGGGGTTTATTTGAGATGACTAGGAATAGCTATCGCATTGTGCTTATATATAAATAACTAGGATATGTCATGGGGGTTGGCTATTCATTTGGAGTTGTATCTAGGGTAAAGTAGAGAAAGTTCTCGTTCACTACCATAAATAAATTTCTATATCTCTTCCACAAGTATCAGTATGCATGTCCATTCGTGTGGTAATCCTGATTAGGTAAGCATACCTTCGACCCCAAGGTGGCAAACTAACGGAAAGCAAATCATGGTTCTCTTAAGCATGTTAAATCTGTGCCAATATGGTCTCCATCCAAGGTTCTTCAAGCCCATGAGTTTCAACGCGAACACTATCGCGTCTTTCAGGTCCCGACTTTGAGTTGAAGTGTCGTTCATCTTGGACGACATGTAATCTGGTCACCTTGGTCTCAAAGTAATTCCCTGTGATGCATATTCAGTTAAAATGAATTAAACTGTTTTGTGATTTTGCTCAGCATTGGTGGCAAGAATATGAACAGTGAAGAAAACAGAGTTAAGTCTTTTGAACTTCAAAGTTCCATGTGCATGTCCACCATGCAAAACTTAATAAGCAGGCTACTTAATTAACTATGATAGAACAATGGGCTTATTTAAACACCAAATACTGGCCCTTTTATCAAATTTTATAGCAGCTTATGAAGTTATTACCAAATGACCACAGAATTATAGCTTTAGCAGTTCTCTTGAAACGCTAGCACTAGAACCTTCAATAATTAATTCTTCTGAAATCTCAAATACTTCTCCCATACTTGTCCTTACCATTCGTGAGATCCATGTGGATTTACTTCTAATCTTCCATACACTTTGACACCCTAAAAGTGGATGGCTAACTGGCTGTTTGATGTTAATCTAAACTTCATGATGAATATCAGCCGAGAAATTTCCAAAAGAAAACGATCGCAACGATTTATTATTATAGTGGCACAAGAATAAACTGCTGACAATGTGAAGAGTGGCAACAGTTGAGAGCAGTTTATGACCATAACCTCGTGAATTAGAATCAACTACAACAGTCAAGTGGTTTTGATTTCCAAAGAAGGAGAATATCTCTGAAAAGCACCCAAAAACTGATGCCACAGTGAATTCCTCTATATATATTTCCGTAAGTGCATCACCAATTTGAGCATATACACACAACTAAACTGAGGGTGTGGAGATTTAGATGCAGAAAGCACATTTATATAACCATATAAACATGCATATATGCAGGAGAAACCCAACTTCAAGATCTACAGGGAATGTGAGGTAAATGCAGACAAAACCTTACTTGTTTGTGTAAAATCTTGGTTATGAACCACTTGCCATATGAAGATAAATCTCATCAAGAAGAAGTTGTCTCGCCCGATTAATTGCAGTAAAACAAAGGCATAGATGTTCCTCAAGATCGGTAAGATGGTTTAAGAACTTGGGAAGGCTCGTGTGAAGTTGCCTGACTATCTCCTGTATGGGATGCCTATCCCTGCCTCTCTGCAATCCCAGGCGAATGAAAAGCTTATCACCATCAACTGCAGTATACAAACGGGCAACTAACCGATCAATAGTGTCCAAGTGATTGTGAAGAACGTAAGTACCCTTTGCCGCAGCATCAAGCTGTGAAAGATGGGTCAATCCTTCCTTGGTAATCTTGGAAGGAAGGCACGCAGGGCACAGGGGACTAGCAACAAGGGTGGCATGCCGAAGGAAGTGACCCTTTGAGCGGGACTTATGGAGATGATGGTCAAGCTCTTGCCTAAGATGGGAGAAGCAATGACGAATATCATCAAAGTTGGAGGAGTCAGGGGAGAGGAAAGGGTTGTCAAAGCTGTCAAATCGGAGAAAGACGTCAAAAGCCCAATCGCACTGTGACTGGTTGATAGAATGGGAGCGACTACTTATGTCTGGAGGAAGGACATCAAGTAGGGTAAGGAGAGGAGCATACAGATCGCGAGCACGATAAACACTCCTGTAGAGGAGAAGGCACAGATGGGAAGTCTTCTCACTATGGTTAAAGTAAGAAGCAATGAGTTTAGTAAGGGCATTTGGCCTGATATGTGAAAGTGCCTCCTCGACATGCTCATGATTCGGTTGAAGGACCTGACCTAACAGCTCTGGATCTTCATGAATCTCAACTTGCCCAAACTCTATGCTTTGTTCAGACTGGATGTAATGATGAATTTTGGACCACATTTCGCCATACGAAACAGTGTGAACAACAAGGGTGTATTCACGAGTCAGATTAACAGTTGGAGAGGTCAGAGCACTTGACCTTGGTGTATTATTCACAGAATAGCCTGCATTTTCCACAATTAGACAGGTAGTTGATTATTTACTATAATAAGCAAGAATGAGAAGACTCACACAAGAATGCTAGAGTTTTTAGGCTAACATTGAAGATTTCAGAACAGAATTTACCTTGAGAAGCTGGTGGAGAAGAATAGCTATCAGCCTTTGCAGCCGATGACGGCCCTAGACATGGCAGCATTTGGCCGTGCCTTCTGATGTGGCTGGAAAAAACAATTAGAAATCATTTGTTCATGATATGCTGGAATCCAAAAATTCCAATCAGAAAGCCACAATGCATGACGAGCTGGAACAAGGTGAGGCTTCAAGTCATCGGCTAAGGAACATAAAGCACAAAATCACCAAATATTTCAAAGTTCAAATCAAAATAAGATTCATATACTAGATAGAGCAAGACCCACAAGATTAAATTCCTCATGCTTTTAACTCAACAACAGAACCTCAGTGCTTAAGAATAAAGTTTGACACTCAATATTTAAACCATGTGCAACTTCCTATACAAACTTAAACCCATAATTATTATTAAAACCGTGTGAAGAACACATTCAAAGCATGTGATAGTTGTAATATTCTCTAAAAAATATATTAAATAAGGGACCAAATTACACATAATTCTTTCATTGTCGCCCAGCCTAAACATGCTCATGATTAACTTCTAAAGTTTATCACTTGGGCGCAACTTCTTGGATAGGTCCGAATTTTGAGCCGATATGGCTTTTTCTCATATGGGATGTAATTCCAATATTAAAATTAAAAAAAATAAAAATAAAAATAAAAGAGAAAAGGTCTTACAAAGCATAACGCAAAATGTTAATGAAAAGAAAAAAAAAAAGAAAGCTGTCACACACCAAACATAATAACCCAACTTTTCCACTCATAAGGTACCCGGTGCATGAACCCCCGCTATGCACAGGGCAAGGATGGGTTTAACCCACTTTGGAGAATATTGTATGCGGTCTTTCCTTACAATTTGTCCAAGAGACTATTTTCTACGAGTTGAATTGTGACCTCCAAGTCATACTGGTCACAACTCTACTAGAGCACAACTTTATCGTTGCTTTAAAACTCCCTCCCAATTTTTCCACTCATTAAAATAAACTGAAAATGTTCCAAGACGATAGCAACTTTAATTACTAGAAGTATAAAATTAATGATCAATCAATATTACACAACACCCAAAATAAAATCAATCAATCACTATTACATACCACTCGAAATAAAATCAATCAGTGGCACTTAAAAATCAAGGATTAACAATAAAAATCAATTAGTCCACTTAATTATCCACATCTAGAGATATTTTCTGACAAAACCCAGAAAAAATAATTGAAAAAAGACTTAAAATTTACAATTTTCAACTCATAATAACTACATGAAATTAAGCTTCTTTACTTCTTACCTGATAAAGATCGAAACTTTGAGGTAAAGGGTTACTGGAAATGCAAGCAAAAAAGGGGGCCAAAGTGTGTGTGTGAGTGTGTGTTAATCTTCAAGGAGTTTTCTGAGGCGGGCTTTGATGTAGTCTTTGCGGGCTTTAGTGCGGGCCTGTTGAGGGGCAATGTTGGAGAAGGAGAGATGGGCACCGACGGCGAAGAGAGCAGCGCCGGTGACTATGCCGCAGAGTGTTAAGGTTAGCTGCTTCCGTGTTGGTGGATACGACCATAAGACCATCTTTTAGTATTAAAAGAGACTATTCTCTGACTAAAAAGTCTAACTCTGCGTGTGTGTGTGTGTGTGTGTGTGTGTGATGGGTTTGCTAAGAAAACAGAAACATTGAAAAGTCAATCTGAAGCTGGATTCTTGGCAGAAAAGAAAAGACCAAACTAGGGTAAAGAATTATTATTTAGCATATATATATATATATATAAACAAGAAAAGAGAGAAAACGTAAGTAGTAAATTATCCTTCATTTTTTTTTCTTGCTTTTGTAGAAATGGAAATGGATCTAAACTATTGTATCAAGGAAGTTAAGATGGTTTTAAAGAATCCAAATCTATGGTACTATACAGTCTCATTGATTTTATTAACTAAAATATCAAATGATTCAAAATATATTGATAGGTTCATATACATTCTAATCCTCGGTACATATAATTTGCATCTACTACTAAGGAGTATGGCCGTCTCAAATAGTTTGGGGATTTTGGGCGATTATTCAAATAGGAGCCTTAATAATTAGGTTTTTTTTCAATAAAAAAACTCTAAATTTTCTACTAAAATAATCACTATAAATAAAATGATATTTCTCCAATGTTCTTTCTTTTTATTAAGTCTTTCTTCAGTATATTTTTTGGGCCTTAATAATTAAGTTTTATTACATCTATTGCATATAAGAAAAATTAATAAAAAAATGAATATAAGTAAAAAAATTAATTATTTCAAGTTAAGATATATATAAGTATGTAAACGATATCAAAATTTATCACATAAAAAAAAAAGAATAGTTAAATGTATACCTTTATACTTTCTTTCTTGGGATAACCCTGTTTTCTTATATTATATGCAAAATTAATATCACAATAAACAAAAATCGTTTAAGTACTAGCCTTCAATAGTTCAAAAATTGAATAAATGCTAACTGTTTGACATTTTTTTACTAAATTAATATTTTTTTTTTAACTTAGGGCCCCCAATCTAAGGGGGCCTTGGGCACCGGCCCAAGCTGCCTATAGCTTGGGCCGCGTCTGCTAAGGAGGAATTTAACCACTTAATCTTGTCTACCTTAGAAAATTGGGAATCATTTATTAACTAGAGTTGATTAATTTTGAACCGCAATCTTTAAGAGAATTAGGGCAATTTGTTTTTTTGAAAAATTCTAATTTTGCGAGAGAGATCACCTTTTGAAAAATGTATATATGTTTAATATATCTCCTTTGCTCTTGTTAATTCATGGTGGAAAATGATTATTCTTTCTAATGCCAAAACCAATCCATTTTTTAGATCAAGAGCAAAGCTTTGAGTGCAAATCTAAATTGAGAATGAGCATAAAAGCACTCAAAATTGGTATAAAGTTGTATCTTTCAATAATCCATGCAACTTATTGTTCATCGAATCATAGTAATTTGACATTTAATTATTTCACCTTGTACATTTTGGTTTTTCAAAATTTTAATAGAAACTTTGTTAGTCCAACTAATATTATTTATAAAAAGACATAATGATAAAATACACATATGTTGTGTGATAAGGTTGTCTTATTTTTCACTTCATCCAAGGTCCATGGTTGTAACTTTTGAAAAGCTTCAAATTTATTTCTTCAATTATTTTCACCCCCCTCCCTGTTTGGATTGCACAAAGGAAAGGAAAGTAAAGTAAAGTGGAGGAAGGAAAATAAAGGAAAGGAAAGAAAATGAATTATGTTGTTTTGATAAAAATAATAATAATAATGGAAAGGAAATGAAATGATTTTATAATTTTTTGTTTGAATTGGAGAAGGAAAAGATAATTTTAACTGTAAAATTACTTAAGTATCCTTTTTATTTTTATAACTATTGATTTGAAATGAATATACTTACTTATTTAACAAACAAAAAAAAGATTGAAAAATACCTCCCTAACCATTAATTTCCTTTAATATTGCCAATCCAAACAAGCTACACGTGAATATAGTTACAAGGAAGTTTAAATTGGTTATTGGTCGAGTTATATTCGTGTTTGGGCATGGAGTTCAATACCCACGTTATGCTAAATATGTGTCCAATTTAATCAAACGTTTGGGCTTTAAAGCCAAGCCCGTGGGCTTTAAAATGGACGGATCTTTGTCCTTATGTTGATGGGCCTTCTACTTTTGACATCTCTAACAGAGATTGAATTAAAGTAAAAATTTGCAGGAAGGAAAGAATAAAGAATATTAGTGACATTCTTATGTAGTTTTAGTTGTGGTTTTTGTTTTTGGCATCATTCTTGTAAGGGCTTTGACAAACATTTTTTTAATAGTGGAATGAATATTTTACTTGCTGACCGCGCAAAAAAAAAAAAAGAAGTGTAAAGGGTAAAATATGAACAACAAAAGTTGAATGAATGTGTGTGGAGCTTTTCTTGGCTTCTGGAGAGAGCGTTCAGACTAGACGCGAGATCAATCATAATCCTTTTTCATTGTTTTGGTTGTCTTTGTTGCTTGTGTTGTTGGTGCTGAGTAATCGAATTTTCGATCTTTTAGTGTCATTTTTTTTCAAAGAAGATTTACTTCTAGGATTTCTGGTATTAGGGTCTATTTGGTTTAACTGTGAATTTTTTGTTTTTGAGTTGTAAAATTTTTAACAGTAGAGTTTTGGTTAGAAGTGCTATTGAACAAAAGTCATTAATTATTTTGGCGTATGTTGGGCGAGGTTAAACTTTTAAAAATTTTGAAGGCAATCTTAGAGTTCCAAAAATATGAAAGGGTATATTTGAATTAAAAAAAAAAAATCACCTTCCTACATTATGTAAAAATAGTTTCGCAAATCCTTTTTCCAAAAACTCAAATTTGGAGCTTTTTATTTTTTATTTTTTATTTAATTTAATCTTTTACCTATAAGTTATTTAAAAAATAGCCCAAATATATTAGTTTCACCTTTTAAATTCATATGAAATATTTTCAAGTGTCTAAAAATTAAGTCAAATGGAACCTTGGTATGTAGGATTAGGCTTTTGGGCCCAATGGTTGGGGTTGTGACCTTGTCTGTTTTGCATTTCTTTTGCCCCCTTTTCTATTTGAGTTTTTGTTAATTTGTTGTTTTGGTCTATTGCCATGGGCTTTTATGTGCCTAGTTGATTTGTTTATTGTGGGCGATATCTATGTACATCTTTCATTTGGGTCAAGTTGGATTAGGAAAATTTTTTCAATCACTTCATATTGAGATCAGTTTCCCACATATTGATAGGATTTACATGTGTCACCAATAATGTAAGAAACTAATGAATCAATGTAGATTGATCCAAGATTTTACCTTGGACTAGACTTCTTGTTTGTGATTTGTACCATTTAATTCATTGTTCTTTTGACCATTAAAGAAAAAGAAATTATTTCATTAGTTTGCTTAGAATTGGCATTTGGGCTGGGTCGGCTCAAGCCTAACACAATCCAACCCACGAAAACTCAAATGCAATCAACACAGCCTACCATATATAGGTGAGCAGAGCTTGGTCATGAAATTTATGACTCAACCCATTTGAGTCCAGACCCATTTTGACTCGAAACCAGCCTAGCCCAACTCATGAGTCCACCTATAAATTAAAAAATATTTGAAATAGTCTGCATTTAATAATGCAAAATTATTCTTGAAATATGTGATGTTTTCAACTCCACTATATTTTGACACTACATACTAAATAGACTACTATTCTTCTACAATTAAGTCATTACTCATACCAATCCTATGGATCTTATAGCTATGGCAGAAGAACTATATACGTCAATTACAAGCATCAAAGTTCGGAATCATTCCACGTTATTGAAGAATGGAAATATGCAGTTTGTAATTATTGCTAGCGTATTTATATATTGTCGCAGTTTTGGAATTAGAATGCTTGTAAGACACCTTTCAAGTAAACACCTAAACTATAATAATGACAATTTTCTAGTGGTTATTCAATCATTGCCACCGCCACCGCCATTACAACCATTAAAACAAGTATTTGTACGGATACGGCCACCAGGCCCACTATCACCGTTGTCCACTACCAATAGACCTAGTACCCCAACAAGGAGCACAACAAAATGAAGAACTTATCCACTAGATTTCTTTCAACGTTTATGCAATATTTTATTTTTATGTTCATGTTACTAATGTATCCGTATCTCGTGAGGTTGTGGCTTGTTAAGTAATGTTTTTTATTAATGTTATCAATCTATTCATGTGTTGTTAATTATTAAATTAATTTTTCTTAAAAAAAGTTAAGTTTAAATCTTACTTAAATTATTTTTTTATTAATCCAAGTGCCTTTCAATTAATTATTTTAGTTATGTATATATATATGTCTATGTGTGTATGTGTGTGCGCGTGTATGTGCGTGTGTGTGTGTCTATATCAATGTTTGTATATGCATATATGTTTATTTATATATAATCTATTCAAATTGATAAAAAACCTGGGCTGGCCGAAGCCAACCTAGCCCAGTTCATGACCTAGGGTAATGGACTTGTGGGTCGAGCTCGGTGCAATATTTTGAGAAAGTAGCATAGCCCAACCCACTAAAAATCTGGACTGAGCTAGGTCTAGTTCTGTCAACCAAAGACTTGTATGGGCTGTCCCAGATGCCAGTTCTAAGTCCGCTAATAGATCCTTTTCTCACATGATATATGTGACCTACATATGTAGGTTCCACCATTGTGTAAGAGGATTATATAAATTCAGACTGATGCAATAGTTTCTAAAAAAAAAGAGTATTTGATTAGCTGGGATTCAACATCAATTGACTTAACGTCTAGGTGCAATAAGTGTTGCCCAGCTTTCAAGGCTATAGTTTTTTTTTGGGTAGAAGGAGAAGGACTTCCCTCCAGGGATTATATAAAAGAAATAAGTAACTACAATGGGTGGAGGGGTACGTGTATCCTGAACCTCCACGGGGGGTTGAGGGACTTACCTGCCCCATCGTCTAATTCTAAATTAGAAGAGGTACAAACTACCTTTTCTTACAAAGGATCCTAAAAAGTACTTAAGAGAGTTATTAGATGGAAAGTTGCAGAACAACTTTCCAAAGAACAACTCAGTTAACAACAGCTTTCAAGGCTATAATTATGGATAGCTAGAATCAAAGTTTCTTCAAACTGTACTGCAATTTTGTTAGTCAAACTTGGAGTATGAACACATAAACACCTACCTCTTTTATACTATTAAGTAAATGGTCATTTCAGGTGAGAGAACAACTATACCAAATTGCTCTCTCTCTCTCTCTCTTTTACTCTCTCCCACTTTTCGTGCTGTTATACTAAACCAAATATTTGAAGATGAATCATACAACTGCTGGAAGCAATGATGGTTAGGGGCAGAGCCAGAAATCTAATGTTAGGGGGACAATTTTTTTTTTTTTTTTGTATAGTATTTTTTGGTCTAGTAAAAACGAGATTCGATTTTTACAGTTTTAATTTTTTTTATAGTTTTATTAAAGAAAATTTGGTTATGGTTTCATATTATGGTACTTTAAAAGATTTAGTAAGTAAAATAATCATTCCGAGCATATTTTTGAATATCACTAGTTTACACTTTAGATGCACCAAAATATTATAATAATTCTAAATTGCATATTTAACTGTTAGTTCTTGTTCATGGTACAAATTAAACCGTTTATGTATTCAATAAATAGATAATAGTTCTAGCTTAGTGGTTAGATATTAAATCAGATGTTATGAGTTCGAACCTAATTAGAGGTCATGTTTTGTTGATATTAATTCTTTTTTCATCCATAACTAAAACTACAAAAATAAATACAATTATGGTGACTTGAACCCCAACCATCAACATAATACTATTTGTGACTCACCACCAAGCTAACTCCATATTTTTGAAAGCATTTATCACTTTTTAGATATTTATTGGGAGAGGGGAGGGGAGGGGGGAGCAGGGTTCCGCCCCCTAAATCTACCCCTAGTGATGGTGGAAATACATGCACATATGCCCTTAGAAGGTAACTATACATCAATTGTGAAACAAAATATTCTCTCATCATTTTGTTATCACTAAATCTAATGCTTTGATAAACAAGTAAAAAATATGTCTATATATACATTTCTTTTAATTTTAGTAAAGGATTTGTCAAGCGCGTAGTAGCTTGTTAGGGCAATATTCGATGAAGAAAATATACTTTTAAAAAAGTGGTTCAACTTGTTCAGCTAGTTAGATTAAAAGACTGAAATTCTAGTGTTCAATGGTGGAGCCGCATTAATATATGTGCACACCCATAATTGTAAAAGAAAAAAAAAGAAAAATTATATTGAATTTTTCTCACTGTATGACTGTGCCATCTAATTCCTATCACTATATAAATGAATATCCTCATCTTGAGGTCTGGGCTCCACCCCAAGTTTGGAGACAACATGGTTTACATCTATTTTGATGTCTCCAATGAAGACGATAAAATTAATTTGATAAATACCACGATCAAAAAATACAAAAAACTTGATATAATGTACAACAATGTAGGCATAATAGATAGCAGATCAAGGAGTTGTTGGAAAATCATAACACACACACATACACATATATCACACAAGCACAGCGGAAATCACCACACAGAGTTTTAACTTTGTTTGGCCCTCTGCCTACGTCCACGACCCAAGTAATTGGGAAATCCACTAATCAATAATAAATCAATCACTTAATGTTTGTATCATACTCCTTAACTGTCCATATCTAAGATCACCCTAAGTTTGGAGACAACATGGTTTACATCTATTTTGATGTCTCCAATGAAGATGATATAATTAATTTGATAAATACCACGATCAAAAAATACGAAAAACTTGATATAATGTACAACAATGTAGGCATAATAGATAGCAAATCAAAGAGTTGTTGGAAAATCATAACATACACATATACACATATACCACACAAGCACAGCGGAAATCAACACAGAGTTTTAACTTTGTTTGGCCCTCTGCCTACGTCCACGACCCAAGTAATTGGGAAATCCACTAATCAATAAAAAACCAATCACTTAATGTTTGTATCATACTCCTTAACTACCCATATCTAAGATCCCTCCTCATTCAATGAGTCCAAGTTGCTCACAGATAAGCAAATTTACAGCCAGCCAACTCATAGTTAGACAAAGGTGAGTCTAAGATGGCAATTTCAAGAGTTTTTAAATTTATTAAGTTGACGTCTCATTGCACTGGAAAGATGCACATCGAAAGAAACAACATTTGGATGATGCACAAACTCAGGACTACGAATAGATTTTATTTAATTTTTTAAAAAAAGAATGCAACTTGTAATCCCAAGATAGCATAAGAAGGAAGAATTATATGCAAAGACATCGTATTCAAGGTCCAACTTTATGTTTTCTTTTTTTCATCTTTAGGTATCATCAATGCTGCCTACTTTAAAGATTTTCTATGTCCAAGCTTATATCTTGCCTATTTTTTTCCAATTCCGATAATTGATTTTCTATGTCCAAGCTTATCTCTAGGCCCATTTTTCTAGTCTAAGGATAATGGAAAATGTGCAACTAAAGAAAAGCTTGAAAACACAGGGACATAGTACTTACAATACCACAACACTCACCTCCATAAACCTCAACAAAGCCAATCCTAAACCACTAACATTTCAATTCCATTAAAGTAAAAAAACAAGGTCATAAAAAAAACAATTTCAACTTAGTTAACTATACTTCAAACATAAAATTCAAAACTTTCTTTTTTGTTCCTTCATTTCTTGTGAGACCTGAGCATGAATTAATGTGCATTTAATTTCCATTTGAAATAATAGGTGCATTTAATTACCTATTCTATCGTTTGAATCTACTTGTGCATTTGAATTTGTATTTAACTTTAATTTTAATTACATTCTAAATTGCCTAGGAGGGTAAACTTGTCATTTCACTATTAAATATCTTCTAGCTTGGTATAATTACAATTTGAACAAGATAGCAAGGGGTGTTTGGTCATTAGTCAATTAGAATATCTTAGCCATTTGACTTAATTTGACATGCATTTAACTTGAATTTGGTTTGGCATTTGACTAACATTTGACCTATACATAGATACACTATACAATGCATACATTTAACAAAAAAAACAAGCAAACCAAGAGAGATGAAGAAGAGTTAGGCGGCCATAGAAGGGAGAAAGAGAGAAAAATTGATATTTTGGGTTTTTGACAATTTGGTGCATTTAGAAGTAGATTTTGACAAAGCTCATCTCTAGCAATCTTATTCCTTGTATCTCTAACTTTCTAGAAATACCAAAGGTGAGGGATTTATTGTACTCTATGTGTAGATCATGTTGTATATGCTTATAAACTTGATTTATGTTAGAAGTTGTTTATAATGCAAGAATAACTCTTCTAGTGCTTGTTTTATGGTATATATGGAGTAATATATGTTTGTTGCTATGTAAATGTTTAGAGAATGTTTCTATGGAGTTATATCTTGTGTTGGTAGCTAGATATGGTCTTTTGCTAGTACTCATATGTGTTAGCTTGTAAAACAAGAGGCTAAAAGCATATTTCTAGCTTAAGAATGAAAGAGCAATCTGCATAGTGATCTTGCATGCTCGATTTGAGGTATCAAATGTCGTTGCAATGGTATGATTTTTGGATATGTGGTGCAGGACTCCTTTTAGAGTAAACTTTGTGTTGGGAGTTTCTCCAGATTTGGAGGTTAAGATTTTCTTTTAAGCTCATTTCAAAATTCTGTTTCTCACGTAAATCTGGACAGTTTTGCGCAGTTGTGTTCTAAGGGTCATATCTCATTGAGTTTAACTCCAAATTGAGTTTTGTTTGATTCTAGAATCATATACACTTAAAAAATATGTCTTTATGCAGTTTGAGAGTTTTTAGAGGACTTTGAGTTTGTTATCCAAATTGAGTAAGTCATGCATGTGATGTCCAGATTTTCTAGCTTACATGTCTGCGTGTTTTATGTTGTATAGCGGTTAAATGATGACTAAATGTTGCTCTTAATGTATCGAGTATATGTTTTTATGAAGTTTAGTTGATGGACATGAATAGATATCTAAACTGTTATTACTGGTTGGATAACCCTCTTTGTTAACCAATGAATGTGTTGTTGAAAGATTAATATAGTTGAGAGACAACCTACTTTGTTGGTCTCTCTACATGATGTGAATGCGTGAATGTGTTTGATATGATACAATGTGAAGTGATGGGTTACAACCTTTAGTACGGCATGGTAGGGGCGGGGCGTGCTGGGTGGCATAAGGCTTGCCGGTAATTGCATGACTACCATGTACTATTCACTATCTCGTGTGGTCGATGAAGGCCATAGTCAGATAGGTTGTAGATTTGTGTACATCCGGAGTACACTAACAGGAGAGATAAGTGTTATGCAATGAGTTCGTGAGAGAGTTATAAGTATCGGTATCAACAAGTGTTCTAAAGCAGTATCCTTACAATGTGTTCTTTAGCTTGGTTACTCCAAGGTTATTAAGCGAATGTGATTACTTGGTTACTAACGCAATATGTTATATCTTATGTGTTTCAAATGGTTTTCAGGTTAAAGCTTACAAAACTTCCTTTTACCCTCTCTTACTGAGCCTGTTTAGCTTACCTTCTTTAATGCATATTACAGGTGTGCTCGATGTTGAGTATGTGCACGAGGAAGGTATTAATGAGCTCGAGAATGTGCCTTATGTTTGATATGTTCTAGTTGTTAAGAAACAATGTTGTTAGTTTTTGGGTTTCATTGTATAGAAGTCCTTTGAAGTTTATGTATTGTATACTTGGTAAACTTGTCTTCCTTAAAGTCTAATTGCTTTGTTATATATATATGGTTGGTCGTGTTGGATCTTGATCACAACTAACTAGGCTTATATCTTATCGTATGTTTATAATCCAGAATGCTTTAGCTTTGTAAGTAATGTTGTCAACTTTTGCCAAGTAAATGAATGTATGTTTAGTGTATTCCGCTTAAGAGTGTTGAAACGTTGTATATATGACGCGGGCCTTTCAGGATGTATGTTGTGTATTTTGTGTCTCGTTGGTTGTTCATATTTCAGGCATTATAATATCCGTGTGTCGTTGCGACCGGGCTTGGTCCTTGATGGGACCGGGTTTGGGCGTGACATTTGTGGTATCAGAGCTCAGCTTGTCTGAGCGTAAGCTGGGACAAGACCCTCAGTCTGTGTGTTATGTGATCCAATGTGAAGTGTCGGGGCATGGTTATGTGTTTATGAGTATTTCAGGTGTTTATATGCATAAGAATGTGTTCAAAATGTGTGTGAATAAAATGTGATGAAATGAGTGCTAAATGATGTGTCAAATTTATATCAATTGATACTAATGTTCATATCATATAAATTGTTTATATGTGATATAATTGTTCATAACTCCTTTATATCCTAAGATGGCACCAAGAGGTAGGCCCCGCTGAGAGCCCGAACAAGTTCCGATTGGGGAGCAAGTTTTGGGTCAGATAGCTCAGACTATGAACCGAATAGCAACTGTGTTAGAAAGGTAGCAAGCTGACTGTGAAGACCAGTACAACAACCACCACTACAACAACAACTATCATGGTGGTAATGGGGGTAATGGAGGTCACAGTGGGAATGGTGATCGTGGTGGCTATGCTAGAGGTGGTGATGGTACATTGGACCGATTTTTCCGTTATAGGGTGTCGAAGTTTGTTAGGGAGCCAAATGATGAGGCAGTCGAGTATTGGTGGGATCGGGTTCAGAGTATTTTTGATGTTTCAGACTATTCTGATGAGAAGAAGATTGCTTTTATTGTGTTCTTGTTTGACCATGATGCCAAGTAGTGGTAGAGGATCATGAAAGCTCAATAGAAGCATCAACTCACTCCTTATCTATGGGTGAACTTTGTGAAGGCATTCAAGGGCAACTACATTTTTGCACTTGCTCGAGAAAGGAAGGAAGAGGAATTCATGAACCTCAGCCAAGATGATATTTAGGTTGCTTGTTATGAGGCAAAGTTCAACAAGTTGTCCCAGTATGCGCCCGAAATGGTGCACTCTACGGAGAGGAGGATTAGGAGGTTTATTCGGGAGTTGAGGCCTAAAATTCAGGATAGTTTGGCTCCGCTTGAGTTTTCTATTTTCAGTAAAGCCTTTGAAATAGCCTTTAAAGTGGAGAAGAGAAAGAGACAGGTCATGTCAGAGCCAAGTTAGCAGTTTAAGAGGCCATTCCAGCCACAGGGCCTGCAGGGGTCGTTCCAGCCATAGGGCCAGCAGAGGTCATTCCAGTCGCAGGGCCAGAGTTAGAGTCAAATCAAGCCGATTGTTGCAAGAACCTAGCAAAGTGGGCTGGGTATGTTTTCGGCTTAGGGATCCTTAAGAAGAAGTACTTCTGGTCCAGCTCAGGTGTGTTTCTTCTGTAATCGTAAGGGGCACCTTGAGAGCAATTGTTGGAGGAAGACCGGTTCAGGAGTGAACAACATCGAGCTAAGGATTGCCCTAGGTTCCAGAATATTCAGAGTCAAGCTGTAAGTAGAGACCATAGTAAGATAGCGGGTAGTACGCCCAATTAGCATGTCCAGGCTCAGGTGTATGCATTGAAGAATGAGGAAGTACCTGAGGCAACAGCCATGGTTGAAGGTACCTTCCTAATCCTTGATCAGTTGGTTAAAGTGTTTATTGATCTTGGTGCTATTCGTTCCTTTATTGCTATTCCTTGTGTACAACGTGTTAAATTGTTAGTTGAAAAACTTCCATACCAATTAGAAGTTTTCACACCTATGGGTAGTAAGTACATCACCGAGTCAGTTTATAAAGAATGTAAGACTCGGATTAAAGATCAGGAGTGTCCAGTTGATCTAGTCTTGTTACCTATTTAAGGCTACGAGGTTATTTTGGGAATAAATTGGTTATCTGGGTATCATGGTCAAGTGGATTGTCAGACCAAAGTGGTGAAATTCCAGATACCGAGTTGTCTTGTCACGCCCCAACCCCGACCCCTGCCTTGGGCTAAGGTCAAACGTTACGTGGCGTAACACTAAACACTTGTAAGATCATTAACAATAACCTAACATCCATTAATAATCCACAAGAAATTCCCAAAAGGCTGCCCAAGTCCTTGGCATTGCAAGATTACATCAACATATTACATATACACAAGACCTAGATCCACTTGTTCATACATAATACACGTCCAATAACAACACCTAGGCCCTAAAAGAATAAAATACTAACTTAATTACATCTCCAAGTGTCCAAAAGATTAATATAATTCATCAAGTTGATCAAATATATACAACACATTCTTCTACTACAAAGGTTACATATTCCACAAGTAAGCATGGATCATATAAGGTAGAAATCATACTCGTCACACAAAACAACTTCTCCCTCAACTTGTAGAGTTGGCTTGGGCTCAACTTTACCTGTAATGGTCAAGAAAATGGGTGAGCTACACCTAGCTCAATGAAGGGTAATGGGAAGGGAATTTTCGTAAACATTTTATCTTTTGAAATCCTTTAAAGAAAACTATGCCGTACACGAATGAACATAACTTGCAAATAAGTAACCCATAATGAGAAATGGATATTAACATGATAATAATGAGCATCCAACCCTACTCTCCAAGGAACATGGGCCCAAGCGAGAATAGGTAACCACATATACAGAAAAAGGATACGTTTGCTGGAGATGGCTAGTCTCGAATCATCTGTCAATATATTTCCCCAAAATACGCCAAACGTGGTATTCCAGATATACTCTAAATCCTACGACCCAACTCTCAAAGAACATGGGCCCAAGCGAGAGAGGGAATAGAAAACCATGGTAGTCGAGACCATACTTGGCAAGCCCGAAACCGCCTAGAGGAAACGATCGCTACCATGCCCAAAAGAAAGGTTGCAACCTTGTTGTGTACATAATACAATCACATTTGCATATAGAACATGAAGAACACAATATGGAGGGTAACAAAGTAGGTTGCCTCCGACACAAGCATTGAAACATATATGATGACATGTAAGCACATAGGAGATTCAATACTCATCGAATGATCCTTATTCAAATGTGACTATATGTGTAATGCAAGAACAACATTTATGTACATACTTACAATGCCCCAAATAATCCACATAATGCTCATTGTACATGCTAGCATCTAGGTATCAAAATCACACCTTAACCCAACACAAAGACGTTAAATGCATGAAGGGAGACAGGGGAGTTGGGCAAGGGAGACAGGCGAGGGACTCACCCAGTTCCTTCGTCCGACTTGATCAGTGGGAGTCGGATGAGGTGAGTCGGTTGAGCCTCTCAACGGGCTTCATTAGCCAAGGCAACAACAACTACAAAATTTCATGTTCTACACTATTTTTCCTTTCTTCTTGCAACTCATATGCTCATACATCAAACTTCCCCTCAACCACATCTTCCATACAAACATTTTAGCATGCTTCAACCATCATCTATGTACAATTACTCTTAGAATCAATTAAAGCACACAAGCTCAACAACTACAACACATACAAGATCATTATCCAGAACTTGTCACTTATAGTTACATACACTACTTTCCTACTCCAATTCATTGTATAAAACTCATATTCAAGCATCATCCTAGAATACAAGAGCAAGTTCAAGCAAAATATAGTATTACAACATAATCTTAAAACCCTAAATCATCATTCTAAGCTCAAATTCACAAAATAAGCACATATAAACCTTGATCATGCTCAATAAGTATGTAGAACTCTTAAACATGCATTATATGTCTTTTACAAAGCTTTAGAAAACTCCACTCACCTCAACAAGTGATTGAATGCAAAAACAATTGCTAGACAAAGCTTGTAGATGCAAGAAATGGCTTGTAATTGGCTTGAAAATGGCTTGAATCCCTCTTTTTCTTCCTTCTTCTTCTTATTCTTCTTTCTTCCCCTTTCTCTTTTTCTTTCTCTCCTCTTTCTTCTCTCTTGATGGCCGGCTCTATGTGTGTGTATGTTTTTGTTTTGTTTTTAGCTAATTTAAGTTAGGTAGGATATTATTATAAGCCTAATGACTAATTTGCCCTTCTACCTAATTGCCATTTACTAGTTTGCCATTGGTTGTCTCCTAACTAATTTAGTTTCTATTTACAAATCGGTAATACTTAATTAATATCTACGATACTTAAAACATATAAATGTACATGAATGCACATTAAACGAGACAAATACAAGTAAAATGATGCAAACACACATTAAATGATATGAATGCATATGACTTCAGCCCTAGTTCTTCCATTTCCAGAAGGGAGTCAGAACTTTGTTATCTATAGTGATGCTTCTAGGGAAGGTTTGGGTTGTGTTCTGAAATAGAATGGTTGGGTGATTTCTTATGCCTCTCGAAAGTTAAAGCAATACGAGAGAAATTATCCGACTCATGATTTGGAGTTAGCGGCTATTGTATTTGCTTTGAAGAAGTGGCGTCATTATCTTTAGGGAAGAAGGTTCAAAATCTTTACGGATCGTAAGAGTTTGACATATTTGTTTTCCCAAAAGTAATTGAATATGAGGCAAAGGTGGTGAATGGAGCTACTTGATGATTATAATTTCATAATCAACTATGTGCCAGAAAAGACCAATGTGGTAGCAAATGCCCTTAGCCAGAAGGCTAGTATTGCTTGTATAGCGGTCAAAGAGTGGGAGTTACTGGAGGAGGCTAGTATGTAGAAGCCTGAGTTGACTCAAGTGAGTATTTTGTTTGCGAACTTGTAGATTCAGTCGTTGCTGTTGTCACGGATCCGAGAAGCTCAGCTTTTAGATCAACGACTTCAGAAGATCTCTGAGGGTAAGCTTGATTTCAAGATACATAAGGATAGTGTATTGCGGTTTCGTGCCTGAGTTTGTGTTTCGGATGATTCGAATTTGAAGAGGGAAGTTTTAGAGGTAGCCCATAACTCTAAGTATACTATCCATCCGGGCGGGAACAAGATGTACCGGTACTTGAAGCAATATTATTAGTGGAACAACATGAGAAAGGATGTAGCGGAGTTTGTATCTCGTTGTTTGACTTGCCAAAGGGTCAAAGTGGAACATCAACGACCGGGCTTGGTTCCCGATGGGACCGGGTTTAGACATGACATTTCTAGCCACCTAAGATAACCAACACCAAAGAAAAGCTAAAAAATGTTTCAATAATAAGATTTAACTAAATTATACAGAACCATATGTAACATATGAAGATATAAACAAGAAATAGTAATATGAGCATACACATTTCAACTGCCAACACCAACACACCTCTTCACAACTGTCATTAGCACAATCTTCACAATACCCCAAACAACCAATTCGCATAAAAATTAAACACAATAACTTTAATTTCATTAAACAAATTAACAAGTACAAAAAATTCTATTATACAACAAAAACTCAATCAACATACTAACATGAGCGTTCGTATCTTTGTATGATAGCACAATTTATCCTAAGCTCGAAACCTTCAAAAGAAAAAACAAAAAAAATATGAAAATTAGAAATAAAAAAAAGAAATCGATAAATTAAGCAAAAAAAATCGAAAATAAAAAAATCAAAAATTAAAATATAAAACAAAAAACTTAAATTAAAACACAAAATAGAAATAAAAAAAATTTAAGCAAAAAAAAAATCTGAAAATTAAAACAAAAAAAATCCAAAAATTCAAATATAAAACAAAATACTTAAATTAAAACAGAAAATAACAAAATACTTAAATTACTACACAAAATAGAAATGAAAAAATTAATGAAAAAATAAATCCAAAAATTAAAAAATTAAAAAAATTAAAATCTGAAAATTAAAAAAAATCATAAAATAAAACCCTAAAACAAGTCCAAAAATAAAAATACAATATAAAATTAAAATTTTAATCAATACTACAAACAAAAAAATAAACTATATATACATACAGTTATGTATATATATATATATATATACATATAGAAAAATAAAGAAAAGTATACCCATTTATCTTCAAAATAGGGTAGAGGGGTTGTTGAGAAGTGGTATGAAGAGGTGTTAAGGGAGTAGGAGGAGGGAATGAGGGGACCAAATCGGGTGGGTGAGGCATGTTTTTTTTGGGTTTCAAATTATGAGGGCAGCTGCTGCTGCCCTTATAAAAAATAACTGGTTGGGCGACGACCCAGCCTCAACTGGGTTGTCGTCCAAACCCAAGATGGAGACCTGTATCCATTTGGAGACGGTCTGGTCCGTCTCCAATTTGAAGATGGACCCGTTAGGCCATCTTCAATTGGAGACGGCCCAGTTTGTCTTAATTTGGAGACGGCCCAGCGAGTCCATCTTCATTTGGAGATGGTCCAGCGAGTCTGTCTTTATTTGGAGATGGAACTACAGGTCCGTCTCTATTTAGAGATGGACCCACAAGTCCATCTCCTTATGGAGACCGACAGGCCTGCCTCCATTTAGAAACGGGCCTGTAGTTCCGTCTCCAAATGGAGATGGACTGCAGATCCATCTCTATTTAGAGATGGGTACAGTCCGTCTCTAAATAAGCAATTGTTTTTTTGTTTTGTTTCTTTATTTTATTTGTTTAAGGGATACTAAAAGTACTATAAAATATTTTAATTTAAAAAGAATATATTAAAATAATTTAAACTAATTTTTTTTAATTTAAAATACCTTTAGAATTATATGATTTTTTCCTTTTATCAAACTATAAATCTTCATATTATTAGTTTAATTAATTAATGTAACTAAAATAAATACATAAACAAAATTTAAATTAAGTTAATTCATTAATAAATCTTAAGCATTAATTATTAACAAAAAATTTTAATTGCTTATATTCTATGTTTTATGTAATGATGAAGTTGAATATGGTGTATACAGAGGTCAAGATAACCCAAAGATATTGGCTATTAGCTCGATGGGCGATAAATATGTTGTATTTACAGCTCAAGCAGAATTGCGGACGACTTAGCTATGTAATCACCAATTTTCTTTTGGAGACAGTTTGGAGATGACTTATCTAGATCGTCTCCAAGTAATTGTAAATTGGTGACGGTTTGGAGAAGACATCGATAAGATGTCACCACGACGTCGCCAAGTAGTAATAGTTTGGAGATGACATAGATAAGTCGTTTCCATGCCGTCACCAATTGGAGACAGTTTGGAGACGACATATCTATATCGTTTTCGAGTAGTCGTCAACTAGTCACTTTTGGAGACGGATTATAATATTGTCTCCAAATAGTCGTCATTTGGAGACGACTTAACTATGTCGTCTCCATTCCATCTCCAATTTGTCACAATTCTTGGCAACAAAAATTTTCGTTTGATTTCCATCGTCAATTTGGAGACAAATTGGCGACGAATCGTCGCTAAAACCAGTTTTTCTTGCAGTGATTGTAAAGAATTCCTATAACTAATATTCAACATCTCCACATCCCCTAAACACCCCCAAAAGCATTTGACAATTAGAAAAAAAATTGTCTAGCCAAAAAAAAGAAGAAGTCTCCAATGGTCATATTTCTGGCCCTTGGAAGCATACCTGATCTATATTTATATAAACACAGATCATGTGCGCTTGGTTTTACACCACCTTTCAACCACAAAATTACAAGTTGTACAAATACACAAACAAAGTTTTGAAAAAAAATTCAACAAAATTAGAAATCAAACCCACAAGTACTATTTTCTTTAAAAAAAAATAGTTTGTTTTTTGCAAAAAAAAGAAATTGCTTGCTGGTTTTTCTCACCAATGATGTTTTCACTAAACCACTATTCTCTGATCTTACCGCATATGTGCTTGATTTCCAATTTCAATTTATTTTGTTTAAAAAAATTCAATTTACTTTTATTCATTTTTTGTCGTGAGATGAGGGATTGGGATAGGGGTGTTGTATCATCTCATTTTTTTGGGGCTAGAGGCCACGTCTTTTTATTTTTGGGTGAGAGATCTAAAATGTTTTATTGGCAGAGGGATTCAATATATATCAATGTGTTTTAAGGTTTACAAAGTTTATTTAATTGTATTTTAGTTTATATAATATATCTAATTATATATTAGTATTATTTGTAGTTTCTAATTGCACTTTATTGTATCTATTTTTATTAAATCCAGTTTAGGATGTCAACTTTGATTTAATTATAGTTTAGGATTATATTATTTTATTTATTTTAATTCTATTTTACTTTTATAATTATATTAACCTTATAAAAAATTCAATTTTCTTTTTTGCTTTTAGATGGATTCACAAAACGATGCATTTTATATGAATTTGCTTCACGGTAATTCAGATTTTGATGAGGACAACTTCTCATTAGGCTCGTCTGTACGAACGACTGAACCTCCGATCGAGTCGACTTTATCTTCTCCTATCTTCACACAAGAACCCATAAAAAAAAAACATATCTTCTCCATAACTTCACAGCCCAAGAAGATTGTCTACTTGTTTCAGCATGGTTAAATGTTAGGTTGGACTCAGTCCATAGCAATGATCGAAGTAGAAACACGTACTGGCATAGAATTTATAAGTATTTTCATACTCACAAAATATTTCACTATGAACGTCAACAAACTTTTCTCACACATCGTTGGTCGACTATTAATCTTGCTACAAACAAATTTTGCGGATGTTATGCTCAAATCAAATCTAGGCATCAGAGTGGCAAGATTGAACAAGATAAGGTACATGTAATATTTAATAAAATATAATTTATAATTTTTATATATTGAATTTAACTAACTTGTTTAATTATATGGTGCAGATCCAGGATACCAAATTGTTATACCAAGAATGCCACAAATCTACCTTTCTATTTGAGCATTGTTGGAATATGTTGAGGTATCAACTGAAATGGATACAAGAAGAAGAAAAGAAAAAGATCAAAAGATCAAAAAAAGTAAAGATGATAGTCCAAGTGCCTCTGCTTAATCAGCTCCATATTCAATAAATTTGGACGAAGATAATAGTCCATGTGATACTTTTAACCTCATTGAGAGAACACTAGGTAGAAATGCAGAGAATGAAAGATTGAGTAAATGAAGGAACAAAGAGAAAACAAATGTCAAGGAACATATGTTGCAAAAATGATAGAAAAGTTATTACAGTTGAAAGAAATGATGCACAAAGAAAAGATGAAACATATGGATCATGAGTGGGAAGGAATGGTCATGGATAAAGATTTTAGTACCATGTCTCCAATGCAAGTTGAGTATTGGCGAAAGAAACAACTGGAAATTATGTAAAGAAAAATGGTTTGATATGATGTATAATTTTATCCATGTAGTTCCATGTTGTAGAAGTTTAATATTAATCTTAATTATTTTTTCTTCATAGAAAACTTTATAATTGAACATGAAAATTGCAATAAAACTTTTCAATAGCTCACATTATATTAAAAATTAAATTAGATTACATGCCTTCGTGTAGTTGTCACAAGTGCTCAATAAGATCTGCTTGTAGTTGAACGTGAGTCTCTCGATAAAGAATGTGATAATGTGTTCCAATAAAATCTTGAAGTTCAACAGTATGTTCATGTGAGATTGGTTGATGTGGAGTTTCAACAATAAAGTCATAGTTGAAATCTATATTATCAACATTCATTTCATCGTCAAAAAACATGATATGCATTATTATGCATGCTTTCATGATATCTTTAAGTGTTTCAACATCCCAGAATCATGCAAGTCTGCGAACAATAGTAAATCGATCTTAAAGCACCTCAGATGCACGTTCAACATCTAACGTAACTGATTCTTAAACAACAACAAAATATTTTCTCTTATTGCCTTGAGGAGCTAGTATAGTTTTAACCAATATAGACTAAGACGGGTATATACCATCCGTAAGATAATATCCCATGGTATAATTATGCCCATTAATTGAATAATTAACCTTAGGGGCTCGTCCTTCAACCAATTCAGTAAAAACTAGTGATCACTCTAAATATTTATATCATTTAGAGAACCAAGTAGGCCAAATGCAGGTCATACCCATAAATCATATTTAGCTATGCTTTCTAAAATAATTGTCGGTCTACGAATATGGTCACTATACGTACCTTTCTATGCAGTAGAACAGTTTCTCCATTTCCAATGCATGCAATCAATACTCCCCAACATTCCAGGAAGCCTATTTGATTTCCAACTCTTAGCAGTCTAGCAATATCACTGTCATTTGGTGATCTCAAATATTCTTCAAAAACTATTGCCATGACTATCTTAACAAACCTTCTTAAAGTCTCTGTAATAGTACTTTATCCTATTCTTATATAATCATAAACTGAATTTGCAGTTGCACCATAAACAAGTACCCTGATTGCAACTGTGACCTTTTGTAAGGAAGACAAACCCCATACTCCAGCATTATTTTGTTTTCGGATGAAGTATGAATCATAGGCTTCAACTGTATATTGAATTATGCAAAATAATGGACGACTCATTCTGAACCTTCTTCAAAAAATATTAGCAGGATAAATAGGATCTTCAGCAAAATAGTCACGATAAAGCCTTTCGTGACCTTGTAGTCTAACTCACCAAAAATAAGTATGGCGAGGAATAAAATCGCAACGTACATTTTGGCGTGTTTGTTGATCATCTTCATTGGTCAATAGTTGGATGCATGATAACTCCTCATCAGTCAGAATCATGGTGAATCTTCATGCTTTGAAGATTGAATGCCATACTCCTAATAGAATATGATGATAGAAAAATAGCTCAATTGCTTTTGAAATTATAAGAATAACAGAAAGAAACTAACAAATTAAGGAGAATTTTTTGTTGCATTTGAGGACTTTCATGCATGATATTTATAGGCTTTAATTCTCACCAACCACCATAAACCAACAAAACTTGATGGTACATAAAGTTGACATCGACAAAATAATACATAAAGAAATATGACTGATTAATGTCATTGATAATACAAGACATAAAGATATATGACTGATTGAACATAAAGCTAGCATTGATTGAACAAGAAGTGTCATAAAACTATTCAAAAAGTTCTAGATTAAAAGAAAATATCAATAATAAAAATAATATTAGTAATTGTATGAAAACTTACTATTTCATAGCAACTAAGGCAAGTTACACAAATAAGCTCAAATATGTAATTAATCACCTGCACTCATTATATATTAGCTATAAGCATAATATAACAATAACTATTGAAACAATTAAGAACATAATCATATATATCATCAAATTGGGAAAATCAAGTTGAAGACAGTGAATTCAAGACCATTGCAACATAATCCAAACCCTAGATAATCAACTATAAATACATGCTAACGAAATTAAAACATTAATTTAAGAGAGAGTGTATGAAATCATTCCCATAAGGTGGGTTCAATCTCTTAATACATATGATTCCATTCCTCATCGTGATTTGGTCTTCAATCTTGAGCAAGGATGGTGATTGATAACTCCCTGAAGTGTACTTTTAATGTATTTTTACTATTTTACCTTAGGAAAGCATCGGGCTTATGAAAGGGATGCATCTTTCCTTTTATAGTAAAAACACATGCACCCCTAGATGGCCAGATGTTTGTAAGGGCGTAATTGATCGCACACGGCAAGCGATAAATTATGCCATTCTTTGAGTTCTTGGTGTGCAACATTGTTGCTGAAAATCATAGTTTTAATTTTTAGTGTATTAGTAGGACTGTCAATAGACTTGCTAATTTGATAGCAAATGAAATGGTTAGGGAAAATTTTGCTTGTAATTGGGTTGCAACTGTCCTGTCATCTCTACAAAAGTTACTCGGGAATGACTTGTACCCTACCGACATTGGGTAATTGGTGTACTCGTTGTTTGTTTCATTAAAGCATTTTAATGGCACAAGCAATCTCACATGGCAAACGATCAATTGTGCCTTGCTTTCAACTTGTGCCTGAGCGGACCACAATTGTTCTTGATGGTCAATGGATCATGGCCTGTTACATCTTCGTGCCTTGGTTTGTTACATTCATTTCCACTTGTTCTCAGTGCCTTTTCGTCCAAACTTTTTGATTTTTGTCTCGAACCCACATTGCATTAGAAAACTCTTAAAATAACCAGTCAACTCATCAACTTTATGTAATTAGCTCAATAAATGACAAGGTAACCATGAAAAAAAAATCATATATGCTATTAAAATAACATTTTAAATCGTCCCTATTCAGTTATCTTTACAAAGAAAACACATACTTCAAAATCATAATTACATATGATTGAAATCTCTTGAGAGTTATCAAGATTCATTTAATCTATTTCAACTAAAGGCATGACTTAGTTTTACAGAATAGGTTGAAAAAGGATAACAATAATAAAGTTCATATTCAAAGATCTAGATAATAATTGATGACAAAATAATTTATAATTTCCTATAAATTAGCTAAGGGGCATGAGTTGATGTAACCTATAATAGGTGGATGTTTATCTTATTAACATCCTTAGTGGGCAACTATATTGGAAATATGATACAGGATTACGGGAAGTGGCAAAAGATTTACTAGACTCGTTTTAAGATTTACGAATCCTCACACAGAAAATACATAAATATACTATATTTTTCAAAATATGAAAATTGCGTAAAACAACAAACTCACAAAATATTACAAAGAGTTTTTCTCACATTCTCTTTTCTGTGTTTCACACTTTTATTTCTCTTATTTGCACTCTTACTTCTCTCTTACAATTTGTTCCTAACTACATATCTATTTATAGGAGAAAGATATGAGGATGATGACAAAGTTTGCCACCTTTTGCCTCCCTAACTATTGCATTCTTTGCCTCCAAGGAACTACTTTCCTTATTTTGTTTCCTTTGCATCAATTCCAAGAATGGCTTTTGGCTTCTTCAAGAATCTTTCGTCTCTTCTTTTCTCCAAGAGTCACCTTGGGTTTTGGTTTGTATTTTCCAATACCCCATTTCAAACCAAAACCTTTTCATCCTGAGCAATGATCTTAATTTCTTGAATGCTTTAGTTGGCAGCGCCTTGGTAAAAATATCAGCAACTTGATCAGAAGTATTGCAATACTCCAATTTTCTTCTGCTTGATATGATCTCTTAAGAAATAAAATTTGAGATCAATATGCTTGCTCCTTCCATGTTGCACTGGATTTTTCGACAATTCAATTGCAAACTTGTTATCAACAAATATGAGAGTTGAATACTCTTGAAGAGGGTAACATTAATAGATTTTCCTTCAATAGGATTGCAATTTTCCATTGTGAATTTTTTTAAATAATTTAGTCGCATACCTCTTTTGTGAAATGAATATGCATTCATCCTTTTGATTCACCTCAATGCCAAGAAAGAAGGACATTATCCCAGCATCAGTCATGTTGAATTCCTTCAAGATGGCTTGCTTGAACTCATTGAACATTTCTTGATTATTCCCAGTGAACAACAAATTATTCACATAAAGACAGGCAATAAGCACATCACCTTGAGCATTCTTCTTTGTATAAATTACATGTTCAAATGGACATTTGACAAATCTATTTTCTTGAAAATATTTGTCAGTTAGAGAATTCCATGCTCCGGGGGCTTGTTTCAACCCATAAAGAGCTTTATTGAGACGATACACTTTGTCCTCATGTCCCTCCACTACAAAGCCTTCAGGTTGATCAATATACACCTCTTCTTCAAGTATGCCATTCAAGAATGTCGACTTCACATCTAATTGATATATTTTCTAATTATGAAGAGCAGCAAGAGAAATCAACATTCTTACAGTGTCAAGTCGAGCGACTGGTGCAAAGATTTCTTCATAATCAACTCCATACTTTTGCTTGTATCCTTTCGCCACAAGTCTCGCCTTGTAACAATCAATTTTGCAATCAACTGTTCTCTTGATTTTATAAACCCATTTGACTCCAATTGACTGTTGCTCTTTAGGAAGCGAGGTCAATTCCCAAGTGTCATTTTTCTCAATTGTATGAATTTCTTCAACCATAGCTTTCTTCCAGCAATTTTCTTGAACAACTTCTTCAAATGACATTGGTTCATGATTAGTGTAGAGATAAAACATATTTGTCTTTTAAGTTTCTTCATAAATTTCTCTAAGACTTCAAGTCTTGATTAGTAGAAATGGTGATGAACTACCTAAACTTTGAGATGATCCTGTTTGTGATGAGCTTTGATTTTGAGGAAATCTCGTGCAAGGAGGAGTTACAACTCTTTGTTCCTGATCTTCCTCCCTTGCCATTTCTTCTTCTTCAATTTCAAGTTGGTTCTCTTTGCTTGAACTTCCTTGATTCCATTGCCATGCTTCATTTTCACAAAAAAATATCTCTACGTACCACTACTTTGTTTGTTAGTGGGTTGTAGAGCTTGTAGGCCTTTGACTCCTTGTTATAGCTAATAAAGATAGATTGGTTTTCTCATCCAGCTTCTTTCTTTTCTCATCTGGTACTTGAGTATAGGCTACATATCCAAAAATCCTTAAATGGCTTACTGTTGGTTTATAGCCACTTCATGCATCTTATGGTGTCATGTCTTTCATTTTGGTTGGACACCTGTTTAGCAAATAGGTTGTACAAGCTACTGCTTCAGCCCAGAAAGACTTAGACAAGCCTTTATCCTTCAACATGGTCCTTGTCATGTCCAGAATAGTGCGGTTCTTTCTTTCTGCAACGCCATTTTGCTGTGGGGTATATGAAGTTGTGAATTGCTGCTTAATGCCTTGCTTTTTACAGTAATTTCAAAAATCATTTGAGATGTATTCACCACCTCTGTCAGATCTAAGGATTTTGATTTTGTAACCACTTTCTTTTGCAACAGATGCTTTGAAATTTTTGAAAATGGTAAAAGCAGTTGATTTTTCTTTTATGAGATACACCCATAAATTTCTGCTATAATCATCAATGAAGGAAATAAAATACTTGTTACCTCCGAGAGAAGGAGTCTCAAAAGGTCCACAAATATCCGTATGCACCAAGTATAATTTTGGCCTCTCAATATGTGGTAATCCATGTACCATTCTTGCATTTGGTAGGAGCTTGAGGCCACTAAAATTCAAATGGCCAAGTCGAAGATGCCACTTCCACGACCCATTTTTCACCATCCCTTGAAAGCACTTTTCAAGACCTGTGCTCAAATGCAGAGGAAACATGCGATTGTTTGCCATCTCTCAAATAAAGGTAAAGATTTTCCATATGTATTACATACCCTTTTTCAAGAAGTTTCCTAATACTAAGAATATTATTTTTTATATTGGGTACATAATACACATTAGAAATATAGTTTGGAGCACTATTCTTTTGGTAAATATTAATTTTATCTTTGCCTTTCACCAGTAATTTGGATTGGTCTCCCAAGCCACGTTGCTATTCATATTCTCATCCAACTCTTCAAAAAGTTATTTCTTCCCACACATATAGTTGCTTGCTCCAGAGTCAAGATACCACACATTATTTTGATTCTTCGATCCTTCTTGTGCAAGCAAAAGTGTGCCATCACAATTCCCTTGGTTGAAGGTTTGAATAAGATTAGATTGCTCATCATGATCTGAATTGTTGTCCCAACATTCTGAGGCATAATGACCAAATTTATGGCAATTATAACATTCAACATTTCTTTTGTTTCCAAAATTTCCACGTCTACGACCAGATCTTCCTCTTCCTCTACCTCTGCCATCTTTGTTAACAAAATTATTTGAACTATTTTGTTGAGATTAGTCATGGAAATTACCTCTGCCTCAACCTCGGCTACGACCTCGATAGTTGTTGCCACGTTCGCCACATTAGGAACCTCCACATATTGGCTTTTGATCTTGCAAATTAAGCTTTGATTCCAAAGCTTGTTCAACTGGGGTTGAATTAGAATTCTTCTTCATGCGTTGTTTATGGACTTGGAGCAACCCCATCAACTCTTCAATAGTGAGTTTATCTAGTTCTTTTGATTCCTCAATTGCAACTACTACAAGCTCAAAGTTCTTTATGAGAGATCGTAAAATTTTCTCTATCACCCGAACATATTCAATTGTTTCTCCATTTGTTTTCAATTGATTAACAATTGAAAGTAGGCGAGAAAAGTAATCAGAAATAGATTCACTTTCTCGCATGTAAGTGTTTTCAAACTCACCTCGAAGCGTTTGCAAACGAACTCTCTTTACACGTTCAACTCCTTTAAACAAGGTTGCAAGTTTATCCTACACTTCTTTGCTTGACTTTGCTTCTGCAATTTTCTCAAAAATGAATTCGTTCACGCCTTGGTAAAACAAGAATAATGTTTTCTTGTCTTTCTTTCTTGTTTCACGAAGAGAATTTTTTTGCTCCGTGGTGAGAGTTGCTTCAAATTCTGTGGTGCGTTCAATATACCCATTTGTGATGATGTTCCAAAGATCTTGAGACCCAAATAGATCCTTCATCTGAATATTCCAGCTTTCAAAATTTTTCCAGTGAGTTTTGGAAGTTGTGGTTTCACAAGATTGTATGCCATGATTCGCACACTTAGCATCGTGGCTTTGATGCCACTATATTGGAAATATAATACGGGATTACGAGAAGTGGCAAAAGATTTACTGGACTTGTTTTAGGATTGATGAATCCACACACAGAAAATACTAAAACATACTCTATTTTTCAAAATACGAAAATTGCTTAAAACAACAAACTCATAAAATATTACAAAGCGTATTTCTCACAATCTCTTTTCTATGTTTCACACTCTTATTTCTCTTACTTGCACTCTTAATTCTCTCTTACAATTTGTTCCTAACTACATATCTATTTATAGGAGAAAAATATGAGGATGATGACAAAGTTTGCCACCCTTTGCCTCCTTAACTATTGCATTCTTTGCCTCCAAGGAACTACTATCCTCCTTTTGCTTCCTTTGCATCAATTCCAAGAATGGATTTTGGCTTGTTCAAGAATATTTTGTCTATTCTTTTCTCCAAGAGTCACCTTGGGTTTTGGTTTGTATTTTCTAACAAGCTCGTCGTTAGTTTTTATCAATATTGGTTGTAACTATCACTTATCTGATGTTTTTAGTCACTCATATTTGATTTAGAGATATAATTATTCTCATTATGTTGGGTTATTTTAACCTAATGTGGGCTTACACATAATAAATAATTATATTTGGACTTCTATTCTAATTGGGATAATTAAGTGATCCATTGTTGTTGATCCCAATAAGACATCATATTTGGTATGAACTCTGTAATGTGTAGTATTCAATAGAAACCTAGTTAAAGATTAGTAGAATTCTGATTAGGTTGTCTATATAAAGAAGGTCTTGGTCCCTAAGGCTAATCCTTCTTTTCTATGTTTCTCAATCCCCTATCCTTGAGTGACATTCAGCAAGAGAGATTAATTACTCCGTGGAAGACCTCGACCTAATTTTCTCTACAAGGTAATTTTGTCTTCATATAACTAACGTTATGGATTCAAGTATGCCATTCTCATTATTTTGTTTATGCAATCTTGATATTCTAAAAGAAGATTATGGGGTTCATTGAATATATCTGATTATGTTCTAACAAGTGGTATTAGAGCCACATTCGTGTTAGATTATTAGGATTGATTCTGTGATTTTGATTAATATTTTTTTTGTGTTTGTATGAATAATACACATAATTTATTTTCATTAAATCCATATGGTTTTAGGATTTGATTTGAAGGTATGTGTAGAATTTAATTTTCATTAATTTTGATCATATGCCTGAGTAAATTTTGAGAATGGTTTTGATTCTTAAATATGTGATCTTTAAGAATTTATGTATGATATGCATATTACTTCGTGATCTTCGTGTTCTTGATTTTCATGATTGTTAGGGTTAAAAAATTATTAATTCATGATACAATTGAACTTTTAATTTTCTCTATTTAAGATATTCTTGTAGAATTGCATGAGAAAATATTAACAATATCAATTTTGATATGAGCATATGTGTATTATGGATTTAGGATATATATATATATATATATATATATATATATATATATATATATATATATATATATATATATATATATATATATAGGGCTGATTGCCCAAGTCGGACGAGTCAAGTCGGTCAAGTGACTCAATTGACTGGACTCGACCGACTTGTCCAGTGGGCAATCCCATGAAGCCGGACGAGACTTAACTCGTCCAACATGAACATTGTGCATATACGGGAAAATTGATTTCAAATTTTTTGCACCTGTGTCTTTTATCTTGAAATAGATTGATTGAAACTCAACGTTGTCAAAGTAACTTCTTTTTTGTAGATTAGTTTATTTTGAGACAATAAGATGTGTGTGTTTATTATTTAATGCGATCAATGATCGGCTCAAATGAAGGTCATTGATTGGCCAAATAACAAACACACCTGCAGAAGTAAATGTGTCATGATTATAAAGTTTTCATGTGGACAACAGGGCGACCCAAGGGAAGGGTGTTGTTTGACTGGATTGTTATCAACATTTGATTTCTGCATGGAAAGTATCACTTACAAGTTAATGATCGGCCCAAAGGAAGGTCATTAATGTTGTGCTAGGTATCTTGTTAAATGGGCCTACCACTACAGTTATTTGAAAATTTATGCCTTGCATTTATATGTTTGTTTTATTTTAACTTGTATATATATATCTTGACATGAATATTAAATTAGTAAGCTTATGTTATTTGTTTGTTCTTAATTTTGTTAGTTACATCTACTGCTGCTAATGTCACTGCCAACATTAATTCAATTCCTTTGCTTAACGGCACAAACTTTAAGAGCTGGAAAGAGAACGTTCTGTTAGTTCTTGGCTGCATGGATTTAGACTATGCATTAAGGAAAGAACAACCCGTTCCTCTTACGGATGCAAGTTTCACTAAGGATAAAAGGAACTTCGAGATGTGGGATCATTCTAATCGCCTTAGTCTAATGATACTAAAGTGAAGCGTTCCAAAAGCATTCAGGGGCGGTATGTCCGATGAGGTAATTGCTAAGGGTTTTCTTTTAGAAATCGAGAAAACGTTCGCTAAGAACGAAAAGGCTGAAACAAAGAAGCTTTTAGCTGACTTTGCCTAGATGAGGTATAAGGGTACAGGAAACATAAGAGAGTACATTATGGAGATGTCTAACATCGCTTCAAAACTTAAGGCACTAAAGTTAGAGCTATCTGATGACTTGCTCGTGCATTTGGTACTCATATCCCTTTCGGTACACTATGGACAGTTTGTAGTAAATTATAACACTCAAAAGGATAAATTGACTCTAAATGAGCTCATTTCCCACTATGTGCAAGAAAATGATAGATTGAAGTGAGACAAAACTATTGAAAGTGCTCATGTGGCAACTATCTCGAGGAATAACAAACGAAAAAGGAATAAAAATAAAGATGCTGCAGTGGGAACATCACAACTCAACAAGCAACAAAAGAGTCAGGATTAGGAATTTACCTACTACTTTTGTAAGAAACCTGGGCATGTGAAGAAGGATTGTTCCAAGTACGTTGCATGGCGTGTACAGAAAGGTACACTTCTCACTTTGGTTTGTTCTGAAGTTAATTTAACTTCTGTACCTAGTAATACTTGGTGGATAGATTCTGGTGCTACTACTCATACAAGTATGTCCATGTAGGGTTGCCTGTGGAGCCAATCACCAAGTGATACTGAAAGATTCATCTATGTGGGCAATGACAAAGTAGTTCCAGTTGAAACCATTAGGACCTTCAGATTATCTTTCAATACGTGTCATTTTATTGAATTAAGAGAGACTTATGTAGTATCGCCATTTAGGCGAAATTTGGTTTCTGTTTCTCTATTGGACAAATTTGGTTATTCTTGTTCGTTTGGAAACAATACAGTTAGTCTTTTTCTTAATTCTTCTCTTGTTGGAACTGGTTCCTTGATTGATAAACTATATATGTTAAACACCGTTGTTTCATTTGATAAAACCTTGTAAACGACTTCAAGAGGTATAAAATGCAAATTAACAAATAAGAATTCCGTCATTCTATGGCATAAGAGTTTAGGTCACATATTTGAAAGGAGAATTCAGAGACTTGTGTTAGACGAAATACTTGAACCCCTTGATTACACAAACCATAATATGTGTGTTGAGTATGTTAAAGGGAAACAAACAAACATTAGGAAGCTAAGTGCCAAGAGAAGTTCTAGCGTCTTATAGTTGATACATGTTGATATATGCAATCCATTCACTATGGCTTCTTAGAATGGTCAATAGTATTTTATCATATTTATAGATGATTATTCTCGTTATAGGTACTTATACTTAATTCATGAGAAGTCACGGTCCTTGGACATTTTTAAGGCCTTCAAAGCCGAGGTTGAAAATCAATTGGGCAAGAAGATTAAGGTTGTCAAATCTAACTTTGGTGGTGAATACTATGGTAGATATGATAGATCAATTGAACAACGTCCGGGTCTTTTTGCCAAATTCCTAGAGGAATGCAGAATTGTCCTACAATACACAATGCTAAGATCACTTAGCATGAATGGTGTTGCTGAGAGACGAAACAAAACTCTTAAGGATATGGTAAGAATTATGATTAGTCACTCTTCCTTACAGAATCACTCTGGGGTGAGGCACTAAAGATTACAACATATATACTGAACAGAGTACCTAGTAAAGCAGTAGCTAAAACCTCTTATAAACTATGGTTGGGCAATAAGCCTAGCATCAAACACTTACACATTTGGGGTTGTCCGGCTGAGGCAAGGCCTTATAGGCCACATGAAAAGAAATTGGACTCAAGAACAATTAGCTGTTACTTTGTTGGGTACGCTGAACGGTCGAGGGGTTTTAAGTTTTATGATCCCTCTCAACTAAGTCCTTTTTCGAGATGGGAAACGCGAGATTTCTTGAAGATGTTAAGTTTGAGGAGGGAGGTAAGGTTAGGAATGTTGTCTTTGAGAAGGAATCTATTAATCTTCTAAACATTTTTATTGACAATGATCAGCCTACTGACATTGTCCAAGACAACAATGAGAATTTCCCTATGGACCTCTCCACTCAAAATCCAGATGTTGCTCTAGAAGAACAAACTCAACAACCCCAAGAAGAAGTGTCACTTAGACGATCCACTAGGGAAAAAAGAAGTGCAATTTCTAGTGATTACATTGTATTTCTTCAAGAGCATGAGTTTGATATAGGGACAATAGAGAATGATCCAATCAACTTCCAACAAGTCAAACAAAGTGCCAACTGTCGAAAGTGGATCGATGTCATGAATGAGAAGATAAAATCATCGAAGGACAATGACGTTTGGAATCTCGTCAAGTTGCCTAAAGGTACGAAGTCCATTGGTTGTAAATGAATTTTTAAAACCAAAAGGGAATCCAAAGGCAACATTGAGAAATATATGGCACATCTAGTTGCAAAGGGTTTCACTTAGAAGGAAGACATTGACTATAAAAAGACTTTCTCTCCAATTTCTACGAAAGACTCTTTTAGAATAATAGTGGCACTTATGGCTCATTTTGATTTAGAGCTACATCAGATGGACATTAAGATGACTTTTCTCAATGGTGATATTGAGGAAACCATATTCATGGTGCTGCCAAAATTTTTTGTCTTAGGTGATTCAAAGTCTATGGTTTGCAAATTCAAGAAGTCCATCTACGGTCTCAAGCAAGTTTCCCATCAATAGTATCACAAGTTTCATCAAGTCATTATCTCATATGGTTTTGAGGTTAATGCAATTGATCACTGTGTATATCACAAGTTCAATGGGAGTAAATTTATCTTCCTGGTACTCTATGTCAATGACATATTCTTGGCTAGTAGCGATATAGGCTTACTACACGAAACGAAGAGATTTCTGACTAGCCATTTTGAAATGAAAGATCGTGGTGATGCATCTTTGGTATTAGGAATTAAGATATACCGAGATCACTCTCGGGCTATCTTTGGGTTATCACAAAAGAGCTATATTGAGAAGGTATTTGTTAGATTTGGCAAGATAAATTGTGCACAAGACGATACTCTTGTTGCTAAAAGAGACAAGTTTAGTCTCAATCATTGCCCCAAGAATGAAAGTGAAAGACAAAAGGTGCAAAAGATTCCCTATGCTTCGGCTGTAGGGAGTCTTATGTATGCTCAAGTATGTACGCATCTGAACTTAGCGTACATAGTAGGTATGTTGGGCAGATACTTAAGTAACTATGGGATGGATCATTAGAAAGCAACCAAACGGGTTCTGAGGTACTTAAAGAGGACAAAAGATTACATGTTTACCTATCAGAAGTCAAATAATTTGGAGATCGTTGGGTATTCAGACTCCGATCTTGCGGATTGCCAATATACTAAAATATCCACTTTTGGTTGTGTCTACATGCTAGCTGGAGGTGATATCTCCTGGAGAAGTGCTAAGTAGTCACTCATAGCTTCTTCCACTAAGGCAGCAGAGTTCATAGCTTGTTATGAGATAATAAATCATGCGATATGGCTGCGAAATTTTGTCACTGGGCTGCACATTGTGGATAGTATTGAAAGTCTACTTAAAATATATTGTATCTATCAACAGTTTTATTTTCGAATAACAAAAGCTCGTCGAAGTCTAAGCATATAGACATTAAGTTTCTAGTTGTTAAGGAAACAAGTTCAGAGTAAGATAGTGTTTTTGAACATATAGGAACATACTTCATGCTTGCAGATCCGCTTACTAAAGGCTTACCACGCAAGGTCTTTCATGAGTATATTGCTTATATGGGTGTTGTCTTATTTGATGATATGCAGTTTTAGTGGGAGTCTATGTATGTCGTCAGTTCTTTTCTTTGACGCTATGTATATTCAGTTTTCTGCAGAATAAAGTTGGTGGTTTTATTTTCAATTATTACTCTGAATGTGTTATCTTTCAATTGTGGTTTAACATAAAGTTTGAAAGGCTAAGGTTTGATCTCACTACAGAATAAAGTTCAGACCAATTGGAAATATGAATGTTTGAGATCACATTGCATGTAATTTTCATCCACACATTCATACTTGATCTATGTTATTGAATATATTTGGTATGGTGATCATTAATGGATCGAGTTACGATGAAATGTAATGAAGGTCGCTTTGGTCTCATGCTGGTATAGGAGATAGACCAGATTGATTCGGGAGATGTTTTAAGAATATATTGCAATTTTGTGTGCAACTATGGTTTTCAAATATAATTGTCTTCGGTATTAATTTGTAGCTCATGCTAGGTTATTTTATCCTGATGTGGGCTTACAAATAATTAACAATTATATTTGGGTTTTTATTCTAATTGGGATAATTAAGTGATCCATTGTAGTTGATCCTAATAAGACATCTTATTTGGTATGGGCTATATAATGTGTGGTATTCAATAGTAATCTAGTTAAGGATTAGTGGAATTTTGATTAGGTTGTCTATATAAAGGTCTTGGTCCCTAAGACTAATCATTCTTTTCTCTGTTTCTTAATTCCCCATCCTTGAGTGACATTCAGTAAGAGAGACTGATTAGTCTGTGGAAGACCTCGCCCTAATTTTCTCAACAAGGTAATTTCGTCTTCATATAACTAACGTTATGGATTCAGGTATGTCGTTCTCATTATTTTGTTTATGTAATCTTGATATTCTAAACGAAGATTATGGAGTTAATTGAATATATCTGATTATGTTCTAACACATTATTCATAGTCCATCAACCTACAGAGTTGTCCATGTACCTGTAAAAATTTAACAGTTATTGCGACCCCTACTTCTTCAAGAGAAACTCAATTTATAAGAAGTTAGAGGTGTTCAGTAAATTACCATCTTAATCTCTGACAAAAAAAGGAAAAGTATTGTTTTAATCTCATATGCTAGAGCAGGGGCGAGACTAGAATTTTAACATTGGAGGGACCAAAATATTTTTTTAATGATACTACATAAAATTTTTAAAAAATAAGATGACCAATAATTTTTTTTGACAATATTACATAGATATTTTTTAAAAATTTATAAATGTTGGGGGACCGGCGGCTACCGCCCATGTGCCTAATACCGCCCATGTGCTGGAGTAAGTTCGAGTCCTGTCAATTCAATGCCGGGCCAAGTTTCATGTCATCGTGCCCCAAAAGCACATGATAAATTGATCTTCTTCTTGAGCATTTATTTTACGGGGTATATCTGCGGCCCTACTGATTAGTTAGTAGTTGGATCAATATGGTTGGCTTTAATTACGCAGAATTTCTACTATCATATGTAGCTTCTACAGGCATACAAGAAAGCTACGTACTTCAATGCAATCAAATAGATAAAATAAAAATAAATAAAACGAATTGATTTAAAGCACTAATTGGACATGGGTCATATATATATGTACCCGTCAATGAAGTTTGAATAAAATTTCTCCAACCATTTGCTATCTATAAATGGCCTTCACATAGCTGCAAGATTCAATTAGCTAAGAGGTTCAAATGTTCATTGAAACAAACTATTGAAAATGAACGGTTGCATCTCACTAGCTCCCTCTGCCAAAAGGTTAGCTAATTATCCTTGTCCTTGAGTTCAAGCTTTGGATTTATTTTATTAATTTCTTCGTTATTTTTGAATTGTTATTTCTATTGAATTGTCACATTATCTAAAAGTTTAAACGGTTAGATAAAAATTTATTATATTAAATACATTGAGACGAGATTGATCATTTTGAGCATTATATGTAGATATATATATTTTTTCTTTGAATAAGTGGCAGCAAGAATTGAACTCCAGACTATTTGGTAATTTAAACCTTGATACCATATTAAACTATTACTTGATCAAAAAGTTTAAATTGTTAGAGAATGATTTATTATATTTACTTATTATTTTCAATACTTAACACAAATAAATATTGATTGCAGATTAGAAGGCAAAGTTGCCATTGTCACTGGTGGCGCAAGTGGATTTGGCGAAAGTACTGTGAGGCTTTTTGTGCGACATGGAGCAAAAGTTGTGATTGCAGATATCCAAGATGAAAGAGGTCAAGCCATAGCTGAAGATCTTGGCTCTCAAAATGCTATTTACGTGCACTGCGATGTCACAAGCGACCCAGACGTGAAAAATCTTGTTGACATCGCGATTTCCAACTACAACAAGCTTGACATAATGTTCAACAATGCAGGGATCCCTGGAAATCTGGATTACACAATCCTGGACGCCGACAACGAAAACTTCAAAAGGGTTTTCGAGGTGAACGTTTATGGCGCTTTCTTGGGAGCCAAGCATGCGGCTAGGGTCATGATTCCAGCTAAAAAAGGCGTCATTCTTTTCACTTCTAGTCTTGCATCTGTTACTTCAGGTGAATCACCTTATTCATACACAGTATCGAAGCACGCGATCGTGGGGCTGACGAAGAACTTGTGTGTGGAGCTAGGTCAATATGGGATAAGAGTGAATTGCATATCACCATGTGCTGTTGCAACACCATTGCTGACAAAGGCAATGGGGGTGGATAAAAGCATGGTGAATGGGATAATTTGTGCGTCTGCGAATTTGAAGGGTGTGGTGCCAACGGCTGAAGATGTGGCGGAGGCAGCATTGTATTTGGGTAGCGATGAATCGAAGTTTGTGAGTGGATTGAACCTTGTGGTGGATGGTGGTTATAGCACGACTAATCAGTCTTATATTAGAGAGATCAAGAGCGTCTTTGGGTGAAGGATTTGCAATAGAGCAAAGCTAAAATCATTGCGTTGTTGCAGCTAAACATGGTGGCAATATCAGGCTGTGAAGAACACACGAGATTGGAGCATTCAATATCTCACTAGAGTGATAATTGAATGATTAATCAGAAGAGGAAGCGTCTCAAAATTATTATTTTTTATTTTTAATTTCCTATTCAATTCTATTTTTCTTTTGCTTGCTAGTATGGTTATTATTCTTTTTTCCAGTACAGCTATGGGAATTGAGAGCATTTTACACATTGAAGTGTCAGATAGTGACAGGTTTGTGTGATTTAAATTTTAGGAAAAAAGCTCATTTAGCTCTTGAGAAATATACTAAATCTCACATAAGTTCCTGAATATTTTTCGAAAATCTCTCCACTAGTCTCTAAAAATTTACTTTGTTTGCTAAAATTAACAGAAAATCCCGTTCTTTGTTGAAATATCAATTTTGCCATTGGCTGCAATCTGACATTGTTGGATTATATGTCCTAAAATTTAATTTTAGGACATAATAATTATATTATTTATTTCATCTAGGCAGTCTATTTAAATATAATTAATGCGATTAATTATTTAAATAAGAGTTCTTATAATAATATTTATAGATTCTATCCTTAAGAGTAATGATATAAGTGACAAAATCTATATTCATAAATATATTCTAAAATAGTTCCCGGTCGTAGGATAAATTAATTGAGTGTTGATTTATCTGAAAAGATCGGATTACAGTCTACCATCCAAATAATATGAGATATTAATTTGAGCGATTAGTCTCATATCGTAAGGGTAGATGTATAAGTGCTTGCTGAGAACAAGTAACTGGACATGACCGCTAGTACAACGAATTACATGGAATGGTTAATAATTCGTTGTACTATGTAATAGTGCAATTAGTCCTTAGACCTGAGATACCACAGTTATCTTGTGTTAGGGATAACGTGATTTGTTAGTGCAATAAAGTTAGTCCTCTTTAAGGATTGGATAATATACTCAGTGGTTACGATCTATTCCGACATGGAGATAGGTGAGTGTAGATATGAAATCTGTCAATTATGGATCCTATGCGATCTATTAATCGAGTAACTAGAAATCATTGGCCAAGGTAGAATGGTGGAAGTCGTTCCACATATTATTAATAAGTTACTGATTAAATATATTTGGACATATGATTGAGTAATAAAGTTTGACGACCCTATTTATGAATCTGGCTCAATTGGGATGATTCAGACAGAAAGAATTGATTGCATAATTGTTACTAAAGTGTTCGTAGAATTTCACATAATCATTAGTTGAGTAATCGTGATATACTGCTAGGTATCACTCACGACTTGCGAGAATTAAATTAGAAGAGTTATAATTAAATATTAATTAGATTAATATTATTTCGCTGCCAATTAATTATGAACCCGAGAGGTCACACACAAATGAAATTTGCAGATTAATTGGATTAGAGAAAATATTAAATTAAATTTAGGATCGTCCTAAATATTAATTTAATTGGGCTCGAAGTAACTTGATATTAATCTTGTTATTATGGAGTCCAAGACTGGTTATTTTAAGTCTAGTCCACATGTGGCCCTAGGTCACATGTGTCTCCTATATATTGTACTATTCTGACAGGTTTAACTAACACAAAAATCATAGTCAGAATAATATGTAGGATTTCTCTAGAAAACCTACTGGGGGTGAAATCCAATTAAGGGTGCAGATTCTGTGTGGATTCACAATTGGGGAACTTTGGATCATTCAGATTCTACAATAGATTCGTCATGGAAAGGTAATCCTGAAATCTTTAATGCGTAATTAATAGTTGATTATTTATGCATGATGTAATCTACGTAAATAGCCATGAATGTGATGCATGAGTATTATTTGTTTCCGTTGCGTTTTATTTAATTATAAAATTATTAAATACCATGCACGATTTTCAACAGTAGTTACAGAGCCACCGTTCATGCCTTTTACGTAGTTATTCGATTTTAGCACATAAACATATAGCACAATTAATCGTGTCAGATTAAATAGTTTTTGAAACTATTGAATTAGTAGATTTGGATCTATTAATTGTTTTGCCCGTTAATTTAATTGGATTAAATATTAGCCCAAAAGTTTCTTCCACCATCAATTTCATAAAAGTAGTTTTGTGAAATTGTTTTCCCAGCTTCATTAAAGGTAGTTTTTTGAAACTGAATTTTTATTTTTATAAAAAAAAATTATTGAAAAACTAAAATTTGTAAAAGGTGTTTTGCAAAAGAGTTTTATTTTCTGAAATTGTTCAGCAAAAAAAAAAAAAAAACTCTAAAAATCAAATTTTTAGAAATTACAGGTAGCCCCCCCTCCTCCCCCCCCCTCCCCTCCCCCAATCTTCTTCGTGAACTGGTGGTTGCGCGCACCCCACCACCGTGGGGCAACTAGGCAGTGGGCGCGAGGAACCATCGCTGCTCATCGCAGAAGCACCGCGAGGAGCAGCGAAGTAGCTCTTCACAACAGCACCGCGAGGAACAGCGGGGCTGCTCCTCGCAGCGCTACCACGAGGGGCGCGAGGAGCTTTGTGCTTGCGCCGCTGTTGCTGTTGGTGATAGCAGCGCAAGGGGCGCGAGGAGCTTTGTGCTTGCGCCGCTGTTGCTGTTGGTGATAGCAGCGCTGGCTACTGCTGTCACCGTGACAGTAAAGCAACAGCGGCCATGGCTGTTCTGTGTGAGGGCACGAGGAGCGAGAGCTTCTCGCGTCACTGATAAAATTGATTGACCGCTGCTATGGTAGCAGCAGCCATGGCAGCTTCATGGCTGCAGCCATGGAGGCCGCGAGGAGGTGTCCTCGTGGCCGTGGCTGCATCTCGCCGAAGAAGAAAGGGAAGAGGGGTGGGGGGCGGCACAGGCAGGGAAGAGAAGAGGAAAGAAAAAAAAATTAAAATTATTTTTTAACTAGGGTTTTTTGGAACCTGAACCAGATCCAGATCCGAGTCCAAATCCGGATCTGGGTCAGGATCCGGACCAAGCTTAAACCCAAGTTGTTGGGTTTGGGGTTTCAATGCATTTATTTTATTTCTTTTCTATATTGGGCTAAATGAGCATATTTTATTTGGGCTTGTTATGAGCTGATTTTAAAAGTTGTTTTAAAATAGCATGGACTCCTCTTTTGGTCTGAATTGGGTCAATTTTGGTCTTTTGGACTTGGACTTAATTAAAATTGGCTGGACTTATTTTAATTTTTAAAGTCCAGATTGTTTAATTAGTTATGTTTGACAAATTAATTAAAAAGCCCAAAGGTATTTTGACACTTTAAATTAATAAATAGTTTATTAATTATTAAATATAATTTGATTATATTCATATTTTATAAATATGAGATATTTATGAAGTAAATTTAATAAAGAGTTTATTAAAGTGATTAAATTTAATAAATAGATTATTAAATTAGAAAATCTAATGTAAAGAGTTTATATTAGAAAATTAATTGCGCTACACTTGTAATTAATTAATAAATTGTTTATTAATTAATTATTATAAATATAATAGAATTATATTTATTTAAATATAAGATATTTAAGGATCCAAATTAATAAATATGTCTATTAAGTGGATAAACCTAATATAATGAGATTATATTGAGAGACTAATTGTGCTATATTTGTGAATTACTTTTCTTTATTATTTGCTATGTATGTGGGTGATCATGAAGTAGTCTTGAATGAATGTATGGATGAATGAATGAATGAATGAATGAATGAATGTCATTATTTTATTTATTTACCATGGGTCTTATGTAATTATTTAAAATGGGGTTTGCACGCCTCTTATCCCCGTTTTAAAGATGTAAAACCCCTATCCTCATATATGTATCCCCTTTAGATTAGGAATCTATGTACATAGATGTAATGGAAGATAAAGATGAAAACATCAAGAGTTGGTAGGCCCAGTTCACGAAATGAGTTTCGTGAAGCTGAGGAGGAGCATCCCATGGATCTATCTTGTGGGCCCTTTATTTGATTTAGGTATTCAACCCAATGGCTTGGGTTGATAAGTGCTCCTAGTCCATGATCATCTCATTTTATTTTATGCATTTATTTATTTATTTATGCAATAAATATATGATGAATGCATGTATGTTTCTATTTTATTTATGTGATAAATTGAAAATTAGAAGCATGTGAAAAGTGAAACATAAACTAAAGACCAGCAAACCTTCCCAAATTAAATATTAAGTTAATAATGGTGTAGTCTTGAGAAGATTATATCATTGTCTTTCATTATCGTAGATTAATTTGTGTGTTGGGCAAATAAGAAGCTGGTTATGGACACATAGGGGTTATTTATTTATATCAATATATGAACTAAGTCTATATAAGCATGAGATATGGAAAATTTGGATTCTTATTGGCAACCAAAAATCTATAATGTGAGGTGTCGGTATTGCATTGATCCAAATTTTCAGGATAATGGGTTTAACTTAAACAATCTTGGAGACCAAAAATCTATAATGTGAGGTCGAAAGGATTTGAGGCAAGAACAATTGGAATTTGTATGAGATACATTGAATAAGAGGTTATTCACCTATTTGTTTTAACTTCACCAAAAATCTAAAATGTGAGGTGGGTTAAAGTGAATGGGCCTCCAATTCCACTAAGAAAAACACCTTATTGTTTTTTCATTTTCCACTAGGGAAGTGTGGCATTCGAGAAATCTAGTGGGGATTACTGTTTTATTTAAAGACCCAAATCAAATACTTAATAATATAATTATTTGATATCCTTAGAAATTACTGCATATATAATATCGGATGTGAACCCAACCTTCTATTTTGATTAGACCAAACTTCGATGACTAGCTCAATGTTTTGAGAATTGTTCTCAGATATGAGAAAGTCATACACGTTCTAAATGCTCGAAATAATTGTCAAAGAAATGCAAGAGAGCATGGATAATGTATCCATCATTAATTACTTACAAGAGTTGTAAAGTAAGCAAGAAATGACGACTAGATATGAGATATCTAGTAGTAGATATGAGTTATCTAGAAAGTTGTTCCAAATAAAGGATAACTAGAAGGATTGATTTGAGAGTATGTGTTCTCAAGATGAGTATCTTGAGTCCATGAGTTCATTCATGGTTTATCATATGCAGACAAATCTAATCCTTAAAGTCAATTCTCAATTCACTCTTGTCGTTCAAAATGGATTTCTCTGTGTGAACACATTTGACACAACCCTTGGAAATGAGAGTCATATATCAAGGGTAGATCTGAAAAGTTGAAACTTGATTGGTAATTATTTCTACTACAAGAAAGGAGAACTAGTAATAGAGGAAAATCCAAAGGACTTCAAAGAGTTTGAATAGGAATGGATGTCCTCTATAAGTACATCTCGTCTTCTTGTTTACCCATCTGGGTGTTTATTAATTTTTAAAATAATTGTTATTCATGTGTTTCATTTATTTGGGAAATAAATGAATTGACACGGGTAAATTAATGAACAAATTTTACATGGATGATGTAAAACGTGATAAACGAATAATATGAGAGATCAAGAGATACAAATAACTCTAAAATTATTGTGGCACTTATGATTAGGTCATAGAGGAGAAACAAGGACTGGTAAGCCCTTGAGGCCCTGGGGCATTCCTACATGTGAATCCTGTGTTCTTAAAAATGATCAAATCGCCCTTTGTAGGACAAAGTCAAAGGACCACAAATATTTAGGGTTTATACATAGAGATGTATATGGGCCTTTTGGCGAAATAGCCCAATAAGGATTTAGCTACCTTATATATGATTATCATAAGTATGAATCTGAATCGTTTGAAGTGTTCAAAGGAATTCAGAGCTAAAGTAGTAAATCAAACCAGAAATGAGAAGTAAGTCTCAATGATGAGATCATGGAGAATTCTTAGCTTCAATTTCTAATAGTATCTCAAAGGAAAATAACATAGTTACTTCATTAACTCTTTCTGGTATTCCAATGCTTGATAAAGTATTGGAGAGAATAAGTTGGACCTTGTTGGACATGGTCTGTAATTGATAAACTATGCTAAATTGTAACTTAGCCTGTAAGGCTACATTCTTCTTATAGCAGTCTATCTCTTGGATAAGTTCACTTCCAAGTTAATCTTAAGTACATCATATAGGATATAAGAAAACATGATCCCCAGTCTTAAGGTGTTAAGAATGAGGGTTATCACGCTTTCAATCAAAGGCTTAAGATTAATAAATTGGAAATGAGATTGGACAAGGTTAATTGGTTATCCCAAAGATTCGCTGGGATATGACTTTTATTCCCTTGCTGACTAGAGAGTCTGTTAGCAAGTACAACTTCTTTGAAGAATAGTTCATCTAAGAAGATAGTGTGAGAAGAAAAGTATGACTCAGTAGGAGTCACAAAACAACCAGTTGACCTGAGTCAAATCTAGAATTCGATTCTAGAAAGCTCAATCCAACAACAACTTATTATTTCACAGTTTTACCCAGATCAGTAAGATAACAATGATCATGTTGATGATTTTTGTCAATTATGAAAAGCAATGTTTGACATAAGCTTAAATGGCTAAAGGCCATAAAATCTTAAATGGATAAAGGTGGAGACCTTTTAAGACAAATGGTAAAAGATTATTGTCATAGGCAAGGAGTTGACTATGAGGAAATATTTTCATCAATTGTTGAAATTCATTATGATTTATTGGCCATAATTGCACACTACTATAATGAGATATGGTAGATGGATGACAAAACGACATTCCATAATGACTTCATTAATGAAGACATTAGTATGGGATTGCCAATATGTTTTGAGCACAGTGACGAATCACAGAGAGTGCAAGCTGAAGGGATCCATTTATGGACTTAACGAAGCCTAAAGAATTTAGAATATTTGATTGACTTTATTGGGAATGAAGACGAATCTTAACTACACAAGTAGGTCTAGTTATTTAAATAATTTATCCAAATAAATTTTGGGATAATCCGCTTAAATCTTTGGAAGTTAATCTATAGCGATAGATCAAAAGGACTAATGGGTTTTTTCAAAAGGTGTTAAAGATATTTAACATGTACATAGATTTTAAAAGATGGTTGTTCACTAGGGTTGTGAGTCATAAGACTGCTAAAGAGAGAGAGACTGGATACATGAGGTTCAAAGTGCTGCAGAAATTGAGAATCTTATGTACGTCATGCTGTGTACGAAGACATCATATTATAAATGCTATAAGTGTTATATGCAGATATCTGTCTAATCCAGGTTAGGAACGCTGGAAAGCAATCAAGAACATTCTTAAGTACTTGAGAAGCACTGAAAAATGTTCTTGGTATATGGAGAAATGTAAAACTTAAAGTTTTACAAATTCAGGCTGAGAGTCTGAAGTGGATTATTGAAAATCCATATTTGGGTTCATACTCACCTGTAACGGAAGAACAATTAATTGGAAAGGTTCCAAATATTGGTACAATTGCAAATTCCAAAGATTGAGTGTATCGTTGCATCAGATGTAACAAAAGGAAGCGGTTTGGATCTAGGAGTTCGTAACTGAACTAAGGATGGTTCTTTCATTAAGTCAAACGTGTAGTGCTATGATGACAATGGAGTTATAGACAAGCTAAAGAACCTAGGTCTCACTAGAGATCCAAGCGCGTTAAAGAGACATTACCATATTGATTAAAGATTGTGAAAAGGATGATATTATGCAGTAAATAACGTCAACAGTTGACGGTGCTAGTCCACTGACCAAGACAATGATTTAGTAGTCATTAGATTACCATCTTGAGAAGATATGTATGAAATACCAAGGTAATTGGCTTTAGTGCAAGTGAGGGATTGTTGGATTATATGCCCTAAAAGCCAATTTAGGACATAATTATATTATGTATTAAATGTGGGCAGTCTATTTAAATATAATTAATGAGATTAATTATTTAAATAAGAGTCTTTAGAATAATATTTATAGATTCTATCCTTAAGAGTAATGATATGAGTGACATAATCTATATTTATAAATATATTCTAAAATAGTCCCTGATCATATGATAAATTAATTGGGCATTGATTTATCCGGAAAGATTGGATTACAGTCTACTATCCAAATAATATGAAATATTGATTTGGGCGATTAGTCTCATATCGTAAGGGTAGATATATAAGTGCTTGCTGAGAACAAGTGACTGGACATGACCGCGAATATAACGAATTACATAGAACGGTCAATAATTCGTTGTACTATGTAATAGTGCAATTAGTCCTTAGACTTGAGACACCACGGTTATCTTGTGTTAAGGATAACGTGATTTGTTGGTGCAATAAAGCTAGTCCTCTTCAAAGATTGGATAATGTACTCAGTGGTTACGATCTATTCCGGCATGGAGATAGGTGTGTGTAGATATGGAATATGTCAATTAGAGATCCTATGCAATCTATTAATCAAGTAACTAGAAATCCTTGGCTGAGGTAGAATAGTGGAAGTCGTTCCACAGATTGTTCATAAGTTACTGATTAAATAGATTTGAACAAATGATTGAGTAATAGAGTTTGACGACCCTGTCCATGACTCTAGCTCAATTGGGATGATTTAGACAGAAGGAATTGATTGCATAATTGTTACTAAAGGGTTCGTAGAATTTCACTTCATTATTAGTTGGGTAGTCGTGATATACTGCTAGGTATCACTCTCGACTTGCGAGAATTAAATTAGAAGATTTCTAATTAAATATTAATTGGATTAATATTATTTCGCTGCCAATTAATTATGAACCCGAGAGGTCACACACAAATGAAATTTACAGATTAATTAGATTAGAGAAAATATTAAATTAAATTTAGGATCGTCCTAAATATTAATTTAATTGGGCTCGTAGTAACTTGATATTGATCTGGTTATTATGGAGCTCAAGACTGGTTAATTTAAGCCCAGTCCACATATGGCCCTAGGTCACATGTGTCTCCTATATATTGTACTATTCTGACAGGTTTAACTAGTAAAAAATCATTGTCAGAATAATATATAGGATTTCTCTAGAAAATCTAGTGGGGGTGAAATCCAATTAAGGGTGCAGATTCTGTGTGGATACTTTCAGAGGCTTCACAATTGGGGAGCTTTGGATCGTTCAGATTCTGCAACAGATTCGCCATGGAAAGGGAATCCTGAAATCTTTAATGCGTAATTAATAGTTGATTATTTATGCATGATGTAATCTACGTAAATAGCCATGAACGTGATGCATGAGTATTATTTGTTTCCGTTGCATTTTATTTAATTATAAAATTATTAAATACCATGCACGATTCCCAACAGACATGGACCAAAGTTTTTATCTTGCTGCTAATTACTACGATATGGCAAAAAGGCTTTTAAGGATAAAATATGAAGCATTAAGCATATTTCCAGAAATAAAGGACAACTGGAATTAAAGGAAATAAAAAAAAAAATTCATACCTGTTTTGCACGAGTAGTCTGGAGTGTGTTTTGGCCTATACAAGTCGCAAGTTTGGCGGGCTGAAAATGATCGTGCAGCTTGTAAAGATATCTGCTAGCTAATGCATAGTGGGAACGTAGCTTGTTCCATTCAATCCTGCCTGTAGCTTCTTTTGAATGAGGTGACAATAGAGCTCAATATGTTCCGTTCTTTCTTGAAATACTGGATTTAAAGCAATGTGAAAAGCTGCTTTGTAATCATAGAATAGTTTGGCGGGTTTGGAATCTAGAAATTTAAAGTAGTGTAGCAAATATTTTAACAAGGTTAACTTACAACTTGTACTTGTCATAGCACGATACTCTGTTTCTGCTAAAGATCTTGAGATCGCCGGCTGCGTTTTTGTCTTTCATGAGATAAGTGCCTTTCCAAGCAATATATAAAATCATGTCGTAGAGCATCTTATGATCAGACATCTGGCCCAATTTGATTCACAATAGATTGTGAGTGATAATGAGTTCTTTGAAGGAAAGAATAATCCTTGTCCAGGTAAAGTTTTCAGGTACCGTATTGCAGCATCAAGATGTGGTTTCAGTGGAGCGTGCATGAACTGACTAAGTGTGTGCATTGAAAATACAATGTCTAGACAAGTAATGGTTAAATAAATAAGTCGACCCATAAGTCGTCGATAAGTCGATGGATTATGCAAGAATGCCTCTTTTTCGATAATTTCAAATGTTGTTCCATTGGGAGATTATTACGACGTACACCTAGGTGTCCAGCATCTTTGAGAATGTCTAGGGTGTATTTTTCCTGAGAGATATATATGCCTTGGTTTAAGCAAGTGACTTCGATTCCAAGAAAGTATTTGAATGCCCCTAGATTTTGATTCAGAATCACTCATGTAGAAATGTCTTGAGTTGAGTAATGTTTCAGAATCATTTCCCCTAATAATAATATCACCAACGTATACTGAAACAGCTGTGAATGATGTGTTATGAGAGCGAGCGAATTAAGAATAATCAGCTCATGAGGGAGTATAACTGGAATCCTGAAGAGCACAAGAAAGTTTGGCAAACCAGTTTCTAGAGCCTTACTTGAGGCCATATATGGAGTTGTGCAAGTCACAAATTTTGCTTCCTTTTCTTTCCAAACCCAGGAGGAAAGGATATGTAAACTTATTCATCCAAATTGCCATGTAAAAAGGCATTGGGAACGTCCATTTGATGAAGGGACCAATTTCGGGAAGTTGTAATAGCTAACGAATAGTGGTGAGTTTAGCAACAGGAGAAAATGTTTAGTGATAGTCAATACCTTCTTGTTGGGTATAACGTTTGGCAACAAGGCATGCCTTTGTGACTTTTAATAGAGCCATTTGTTTTATACTTGATTTTGGAAACCCATTTATAGCAAATGGGTCGCTTCCCAGGGGGCAAGGTAGTAAGTGTCTCAATGATGATTCTACATAGCTTCAGTAAACAAAGAGGGTTTGATATTTTAGGAAATAAATCAAAATAGGCACAATGTGAAGAAGATAAACACTTATAAGAGAGAAAGTGTAATGCCCCAAACCAACACTCCCATGCCTGCAGGATACTCCCTGGACTTAGGGCCCAAGCAAGCACCGAGGCCACGGCGAGTGGGCCCGAAAATGCACTATGCACATATTGTCTGCTTTGGTGCCCATACACCTCATGGTTTTGTCGCCTCCCAGCCACTGCTAGGAAAACGCGCGTGCACGATACAATGAGACATCCCATTATATCTAGTAGCCTAAAGACCTCTGCGTCCGATGTGGGATATTACACCCGCTCCCCCTTGGGGACCCAGTGTCCTCGTTGGCCATACGAACGCGTCGGCTCTGATACCACCTTTGTAACGCCCCGAACCAACACTCCCACGCCTGCAGGATACTCCCTGGACTTAGGGCCCAAGCGAGTACCGAGGCTATGGCCAGTGGACCGGAAATGCACTATGCACGTATTGTCCGCTTTGGTGCCCATACACCTCACGGTTTTGTCACCTCCCAGCCACTGCCAGGAAAACCCGAATACACGATACAATGAGACATCCCCTTATATCAAGCAGCCCAAAGACCTTCGCGTCCGATGTGGGATATTACAGAAAGTGTGAGAGAGGGTATTGAGTACATGACGTCAGAACCTACAAGGAGTTAGATGCGTGGTTGGCCACAGAATTGGAAATGCCGGGACAAAGATAATCGCCCAAGTAAGATGGGGCTTAACAGGTCTGCATGGAATGATGTAAAAGGGGATCGGGCTGCATTACCAAGGATAGGTCCTGGGTTTTCCCGAGAGAGGTAGAAGGTGGTAGTAGTATGTCACTAGCCAAAGCAAGCTGTGTAGGAAGGGTTGCGGAAGTCGAGGCATCAAGGACGGGTAAAAGAATGACTGGAGCTTGGAAATAGGATAATTCGGACATTAAATTGCAATGGAGCGTAATTTCATGGAAGATGAATATCTTGAGAGGTGAAACCTTCATTGATGTCTACATCAAAGAGGCGATAAGTCTTTTGGCCAAGGGGATAACCAATGAAGATGCACCACCGGGCACGAGGAACAAATTTGTGTGAGGAGAGATGGGTGGTAGCAAAATAAAGGCACCCGAATGCTCGTAAGTGGTGGTATGACAAAATTTTATTGGTAAGAACTTCATGTGGAATTTTCCCCGAGAGTAGAGGGTGGGAATGCGATTAATAAGATATGTAGTGCTGAGGACACAGTTCTCCCAAAAACAAAGAGGTAGAGAAGTTTGAGAGCATAAGGCCTTGGCAACATTTAGAAGGTGACAGTGCTTTCGCTCAATAACTCCATTTTGTTGGGGAGTAGCAATGCAAGTATGTTGGTGAATGACCCTTTTATCAATTAAAAATGTGTGAAAATCATTGGAAATAACTCGGCTCCATTGTCACTGCAAAATGCTTAATTGTGCACGAAAATTGATTTTCAACCATGCTTAAAAAGGATTTAAATAAATTATAGGCTTCTGACTTTTAGCGCATAAGATATATCCATGTGCAACAAGAATAATCATCAATGACAGTTAAAAAATAGCGAGAACCAGAAAGAGATGGCGTAGAATGCGACCCCAAATGTCATAATGAATTAATTCAAAAATCTGTTTTGTAGAAATATTACTATTAGTAAATGGTTGTCGAGTTTGCTAGGCTAATGAACAAGTTGGACAAATAAACTTAGAATCAAAAGGAATGAATGGTGTAATGGAGGACAAATCATAAACTCGAGGAATTGAAGGTTGATCTAGCTTGTGGTGCCAAATAGTAAGAGGCACAAAACTTGAGAGACATAAGAAGACAGTGTGGTTAGCATGGATGGAGTGATGAGGTACAAGCCTCCAGATTCTTTACCCAAACCAATCATCTTTTTCATTGCAATGTCTTGAAAAACACAAAAGTCAGGGAAAAAAGTAACAGAACAATTAAGCAATTTAATCAACTTTTAATGGAAAGTACATTAATCATGAAAGATGGGATATGAAGAACATCTTATAATGATAAGTGAGGAGACAAAGTGACGGAGCTTGAAGAGAAAATGAGAACCGTGGTGCCATTTAAGAGTCGAATTGGGGCATGACTGTGCGTGTTCTGTTGGGTGAAAGAAATAGGGGCATGAACCATGTGGTCCATTGTGCCCGTGTCGATGATCCAAATGGGATTAAGGGTGGCGAACGACGCATGAGAAGAAGGAAAAGAGGAGGATATACCTGCTGCGTTTGCCAAAGGGGAAGAGATATATTCATTGAGCAGCGACATAATATGCCTAAATTAAGCCAGCATGAATAGAGAAGTACCCTGAGAATCTGTTTGGCCATTTACCTTGCCACCTTAAGCTGTGTTTAAAGATGTATCGGGTTTGTGGTTTTTGTGCCTAGGTGGATAGCCATGTAATTTATAGCAACGTTGTTTAGAGTGCCCAACATCTGACAATTTGAGACCGTGACTGTAACGTCCCGAACCCAACCCCACACTAAAGGTTAAGTCCGACCCGGTGCACGGATAGAGTCTCCTCTGTACCATGGACTAACTGATAACCTGCAAACATTCACATTCAACCACCAATCCACAAACCAATTTTCTCATACAATCTCATCCTGCAATATCAACATATACAACAAACTCCTCAAGGCCATCTGAGCCTTGGAACTCAACAAAGACATATCATACAAGCATGCAAGTCATGTTTATAGAAACTCTTAAGTCATAAGCTTGCTTATCATACCACTCTAATTATAATGACAAGTTATACTTATATACTAAGTCCGTCTTTCACATCCCTTAGCACACAAGCATGCAAATAAAAGCAGTAAAGTCTATCATTAACTATTACATGCCAACTATTCTATCAAATCATTCAAGACTACAACTTTAATTACAAACCTTCAAATTCAACACAACTACATACAAGACCTCAAAGGTCTCAAAAGTAGAACATAGCACATAACAACACATCTTCACACACACAACAGCCAACCTTAACACACAAGCAATCAAGGAAGCTGATCTACTGGGACTTTTTCTTCTTCTTCTATAGCTACAAGCTGGGGATTCACCTCAGCTTCTCATGAAACATGTTAAAAGAGGAGTGTACAACACAGTTGCTCAGCAAGAGAGGGGATACAGTAAACCGGGGGTGTTTTCGCAAATGATTTCATGCAATGCAACAAAGATAATAACACAAGTAACACAATTTAACAAGCTAATTGAACAATTATTTAAACACATTTGAAAAGGATACGGTTCATCTTCTTTGTCCACGATCCCGAACCACGAACCAAGATCTTCAAGCAAATACTGACAAACCCCTTATTTCTCTAATGGAGTACTCCGGATGTATCCCGATCCTACGACCCGTTCTCCTGAGATAGGTCCATATGCCCCAACGAGGTGAACCACGCCTCTAGGGTAGTTGAGTATACTTAGCGAGAAAGAGATTAGGCACCATGCTAGTCGAGCTAGACAGACAGCCCAATACTGTCCGGAGTTTCTCAATACTACCATGTTCGAAAAGGTTTCGTACCCCAAGTCACGGTCACAAGAATCAAGTACAGGTAATAATCACAGATGATGGACGACAAAGTAGGCCACCCTCACAAATAGTTATCAAATAAGCTTTTAGCACGACATAGACAAATGCAATCAAAGGAGACAATGTTCACATTTCTCAAGAAACTTTACCAATAGTCCATATATACTACTAAAATGCATTTTTAACACAAGATAGCAAACGACAAGTCCATAGGTAGCTTTAACATCTTAATTCCCACATTTTTCCCTTGTCAACTAAGCAATTTTACTACCTAACGAAATTCAAGATACCAATTCCATAAACCGACTATACCACAACCCTAAGGATACTAAAAAGCACCTATCCAAGCCTTAAAAATTCACTTTGGAGACAAAAGCTCAGGAAGGCCCCGAGTCGATTTTAACTACAACTACCCTAACTACCCCTCAATTCAATGCAACAAAAGTACCACAAGTGCTTCCATACCTAATAGGTACCTAATCTAAAGTTCAATTGTTCCCGGATTACGTTTTACAAAAAACCCGCTTTTTAATTTTAGCTAAATTTGCATTTTAATCCAATTCCGGACAAATCAACTACACACAAGCATTTAACTATGTGCAATAATACCTAAAGCACCTATTGGTAGTATCAATTCAATCTTACAAGCCAATTTTAACAAAACCCTAAGAAAAGTACTATCCATCATCTTCCTACATATGAAACTATGCATTTAACTATTGAACAAGCCATTAAACTAAGCAAACAAGGTCTTTATAGCATGTAGAACATGTATATCACAATATTCAAGCAACTCAATAGCTATAATCAACAAATCTCAAAATTTCATAAGTTGACTTAAACTTTAAAATGGAAAAATATGCAAACTCCCTCACAATTATAGGTGTAGGCAAGTAGTAGTAGCTCCTCGATGCTTCAAAACCTTTCCAATCACAAGCTATGAGGTCAAGATGAAAAGCTAAATGAAGTTTTTTTCCTTCTTTTCTTCTTGGAAGCCGTCGGGTATGAGGGGCAAAATGGGGATTATTTCATTTGTTTTTGTATGTATTTAACATGTATATGTAATGTTATGTATATATATTATATGTAGGTAAAGTTATTTTGGGGTCAAAGCTTATAAAACTTAGTCAACTAAGCCAAAAAATTCCAATTAGAAACTAACTAGTTAAAATCTAATATTATTTGATAGTTCCACTATTCATTTTCCTAACGCGTGTTCCCGACCTCAAAAGCTCAAAACCCCAGGTTTTCGATTCCTTTTATAAGTCATACTAACTAGGAAAAATATTAATTCGAGCAAATTAGATAGTCAGTTTTTTTTATGAATAGTAACCATCAAATAATGCATGTTTAAGCTAGTATAAAACACATTGAAATGCACGAAGAGATATGCAATAGTTATGTATGAATGTGATGTAAAATCTCAGGCGTCACATCCTCTCCTCCTTAAACTAATTGCGTCCATGCAATTCTTACATGAATCGACAAACGGTTTTGGGCATCTGACTCTTATATGATCCTCTCACTCCCAAGTGACATCCTCTAATCCATGATGATCCCACAGAATCTTTATCATCGGAATACTCTTAGTCCTGAGTTCTTGAACCTTTCTGTCCATAACTTGGAGTAGTTTCTCAACATAAGTCAACGTGTCACTGATTTTTAGCGGTTCCGGCTCTAGAATATACGAAGGATCTGGCTGATACTTCCTCAACATTGATACATGGAACACATCATGCAATTTGCCCAAGCTCGGAGGTAACGCTAATATGTAAGCCAAATCACCAACTTTCTCGGTAATCTCAAACGGCCCCACGTATCTAGGACTGAGCTTACCTCCATTTTTATGTCGAATCAAACCTTTACGCGGAGAGATTCTCAAAAATACATGATTACCTATTACAAACTCCCAGTCACGTCGATGTCTATCAGCATAATTCTTCTGTTGGCTCTAAGTTGTAAGCATTCTCTTCTTAATAAGTTTTACATTATCAACCATTTTTATTATCTCAGGCAGAATAGCTGGATCAACAGTTCTCATATTTTCTACCTCATCCCAATACAACGGGGATCTACATTTACACCCGTAAAGTGCCTCGTATGGCGGCATACCAATGGTAGCCTGGTCATTGTTATTATATGCAAACTCTGCCAGTGGCAAATATCTTTTTCAACTTTTACCAAAGTCTAGAATGCATGCTCGCAACATATCCTCTAGTATCCTTATAGTTCTCTCAGACTGACCATCTGTCTGCGGGTGATATGTAGTGCTGAAGCTCATATTAGTCCCCAAAGCCTTCTGTAACTTCAACCAGAATTGAGATGTAAACCTGAGATCCCTGTCTGACACTATACTAGCTGGAGTCCCATACAGCCTCACAATATTGTCAATATATAGCTCAACTAACTTATCAAGACTGTCTGTCTTCTTTGTAGCAATGAAATGTGTGGTTTTTGTCAACCTATTATTGTGTGAATTCTAACTTAAGTGCACGTACCGAAACAAGTAATAAAGTGATAAGTAAAGATTGTTTTCGCGAGGACTGTGATTACTAGATACCGAAATTGATTTAGCTTTAACTTATTTGGACAATCACAAATTGAGAGTTTGCAAATAACGACTAAAGAAATTATAGAACTTATAAGAAAAGTAGCAACTAACACAATTATAAAATTAACAAAAGATGGTAATTCAATAATTAAAAGACTCTAGGGATTCCGATTTCACCAAGATTAATCTTATTTAAAACTAGTGATTTAAACCAATTGACGCCTATTCCCTACGTTGCCAACAATTTCGTTAATGTAGATATTAATATTTCTCAATCATCAATAACTTATCCCAATAAGTAAGCTAACTACATCTCTGTGATAACTGTGAACTTATGGAACGCGTTAAGCCCTAGAAATTTAAGCGTTGCACTAGATATCATAACTATCTCTAGTTTATGACGATTTAATGGTATTTCACACGTAGTCTAATTTAGTTATCACTTCTCAGTCTCAAACTAAATCACGACTCATGTAATTGTTGATCAGGCAACCACAAGCATTAAACTCAGCATAAAATACTCAACGCATATATGAAATAGTTCATCAATTAATTTAAAACCAAAAGCATTAAATATTTATAATCTGGCTACATCGTAGCCCTAGAAAAATAATCTAGAACATCATAATGAAATTAAATAAAATCTCAATTGTAACGTAAATCATATAAGAGAGATAGAGAAAACTAGGATTTGGAGAAGAATTGGGGCAGAAGTCCTTCTCCGGATCGTTCCTCCGTCTTCAACTCGCGAATCCTCTTTTTCTTTTACTCTAGAATGTTGCTTTTTCTCCCCTCTTGATGGCTGTCCACTTCTCACATTTTTTCTGCTTTTATTTCATAGGGTTTCTTTCTTTTCTTGCCAATTTACAAAACTGCCCTTAATTTTCCTACGATGTTGCGCAACTGCGCTATGACTGCGCCACTTCTATTTGTTCTTCAATTTCTCCACAAATTGCATTAAATCCAATCCTTTGCAATTTCTTTTCAATCTTTGCCTCAAAACTCATGCTTCTTCATATAATTCATCTATATCGCAAAACAAACACGAAACCAATCAAATTGCTCATAAATTACTCAAGGACTAACCAAATTTAAATAAAAAGGTGCTGGAATCACATATCAATAATACACCCAACACCTATCAACCACAACCCATATGGAGTCATTACCTCTCGATGATCTCGGCAAATCAAACACAAAATCCATGGTGATATGATCCTATTTCCACACAGGAATAGGCAATAGTTGTAACAACCCTACAGGTCTGTGATGTTCAGCCTTAACTTTTTGACAAGTCAAACATCTAGCCACATAATTTTCTATCTCCCTCTTCATATTATTCTACCAGAAGTTTTGTTTCAGGTCTTTGTACATCTTGGTACTACCGGGGTGGATATTATATTTAGTGCTATGTGCCTTTGCAAATATTTCATTTTTCACAGTTGAATCACTAGGAATACAAATTCTATTTTTATACCTGAGTAACCATCATCATGCAGCTTGAAATCGGACTCTCCCCCTTTTGACTTTTCAAGAATCTTCAATAGCTGAGGATCGATTGTTGTGCCTCCCTGATTCTAGACAACAGTAGAGACTGAGTTTGTAAACTTGCAAATTGTATATGTGAGACCTCGGACCCACATGTATCTACATATGCTACTTTCATGTCAAAATTGTGTGCATTTATGTGTTATTTTCTAAATAGTAGAAAAAGAGGGTTACTATTTATAACATTTTTGATTGTCTAGTTTTCTCGAATTAATATTTTTCCTAGATAGTGTAACTTATAAAAGGAATTGGGAACTTGAGGTTTTGAGCTTTAGAGATCAGGAATACGTGTTACGAAAATAAAACTTGGTTCGTAGGAATAGCGAAATATTAGAATAATATTAGTTTAAATTAGTTAGTCTTTTAATTAGAATTTTGACCTACATTTGACTACATTTTGCAAGAATTTGACCTCAACTTAAACCATATACATACACTATATACATATTACATCACATATGCATGCATACTCATACAAAACAATTAAAGAAATGCCTAAATTGTCCCCCTCTACCCGTCGGCCACAAGAAGGAAAAAAGAGGAGAAAACCTTGCTCAATCTTTGCATCTTGGTCTCTTCGCTTGTCTTTGGAGAGTCTTTGAAGCACCTAGGAGCATCTACAACTTGCCTACAACCTTGTACATGTGAGGGAGTTGCATAAATTTTCATGTTCATGTTTATGTCAATTGTTTGAAATTCTTGTTTTGTTGAGTATAGCTATAATAATTGTTATTGATGCTTGATATACAACTTCTAGAGCCTATAAAACTCTTTTTTGTGACTTGTTAGCAAACTCCATGGTTGAAAGCTTGAATTGATGAAAGAGATGATGAATAGTGACAAATTTTAGGGTTTTGCTATAACTTGCTAATTAGGATGAATTGATGCCTCCTTTAGGTGCTTTAGACATTAGTGAAACTAGTTAGAAGCTCACGTGAAGTTGAATTACCCGAAATTGAACAAAAATGCGAAATTAGTTAACTTTAAAAATGGGTTTTTTCACATAACGTAATCCAGGCTCATTTGGACTTTGGATTAGGTATCCTTGGGGTATGAAAGCACTTTTGGTGCTTTCGTTATGTTAAATTGGGGTCCGGATAGGGTAGGTGTGGTTCAAACTCACTCGGGGCCTTCCCGAGCTTTTGTCTCCAAAGCTGATTTTCAGGGCCTAGGTAGGTGTCTTTTGGCCTTCCTAGGAATGTGGAATGACTGTCTTGTGAATTTGGTATCTTGAATTGTGTGTGGGAGAAGAAGTTGTATTGTTAACAAAGGGAAAAATGTGATAATGGATGTTTTTGTGTTTATATGAACTTATAGATGCTTGTTAGGTATTTATATGCATAGTAAAGATATGTTTAAGCTATCTATAGCATTTTGTGAAAAATATGATGTTTGCCTCTTTTGTGATTACATAGCTATTTCGTGTATATTTGGCTTATATTGTGATTAATTACGAGGGCGGCTTACTTTGTCGTCCCTCTTATCTGATATTTGATGATCTTGGTTCTTGTGGACTTGATTCGGGGTTGGGCAACCTATTCGGGCATGGTAGTGTCGAGTAACGCGGGCGGCATCAGGCTTGTCGTGCTCCCTCAGCTACCATGGTCTCCCAATCTCTTTCTCGCTGAGTCATACTCCTCTACCCCATAGGCGTAGTTCACCTCATTGGGGCATACGGACCTACCTCGGGAGATATGGGTCTTAGAATCGGGGTACATTCGGAGTATCCCATTATGGAGGAATAATGGATTTGCCAACACCTATTTGAAGATCTTAGCTCATGGTTTGTGATTGAAGACAAGTGGAACTGTATCCTTTTTATATGTGATTAAATACTTGTCTATCTAGTTTTATTACTTTGTGTTGTGTATGTGGCTATCTTTATTGTATATTATGTTGCAATCCCCGGTATGCTGCATCACCTCCCTCACTGGGTAACTTTGGTTACTCATTTCTCGTTTTAACATGTTTCAGGTGCTGTTAGAACAACGACCCTGTGTGTCGTATTGTTGGTTGCTTATCTTGTAGAGGTTCGAAGCTATTTGTGTTGATAGGACTTGATGTGTTTAAGTTCTGCTTTGAGAACCTTGAGTTCTTGTATGTATTTTTGTATGGCTTGATGGATTGTAAACTAAATTAAGGACTTATGTGATTTGATAGAGTAGTTGGCATATAATAGCTAAAGATAGACTTTACTGTCTTATGATTGCATGCTTGTATGGCAAGTAGGTGAACTTATCATATAAGTAAAGCTTGATTGATATCATAGAGTGGTATGGTAAGCGGATCAAAAAAAGAGAATTTCTATGGTTTAAACTTTGCATGCTTGTGTGTTATGTCGTCGGGTTCCAAGGCTCAGATGGCCTTGAGAAATTCGTTATGTAAGATGGCATTGGAGGATGGGATTGTGGTTTTTTTTTTTAGGATAAGTTACTACTTGCAAGTGAACTAATAGCCCTATAAACAGGGGAGACTCCGTCTGTTTTCCCTCGTTTTTCGTGACTTTGGTATTGGGTTCGGGAACTCTGGTCTCGAGAGGGATCGGAGTGTTACAGTATACCTGTCTCTGAAGTTTCTGGTTTCCACAGACACAACTCCTCCATAGCTTCCCAGATCTTTATAATTAAACTGGCCACAGTAGCCTTCCGGCTTAAAGCATATGAAACAATATTAGCTTTGTCTGGCAAATAGCTAATAGTACAATTATAATCATTCAACAACTTTAGCCAGCGTCTCTGCCTCATATTTAGATTTTTCTGTGAAAACAGATATTTTAAGCTTTTATGATCAGTAAATATTTCAAACTTATTACCCCATAAGTAATGTCGTCATTTCTTTAAAGCAAAGACAATAACAGCAAGCTTAAGATCGTGTGTAGGATAATTAAGCTTATAGGGTTTCAACTTCCTCGAATCATAAGCTATTACCTTACCATTTTGCATAAGAACACAGCCCAAACCTTCCTTTGAAGCCTCACTGTAAATAACCAGATTATCAGTCCCCTCAAGTAATGCAAGAATAGGAGCAGTGGTAAGTCTTTTATTCAGTTCCTGAAAACTTGCTTCACATTTATCATTCCAATCAAATACAGACTTCTTCTGAGTAAGTTGAGTCAACGATCCTGCAATCTTTGAAAAATCCTTAACAAATCTTCTGTAATAACCAGCTAATCCTAGAAAACTGCAAACCTCTGTGACAGTTTCAGGTCTCTTCCACGACAACACTACCTCTATCTTTGCTGGGTCAACCAAGATCCCATCCTGATAAATTATGTGCCCTAATAAGGCAACTTGTCTCAACCAGAACTCACACTTGCTAAATTTAGCAAATAATTTATGTTCATGTAAAATTTGCAGCACAATCCTCAAATGCTCTTCATGCTCTGCCTCCAACTTGGAATATACTAGTATATCATCAATGAAAATCACAACAAATTAGTCTAGGTACGGTCTAAACACCCTCTACATCAGGTTCATAAAAGCGTCTGGGGAATTTGTCAACCCAAATGGCAACACAACAAATTCATAATGACCATACCTGGTTCTGAAGGCAGTTTTAGGCACATCTTCTTTTCGAATTCTCAACTTGTAATAGCCTTGTCTTAAATCAAATTTAGAATACACTATGGCACCTTGCAACGGATCAAACAGTTCTTCAATCAAAGGAAATGGATATTTATTCTTTACAGTCACTTGATTGAGACCCCGATAATCTATACATAAACGTAAAGTGCCATCTTTCTTCTCTAGAAACAATACAGGGGCACCCCACGGTGAAGAACTAGGCTGTATAAAAAAATTTTCAAGTAAGCCCTACAGCTGAATTTTCAACTCCTGCAACTCAGGGGGAGCCATTCTATATGGGGTTCTAGAAATAGGGTTAGTTCCTAGCAACAAATCAATTAAAAATTCCATTTCTCTGTCAGGTGGTAACCCAGGCAATTCTTCAGGAAATACCCCAGGAAAATCCTTTACAACAAGCACCTTATTTAATTTCAGTTTATCCCCAGGCTGATTAATTAGATAAGCTAGATATACTTAACAACCTTTACCCAGCAGTTTAGTTGCTTTAATAGAATAAATTATACGAGTTGCAATTGATTTACGGCTTCCCACAATCTTAATGACAGGTTGATCAGGCATTTCTAGTGTCACAATTTTTCTTCTACAATCCAGATAAGCATAATATTGACCCAACCAATCCATCCCCAAAATGACTTCAAAATCTCGGAAGGGTAGGATAATTAAATCAGTATGAAACATACGCCCCTCAATGCAAATGCTATAAGATTTACACACAAACTCCGTAACAAATTTTGTACCCATAGGATTGCCTACTTCAATTTTATATGGCAGTTTTTCAACTTTTAAAGCAATAGATTGTGTACACATAGGAGTGATAAAAGAATGTGTGGCCCTAGTGTCAATCAAAACTACTACCGGCTGATTATTAATAAGAAAATACATTCTACCACCATAGTGGTGTCGAGAAACTCCTTCTGGTCTAAAGCAAATACTCGTGCCTGGCCTCGTGGAACTGGAGCTACACCTAAAGATCTGGTCTGGGCACTCTGGCTGGAAGTCTGACCTTGCCCCTACTTAAACCTGGGGCAATCTCTAGCCCTGTATTGATCGCTACCAGAACCAATACATCGGCCCAACTTCCTCCAATACTCTGTCTCTGAATGACCCTTACGATTACAGTGACTGCACTGCTGGTTTTTCCTTGCAGTAGTGCCTCCCATAGGGGCTTTGTAAGTGTATGTAGCGGTGCTACCTTGCTGAGATATAGTTGCAACGGGTCAGGTTTGACTCTACGTCTGGCTCTGAACTGGTCTTGCCTGAGATTGTGTCTGGACTAGCCCTAGGTAGCTCTAAGTCTGTCTCTGCTGCTGAACTTGGATAGGCTACTGATACTGTTTCTGATAGCCCTGACTCTCAGACTGATACTGCCGTTTACTAGGCTGACTGGACTCTGCCAACAAATCTACCTTGTATTCTCGAATCTCCCTGTTGCCCTAACTGTTGCAGAATAATTAGTATAATCCTGCGTAGACAAATTGAGTTGAATATCTCGTCTCAGACCCTAGATGAATCTCTGAATTATCATATCCTCAGGTTGTACTAATGCTGGCACATAGCGGAAAAGTCTAGTAAATATAGCCTCATACTGATCAACAGTCATATTTCTCTGTCTCAGATATATAAATTCCTCCTGATGTCTTTCACGGGTCACCACTGATACATACTTATCCCTGAATTCCCTAACAAAGTTAGCCCATGTATGTTGTACCATCTCGGTGTCCCATCTCTCCCTCATGGTACGCCACCATTCCTCAGCATCACCCTCAAGCAAGAATACAACATAAGTGATCTTCCTCTCGTTAGTGCACTCAAGTGCAGCAGCTACATTCTCAAATTTATTCAACCACATCTCAGCCTTCATGTCATCTGGTTCCCCATAGAAGTTGTATGCCCCGTGATGTAGAAATTTATCAAGCAGATTAGCACCTGTAGTTCCGCTACCCTCGGCTCTAACTGTCGGATTGCCTCTGCCAACTCTTGCCTGACCCTGCTGAGTTATTAACTGAGTGATATAATTAATAGCGATGGCCATTGAGGCTATAACTTGTGCATTTGTTGGTTCTTGCCCATATAGAACATTGCCAACTACCCCGGCATCCTGCCTCGGAGCTTACTCCGACTGCTTTCTCAGTCTTCATCTCCTCATCTCAATACTAAAAGAGTCCAGTGTTATAATAGGCAAATAGATGACACATAAAGATAATTCATTCATGTTCAAAACATCTTGTGCACATAAGATAACATATAAAGCACGTAACATGCATCATACTTTAACCCTTCCATATTCACACAATGTCATACAATAGACACTTCTTTTATTCATTTTCATGCTAACATGTTTCCACTTAGTCAATTATTTACTTAGATAATCAAACAATCACGCAATCACACAATTCAACTTTTACTCAAGGACCTTTACCCCACATACCGAGGAACTTATCCCGGCTCATGCATTCCATTAGCTCTGATACCACCTAAATGTAACGCCCCGAACCCAACCTCACACTAAAGGTTAAGTCCTGACCCGGTGCACGGACAGAGTCTCCTCTGTACCGTGAACTAACTAATAACTTGCAAACATTCACATTCAACCACCAATCCACAAACCAATTTTCTCATATAATCTCATCCTCCAACATCAGCACATACAACAAACTCCTCAAGGCCATCCAAGCCTTGGAACACAACAAAAGCATATCATACAAGCATGCAAGACATGTTTATAGAAAGTCTAAGTCATAACTTGCTTATTATACCACTCTAATTACAATTACGAGTTATACTTATATATTGAGTCATTTATTTAACATCCCTTAACGGACAAGCATGCAAACAAATACAGTAAGGTCTATCATTAACTATTACATACCAACTACTTTATCAAATCATCAAAGATTACAACTTTAATTACAAGTCATCAAATTCAACACAACTACATACAAGACCTCAAAGGTCTCAAAAGTAGAACATAGCACTGTTGGGGATTGTGCATGGTATTTAATAATATTATAATTAAATAAAACGCAGGGGAAACAAATAATACTCACGCATCACGTTCATGGCTATTTACGTAAATTATATACATGCATAAATAATCAACTATTAATTACGCATTAAAGATTTCAGGATTACCTCTCCATGATGACGAATCTGTTTGTAGAAATTGAACAATCCAAAGCTCCCCAATTGTGAAGCCTCCGAAAGTATTCACACGAGATACGAGCCATCAATCGGCAAAATCCCATTATGAGTTTAGAGAAAATATATTTGCTATGAAAGATAGGATTTGTACTAGCTTTTGTCTGTCATAGTTTCCTATTTATAGGAAACCCTGGACATATTAGGGCTAGCTTTTGGGCTAGTCCTAATTACTGAACTTGGACTGCTTAAATGATTGGACTAATATTTCAATCTAATCAGTCTTAAGTCCGATTAAATATTAGACTCTTCTAATATTTAATTTATATTTCTCGCTGATTAATTCTGAATCTCTTTTGTGTGTGACCTCTCGGGTTCATAATTAATTGGCAGTGAAATAATATTAATCCAATTAATATTTAATTAGAACTCTTCTAATTTAATTCTCACAAGTCGTGAGTGATACCTAAGAGTATCTCACGACTACCCAACTAATGATGAAGTGTAAATTCTACGAACCCTTAGTAACAATCATGCAATCAATTCCTTCTGTCTAAATTATCCCGATTGAGCCAGAGTCATGGATAGGATTGTCAAACTCTATTACTCAATCATATGTCAAAATCTATTTAATCAGTAACTTATGAATAATCAGTGGAACGACTTCTACTATTCTACCTCGGTCAAGGATTTCTGGTTACTCGATTAATAGATCGCATAGGATCCCTAATTGATAGATTACATATCTACATGCACCTATCTCCATGCCGGAATAAATCGTAACCACTGAGTACATTATCCAATCCTTGATGAGGACTAGCTTTATTGCACCAACAAATCACGTTATCCCTAACACAAGATAACCGTGGTGTCTCAGGTCTAAGGACTTAATTGCACCATTACACTGTACAATGAATTATTGATCATTCCATGTAATTCGTTGTACTAGCGGTCATGTCCAGTCACTTGTTCTCAACAAGTACTTATACATCTCCCTTTACGACATGAGACTAATCGCCCAAATCAATATCTCATATTATTTGGATGGTAGACTGCAATCCGATCTTTCCGGATAAATTAACGCCAATTAATTTATCCTATGATCAGAGACTATTTTAGAATATATTTATGAATATAGATTCTGTCACTCATATTCTTACTCTTAATGATAGAATTTATAAATATTATTATAAGGACTCTTATTTAAATAATTAATCGCATTTAATTATTTTTAAATAAGATGCCCACATTAAATAAATAATATAATTATTATGTCCTAAAATTGGCATTTAGGGCATATAATCCAACAATCTCCCACTTGCACTAAAGTCAATTACTCTGGTATCTCATACCTATCTTCTCAAGATGGTAATCTAATGATTGCTGAATCATTGCCTTAGTCAGTGGACTAGCACCGTCAACTGTTGATGTTATTTACTGCATAATATCATCTTTTCCACAATCTTTGATCGATATGGTAATGCCTCTTTAACATACTTAGATCTCTAATGAGACCTAGGTTCCTTAGCTTGCACTACAGCTCCATTATTATCACAGCATTACCCGTTGACTTAATGGAATGAACCATCCTCAGTTCAGTTACGAACTACAAGATCCAAATTGTTTCCTCTTGTTACATCTGACACAACGATACACTCAGCCTCTGGAATTTGTAATTGTACCAATATTTGGAACATTTCCAAATAATTGCTCTTCCGTTACAGGTGAGTATGAACCCATATATGGATTTCCAATAATCCATTTAAGACTCTCAGCCTGAAACTATAAAACTTTAAGTTTCACATTTCACCATATACCAAGAACATTCTTCAATGTTTCTCAAGTGCTAAAGAATGTTCTTGATTGCTTTCCAGCGTTCCTAACCTAGATCAGACAAACATCTGCTCATAACAATTATAGCATTTATGATATCATGTCTTTGTACACATCATGACGTATATAAGATTTTTAATTGCTGCGGTACTTAGAACTTTATGTGTCCAGTCTCTCTCTCTTTAGCAGTCTTAGGACTCACAACCCTAGAGAAATAAATGTCATATCTTAAAAGAGAGCAATCCTCTTTTAGAATCTGTGTACATGTTAAATACCTTTAACACATTTTTTGGAAAAAATCATTAATCATTTTGATCTATCACTATAGATCGACTTCCAAGGATTTAGGTGGATTATCCCAAAATTGAATAATTAGACCTACTTGTGTAGTCAAGATTCATCTTCATTCTCAATGAAGTCAATCGAATGTTCTAGATTCTTTAGGCTTGGTTAAGTCCATAAATGGACTCTGTTTGCACTCTATGTGACTCATCACTGGACTCAAACATATTGGCAATCCCATATTAATGTCTTCATTATTGAAGTTATTATGGAATGCCGTTTTGACATCCATCTACCATATCTCATAATAAAAGTGTGCAATTGTGGCCAATAAATCATAATGAATTTCAACAATTGGTGAAAAGATTTCTTTATAGTCAACTCCTTGTCTATGACTGTAATCTTTCACCATTTGTTTTAAAAGGTCTCCACCTTTATCCATTTAAGATTTCATGGCCTTAAGCCATTTAAGCTTATGTCAAACATAACTTCTCATAACTGGCAGAAATCATCAACATGATTATTGTCATCTTTTTAATCTGGGAAACCGTGAAATTGACTGGTTGTTCTTGGATTAGGTTATCTATGATCAAATCCTAGATTCGACTCGGGTTAGCTGGTTGCTTAATGACTCATACTGAGTCATATTTTTCTTCTCACACTATCTTCTTAGATGAACTATTCTTCCAAGAAGAAGTTGTACTTGCTAACAAACTCTCTAGTCAGCAAGGGAATAAAAGCTATATCCCAACGAATCTTTGGGATAACCAATTAACCTTGTCCAATCTCATTTCCAATTTTTCAATCATCAGTCTTTGATTGAAAGCAAGATAACCCTCATTCTTAACACCTTAAGACTAGGGATCATGTTTTCTCATATTCTACATGAAGTATTTAAGATTAATTTGGAAGTGAACTTATCCAAGAGATGGACTGCTATAAGGAGAATGTAGCCTCACAGGCTAAGTTACAATTCAACATAGTTTATCAATTACAGACCATGTGCAACAAGGTCCAACTCATTATCTCCAACATTTCATCAAGCATCGGAGTACCAAAATGAGTTAATGAAATATCTATGTTATTTTCCTTTGAGATACTATTAGAAATTGAAACTAAGAACTCTCCATGATCTCATCATTTAGACTTACTTCTCATTTATAGTTTTGATTTACTACTTTAATTATGAATTCTTTGAACGCTTCAAACGGTTCAAATGTACACTTATGACAATCATAAGTATAAGGTAGCTAAATCCTTATCGGGCTATTTCGCCAAATGGCCCATATACATCCCTATGTATAAAACCCTAAATATTTGTGGTCATTTGACTTTGTCCTACAAAGGGTGATTTGATCATTTTAAGAACACAAGATTCACGTGTGGGGATGTCCCGGGGCCTCAAGGGCTTACCAGCCTTTCTTTCACCAACTGTGTGATTCTTGTTTCTTCTCTATGACCTAATCGTAAGTGCCACTATAATCTAGAGTTACCAGTATCTCTAAATCTCTCATATTTCTAGTTTATCTTATCATTATCCATATAAGACTTTATTCATTAATTTACTAGTGTAAACTCATTTATTTCCAAAATAAATGAAACACATGAACAACAATTATTCCAAAATTAATGAACACCCAGATGGGTAAACGAGAAGATAAGATATATTTATAGGGGACATCCATTTTTCTTCAAACTCTTTGAAGTCCTTTTTGATTTTCCTCTATTAGTAGTTCTCCTTTCTTGTAGTGGAAATAATTTCATTTTACCAATCAAGTTTCAACTTTTCAGATCTACCCTTGATACATGACTCTCATTTCCAAGGGTTGTGTCAAATGTATTCACATGAAAAAATCCATTATGAATGACAAGAAAGAATTAAGAATTGATTTTAAGGATTAGATTTATCTGCATATGATAAACCATAAATAAACTCATGGACTCAAGATACTCATCATAAGAACACATGATCTCAAATCAATTACTCTAGTTATTCTTTAGAACAATTTTCTAGATATCTCATACCTACCACTAGATATCTCATTACTAGTTGTCCTATCTTGTTTACTTTACAACTCTTGTAAGTAATTAATGATGGATAAATTATCCATATGCTCTCTTGCATCCTTTGACAACTTATTTTGGGCATCGAGAACGTGTATGATTTCTCAGATTTGAGAACAATTCTCAAACATTGAGCTTGTCATCGAAGTTTAGTCTAGTCAAAATAAAAGGTTGCGTTCATATTCGATATTCTATGTATGTAGTAATTTCTAAGGATGTTAGATAAATATATTATTAACCATTTGATTCAGGTCTTTAAATCAAACAGTAACCCCTACTAAATTTTTTGAATCTCACACTTCCCTAGTGGAAAACAGAAAAACAATAAGATGTTTTTCTTAGTGGAATTGGGGGTCCATTCATTTTAACCCACCTCACATTTTAGATTTTTGGTGAAGTTAAAACAAATAGGTGAATAGTCTCTTATTCAATGTATCTCATACAAATTCCAATTGTTCTTGCCTCCAATCCTTTCGAGCTCACATTATAGATTTTTGGTCTTCAAGATTGTTAAAGCTAAACCCATTATCTTGGAAAACTTGGATCAATGCAACACTGACACTTCACATTATAGATTTTTGGTGGCCAGCGAGAATCCAAATTTCCCACATCTCATGCTTATATAGACTTAGTTCATATGTTGATACAATTAAATAACCCCTTTGTGTCTATAGCCAGCTACTTACTTGCCAAACACATAAACCAATCTACCATAACGGAAGACAATAATATAATCTTTTCAAGACTATACCATTATTAACTTAATATTTAATTTGGCAAGGTCTGCTGGTCTTTAATTTAGGTCTCACTTTTCACATGTTTCTAATTTCAATTTATTGCATAAATAAAATAGAAATATACATGCATTCATCATATATTTATCGCATAAATAAATAAATACATGCATAAAATAAAAATGGGATGATCATGGACTAGGAGCACTATCAACCCGAGCTACTGGGTTGTATACCTAAATCAAATAAAGGGCCCACATGATAGATTCATGGGCTTCTCCACCTCGGCTTCACAAAACTCCTTTCGCGAACTGGGCCAACCTACTCTTGATGTCATCATCTCGATTTTCTATTACATTTATGTACATAGATTCCTAATCTAATGGGGATACATAAATGAGAATAGAGTTTTACATATTTAAAACGAGGATAAGAGATATGCAAGCCCCATTTTAAAATATTACATAAAACCCAGAATGGGTAAATAAATAAAATAATGACATTCATGCATTCATTCATTCATCTATTCTACATACAAGACTAATCCATGATCACCCGCATACATAGCAAATAATAAAGAAAAGTAATCCACAAATATAACACAATTAGTTTCTCAATATAATCTTATTATATTAGGTTTATCCAATTAATAAACACCTTTATTAACTTGGATCCTTAAATATCTCATATTTAAATAAATATAATCTCATTATATTTATAGTAATTAATTAATAAATAATTTATTAATTAACTACAAGTATAGCACAATTAAATTTTCTAATATAAACTCTTTACATTAGATTCTTCAATTTAATAAACTTTTTATTAAATTTATTCTATTTAATAAACTCTTCATTAAATTTACTCCATGAATAACTCATATTTTCGAAATATAAATATAATCAAATTATATTTAATAATTAATAAACTATTTATTAATATATAGTGTCAAAAATACTATTTGGGCTTCTTAATTAATTTGTCAAACAAATAATTCAGCAAATTGGACTCCAAGTATTAAAATAAGTCCAACCTATTTTAATTAAGTCTAAGTCCAAAATTAATAATAGTCAACAGCCCAATTCAAATATCAAAATAGTCTACACTATTTATATTCAAGTCCTAATTAAAAAGGGCCCAATGCAGACTACAAGGGAGGTCCAAGCTAATTTTTTAAAACAATTTAAACCTAGCCCAAATGAAGCCCAAGTTGAATATGCCCATTTAGCCCAAAACTAAAGAAAGAAAAAGAAAACCTTTAAAACACAAATCAGCCCAAGGAGCCCAATAACTTGGATCCTTGGGTTTTGACTTGGACCCAGATCCGGACCTTGATCTGGAATGGATTCGGGTCTGGAAACCCTAACCCACCAAAAAAACATTTTTTTTTCCCTTTCTTCTTCCCTGCGCCGCCACCCTACCCTTTCTTCTTCTTTTTCGCCGAGCCTCATCTATGGCTGCAAGGACTCTTCCTTGCGGCTGTCATGGCTGCAATCGCGAGGATTTTTCCTCACGGCAACCATGACTGCAGCCGCGGGAAGCTTTCCTCGCGGCTGCCATGGCTGCAGCCGCGAGGACAGCTCCTCGCGGCTGTCAAGGCCGCTGCTGAGAGGAGCCTTCCTCGCGGCTACCATGGTTGCAGCCGCGAGGACAGCTCCTTACGGTTGTTAGAGTCGTCGCCGCAAGGAGCCTTCCTCGTGGCTGCTATGGCTACAGCCATGAGGACAACTCCTCGCGGCTGCCATGGCTATAGCCGCGAGGATATCTCCTCGCGGCTGCCATGGCTGCTACCACCATAGCAGCAGCCATCGCTGCACTGCAGAGACATCAAGTTGCTACTGTCGTTGCCTTGCAACGACAGTAGCGACATTGTCGTCGCTGCCTACTGCCATTGTCGCCACTATCACCATGGACTACTTCCATGGTGATGCTAGCGGCGGCGTGCAGCTGAGGGATGGGTGGCAAAAAACATTTTTTTTTTAATACATGTTTTTAAAAACTGATTCTAAAACTTTTCAGAACAATTTCAAAAACAACAAACTGTTTTTCAAAATAATTTTGAAACTGTTTTTACATAAAACAAAAAAATTAGTTCATAGAACAATTTTACAAAACTAAATTTGGGAAGAGCTTTCAGGGCTACGATTTAATCGAATTAAATTTATGGGCATACCAAATAATATATTCAAAATCTATTAATCCAATAATTTCACAAATTATTAAAATTGACACTATTAATTGTGCTATACAATTTTGTGCTAAAAATTGAAATAACCACGTAACAGGCATGAACGGTGGCTCTGATACCATTGTTAGAAATCGTGCATGGTATTTAAATAATTTTATAATTAAATAAAACGCAACGGAAACAAATAATACTCATGCATCACGTTCATGGTTATTTACGTAGATTACATACAAGCATAAATAATCAACTATTAATTACGAATTAAAGATTTCAGGATTACCTCTCCATGATGATGAATCTGTTTGTAGAAATTGAACAATCCAAAGCTCCCCAATTGTTAAGCCTCTGAAAGTATCCACACGAGATCTGAGCCATCAATTAGCAAAATCCCATTATGAGTTTTAGAGAAAATATATTTGCTATGAAAGACAGGATTTGTGCTAGCTTTTTCTGTCTGTCATAGTTTCCTATTTATAGAAAACCCTAGACATATTAGGGCTAGATTTTGGGACAGTCCTAATTACTGGACTTGGACTGATTAAATGACTGGACTCTTCTAATATTTAATTTATATTTCTCGCTGATTAATTCCGAATCTCTTTTGTGTGTGACCTCTCGAGTTCATAATTAATTGGCAACGAAATAATATTAATCCAATTAATATTTAATTAGAACTCTTCTAATTTAATTCTCGCAAGTCGTGAGTGATACCTTGCAATATATAACGAATACCCAACTAATAATGAAGTATAAATTCTACGAACCCTTAGTAACAATCATGCAATCAATTCCTTCTGTCTAAACTATCCCGATTGAGCCAGAGTCATGGATAAGGTCGTCAAACTCTATTACTCAATCATATATCCAAATCTATTTAATCAGTAACTTATGAATAATCAGTGGAACGACTTCCACTATTCTACCTCAACCAATGATTTCTAGTTACTCGATTAATAGATCGCATGGGATCCCTAATTGACATACTCCATATCTACACTTACCTATCTCCATGCCGGAATAGATCATAACCATTTAGTACATTATCCAATCCTTGATGAGAACTAGCTTTATTGCACCAGCAAATCATGTTATCCCTAACACAAGCCAACCGTGGTGTCTTAGGTCTAAGGACTTAATTGCATCATTACACTGTACAACGAATTATTGACTATTCCATGTAATTCGTTGTATTTGCGGTCATATCCAGTCACTTGTTCTCAACAAGCACTTATACATCTACCCTTACGATATGAGACTAATCGTCCAAATCAATATCTCATATTATTTGGATGGTAGACTGCAATCTAATCTTTCCGAATAAATTAACGCCCAATTAATTTATTATATGATCAGGGACTATTTTAGAATATATTTATGAATATAGATTCGGTCACTCATATCCTTACTTTTAAGGATAGAATCTATAAATATTATTCTAAGGACTCTTATTTAAATAATTAATCGCATTAATTATATTTAAATAAACTGTCAATATTAAATAAATAATATAATTATTATGTCTTAAAATTGACATTTAGAACATATAATCCAACAAGCACATAACAACAAATCTTCACACACACAGCAGCCAACCTCAGCACACAAGCAATCAAGGAAGCTGATCTACTTGGACTTTCTCTTCTTCTTCTACAGCTACAAGATGGGGATTCATCTCAGCTTCTCCTGAAACATGTTAAAAGAGGAGTGAGCAATACAGTTGTTCAACGAGGGAGGGGATACAGTAAACCAAGGGTGTTTTGGCAAATGATTTCGTGCAATGCAACAAAGATAATAACACAAGTAACACAATAAAACAAACTAATAAAACAATTATTTAAACACATTTAAAAAGGATACGGTTCATCTTCTTTGTACACGATCCCGAACCACGAACCATGATCTTCAAGCAAATGCTAGCAAACCCCTTATTCCTCAAATGGGGTACTCCGGATGTACCCCGATCCTACATCCCATTCTCCTGAGGTAGGTCCATATGCCCCCAACGAGGTGAACCACGCCTCTGGGGTAGTTGTAACACCCCGATCCCTCACGAGATCAGAGACTCTAATAGCCATGCTAATCATAACCCAATTCCAACCCGGTCACCAAATTTAGGAAAAAACGGACAAAGTTTTCACTATTTATAGGACTATTTGGAAACCTGTAAACTACAACATACAACTACAAGACCATAATCCACAACTTCAATCTGTTTCATCCCTATCAACATGCAAGTCAACTAAACAGAAGAGTCAATTGAAGTTATTACAAACCACTAGCACCTAACTATCACCCAAGACTAAAACTTTAATATTACATTTCTTAAGATAACACAAACACATACATGACCATAAGGTCTTAAATAGTATACAGGCATATAATGTATATATTCTTCCTTGTTCTACACACTGATAGAGCAAACAGACCACACATGAGGCAATCCAATTTTTAGCTTATAGCACTGATCCTGAAAAGAAATGAGGGTGAGTATACAACATGTATACTCAGTGAGGGAATTGATGCAGCAAACCGAGGAATTCTTTCATGAGATGCAACAAGAATAATAACATATACAACACAAAATAACAAAGTTAATTAGACAAATATTTAACCACGTATAAAAAGGATACGGTTTCATATTTGTCTTCAATCACGAGCCACGAGCCAAGATCTTCAAGCAAGTGCAGGCAAAACCCTTACACCACCGAGTTATGGTGCTCCGGATGTACCCCGATCTTACGACCCTTTCTTCTGAGGTAGGTCCATATGCCCAGCAGGTGAACCACGCCTCTGGGGTAGTAGAGTATACTCAGTGAGAAAGGGAATAGGCACCATAGTAGTCGAGGGAGCATGGCAAGCCCGACGCCGCTCATGTTTCTCGACGCTACCATATCCGAAAAGGTTGCGCAACCCCGAGACAGGTCCACAAGAATCAAGATTTTCATACAACACACAAGAAGGATGACAAGAAAAGGTCATCCTTTATCAATTAGTCACATATAACAAGAAAAGACACAAGATAGCAAGTAATTAAAACATATATATACTTTATCAATTACCAAATACTATAATCTATAAATAATAAAATAAGTTAAAATGCACAGAAAAGATGAAGACTTTCTCACCTCTACCAGGTAGCTATAGGATACAAGAACTAGCGTCAGTCTACTTTCGACACCTTGGATTTGCTCAATGGATACCCTAGCATGTAATAGAACATATATTTATTACAAATAATCTCCTAGAGACATTTGTAACCAACACAATAAAATCACATTAATGGCTTAACTCACAAACTTCTCCAAGTAGATAAATACTCCACACAAGCGTAATTAATTATTAGTTGACCAATTCTAAGACACTAACATGTAATAATAACAATACAACCATATAGACAAGATACAATATATTCTCACATAATACTATGCAAGTAACTTTAAATCATTTCTTTGATCTTGCAAATGACATTTACTACACTAGAATTCTAACAGCCTAAGTAATGAATCATTCCACCTCATAGCAACAAAACTGACTACACTTTAAACTTATAATATAACATAATTATCATGTACCTTTCATTCTCTAGCATGCATTTAACTCACTAATGCCCTCGCATATAGTTACAATTTAGAAGTAATATAACAATACAATCAAAATATGCTCATCCCCCAACAAGGTAGCTAAGCAACTCAAATCACAAACCTCACCAATAAGGTATACACATGCTATACAAATGCATATAAACACCTAATCAATCAATTAGAAATCAATCTCCAACATTTACTTAAACTTTGACACTATTTTTCCTTTGACAACTAAGCTATTTTACTTACATACGAGATTCAAGGTTCTAATCCCAAAAGAGGCAAACAACTTATCTTTTCCCACAACCTTCTCAAATAGCTCAATTACACTTTAAATAATCATATAAGTACATAATAACACATCTACAAACTCTTATAATCATCAAAGTAGTCAAATACTACTTTCCCCTTTCTTTAACCAATTTATTCTTCTCCTATACACATTTCAAAGTTACAAAATCACAATTTAATCATTCTACATACCTAATTAAGCCAAAAGACACCTATCAAGGCTATGAAAACTCGTTTTGGAGGCAAAAGCTCGGGAAGGCTCCGAGTGGATTTTAACTACAACTATCATATTCGGACCCCAATTTAACGCAACGAAAGCACCAAAAGCGTTTTCATGCCCCAAGGATACTTAAACCAAAGTCCAAATGAGCCCGGATTATATTTCGTGAAAAACCCCCCTTTTAAAAAGTTAGCTAATTTGCATTTTAATTCAATTTCGGGCACTTTAACTACGTGTGAGCTTCTAACTAGTTCCAATAATGTCTAGAGCATCTAAATGAAGCATCAATCCACTCTAATTAGCAAGTTATAGCAAAACCCTAAATTTTGTCACTAGTCATCATCTCCCTACAAGCTTCAAACAATCTTTAATTCTAACCATAACAAGGGCTAATAAACCATAAAAGAGTGTTCTCTAAGCATAATAAGAGGTACTACAAACATTTATAGGCAAAGATATAACAAAAATCAACAATTATAAAAATTCAATATAAACCCTAGAATTTAAATGCACACAATATGAAATTTCCCTTACCAAGGCTATAGGAATAAAGGTTGTTAATGCTCTAGAAAGACTCTTGATCAACTCTAAGTATGCTTTAATGATCACAAATGGCAAAAATCAATTTTTCTTTCCCTCCTTGGTGTTTACAGCCTTGAGCCGTTGTCTCTGTTTTTTTTTTTTACTTTGTAACTTGGTGAACATTCTTATATAATAAACTAATGAAACAACTAAAGGAAACCACCCAAAAACAAAAATGCACCGATTCTTTTTTTTTTCTCTTTCGTTGGCATGCGGTCCACTCATTTCTTTTCCTTTTATTTTCACGACTAAAACTACCAAGCACCAATCAATCTTCTCTTTGTTTTTGCTAACTAGACTAACATGAAAGCTAAGCTATCTAACAAAATAAACTAAAGCCAATGCATTAGGTTTTACGGGTTGACTTTGGTTGGCTTTCATTCTTTTTTTTTCTTATGTAAAAACTAAAACTAACTAACTAATGGAAAGATTAAATTAATGCATTTAAAATGTCTACTAATGCCTAAACGAAATAAAAGTTAGGCACGAGTAAAATAGCACCTAAGTCCGAACAGATCAAAATTACTTAATTCTACCCTCCCAGACATGCAATGCACAAAAGGGACACTGAACGAAGTCACGAAATAAAATAATTAAAGCAGATATGTAAGCAAATAAAATATCGAAAATCTTCTCCGAGCTCGGAGAATTACTAATCAATTAATCATAGCCAAATAATAAAATAGATTATTTATTTCATGTAAATCAGTTAGATGTAATTAAATAAGTATAATTATTAAAATAATAACTAGCTCATTCAGATCCGGGCCCGGGCTTCTCGTTCGAACAGTAAAATAAATTAATAAAAAGGCATGTAAAATAATTTAAATAAATAAAATAATAAGATAATGGTCCTGGACAAGTTATATAAATATAATTTAAATAAATACAAAATAATAAAAATCATAATTAATTAATTCTCGTAGATCAATTAAATACATTTTAAATAAAGGTAAATGGTGATAATATTAAAATAATTATTCCTTGGTCCGGGACTTCACATTCAAATAGTAAATTTAAATCAATTAAAAATGTTAGTAAGGTAAATTTTTGTAAATAAAATAATAAAATAGTTATTTTATATGTTTATATGTAGATAGAATATTAGGATTTGGGCTTTAAAGAAATCAAGTTAAATAATTAAAGTTAGCCAAAAATAAAGATAAAACACCAAATGGCCCAAAATGCATTCTAGTTTATATCATTTACTCAAGGACACTAACTATTTTATATCTCACGTTTTAGATATGCTATGCATATACTTTTAGTGAATGAATACTATATAAATACCAAGTAACATGAGAAAAATGAAATTTTAGAAAAATAGAAGACTTGAAAATGTAATCTAGGCTCGAATGCTACTTATTCAATTAATTGAAAATAATGTAAACCAACACCTAAATGCAATAAAATAATTTCTAATAATTATTTTACTAAGGTAATTTCCTTATTTAAATTTACTAAATATTGTTTGCATGTATTTCAAGAAATGTGAAAATAGTGTAAATAAATGAATAAATTAACATGAACCTGTAATTATAACCAAACATTTAAAGTTAACACATAAGTACATACAAATAGGTACTATTCGCTACATGCTGGGTCTGGGTGTCACACTCTCCCCTCCTTCAAACAATTGCGTTCTCGCAATTACTTCTTTCAAGAGAACTCCACACAAACACTCTGAGCTCCCTGGATAAGAACCTTGAATGCGAATACTACCGAAAATACCAAGGAGAAGTACCAAGAAAACCAATAAGAACTTTCAGATAGAAATCCCAGCAAGTAGCCAAAGAGAATTCCAAATGATAAATCACGAACAAGGATACCAAAATAATGCTCCGTTTACGAGCACCAACTTAAAAGTCTGAATAGAATTCTTCGAAATAGAAGCTCCTCTATATTCGAATACCAATATAAGAATTCCATATAGAAGTGTCGTATGGAAAAGTCTATAATAAGATTCCGAGTAACAATGCCGCAAAGAATACCGAAGAAATACTCTATATAAGAAGCTTCAATATAAATCTAATAAGAACATCAAGTATGAAGGCCGAGAAGGAGTGTCGACAAGAGTTTCAATAAGAATACCAAATAGGATACCATAATAGAAGTCCATACAAGATTCCCAAGCAAAATACTAAGAAAATACCGGACAAGAGGGTCGAATGAGAGCTCAGAGAAGATGCACCGCAAACAAAATTGAACACCGCATGTAAACCCAAATTAGAATTCCGTAGAAGAATGTTGAAGAAGTATACTAAAGGCCAATTACTAAACATAACCCCTTGGGCACTAAGTTCTCTTCAATGACAATTGATAGTCAACTGATCAACCATTCCCTCTTTCTATTGGTCCACATCTTGAAGTAAGCTGCTACTAGTCATCTCTTTATTGGGAAGAATGTTCACTTACCATATTAGCGTGTAATGCATGTATGCGGTGGATTTTACATAAGATAAACACTTTATACACTTTATTACAAATAACCAAGGTAGGTAAACACTCAAAAATCACTTACATGCATAACTAATCACATAAATAAATATATCATATAAATTTTACTTATTGCACAAAGAGATCACATAACACAATACACATATCACACAATCTTCACTTTTTACACAAATAAGTCATATAAGGCACATATATAGTGAAGACACACAAGTCTTCCAAACAAGCACACGCACCAATTCAAGACACACTTCACATGCACGCACTCGGGATTGCTACCCAACAGACCGAGGACCCTGTTCCGATTGAGAGCTAACTAAGCTCTGATACCACTTCTGTAACGCCCCGATCCCTCACGAGACTGGAGGCTCTAATAGCCATGCTAATCACAACCCAATTCTAACCCGGTCACCAAATTTAGGGAAAAACGGACGGAGTTTCTCCTATATATAGGACTATCTAGAAACCTGCAAACTACAACATACAACCACAAGACCATAATCCACAACTTCAATCTGTTTCATCCCTATCAGCATACAAGTCAACTAAACAGAAGAGTAAACAATTGAAGTTATTACAAACCACTAGCACCTAACTATCACCCAAGACTAAAACTTTAATATTACAATTCTTAAGATAACACAAATACATACATGACCATAAGGTCTTAAATAGTATACAGGCATATAATGTACACATTCTTCCTTGTTCTACACACTGATAGAGCAGGCAGACCACACAGGAGGCAATCCAATTTTCAGCTTATAGCACTGATCCTGAAAGGTGTTAAAAATGAGGGTAAGTATACAACACGTATACTCATTGAGGGAGGTGATGCAGCAAACCGAGGAATGCTTCCATGAGATGCAACAAGAATAATAACATATACAACACAAAATAACAAAGTTAATTAGACAAGTATTTAACCACGTATAAAAAGGATATGGTTCCATTTTTGTCTTCAATCACGAGCCACGAGCCAAGATCTTCAAGCAAGTGCCGACAAAACCCTTACTCCTCCAAGTTGGGGTACTCCGGATGTACTCCGATCCTATGACCCTTTCTCCTGAGGTAGGTCCATATGCCCAGCAGGTGAACCACACCTCTGGGGTAGTGGAGTATACTCAACGAGAAAGGGAATAGGCACCATGGTAGTCGAGAGAGCACGGCAAGCTCGACGCCGCCCGTGTTTCTCGACGCTACCATGTCCGAAAAGGTTGCGTAACCCTGAGACAGGTCTACAAGAATCAAGATTTTTATACAACACACAAGAGAGACGACAAAGTAGGTCACCCTCGCAATTAGTCACATATAACAAGAAAAGACACAAGATAGCAAGTAATTAAAACATATATATATTTTATCAATTACCAAATACTATAATCTATAAACAATAAAATAAGTTAACTCATTAATGCCCTCACAAATAGTTACAATTTAGAAGTAATATAACAATACAATCAAAATATGCTCATATCCCAACAAGGTAGCTAAGCAACTCAAATCACAAACCTCACCAATAGGGTATACACATGCTATACAAATGCATATAAACACCTAATCAATCAATTAGAAAGCGATCTCCAACATTTAATTAAACTTTGACAGTATTTCTCCTTTGACAACTAAGCAATTTTACTTACATACGGGATTCGAGGTTCTAATCCCAAAATAGGCAAACAACTTATCTTTTCCCACAACCTTCTCAAACAGCTCAATTACACTTTAGATAATCATATAAGTACATAATAACACATCTGCAAATTCTTATAAGCATCAAAGTAGTCAAATACTACTTTTCCTATTTCTTTAACCAATTTATTCTTCTCCTATACACATTTTGAAGTTACAAAACTACAATTTAATCATTCTACATACCTAATTAAGCCAAAAGACACCTATCAAGGCCATGAAAACTTGTTTTGAAGGCAAAAGCTCGGGAAGTCTTCAAGTGGGGTTTAACTACAACTACCATATTCGGACTCCAATTTAACGCAACGAAAGCACCAAAAGTGCTTCCATGCCCCAATGATACCTAAACCAAAGCCCAAATGAGCCCGGATTATATTTCGTGAAAAACCCCCTTTTAAAAAGTTAGCTCATTTGTATTTTAACTCAATTTCGGGCACTTTAACTACGTGTGAGCTTCTAATTAGTTTCAATAATGTCTAGAGCATCTAAATGAAGTATTAATTCACTCTAATTAGCAAGTTATAGCAAAACTCTAAATTTTGTAAGTATTCATCATTTCCCTACAAACTTCAATCTTTAATTCTAACAATAACAATGGCCAATAAACCATAAAAGAGTGTTCTCCAAGCATAATAAGAGGTACTACAAACATTTATAGGCAAAAATATAACAATAATCAACAATTACAAAAATTCAATATAAACCCTAGAATTTAAATGCACACAATATGAAATTTCCCTCACCAAGGCTATAGGAATAAAGGTTGTTAATGCTCTAGAAAGGCTCTGATCAACTCCAAGCAAGATTTAATGATCACAAATGGCAAAAATAAATTTTTCTTTCCCTCCTTAGTGTTCACGGCCTTGAGCTGTTGTCTCTGTTTTTTTTTTAAACTTTGTAAATTGGTGAACATTCTTTATATAATAAATTAATGAAACAACTAAAGGAAACCACCCAAAAACAAAAATGCATTGATTCCCTTTTTTTTTCTCTTTGGTTGGCATGCGGTCCACTCATTTCTTTTCCTTTTATTTTCATGACTAAAACTACCAAGCACCAATCAATCTTCTCTTTGTTTTTGCTAACTAGACTAACATGAAAGCTAAGCTATCTAACAAAATAAACTAAAGCCAATGCATTAGGTTTCATGGGTTGACTTTGGTTGGCTTTCATTCTTTTTATTATTATTATTATTTTTTATTATGTAAAAACTAAAGCTAACTAACTAATGGAAAGATTAAATTAATGCTTTTAAAATGTCTACTAATGTCTAAACGAAATAAAAGTTAGGCACGAGTAAAATAACACCTAAGTCCGAACATATCAAAATTACTTAATTCTACCCTCCTGGACATGCAATGCACAAAAGGGACACTGAATAAAGTCACGAAATAAAATAATTAAAGAAGATATGTAAGAAAATAAAATAAATAAAATAATCGAAAATCTTCTCCGGGCTCGGAGAATTACTCATCAATTAATCATAGTCAAATAATAAAGGCATGTAAAATAATTTAAATAAATAAAATAATAAGATAATGGTCCTGGACAAGTTATATAAATATAATTTAAATAAATACAAAATAATAAAAAACATAATTAATTAATTCTCGTAGATCAATTAAATACATTTTAAATAAATGTAAATGGCGATAATATTAAAATAATTATTCTCGTGTCCAGGACTTCACATTCAAATAGTAAATTTAAATCAATTAAAAATGTTAGTAAGGTAAATTTTTGTAAATAAAATAATAAAATAGTTATTTTATGTGGTTATATTTAGAAAGAAGATTAGGCTTTGGGCTTTAAAGAAATCAAGTTAAATAATTAAAGTTAGCCAAAAATAAAGATAAAACACCAAATGGCCGAAAATGCATTCTAGTTTATATCATTTACTCAGGGATACTAACTATTTTATATCTCACATTTTAGATATGCTATGAACATACTTTTAGTAAATGAATACTAGATAAATACCAACATGAGAAAAAGTGAAATTTTTGAAAAATAGAAGACTTGAAAATGTAACCCGGGCTCAAGTGCTACTTATTCAATTAATTGAAAATAATGTAAACCAGCACCTAAATGCAATAAAATAATTTCTAATAATTATTTTACTAAGGTAATTGCTTTATTTAAATTTACTAAATATTGTTTGCACGTATTTCAAAAAATATGAAAATAGTGTAAATAAATGAATAAATTAACATGAACCTGTAATTATAACCAAGCATTTAAAGTAAACATATAAGTACATACAAGTAGGTACTATTCGCTACATGCTAGGTCTGGGTGTCACAGTAGTGGAGTATACTCAGCGAGAAAGAGAATAGGCACTATGGTAGTCGAGGGAGACCGACAGCCCGATGTTGCTCAAAGTTTCTCAACAGTACCATATCCGAAAATGTTGCGCAACCCGAGTCAGGGTCACAAGAATCAAGTATAGGTAATAATCACTGATGAGGGACGACAAAGTAGGTCGCCCTTACAAATAGTTATCAAATAATCTTTTAGCACGATATAGACAAATACAATCAAAGAAGACAAAATTCACATTTCTCAACAAACTTTACCAATAGTCCACATATACTACTCAAATGCATTTTTAACACTAGATAGCAAACTACAAGTCCATAGGTAGCTTTAACACCTTAATTTCCACATTTTCCCCTTTGACAACTAAGAAATTTTACTACCTAACGAAATTCAAGATACCAATTCCATAAACCAACTATACCACAACCCTAAGGATACTAAAAAGCACCAATCCAAGCCCTAAAAACCCTCTTTGCAAACAAAAGCTCAGGAAGGCCCTGAGTCAATTTTAACTACAACTACCCTAACCGCATCTCAACTCAATGCAACGAAAGCACCAAAAGTGATTTCATACTTAGTAGGTACCCAATATAAAGTTCAATTGTGCCCGAATTACGTTTTTCGAAAAAAAAAAACCCTTTTTTAATTTTAGCTAAATTTATATTTTAATCCAATTCCGGGCAAATCAACTACACACAAGTATTTAACTATGTTCAATAACACCTAAAGTAGGGAGGATGAATTCAATCTTACAAGCCAATTTTAACAAAACCTTAAAGAAAACACTATTTATCATCTTCCTACATATGAAGCTATGCATTTAACTATTGAACAAGCCACTAAACTAAGCAAGCAAGGTCTTTATAGCATGTAGAGCATATGTATCACAATATTCAAGCAACTTAATAGCTATAATAAACAAATCTCAAAATTTCATAAGTTGACATAAACTTTGAAATGGAAAAATATGCAAACTCCCTCACAATTATAGGTGTAGGCAAGTAGTAGTAGCTCCTAGATGCTTCAAAACCCTTCCAATCACAAGCTAGGAGGTCAAGATTCAAAGCTAAATGAAGTTTTTCTCCTTCTTTTCTTCTTGGAAATCGTCGGGTATGGGGCCAAAATGGGGATTATTTTATTTGTTTTTGTATGTATTTAACATGTATATGTAATGTTATGTATATATATTATATGTAGGTAAGTTATTTTGGGGTCAAAGCTTATAAAACTTGGTCAATTAAGCCAAAAAATGCCAATTAGAAACTAACTAATTAAAATCTAATGTTATTTCATAGTTCTACTATTTGTACGAACCAAGATTCATTTTCCTAACTCGTGTTCCCGACCTCCAAAGCTCAAAACCCCAAGTTTCCGATTCATTTTATAAGTCATATTATCTAGAAAAAATATTAATTCGAGCAAATTAGACAATTAGTTTTCCTTATGAATAGTAACTATAAAATAATGCATGTTTAGGCTAGTAAGCACATTGAAATGCACGAAGAGATATGCAATACTTATGTGTGAATGTGATAAAAAATCTCGGGCGTCATAGCGACAATGGTCACAAGTAAGGAGATTTCGATTAGAACCTGGACCATGAGAATGGCTAGATGTAGCTTGTCTTTGAGAGCTTTGAGTCACTAGAGTCGCACTATCAATTGAAGGAAGAACCGAGAGTGCAACAACATCGTGGGATGGGGTAGTAATAGTGATCTGCCTTTGCTTTTCTTCTTGAAGAACAAGAGAGTAAGCCTTGTTGATAGTAGGTAGAGGAGTCATAAACAAGATTTGGCCACTAATAGCAGAATAAGACTCATGGAGCCCTATTAAAAATTGCAAAACACATTCTTCTTGTTTGCGTGAAGTGAGAACCATCATAGCCCCACAAGAACAAGTACGTAGTGAGTGATAATAAGCCAATTCGTCCCATAAATATTTGAGTTTGATGAAATAGAATGCAACGGAGGACTGAAGCTGTTGGAGGAAAGCGAGTTCTCGGCAAATCTGAAAGATATGTGGTGCATTGCTTTGGGCAAATCGTTCTTTGAGGTCCTTCCATACTACAGAGGCCAAATCCATATAGATTACACTTTTCACAAGGTCTGGATCGAGAGAATTGAAAAGCCAAGAGAGAACCATGTCATTGCATCGTTTTTAGAGGGCATAATCAATCGGAGAAGTCGTGGCATTAGGACACGTCACAGTCCTGTCAATGAAGCCGAGCTTGGTTTTTGCATTAAGGGCCATGCGCATGGCCCGGTTCCATGTTGAATAATTGTCACCGGTTAGGTGTGCAAAACAAGATTGGTACCTGGATTGTCCGAGTTATGGAGATAATACCGACTGGAAGAATCAAGGATTGTGGACATAGGTTGGGATAAATTGTTAGAAGAAGAAGCTGTTGTTTTAGCCATGATAAAGGGAACTCGTGTCGTGGAATAATGACAAGAAACAACACACTCAAGAAGATAAGCAGAAAAGATGTGATGTTGTTTGTTTGTGTTTTATTTTTTAGGCTAAGGAACTGTCTTATACCATGTGAGAATTGATATCCCAAGAAAAAGGATCATTATTTTTTTGATTACTATATTTATATATAAGATGTTTACAACAAGGAATTAAGAATACATGAAAGGTAATATATATAACTTTGGTAAATTGCTATAATTACGAATCTAGTGTCCTTGATTGATTTTCTAATTGCTTCACGTGTGATTTATGGTGCTTGCTAACATATTAAAGGTTAATTAATAGGTAATGAAAAATGAGAGATATCTGCAAACTCAGACGTTTTAGAAGAAAAACTACCACTACTACTTGTATTCACCCTAATATACTGATCCGAGATTTCTAGTCGTTATCAAAGGAATAGAAAAACAACGTAACAAACCATTTACAAATGTAAGCTAACATATTGTCACGTCTCGAAATTTCAAACTTACTGTCACGCCCCAAACCCAATCCATCGGGAACCAAGCTCAAGACGCAACTACACTCATTCATTGAACGCTTGAAGGATCAAGCTTGGACATTCCTCCAACGATAATTGAAAACATACACCATACAAATGACGATAACAGACAATAAACCATAAAACATCTAGAATCCATTCATAGTAATTAGAATAGGTGTTCGTTACAAGGCATATAACATACTTGGCTTCTAAACACAAAAGATAAATCTATCTAGAGTGATCATGATCCAACATGACCATCCTTATATACAAAAAAAGAATTTATGCTTCAAAATACAAGACTTAACCAATTATACAAAATAAGTTCAAATGCCTTATAATACAACATAATTACTAAAAACATAAACATTGTATTTATAATCCAAGTACATAAGCTTAAGTCATGTTCCCATTCTTCGCTCGCACATAATCAATCATCGGGTTCACTTGTAGCATGCATATAAAGAGGGTGAGCTAAACAGGCTCAGTGAGGGAGAAACAGGAGTTTTGGGAGGCTTTAACCTGAAAACTCTTTTGAAACACAATAGAGACAACATATAATCGCATTCGCATTCACATCGCATTATAACTTGAATTCAACCAAGTTATATAAATTCACATTGTAAGGATACCGCTTAACATTGTTGGTGCCGATACTTATAACCCTCTCACTAACTCATCGCAAAACACTTATTACTCCCTCGAGTGTACTCCGGATATACACAAATCTATGACCTAACTTCCCATGGTTTTCACCGACCACACGAGAGAAAAGACTAGTACATAGTAGTCATGAAATTACCGGCAAGCCCTATGCCGCCCAGCACGACACGACACTACCATGACGCACTAAAGGTTGCAACTTATCGCATAAGGGTATCCACCTAACGCTTCGCATTGCATAGCACATGCACACGTGTACAACAACAATCATACATATATGTATCACTTTGAGAGGACAACTAAGTAGGTTGTCTTTCAACATATTTAAAATCAACTAACACATTTAAATGTTGACAAAATAGGTCACCATATTATTAGCAATATCACGGAACGTTCATTTATATGCAACACCATTTGAACACATATTAACGTATTTACGTGCTTTCATTTCAACGGTAACTCAATAGGAATTCAATAGCATGATCATAGACCTCACAATAGCTCAACTATACTAAAGATATGATGTTATGGCTTCAAGGCTAGTTCATGCTTGCTCATACTACCACTCTTACTCCTAAGTACTTACATTATGCAATAAACATATATGCATACTCATGAACTTCGTATTCCAGCGTAGAACCAAGATCAGCTAGCATTTAACCACCATACAACATAAAACACATGGACCAAAAAATCTAGACACCACATGCATAAATTTCTTAGTTCGGTTAACAAACTCAAAGTCCTCTAAAAACTCTGAAACTGAATAGAGACATAGCTCTTTAAGTTTAAATGGTTCTAGAATTAAACGGAACTCAATTCGGAGTTATAATCACAAAGATATAGCCTTTAGAAAAACATTGTGCAAATCTGTCCAGCATATGCGAGATTCGGGAACCTAGTAGAATGGCCTTTAAAGAGAATCTTAACCTCCAAATCTGGAGAAACTCCCAACACAAGGTTTACCCTAAAAGGAATCGTGCACCACATATCCAAAAATTAGACCATTTCAACAACATTTGATAACTCAAATCGAGCATGCAAGTTCACTACGCAGGAAAGTATCTAGATTTGTGCTAAATTTATTTATCTATCTGAAAAGGGCCTAAAAGTGCCAATTAACCACGAAATCTTGACTTGCACCACACATAGAGTTTGTTCTACTATAAATATAGTATAACATACCCGAAAATCAGCCTCATTTGTTAACGTTTAGTATATCAAAATGGCTATACAAAATCAGTGTGTAGATTGCTCTTTGATACCTAGGCTAGAAACATGCTTTTAGGCTCTTGTTTTCCATGCTAACTCATATGAGCCCTTGTAAAAAACCATATCTAGCTGCCAACACAATATATAACTCCATAGAAGCATTCTTTAAACATTTACATAGCAACAAACACATATTACTCCATATATACCATAAAACAAGTATTAGAAGAGTTATTCTTGCATTATAAGCAACTTCTAAGCATAAAACAGGTTTATAAGCATATACAACATGATCTACACATAGAGTACAAGAAATCCCTCACCTTTGGTATTTCTAGAAAGCTAGAGATGCAAAGAACAAGAATGCTAGAGATAAGCTTTGTCAAAATCCACTTCTGAATGCCTCAAAATGTCAAAAACCCAAAATAGCAATTCTTCTCTCTTCTTTTGTTGGCCGCCCAACTTTCTCTCTCCCAAGGTATTTAGCTTGTTTTTTTGCTAAGTGTATGCATTGTGTAGTGTATATATGTATAGGTCAAATGTTAGTAAAATGCCAAACCAAATTCAAGTTAAATGCATGTCAAATTAAATCAAATGTGATGGTTAAGATATCCTAATTGACTAATGACCAAACACCCTTTACTATCTTGTTCAAATTGCAATTATACCAAGCTAGAAGATATGCAATAGTGAAATGACAAGTTTACCCTCTTAGGCAATTTAGATAAAATGTAATTCAAATTGAAGTTAAATGTAAATTCAAATGCATAAGTAGATTCAAAGGATAGAATAGATAATTAAATGCCCATATTATTTCAAATGGCAGTTAAAATAGATAAATACACATTACTTCATGCTCGGGTCTCACATTTACAGTGAATCTCAACACGTGACATGGAGCATGCTAAAAAGGGTAAAACTGCTAAATCCTGCTAGGGGCACAATCATTAACAATGAACTCAAAGCAACTAGAATCCCTAATATTTGAAAATCCCCAATCAAACTATAGATATTCAAGTACAATTTAAATCTCCAAAAACTTATAAAGTAAGGTATAAATCCTTAATATTACAATCCAGCCCAAACATTACGAAATAAAAGTTTCACTCTAAGACCAAATAATGTTCCAAGAACAAATATTTCGTCACTAAATCATCTAGTTTGGGCGTCACTATCCCCTCTAAAGTTGTAGTGCTTATTTTGTTCTAACTACAAAGGAAGCAAACGGAGCAAAAGTGGTGAGCGAACAAAAGCTCAGTAAATGAAATCTTTCCCAAAGGATATAGTAATGATGACAAATACTAATTACATGCTTATAATGAACAAACAAACAAACGAATAAAGATACAAATATATATGGAATCAACATTGGTAATGCATGATATCAAACTAACATATTGTACTCCTCAAGCTGTACCAAAAGGATAAACACTATTCCCCTATAGGGCCAAACAAGATGATGAGTATTAAGCCCTCATCAGGCAAGAGAGCTCTTCAGACAAATAAATTTATAACAAAGTATACAGTTGAGGACAAGTCAAATACACATTACATAGTTTAAATATCATAATAAAAGTAGTAGTAATTAGTAGTACTAATAATAGTAATAATTGATTTATTTTCCAAAAAAAAGAGATAAGACTAATATATAGACCCAAAAAACGAAGTGATATACATATCAAAGTATAGGAACAAATTATCTAGAATAATCTTAAATGAATTGATTTTTTGGGAACACAAAGGTACATAAACATGCGAGGTAGTGATGGATTATTCTAGAAAATTGGAAGAAGAATGAAAGGTCAAATTAAAATAATATATCATATGAATGGATAAAATTATTATATGAACGAATAAAATATTACATGAACGATAATTTATTTTAAGTTTCTACGAAAGCAAATAGAAAGAAAATAGGAGACTCACACAACAAGGCATTTTAGTGATAAAAACGAGGCCCATTTAGGTAAGGCATGAATATAATCAAATTACTATGAAATGAACATACCATACAATTATTTCAACAAATTAAAGTTGAACTTATGCTATTTCACAATTAAAGAAATTTTATATGGGCAATATTATGTATAGAATAATTGGATATAAAGAAACAAGCTTATGAAGGGAACAAACATACAAATACAATGATGATACTGATATGAATACATGAACAAAATTTATTCTGAACATATTCGAAAGAAGACTAGTAGTCAAAATGAAAGAATCTCACTTATCTCGACCTTACGGTAGTAAAAACTTTGTTCAATCGCAAACCTACATATTTTCATTAATATATTTCCTCTGTTAAAACTCTTAAATTAAATTACTAACATAAAATATACATAAATGAAACTGTCAATTCCAAATTGTAGATTGTAGGCCTAAAATCTTTACCAAGATCAAATAAGTCAAAATACTCCACAATTATGTTTACATAAACAAAACTGTCAATTCCAAATTGTAGATTGTAGGCCTAAAATCTTTACCAATATCAAATAAGTCAAAATACTCCACAATTATGTTTACATAAACAAAACTGTCAATTCCAAATTGTAGATTGTAGGCCTAAAATCTTACCAAAATTAAATGAGTCAAAATACTAAACAATTATGTTTACCCCTCTTCTGTTAAGTGAACTACCAGGAGAGGGAGAGAATGAGTGAGTGTAGAAGATTTCATGGGTGATGGGTTTGGGGTTGAAATGTTTGGTTATATAAAAAAAAATGGTGGAAGGCAACATCATGCCTAGATGGGGGAGAAAAAGCCTATAAGCAGCCATGATGGGTCAAGTACTTGGGATCCAAAGCATGGCATCCAAATACCGGGTTGTTACACATATGATTATGAAATAATTATTTGTCACAACAAAAAAATTAAGCAAAAGCGACTCTCTTTGGCGGCGGTTAAAGCAAACCGCTGTAAAAAAGGGCCAAATACGGTGGTTATAAGAAATTGTTGTACCTGGTCGACCTACTTTTGTGGCGGTTTGCCGAAACGTCACAAAACGGACCAAAAACGAGTATTTTGGTAAACCGCCGCAAAAGCTCAATTTTTTAAATTTTTTACTATAAAAAATTTTAATAGAATATTTAAGTTTTAAAAATGAGCAAATACGGCGGTTATCATTGAAAACTACCGTAAATGCTCACTTTTATTAATTTTTGTACTCTTAAAAATCGTTGCAATTACTCACTTTCACTAGTTTTTTTATTTTTAAAAATATTCTAATAGCACATTTAATTTTTGAAAAAGGGGAAAATACGGCGGTTCTAGCTAAGAACCACCGCAAATACTCATTTTTATTAATTTTAATATTTTTAAAAATATTCTATTAGCACGTTTAGTTTTTGAAAAATGAGCAAATATGGCTGTTCTAGCCAGTAAATACTCATTTTTATTAATTTTAATATTTTTAAAAATATTCTAATAACACATTTAGTTTTTGAAAAATTAGCCAATACGGCGGTTCCAGCTAAAAACCGCTGTAAATACTCATATTATTAATTTTAATATTTTAAAAAAAGATTCTAATAGTACCTTTAATTTTTGAAAAATGAGAAAATACAGCGATTAATCTAAAGAAATAACTTATTTATAAGAAATACGCGGGTTAAATTTAGGGTTATTTGAAAGATGAGAGATTTTGTATAACTTCCAAAAGAAATAAATTTATACTCAATAGCTTAACCTATTGTGCTACTAAGACATGGGTTAGTAACAAATTAACTTTACGCGTAAAGGTGAGCTCAACTTATTTTGATCATAATGATATAGATATTTAGTAATAAATTAACTTTATTTTTAAAGGTAACCTCAACCTATTGTACTACTAAACCATGGATTAGTAGCAATCTTCTACAGGATTTAACTTTATGTTCGGTGATTCATTTTTTTCGCATGAATAGTCCCATTCATGTATCTCAATGAGATCTACATGATATATTCATGAAAGCAACGATTTGAATTAGTTGAAGCATACTTACACCTTTTCGTATATTACAAAACTTTTGAAGGGCATAACTTTTTACTCAGTTATCCGTTTTTAGCAAATTTTTTTTCAAATGGGGTATTTTTTTTTTTTAGATTTAGAGACCTGTTTGGCCAAATAATTTTGTCAAAAAACCACAATTTCTTAACTTAATTTGTAATTTTAGTATAACTGACATAATATTTATAATAAAAAAAAGTTTCAAACTAATAGGATGAAGACATAAAAACAATAAGGTAATCATGGTATACCTGGGAAGTTTAATTTGACACTAATGCTATTATTGGGTCAGATAAACAAACCTTGCAAGTTCTTATTGTACATATAAATTATTATTATTAAAAGTTAGTAAGCGTTCATTTGGCCTAGTGGTAAGCTTTGCAACTTTAGACTCATAAGGCTAGAGGATGAAGGTTGAAAGTTCAAGATCTACTGGAAGCATAATCAATTTTTTTTTTCTTGGTATTACATTATATGCGATGGCTTAAAGAATTTTCATTTTTGGTATTTTTCTTTTTTTTTGTTATAAAGTTTTCATATTTCATTTAAAAAAAAAAAAAATCAATCGAGCAAATAAGGCGGTTAAACCGTCGTATTTGCTCAATTTCATTTTTTCCAGGTTTTGTATTTCATTATTATTTTTTAAAAAAAGAAATTGAGCAAATACGGCGGTTTGGTAAACCGCCGTAATTGCTCAACTAGTTTTCGCGACACTAGCAAATACAACACTTTTTTGTAACCACCACAAAAGGGGCCAATAACTGTCGTAAAACAGCCTTTTTTTGGTAGTGATGTTGAGATCGGGTAGGTGAATTTTACCTTCATCACTTGCCCCCCGATTCCTTGGGCTCAGTCAGGAGGTCGGGGAATCTTCCTTGTACTACGGAACAAACTTTCCTACACGATCTCCTCAATCTTCGGTGCATTCAAAACACCGCCCGATTATTCCGCTAGAACGTGGCCACGTTGCTTCTATCCATAGGGTATCATTGGAACGCTATCCTATGAAATTTGGGCCACTAATTTTCCTACAACTTTTTCTTCTATAAATAGGGCATTCTTCTAAACATTTTGCACTTTTCACTCTTTTTGAATTCTCCTAGCTCTCCCTTATCTTCACTGCATTCTCTCCTCATCCGAGCTCTACCGAACTTATTAACTCTTAGGCAAGCCTATTTCTCTATCTCTTCATTGCATCACTTTCATTTTTCTTTTATGGCCTGGTCAGAGTTAGAGGGTGACTCCCAAAACGAGTCTGTCCATTCTTATGATCATAGAGGTAGTGAGGAGAGTGATGGTGGTAGCGATGCTATACCGGACATAGATGCAAATTTAACGGATCCCAACCCTATGACTCCATCTCAGGTGTTTGAGGGCTTAGAAAACTTAGAGGTCGGGCCCAGTCCTCCTACCCGTAAGTTTTTTAGGAAAATCTATGTTCGGGCTATTCTAATTAGGCAAGTACGGGCTCCTGGTCCTTTCTCTGATTTCTTCTCATTCTCGCTCGACACCCTGTACTAACTCCAGAGCGAGCTCGGTAGTTACGTCTGACTTTACTCCTTCTGCCACAGCTATAGGTTAAACCCCATCTCCTAGCGAGATCACTATCGATCCACTTCGGACTATTGGCGAAGATGCCGAAAGTGATGACGATCCAATAAATAGTATGACCTGACCTCTTCTTCTTGATGTGTATTCTTGGATCCTCCAACTTAGGAGAAAAAACATATTCCCTTATGATTTTACTATTCAGATACTTGAGCCCGAGGACAGGGCTTGTTGTACAAGGGATGGGGAGATGAGTTTTTACTCCGACACTCTCCAATTCTTGTATCTCCATTTTCCTAAGTATATAGTTGACATCCTCAACTTCTTTGACTTAAGTCCAGGTCAACTAGTCTCGTACAGTTAGAGCATGGCTATAGCCTTTTGCATATATGTTAAAAACGCAGGTCAGCAACCCACTTCCGACCTCTTTGCCAACTTTTACACGATTAAAGCCAAGGGTCGGGGCTGGTATTATTTTACCACCTACACCTATTCCAATGTGTTTCGATCTAGATCCTGACTTTCTTAGAATAAAGGGTAGCATAACAAATTCTTCTTCATAGAGTCCCCGAGACCTTGGCCAGTAAGGAGGACCTGACACATCTTGTCCAAACTTTATCCTGATCCTCCTAACCTTTCTCCGAAGCTAGAATCCTTTGTCCATGCTCTTTGAACTATGAAGGCCATCAACAGGGACGAGCTAGTCAGTCTCGAGGGGATCCTCTCCTCGGGAATGTACGATGACTCTTTGGAGGAACAGGCTAAGGATGTCGCTCCCCCGACCTCTTCTCCTCACCATGGTAAAGATTTTAAATTTTTGTTTTGATGTATGATTTTGTAGATCGATGTTGACCTATATTGTTTATTTGCAGAAATGGATGCTGCCCAGAGGCGCGAGGCCCGACGCCAGAAGAAAAAGGCGGAGGCACAATCCTTGAAGAGGAAAGCCTTCGAGTTGACCCACGCTGGGAAGAAGGCTTCGGTATTTAGCTCCACAACGAGGGCCAGCAAGATTCCAGGCCTTGCTCACCTTGGCTAGAGTTATGGGGCAGCCAATGATGCAGGCGGCGTTGGCGCTACTCTTCACATCGACTTCACCCAAGTCAACGACCTTCCCCCTAAAGTTCCTCTAGCTACTACTCCGCTCCCTAGCTCCAGTCAAGGTACTATGCAGACCCAGGAGGTGATAGTCATGGTCATCAAAGACTTGAGATCTCATCAGCTCGGCCTAGCATCTGACCTTTGTCATCAAAGGGTATGCACCATATTTCGATATTTTTTATTTTATTATTATTATTTTTTGTTTTTTTGTTTTTTTTTTTAGCTGTTGATCCCGTGATTTGTTACAAATGAATGAGCTAATTGTCGAGTTCTTTGCCATTGCTAGTAAGGTTAAGGAGGTATATAACGACCTTCATCGGTGATATGATGGTCAGAAGATTCTTGTCAAGGACTTGAAGTCAAACCTTGCCGAAAGCAAGTCCAAGCTGGAAGCCGTTTAGAGGCAGAGTGCCAAGGACTTGAAGGAAGCTCAAGACAAAATCGCCGAGCTTGAGAGCTAAAAATTTGACCCAAAGAATCTACTCAAGGAGAAAAAGGCTACCTTTTGTGCCTAAGCCATTGAGCATTTTAAGAGATCCAATGAATTTTTAGATCTAATCGAGCCAGCCTACGAGGAAGCTCGGAAAAATGGGGCGAGGGAGACCTGAGCTCGGATGGAGGACTTCGCCGGGGTCCATAACCTCCAGCTCAATTTCTCCTTCCTAGACGCCAATGATTATCAGTTTGTTAGGGAACATCAGGTCGAGGTCGGCGACCCACTTGTAGGTGGTCAGGAAGTCGATCAGGAAGGTTAAGGCCAGCATCCAGCTGAGTAGAATAGGACCATGTACTCGGATGTTCTGTTCTTTTTTTTTTTTTTTGTAACCCTGGAACTTTGTATATTAATAAAGAGTTTTATTTACTGACCATTTATATCAATTTCTATCTTTCCCTGAGTTTTTATTCTGTTGGACTTTGCAAACCCAACTTGGGTCAATCTTGGTATCTACTTTAGGTTAGGAGTTTATTTTTTCATTTGCCCTCCAGGTCATGTAAGAATTGTTTGTCCAGAATTTAACCTTAGGGCTACCTGTTGTTCAGCTTATGAGTTGTTTGCCATACCGCAGCAGTTCAGCTTGGTGCTATGTTCATACGAACAAAGTTCAGCTCGTGAGTTGTTTTCCATACGGAAGCAATTTGGCTCGGTGTTGTGTTCATACGAACGGAGTTCAGCTCGTAAGTTGTTTGCCATACGACAGCTGGCTCGGTGTCGTGTTCATACGAACGAAGTTCAACTCCTAAGTTGTTTATCATATGGCAGTAGTTTGGCTCGGTGCTATGTTCATACAGACGAAGTTCAGCTCGTAAGCTATTTTTCATACGACAGCAGTTTGGCTCAGTGCCGTGTTCATACGAACGGAGTTCAGCTCGTAAGCTATTTGTTATACAACAACAGTTTGGCTCAGTGCTGTGTTCATACAAATGACGTTCAGCTCGTAAGTTGTTTGCCATACGACAGCAGTTTGGCTTAATGCCTTGAAAACAGTTTTTAAAAGGAAGAGCCATCTCTTCATTAATATTTATGGAAAGACCTCATGAGGTCGGTACAAAGTGTTACACATAATATTTTTTCAAGTGCTGAATATTCCAAGTGTTCTCCAGCTCACTTCCACCGACCTCAACAAATTTGTACGTGTCTAGCATGATTTCCTCAGTTACCAAGTAAGGCCCTTCCCAATTAGGCCCGATCTTCCCTTGTGCATGATCAGGTTTGAATCTTGCCTTCCTTAGAACTAGATCTCCCTTCTTCACGGCTCGGGGATGAACATTCTTGGCAAAGCTCTGAGCCATTATCTACTTTCCTATTAACATCTTGATCTGGGCTTTCTCTTGGAATTCCTCTACCAAGTCTAGGTCTTTCCTAAGGGCCTGATTATTGACTTCTTTCTCATAAGCTAGGACCTTAGGGGTCGGTGAACCGACCTCGACTAGAAGCATCGCCTCTGTTCCGAAGGTCAAATTGTACGGTGTTTCCCCTGTAGCTGAGCTACGTATCGTTGTCAAGCCCTGACCCGGTCACCCGTAAAGGTTAAAGCCGGCTCGTGATTTTTGTAACTCAAAATCTGAAAAATTGATAACTTATTCACTTGTACATTCATATATGCTCCATAAACGTTCTAGAGTCATCCAAATACATCGGCTTTAGAAAAGAAAACCATAACTGATTACATATATACAAGACCTCGAACCACCTATCTAAACATAAGGTCTAGCCAACATTTAGGTATCTAGGTCTCAAAAGAATAGATATATTTAGTTACAAAATAGTTGTCCAAAAGAATAGGTTATACAGTAAGTAGTTCAAGTACATCAACAGGTAGGGATCACATAAGGTAGAAATCCTCGATATGACACCAAGGAGTTTCGCCAACACATTGATAGGCCTGCTCAGGCTCTGCCTCACATGAAATGATAGAGAAAATGGTGAGCTAATCCTGCTTATAGCTCAGTGAAGATAGAATAGGAAGGGTTTTCGCAATTGTTTTCTCTTTTAACAAACAGTTCAAGAAATCATGCCATACACTTAAAAATGCACATGTAAGTAAGCAGGTAGTCTTTCAAGTAATGCAATAAGAAGATAAACAGAGATACTTATTGCAAAAGGATACAATGGCTATTGATGTTGACAGCTTCTGACTTAAATCAGTTAATGATAACCCCGCACCACAACCGAGGATCGAGTCCTCAAAGAAAACTCGACACCAACTCTATCAAAAACCGAGGGTTTCGGATAGCTCCCCTCAAAGGTAAAGAATAGGTCCATGGTGGTCATGGGTACAATCGGCAAGCCCGATGCTGCCCGGGGCCATTGATCATACCAAGGCCTTTAGAAGGTTGCAACCTTGATATATATATAATACCCAACTCTCCAAAGAATGTCACCAAGAGAAAAAGGGACTAGGATAGTAACAAAGTAGGTTGCTTCTGTCACAACAATAATTATTAGTCAATGACATGTCAAGCAAACATATAATAATCATACATATAAAGCATTTATAGTGCCTCAAGTGTTGCCAAGTATCATAAGATAGTGAAAAGTCATCAATAGATTACTCAAAACGGCAAGAAAACGCAACCACAAACAAAACTATGAAGCAACTTCAATGCTTCTAACTTATCCTAACTTAAACAATTAATTTTCCTATACTCCCGAACTCCAAATAACCTGATTTTGGTGTAGAATCAAATCTTATCGAATGTATATAGTTTGAGAATCAAACAGAACTCAATTCGGAGTTAAATTGACTAAGATATGGTCTTTCAAAAAATATTGCGCAAAGCTGAAAATCATCCGGTTGACTGATCTGGTCGATTGGAGTTGACCGGATCCACTCAACCGGATCTTGGCCAGTGATATCCGGACGACTAATTCGGTCGACTGGATTTTGACCTGGTCGACCGGATCTATCAGTAAAATCTGCAAAACTCATTTTTCTTGCTTTTCTTTGCTTGCTAACTTGTTATACTTGTTCCTAACACCAATTTAACACTTATTACATTCAAAAGCATCACCAAACCACTCAATAGACTCAAGAACATATATGCAACTCATTTGAACCAACAACAAAACACGAACATCCAAGACAATATAAAGCTCCCATGATCATGTCACCCATCATTCATCTTTCTCATACCATTCCTAGCTACTACATTACAAGCACAAGCATCACACCACTACATAGCAACTCCTCAACCCATCAAGAGCCATCAAGAGTTCATCAAGCCAAGCCCTAGCTCAACACTCAATAATGCTCAAATCTTTCATCAAACTCCAACACATATATATACATATACAAGCAAGATGAACTCCAATACATATCAAAACACCTTGAATGAGCTTAGAATACCTTTTGAAAGAATCCTTCACCTTAGCAATAGTTAGAAATGGAAGAGAGTGATATTGGAAATGCAAGATATAGCCTATAAATGCAAGAAGCTAGCTTGACAATGGTTGAAATCCTTTCTCTTCTTCTTCTTCTTCTTCCTTCCTATCTTTTTCTCTCTTATTTTTCTTCCCCTGAGCTCTGTGTGTAGTGTGTGTGTTTGATCGTGTGTTTTGTCTATGTATTGTGTGAGTTTTGAGTGTTTTAGTTAGGTAGATAAATATCTAATGGCCAAATGCCAAGTTCTTTGCACTGTCTTTTGAAGTATGCTGAGTCGAACTGCTTCCCATGATCTGTAACCACGGCCTGAGGTATCCCGAACCTACAGATCACCGACCTCCACACAAAATTCCAGGCTATTTTCTCGGTGATCTTGGCGACTGCCTCTACTTCGACCCATTTAGTAAAATAGTCTACTGCCACAAATATGTTCATCTTCTGCGCAGTGATTTGCGGTAATGGACCGACGATGTCCAAGCCCCACTGAGCAAAGGGCCATAGTCCAGTCATTCCTACCAGGTTGGTTGCTGGTGCCTGGGGAATAATGGCGAATAGCTGGCACTTGTCACATCTTCTGACCATCTCCTTGGCATCTGACTTAAAGGTCGGCCAGAAGTATCCCAGCCTTAGCACTTTCCCAACCATTACTCTCGACCCAATATGGTTCCCACATACACCCTCGTGTATCTCTTTGAATATGTACCGACCTTCTTCCTGACCTACATACTTAAGTAGAGGCCAAGTGTATGACCTTCTTCGAATTGGTTTCATCCAACCGGCCTCTTCCTCAATCACAGCCATATCCTTACCTCTACGGTTGATACTAGGTTGTTCGACCTTGCTTACCTGTACCCATATCGGGGTGCTGGTTCCTAATGTCAGTCTAGACAAGGTATAGGCTTTCTCGTTCTTTTCCCTTGAGATCTGTTGGATACTGAATCTACCATAGTCAGAGGTTAACTCTTTCACCTTAGCGAGATATAGTGCCATGGTCGGATCTCTAGCCTTGAACACGCTTGACACCTGGTTAGTTATGAGCTGTAAATCCGTGGTGACATCCACAACCCGAGCTCCAAGTAACTTGGCGGTCTTCAAACCTGCAACCAGTGCCACATACTCAGCCTCGTTGTTGGAGGCCAGAAATTTAAACTTTAATGAATATTGTATTTTGATTCCTTTTAGGTCGGTGATGACTACTCCTACCCTACTGCCCTGCTTGCCAGATGCTCCATCGACCTGAATAGTCCATGGACTAGGTAACTCATCTTGCTCTATGCCCCCCAAGCATTCTACTATAAAATTTGCGACGGTTTTTCCTTTGATTGCTGTTTTAGGCTAATAATTAATGTCAAATTAGCTGAGCTCTATCGACCATTTTAACAACCGACCTGAAAGCTCAGGTCAACTAAGCACTTGCCTTAGTGGCATATCAGTCATTACCCAAATCGGATAGGCGTCAAAGTACTACCTCAATTTTCTCGAGTCCACAATTAGTGCCAGTGCTATCCTTTCTATGGATGGGTATCTGAGCTACGCACCCCGGAGTATCTTACTGACATAATACACCGATTTCTGTGTCTTCCCTTCTTCTCTAACTAGTGTTGCCACAACTGCTGCACCGAGCTGGCTAGATATAGATACAGGTCTTCTCCCTTCTCAGGTTAGGACAATAGGGGAGATTAGCCGAGGTAATTCTTTAACCCTTCAAATGCCTCCTGACATTCTTTGGTCCATTGGAAATTCTTTAGATTTCTAAGTACCTTGAAGAAAGATGCAAATTTGTCTGCCGACTTTGACATGAAATGACTCAAAGCAACCACCTTCCCTGCCACACCTGAACTTCCTTAGTAGTCTTTGGTGGTTCGAGGTCTAGAATTGTCCGAACCTTTTTTGGGTTAGCCTCGATCCCCCTGCTAGTCACCATGAAGCCTAAGAACTTCCCCGCTTTGACCCTGAATGCACATATATTTTGGGTTCAGTTTAATGTCGACCTTACCCATAATCGAAAATGCCTCTGCCAGGTCATCCATATGTGTTTGGGCATCTTTGCTTTTAACCAACATATTATCGACGTAGACCTCCATATTACGACCGATCTGCTCTGAGAAGACCTTGTTTACCATTCTCTAATAGGTTGTTCCCGTATTCTTTAGTCCGAATGGCATCACCCTATAGCAATAGACTCCCTGGTCTGTGATAAAGGCTATTTTTTCCTTATCTTCGGGAGCCATCTGGATTTAGTTATACCTTGTGATGGCATCTATGAAACTCAACATCTCACACCCCGAAATAGCATCCACCATTTGATCAATTCTTGGTAAAGGGTAACTGTAACTACCCGACTCCCCACGTGGAGCCCACGTAGAGTCTCACCGAGCCGCCACTACTCAGTAATTGTCTGCTATTGGCAGTCACTGGCCCACAGGCACAGGTCCCTCACGGTTTTGTCCTCTCAAGAATCTTTTCTCAAAAGGGCCCTGGGCTGATATAAGAGACTAACTCTTATATCCAGCTCTCTCACTTCCAAATCTTCCGATGTGGGATTGTGTTACCACATTCCACCCCCCTTAAGAAGCCCCGCGCCCTCGCGGGCACGAGCACAAGGGAAGACTGGCTCTGATACCATTTGTCATGACCCGACTTCCCACGTGGAGCCCACGCAAAGTCTCTCCGAGCCGCCACTACCCAGGAATTATCCGCTATTGGCAGTCCCTGGCCCGTAGGCATAGGTCTATCACGATTTTGTCCTCTCGAGAATCTCTTCTCAAAAGGGCCCTGGGCTGATATAAGAGACTAACTCTTATATCCAGCTCTCTCACTTCCAAATCTTCCGATGTGGGATTGTGTTACCACAGTAACAATCCTTCGGACAGGCCTTATTGAGGTCGGTGAAATCTATATATAGCCTTCATTTTCTTCCTCTTTTTGACACTAGCACCACATTGGCCAACCAAGTCGGATAATCAACTTCTCTTATATGGTTAGCTTTCCTTAACTTCATTACCTCCTCCTGAATGATTTGATTTTTATCGATGTGAAAATGCTGACGTTTCTGTCTGATGGGTCAGAAAGCTGGATCTACATTCAACCGGTATATTTCTGCTTTTGGGTCTATTCCTGTCATATTAGTGGAAGACCAAGCAAATTTATCGACATCGAATGTAAGAAAATTTGTTATACCTTCTTTCATGTCTGGATTGAGCTCGCTGTCGAGCTTGACTTGCTTGTTCTATCCCACCTCGACCTCTACTAGCTCCTCGGCTGGGATAGCTTTCTTTACCTTTTTTTCTTTTTTGGCCTTCTTCTCTAGAATCTCGACCTGTCAAGGTTTCACCTTCTGCATGCTCAAAGAGGCTGCATAACATTCTTGCACCTTCCTCTAATCACCTTGGACTGTAACAATACCAAATAGGGTCGGATACTTCAAAGTCAAATGGTAGGTTGATGCTACAGCCCAAAATTTTATCAATGCCACTCTCCCCAAGATAGCGTTGTATGCAGACAGGCAATCAATAACTACAAACTCCAATGGATCCATCCGAGCCTAATCTCCTCGACCTAATGTGAGGGTAAGAGTGATGATCCCCTCAAGTCAAAATTCTTCTTCAATAAATCTTGACAGTGTCCCATTCATGGGCCTCAAATTACTCTTGCTCATACCGATCCTCCAAAAAGCTTAGTGGAACAGCACATCTACTCAGCTGCCGGTATCAACCATGATTTGTCTGACCAAAATATCTTATATCTGTGTCGCAATAAGTATTGGGTCATCATGAGAGAGAATCAATCCTTCCAAATCAGCATCCCTAAATGTGATCTGCTTGTTCATTCGCAGCTTCTTCAAGGATAGGTCGTGCCTGCCCGACCTTTGGTACGCTGCCCTTGCTACTTTTCTTTCTCCCCCAGAGGCCATGCCTCTAGTGAACATGTCCACATCCCTGACGGGTCCACTTTGCTCCCGTCGAGGGCTTCGCTCTCTCTCTCTTCTGATCTCGGAAGCATGCTCTCTATTTATTTACTCACCTAGGTAGCCTTGCCGAATCAGGGCTTCAATCTCATTCTTGAGCTCTTGGCAATCGTCAATCATGTGCCCATGATCATTGTGGTAATGGAAAAACTTGTCCCAAGGTCTCTTATTGAGCCCCTCTCTCATCAACAACGGTGGTTTGATTGCGAACTTGTTTTTGATTATTGCATAAATTTCTCCCCTTGGGGTGTTCAGCTACGCAAAACTGTGGAACCTTGGTCGGTCTTCTTCCTTTTGCTTGTTTTTGGGTTGGACTTGAGGGTTAAACTAAGTTCGTGAGTCAACCTTGCCCTTATCCTTCCTAGCATTACTACTTGACCTCTTCACCAGCTTATCTTCTTCTTTCTAGGCATTGATTAACTATTCAGAAGGCATGTATCCCTCCGCCTTCACCATGACATCTGTTAACGTCCTCAGGGTCTTCCTCGCCAAAGATGATAGAAAAATCCTATTCAGCAGACCTTTCATGAATGTCGTCACTGCAAACTTATCATCCAGATCAGTTATCTCTAGGGCTACCTAGTTGAACCTAGTATAGTAAGACCGAAAAGACTCCTCATGGCCCTGTTTAATGCTCAGCAAAGTCGCTGTGTGCCTAGTTGGCTTCTTGTTGCTAGAAATCTTCTAACGAAGGCCTCGGACAATTGGTCAAAATCCTCAATGAAGTTAGGCTCTAAACCAACATACCATCGTCTAGCTGCTTCTGTAAGAGTGGTCGGGAAGGCTTGACACATCAATGCATCTGGTATATCATAAAAATCCATTTTTTGACGGAAAACTGACATGTGATCCAAGGGGTCACCTGTTCCGTCACAGTATGGTAAAGACAGTAATTTGTACCCCAGCGGTCTTGGGATTGCCATGATTTTAGGGATAAAAGGATTTGGACCTTGTCCTGTATGAGCTCTTCCCCCTATGGTCCTTGACCCATTGTGCACCGTCACTTGTCGTCTAGGCCTGGTTGTATTAGGTAGGCGAGCTGGGCCAGAAAAAACTGCTTCATCAACCGCAACTGGTAGTGGTCGGATTGGCTCATGCACTTGAGCGGGTGCAAGAGAAAGGTCAACGTATCATGGAGCTGTAAAAGGAAATCCGTGATTGGGATTTATAGTGTAGGTGTAGATGCTTGGGCTAGTGGAATTGGTCCCAGAATCACAAGCGGGACTGACAAGTTGTTGAGTTAGGGTTCATGTATGGTGGGCTGTGTGTTTACAGTAGGAAGATGCGTTCTTACTGGTAAAGGTAGCTCGAATCGAGCTGGATCTTTTTGTAGCGATGGTGGCATATGCCCACCGATTTGGCTATTGCTACAAGTGTTAACCATGATGTGGAAACTCAGTGAGATTGCACTTCATTTCCCACATACACTGCCAAGTGTTGATGATCAAAACTAGTCAGGTGCCTCCCGAGTTAATCTGCAAAAGAAACGGGTGTGGGGGTTACCTACGTAAGCACTCTGATGTTTAAGTTAGTATCTTCCTTGAGAATGATAGAAATTTAGAAAGTGTAGTTTATAGTATGTGAAATATCAGTTATCTTTTTTGGTGGGTGTAGTTCCCTTATTTATACATTTTCTTCTGACACCTTTTTCAAATTTTGCAGGATTCTGTCGCTTAGTCATCAGATCATAAAATGGTCGGACTTTAGGCCTCGACCTCCCTGGTACTTCTCGGGTCGAGACCACCCGATCTGATGGATTCCTGGTATTACATGACATTATCCATGCTTCATAACTTGGATTATGTCATTAGAGATCGGGTCAGTGAATTTTACCCACATCAGATATAAAAAGGACATGATATAGGAAAAACTAGTCATGCCCTTTTTTAATTCATATATTATATGGGGAAATTCAATTAACGTTCATCCTTCGATATTATTAATTTTTCTGGTTATAATCTTTCTTAGTAGTATTTTAATATTCTATATTATTATTGGATGTCGGGTCATACTAGCTTATTAATAAACCAAGACCAGTTGATCTAATCATTTAATATATACTTAATTACTTTGATATTTCTTTAAAATGTATAAAAAGAAAAGATTGCTTATGGAGATCTACACATTCGGTTTATTTCTACCCTTGATCAACAGCTAACATAATGATGAAGGGGCTCTCCATCATTAGATTCAAATTGCTTCAGTCCAAGCTCACCGTTTGAGATATGATTTTGCTTGAAGGAGCGTGATAAAAGATGGCTACTAATTAATTTAAAATTCAAATGTATTTTGATGTCACCTGATCATGTACATATCTTGACGAAATCTGCTTTTGTAATCTTATCATCAAACATAGCCTGTGGCTGACAGGTTATACATATTGTACTCATTTGGCGTAATATAATATGCAAGCAAATTATACAACCTGCATTCACAACAACTAGTGGCACTTTTTCAATTCAAATGTGATATGGGGAAGTGCAATTAACCTGCGTCTTTCGATAATTATTAATTTTTATGGTTATCTTCTTGCTTAGCACTGTTTGAATATTCTATGTTATTATACATCAGGTCGTACTAGCTCATTAATTACATTATTTTTCAAACTCAATATCAAGACCCCTTGATCGTATAATGTATATGTAATTAATTTTATATTTTTGACACGTTTCTTACAAACTAACAAGACTATTAAGTTATGCATATAATATTCAGAATTATAGTTGTAAGATTTATATTTCTCTACATTAACGTACATATTCTCATAATTTGCGTCACAAGTCACGTATATCATAAATTGTTCTTTAATTAATTCATCAATTAAAATACTGTATAAAAAGATCAGACTTCCACAGGACATGTAAACACCATCAGATTCATTTGGAAGCTAATAATCTGAAGATGGCAGGAAGATGTTCTTCACTTACTCCCATCTCCAAAAGGTAGGTCAAATATCTAGTCAATTACTTTCTTTGATCTTAAAGAACGAAATTTCAATTTAGCTGTTTTATTACAGGCTTGAAGGCAAGGTCGCTGTGATAACTGGTGGTGCTAGTGGGATTGGAGAATGCACTGCAAGGCTTTTTGTAAAACATGGTGCTAAGGTTGTCATATCTGATGTGCAAGATGACCTTGGCCAAGCTATTTGTGAAGAAATATTTATCTCTGATGGTGAAGTGATCTCTTACGTCCATTGTGATGTTACAAATGAGTCAGATGTGCAAAACGCAGTGGACGTGGCAGTATCCAAGCATGGTAAACTTGACATAATGTTTAGCAATGCTGGAATTCCGGGTAATTTAGATCCAACGATTGTTAACGGTTCTGATTACGAAAACTTTAAAAGGGTTTTTGACGTGAATGTTTATGGTGCATTCTTGTGCGCCAAACATGCGGCAAGAGTTATGATTCCGGCCAAGAAAGGCAGTATTCTTTTCACTTCAAGTGTCGCCTCGGTGACTTATGGTGTTTGCCCCCATGCCTATGTAGCCTCGAAAACTGCTGTCGTAGGGCTTGCCAAGAACTTATGTGTTGAGTTGGGGGAGTATGGAATTAGAGTTAATTGTGTTTCTCCCTTTGGAGTGGCTACCCCTATGTTATTGAAATCAATGCGCATAACGGAAGTTGAGAAGGTCGAGGCATATGTATCGCACATAGCGAACTTGAAAGAAGCAATCGTCAAGGCCGATGATGTTGCAGAGGCGGCACTATTTCTTGGAAGCGATGAGTCCAAGTATATTAGCGGGGTTAACCTTGTCATTGATGGTGGATATAGCACAACCAATGTTGCATTGAAAGAAGGCAAGAAAAGTTTTTCCTTCAATTAAATGGTTTATGTTGTATCAAGGCTAAACTAATGTTTGCAACATTTATCTTTTTGTACATGCCTGGCTGATGGCTTAGATCCATTATTAAGCTCAATAATTTCATTTTCCAATATCATTTTCGTCCATTTTTGAATTACTTTTGTGCATTTCATATCAGAAGTTCGTTACCAGTTTGCAGTTCTTTCGTATCTATTAATACAGAGTAAGATATTCATATATACCTCGAAATTATGGAAGCGAGTAATCAACGATCTGGTTTGTTCCACTGCACTAGCAAGGAGTCGTAGCGTATAGTACAAGGCCACCTACTGATTTGCCACAACCTAAATGTCTAGAGTGTAGAGAGAGTTTACTTTATTTGTTGGAGGCTAAAACTTACATATGTTTTCACTGAACGTATGTTTTATGTTTTGGGTTTTCCTTTTTATATGGAGTAGTGAGCCTCCACTATGTGGATTATTTAATTGGGCCACCCCAACTTGGGTGCAATATGCCCAAAGTCCAACAACTCCCACTCACACAAGGGGGGGTGGGAACATATCCTATGATGTCTTCCTTGGAAACTAATTCCAAAACACTCTTAAGTCATACTGGCAGATAGGTCGTACGACTGGCAAGCTCATACAAAGTGGAGGCTCTAAAACCGTGTACCTGTTAGGAATAACACGGGAGCCACTTCCTGTAAAGAAAGATAGAGTCTCGTTGTTCCCTAGACCAATTAAGTTTACATCCGTCAATACATGCCCAATCCCTTCTAGGCTATGTTCGACGACTAAAATCTCAAGCATATATTTATAGTTATATTCGATCACTAAGATCGTTCAATCACAGAGATTGTATAACTGGTCGACCAATGAATATAAGCAATGCTTGATGCGAACAGTCTTCCCTTCATCCAATATTCTTCTAAGTCAAGTCAACTGCTTTTCTGGACATGTTCTGTGTGACCTAATATATTGTGATCCTTAAGCAACATACCAAAGTAGCTAACATTGAACTTGAATTATTAGAATATGGATGTAGGTCACTAAGAGCACACAAGAGAAGCCTTTGAAGCTTCAAGGGCTTACACAGTGATGAAGTAGGGATACATTCGTCAACTCCCTTATGTAATCACTATAGCACTCACGGTATGATACGTGAGTTACGGTGTGACTTCCTTCAAAATAAGGCGTACGTCATAACTCTACCGAGACACCATACAGATCTTGGTCTGGTTATCACTTAATAACCAACCTGAATCCCCGAACTTAATACACACAATAATCGAGGTTTCATATCTGGCTATTGACATATTACATATGGATCATGGGTATCTATACCGACCATATATCAATCTTAAATTGCAATATATGCAATAAGAGGTCTCATCTTAGTGATTGTTGCTAGAACTGCGACGCTTGAATGAGCATAGCATTTCCGACGAATACTAACCAACTCATTATGTCTCATTCCAGCACGCTCCTACTACGTTAGAGGCGGTTTCTCGTGTGGGAGAGCCAACCTTTCTTACTCGTCGACGTACCTTTTAGATGCCAATAGTATGTGCTAGTGTACTCATACACAGTGTCTCATATACATAGATCACAAAGAACCAACACATCTCAAGTGCACAAATATATTTCATTCATCAATAAGGCATCATAAATATATAAATGTATGAGCTTAAAAGGATAATCAAATCTCAACACATGAAACATATATATCAAGGTCTACGCAAGCCTATAGCTTTTACATGAGACAAGTAAATATCTCTAGGAATGGGTTTGGTGAGAGGGTCGGTTACCCTCTCGTGCGTAGAAATATGTTCTATGATTACATCATTTTTCATCACCATATCTCTTATAAAATTATATTTAATGTCTATGTGTTTAGTCTTGCCATGATATTTCAGATCCTTGGTGTAGGCAATGGTAATCACAAAAGATTGTCACAGGTTTTCCAACATTTGTGACCACACCCAAATCTGATATAAACCTTTTATGCCACACAGCTTCTTGTACAGCCGCTGAACAAGCCACAAACTCAGCTTCCATGATGGATAGTGCTATGCACGTCTGTTTCTTGCTTGCCCATGAAATGGCCCCACCATTCAGCAAGAAGGTATATCTAGAGGTGGATTTATGCTCGTCCGGGTCACCACCCCAGTCAGCGTCGAAAAAACTTTTAAGATTTAGATCCCCTCCTTGATAGCATAGGAAATAATTCACGGTGCCTTTCAAATATCGCATGATTCTCTTGACCGCACTCCAATGGATTCGTCTTGGATTGGATTGGTAACGGCTCACCAATCCAACAGCAAAATAGATGTCCGGCTTTGTACAAAACATGACATATATCAGGCTACCTACAACAACAGCATAAGGAACATCCTTCATCTTATCTACTTCTTCTGGGGTTTCGGGACACATCCCTTGATTTAAGCTTTCACCTTTGGCAATAAAAGTATCTATGGGTTTGAAGTGATGCATTCTGAACCATTCAGGCACCTTTTTTATATATGACTCATGTGATAAGGCAATAAGCCTTTTGGTCCGATCCCTTTGGATCTTGACTCCCATCACATATGCTGCTTCTCCTATATCTTTCATTTCAAAAGTTGATGATAACAATTTCTTAATAGTGATCAGATACTCTTTGTTGTTTCCAGCTAACAAGATGTCGTCAACATACAAAGATAGAATCACATATCTATTTTGAGACATTTTGACATAAACACTGTGGTTTTCTTGAACCATTTTAAAACCATACGAAATGATTTCTCTATGGAACCTTATATACCACTGTCTGGATCACTGCTTCAACCTGTGGATAGATCGTTGGAGTTTGCACACTTTGTTCTCCTGACCTTCTTCCACAAAACCTACTGGTTGTTGCATGTAAATCTTTTCATCCAGTTTTCAATTGATAAATGCCGTTTTTACATCCATCTAATGTAATTCAAGGTATAGATGAACGACAATGGCTAGAATCAATCGGACTAAGGCAAACCTAATCACCGGAGAAAAGGTTTCCTCATAATCTATACCTTCTAACTGGGTATATCCCTTAACCACAAGGCGAGCTTTATATCTCTCAATGGATCCATCTATCTTTCGTTTGATTTTGAGAACCCACTTGTTCCCAATAACTCTTCTATTAGGCAGAAGATCAACCAAAGACCACACTTCATTTTTCTTCATGGAATCCATTTTTTCTTCCATTGCTTTAATCCAACTTTCCCACGACAAAGATGAGAGCGCTTCAGACACATTCTTGGGCTCAAATTGAGTAACCGGTGTTTCTCTCCCACTTAGATCAGGGAACGGAAGCACTACTTCTAGCCTGCTTGCAGGTGTAGAGGTTCTAGGGACGTCCGGATTGTCCAACTCAATTAGTTGTACATCTCGATCAACATTGCCCCTATGCGGGAATTTTGTCTTTAAGAATGTTGCGTCACGTGATTCTATTTCAGATAAACTCCCATCTGCTTGTTCTCCAATGAAAACATATCCCTTGGAGTGTTCATAATACCGAATGAGAATACACTTATTTCATCTCGGTCCCAATTTGCCATGCATGTGGGAGCTATCATGAATATAAGCAGCTACCCCCCAAGGCCGTAAATTATTTAGGTTAGGTCGTCTACCTGTCCACAATTCATAGGGAGTCGTACTCACAGACTTTGTGGGCACACGATTAAATACATACGTGGATGTTAATAAAGCGTTGCCTTAGTACGAAATCGAAAAACTTGTTTGAGCCATCATAGACCTAACCATGTCAAGTAAGGTTTTATTCCTTCTTTCCATTACACCATTTTGTTGTAGTGTTCCAGGAATAGTTAGCTGTCGAGCTATACCTTTTTCATCACAAATGTTTCTGAACTGATCAGAAAGGTATTCCCAACCACGGTCGGTACACAATGACTTTACTTTTGCATTTAATTGATTTTCCATGTAGGCCACATACCTTTTAAAATAGTCCAATGCATCATACTTATGGGACATTAGATAGACATGCCCGTAACGTGTAAAATCATCTATGAAGGTGATGAAATAGGGGGCCCCATGTCTTGCCCTAACACTCATTGGACCACATACATCTGAATGGATTAATTGCAATGGAAAATTGGACCTCAAGCCTTTACCAAACGGTTTTCTAGTGGATTTTTTGGCAAGGCATTTTTCACAAACAGACAAATTGACCCTTGTTAATGGCCTTAAAAGGCCTTCTTTGGCCAGTCTATTTATGCGATCTTGGCCAATATGCCCTAACCTGCTATGCCATACATTCACATCCACATCCATAGTGCTAGAAGATGTATGAAATGACGAACATTCATTATTTAAAACATAATTAACATATTCAACATCCAACACTAAGAATCCATCATAAAGAAAATCGTACCCATAAGAAATAGAATTTAAAAGAAGTTCAATTGTGACACCAGTCATTATTATAGTAAAACCCAAGCTCAAAAGAACCAATGCGGAGATTGTTCCTCTTCAAGCTCCAGATGACGCGCAATGTCTTCGAGTGTTTTCACACTCTCGTTGTGTGTCATGTTGACAATCATATGCTCTCAACTGGTTAGAAGAAATCGTATAACAGCTTGCACTTCCTGCTCATTCGAGAGTATATGACCTACTGCCTTCAACTCTCTGATCATGTTTGACATGTCCCTGATGTGTTACCTCATGCTCACATCGGGCTTCTTCTTATAGGTGTCAAACTTGATGGTGAGTCGGCGTAGTCTTGAGATGGAAGTTCTACCAAACTTCTCTTTCAAAGCTGCCCATATGTCTAAAGCTGTCGGGAATACTTCAAACTCAGTTATCAGGTCATCATGCATTATGCTTAGCAACATAATGCGAGCGATGGAATTCTTTCATTTGTAGACCTGGTAAGCTTTACCATCACTACGATGTTGGGGGTTCTTCTATTACATGGTTAAGTGTTTCATGGACTTCCTGTTCCTCAAGGATGGATTGGACTTTACGATACCACACATCGTAATTGTTCCCGTTCAGTTTGTCACCTTTGTTAAGGTCAACGATTATCGATTTTGATACCATTAGGGTGCTCTACATAGACGTTTATAAGAGATATTAGGCACATACTAGTATCTAATAATCTTGTTGGATTAAGTGTCAGAATGTAACTAGTAGAAACAATATACAAAATCAGCATCGTAGTATGATTTGCCATCATCTGTTATACAGGTGTCTAAGAGATACAACTAAACTTATTCCAACAAATACCATTTCCTTAGATGAATCACTAAAATTCATAATATTAGGAAATAACTCCATGTGGTAATCACACAGTCTACCATGGAACTCCCACTAGAATTAGGTATTTTATATATTATTGAAAAGAGAACATACATATTGTTTATTTAATAATATCCTAAGAAAACACGTGGGAAAAAAATTCATCAATAAAATGCTACACAAGAGTATTCAAACACAAATTTAAAGAAGGTATTTCGCAGAAAGTATAAACTAATCATGCTTTCTACGTCCTTTGCGCACTATCTCTTGCCACGTGAATTATGAATCTGATCGATCATAACTTAAAGCATCGAATTTAGTTGTTATATGTAGATCCTTAATTTTGTCCTTAGCCACTTTATTAAACATGAAGCCATTGACATGCATACCTCTAGCTTTATTCATGTTGGAAGAAAGAAATAGTAGGGCTGATCGTCTAAACCCTTGGATCACATGTTGTCTCTCAAATAACTCTACTTCGCACACAGCAAAATCAAAGCACATATCTTCAGATTGAGTTATCTTGTGCTTTACAGGATCATACATGCAGGAAATTAAGTAAGCCTTCTACTTCTTCCCTTGTCCTAAGCGGAAAAAAGAGCTAGTTGTTCACATAAATGGATAACGCCATCTAACAGTGTGTTCATGTTATCACGAAAGGATTTATCATCCAACCAACATAGAATCATATATTTTTTAAGTTCACGCCGTCTAGGTCTAGTGCCGAGACCATATTTAATAGCTAGAGCCCTCTTCTCTCTCATCTCAGTGTTACTCATCCTCACCAATCAACTACACAAGTCCTGGGAGTAAAAAAGAAAAAACAAAACTTGTCTAGATGAATATCAAAAACAGATGATGCTCACAGCATTCGAAATATTGTACTAAACAACGAATAAAATTACATAAATTTTATGTATCATAACGAAATTACTAAAACTTCATGCCTCTGAGTTGTAAAATTTCAAATTCATTGGCTCTACTCAAAAACAAAATTTTACCCAAAAATTTCATGCCTAGAAATATAATTTTACAACGCATATCACTTAGATTGAGGCATTATGTGGGAAATACCATAATTTTTAAATCTTAATTTGATTTAATTAAAGTTTCGTAGTCTAGAGGTGAAAGTGGGAGCCTAATTAAGCATATCACTAAAATATAGGGCTTAAAATAAGTGACATAAGGTCAAAAACACAAATAATCCAAAGTTTTGTGTGCATGGGCCCAAATCTAAAAATATAACAAAGATATGGGGGATAAAAACAATATTCTATAACTAATATAAAATCTTTTTTTCTTCGGCCGGACGGCCGCCGCCGTCCGATGGCCAGACTGCCAGACGGCCCCCGCCGCCGCAGTCCAGTGGTTTGTCGGCTGCTCAAGCGGTGCCACATGGCAGCCACGTGGCCGCCACGTGGCTGCCCATGTGGCACCACGTGGCTGCCCATGTGGCGCCACGTGGCTGCCATGTGGCGTCACTTGAGTGGTTGTCAAAAAACCCCTTATTTTTTATTTTTTATTTTTGGGAAAAAAAAAATATTTAAAATTCATTTTAAAAATTAAAACAAAATCAAAAATAATCCCTCTCTCTGCCATGTGTCACTACGGAATTGGCCCTAGGGTTTCTCTACTTTTTGATGCATCAAAAGCATGAAAAAGACATGTAAACAACGTACAAAAACACAATACGCATCGAAAGGGTTCAAAAATTCATAATAAATTCATACGATATCCAAAAATTATGAAATTGATGCCATTAGAATCCTTGAAACACGTAGTTTCTACCAGTATCAATTATATGCACAGATCTGATTGTGCAGTAACACAATTAAAAGGCAGGATGTTATTCTAAATTCAAAAATCCATAATTAATTCTACACTTAGTAGAAAAATATGAAATCAACTGCGTTAGAACCCTTAAAACAAGAGCTTTCTAGCAGTATTAATTTTATCCTCATATGAGATACTTCACAGAAACATTATTCTATAATTAATCCGCTAAAAAAAACATGAAAATTGAAAATAAGGGTTTTAGTGCATATAATTAAATATCGTACAGAGAACAAACATTAAGGCTCTGATACCAATGTTGATACAGAGTGAGATATTCACACATATCTCGGAATTGCGGAAGCGAGTAATCAACGATTTAGTTTGTTCCACTGCACTAGCAAGGAATCGTAGCGTGTAGTATAAGACCACCCACTGAATTGCCACAACCTAAATGCCTAGAGTGTAGAGAGAGTTTGATTTGTTTGTTGGAGGCTAAAACCTATAGAACGTATGTTTTCTATTTTGGATTTTCCATTTTATATGGAGTAGTAGGCCTCCACTATTTGGGTCATTTAATTGGGCTACCCCAACTTGGGTGCACTATGCCCAAAGTCCAACAGTATCCAACCATATAACTAGATGAGCTTTCTACCTAAAAGTCAACTATAATATTTGACTAAAGTAATTTGAAAGAATTGTTGCACTATGAATGTTGCACTATCAATATTTTTAGGAGAATTATTGGTAAGGGAGAAGGAAGAACTACGGGGGTTTTTTGGTTTGTAAAATTTTACAAGATTCCCCAACATGTGCAATTAGGTATGTGATATTCCTATTTAGTCTACAAAATGAAGGGGGAAAAAATATTTACATTCTTAAGAATCCAATATTTCTATGAATTTCTCAATTTTTATTCTCATATCAAGAGGTGGGAATTTGACTTTCTCAAGTTGTGAAAATACTTTAAAGAAAAAAAAAAGACAAAACTATCTAACCTAACTAGAATAATCTTTCTCCAGATTTTCCTACCCCACCCTATATATATACTAGAAAGATATATACATAACACACACTATCCCAAATTAGATCTCATCCTCCAATCCTTCTCCACTACCATCACCACCACCAACCCCACATTTCCCACCACTAGCGCCACTATTACCACCACCTTCGATATTTTTGTGTTTTTGAGCTAGGACATTTTTAAAAAATTGGTCAAGATTTTTAGGAATATTAATTCTAAATCAAATATAAGATAGGAATTTGATAACATATTCTTAGAAATATTTTTAATGTACCAAATAGTTTTAATCACATTCCACCCAGAAATAAAAAATCACCTTGTGAATCAAACGCACCCTAAATTTGTTAAATAGTGAGTCAAATTTTACAAATTGTCTTTGGCCCTACAAATCCTCGGTCTTTTTCTTTCTTCTCTCTCCATGCACCATGCTCATCAACAACTCATCTAAGCATGTATGGTCCAACAGAAAATCCACATATACACACACACACACACACACACACACACACAAATCTTGGACATCTATAAAACAGTTACTGACATTTGTCCTCTTAAATTATACATCCACTAAAAAAATTATCTAACAGAAAATGCACGTATACACACATACACAAAAAATAATAATAATAATTGCACAAAAAAAAACCCAATTATGAATAGTATTTTGAACAATTTACTTACCTTAAGTAGACTATATTTCTCAAGTCAAACTCTTTATTGTTATTATGCCTTAGGCCATTCATCCACTATAAGTATTAATTCAATCAATTAAAAATAATTAGATCAATTAAACAACATCAAGCATGAACAGTTAAAAAAAATTCTTACGTACTCAAAGGAACTTAAAGGCATAGGGCATTTTCAATTAAAAATAATTAGATCAATTAAACAACATCAAGCATAAACAGTTAAAAATAATTCTTACGTACTCAAAGGAACTTAAAGGCATAGGGCACTTTTAAAAATGCCCTATGCCTTTAAGTTCCACCAATCCTTTAGTGTGTGGTTGATTGGGTTTTGAGTTAACATTATTTTCTTTCCTTTTAAAGAAAGAATAAATTATTTTAGACTTACTCATACTTTAGCATGAAAATAATTTGAAAAAATTAGAATAATTAGGTTCAAATTAACTATGTTCATGTATTTAATTATTCTAATTGATATGAAGAAACCCTTTTTTTGTATAAAAAGTTTAAAAAATTAAATAAATTAAGCCTTATTGAAATTTATCCATTAAAATTATTTATTCATTACATAAATTGACCAATATAATATAAATTTAACAAAAAAATATACATTAAAAAATTATTACGAGAAGTATTTCAGTCAAGCTGCTTACCTTAGCCACTTTATCAGTGTCATGCCTCAACATATTCACCCTCTTGCAATTAAAAAAACATTAAGAAAATAAAATTATGCATAAAATTATATAGCCAAGAAAAATGAATAAAATAAGTATAATATAATTATTTTCGTGATATATTACCTTAGTTTTGCATAACTATGCTGGTGTGTGTTTTATTACGCGAGAATTAAGATGATTAGGAAGAAGAGATTATTGATGGAAGAATGAAGATGGTGAAGGAAGAGGGGATTCAATGGGGTTTCGGGGAAAAGAAAAAAACTAAGAAATTAGATTTTTTTTTTTAAGATAAAGTAGGTTTAATCATGAAAAGGAGACACAAAAGCAAAAAGAAGCCAACTTTATTTTTTAAAACACTTTCAATTTTTTTTTTTAGTTGGGGGGCTGAATCTTTTAAAAAAAAAAGTTATACTTAACATTTTTTACCCTCCCCCCTTCACATTCGCCTTTGTTTTTGGAATTGAAATCAAAGTTGAATAACACATAATTTTTTGTCACACTATGCAAAAAGCCAGGAACAACTTAAACTTTCCTTATATACATATACACACACAGATATATATATATATATATATATATATATATATATATATATATATATATATGCATATTTCTATAGGCATAGTGAAGTATACCTTTGGGGAAAACAAAAAAAATGAAAAAGAAAAAAATCATTGTAAAAAGAGAAATCTTGTCTTCTTGTTATGGCACTAGAGGGTGACATCAAACCTAAACTTTAAGGGTGCAAAGTGAAATATTTCCAAAAACTAAGAAAGAGCAAAATTGAGGTTCAACAATAACATTTTGAGAGTTAACTACAAGCACTAATAATTATCAAATTCTAGTGTTATACAAGTCGTACTTTTATAACTTTAAACTCATAGTAATTTAATCATAAAAAGTTTATTCAAATTTTATAAGCATTTTGTATTAACCTTAGAACATTTTTCTCTAAAACCATTTTAAATATCATTTGTTGTAACATGTTAGATTTTTCTTTGAGGGTCGTGGACATAGCAATGCCATTTAAAACTAAACTAATCTTTCTTCCCTTCTAATCATAAACATATGAATATCTTAAACTATTACCACCCCAATATAATTGTATGATCTATTTAGAAAACCAATCAATAACTATGTTAGGGTGCTTCACACGCCAAATAGTTAAGTGGTTAGATCTTTTCGAATCCCTTCAAGGACAGGATTAAGAGTGTACAATTATTATCTTTCCTCTTGAGAACAAAAATAGAAAACAGAACATATAATATCCCCCACAGTTGTCTTACCCCACTGTATGGCAAAATACAAACACCGCAAACCCCAACCTCTAGACTCGAGCTCTAAGGAGTTTTTCAAGGGGATGGAAACCCCTCCGAAATCTGCTGCGGATGAGGAATCATCTTCTTCCTCCCGTGAGCCTTCTGCTGTTCAGGGATTAGTAGGATCTCAACATCCTCCTCCTCCCTCAGTTGATCCAAACTTCGTTGTGGATCCAGTAACCTTCCCCTCTCTTGTTCCTGCTTCAAGTAAGAGCTTGTCTCAGTCAGCATTAGTTGCTACCAAAACCCTTGAAGACTCTAAGAAGGATGAACCTTTTAATTCTAGTTTCACTGCGTGTCCCGACCCCCCGCCTAAACAGGGATGGGCGAACTTGTTTGTCAGCAAAACCAGCAGTTTGAAAAAGTTAAAATTCCACCAACTGTTGAATGTTGATGGCAAAATACGAGTCAAACCTCCTCAGGCCGTCAAGCAACTTGGATGTAAGTTCTAGGAAAACTCTCTTGTGGGGCAGTTCTTGGACAGAGCCCAACCATTTTCTATGGTGAGAAATATGGTTAATATGCTATGGAAATAATTTTGGAAGGTTGATGTCAAAGCGACTAATGAAGGTCTAATTTTCTTCCTCTTTGACACTAAAAAAGCTTGTGAGGCAGTTTTGAATCAGCAATGGCATATAAATTAGAGGCCATTTCTTCTTCGGTGATGGCAGCTCGGTATCAAGCTCTTGAACTTTATGATTGATAAAATGCCTATTTGGGTTAAACTCAGGAACGTACCCACAGAGTATTTGACACATGAGGGAATGAGTTATGTTGCTAGTGTCGTAGGGAGGCCCCTACAGATGGATTCCAATTTGGAATCGAGAACCAAGTTGTCCTATGTCAGTATTTGTGTTAAGGTTGACATTAATGCTACTCTACCAGGCTCATTTGAATTGGAAATAGAGAAGGATAAATCTGAGATAGATGCGGAGGAGCCTAAAATTGTCGAAATTCAAGTTTACTCGTGGAGGCCCACCTGCCATGTTTTTGGACATCCTACATCCAGATGCCTACTTAAGCCTACTGAGTCACAATATACGGTTGAAAGACCAACTATTCAGCAGACTTCCAAGCCAAAGCCCAACAACTTCAGAGGGTAGACTGGGAGAAACTGAGAAAGGTCTCGAACTTTGGCAAGAGCCATCACTAATAGGGGAGTGCAGATTAAAGAAAAGGTTAACATCGTACCCCAAACTCAACCCTCCCCATCTCAATCCCTACCTAGAGGTAAAGAGAATATTAATCTCTTTATCTCAAATCAATTCATTGCTCTAGATCCTTCGTCTGACTTTGATGCAGGTCCTAGTGGGTGTACGATACCTCTTAAGGTTGGCCATGTTGAAAAGGTTGTTGAGGGGAACCTTGAAATATACCCACCCTTCAACCCCCTTTCCCCCCTCCCCCTCCCCCCCTCCCCCACCAATGAAGGTTGCAACCTGGAACATAAAGGGACTTAATAAGCCTTATAAATAGACAAATATTCTCAGTCTTTTGCTGAATAATGACATCAGTGTATATGGTTTACTTGAAACTACAATCAAAATCTGGAATAGCAAGCATATTTTGGGCACTAAATTTGCTAACTGGTCTTATTGTGATAACTATGCTTGTCATGACAAGGGTAGAATCCTAGTTCTTTGGAACCACAAGAAAGTTGTTGTCCAAAAATTGATGGAGTCGGACCAAGCCATTCTTTGTTCAGTTCATGACTTGGTGACGAATACAGGTTTTCTGTTTTGTTTTGTATATGGTTTCAATGATGGGATTAAGAGGAGGACTATATGGAAGAACATGATGGATTGGAGTTAGTCTTTTGGTAGATCTCCTATTGTTTTTGGATGAGATTTCAATGAAATACTAAGTATCAATGATCGCACTAACTGTACTATACTTCCCTCCAATGCCTGGGAGTTTACTGATTGTATCTCTACGGCGGGTCTTTGCGAGCACAAGGGTACTGGCCCTCATTTCACCTGGAACAACAAGTCCAATGATTTCAAAGCAAGCAGAATTGACAAATTATTTATTAATGGCCTATGGTCTCAAAATTTGACTAATTTTTCTCTTCACATTTTGAATCCTGAGCTCTCGAACCATTGTCCTTTGGTCCTCACCCCCTTCAACTAGGTGATATAAGTAGGAGTTTGCATATTTTTATATTTAAATTAGACTTTGTTGCATCCAATATGAGCTTAACTAATAAGTCTTAAATGCATTAATTTGTCTATCACTTATCTGAGACTTTTTCATATTTTTCAGGGCTAAAGTGTTATTTGTACGTGAACGAATAATTAAATATGAAGATCATGGAGACATGCAGATCAAGAATTGTGATGATGAAATAGCTTTTGGAGTGAAATCTTAAAGAATTGCATAAGAAGAAAATGATCAGAAGCTCTTTGAAGAAGATTTATTAAAGACTTTGAAAAAGAATAAAATTACGAAAGGAAAAAAAAAAAAAGAACAAGGGTTGACCAAGGCATTAATGCCTTGGCCAAAATAAATTCCTGTGCAGTCATCCAAGTCCAAATTGGACTTTGGACACAAAAGCGAAAAGGAAAAAAGAAAAGAAAGTAAAAGTGAAGCCTTGGCCCATTGGCCAAGGACGGTTGAAAAAAAAAGAAAGAAGAGACTTGTGCCTATTTAAGGCACATGAACGAGGTAGAAGCAAGCAGCAGCAGCGGCGAAAATTCGAAACAAAAAAATTAGTTTAGTTTATTATTTTTTCTTCTTTTGGTGAGACATTAGGATGCTTTTGGAGTTTCTTCACGTTTAAACTCTGTAACATTTTATTTCCTTTACTTTAATTTATTTAAATAATGTTTACTTTTCAGAATTGTTATTTTAGTTTCTTTAGTATGTCAGGCTAAATTTATTCGTTGAGATGACGATGAAACCTTGTTAATTTTAATTGATGCTATGTTTGTGAATTAATTTTTCCCCATAACTTGATCATTCATGTTTAATGTTTATTCTTTCATCAATTGTTGAGATAATTTCTTTGATGGGTTTAATCATGTTTTTCTCATGCTTTGAATAATTCTTAATAATTGAAAGTTTTGATTTTTAATGCCGAATATTAATTGTGATTTCTAGTTGGGATACAATTAATAATTTGAAAATTCTTTTGCAAAGTAAGCATAAACATACTTTTGGTTTCATTAACTTAGGGCTTAAAAGATGATATTTTCCATGGTAGCGCGGCTAGCCTGCGAGATTATCATGTTGTTTAATTTGGGAAAAATTAATGATCAAATATAGTTGACGTTAGGATTAGCAAGGTGGATTCTGAGCCTTAGCCTTTTACGATTACTTGTTTAGTCTCACTTTTTAACCTTCGTCTTTTATTTAATTAGTTATTTTGTTTTCTAATATTTTCTTGATTTAGTTTATTTTAATTGATTTTACTCAAGTTATTAATTATTTTCGTTTTAGAATTTATTAATTTATTTCATTCAATTTATTAGTTGTTCTTATTTTAGAATTTATTATTAAGTCTCTAGATTCATTACATATTCTTTTAGTATTACTTTATTTTTGTTCTTAAAATTATTAATTATTTTTGTCTTAGGATTTTTAATCATCTTATTTATTTAGATTTATTGTTTAGTCTTTTATTATTTTATCTCAACCTAAAATATCAATCTTTTCAACTAGATTAGGAAGTCTAAATCTGAGTCTAAAATTTGATCTTAACTGAACAAGTCCCTGAGGGATCGATCTCGTATTTGCCTAAGCTATACCTTTATACGGTTCGTGCACTTGCGAGTAATTTAAAACGTACAACACTATGACAAATCCAGGAACATCTCTTTTAAGTTCTTCAAGATCTAGGTCATTCATGATAAGTATCTCGACATTGTCAAAAACGTCTGGGTCACCAACGTTGAGGGTAATCCCATGTTTAAAGTGATTTGTAGACTCAAACTTCTCAAAAAGGAGCTAAAGGCTTTTAACAAAGCTTATTTCAGAACTTCCGCTCATTATATGGTTGACCTTAAATAGAAGCTTGAGCCCATTCAAGCGAAGATTCTCTCTGGGAATAAGAACCAACATGATTTGGAGGAGGAAAGATTGTTGTCATCAAAACTCAAGTCCCTTATTGAGATTGAAAATAGTATTTAGAGGTAGAAATCCAGAGTTCAATGGCTGAAGGAATCGGATGCTTGCATCTCTTTTTTCTTCAAAATTGCAAAATAGCAAGCCACTAAGAATTCTGTCATATCTATTGTCAACCAGCAGGGTATTTTCCTTAGGAATGGGAGGACAATTCAAGAGGAGGCGGTCTAATACTTCAAGATGCTCTTTGGTTCTGATTGTAACCATCACAGTCTGTCAGTTTCGGATCTCAGTCAATACCTTGCTAATCTACTTTCCCCACTTAAAGCTCAATATCTGATTAGTCCCGTTTCTTCGGAGAAGATCAAACAAGCCATATTATTTATTCCAAATGACAAGAGCCTGGGCCCAGACGGCTTTAACTCATTCTTCTTCAAGCATTCTTGGGACATTATTGGCAGGGATATCACTTTGGCTATTCAGTCATTCTTTCAGTCAGGCCAGATTCTTAGATAAATCAATTCTACTTTGTTGGTTTTGATTCTTAAGGTCTTTAATCCTGTTTCTATGAGTTATTACAGGCCCATAGCGTGTTGCAACGTCATTTATAAGTGCATCTAAAAAATCTAAGCTAACAGATTGAGCTTCATCATGCCTCACTTGATCTCTAATTCCTAGAATGCTTTTATCAAAAGGCGTAGCATATCGAATAATATTCTGCTTGCTCAGGAATTGGTCCGAGGTTATGGCAACAAATGCACCACCCCTAGGTGTTTAATCAAGGCTGATCTTCATAAAGCTTATGACTCAATCAGCTGGGAGTTTATTATTAACATTCTCAGGGCATTCAATTTCCAAAATAAATTCATTACTTGGATCTTAAACTGTATCACTATGCCTAAATTTTATGTTTCTATCAATGGAGGGGTTCATAGATACTTTAGCAGAGCGAGAGACTTGAGACAAGGGGACCCCATTTCCTTTTATCTTTTTGCTATCGGAATGGAAATCCTCTCTGGTATCTTGGGAAAGGCTACCAAGAATAAGGATTTCAGTTATCATCCGAAATGCAAGAATACTTGTATTAACCATTTGTGTTTTGCAAATGATGTACTCATTTTCGCGAAAGGGGATAAAAAATCTGTGAGTATCATTAAAGGTTGTCTTGATCTGTTTTCTTCTTTCTCTGGTCTTCCCTGTAATCCTAACAAAAGCGAAGTCTTTGTTGGGGGGTGTGATTTCATGGTTTCTGCCAGGATTGCTAACATTCTTAATTTCAAAGTGGGTGAACTGCCCATTTGATATTTGGGAGTGTCTCTCATCTCAGGAAGATTACTCAATAGCCACTATAAAGAACTTGTTCAACGTATTACTGGCAAAATTAGAGCTTGGGCTAATGCAAAGTTTTCGTATGTTGGTCGTCCTTAGATTATCAAATCCATATTGAGTAACATTCATTCATTTTGGGCTCGAATGTTTATTCTACCGAAGGGCTGCCTCAGAGAAATTGAAACAATTTTGAGTTCTTTCCTTTGGTCTGGATCAGAGAGTTCAACTAACAAAGCCAAAGTTGCTTGGGGTTTGGTGTGCATAAAATAAAAAGGAAAGTGGTTTAGGTCTCACTCACCTCCACGATACTAATGCTGCAGCTATTATGAGGAACCTTTGGATCCTCCATACCAAACATAAATTTGTATGGGGTAGATAGGTCTATTCAAATTATTTTTGCCATTTTGGACTTTGGGATCGACTAATGCCTAATCGTATTACATGGGCCATGAGGAAAATTCTTCAACTCAGACCTATGACTAAGCAATTCAAGATCAACAAAATTGGCAATAGCCAAAAGACCATAGTTTTGAAGGATCATTGGCATCCTGTGGGGCTTTTCTTGGATGTCTTGGGTGAGCAACGGTTGATTGATAAAGGTATCAATCTAAATGCTACAGTCGCGGATTTCATATAAAATGGGCATTGGGTTTGGCCTGATGATTCTTATGTCTTCCAATTCATTAGTCGTCACCTTGGTGACCTGAAACCGTTTATTGGCAGGGAGGATTCTATCGTTTAGGTCAACTCTTCGATTGGTGAGTACAATATGAAGTGGGCTGTGGAGCTCATCAAACCTCAATATAATGTGGTGAATTGGCATGGAACGATTTGGTTTAAGCAACACATCCCTAAACATGTGTTTTGCTCGTGGCTTTGTTGGTTGGATTGGTTACCCACGAAACGGAGATTGCTTTCATAGGGTTTGGTTGTGGATCCTTATTGTACCTTCTGTAGAGCTTGTACTGAAAATAGGGATCATTTGTTCAGATTGTGCCCCTTTACTAAGAGAATTTGGTATAGAGGTTGGAAGCTCGTTAAAGGACCTCACCACATTAATTCTTGGGATAGGATTGAAGAATGGTTTACCAGCTCAGCCTCGACTTCATCTTTCCATTCATCTGTTATGAAGCTCTTTCTTGGAGCTTTTATTTTTCATATATGGACTGAGTAAAATGTTCGCTTACACAACAATAGAATGCACATGGAAGATGAAATTCTATCTTGTATTTATTTTGATGTTAGAACAAAAATGTATAGCATTAGAAAAGTTAGACAAACTCTTTTGAACTAGACTATTCTTAGAGCTTTGAGTGTCAATAGTCTTTAGTCTGGTTATTTCACCTTTGTATTTTTGTAATGTTTTTTGATTCTCAATATACATGCTTGCATTCTAGCAAAAAAAAAAAAAAAAAACAGAAAACTTTGTTCTAAAAAAAAAAATTCAATTCGTTTTTTTCTTAATTTGTTTTTATTTTTGAAAAAATTCAATTTTTTTCCTTCTTAATTTTTCTTCTTTTTTTGTTTTTTTTTTTTTTTTTGGTCGGGAAGTCGAGATTCTATTATCTTCAATTCAATTTATTTTCTCTCAGTCCCCAAATTGTATTGAAATCTTCCTCTGACCCCGAAACTATTTTTGTCATTTCAATCAACACCCCTAAAACCCCCCTTAACATCCCACCAAATATAAATCTAAATCTCCATCTCTCTACACTTACCCTAGCCTCCTGCCTCTCTTCTGCATCCTTCCACTTCAGCCTCCCCCCCCCCCCCCCCCCCCACCATGGGTCGTGGCCCCCCAAAGACAGGGGAAAAAACAACACCCCAAGTAATCGAACGCTACTATTCAAAAATGACACTGGACTTCCACACCAACAAGAAGATTCTAGAAGAGGTAGCTATCATCCCATCAAAGCGTCTCCGCAACAAGATTGCCGGATTCTCTACCCACTTGATGAAGCGAATCCAAAAGGGTCCAGTGAGAGGCATTTCTTTGAAGCTTCAAGAAGAAGAGAGAGAGAGGCGCATGGACTTTGTGCCTGATGAATCTGCAATCAAGATTGACCAGATTGAAGTTGATAAGGAGACTATTGACCTTCTTGCTTCTTTGGGTATGTCTGATTTGCCTGGTCTTGTCCTCAAAGAAGACCAGCCTGTTGTTATGGCTCCCCCTGTTACCTTTGGCCGTGGCAGGAGGTTTTAAGTGGGTCCCGACCCTTCCCCGGACCCTGTGCATAATGGAAGCTTTGTGCACGGGCTGTCCTTTACAATGTTACTTTTTTGGTGGAATTAATGGTTAAGACTTATGCTAGGACTTGTGTTGTTATGGAAGTTTAATCTTCATGCTGCCTTGTTTTGTTGACTGAAATTTATATACTCCATTTTTGTCTGAAAGATTTTATTTTTATTGGGTTAATGTTTCTTTTTGGTGGAATTAGTGTTATGTTTAAGACTTATGTTATATGGTTAAAGGTTAAATCTTTATGCTGTTTTGTTCTGTTGACTGAAATTTGTAAATTGCAACTATGACATTGCTGAATGGGATGCTACTATTAGGTCTTTCTTGATTTACTATTGCTACACGTCGCGGATGACATACTATGAGAGTGTTCTATATAAAGTTAGTGTCACGGTTTTAAGTAAAACTCGGATCAGTGAATTTGAGGTCCTAAACAGTTATTTTGAAATTGCTTTAATACTAGTCTCGCTTGTGCTTTATGATGCTGGGTGACTGGGTTGAGGTGTTACATTCATCTATTCTGTTAAGGATTTTTGTTATTATGGTTAAAGGTTTAATCTTTATGCTGTTAGGTCTTGTTTGATTTACTGTTGTTACACGTTGCGAGAGACATACTATAGGGTAGTGTAGAAGTTAGTGTTATGGTTTTAAGTAATAACTTAGATTAACACAGGTAGTGAATTTGAGGTTCTAGATAGTTATTCTGAAGTTGCTTTAGTAGTAGTCTCACGTGTGGGTTATGAGGCTCGGGCGTGACATTTACATTCATTTATTCTTTTAAGGATTTTGTTATTCTACTTACAGGTTTAATCTTTATGCTGTTTGGTTCTGTTATCATATTTCTGTTTTTGCTATCCCGGAGTTGAATGGGATGGTACTACTAGGCCTTGTTTGATTTCCTATTGATACATTGTGCTTTTGTTTTCATAAGATATGCTGTTAATGAAATCCCATTTTAGACTATTTTAGGTTTTGTATGCTGGCCCTGTCATTGAGGGTTGGTTTAGAAATGTTACAGATGATGGAGATACAACTATGTTGTAATACTCTTTACTAAGACTAGATTTCAGGATCTTCCGATGTTAGATTTTGGCACGGTCGGTCGAAAACTGAGTAACCCAACTCCCAAAGGATGGGAGGATATTTGGCAACTGTTTTCATAATATTGTTGCTTGTTTGTGAAGTGGTTTAAATTGGTCTTGCTTTCTCCATAGCCTAGCATTGTTCATGCTTATTTGTTTCCCTTGGCAAATATACACATAAGAAGATCCCTTAATGTCATGTATAAAGATGATCATTTTCCATCAAAAAATAGGGGAAACCATACCTCCCATTATGGCCGGACGTCCAACTCTAAAATAGGGCCCACACTACACTCCCGGCCTGATGGAGGTTTAGTTCTAACATGGCGTCCACCCACTTAAAATTATATTGGTTACGTTACAGAAAATAGAAATCATATGTTTAGTGTTATTACTCAATACCTTCAATGGAATTTTAAATGCTCAACTCTTTACACACACATCCCTCAAGGCCTAGATACATAACCATCAGTAGCCAACGGAAACTTGTCTACCTGCAGGCATCTGCTCATATAACTCCACATGAAATATATGGCGTTTGTTACAACCCATCAAATGCCACCATGTTAACAATGTTATGCGCATCTGGTGCAGTATGAAGGGAAGAGAAAAAAGAGAGGGGATGCTACGAAACCTGCCTCGCTCTATCAGGTGTCGTTCTCGATAATTTACTCGCTTGAATTCGCAAGTCCGACCATGTTAAGCATATGGCGATCTTCTTTAAACCTGTCCAGCACAGTGCCTTTGACACGGTCTTGCATCTCCTCCTGAGGTCCCTTTGGAACAACTCCCCAGCATTCAATTACTTCAGGATAGATCTTTTCAGACTTTGATAAGCAAGGGCTACCGAAAGTGGTGCACGAAAATGAATGCCCCTGGTCGAAATTTGCTGAAAGGAACAGACCAAAATGATTCACCCGCCCTCCAAAACCAATGCCATTGGGGATGCTCTCGGAACTGAAGTTCACAGCGCACTGCCCAATGAAAGGGTATAAAGCTTCTTAGTGATAAGTCAGAAAGATAAGTAAGCTAAATATGCAGTTGTGATGATGGACGGTATAGGAAACCAAAATCGCTCAACATGAAGGAGAGACGATGGTTGATACGAAGCGAGACTTTCATTTTCCCTTCTAATGCTTGAACTTAAAAATCATCCACGACAATCATCCACAACCTCATATTTCAGAATTGCTCACTTCTGTGAAACATGAAACAGTTCAATCTCAAGCTAAAGCTAAAAGTTTGTCAGACTTTATAATTTGCTTTCGGCCAGTCAGATAGGCACCATGATATCACAAGAATAATAGACATCAGAAAGCAACTTCTCGTTCATGGGATAATCTCCCACCCTTCCTCCCCAACCAACCACTCCCCACCCCCCACCCCCCACCCCCGGCTGGCCAACTGGCATGCACGCCCCTTTTGAAAATCGAAAAGAAAAAAAACAAAGGAGGTGAAGTGGAGGGGCTTCCATGAATAAATAAATGTTAAGGTAGATAGATATTCTCCTGACAGAGGGAATGTACATATTCTGCTGATGAGAAGATTCAATGACTTACCCACTGTATATTGTGGTTCGCTCCAGTAGGCCGGAAAATTGATGCCTTTGGGAATAACTGAAAGAGGAAAGACTTCATGTCTCCATAAAAGTCCCCATGCCTCTCCCATGGCTGAGAAGCATAGCCTCCATATACATAACCTTCTTTATCTTTGATAATCAACACTGTTGGTCCTCCTTGTCTGCATTTCAGTACATCAGTTTGTCAATGCTCTTTCATTTCAAAGATAGAGGGAGCAACCAAGAAACTAAATTCAAATATAAATCTTTTAGCCTTTAAAAATATACGAGATTCCAGAATCTATGTTTGTAATTATCTGAAGGGATGACACTCCACACACGTGATTTTCACGGACTTCCAAGTATACCTCCCTCTAATATAATTACTATGAAACTCTTTTGACTTACACAGATGCATCAGTCTGACATCATACAAAGAAGTCACCTTACAGATCAAGACAGATTGGATTGTCAGCAAACTAATCTGTTTTAACATCAGAAACAAAACCAATCTGATTTCAAAAGTTAACTGATCAAACACCTATGAACTGTTTCTTTCTCCTTCTCTCTCTTTATTTCTTTTGATTGGAGTGAGATAACGGTTAAACCCTTCACCATTTTGCAGAGTTGGTGGCTTTAACAGCACAAATTGTAACATGGAATGGGTTTAGTAGTAAGAAAGTATCATGGACAGGGACTAATTGCTGAAAACATAGCCAGAGAAAGGTAATTGAAGTGTTAATAGCTGTTGACATAGCCAGGAAAGATCATTAGCAACTTGTGACACACGGATGGTCCATAGCAAGTTTTACAATCCCACCACCTGCCTTCCGAAAAAAGGAAAAAGAAAGAATATTGAAAATGAAATGGAGAAATGCAATCAACATGTAAACAGAAGTATTTGAACGTCACATATAAAGATCGGTATCAAGCTTCGGAAATTTCCTTAGTGTCACCAAATATCATGGTATTTATCCATAAAGCAAGCCAATTGGGCATCATGCCATTAGTCCTCTATCTACCATAAACATATCGCAAAGCACCAGAAAATAACTCAAGGTGGTGGACTCTAGCAATCAAATGTACCACTTATTACTGTTAATTCTTGAACTGAAAGGCCCAGAGCCAAATAACTCAAAGAATATTATACAAAATTAATGTTGACTGAATGTTTACAGCTAGCAACCAAAAAAGTCACATGCATGGTCGACATCATAGTGGCAATGTTACAATAAGTAGAAAAAGGACACCCCATTGAAATTTCTGTGGAAATCCACATCTTAGAAGATTTTCCTAGAATGACTGTTCATCATGTTTAATAGCAAGTACAATTTCGCAGACACTAATTACACCCACGATGAAACAACGCAACAATTTATCAACATAACAAAGAACCCACATATGTATAGGGGGATACTAATAGATAACTGAAAAGGATGGCCCAGATTTTCAATGGGATACCTCTACGCTAAGGCCTGGCAACTAAGCCAAAATCAGGTTCAATGTTACTGTTTAACAAACTTGTCACAGTATGACAAAAATGCAAATAATTGACGTCCTTGAATATTAGGAGATGAGAGAAGACAATTTTACTAATATAAGTTCACTTCCAGGATGTTTTTCTTCTACTTATTCTTTAAACTTACCCAACGCTTGATGAAAAGTCATTAACCAAACAAAAGGAAACATTTTTCAAAACTGAAATTTGAAATGGATGGTTGAGATTTTAAAACACCAAATCTCATGGTCCATAATGCACCTCATTGAGTAGATGAGAGAATAAGTAGAGGTGAGGATCTAATAGCTTCAATTCTTTCTGAATTCTGATTCCCCGTGGCCAGGTTTCCTGGATTGTTATTTCGTCAAAAAAAAAATCAAGAGTCCACTTACAGAAATGTTATATTCTCAATATATAGGTAAAGAGATATAAAAAGAATCATATTTCCTATTTAGAGACCTCAGTGATGGATATCGGCTGTAAGATCAAACTGCCTTGGAAAGTTTATTAAGTCTTATAGTTCAAATATCCAGCAGCATAGCTAAGTACCAATTAAAGCTTGCCTCTTGATTCATTTTCTTCATTTAATTAAGTAATCAAATTGTGAGTAAAATAGTTTGCTAGACGGGAACAAGGTATATTTGGGAAAACACAAACAACTCACGAGATATTGCCCAGAAATGTGTTGAAACTCAGACCATGAACTGAACTATGATACAAAAGTTTCCATTCATCCAGCTCCTCCTGGGCTAGTGCACCTCCGATATGCCAAGCATATTCCTTTCTGAGCAAGAGTAAATTGGTATCAATACTGTCATGGTACACAAGCTGAGGAACTTGAGAACCTACACAATCAAATGAAACATAATAGATATTGCACTCTGCTCCCTTTGGTTTGCATGCCATCATATAAAAGTTCAAGTTCAAATATTCAATTCACATTCTGATATTTTATTGGCTCTTTATCACAATATTTCACAATAGCAACTCCGAGATAGCATTGAGAACATTTGAAATTTCATAAAGGTCATTACTACAAGTAGCGCTTCCCCATTTCTGAAATATTGCGGCGTCAATCAGTTATGCCTGCAAATTACTGATAAAATCAAGTGCGGGCTTGACCTCACACCGATGTTGATAATTCAAGAAATTTACTCTCGTTATTCAAATACATAGATATATACCACCAGCGCTCTAAACCATTATTCTAGACAGAAAGAAGTGCAGAACTGAATGCATTCAAGAATAGTCCTGAAATTGTTCTGATATCTCACCTACATTGAATAGATGTAATAGTTATGATACTAGATCAGAAAGGTGGCATTTCCTAAACACACCTACAACAAATAAGCATAATCTCGACAATATATCCATTGCTTTCCAGTTCTTCAGACATAACATAATACATGATATGAACTCTGAGTTAAAAATAAATTTAGTACCTCATTCCCCGAGTATAATGATTATTGTTTTCATCTTTTGTAGTTTGATCTTTATAAAATTTACAATTTTTGAAGGACATGAACATCCAGGGTAAAAAGTCAAGTTCTTTATCCATATATTGCACAATGGTGGCAATGATGAAAACATAAATCTGTTAAATTGAAGGACGGGGAACATCCAGGGTAAAAAGCCAATTGTGACAATGATGAAAACATAAATCTTTCATGAACTCAATAGTGTATAATATTACTCACGAACAGAAATTGGAAGGTGCAGGAAGAGCATATAGGAGAACCATATATATACAATTCCAAGGCTAAGAGAAATTCCAAAGTAGTCAACTGGTGTATTTACTGAAAACTTCTTTCCATGATAAGCCTATGAATTGTACATACTTTGCAGTACTCTAGTTAGGCATTTTATTTCTCCTATAGACAGGGACCAAAAACTAATTACAATTATAAGATTAAGACAGAAACCTGGATCTGATGGCTTCAGTAAACTTGCAAGAAACTTCCTGACAGATGGAAGAAGTGCACACCAGTTTCTGAAATCCTCGAAAGACATACTATTTTCAGCACTTCCTTCACTTTCTTTTGTGAAATTTGCAGAATTGATAAAAATTTCAATAATTTCCTGCTTCGAACATGCTCCAGATTCAGAGCCATTTCTTGGAAATATATAATCAAGCATAGCAGTTAATACAGCTTCAAGATCAGACCTGTCAGTTGATTCCAGAGAATGAAAATTTTATTTACACCTAAGAAAAGTAAAGCTATGAAAACAATAACACGCTCCCCCCTAATATGGCATAATTGATTTCAGAAATTCTATTAGCTGAAAAATGTCCACCACAGAATTTGTACTTCTGTAGCCTTTGCCATTATTCTTTCTATTAACTTGCACAAATTTATAATGTTACAGGTACAATAATATGACACGGAGTTTATAGACATTACAAGGTAAAGTTAGTCAATTACCTTCCCACAAAGCCATCTCCTGAAACATCTAGCAATTGATAAATAAATTCTTCAATATCATCTTTTGTTCCTTTCTCATAGGTGGCCTGCAATGTAAAGAGAAATGCTTACAGAAAACTTCATATTTCAGTTAATCGTTGGTCAGGAATTCTCTATTTCTAAAGATAGATGCACATGGTTCATAGAAAGTACAAAGTTATTGTGAAACTATTAGCTTCTTAAGCAAGTTATTTTCTCTCCACAACATGGGTGCAGAATGCTCCCAATATAGAGTCCTTGCACAAATCATAATTCGCCCACTTCTGTAACTTCCGTTTCACACAGACCTCGGAAATTCTTCTCTAATATTAGGACCTTGTACATAAGCTTCATTAAACAGCGGACTGCAGTCAATGAATTCATATTCCTTGTCTGACCTCCTCGTCCAAAGTATGGGTTCCCCACTCTGGTGGCCTCAACCATCTTTGGTGAAAGCTCCCCTCAACCTTCATAATATTTCATACAAACGGCATCACTTATTAATACATAAAACAAAGAAAATTCAACATTTCATCCAATCTCTCTTGTCTCATTTTGAAATAGATGTGTTTCCTCTTATTATTAGTTCACTAGGACTGGTAGGAAGGACAACCAAAGAAAAAGAATGGTGGGATCACTTAGACAAATGCTTCATCAATTGAATTGACAGGATTATTAGGTCTCCTGAACCTGACGAGTGACTAAAATTGAAGCAGTTGCCTTCATTAATCATTCAAACCCCTTCCTTAAGTTTCCATATATTAAGCAGAAACTTCAAGCTAAATGATGGGGTACTGGAGTTTATTAATCTTCTTATATGTACAGCAAAAAGTTTTGGCCCCTTGATTCTCCCTCACAAGGCCCATGCCAACCAGCACTCAGTCAATTATTTACAGTAGTATATCTGGTAAGATGGGCTGAACTTTATATCGATCATAAGTAGACACAAGAGTTTCTGCAGCTTAAATGATTGGTTGAACCAGTAAAAAATTGACAATTTTAATAATGCAACCAAATCAATACATCAACATGATTCACAACTTTTTGTATGTGTGGAAAACCACACGGAAGTAGAATAATAATGTGCAAAAGGGGAAAGTACAGTAACTCCCTGCTATACTATATCAAAACTACAGAGCCTCCACTTTGGTGGTTGGTAGTACATTTACTCCTTGCTCCGTGACACTTGTCACACTTGTCCACTATAACATTTTCCAACAATGTCAATGTTTAGAGTTAAATTACACTGTTGTACTTCAGAATTTTTAAGTACAATTTGTAAAAGGTGCTTTTTTGATCTAAAGTTTAAGAAGTCAACTGTTACTAAGTACATCATATCACAGTGCTTTCATGTCGCAAACCCCTTTCTTAAGATTACTGAGCACACCCAGACGTCTGCTCCTTCTAATAAGCTAATTAAATTGAGATCACCAGAAACCTTTATGGATAACATGAGTTTTGAGTGCATTCATGCTAGCTCAACAAATTGTGTAGCTAGTTATCAACTAGTCCGTTTGACTTTATTAAATAAGCAATGAAGCAAAAATTTAGAATAACCCAATCAAAGCCAAACTTCGCCTAGCGATCAGCAGATCAAGCCTTGGGTGTGCCCATCAGAAGTCGTCAGTTCGAGTGAGGCCCCTGCAGGATTGGTCGGACAAAGCCGGGAAACTCGCGAAACAAAAAGCTAAATTTCTTCATTTCTCCAAAAATATCCCCAATTAATTAGTAGTTGAGTAATTCTTTATTTGGCATTGAAGGCGTAATTCATTTTAACAATACAGGCGTAATTCATTTTAACAATAAAGATCCTACTACGCTGCCCAATTTACAGTACTGCCAACCAGAGAGAGAGAGGTACATAAGTAATCAGCAAATACTTAGTTTTCTTTGAGCATCCAAATAAATATAAGAAAAAATGGGTAAAGGTCAAAAAAACCTAAGAATTTGCGGAGTTGCAGATCTGTAACCCAATTTTTTTTCCTCTTTCTCACTTTTTATCTTTCAGAAAAAAAATTGAGGAGTTGCACGTTAAACCAGTGCTATCATAATCATTTAATACATGTGTAATACAGTAATACATGTAAAACGTGCAATTTCAGCAAAACACATCCCTTTTACTTTTTGCAATTTGTTCAAAATAAACAAAAAAAGCAAGCACAAGCAATTCATTAAATTAAATAAAAACTACCAACTTTTAAAGAAGAGGGGCTGCTTACTTTGGCAATAACAAGGTCTTCAAAAGTGAGCTTCTGATCATTTCGTTTTCGCGTAATTAAATCAAACAATCTATCCCCTAATGGCCCTTCAATTCCAATATATTTCTGTTCATAGAAGCAGAGTGTGTATGCGTAAATTAAGTAAATAAAATCAGAAAAAATTCTAATATAGAACAAAAATAAACATATGGGAATCATAATTTTTTTTTTTTTTTTAAAAGTTAAAAAATACCTCGAAAACAGATGGGGATATGTATTGAGCATTGTTTTGTGATTGGGCAGCCAATGATGCGAAGAGTGATTTCAAGTCTTCTAGTACCTTCTGGGTGAATGCTCTGTGAACAATTTTGTTTACCATCATAATTAATGGAATATATTTATATATGTATATATATATATATATATATATACAAACACATATATATAGAGAGAGAGAGCTTAACCTAGTGGCGTTTATGAAGCGAGGATCAGAGGAAGAAGAAGCTTGAGAGTTGCCCATTTTGGCTGGGTGCTGTTCTGCTCTGTTGCTTCTACATTTTATTTTATTTTATAGTTTATCTTTTGTCATCGTGTAATGCATTACAGTATATCTGGTCTATTGGGATTACTTCATTCCGGATTATCCGGATTGAAGAGTGTCCCAATGGCTTGTTTATTAGGCTCTGTTTGTTTGCTGTAAAATAATTTAACCAAATTAAATCAAACTAAGTCTTATCCCACTAGGACTGTAAAATAACATATTTATGAAAAATATTTTTTAGAAAATAAAATAAAATATTTTTCTAAAAAATAGAATATTTTAAAATATTTTCTGATATTTGGATATACAGTGTATTCCGTAAAATGTTTTCTCCTTTTAAAGGATATGAAAATATTTTTTCAAATTTTATAGGCGCAATTATTAATCGGAAAATATTTTACAGTTAACTAATTTTTCGGTATTACCAAATGCAAAAAATTAAGCAAAAACAGTCGCAATTGTTGATTAGAAAATATTTTTCCGGTGTTATCAAACAAAAAAATTAAAAAAATATTTTACAGCAAACAAACGGAGCCTTAATTTATGAATTTTCTTCAAAACTTCACGTCCAGGACACAGTCCATAGAGCCCACACTGACTTGTAAAAATACGCACTAGAAATAGAGTATGAGCCCCATGAACCTTTTTAAGGCTTTCCCGTCAGTTTAAGGCCCGTTTGGCTTTCTCATTTGGCAAAAATCAGGATATGTTGAATTTTTGCATTTTCTTGAATTTGTTATGGAAAATGATTTAATGGCCACATGCTTCTCCAAATTATGATTAAAGTCTAAGATGTTTTTCAACTTATAAAAATTGACTCAAATGCCAACTTATAGAATAGTTTCTCGAATTACAAAAGAATCATTTCAAGAGTTTTTTTTAAAAATAGGCTAAATAAAAGAGAAAATCATTTTTTCGATGATCTCATTCAAAAATCTATGCTCCTTTTATAACTATCTTGTTGATAAGTTTGTTAATTATGAAGTCGATGAGATAGCTTGGAATCTTATTGGCACGCTTCCCTTTTCCCAAATGACTTGATTCACTCATAACATGCTGCCTAGACACCTTAGCCTCTTGGTCATCTTCCAACTCAGCACCTTCTTGAGCCAGCTCAGCAGTAGGATCCATGACAAACACATGATTTGCAGCCACGTACTCTAATCTAGGCAGTTTCACTAATTTATAATATTTTAAATGAATTGTTGTAATTGGCAATCTTCATCAAAACAAGTATTTGCAAAACTTTTACATTGTCATTACTCATTAAGGATAATTATAAAAAAAATAAAAGTAGAAAAATTGGGTCTCTTAGTGTCATAAGCTAGTTGATAGATTTGGATCTCTATTATTGGTTTCCAACATATTGTTGACAGTGTTTACATTTGCCACAGCAAAATTGTATGTGTGGTATTACTCAATAGATTAACATTGTTCTAGAGGTATTTTCATACATAGATTCACAGTTTTCAACCTGAGCTTGATTGCTATGGATATGTCACTCCTCAAATGTAGAAGCTTTCAAGTTGTTGATTGCCAATACAAGTTTTCATGAGTGTTGTTGCAGTTTCTTTACTTTTTATTCTCTGAATGGCCTAGCATGAGTAAATTGTTTGCTGCTCCTTTTTATTTTGCTTGAAATACTTATTTACCCCTCTGTCTTTTTAAAATAGACTCATTACCCCCCCTGTGATTTTCAGAGTGTAGCTGAACGCTCCCTCTATTAAAAAAATCGTCTAATTTAACAATAATTGCAACACACGTGCTTAAATGCAATTTTTTATGCTTTCGGTTTAAATAAATTTGTTACTGGATAAAAATGCCCTTTTAGTAAATTATTTACCGCCCCCCTGTATTTTGCCCTAAATACTCATTCACCTCCTGTAATTTTAAAATATGCTCATTACTTCTTTGTAATTTTTCGATTTTAACTTTATGTAAAGGTATAACGATCAATTAACTAATTTGGTAACGTTTGTTAACGGAATAAGAGATTTTGGGTGCGTCAGCTTAATCGAAAAAATACAGGGGGATAATGAGCCTATTTTAAAATTACTGAGGGTGAATTAGTTTTTCGAACAAAACACAGGGGGGCAGCAAGCAATTTACTTGGCCTAGCATACATGAACATGAACTTCAGGCCTTTTGGTGTTCTTTCCAGAGGTTTCCAATTCGAGTCCTCTCATGATCACTAAAAGTTTACTGACTATTAACTTCAAGGTCCCGTTGGGCAAAGCCGTGTTGTACAATGGGGAATTCGGGTTAATATTCGCTCTACAATGTTTCCCTCTTTCACCTATGAGAGTGTGTTAATAACTATAACATTGATTAATGTAGTGATCGATTTTGCAATATTCATCTTCTGTGACTAGAGGAACAATTGAATTTCCTACGACATTTATGATTATCTTGCTTTTGGGACGAGTTAACTTGTCCAAATTTAGACTAAGAATTAAGATTCATAGCATATTATACTTATGATTTACAAGTTGAACTGATAGATTAAACTTTGTTAAGTGACCACTTCATCTAAAAGTTTAAGTTGTTAAAGAAGGGTTTATTATATTATTTATTATATTCAACATGCCCCTGGTTTGTGACCACTTCATCTAAAAGTTACAAGAATAAAATGCAAGTGGAGTTAGTTTTTTATTCTTGCACTTTAACAATTTTTAATATTTTTTTTTAAATTGGTGGCGATGAGTTTTAAACCCAGAATTTTTTGGTACCTAACCTCTGATACTTTGTTAGGTGACTATCTCATCTAAAATGTTAAACTGTTAGAGAGTGGTTTATTATATTATTTAGGGTGAAGTGCACCAAAGCCCCCTATGATTTTCTATAAGTCCACAACACCCCCTATAGTTTGAAAACCCCCTAACCACTATCTTATATTTTTTCAAAAATAGCACATGTGCCCCCTGCCATCAATAAAACCGTTAATCTTAACGGAGCGTGTATATAACGCGCCTGAGTTGTGAATGAGCGAGTAGAAACAGATGCATGTTAGAAAATAAGTGCATTTGTTGACTTAAATACCCTTGCTTAGGCTTATAAACTACCAGACACTAAAGTCTCTTCACATCTAACTCTTACACTATAAGATTGGTTCCATCAAGATTGCCAGGTGAAGCTCCGGCAAGAAGCTAGGTGAAGATCATGGCCTGCTTGTAATTTTTTTGTTTGTGTTTTATTTCAAAATGCCTTTAGTATTTATATTGTCCATTAGATTTTGCTCTTACATGCCTGCTCAAAATTTTCCCTTGGTCTGTTATAGCAAAATGTCAACAGTAAGCAGTAGCAATTTGGAAGATCCATTGTTGGATTTACGATATGTGAACAAAAGGTGTCGTTGTAATCAAAAGGCGGAAATTCGAGTTGTTACGTCGTATGAGAAACCTACAATAGGTAGGTTGTTCTGCACATGCGACACTTGTCATTTTTTTAGATGGTGCGAGTCGCGAAAGACATTGTGGAAAAAGAAGGAACTTCCTATATATGGTGAAGAATATAAATACAATAGTGAAGATAAAGTCTCATGGGTGCAGAAGATGAAGAAGGGGCAGTGTAGTGATAATGTATTTCTTGTCCTTTGTGTGTTATTGGTGATATTAATTGTTGTATTGATCTTAAAATGAGATGGTGGTTGTTTTGACATAGTATCAATGAACTGCTATAATGTAAATTTATGTTTAATGATATTAGTCCTTCTGTTTTTTCATATGGTGCATAACAGCCCCCTGTATTTTTGTGGATGGTGCGTAACAGACCCCTGTGTTTTTATGGATGGTGCGTAACAACCCCATGTGTTTTGTGGATGGTGCGCAACAGCCCCCTATGTTTTGTGGATGATGCATGATATCCCCTATGTTTTGTGGATAGTGTGTCAGACCCTCATGTGCAGTTCTAAATGAAAACCATATGGATTGGGTACCAGTCAGACAATGGTATATACATATACAAAACCATACAACTGAACCAAATATAAGAACCAACCAAATATTCAGTACACAATGCCTTTACACAACTTGAATTAAATATAAAAACCACCTATCAACCAATCCATTGAAATAAAATACCAGTAACGGTACTATACATATCATCTAAAAGTGTCATGAAAGTGTCTTAAAAAGCATAATAAATGTCTGAGTAAATTGCTTGCCGCCCCCTGTATTTTTTCGATTAAGCTGATGCACCCAAAATCTCTTATTTCGTTAACAAACGTTACCAAATTAGTTAATTGATTGCTATACCCTTACATAAAGTTAAAATCAAAAAAACACAATGGGGTAATGAGCTTATTTTAAAATTACAGGGGGTGAATGAGTATTTAGGGCAAAACACAGGGAGGCGGCAAACAATTTACTAAAATGGTATTTTTGTTCAACAATGAATTTATTTAAACCAAAAGCATAAAAAATCGTATTTTAAGTGTGTGTGTGTTGCAATTGTTGTTAAATTAGACAACTTTTTTAACGAAGGGGGGGAGGGTTTAGCTACACTTTGAAAATCACAGGGGGGTAATAAGCCTATTTTTAAAAAGACAAGGGGTAAATGAGTATTTCGAGAAACACACAAGGGGACGGCAAACAATTTACTCATAAATGTCTTAAACCACCGAGAGTACAAAAATAAAGGCAACACTTCCTCAGAAATACTTAATATATTTCCAAAAAGCTAAGTAGTATAGGACAAATACTATTGTCCATTTTGAGAAGTCCAAAAAACTCATGACAGAACATAGATTCATGGTTGCCATGCTCTTTTTCTATTTTTTATGTTGTCTAGAACTTAAGTAATGGTTGAAACCCTCTTTTTTCTTGAAGTGCTAGTTGTAGTAACATTTGAAGATGATTCTCCACTTTGGATCCCCTTGTTAAGAAATCATTTTTGAAGCTTTTGTACAGCCTGCCCTTGGTTCTTTTATCAAGGGTGCCATCTTGTTGACTGATGCGTTCAAACGGTGCATTATAATTAGGTGCAAAATGACCAAGTTTTAATAACTTGTAAGTGCACGAATCTTCATAGTGTAGTATGCTCTGAGTGCGGAGTTGAATTCCACAGGGAGGCTCCTAAGTTAGTTCGGTTGAATAAGTGTGTGTGAAAGTATTCTAAGTGAGTGTTAGAAATTAAAGGACAGAGAGGTTGAGTGGTTTGATAAAAAGGAAAAGAAGAAGCTAAGTTAACTAAATCTAGAGTTAAAGTTGGGAATGTAAATAGGGGAGACAATAATTAAGCTTGGATTAATATTAAGGCAGTTAATCTAGGCTCAAAAATAGGATTCTCTAATTTTGCAAGGGCTTAAGCTACAAGCATACACCCGGTTAAGCTAAAAGCTATAGACCTAGTTAATCTACTTAGTTTATTCTAACCAAGTACAACAAGGCAAACTAAACTAAGGAATTAACCTTCAGGTAGAAACTATGGTACAACCTATAGTTTCATGAAATCTATGGTATAACCTATAGATTCATGATTAAAACAATTGTATGGCACTAAAGTAACATAATCATAATATCAACTACAAGTATAATATTATGCTACGAAAGTAAAGTATTCATAACATCTACTTAAAAACCATTACGTATGAATACTGAATTAAAACAAGCCATACATTGCAATATGAATTAAATCAGTCAAATCATGGAGACCGGTAAATTAAAAGACCATTAATAAATAATCAAAATCACGAATTAACATGGACATTATAACAACATTCAAATATGAAAGAGATTAAAGAGATATTTCCCCATAAATGAAGTCGAGGTCCGAGGTCAGTGTCCCGAGCACAGCTACGAGATTTCCTCTTTTTCCTATGCCCCAGAAATTTGGGCATTACCTCCGCCGTATTTTCCTCCAACTACTAACTATTTATACTACCATATTTAAACTACCTTAAACTAACACTAAAAAAACAATTAAAAACGATTAAAATAAAATCCTAAAATTATTTCTATATCATTTTCGGTTGGGGTTGGGGAGTATTTATAGGCTGAGAAATCAGAGGCGCACTCCTTTTTCGGTCCATTGAATGCTCACCACGTGGCACTTCTAGAAGACTCCGGAAGGTGCAGATGGGCGCTTGAGCGCCCATTTTTCAGTCCGTTGGATGCGCGACGCGTGGCGGCTTCTAGAAGTCCCTAAGGCGCTCAAGAGCGCGCTTATGCTCTATCACTAAATTTGCGCCACGTGGATTTTTCGGAAGATGGTGGAAGATTCATAGGGGGCACTCGAGCGCCAGCGAGGCACGTTTTTTCGGCTCCGTTTGTTGACTTTGACCGAGACACTGACCGAAGAATTTTCGGGCGCTTTTCACTGTTTTGACCCTCTAAATGTTGGAATCTAGCTAAAATCATGCCACGCGCAAGGCAAAGCTTACGTTTTGCTCAAAAGGCCGTTTCTACCCGAAAAACTGGTATGATTCGTCAAAAAGGGACATAGGTCACTATTTGCACATGATCTAGCCAATTCTTTCTTATTGAGCTTCATTATTCCACCGTTTCTTGAGGCTTTGCCATCACATAACTCTTTGACTTGCATTTTGTCATTTTAAGTTCGATTTCTTCACTTCTAAGGATCAACCTACGTTGCATCAAAGTGTATTAAGTATTACATTTATTTCACATGTTAAGATGTAATAGTAGGTAAATACAATAGTTTGAGTGGTGCAAATACAGTCACATCATTGACCTTCAACAAGCCTTGTCTCATCACCTACAGAAACATGGAAACCAAATCTAGCATTAGATTGACCAACATTAGTGTAATTTGAATCTGTTACAATTCAAATTAACAAAATAAAAATCCAGCTACATATTCTCAGTTAAGAGGTTTGTTATGCATGATATATTATAGTTTACTTACATGATTTGAAGATTGTTGATGTTTGGTTTAGGTGTGATCTAGATTTGACTTATGTTGTTCAATATTGACATTTACATTGTTCATTCCCTACAAAAGAACAAGTATTACTAGATATATATATATATATATTGTAGTATACTTACATGATTTGAAGATTGTTGTGGTTGGGTATGATCCACATTTGACTTATGTTGCTCCATATTGACATTTACATTGTTCATTCCCTATAAAAGAACATGTATTACTGTTAGATATAAATTTGATAAGTACAAACAATGTACTACAATTAGCAAAAAACAGTCACCTTCAATAGTGTTGAGTTTAAGTGGAAATCATTTCTACAAGATGCCTTGTTATGCCCTTGTTACAAATATTTTTTGCATGTCATAGGTAACCCTTTTCTTGTTGAAAAATTCTCAGTGTTTCTTTGTTTGCTAGCTCTTCAGCAGTCTTTCTCCTAGCTTTGGGTGGCCTACCAGTCCTTTTTATCTTCAATGGTGGCTTCACTGGCTCTCTATCATACTCCACGTAATCAAATGGTCCAGGTACTAGATGAATCATGTATTGGTATACATTTAAGTACACCTCTTTGAAATAACAATGGTCTATTATGACTCTATATCTAACCCAAATTGATGAATGCAAGACAAAGCATGGAAACAAGGGTATCCAGTTAACTAAAACATGCCACAAGTGCAAGTTTTGGTGGTTAAGTTTATAACATGTTTGTTCCAATGTTGTACAACTTCATATTCTTCTATGCCCAACCAATGAGCATCCACCGTCTTGAGACATCATTTAGTTTTGAAATCTTTTTCAACACATTAGGGCACACATTACCTTGATAATTCTCCATTCCTTGTCTCTTAACTTGTATTCGACTCATCAAGTTCCCTCTGATCATCTCCTACATGGTTATGATTGGCTTATCTTTTGCATCTAGGATATAGTTATTAAAATTATTGACCAACACATCACATTTAGAAGTAACTGGGAAATGAGACCTAGCCCACTGCTCCGGAAGGATTTGTCTCAACCATTCACATGCAGTTTTTTTATCACCCACTTAGGATCTTTCTTGTCAATGTCCTTCAAATACCTCTTAAATTCTCTCTTGTTTGTTGTAGATGCAGCCTTCCAAAACAATTGTTTAAGTGCTAATCCTCCAAACTTCTTTTTAAAATTTTGATACAATAGCGTAGGTAAAACCTATGGTGAATACCGGGATAGTCATCTCGAAACACATCACTCAAACCCTTCTGCCTATCAGAAAATATGACCAGCATTTCTCATAAGGATTACCAATTAATTAATGTAGCTTATACAAGAACCAGGCCCATGTATCCCTCATCTCAATTGGAACTATTGCTAAAGCAATTGGGAACATGTTATCGTTCCTATCTCGACCAACAACAACTAACATTTGACCTCCATAAGATGTCTTGAGGAAACAACCATCTAGTCCTATTAAAGGCCTACAACTTGCCATGAAACCATCCCTCATTGCAGCCACTGAATAAAACAATCTCTCAAATATTGTTCACCTTGACTCCTGTCCACTCTAAGTAATAAGGTACTACTTGGATTACAGGCAATAATTGTGGCACAATAATCACACAGTCTAGCATATTGTTCTACTGAATCACCTTCTACTTCCTTCAATGCAACTTGTTTAACTCTTATTGCTTTGTATTTTCCTAACTTCACTTTCACTTTCTCATATATCTTTGATTGTAAGTCAGCTATGGACTTATCCTTGTTTTCCCTAACATATTTCACAATCCTCTTCCCTGCATATTTGTAATCTGCACGTTTTTTATCAAACCTGCGGCCACAGTTATGACTTCATTCAAAGGTTTTAACTTGAAAACACTTACTACCCTTGATGGGAGATGCAAGTATGACCCATGTACAATCATCAGTCTTGTAATGCCTACATTTGGCTTTCACTCTGTCACTGTCATTCTTTACATAAATGTAATCAATCCCCTTTCTCACACACCAATCATTTCCAACACACCTGAACTGTGTTACTGAAGTAAATTTCATGCCTTTAACCATGTTGAATTGTTTCATATTCATACCTTCTTTATACTCCGGGAAAGATGGTGGGTTTGCCTCATCACCTGAACCTTTCATATTCAAATCTTCCTTTGGAGCATCACTATACCACTCATCCTCACCTGTGGCAGAAGATTGTTTCCCTTTACTTTTCTTTTTCCTCAACATCCTTTTTTTAAGTCTATTCTTCAATTTATTATACCTTTCCTTGTTAGATTTGCTATAATTATCATCTTCAAAACTGTCATCATCAGTTGACCCCTTAACATCATCAAATAACCCGCTAGGTGTTTCAGAATCAGTATCAGATAATGAGTGCTCATAAGGCTGCACATAATCTTCATCTTGTGAATCTGAATCTGAATCTCCCTTAACAACTATTTCTTGCCTTTGGTCTATATCATTTCCAGCCCTATAGTCAGCACTATTTTCACTTTTTATCTTTGTAGCATCGTTTTCTTGCATCATCTCTGTAACATTTTCACCTCTCGTATCTATAGCATCTTCGTCTATCACCTCTGCAGCATCCTTTTCCTGCATTATCTCTACAACATTTTTACCTCTCATATCTGTAGCATCTTCTTCTTGCATCATCTCTGCAACATCTTCTTTTTTCAGCCATGAAATCTACAACAATATCTACCCCAATGTCAACATCAAAATCTTCAAATGCAACATTTTCAGTCATCATATTTGCAGCATCTTCTTCCTGCATTATCTCTGCAGCATTTTCTTTTTCAACTATATCTTCAAGCATCAATGGCATAGTCACTTCATCTCCTATTTTTGTAGCTATTTCACCTCTCTCATATAACACAATTGTACCAGGATTGTTACCTTTACCATAGTCAACCGGTAGTGGTTCATCTTTTTCTACAATGTATATTGTAGCATATGGACAACCTTTATAAACTGATTGGAAATGTATCACACTAGCATCAGTTGAAAGTTCCCTAACCCCATACTTTATACCAAAGCCTAGATTAGCACAGTATATAGAAATACTACTCTTATTCCTACCAAGGTTCTTATAAATATCCATGAAGAAGAACTCATGCAACTTATCTAGCTCCATATATGGAATTCTTTCCTTATTCCCTCCTTCATACCTAAGTCTATGATCATCAGCAAACCTACCACATATCCATACATCAATGTCTAAAAATCTATCAACAATTCCAAATTTTTCCTCATCTACTAGATGATGATCAGGGTCCATTCTAAGATGAAAAACCAATTTAAACACTAAATTAGAATAAATTTATAGGCCTATTTCATTCAAGAAAAATCAAAGTATTGTAGCCCTATCATACATTGACACCAAAATCAATCAATATACAGCAAAGTAAAAACAAAAATACAGAAACCCTAGTTTTTAGAAGTCATTTTACACTAGCAGCTCATTAAGTCTCCAGAGATAAGATGTATCATTAATATACACTTTGTTTCGGAAGGTCCCGAATATACATCTATCACAAAAGTACAGTTAATTAAGAACCCTAATTGTACAACAAAATTACTAAATTCAAGAATACATTTGTTAAAATCCCTATTTTTCATGCCATTAAACAAAGCCCCACTGTTATCTTTACTAAGTATTATTTTAATTTGACCAAAAAAAACTATTATTTTGATTAAGAAACCCAGCTTTATGATTAAACAATACACTAAAAATAATATCACTACCCCACAGTTTGCAAGTTGTTCATTTTGACCATGACATCAAGGGGACCAGGCTGATGTTTTGATTAAAAAATATACTAAAAACATTACAAGAGGACGATACATACAAAGTTTCAATAAAGATACATAAAAAGTCAAAAGAATGCGAAAATGCTTGCCAGATATGTCTTGATAACAAGCGGGACCACTCTAATGTTGTGAGTCGTGAGATGACGTTAGTAGCTTCGGACCACTATGAAGTGAGCAGCGTTGAACCACAATAATGCTTTAAGAGACCTTGATTGCAGCTTGAATATCGAGATAAAGTTAGTGTGAAATTAGGACTTCTTCGTTGGTAATAAATTAGGGCTCATGATTTTGAAATTAGTTTTTTTATCTTTGTTGGTTGTCTGTTTATATAGAGTGTGAGCTTTGGTTATGTTTTTTTTCCTTCGTTGGCAAATACAATTTTGTTATGTTTAAGCTTCTTTTGTTTTTTTGGTTGTGGAGCTTTTGTTAAATCACTAAATGACTATAAGTCAATAAGGGCAAATACGTCTTTTTATAAAAATTGTTAACTCCGTTGATGAAATACCAAGTTTGGGGCACGTGTGCTAGTTTTGAAAAACACAAGGTAGCGAGTAAGGGGTTTTCAGACTATAGGGGGTGTTGTGTACTTATGAAAAATCACATGGGACTCTGGTGCACTTCACACTATTATTTATTATATTAAACAAACTTTTATCTGTCATCTAAAAGACAATATGTATGAAGCAGATACAATTGCAACAGACAAATTGTTTGTTGTATCTGCTACTAATATTCTTGTGTATATATATAAGGGCATCGCACATTCTCAATCACACTTAGTATTGACCTAAGTTACTTTGACAAATTTGTTTATTACTTTTAGATTTCCAAGGAGCCGAACAAAATCAAAGTTTCATATAGTCTCTGATGAGAATGCAAAATGTCATAGTTTTTTCCCTTAATGTTTAATCTTTTTCACTTATTTGATGCCTAAATGCATTCATTATTCTGATATTTTGATTTAGGATATAAATGGAGGCGTTAAATGCAAAACAAAGCTAAATCGCTCATTTATAGATAGTTTCACAATTGCTTCATTTTTTGGGCATAACTCTCTCATCTAAGCTCCGATTGAGATGATTCAAGATGTTGTGAAAAGCCAAGAAGAAGATCTACAACTTTCACGTTTTGCATTTTGAGAGATACTAGCTGCATCAGGGTCAAAACTGGATGTAAAGTTGTTGCACCTGCACTATTTGGCGTTCTGGAATATTCTTTATCTAAAAACTTCTAATTGATGGTGGAGGAGGTGGTGCACGAAAATTCTAGTTATTTAAGGCTATCCTAATTATATTAGGACTTTTCTACTTGTTTTAAGATTTTCTAGTTATATTAAGACTTTACTTTATTTTTGATATTTCCCTTATTCTGTTTAGATTAAGATTTCATTATTCTGTAGGCTTCACAAACTATAAATAAGGGGAAAAATCATAAGATTTCGACCTCCTCTCGTCTTTTTCTCTCCTCTTATTTTTTGAGTTTTCTTCATGCCTCTGCGTGGCTAAACTTTTATTCTTGATTAAAGGAAACTGAAGCCTCAAAATCAAGAAAATTGTGGGATCTAATTAGTTTTTATTGTTCAATTTATGCTTCAAGTATTGAATGTTCTTCTATTTTATTTACATGATTCTTTCGTTTAATTGCTAGAGTGGCCAACTAATTTTTTATTCGTTATAATCTACTGTTAAGTTAGATATCAAATCCGTAATTGTTTGATTCCTCTAACTTGAGAAGCAACTAGGATTTAATGATTTGCTGCGACATAAATTATTAAATCTTAGGAAGAACGTTCAACTAAATTAAATGCAACCGCTTGTGCTTGTGTTGTTTAGCTTCATTGATCTCTCTAATTCTTAAGGCTACTACTAGATTAAACATTTAGCGCTTGTGTTTGGTTGTTTAATGGTTAGGGTTAATTAGGTCGTGTGTATTCTGATTTACTACGACTAAGAAAAGATGGGAAAATAATTATAACGTTGAATATTAAAACTTTGAATCTATATATACTTGCATAAATGATCAGTTACAAGATTCCGATAGTGGATGTTGACTTAGACCAAGGTTCGTCTTCCTGATTAAATTCGATATTTTTAATTTCAATTGTTTTTCTTAAGTTTTCGTTATACTCAAACCCCCCCAACCTTGTTCACGTAGCATAAAACTAGGCTAGATACTCTTTGTGACAACGATCTTTTCTCGCACTACTACATTTATCTTTAGGAGTATAGGTTTTATTTTTGGTTGCCTACGACAGCACACCAAATTTTGGTGCCATTTCCAGGGAGTTATTCTAGTTTATTTTTGTTTTTTTGTGATTTTTATTTCGTTAAAAAAAATTATCGTTACAGTTTAAGCAGTTTTCAAAATTTTGATAGAATTAGATCTCGAAACTTTACTTTTCCAAAGGAAAACGATGTTTTGAGCAAGGCTCATTAGTCCAAAAGACTTATGAGCACCACCTTCTCGAGGCCAAATTCCATCGTTTACTATGGTGTTTAGGCATTTTTGTGTTTTCGTATAGATATTTAATTTTTCTTACTACCATAATTTTTTTTCCTATTTTGTTTCTTGTGGTTTATCAGCATTTCCTTGATTGTATGATTGTCATTAGATCTATTAATCAAGGCAATTTGCAATACGATCCAGAAATAGAAAAAACTGCGTGCAGGTTAAGAAAGAAAGCTCGGAGAAATTCTGAAAAGAACGAACTAGTTGTTGATTCCCTATTTTCTAGCGATTCTGATTTAGAAAAGAAGGAAGTCATGGCTAGAAATTGAACTTTGAAGGAGCTTGCCGCCCCTGATTTGGATCAACAACCCTTATGCATAACGTTTCCTACTTTAGATACTAATATTACTTTTGAGTTAAAATCTGGCCTAATACATCTCTTGCTTACTTTTCATGGCCTTGCAGGTGAAGATCCTCACAAGCATCTAAAGAAGCTTCATGTGGTTGCACGAGTATGAAGCCCACGGGCATGATTGACAAGCAGATCAAATTAAGAGCCTTTCCATTTTCTTTGAAGAATGCAGCTAAGGATTGGTTATATTATTTACCTTCTGGGAGTGTTACCACATGGAACAAGATGAAGATGTTATTTTTGGAGAAATACTTCTCAGTTTCAAGGGCGGCCAACATTCGAAAAGAAATTTGTGGTATAAGGCAGTATAGTGAGGAGACCCTGCACGAATATTGAGAACATTTCAAAAGATTATGTGCGAGCTGCCTCCATCATCAGATTAGTGAGCAACTAATTATCCAGTATTTCTATGAGGGTCTTCTACCCATTGATATGAGCATGATTGATGCCGTAAGTGGAGGAGCTTTGGTGGATAAAACTCCAGAGTCAGCGAAAATTTTGATTGCAAATATGGCTGCCAATTCTCAACAGTTTGGCTGTTAATTCTCAACAATTTGGCACTAGGCTTAACCCTTCATCTAAGCATGTTAATGAGGTAAATATTTTTTCCCTTGTAGAACAGATTGCGAGTTTAACTTCCCTTGTTCATCAAATGATTGTAGGTAATATGCAAGCGGCGAAGGCTTATGGATCTTTTTCGGTAGTAGGGCATCCAATCGATATGTGCCCAACTCTTCAAGAGGAGCTTGTTGAGCAAGTAAATACAGCAAATGGTTTTCCTCGACAACCACAAAGTAAGTATAATCCCTTTTCGAACACGTATAATCCAGGATACAGAGATCACCCCAATCTTAGCTATAGGAATCCACAAGCAAATCAGCCTGCGACTCAGAATCGCCTAAGTTTTCAGCAGTATAAGCAGCCATATCAACAACTGGACCAAACTTTTAATTCAGATATGTCTTTAGAATATATTGTTAAGTCTTTTGCCACTAATACTTTACAATTTTAATAGGAGATGAAACAATTACAATAAGACACGAGGGTCAGTATTCAAATTTTGGACAACCAAATGGGATGGTAACTGCAATTAGTCGGCTAGAGGCGCAGAGTTTAGGGAAACTACCTTTTCAAACGGTAGTAAATTCAAGAAAAAATATAAGTACAATCATTTTGAGAAGTGGTAAAGAGGTTGAGATTCCAATAAAGGTAGCCCCTATATCGTCGAAGCAAGAAAATGAGAAGAATGTCATTGCAGACAATGATGTTCCCAATGACGATGAGGTACCTAAGCGTAAGTTTTTACCTCTTTCTGATTATAAACCAATACCCGCTTTTCCCCTGGCTATAGCAGAATCTCCAAAATATGAGCGAAATAGCGATTTATATGAGACTTTTCGTAGATGCGAGGTAAATATTCCACTTTTAGATGCTATTAAACAAATACCGCATTATGCTAAATTCCTAAAAGAATTGTGTACAATTAAGAGAAAACATAAACTGAAATGATGTGAGAAGGTGGAAGTAGGGGAGAATGTGTCTGCAGTTATTTAAAGAAAACTACTTACGAAATGCTAAGATCCTGGTATGTTTACAATCCCTTGTACGATAGGTAACACTAGATTTGAGAAGGCCATGATAGATTTAGGAGCTTCTATTAATGTCATGCCATATTCTGTAATGCTTCTTCAAAACATGGACTTTTGAATAAAACTGGTGTCGTGATTCAATTGGCTGATAGATCTAATGCCTATCCTAAGGGGATAGTTGAGGATGTTCTTGTGCAAGTTAATAATTTGGTTTTTCCTGCTGATTTCTATGTGCTTGATATGAAGGGTGGTGATCAAAATACGCCTATTTTGTTAGGAAGACCATTTTTAAAAATGTCCAAGACTAAGATAGATGGTTGTAGGGGCACACTTACCATGAAATTTGATGGATAGATTATTAAGTTTAATATTTATGATGCCATGAAATATCCTGGTAATAACAATCCTAGTGATGATAATCATGTTTATTCTATTGATATGATTGATTCCTTAGCACGGGAAGTTTTTGAACTTGATGGAGAAGGTGGATTGGAAATTGTCATTAGTGAGCATCTTGAGAAAGGGGATGATGAGTTAGCCTTCAGTACTGATTTGCAGGACACTATTGTTGTAAAACCCGACACATGAACTTATACGTAGTTACACTAATTATGATGCATTTATATCATTTCATGTGCAATAGCATCAATTAATATGCCTGAATAACATTTAACGTGCATATTTATCGTTTTACGTGCCAAAATGTTCATTTTCGTGCATTTAGGAATTTTATGTGTCGTAGACATTAAATATATTCTAGCAAGTCGAGATTAGTAACTAATTAGTTGCAATTCAACCAAAATGGCAAACTAGCAAAATATGACATAGTTGGAGGGCACTCTTATAATTTGGCTCATTAGATACTTGATCATCTACTTCTACTATGCATTCCCACTCAAAACACACACAAACACACTAATACACCCACAAAATCTCTGCACACACACTCACACACTCACTCACACGACCAATGAGGGAGAAGAAAAAGAAAAATGAGGAAGAAGAAAAGGAGAAGAAACCCTTGTTAGTCATTTTTTAAGCTTGTCTTGTATCCTACAACCTTGAGCTAGCATTTCTCTTGCATTGTTGAGGTGAGGGTTGTTTTCTTAAAATTTTTCTAAAGCTATATTGAGCATGATTGTGATTATATGTGTATTAATCTTGCTATAGCTTGTATACAATAGCTTTGTTGATGAGAAGGTTGAGCATTTAGTGTTGGAGATCTAGGATTTTTGAATTTGATGTTGGGTGTTTGTGGATTATTGATATGGGGTGGTTTTGATTGAGTTTGAACCCTTGTATGATGTCTAATAGTCACATTGAACTTGTTTGCATGTTGGTAGAATGATTGGTTGTTGTATAGGTGATTTGGGTAGAATTTAGGTGTTTCCCGTTAGCTATCCAAGCGTTACAGCCTCTATCTAGTCGCCCAGATAGAAGCCCCAACGCCTGGTAGAAAACTCCCATCTGGGCGTTACCTACTTCATCCGATCGACCAGATGAAGGCTACAACGCCCGGATGTTGACAACTTTGCGCAGTGATTTTCCGGAGGCCATATCTTATTCGTTTCAACTCCGAATTGAGTTCCGTTTGATTCTAAAATTATCTATATTCAATAAGCTACGATTCTAGAAAAAAATTCAGATTAATTGGAGTTTGAAAAATTAGGCGAATTTACCTCATAAGTTAAGCTAAAGCAAAGGTACTAGAAAAACGCTTGTATGATGAAACAACCTTTCTTGTTGACCTCCGCATTATGTCTTGAGAGTCCTAAATGCACGATTTTATAATTGATTGCCTGCCTACATGCTATATGAGTTTCGTCATTAACATGATTATATTATTGCGTGATTTATCGCTTGTACTAACCGGCGGCAACCTACCTTGATGCCTCTGAGCTTGTTTGCTATGATTGAACTCCACTCTTCCTTGGTGTGTTTCCTTGGAGAGATGGTTGATATAATTAAGTTGTTGAACGCCATGGTGGAAGTTCTGGGCCACCTGGGCGGCATTGGGCTTGCTAGGACGAACTCGGCTATTGTGGTTGGGTTGCCTCCGGAGTACCCTTAGTGATTGGTGTGTTGGGTTATATTGGAAGCTGATTCGAGACTGGCCATCTCTAACAACTGTTCGAGTATTGTATCCTTTGATATATGGTAAACCTACATTCGCTTGGGCCCTTGAAGACCTCGGAGGGTAGAGTGACGTGTTATTGCTTGTTTATTAATTATTGCACTTAATTGCACTCATGCATATCATGTTCTCATGAAAGATTTTCAAATGTTAAATTGTTTGCAAAAACCACCGGAGACCATTAACCCTTGCTGAGCTAAGTGTAGCTCATCCCTTATTATGACAATTTTTCAAATGAGGCCGAGGTTGAACCTGTGCTAGGGACTCAAGCTGAGGGCGAGACTTACTTGTGTGATGAGTCGGACTTCTGCTTGTTATGATCCTACTTGCTTGTAATGATGAGTTTTTGGATGTTGTAAATTATGTTAAGTTGAATAGTCTCAAGTTGTCACGCCCCAACTCGACCCCACCTACAATCAGTCAGGACGCAACGGAATTTCGGCAGTATAACGACAGTAATTAGGACACCGAGGCTCTAAACCAACCTCTTCACAACTCATACAACCAACTCTCACTGACATTCAACAATAAACAACCCAACCATGTTATACAATAATCACTCTTTCAACAATCCATTCATAGTTATACGCCTCCGTTCCAACTTAGTACATAGGCTATACATACATTTCAAAATAGGTTATAACCAACTTAGTAATCTAGTTATGATCAAAATAAAGACTACTAAATCATCATACATATGTATTTATATTAAGATAGGTTATGGAATATATTTTTTTACAACAACTAAGATAATCTCATGGCAATGACTCCTGCACATAAGACTCATCCACAAATGGCACATTTCCCTCTTCAAGAGGCACGTACCCGTAGTTAGGCTAAGTAACACTTGTATGCATGCAATAATTAAGAGTGAGCTTATATAAAACAAGCCCAGTGAGGATTCGATAGATCTCTAACAGTATTTACTATAGTCCTTGGAAACCATCCTTTGAGCAGTAAACACACAATAAAGATCAATAACAATATAAACACATAAATTATAATGACCATTCAATAAAGGATACTCTAGTTGGTGTAGCTCCAAACGCCATCACGATTTTAACCGTTCTTCTTATAACTCCCCATTATTCACGCACCCGAGGTACCTCTCTAGCCCCGCTTTCCATGACACCTCTGTCATGCGAGCTGGGGGTAGCCTATGGTAGTCATGCCGGTTTCAACCCGACAACCTGATGCTGCCCGAGAGGTGCCACACACATACCAAGACTCAGCAATAATAATAAAATTCAATCACAGAAGGACAACATTTTCCGTTGACTATCTCTCGGTTCATCAATAATCAATAATCAATAATCAATAATCAATTAATCATCAATCAATTAATAACATTTCAATAACATAACATCAATTAATTAGTTAACAACTAAACAACTAAGTTAGATGACAAAGTAGGCCACCCAACTTATCATGCATAAAACCACACAATCAAACCCTAGTCTAACCTTTAACAACTCACAATTCAATCACTCAAACACCACCCAATCACTCTAAGGCATAATTCAACATTTTAAAGAAAGACAACCTAAACTTCTAATAATCATAACTTACATTTTACTAATCCAAACACCTTCGAACCAGTTTCTATCACTCACCCACTCAAGCAACTACATTAGCCCCCTAGGAAACCAACCAAAATGTATCCAAATCAAACCCAACAACCCTAAAACCCTAATGCACCTTGGCTGAAATTTCCGGACTTTCGCACCGACATCGCTGTCAAAATTTCGGCATTACAACAATACTACCACGTATTTAACAAACTTTTACAAATCAACGGAAATCGATTCCAACTACTACAACTCAAAATATTCAACAAATAGCTAATAACTCAACTTTTAATACCCGAAAATAAAAATTCATGCTACAACGGTTCAAATCTTATATAAACGCATATAAATGATCTGTAGCATGCACTGAGCAATAATATAACATCAATTCAACTTTCTAACAGTTGAAAATTCAATTATATGAAAAACATAAAAATGAAATTTTGAGATCTAGAATTTTTCTCTCACTTTTGATGTTGTTTGAAGCTAGAAAGATGCTCAATGAATGCTCAAGAGGTGGAATCAAGCTTTGGTTGATGAAAATTGGCCTTGAATTACAACTTTTAATGGAAAATTGCCTTTGAAAACTTGAAGAAAACTCTTGGCTTTTCTCCTATGGAGCTCTCGGCCAAGTGAGTGTTTTTGAGTGTGTTTTGTGAGCTTTCTATTGTGTGTTGATGCATAATAAGCTAAGGTCAAATAAAATAATGCAAAGTCAAAGTTGACACTTAGTTAATTTTTTACTATTTTTAGTCTTTTAATCCTATTTTGACAATTTCTTGCTCAAATTTTAAATTGACACCTAAACTAATTCTAGACAATATATTTTAGGTGACAAAGAGTTTTACATTTAAACATTTTCACCCGAGTCGGCTTAAAACTCGATTTTCGTAAAAGATGGTGTAAAAATCATTTTAAATTCCTAAGCCGATTCCAAATCCGTTTTAATCAAATACGGGTCTATTAATACCAGAGGACTAGGTTTTGAAACACTTAAAAGACCCCTGTAAACATTTTAGCGGACAGGTGTTCAAAATACTATTCACTAAAACCGGCGATAAAATTTATGATTCCGTTTTTTATGAAAATTTCATGAATGCACACATAGCATGTATTAGGAATATAAATCACATATCTAGCACATTCTAACTCATATAACACATAAACAGATCAAACCACGCAAAATGAGGCAAAACACGCAAATCGAGGTTAAGATGAAAAGTGGGATTTCACACAAGTAATGTATTATCATTTTGAAATGTTAGGTTGTAACCTTCTTACTAGTCTATTCTTTTGAGGCTAGAAGGCATTGATGTTTGTGGTATGCCGGTTGGTTGAATGTAGGCCTTGTATATAGGAAGGAACAGGTTAATGAAAGTGAAGTGTCAATGGTTTTGGGCACCCTTCTTGAAGCTACTTGTGAATTTTATATATATGTATAAGTTATGAATGGATGATTGTACAGGTTTATCTTTCATGCCCTCTTCACGTTCTGGCTTTGTCCTAGCAATGGGTCGAGGTTGGGGCGTGACAGTTGCAGTATTGAATGTTTTTCCGCAGGAACCTATTCCAGATTTGGAGCCTTTTCATGAGGAGAGTGTAGAAGAATTGGACCTTGATAATCTTGATTGAAGAAGGAAGTATTGAGTCAAGTGAACAACAATAAACAAAGGCGCTGCTTGGGAGGCAACCCAAGGGAAGTTTGTCTTACTGGTTGACGTTAAATGGATCCAGGTGTTTTAATATTATTTTTTTAGTTATTAGTTAGTTTGACATTTTTATTGTTTCACAGATTCGGCTTTAGTGCCTCCCAGAGTTCGGAGCTTTTGTATGGAGATGTAAATAGGGTCGACCGGAAAAAACATATATAAAAATGAAGAAAAAAATAAAACGAAGTAATTTATTATTTTTGTTGGTTCATGTTATTTTGCTTTCTTTTGTTTTCTTGAGCTTCACTAAATAGTTGCATATTTAAAGTATTACTTTTCTTCTCCCTTACAAGTGATTTAGGTATGTCCTCCTACAAACTCTATTTTTTTTTACCTAAATTATTCTCATGTTACTCTCTCTTCATCTTTGTATCAGTTTGAGAGTTTATTTTTAACCATTGAGGACAATGAAAGTTTTAAGTGTAGGGAATGGGATTTAGGTTGTGTTTTAATTTGTTTCAAAAAAAAATTATGGTTTTCAATGGTTTTTTTATGCATATCAAGGTGCAAATAAGCTTGAAAGATTTAGAACATGATTGAATAAGTACTCTTTCCACTTAGAATTAATTAGTTTAGTTATTTTCCTTGAGCATGGTAGTGACTGAATTTCGTACACAAAAACTGATAAGATTTTGAGCCTTTAGACTAATACATCCATAATGAGACTCACTATTTTTTTTTCATGAGAAATATTCTTCCATGAATTTGTTTCTCTAGAACTTGCCTTGTTTCTCTTCGAGGTCACATTGATGCATGCATGCATGAACATGATTAAGGCCTTCTTTGATTTAGCTACATAAGCCAAATAGCCTGCCTTGTACTTAATATTTCCATTTGTTAAACCCCTTTGAGCTTTATTGGCATTGTTTATTGTGAACCCACGTTACAAGCTTTAAACTTTAAAAACAATGCCTTGACCTAAGCCTTAGGACTAATGAAACATTGTTCAACGTTATAATATATATGGGTGTGCAAGAAATAAGTGTGGGGGTATTCGGACTTGTGGTATAGCTATGACTTGGAGAAATGGAACACGTTTTCATTCTCAATTTTTGAGTTCCATTATTGATGTAATTTTGGTGAAAAAAATAATAAGAAAAAAGAAAGCAAGAAAAAAAATAATAAAAAAGAGGAAAAGATAAAGAAGAAAGACAGTGATGGAGGAAATTTTTTTTAAACTATCCATGTTCATAATTCCTCCTAAAAATTCCAAGAGAGGGTTTCGTTTATACATGATATATACAAAGATGGAAAATGCTGAATGGAGTAATTGGTTTTTACACATCTTATATATTCGAGCTTGAGTTGATTCATTTTTGCTCAGCTAGTTTCAATGGCTTTAGAGCTACATTCTCAAATATTTCCCACCTTGGTCCTTAAACTCGTTACAACCCTTGAAAAACCCTTATGATTCGTGTTATGCATATGATGTTAGTGGTGGAAAATGAGAATATATGCAAGCCTATGGTAGATCATTTTCATTAGAATGAATTTGAGCGAAACACATATCCTTCAAACACATGAAAGTCGAGTGTTTATTTCCGTGAGGGTTTACGCATTCAGTTTACTCCATCTTCAAATGAGAATGCTTATTAAGTAATTATAAGTTGGTTAAGAATATTTTTCATGATATGTTATGAGTTTTGAAGAGTTTGGTTGTTCTTTGTTGATGGCGTTACAACTTCGGTATTCTTGGTAATTTGAGTTTTTCCCGAGGACAATCAAATGTTAAGTGTGGGGGAATTTGATGAGAATGAAAAATGTCATATTTTTCCCTTAATGTTTAATCTTTTACACTTATTTAATTCCTAAATGCACTCATTATTCTTATATTTTGATTTAGGATGCAAATGGAGGTGTTAAGTGCAAATCAAAGCTAAATCGCGTATTTCTGGACAATTTCGCCATAGCTTTGTTTTTTAGGCTTAACTCTCTCATCCGAGCTCCAATTGAGAGGATTCAAAATGCTGTGGAAAGCCAAGAAGAAGATCTACAACTTTCATGTTTTGAGTTTTAAGCGATATTGGCTACATCAAGGTCAAAATTGGATGTGTATTTGTTGCACCTGCACTGTTTGGCGTTCTAGAATGTTCTTTATCTAGAAGCTTCTAGTTGATGGTGGAGGAGGTAGTGCACGAAAATTCCAGCTATTTAAGGGTATCCTAATTATATTAGGACTTTTCTAGTTGTTTTAAGATTTCCTAGTTATATTAGAACTTTACTTTATCTTTAGTATTTCCCTTATTTTGTTTAGATTAGGATTTCATTGTTCTGTAGGCTTCACAAACTATAAATAAGGGGAGAAATCATATCATTTTGACCCCCTCTCTTTCTCTCCTCTTATTTTTTGAGTTTTCTTCGTGGCTTTGTGTGGCAAAACCTTTATTTTTGGTTGAAGAAAACTGAAGCCTTGGAATCAAGAAAACTGTGAGATCTAATTAGTTTTTATTGTTCAATTTATGTTTTAAGTATTGAATGTTCTTCTGTTTTATTTATATGATTCTTTCGTTTAATTGCTAGGGTGGTCAACTATTTTATTATTCGTTATAATCTACTGCTAAGTTAGATATCAAATCCATAATTGTTTGATCCCTTTAACTTGCGAAGCAACTAGGATTTAATGATTCGTTGCATCACAGATTATTAGATCTTAGGAAGAACGTTCAACTAAATTAAATGCAACCGCTTGTGCTTGTGTTGTTTGGGTTCATCAATCTCTCTAATTCTTAAGGCTGCTCCTAGATTAAACCTTTAGCGCTTGTCTTTGGTTGTTTAGAGGTTAGGGTTAATTAGGTCGCATGTATTCTGATTAATTACAATGAAGGAGAGATAGGAAAATAATTTCAATGGTGAATATTTAAAGTTTGAATTGATATATACTTGCATCAGTGATCAGTTATAAGATTCCGATGGTGGATGTTGACTTAGACCAAGGTTCATCTTCCTGATTAAATTCGATATTTCCAATTTCAGTTGTTTTTCTTAATTTTTCGTTATTCTCAAACCCCCCTCCCCAACCTTGTTCACGTAACATAAACTAAGCTAGATACTCTCTATGGGAACAATCCTTGCTCGCACTACTACATTTATCTTTAGGAGTATAGGTTTTATTTTTGGTTAACTGCGACAACACACCAGTCTCGTACTCTCGTAATGGAAAGTGAAAATGGAAGCCGAGCAGGTTCAAGTGATTTGGACTCTTTCTTGTGACTTTTACCTAGTGATTGTTTCTGAATGAAGAGTCTAGTTTAAGTAATCTTCTAAGGTTTGAACCAACTCAAGAAGATTTACCATTTTCTACTTATAAGCATGGTGTGACGTTTCTTTCTCTATGGTTAATGAAACTTTTCATAGTCATTGTCATTGAAATGCCCCAAATTAAACGAATAGCATAAGTTGTATTTTACTTCGAGTAAATTATGCATATAGTCCCTATTGTTTACACATATTTTCAAGTTGGTCTTTAATGTTTCAAAAAAATTATACTATTCCCTAATGTTTACAAAAGTGATTCAAAATGGTCCCTATTGTTTAAAACTAGCCAATTTAGTTCCTATTGTTTTAAAAAAAATTAAATTAGTCCCTAAACATTGGTCATATGCAGTGATTAAATTGAATTTTTTTAAGAAACAAAGACTAAATTGAGTTTTTTAAAAAATGATATGGACCAAATTGCCTAGTATTGAATAATAGAGACAATATTGAATCACATTTGTAAATATTGTGAACTTTTGTGAATCTTTTGGAACACTAGGGATGACAATGAAAAAATATGTAAATAATAAGGTCTAAATGTGAAATTTACCCTTTCACTTCAGTCTTATTTCGGGCACCATATTAAATTAATATCTCAGAGTGATCAGGTTTATGTTGGGTTGGTCTATCATATGTGGAGGGTTAAATAGTTATTTTTAACTATTTGTTTAAGAAAAATTAATATGTTCTAAAATTAAATAATTGGTTTATAGAGTTTTATAACCCATATTTGGAGAAACCTAGAGTGGGTCATAAATACCTCTTTTAGGTTGTCTTAGAAAGAATTGAGAGCAAGAAAAATAGAGAGAATTATAAGGAAAAGAAAAGAAAGTTGGCTAGTTTATCCATGTATTGCACGAGTCTATTCCAGGTGAAATTTGATAGTAGTTTCTTCTTTGATTGAGCTTAAATTTTGTGAGTTTTTTTTCTTGACGTCTAGTTCTTCAAATCCAATGGTTGATCGCATTTTTAAGGCCTAGAGACCAGTTTGACAAGCTCCTAAAGTTTTTGCACTTTTTTTGTGATATCTCTCTTGTCTCTTATTTTATTCTACTTATTTGTGAGGGTTATTTTTTGTAAATAGTATCAAGGCTTGTTGTTCTTGCTTTTCATACCTTTTTAATCTTTATTTTGGTGTATCGAAAGTTTGGTGGTGGGTCTTTTGATCCCGTAATTTTTTTTCTTCTTATTGGAGGGTTTTCACATAAATTTTGGTGTTTATTATTGTGTGGGTGGTGTGTTGCTTGGGATAACCTTGTTGCACTTTTAGTTGAATTTGTGTGTGTTGAAATTTTGCTAGTTTGTCTTCTCAATTACTCGTAGGCTAACATAAGTAAAATAATTTTTCATTCCACTGCGTTTGTACTCTTTCCCAATACTTTATGTAGATCTCATTTCTGAGAATTTTGCATAAGGATGAGTGCAAAGCAAAACATGCTGCTAGTTTCTTGTATTGTTCGAAAAAATAATACATTATAGATCAATTGATCAGATTCTATTTGTCCTAAATTGTAAATATCACAATTTGATTTCTCTTTCTTTTAACAAAAATATAAGTTCTCTCTCAGTTCATATGATGTAGAGATTTCTTGTTCCACCAACCACCAGTAGTATGGGCAAAGAAATTTTAACATATTTGTATGTTTTCTTGTTTAACCATTATGGGTTATGTTGCAACCCACAATGCTTGATTTTAGATAAGCACCATAAGAGGGTCTGTGTCTCAACTTCAGCCTGATAATGAGGTGCTATCAGGTCTATTCATTAGAATTTATAGAGCATGTAAGGTGAGAGGTTTGATTAAGTCCTATGATGAGCGTGTTGGAAAATTTCAACATGTGGGGCCACACATGTAAATATTTAAATGTGTTGTGGTATCTATTAATTAAGCCTCTTTAAAGAGATCTAATTAAGAATTAAGTTTAGGCTTGTGGGTATAATTATCATGAAATTAATGTGTAAATACCTTAGTGATATTTCTAATTTGATGAGGGTCCAAATTAGAAATACCTAAAACTTGTAAGTTATATTAGAGTTATGGTCCCCAAATTGTACGTACGTTATTTTTCTCTGCATCCCCATCAACAGAGAAAAGAAGCTACACCTTTGGCAAAAGTTCGTACCAATTTGGAAGGTCACAACCCGTTTATCTATCTCTGACAATAGATTCAGGTACGCTTCCGCTTTCTGTATCTCCTTATTTTCTTAAATTGAAGTGGATAGTAACTTATGTTTTAGGGTTTGTTGAAGAACTTGAAAAAACATGTTTTAGGTCTTTTTTTGGGTTAAATTTATGATATTCTTGATGGTATTATGCACTAAAAACATGTTTAATTACGTTTGAAAAATCTTAATAAGTGATATCAAAGCCACCCATGATCAATTCATGAGAATTTGTTGAATTTTAGTTTTGAAAAATTTCTGAAACTTTGGGGTTTTGATATTCTATGGTGATATTTGCCTGATTTTGGGTATTGTAGATTTAGATTATACATGCTTTAGGTTTCAAGATTATATAAAATAAAATAAAAAGAATTGATGTCATTCAGTTCGAGTAGCGCCAAAGCACTACTCATTAAAAGATTATTAAAGTATGCATGCAGCTTTGCAGATTGACTCAACAGAACAATTGAGCTTTATTCATTGGCAATGATATCATTTTTTTAAGCTGTAAGGATTCATAATTGATATGTACCCGTGTTTTTCCTTTTGTCTACATGCAGATTTGTGAAGAATTGTTGTTAACCGTGAGCTTTAATTGTGTTGATTGTGCTCGAAAAAAATTGTAAACTGTTTAGGATTTTTCAAACGTAATTAAACATGTAGATTTAGATTATACATGCTTTAGATTTCAAGATTATATATAAAAAAAAAAAAGAATTGATGTCATTCAGTTTGAGTAGCGCCAAAGCACTACTCATTAAAAGATTATTAAAGTATGCATGCAGCTTTGTAGATTGACTCAACAGAACAATTGAGCTTTATTCATTGGCAATGATATCATTTTTTTTAAGCTGTAAGGATTCATAATTGATATGTACTTGTGTTTTTCCTTTTGTCTACATGCAGATTTGTGAAGAATTGTTGTTAACCGTGAGCTTTAATTGTGTTGATTGTGCTTGAAAAAAAATGTAAACTGTTTAGGATTTTTCAAACGTAATTAAACATGTAGATTTAGATTATACATGCTTTAGGTTTCAAGATTATATAAATAATAAAAAAAAAGAATTGATGTCATTCAGTTCGAGTAGCGCCAAAGCACTACTCATTAAAAGATTATTAAAGTATGCATGCAGCTTTGCAGATTGACTCAACAGAACAATTGAGCTTTATTCATTGGCAATGATATCATTTTTTTAAGCTGTAAGGATTCATAATTGATATGTACCCGTGTTTTTCCTTTTGTCTACATGCAGATTTGTGAAGAATTGTTGTTAACCGTGAGCTTTAATTGTGTTGATTGTGCTCGAAAAAAATTGTAAACTGTTTAGGATTTTTCAAACGTAATTAAACATGTAGATTTAGATTATACATGCTTTAGATTTAAAGATTATATATAATAAAAAAAAAGAATTGATGTCATTCAGTTTGAGTAGCGCCAAAGCACTACTCATTAAAAGATTATTAAAGTATGCATGCAGCTTTGTAGATTGACTCAACAGAACAATTGAGCTTTATTCATTGGCAATGATATCATTTTTTTTAAGCTGTAAGGATTCATAATTGATATGTACTTGTGTTTTTCCTTTTGTCTACATGCAGATTTGTGAAGAATTGTTGTTAACCGTGAGCTTTAATTGTGTTGATTGTGCTTGAAAAAAAATGTAAACTGTTTAGGATTTTTCAAACGTAATTAAACATGTAGATTTAGATTATACATGCTTTAGGTTTCAAGATTATATAAATAATAAAAAAAAGAATTGATGTCATTCAGTTCGAGTAGCGCCAAAGCACTACTCGTTAAAAGATTATTAAAGTATGCATGCAGCTTTGTAGATTGACTCAACAGAACAATTGAGCTTTATTCATTGGCAATAATATCATTTTTTTTAAGCTGTAAGGATTCATAATTGATATGTACCCGTGTTTTTCCTTTTGTCTACATGCAGATTTGTGAAGAATTGTTGTTAACCGTGAGCTTTAATTGTGTTGATTGTGCTCGAAAAAAATTGTAAACTGTTTAGGATTTTTCAAACGTAATTAAACATGTAGATTTAGATTATACATGCTTTAGATTTCAAGATTATATAAAAAAAAAAAAAAAGAATTGATGTCATTCAGTTTGAGTAGCGCCAAAGCACTACTCATTAAAAGATTATTAAAGTATGCATGCAGCTTTGTAGATTGACTCAACAGAACAATTGAGCTTTATTCATTGGCAATGATATCATTTTTTTTAAGCTGTAAGGATTCATAATTGATATGTACTTGTGTTTTTCCTTTTGTCTACATGCAGATTTGTGAAGAATTGTTGTTAACCATGAGCTTTAATTGTGTTGATTGTGCTTGAAAAAAAATGTAAACTGTTTAGGATTTTTCAAACGTAATTAAACATGTAGATTTAGATTATACATGCTTTAGGTTTCAAGATTATATAAATAATAATAAAAAAGAATTGATGTCATTCAGTTCGAGTAGCGCCAAAGCACTACTCATTAAAAGATTATTAAAGTATGCATGCAGCTTTGTAGATTGACTCAACAGAACAATTGAGCTTTATTCATTGGCAATAATATCATTTTTTTTAAGCTGTAAGGATTCATAATTGATATGTACCTGTGTTTTTCCTTTTGTCTACATGCAGATTTGTGAAGAATTGTTGTTAACCGTGAGCTTTAATTGTGTTGATTGTGCTTGAAAAAAAATGTAAACTATTTGGTACTGCCAAGCTTTGAAACCCCTGACCTCTTAGTTAACTTGAAGTTGTATTGCCACTAAGCTAAATCTCTAATCTGGTCTTAAAAAGCAGACTTATATTATATATCCAATAGAGGATTGGTGGATATGATTGCGTCGTATGTGATTTGTGCTTGTGGCTTGAGAGTTGCTGCGATTAATTAGATCACATTAATTCATTTTGTGACATGTGGCCGCTAATTTAATGATAATAAAGGCTCTGTTTGTTTGCCGTAAAATAACTTGTTTGTGAAAAAATGTTTTCTTGGAAAATAAAATATTTTCCTTCGTTTGTTTACCGTAAAATAACTTACTTGTGAAAAATATTTTCAGAGGAAAATATTTTCTTGGAAAATGTTTTCAGAGGAAAATATTTTCCTGAGCTCCGTTTGTTTGCCGTAAAATAACTTGTTAGAGGAAAATATTTTCCTGGAAAATAGAATACTGGAAAATATTTTCTGGTGTTTGGATGTACAATAAAAAATATTTTCCGACATGAGATTTATATAAAAAAAAATAATACTCATAAAATAGGGGTGGTTAAGTTCCGGAAAATGTTTTCATCTCCCAAAGAAATGAAAATATTTTCCCAAATTTTGAACTAGCCGTCATTTTTTACCAGAAAACATTTTTCAGTTGACCAATTTTCCGGTGTTACCAAACACCGGAAAATCTCCAAAAAGTAGCTTACCATTTTTGACCAGAAAATGTTTTCCGGTTGACCAATTTTCTGGTGTTACCAAACATCGGAAAATCTCCAAAAAGTAGCCCACCATTTTTTACTAGAAAATATTTTCCGGTTGACCAATTTTTCGGTATTACCAAACACCGTAAAAGTAGGAAAATGTTTTCCGGAAGAATATTTTACGGCAAACAAACGGAGCCAAAAGGAAAACAGTGCTTTGTAAAACGCTGCAAGATTCAAACCTAAGACCTCTTGAATACTTGTTTGGTTTCTTTGCCGCTAAGCTGGGGATATCCCTCGTGTAGCAAAGCGACATGAATAATACTTATAACTACAGATAAGCTTTTGTTTTCTTCATGATCCCTTTCTATTTAATATTAGTGATTGGGAATATGCTGTCAAAACATATATTTAGAATATATATGGTCTAGTGGGAAAAAAAGGATTTTTAAAGGAAAATCAAGTTAAATTCAAATATTTTGGTACATCAATTATGACTTTTAAGGTTGTCTAACATTCTAAATGGACTAATCGAAACAAGATATCACCAAAGTGACCTCTCTTATGTAGATTATTCATAAGGGATGTTGGATGTTTGTGTGTGTGTATATTCATGCGGGTATTAGCTGGCCCAAAGGAAGGTTAATATTTGGCCGAATTGCATACATGCCTGTGGTGGTAAACATGTGACAATTATAAGATTTTACATGTGAATAATAAATAGATCCAAAGATATATTTATTATTTGACATGATTTATTATCAATGTTTGATCACTACAACAAGAGTATCACTTACAGTTAATATTATAGTCCAAAGACTTGATATTAATATTGTGTTAGGTATCTTGAGATGGGGTTTACCATTATTTGAATTTATTGATTTTTGAAATATGGATATTGTTTGAACATGTTTATTGATTGTTTATTTTATTCTCATTTCAGCTAGTATGTCGACTAATATTATATCTGTCAACATAAATTCAGTTCCTATGCTTAATGGGATGAACTTTAAAGATTGGAAAGAGAACATTTTAATTGTTCTTGACAGCATAGATCTAGACCTTGTATTAAGGATTGAGCCACCTATTTCTCTTACGGATGCAAGTTCACTTGGTGATAGAATGAACTTTGAGAAGTAGAACTGCTCAAATCGCTTGAGTCTTATGATTATAAATCGCGGCATTTTAGAAGCCTTTAGGGCATACTATCCCAAAGGATAACTAATGCCAAGGAGTTTCTTGCCGAAATTGAGAAACATTTTACTAAAAATGATAAAGCTGAACCAAGCACGCTTCTAGTAAGCTTGATTTCAATGAAGTATAAGGGAAAATGAAACATAAGGGAGTACACCATGGACATGTCTCATATTGCTTCAAAGCTTAAGGAATGAAAGCTCGAGCTGTCGGATGACTTGCTCATGCATTGAGTGTTGATATCGCTTCCTGTACAATTCAGTCAATTTAAGGTCAGTTACAACTGTCAGAAGGAGAAATGGACCCTAAACGAGCTCATTTCATATTGTGTGCAAGAGGAAAAAAAGTTGAAGCATGAAGGAACTGAAAGTGCTCACTTGGCTAGCACATCTAAAGATAAGAGCAATAAAAGAAAGAAGGAATCTGAAGCTGCTAAGGGTCCAGAGTAGAAGAAATCACAGCAGAAAAATGAGCAATGTTTCTTATGCAACCAACATGGACATGAAAAGAAGAATTGTGTCAAATATTACACTTGGCGTGCAAAGAAAGGTACAATTCTCACTTTGGTCTGTTTTAAGTTTAATTTAGCTTCAGTACCTAGAAACACTTGTGGTTAGATTCTGGTGTTACTACTAACATAAGTGTTACTATGCGTAGTTGAATAAGGCACCGAAAGCCAAATGATGGTGAAAGAATCATCTGTATGGGCGATGAAAAATCGGTGGGAGTTGAAGCAATGCCAATTTTTAGGTTGTTGTTTGAAACTAGTTTTGAATTTGGATTTGAAAAACACTTTGGTTGTACCGTCATTTAGACGGAATTTGGTTTCTATTTCCAATTTGGGACAAATCAGGACATTATTGTTCTTTTAGAAATAATAAGTTTAGTCTTTCTTCAAATTTAAATGTTGTTATTACTAGTTCATTATGCAATTTCAATAACCTATGTATTTATATCATTTTGGAAAAAACAGACCATAAACAAAAAGATAATGTGCCAAAACAAAACTTTGGACGTCGTAGGATTTATCCACAAAAATACTAGTGGACTATTCCCTACGGTTTCTTGGAATGGTCAACAATATTTGTAAAATTCATAGACAATTACTCAAGCTAAGGGCACTTATATCTCATTAATGAAAATTATATCTCACTGGACACGTTCGAGGCTTATAAAACAAAGATTGAGTACCAACTCAACAAAAGATTAGGTGCATTAAATCTGACCGTGGTGGTGAGTACTATGATAGATATAACGGTTCAGATGAACAATGTCCAGAAACATTTGCTAAATTCCTAGAGAATGTGTCCAGCTAAGGCAAGGCCTTATAGGCCACATAAAGGGAAATTGGACTCCAAAATAGTAAGCAGGTACTTTATTAGTATTATAAAGCGATCAAGGGCCACAAAACTTAAGATCCCACAATTAGGTCAGTTTGGAGACAGAAACTTCAACATTTTGAGGATATTGAGTTGAGGGGAGAAATAAGGCTATGGACATTGTCTTTGAGAAGGAATCAGTTTCGATTCCTACTATTGTTTTTGACAATATGCAGGTTTCCACACTTATCATTGATCAAGAATCAAATCTGAAACGGGAAAAAACCATTTTAGTCCTTAAGTAATATATTAAGTCCCAAATAGGTCCTTGTGTATTTGAAAAACACTTCACAAGTCCTTTACATTTAAAAAACTCTTCACAATTCCATTTTTGCCCTTAGTGGATGCTGACATGGACAAGCATGGCTGTATTTTTCTTGCCACTTGCAAGAATATGGCTGGAACTTAAAGAAAAAATAAAAAATATTGATAAACATTATATATATATTTTTTTGGTCATGCTGAATTTTTATTGCTTCAACGAGATTCCATTTTTTTCGACCAAAAAAAAAAAAAAAAAAAAAAACGAAAATTTGGTTTTGTTAGTTTTGAAATGTTGAATTTTTATTGCCTCATGCAACGATATAGTGGGAATTGGGTATTTGTTAAACCAAATATATTATATATATATATATATATATATATATATATATATATATATATATATATATTGGTTTTTTCCAGGCATTTTTTTGGTTAAAAAATGTTTTTTGCAAATAAATTTTTTAACCAAAAAAAAAGCCTGGGAAAAAAACCAATATATCGTTGCATGAGGCAATAAAAATTCAGCATTTCAAAACTAACAAAACTGGGATCTCGTTTTTTTTTTTTTTTTTTTTTGGTAAAAAAAAATGGAATCTCGTTGAAGTAATAAAAATTCAGCATGACCAAAAAATATATATATATAATATTTATCAATATTTTTTATTTTTTTCTTTAAGTTCCTGTCATATTCTTGCAAGAGGCAAGAATAATATAGTCATGCTTGTCCATGTCAGCATCCACTAAGGGCAAAAATGGAATTGTGAAGGATTTTTTAAATGTAAAGTACTTGTGAAAGGTTTTTTAAATACACAAGGACCTATTTAGGACTTAATATATTACTCAATGACTAAAATGGTTTTTTCCCAATCTGAAACCTCAAAAGAAAATGTTGAACAACTCCCCATACAAGATGAGGTAATTGTTCTAGAAGAACAAACTCAACAACCTCAAGAAACAATGCCACTAAGGAAATCCACAAGAGAAATGAGAAATATAATTTCTCCAAAGAACATAAGAAAAATAATGGAATGGTGGGAGATGATTCAATCAACTTCCATCAAGACATGCATGATTTTAACTCTCAAAAGTGGATTAATATCAATCAAGAGTACAAGTCAATACAAAACAATAACATTTAGGATCTTGTCACATTACCAGAAGGTGCGAATCGGTTAAAACCAAAGGTAATGTGAAATGATATAAAACCAGTCTTATAATTAAAGACTTTACCCAAAATGAAGGCATTAAACTTTTTAAGAGACTTTCTCTCAGGTTTCAAAGAAAGACTTTTTCAAGACAATTTTGGGGATGTTGCACATTTTGAACTTGAGTTACATCAAATGGATATTAAGACAACGTTTCTCAATGGCAAAATTGAAGAGACAATGTATATAGTGCAACCAAAAAACTGTGTTGAAAGGCAGAAAGAATATGGTTTGCAAATTAAAGAAATCTCTCTATGTACTCAAGCGAAATTTCCGTTAATGGTACTACAAATTTCATCAAGTCTTTATCTCGTTTGGTTTTGAGATAAATGCTGTTGATAATCGTATGCATCTCAAGTTTAGTGGGAGTAATAATATCTTCTTGGTTTTATAAATTGATCACATACAGCTTACCACTAATGATATAGGTATACAGGACAATAAACTAGGTGACATCCTTGTCACTAAGGAGAATTAAGTTTCAGAAAATGCCCAAAAGTTGATGTTAAAGTTAAGAAAATTCAGAAGATCCTTATGCTTTAGTTGTAGGGAATCTTAAGAAAACTCAAGTATGTGCATGTCTGTATTATGCGTACATAGTAAAGATGTTAGGCAGAAGTTAAGGAACCCTATAATGGATTATAAAGAAATTAGGACACAAATGAGTTATAAAGAATTGATAGAGCATAAAAGATTACATGTTCACATATTGGAAGAAAAATCAATTAGAGATCATTAGGTATTATGATTCTGATTCTTTGGGATTCCGAAACATTGAGAGATCCATCAAGTTTCTAGGTACTTAAGGAAAAAGTACAGAGCGTACAGATTTCTATAAAGCATATTAGGACAAACTCTATGATTGTGGATCCACTTACTAAGGAACTACCACTCAGGGTCTTTAATGAGCACACTGCTCATAGGGGTATAGTATTGTATGAGGATATTACGGTTTAGTGAGAATTTGTATTTTGATGCTTTATGTATGGTTTAGGACACACTTTGGTATTTGGTATTTGGATATTTTCTGCAGAGATAAAGTATTCAGTTCAGATTTACTTTGTTACATTATGTTCGGTTTCGATCTCACTAAAGCAGGAACTAGTTGAAAATAAACATGTTTGATCACATTTCATGTAATTTTCCATGCTACGCATCCATGATTGATCTATGTCATTTGGTTGTATTGGTGTACGTGACCATTGATGGGTTTAGTTACGCTAAATGTGACGAAAACCGCTTTGTTCTTATATCGATATAGACAATGGATGAGATTGTCTGGATATACCCTAAGGTTGTGATAGCAAATTTTGGAGCTCATAAAGTTAAACACATTTGTAAGATTACATATGTGGTCCAGTGGAAGATTGTTGAAAAATTTCAATATGTGGAGCCACACATGTAAATATTTACATGTTGTGGTATTTATTAATTAAGCCTAATTAAAGTAATCTAATTAAAAATTAAGTTTAGGCTTGTGGGTATAATTATCATGGAATTAATGTGTAGATACCTTAGTGATATTTCTAATTTGATGAGGGGTCAAATTAAAAATATGTAAAACTTGTAAGTTATATTAGGGTTATGGTCCCAAATTATATGTACGTTATTTTTCTCTGCATCCCTATCAACAAAGAAAAGAGGCTATACTTTTGACAAAAGTTCGTACCAATTTGAAAGATTACAACTTGTTTATCTATCTCTGGCAATGGATTCAGGTACGCTTCTGCTTTCTGTATCTCCTTATTCTCTTGAATTGAAGTGGATAGTAACGTATATTTTAGAGTTTGTTGAAGAACTTGTAGAAACATGTTTTAAGCCTTTGTTTGGGTTAAATTTATAATATTCTTGATAATATTATAGATTAGAAATATGTTTAATTACGTTTGATAAATCCTAACAGAGCGAAACTCTCAAAAGTTTTTAGAAAGCACTTAGTTGGATCACGCTATCTTGAGATAATTCTCTTCGAGATAACACGTAGCTCAGTAAACTTCAAAACTTTGCCCACAATGAATTTAGTTTTCAAGAAATGTGGCATTATGTGTTAGGTCATCCTTCAAGATAAAATTATGGTGTAAACAAGTTCAAAGGAAGGTGATGGTAGCCATGTTGTCGGGTGTTGGCAAATATTTCTATCATTCTTATAACAATTAAAACTATTCTTTTGTACGAACTAGTTAACAGTGATTTAAAAATAATAATAAATTTCATTTTTTAGCTAAATAGTTTTAAGTTAGTACATTACGAATATTTGTTGTTCTAGAAATAAATAGAAGTGAAACTAGAAAATGACTTTGTAAAATTTTAATTTTATTGTACCACTAGTTATAAGTTAGTACCGATTATTTTCATTTGTAGTAAAAGGACATAACATCCTAAAGATATCACTATTCAACAAACTTTCTATTAAACAAACTCACTTAAGCCTCAAGAAATATGCTCATATTATGGTAAGCCATGGATGAGATGAAGGCTTCCCAAAAGTTAGTTTAATTTGGTATAGGGTATTAGATGCCTCCTGATCCCAAAGGTCATTGAGCATCACATTGTTGTGCTGCTTGGGCCCCCATTACACTAGGGTATGTCCACTTTAATCCAATGAAAGGATTATCACTTACAGAAATGATGTCTACTTGTATACTGCGCGTGGTACGTGTGGCATTTTTTTTATTTTTAAAGGATTATGCCACTGAGCAATCAAAGAAAAATCATTTGCCTAAGTGTAACTGTGGCATGTGATATAACTAGGGTGCATGCTCTATTTGGTCGAGTAGTAAAATTTTAATTTAAAATTTTAATAATAAAGTTTTAGTTAGAAATATAATTGAATAAAAATTGTTTATTATTTGACTTCTGTTGAGTGATGTTAGATCTATAGAAATTTTGACGGCAACGTAAGATTTTAAAAAATTTAAAGGGTATATTTAAGGGATAAGAAAGAAAAATAGATTTTCGTATTATGTACAAATAGTTTTACCAAATACTTTTTTGAAATTTTTTAATTTAAAATTAACTTTTAAAAAATTGATCAAACAAGTTGATTTTACTTTTAAACTCTACAAGATATTTTTAAATGTCTTAAATTTAAGTTAAACACACCCGTAATTGACTTGCCAGACGCATATGGCTTTCGCTTAATTTGCCTTTTAAAGAAACTAGATACAGACAAGGAAATCAAACAAGGTGCAATGATAGACTCTTATCTTAATTATTACACCAGTCACAGTCGGACATTTTTTGTCACACAATGTGATTTTTTTTTTTTTTTTCTGCTCCAAATACAATGTGATTTCATCTAGGCTTCGTTTGTTTTCAATAAAATATTTTTTCAAATTTTTTTTTTAATATTTAGTAATATCAAAAAATTAGTCAATTAAAAAAAAATTAGTAAAAAATAGTGGTTATTTTTGCTCAATTTTTCAATGTTTGGTAATACTAAAAAATTAGTCAACTGAAAAATATTTTTCAATCAAATATTACGGCTAATATAAAGTTTGAAAAAATATTTTCATGTCTTTTGAGAGAAAAAAATATTTTCCAGAACTCACTTATCCTTACCCCCTACCCCTTACCTACCCTCACAATTAATATATATATTATGTGTATATTTTTTTTAATAAAATTTAATATTAAAAATTATTTTTTACTGTTTATTTAAACATCCAAAAAAAATATTTTTACTTAAAAAGTTATTTTACGGCAAACAAACCAAGCCTAATAATGAACTGAAATGCAATCATATCACTAGTTGGTCGATTGATATGTGAGAGAAACATGACACGTGCTTATGCACAAGTTGGACTATTGTCAATCAAATCATTGCTTTAAATTCATGAACGTTAATATCCACCTTGTCCCTTATGTGACAGAAATTACTTCTATACGAAAATTCGTGTAAAACTGGATTTTATATATGTAAAATTCACTTTTTATATTATATATCCGTATCATGCAAATTTCGTATAGAAGTTTGTTCCTAATGCGATCAGAGTCTTTTTTTGTTATTTATAATTTGTAATTATGTCTAATTTTTTTGTTTGGTCACTTTCGACTCTTTTTACGAGCTACTCATATGATAATTTAGGTTATTTTTGTAATTATGATAGATTCTCTTTTTCATGACTAGTGTTTTTTTTCCTTTTAGCTTTCTTTTTGCTGATTTTGTGTATACAATTAGATGTCTTCACATCTGGGTTTGGCTGAAAAAAAAAATTATTTATCAAGACTGATAATCTGTTGTTGTTGATATTTTTTTATCTCTAACTTCTTGTCAGCAAACTAATTGAATGTAAGATTGATTAGATAAGATATTCTTCCACTAAATTTGATGTTTGTTTCATCATTAGGTACTTTTGATGCTTTTTGCTTTGTTTCTAAAAATACTGGTGCAGTTTGAGCTCTTGGTTATGCCTTGTAAAATATATTTTTACGACACAAAAAAATCTCTAACTTCTTGCAAGTGCGGGGCAAATTTATTTTTTGAACTGTGAGAGATGTAGCCTCTAATCACCTCATAAAATGTTTATATTCATAGACGGTAAATCATTTTGAACCTATTTACTATCCACATCTACAATAATTTTAATTTTCAAAACTAATTAGTTTGTATTGATAAAATAGTTTATCCGTGTCCTTGTAATTCAACGAATTATCTAGAGAAGGTTTACTTATTTTTTTTTGTCAAGTAAGCAAGTGACTCTATTAATTTTAAAATATTTGTACATCAAAAAAAGGGTGCTCAACAACTTAGGATCCTTGAATTAAGATTTCAAGCAATACAAATCGCAAGGTTGAGTAAACTATAAGCAAAAGATTTCTTTCTACTCTTTATACTATTCTACACACTATTTCTAATTTTAGCAAAAATTTAATCTTCAATTTGAGCAGTGTTGGCGAAAAGACGTTGATTTCGATCTGTCCAAATATAATAGGTTGCTGCCCCAAAAAATGTTTAAAGTGAATTGTTGTAGAGAATTGAAAGAACAATTTTTTACACAATCAATCACTTCCTCCCAATTAGAAAGGCCGTGAGCAATTTTTGAAATCCAAAAACACTGCTTCCAAATTCAAAAAAAAAAAAAAAAAAAACAGTTAAAAAATAAATGAACACGAGTTTTAATCCGTGACAGAAGCTACAATCACTACTAACATTACTGCCCCAAGCAATAAGCCTTTTTCATTAAGCAATTAAACCTTTTTTTTTGTCATAATACTAAACTTGGTTGAATGTTCTCCATCACAGAATTTATGGTCGATGGGAAAGGTCTCAAAGGACGGTTCATCCCTAACCTCAAATCCATTGTAACATTGAATTAGATGTCGCGATCTGGAAACTTGATGTACCATAGCGTGATGATTATTAAAAATCTATATCCATGAGATGGCACGTCAAAATAGATGTCTTGATTTGCTAATGCTAGGTGTGCAGAGAATAGTACTTCGACAAATATACATATATAAATTTCACAAAGTTTTTAATGTTTATATATTTTTCAACTTCATTTTTATTATTTTAAAAATAACGTGTTTGATTCCTAAAATTTGTAATAAAAAAAAAATTAATTTAGTGTCAATATTTATATTTTTCTTCAATTTTGTCAAGTTTTTCAAAAATAACGTGTTTAGTCTTAAAGTTTGCAAAAATGTTTAATTTAGTCCTTACCGTGAGTGACCTAAATTGGAAACTTTGGAACTAAAGTGAAAAAAGTGAAAATATTGGAGATTAAATTGAATTTTTTATAACTAAACCATCACTTTTGAAATAATAAAAATAAAGTTAAAAAAAAAAGTATAAACATAGAAATTAAATGTATCATTTTTAAAATAATAAAATTAAAATTAAAAAAATACAAATATTAAAGATCATTTGTAAAATTTGCCCTCCACATATAATAAGGATAGTACTTATGATAAATTGATAGCGGTACATATTTGGATAGAGGACTCTCCAACCTTTATCAGTCGAGTGACATCCTTCCACTTAGTACTTGTCGCATCATGAAGTCCGATTTTCGTCCATTTTAATTTTTCTTTTATTATTTTTTTCAATAAGAAAGTAAAAAATGATCAATTGAATTTCTGCATTTGCAATTCCCTCCACCCCAAAAAATATTCTCGTATTTTTAAACAAATTCTTGATACAATTTCTTTTTTGTTGTTATCTTCTTATTGACTTATATTTTAGTTGGGAAATCTGAAGGGAATGATAATCTTGGATTGTATCGTAGAGTGGTCGAATTTTTATTTTTATTTTATTTAAAAAAAATTTAAATTATATAATATATATTAAATAATATTTTTAAAAAAATTGATCTCACAACTTCTTATAATTACAGCAAAAAACATGTCATTTGACCAAAGACTTGGTTGTCGAATTTTCATTTTTAATCCTTTGTAGTTGCTATAAATCAGTGGGCCAGTGCTAGTGATCTGCTAAGTGGTCCAAGTCTCCAAAGAGGTATGAAAAAGAAATAACTAAAATGTCATTTTTGCCCTTAAGTATGATGTGGATTAGCAAATTTGGTATGTTTGCAAATTTTCATTACTTCATCCAGTGACATACAGGGAAGGAGTTTTGGTATAAAAATATTAGCATAACCATATTTCTCAGGAATTAAAATAACTTTTTTCCATCAAGAATTTTCTCAGTAGTTAACTCTATATGTATGAAATTTTGTTAGAGTATCTTAATCTAAGTTATCTTGGGTCCTATTCGAATCAGGTTCAACAAAAAAAAAAAAAAAAAGAAGTTTAACACGAAGGGGGAGAGAGACTATACGGGATTCACGCTAGAATCTCAACTCATGTGCTATATATGGCAAATGTGGTCATCCGCCAGATCTTGAAGATGAATATAGGTGGTGTTTACAGATTTAATGGGCACTGAAAGAATCTCATAGGAAAATGTAACAAGATTCAAGTGTAGGTGGGGTTGCTTTAAAAACTTACATTTAAGTGATATCTCAATTGCAGAAAAAACTTAATTGATTTTTCATAAAGAAACAGATTGCAACAGTACGTGGACAATTGAATGTGTAGACAATTGAATGTTCTTCAATTCCTCAGAGGCTTCTTTTAGGGTTCGGTTGGCTCAAGAAATGACCATATATTAAATGGCGCTTGAATGCATCTCCTTATGTATCAACTTGTCACAAAGAATTGAAGGCGTACGAAAAGAGCCTTTCTCCACATTAAGAGACTCTGAACGGATATATAATTTTTATTTATTTATTTATTTATTAGGGGAAGTTAAGTAATTTTAGAGATCAAAACTAATGAAGTTATGTGAGCTATGCAGGCTAGACCCTTGCATGCACTTGATTGAGCGGAGGTTGAAAGTTGACAGATAAATCTTTCCAGAATCTATTTTACTTTTTACAATTCTTCAACACAAAAGTAATAATCATATGGAAGAAAAACTCAGAACCCTTTGTTTGATCAATTTTCATATGCTGCTTTTTAGTGAAATTGTTTCCAAAGAAATTTATTGAACATCAAATATAGTACTAAAAATGATTTCACTGAAAAAATAATCATGAGAACCAACGTGATTCCAATGAATGTTTGGTCCTTCAAATCTACGTTAACGTTTATGGGTTTAAAACAGAAAAATAACTTACATATTTCGAAAGATATAAGAATCACACTTTTTGCAAGCCATGAATTTTTTAAAGTGATCCTCAAAACGTGTATTTTTTAACGTTAGGTCGACCGAGGCCTTAAAGTCATCAATGTTACTTGAAGGTATGAGCCAATGGAGATCACAATGGAGTTGCTTTCACATGCCCTACTCTATCGGTACATGATCTAGTTGTTGAGTCACATGAGCCACAAGCAATGCCATTTAGGTGAAGAAGTTTTGATGGAAAAATTTAATTGCCTGTATACGTACGTTGCACAATACAGTATGGACTAAATCTATGGAGGTGTTCTAGGTATTAAATGGTGTAGATTGTCTATTAATGCTCCATTTCGTTTTTTTTTTTTTTTTTTTTTGCGGATAATGAGGCACTCATCCAAGACAATACATAATTAGATCAACTCAAAGTCTATTAATTATGTAGTGTAATGGCGAATCTCAACACATTCCACGTCATAGTTCTTTTTTTTTTTTTTTAATCTTTTTTGGTTTCTTGAAGACACTTAAATATATGATTGTATGCGAGTTGAGGCAGGAATATTATTAGCATATGATACATTTGGTCTAAACAATCTTAGCAAATGAAATCCGATCGAGTTCGCTAACCTTTCAAGGTCTGACGGTACGGCTTAGGGACTCCACAACCCCCTCACGCCAAAAAAAAAAAAAAAACAACAAAATAAAAAACAAAAAACAAAAAAAGGGAAAAAGGGAAAAAGAAACCAAGATCTTTGTTTTTCCTAATTTCTAGTTCCAAAAAAAAAGAATATATATATATATATATATATATATATATATATATATATATATATATATATATTTGTGACATTTTTCCTGCTCATCTATAATTCATTTTTTGAATTCTTGTTGCATTACTTTTGCATTTTTTCATATTTCCTGAAGGAGAAATTTGAGAGGGCGTCACTAGGGTTTTGGTCTAGTGATAAGTTACTCGCTCTGTATATGAGAGGTTGCGAGTTTGATTCGTTACATATATGTGTTGTACGGTCTTTAGGCCTCTCTTGAATATAAAAAATAAAAAAAATAAAAAATTGAGAGGGCGTTATTGTTTAACCACATACAGTTTTCAAACAATTGTGCTTCGATTTTTCTTGAAGACGAATAAAGATCAATTAAATTAAGGTATGTCTCCATTAATATACAACAAGAACCCCTATATGAATATTATCTCATCTAAGTATTTGTTTTTCTTTTTAAGTTCAAAAACCATAAACGCTATATACGTTAACATGCGTAGAAAAATTAAAACTTGCGAACTAAGAAAATCTGATAGATTTCTGAAAAAAGCTCAAGAAAAATTATTCTACGAGTTTCTTTGAAAATGGTAGCTTAAAAAGAATAGATACAATTTAAAGCTTTGGATTGGAAATCGTATAAGATGGAGAAAGAAAATATTTACTATCATAACTTAAACTAGGAGGAAGATTATAAGTGAAAAGAAAAAGAAAAGAGAAAGACATAAATCTTTCTTTTCTTTTTTGATAAGGTAGAATCACATTAGATTCATTCTAAAACTATAAACGTTGTGGTTAACGGCACGCTCCCAACACATGGTTTAGATTAGTTAATGTGTTATGATCGGGGTGATATTGTTGGAATATACATTCTTTTCATTTCAATAAATCACTAACCTCAAATCAATCATATAAGATTCTAGGTTACTCTAGATGACACCAATTGATTTTAGGATGAAATTTCAGGCTTCTTAACATGATATCAAAACTGAGCGCTTAGTCCAATCATATTTATCCATGTGTGACCCATCTATTTTATTTCGTTTCATTCTTGCTGACTTGTTTCTCTTTAATGTCAGCTCTTTTTTTTTGTTCTCTCCGGGTCACACGTGAGGAGGGTGTTGGAATATAAATTCCTCCCACATTAGAAAATCACCAATTCCAAATTCACCATATAAGATCTTGAGCTAGTTAACGTGGCACCAATTGGTTTTAAAATTAAAACTCATGATTCTTAACATGATATTAGAGCTAAACCCTTGGTCCCGTCGTATTCATTCACGTATAACCTATCTATCTGTTTCGTTTCACTCTCGCTGACTTGTTTCTCAGTTCTCTTTGTATCACATGTGAGAGAGGTGTTAGAATATACATTGTTCCCATGTCAAAAAATTACCAACTCCAAATCCACTATATAAGATTTTAGGCTACTCTACTTGGCATACTGGTTTTAGGATGGAACCTCAGGCTTCCTAACAGATATCATGTGTGTGAACGTGATTTGGAATAAAGATGAATACGAGAAATAAGACATACAAGGATTTACATAATTTGACCTAAAGCCTACGTCCACAGGTAGTAAGAGAATATATTCACTAAATGATGAAAATGTTACAATCGCTCTCTTACAAACCCTCACACCTCTCTGTTTTCTGCCACACCTATTATAATAGCCATAAGACTTATTTATAGATAATCCGTAGAGTTCTAGGCACTGAATTTACAAGACAATTAAGCATTAACTACAAATACGGGTTATAACCCAACATAATGATTAGGCAATATTTGTATGGGAGGATATAAATTTAGATTGTAGACATTTAATTACAACGACTAATTATCTAACCTTTTCATCTAACCTTTAAGGCTAAAACAAGGCCATAAATGTTGTTGAAAAGGTAAGTGAATTCATCAGCCTAGCTAAGGAACATACACAGGTCGTAATATTAGATTGATTTAACCATTGACCCACATGTATAGGACTTTATATCCACAATTTATTTCGCCATAAACACGATGTCAAAGATCTGATTTATATATCTCAGTGACTAGACATTGATATATATTATATCGTCCTCTCTTCTCAGTGTTCGAAAGTGAGCAGAAGGCCAAAACTAGAAACTGGAAAAGAGAAGCACTAGGTCATTGTAAGTAAGTGAATTGAATGGACATTGATGGAGATCTGAGTTGATGTAAACAAGTCCTTTGTGAGATCCAGAGTTTAATTAGTGTTATCTTCATGAATTCACCTGCACATGATGTTCTTTAACTCTTCTCTGATACTTCGTGTCAGTTAGCATTTGATGATTTGTATACTACAACTTGTAGAGATCAGATCGACCAAGTCAAGCAAAAGTAAGTGATCTTTTGATCTAAAAGCTTACACTTAATATATAAGATCGTATACTTAACTAATTGATATCTTCAATACATTTCTTCATGTATATATAAGCGAGGGTTTTCAATTATGTATATAAAAAATGAGATGATAGTGACGAGTCATGTCCTTAATACTTTTTTGATAATATGATTTTGATATTACGTAAATAATTACTTGATTTAAAAGTTTAAACAATATATATATAGATATATATATGTATATATATAGTTAGGTTGATATATCTTCAACAGTTAATTGTAATAGTGATGAAATGTATAAATCTTCGCATGATATGCGCTCTTCCTCGACGATGTTAAGGATGAACGATAAAATATATAATCTGATCACCTAGTATTTATGTAATGATGCCAATACGTTGATCATTTTCTATTTTATCCTTAAGACCACGTAATGAATTAATAATGGCTGCCACCTAGTATTTTTTTTTTTTTTTTTTTGGAGCAAAAAATGGCTGCCACTTGCTTCCAAACAAGGTCAAAAGAAGATCTAACAAATTCTTTTTTTTTTAACTAATTTGAACTCAAGATGTGAGTAAATTTTTCTCCTATACTTCAATGTTTTGTTACTAGACTAATTTTTGAGCGAAGAAATGATGGCAAAATTTTATGGCCACATGCTCAAAAAGAAAGTTGCATTTAGTTAACACGATATAATCTCGGTACGTTCTATATAAAGGGCTCCTACAAAACTTCTGGTCCCTCATCGTTTTAAGCTGGGAGATCGAGATCGCCAATGTATTTTATCTCTTTAGCCAACAGATAGTGAAAGAAACAATTTCGACTCTCATAAACGTGCCGTGGACTGATCTTTCAAACATACTAGCACAACTGTGGATATTATGTTACGTAAGCACCCTTTCTACTAAAAAGAAAATGTTATCGCTTAATAGGTTTTATGACTATATATATTGTTAGTGAAATTATACAATAATAATTGAAAATGAAATAATAATTAAAGTACAAACACTTTTGTTGGAGATAACTTGATCGGACTGAGGCGCGGGAATCTCGCTATCATTAAGGAGATTCAAGCCCCCTGCGGTGGAAAGAACCGATGCAGCAGTCTTGATATGGCTTGTCCCCTCCAGGATACAACAGCCCGACTTGTTGTCGTACTACTCGAATCAACTCTGCATTAGAAGATTGAGCACAAGCTTCTTCTCAAGAACACCTTTCTCTTTTGGCTGAGAATCTCTCTAACTTACTCTCTCAATATGATAGTGAAATATTTTTTTGTTTTGTATATTTGAAGTAAGAATGATGCCTATTTATAGGCTCTTAAGAAACCACCATAATAAATTGCATACAAGTGAAAAGTCATGAATTTAAAGCCTTTTTAAATACAAAAAACTCTTCAAGTTCTAAAATTAATATATTTTTGAATACAAAATTAATGCATAATCTCTTCATATTCCAAAATTAAAACATACATAAATACTCATAATTCATTGAATATAAATGATAATTAATTTAATATTAAAACCACAACATTCCCCCACTTATTTTAATATTAAATTAAAGTTACAAGAGAGATATTCCAGCCAAAAAGGATCATTATGCTTAATAAAGGTGTACTATGCATTGAACCTTTACTTAGCGAAACAATGACCTCTACTCCAGAGTCAGTAGTGGCCTCCGACTTGAACTATGACTGCTTGAGGGAAATATCACTGCTCACACATAATGCTCCAGGTGTAATAAAATGAGCTTAAAGACTTAGCACGTTACAGCCATGTGCTTTCCTGGTTTTCATAAGTGTTTATATGAGAATTAGCCAAAAACTCATATGAAGCGGCCACAACTTCAACACTTATATAGGTGAAATCTGTCAAGGGTGCTCCTGTAATACTGACACCCCACTCAAAAAAGCTACAGATTTCATTAAGAGTTTGAACTCAACCTCTAAAACATTACATGATGAATACACTCACATCATAGGGAGGGATAATATTTAGTGTATTCCTGTCGTCCACCTTGCGATTCGTTTTTCCCTTTGAACCCAATTTTCAGGATCTCTGATCATTAGGTTGGGTATCCTCACATGTGGTTCATAATAAAATTGGCTTCAATCCCATCCCCCTCGATGTATTCCAGATCCTTTCTCCCAATAAGGCCTTAATTAGTGGATCTGCAAGATTGTTAGTAGATTTGACATAATCCACATTAATAGATTCATTACTCAAATATGATCTCACAATACTGTGTTTTCTCCATATGGATCTGGACTTCCCATTATAAAAATGATTTTTAACTCTACCAATCGTAGCGGTGCTATCACAATGTATTAAAACTGGTGGGATTGGTTGTTCCCACAATGGAATCTCATGCAACAAATCTCTTAACCAATTTGCTTCCTCACTTGCAGAAGCTAAAGCAACAAGTTCTGCCTCCATAGTTGAGTTAGCAATAATCGTTTGCTTCTTAGATTTCCAGCAAACAGCACCACCACCCATCGTAAAAACAAAACCAGTAGTAGAGTAAGAGTCACCTGATAATGTGTTCCAGTCTGCATCACTGAAACCTTCGAGTACAACAGGATATTTTCTATAAAACAAACCATAGTTTTTTGTTCCAGACAAGTATTTCATGACTCGCTGGATGGCATGCCAATGTTCTTTTCCAGGTTTGCTCGTAAACCTGCTAAGTACTCCTACTGCATAAGCTATATCAGGTCTAGTACAGTCAGTCGCATAACGCAAGCTACCAATTATACTTGCATACTCCTTTTGATTAATTATCTCATTATCATTTTCAACAGGAAAAAGATGCACATTATGATCAAAAGGTGTTGACACATGTTTACATTCAAGAAAATTAAATTTTCTTAAGATTTTTTCAATATAGTGCGACTGATCAAGAAAAATACCATCAAGCGTTTTGGTAATTTTTATCCCCAAAATAAAATTAGCCTCACCAAGATCTTTCATATCAAAATGACTACAAAGAATAATCTTAGTTTCATTTATGACATGAATATCTGTGCCAAAAATAAGTAAATCATCCACATAGAGGCTAATAATCACATGTGAATTTTTCCAAGATTTATGATATATGCACTTGTCACTTTCATTAGGTTTAAAACCATTCTCAATCATGCAGGAATCAAACTTCCCATGCCATTGCTTAGGTGCTTGCCTTAAGCCATATAGAGATTTAGTAAGCTTACACACTTTGCTTTCTTTGCCTGGTTCCACGAACTCTTCAGGTTGATCCATATATATTTCCTCATCTAGGTCCCCATTCAAAAAAGGCTGTTTTTACATCCATTTGATGAATTTTTAAATTAAAAATAGCTCCAATTGCAATTAGCAATCTAATAGATGTAACTCTGGTAACAGAAGAAAAAGTATCAAAAAAGTCAAGATCAGCCTTCTGTTTAAAGCCTTCTGCAACAAGTCTAGCTTTAAACTTATCTACTGATCCATCAGGTTTAAGTTTTTTCTTGAGTACCCACTTACAGCCTATGGTTTTACAACCTGGTGGTAATTCAACTAATTTCCAAGTTTTATTAGAAATTAGTGAATCTATCTCATCATTTACAGCTTCTTTCCAAAAAATAGCGTCAGGAGATGAAAAAGCTTCTTTTAAAGTAAGTGGGCGTTCTTCTGAATTGAAAACATAAAAATCTGGACCAAAATATTTTTCAATACATGCCCTTTTACTTCTTCTTGGTTCAGAGAAAACATTTTTATTATCTTGAAAAGAAGTAGAAGGAGATTTAGAAGATATATTTTCAGAAATTTCTTTACCCCCACTATTTTGAAGTTTAAAAGCATACTTTTCTTCATGAAAAATAGTATCACCTGACTCAACAATTGTTTGATTTTCAAGATCAAAAAATCTGTAAGTTGTACTATTCACCGCATAGCCAAGAAAAGCACAAGTGATAGCTTTAACACCTAATTTTGGTCTCTTTGGATTTGTTAGCCTCACAAAAGCTAAACAACCCCAAACTCTCAAGTATCCCAAATTAGGCTTATATCTCTTACACAGTTCAAAAGGTGTAGTTTTTGTCCTTTTATGTGGCACTCTATTTAAAACATGACAAGCTGTCAGAGTAGCCTCACCCCAAAGATTTTTGGGGGCACCTGACTCCACAATCATGGCATTCACTAAATTAATAATAGTTATATTTTTTCTCTCAGCTACACCATTAGACTCAGGTGAGTAAGGTGGTGTAGTTTCATGGATTATTCCCAAAGACTGAAGAAAAGAACTGAATTCAGAAGAATTATATTCTCGGCCTCGATCACTTCTCAATCTTTTGATTTTTCTACCGAATTGATTTTCAACTTCGTGAAGGAAATTTTTAAATTTTTCAAAAGCATCACTTTTATTTTTCAGAAGATAAACATAAGTGTATTTTGAAAAATCATCAATGAAAGTGATAAAATATCTATTTCCTCACGAGTTAAAATTCCTTCAAATTCACAAAGATCTGAATGAATTAAATATAGCAATTCGGTATGTCTAACAACATTTTCATGAGGCTTTCTAGTGATTTTTGTTTTGCTACAAGATTCACATTTTTCAAAGTCTTTATTCAGTCTTGGAATTAATTCTAAACTACTCATGATTCCCACATATCTGCTATTAATATGACATAAACGTGCATGCCAAAAATTCACAGAAGAGAGCATATAAACAGAACAAGATGCTTTATTATCATTGTCAACATTCAAACGAAACATTCCATCACATGCATATCCTTTGCCCACAAACATACCTTTCTTGGTAATAACATATTGATCAGATTCTATAGTTTGCTTGAAGCCTGCCTTGTTGAGCAAGAAACTAGACATAAGATTTTTCCTCATGGAAGGGGTAAAGAGTACATCTTTCAGTGTTAAAACACGTCCAGATGTAAACTTAAGCTCAACATCACCACTCCCTAACACCTTAGTTTTGCTTGAATCACCAAGCATAACCATTTTTTCTTCTTCAAAAGGAGTGTATTTCTTGAACCAGTTTTTATCATAGTAGACATGCCTATTGGTACCAGAGTCCGCCCACCAACCTTCTACATATTGAACCATGTTTACGTTTGTTATCATAGCCACTAACGGCTCTTCGGTCACATTAGCTTGAGGAATAGCTTCACGTTTCTAGTATCTACAATTCCGAGCAATATGTCCAACTTTACCACAAACAAAGCAGCCAGTACCCTGATTCTTAGAAGATTGTCCATGGTTCATAAATTTCTGGTTCGAATTACCCTTATGTTTATTTTTCATTTGATTCTTATTTGGCTTCAAATGAGCATTCTTAGAATTCTGACCTTTGGGCACACTATTAGAATTTGCATAAATTAAATTTACCTTTGTGGAATGTTCATTGTTGTCCAAGATCATTGCATCCTATCCTCTTGCCTCTTCCTCCACACGAATGTGAGTGATTAGAACCTCCAAAGAAGTTTCTTTCTGTTTGTGGCGCATAGACTTTTGAAATTCCTTCCAAGTAGGTAAAAGTTTATCAATGATGTCAGCCACAACTAGATTGTCTTCAATCCTGATGCCTTTAGATCTAACATCAGCTACAATCATCTGAAAGTCTTGAGTTTGCTGTACCACATATTATCCATCTTTCATTTGAAATCTAAAAAAACGGCTAGCAGCATACTTCTTAGCTCCAGCTTCTTCAGTATCATATTTCTTTTGCAAAGCCTCCCAAATGCTCTTTGCAGAGTCATAGTTAGTTTCATAGTAATCATATAAACTGTCAGTAAGACAATTTAAAAGATAGTACCTACAGTTGTACTCATCATTAACATATGTATCCACCAAGTCTTGATATTGTGCAAGTTCTTCCTCAGTCATGTTATCGGTGGATACATTTGTTAGGTCATCTTCAATGAGTACATATCCTACCTTCAAGAGACTTAGGTAGAATGAAACTTTGCCTTTCCATCGTTTAAAATTAGTTCCACCAAAATGGAACGGCTTATTGAGGTCTCCAACGTTAGTTTTTTCCACCATTGGTTCCATTTGATTCTCCTTAAAATTGTTGGTGAAATTGTACAATAATAATTGAAAATGAAACAATAATTAAAGTACAAACACTTTTGTTGGAGACAACTTGATCGGACTGAGGCGCGAGAATCTCGCTATCATTAAGGAGATTCAAGCCCCCTGCGGTGGAAAGAACCGATGCAGCAGCCTTGATATGGCTTGTTCCCTCCAGGATACAACAGCCCGACTTATTGTCGTACTAGTCGAATCAACTCTGCATTAGAAGATTGAGCGCACAAGCTTCTTCTCAAGAACACCTTTCTCTTTTGGCTGAGAATCTCTCTAACTTACTCTCTCAATATGATAGTGAAATATTTTTTTGTTTTGTATATTTGAAGTAAGAATGATGCCTATTTATAGGCTCTTAAGAAACCACCATAATAAATTGCATACAAGTGAAAAGTCATGAATTTAAAACCTTTTTAAATACAAAAAACTCTTCAAGTTCTAAAATTAATATATTCATGAATACAAAATTAATGCATAATCTCTTCATATTCCAAAATTAAAACATACATAAATAATCATAATTCATTGAATATAAATGATAATTAATTTAATATTAAAATCAGAATATATATATATATATATATATATATATATATATATATATATATTATTTAAGGGAAGCCTAAGCCGTACAATATATCAAAGGATGTCACAGAGAATTAATCTTACAAAGAAAAACATAACACTAGGCCAAAGGCCTAGTGGTGAAAATATATGTTTTTACTATCACAAATATATCTGAAAGAACCAAAGTTATACGCACAACTAACAAGAAGATTTATTAAATCATATTGTATCTTAAGTTTGTGTCCTATATCTTATATATTTTATTTTCATTTAAACTCCTTAATCTCCATCTTTAAAAGTTAACAAATTAAAGAATAATAAAAACAAAAGCTTTATAGTTTTGCACTTTTATGCTACCCTATTTTAAATAGAATGAAAATCTGATGAAAAGTTTCCAATGCATATGTCCTAACTCCTAAGCCTCACAGAGTCTTGGAGGAAATTGTCTTTAATTAATTATTTTTTCTAATAAAATAATATTAAAGTCCACTTCAAGGTTTTAAAACATGTGGTGTAAACGTACACTTTAATATATGCACCAGTTCATCAACTTGAAGTCGAAACTTTTGGTTTATAAACCAATACCTTTTATTATTTGTTCCCATCATTTGGACTACGAAAATTGTCTTTATAATTAGACCTTTTCCACCCTTTTTATTTTCTTATATATGGCAGTGTTTTTTTTTTTTTTTCATTTTTTATGATAGCAAAATCTGAACTACAGCATTGTTCAGAAACTCTTAATACCTTAAAAGAACAGTCTGCTATAATACCACTGACATGTCCTGCTGAAATTGGGATTCATGGTTGGTTCTTCCATATGGTCCCAATGGTGCATGCCATTATGCATATAAAATTTTTCCTCCTCTAAATTACGGTCAGACATGGACCCCTGTACATGTTCTTTTGCCCTTTTATCTTTTTACCCCTATGATATCTCTTGATCTCCTAAGCATTTGGTCTAATGGTATGATTTTTACTGTAAGTGCAAGAAGTTGAGAGATCGATTATCAGAGTTAACATTCTAAGTGATATAATATTGACTTGTAAGCCTCTTTTAAATGAAAAAAAAATAAAATTGGCCTCAAGGGAAATAATAATAAAGGGAAAAAAAGAATAATTTTTCATTACTTAATACTACTTCTGGATTCACTATTTCAAAGGAAATGAAAGGATTAACTCCTCCCCTTATATGAATTTACTTCTAGTTGAGAGGAGATTAAATGGAGAAATTAAAGAATTCTTCCATAACTTTTAGTGAGAAAATTTTGCAACCGTCTCAATTTGGGATTTTACAAAAAGAAATGAAAGGTTAATGAGTGAAAGGTTTCAATTGTCCTTAATATTTTTATAAAATTTCAAAAATGTCCTTATCGTAAAAATGAGTTATGAAAAATTAGGCAATAAATTGAAACCTTAGTATTTTAATAAAATTTCAAAGATGTCTTTAACCAAAAAAAAAAAATTGAATTATGAAAAAATTAGAAACTTTCTATATAAAATTATCTTTTTATTTTTTTTCCTTCTCTAACAAAGAATCATAAAATCATTTCTTTCTTGTTTTTGGGAAACCAAACGAAAGAATCCCTTTCATTTCTTTTATGATTTTTTTCTCTATATATACTACTTTGAACTTTCCTTTCTTCCTTTGTTACAATGTACCTACTTCTAGGATTTGGTAGTAGCTCAAATGGATAAAAGGATAAGTAAAGTAGTTTGGGAATTCCTATATAAAGGAGTGCTTGATAGAAGATATAAATCATGTTCAGGAGCGGGTATAGAATTTTTATTTAGTGATAATTAAAAACAAACAATTGAATACTTATATATAAAAAAAAAATCAATAAGGACTTGAGCTTAAAAATACTTTAAAATATATACATTTTAAAAAAATACATATCTAATTTACTTATTAATAATTTTATTTTTAAGATTAGTAAAATCTATAGCCCCCACTGGTCCCCTTAGGGTCCGTTCCTGTCAATGTTGAAGGATTATTAACTTGACATATTGCAAGTTTCAAGAATATATGTACAGCCTTTAACCTTTGTGCAGCTGTAAATAATATTTAAAAAATCGTGTACAGGAAAATATAAGGGATTTGTGAAGAAATAGTTAATATTACCCAATCAAAGAAAAACGCGTGGCTTATAGTAAAAAAGGTAACCTGCCACTAAAGACGTGTCACGTGTTGTTTTATACAGTAAATGGTTAGTTGTAAATAAAAAGAGAAAAACTATTATTCTGTGGAACCTTAATCTGCCACTAATGAGCTTATTATCTAGGTTCTAAAGAGATTGTTTTATTTTTATTCTGTTTTGCTTTTAGCATGTAAATGGCTTTGTCAATGCTTCTTTGATATTGAAATGAAAATTTAACTTGATGACCCCGCAAAAAAAAAAAGAGAAAAATTATTAAGTTTGTCTAGACGGACTGACTATGAGAAGTGTGAGATAAACTCCACATGTGTAGGGCTGTCATTTATCACGATCAAAACTCAGAAAAGCTCCCTCAATAGAGTCGACAGCTTCACTCCACTGTATTGATCAAAGCTCTTTTGCGTTCGTGGTTTCAAAAGAATTCTGGGAAGAGTTCATATTGATTGAGATCCATTTTTAGTTCTTTAATTATGTGAAATAGTAAAGTATTATTGCCAATGACCCGAGAGTGCCCTGACAACTATATATGCATTATATAAAGCTAAGGGAAGAGTACTAAGCATTTTCGAGTTTAATTAATGAATAAAATGGATCACAGAAGAATTTTAGTTCATGTCATCTACAATTGAAAAGCCACATAGGCTCATTAAATATGGTTTTGATTCATTTCCTACATTCATGAATTTTCGTCTAATTGCTAAGTACATTATGTCTCATGCATTTATGTAGGTTTATTTTTTCTTATTTCCTAAGTTATTTATATTTCCTAAGTTCATGTTCATTTGTAGTTTATGTAGTTAGTAGACGTTTTCTTTACACCTATATATACTCATCATTTTTTTGTAATTGTATTTAGCAAGTGGGTTTTATTTTTATATATTTCAAAGTTAAAAGGTTTGTATCTTCTTGGTGAATTCCTTAAGAGTGGTGAATCTCAATTCGATCTCTGTAATTGAGTAAGTAATTAGCCTAACTCAAAATGCCAATTGATTAAGATTTTTTTTTTTTTTGATATATTAAAAACCGAAGTTGTAGTTCGAGTTTAAAACTTTTGATGTTAAGAAGTCACTACTTGATTATCCATCCGATTCTTAGAGAGTTAACTAAGATTTAGTTGATAAACACTATTCAAGATTAATCAAAGTCGTACTTACAGTATTTTATTAATTAAAAGAAAAAGAAAAAGAAAAGATACTTGAAGGTTTCGCATACATCTTGCAATCCAAATCATAAATTAAAGTCTATAAGAAAAGAACACTCAGAAATACATGTGCTCCTTTATGAGCTAGCTTCGTGAAAAATCGATTTTGTTTGACTTGAATATTCAAATTTCAACTTAGATAGCCAAATAAACGCGTGGATGCTTCATATATTGAGATGAAATACCAAACCACGTCTATAATGAGATTTTTTATCCAAAATTGACAGAATTTAAACTTAGAAAATGTTAACAAACCAAGGTTCAGATCCTCTAGAATGATTTATAAATAGCCCCATTTTTGCCTTTTTTAAAATGATTTATATATAACCCGCTTTTTACCTCCTTTAAACCGGAGAAAGAAAAATAGATTGACTTATGAGGAAAATTTCCGGCTTTGTACGTGAAAGCTCTCATCATACTACAATTGTGCTGCTTTTCACTGAAACTTATTTACTTTCTCTCTCACAAATCTGACCGCTACGAGAATTGCAATTAAGCGGTTATTAATTAATAAAATTTAAATATTCCAAGTTGTGCAACGGAAAAAAGCAATATATGAATTTGCTAGTTATATGTATTTAAGTGACCAAGGTTCGAATCCTACAGAGTATATATATTTATCTATCTTGTATATATATATATATGTGTGTGTGGAAAGGCATCATTTAGTTTTAACTAAGAAGTCATGTGTTTGCTCAAAATATAATTTTCAGATGAGGTATTCCGACAACCAAGAAGTTGTATGCTCGACTATGCTGCGGCACAATGAATATTAAATCAAAATACAAGACAAGGTCATATCTAATATTGGATTTTAAAGTAAGTCCGTACTTTTTTTTGAATTTCACAGATAACCAGAATTTTATATACTGAACTTCCTTACAAATTCTACTGAGTTGTGCTTGGTAAGCGGAAAGTACCATCCCATGATAGTCCATCCACTAATACTATGTAGATTCATGTGAAAGGTCAAACTGGTTGTCATTTATATTCGGTATATTCTAAAGGCAATTGAATTTTCGTGTAAATCATGTATATTGGAAGCCAACAGATGTGCGAATTGGATGACTAATTTTGACGTAGATCAACCATTTGCTTTGTGCACTTCCGCTCAAGCTCAGTGTATCCTCCAACGTTTATTAGAGAGTGATAAAAATAGTTAAACATCTCCTAAAATGATAAATAACTAGTCAAATCCAGTTATCCGCTCATTGACTGATATTAGAAAAAGTCTTCAAAACGTTGGTGATCCCACCCTTTCACACTAGTGTGTTGTTCCAGGCACTGGGGTGAGGCCTATGCACTGTGTTTGAAGACTTTCTCCTAATATTGTAATCGGCTCAATCTGTCTTGAAATCTGGAAAAAAAAAAAAAAACCTGATTCTTTGCGTAAGTTGCTTCCGTGGAAGTCGACGAGTGATTAGAAAATCTGATAATCTTATGGTCTATATTGACATTTTTTCTTGGTTATATTAATTGTTTTCCACAAAATTGACAACTAAAGCCTACATGTCGAAAATTGCTGCTCTCTCTGTAATGGCATTCCTCTTCATAGGCTTGTCGTTAAGTGAAGCTTCTCAGTACCTTTCTCGTGACAATAGAAACACCGTAGAAGTTTCAAACTTTATTATTACAGGATGGCCATTGCATTTAGTACAAACCAGCTTTCACATCAATAGGCAAACGTGTAGGTTTAATATAAGAAGCCAACTTGTTCTAAGAATTAAAAGAAGTTTCTCTCAAAAAGAATTAAAAGAAGTGTGATTGAATTAGATTGGAGTTAATTACGCTATTAGTCCTTATTGTTGACCTATTCTTTTAATTTAGTCCTTATTTTTTTAATTCTTTCAAATAGGTACCCACTATTTTTCAAAGATGGTCAAACTAGTCCCTACCATTAAATTTTTAACAGAAAATTAAAAAATGACTAGATTGCCATTGAAAAAATATTTAAATTACTACTTTTCCCCTACCCCACCATTTTTTTTCTTTTCTTTTTTTTGGTGCCTTTGTCTTTTTCTTTTTTTTTTCTTTTTTGGGTCCAATTGAACCCCCCCCCCCCGACTGTTCTAAACCTTCATCCTACGACTGCATGCAATGTGTGTGTGCATATATATATATGTGTGGCCAATTGTGTATATATATATGTGTGTGTATGTGTGTGTAAGCTGTGTATATATGTGTTATGTGTTATGTGCATGTGTGTGTGAGTAATGGTAGTGGTGGTAGCGTATATGTGCGTGTGTGCGTATGCGTGTGTGTGTGTGCTGTCTATGTGTGTGTGTATGTTGTGTATGTGTGTATGTGTATATATGAGTGTATGGGGAAGGATGGGGGGGTAAAGAAAATGGTGGTGGTGGTGGTGGTGGTGGTGGTGGTAGTGGTGGTAGTAGGTGGGTATTGATGGAGATGAAGAAAGATAAATTGAAAATATTTTTGTGAAAAAAGATATTTTGTAAAATTTGGGATGAAATCGAATTTTTATGGAAATAATTAGTTTAAAATTATATATTTTTCCAATTTTATCCTAAAAATACTATAGATTTCTTTTAAATTTAACTTCTTTTTAACGAAAATGACTAATTTAATTAACTTTGATAAATATTGAGGACTAACATGTACTATTTAAAACAATGGGGACCAAATTAAAAAATTGCGTCAACAATAGGGACCAATGATGCAATTAACCCAATTAGATTGCAACAAGAAGTGGGTATAGCAAGTTTTAGTACTTAATTTTTATTTAAAATTTTAAATTAGTCCGCAATATTTCAAAAATTATATTAAAATTTATGAGTCTTTATAATGTTTATGCACGATAAGTGTTCAAAGTAGACCCTATATTATCTTCTTATAAAAACGTGAAAAAAAGTCATAGATGACCACGTACGTATCATTCATTGAAAACTAATTCAAAGATTCGAGTAAATACTTTAGACCAACTTGAAAATCAAAAGATGGTTTTGTGAAGATATAAAAGTAATGTTATCATTTTTCATCCAAATTCGATGAAAAATAATGGGAGGGGTCAATTTGATGACTTTTGTGGTATAATAGTGATTCATAATGTAACTTTTGCGATATTAGAAATTAACTTAAAAATTCGAACAAAAAATACGAACTATTAATGAAATTTGTCCAACGCACAAGTTTTCATTGTTTCAAAGAAAGTCTGTAATTTTAGCCATTTAGGGTTTCTAGTGTGGACCCTTTGACACGTTACACGTTCATAATAATTATTTAGACTTCTTGCTAGATTCAATCTGACTGTATTAATTTTTGCTCTTTGAATCACAACATTGCCTTAAAAAAAAAAAAAAAATCACAACATTGACTCGATCCGTTGGATTAAAATCACAAAATGTAAGCAATATAAATATTAAATACTTGCGTATTGAACATAGGCATGAAATCTACCACGCAAGTTAGTTCCAAAGATATTGCCACAGGGCGGAGCTAAAATTTTAAAATTGGAGGATTAAAATTCAAATAAGAACATTCATAACAAAGGAAAAAAATATAAGATACCGTTAATTTATTTTTAACGATACTATATAGATTTTTTTTAATGACATTAATTAATTTTTAATGATATTATATAGACTTTTTTTATAAAAAAAATTGGGAGGTCGGTGTCCCTATCGGCTCAGGACTAGTTCCGCCCCTGGATATTGGTGTGGTCAACGGTCAGAAAAAACTATTCTGAAACCTTTCAGTGTTAGAATTTGTTGTTTTTCATGACTTTCAGGTAATGAATGTTGAATCTTTGACAAAAAAAAAAAAGTAATGAATGTTGAATCCTGAATTAGATTAGAGTTGAACAGTCCTTTGGATTGAAGCTATTAGCTTTACTGTGTTATGTTACATGAGAAATGACTTGAATTTTCAGATACTATGCATCTTTTGAGAAGTTTTATTTTTGGACTGACATGAACGATGTCAAATTCCGAAACAGATAATTTCATACAAAAAAGGTATGCATGTTTTAATTTAGTCTCATCCAGATTGTATCCGATTTGTTCAAAAAAATTAGTTTTTTTTGATGATTTGAACTCAAGACATGAGTAACTCTCCTTCTTACTACCCAAACACTTCACCATTAAGTAGGACTCTTTTGTTTTTCGTAGAACATAAAAAGGATATAGGTAAAAGCTTCAAAACATGATAAGTGTTGAAAATACATTTCTTCCATATAGAAAAATCACAAACTCCAAGACCACCTAATAAGATCAATATTTACTATTCCTCCTAGCACTGAAATGTCATGATTCTTAACATATATTAGAGTTAGACCTTGATCCAGTCATGTCTATCCACGTGTGACTCATCTGTTTGTTCTTTTTTTGTCTGTTTCACTCTTCCTGACTAATTCACCTCAATGTCAGCTCTCGGTTCTCAGTTCTCACCTAATTACTATCTGTTCTTTTTTGTCTGTTTCACTCTCGACTCATATTTTGTCTGTTTCACTTTCCTTGACTCATTCACCTCAATGTCAGTTCTCGATTCTCAGTTCTCATCTAATTACACGTGAGTAGATGTTGAAATATATATTGCACCAACATAGAAAAAAAGAGAGAGGAGGAGGCAATTGAAGACAAGTTAGTCTTGCCATATTCTAAAAGACAAGTTAGTCTTGCCATATTCTAAGGGACAAGAACGTGAATACCAATTGAATTCATTCAAGTCGAAGGCAAAGGGATAAATGAAGTACAAGTATAACAATTAATTGCCGATTGAATTTAATTGAGAAAAGCAGCAAAAGTTACGAAAGCAAACTATCTCATCATTCAAGTGGTTGGATAGGATACATAACTGAGAAGTAACAAAACCTACCAGGAACACCCTCAAGACTTTATAGTTCCAACCTCAATACCATTCTTTTGACATAAATGGCTAATCTTAAAATACGGGAGAAATTAATGATGAACCTCCCCCTCTGCTTTGGCTTTTAGTGAACATTATAATGGCATTGACATAAGCTTCAACTGTTACCGTTTGAAATATTTATAACAATCTTGTGTCTTTTATAGTTTCCATAGATTCATCAGCATAGCTTGAAACTCAATCTAACTCATTCTTTCTATATCAACTAGCTACTTTTAGGAAATGATGGTAATAGGAACGAGTTTTGCGAGTATCTGTTTTGCCTCCCCCTAAATGGAAGTATTAGGGCAAGAAATGAGGTGTGGGGCAAGGGGAAGGGATTCACTCTCATTCACAAGGAAGGGGCAGGGTGGGTAGTAGAGATTCTCGCACCTTACATTACCTGCCCGCATGTATATAAAATTACTTAAGTACTTTTTTATAATTTATATATATATATATATTAAAACTTGAGCTTTCATATATATATGGACCACTAACATCAAACTTTTCAGGACTTTAAGTGCGAATATTATAAATTGAAAATTTTTGTTCTATAGCTCTTGCTTAATAGCGAATTGTAAGGAGTCTGATGTAGATTGTATTACTTGATTCTTCCTAGGTAATGGATTTTGGTGAGTTTATGTTTAATCTTTTAACGAAATCAAATATATGAATTAAATTCCTCATGTAATTATTATTTAATTGAGTTTATTATGACATTATTTCCCTTGCGTATTGATAGAGTGACTAAGTCAAGAAAATAATATTAATTTGGGATATTTCAAGCCTTGACTTTAATCATGGATTAATATTCTTTTTTCACAAGAAATTTTCGCATTTATTGGCTTTAGTTGGAACTTGTTTTATTTGCTGAAATTAAGTATTTAAGCATATATTTACTTTTTAATTGGAGATGTGAAAACTCAATATGTAATACGTATTTGAATTTTTTAAACATCTGTATTCATTTTCTTTATTTATTAGAAATTTTGTTTAAGGTTTAAAATTTTATACGTTGTAGATTAGTCTTAATTTTGTATAGTTTAAAAAAATAGAAAAACCCCATAGATAGTGGGATGGCACAAATTAAATCTCCTCATTCTATAACTAATGTTATGAAGAAAATTAATGCGGGTAAAATAAAAATGCAGCAATCCAGTCAATTCTGAATCGACTATTTCCGGTTATGAACAAATGGCCTAAACCACTAAATATGAAGACTAAATAACTAGATTATCATTTCAATACCATGCATTGTCTATTGCCCTGATAATACGAAAATACATGGACTGAAATTTAGTTACTTTTATTGTAGCCTATGTCAAAAATGTGAATATTTTGTAAATTTAATGATTAATTACTTTTATGACTATTTTGTAATTTAACTTTTAATTGTAATTTTTAATATATATATATATATATATATATATTGTTAAATTTCAATTTTTATAGCAAATTTGACATAATCAGAATTTATAACTTTGTTATTTTATATTTTTTTTTTACAAAAAATTACAAAAATGAGATGGAAAGGAGATGAAATGTGAGGAGACGGAAAGGAGATGAAATGTAGATGGAGATGGAAAGGAGACGAAATGTAGATGGAGATGGAAAGGAGACGAAATGTGAGGGAGACGGAAAGGTGACGAAATGTGAAGGAGATGAAACGGAGACAAAATGTGATAGAGACGGAAAGGTGACGAAATGTGAGAGAGATGAAACGGAGACGATTTTTTATGGAGACAAACCAGAGATGAACATCATTTGCGAGGAAACGGGGACGAAATATCTTTTCGTCTCTATTTGAAATGAAATCGAAATGAATTTCAAAATTGGAGATAGCCTGAGAGGCGACGCCCGATTTTCGTCACCTTTCCATATTGGAGACGAAAAGGAGACGGAAATTAGTCATCTCCGTTTTTGAAATTTCTTGTAGTGGCATAGACGCTAATGCTAGGTATCTTTTATCTTCAATGATCCAAAATGAATAGAGTTAAAAGGACTAATCTACAATTTATTTAGAAGTCCTTTTCTTCTTCTTTATGCTAAGTTCTTTTTTCTTTCTTTTATCTTGAAAGAAAAGGAAATTTCTTATACACTTCAATTAAACATGAAGATACTATGTAATGTCAATAAAGCCTTTCTGACCAAAAAATAAAAAATAAAAAAATAAAGCCTTTCAAAGTGGACATACTATCTGATATCAATACACCATTACACCATTTTTCTGAGGGGCTGCTCAACTTGGATTGGTGAGTATTACTAAATATAGGATGAAATAACACACAATCAATAGCAAGTCAACAAATCTGGGCCACGTGTCTTGGTATTTCCATAAATAGAAATGATATCTCCCATCTAATTTTTTTCTGAATTTAATTTGCTTTAATTTGTTTACCCGTTGGACTCTTTGGGGGAAAGGGACTAAGGGCCTAGCGGGCGTAAGGAGTTTGGTAGAAAACCTTTATTTTTTCTTTATTTTATATATATAATAAAAAATACTTTTGAGACGGTTATACTAGAGTTCAAATTTAGCACACATAACCCTTCTTAAAGAGGTATGGTTTGGCCAAAGCCTATCACGACTAACCCTAAGAAAAATAATATTTTTCTTGAGTTGAACTTGAAACGTGAACAGATTTTCAACCTATACCCTAAGCACTCTACCGTTAGATTAACCTCTTAGGTTTAACCTTATATCAACATTACAATGCTAAAATTAAGGCCATAAACCGCACATAATTTCATTCTCTTTTTCTAGTATAAAGAAAGTCTCTCTTTCTCAACAGTATAATTATTCTTTATTGTATAATAAAGGACAATAAAGAATAATTATTCTTTATTAATTGTATAATAGCATCAATGATCAATTTATAGTGGCTTATAATTAACAATTGCAACTATTGCCAAACTCACATGAATATTGAGCAGTTGGGTTGTTGATCTAGGTATCACTTTGACATCAGAATGTATTATAGTCAATGAAGGCTCTGAGTTATGATGTTGGGCTCCCTCACTTAAATGTTTGCATATTTCTTTAATGAATGATTGCTTGCACCACCTTCTCTTCGGGTTGAAATACAGAACAGAATACGAGAAAATTTGGTTTCAAACAACCTCGCCGTAATGCTAATCGATAAGAACACATTAATTTTTCTTTTATCCAAAGTTGACAACCAAGAAAATGATGAAACGGTGACAGTTATCAGAGTACTATAAACAATCTAGTACACAAAACTCGTATTGAGCATCAGGTTTAAAAAATAATTTGAACCATTTTAGATTTATTGTATGTAGTTTTATTTTACATTTTTACGAGATATATGATTGTTTTCACTAATAGTTACCAAAGTATTACACGAATATGTACTATCTTTTTGTAAGACTAAGCAGCTAACAAAATAGAGAGATACAAGAAAAGAACTGAGTATGGAAGAAATCATTTTCTATAGGGTTTTTGTTTGTCCAAAAAAAAAAAAAACCTATAGAAAATAATCCAAGGATTTTAATTATTTATATTCCTTAATTTCTCTTGAGTTAACAATCATAGATATGGTTTTATCCAAAAAAACAAAGAAGAAAAAAATCTACGAATCCAGAATTGTGTAGATGATCGGGTGTGAAGTAAGAGCGAATTTTGACTACTACAAATTGCATAAAGTTGCTGAGGTATAAAGGAAATGAATCAAGGGAAACAAAGAAAATATTTAATCAAATAAATTAATTGCCTTTCATGTTGACAGCATCTTCATCAGAGTGTTACAAAGTTACAATCAATTTAGAGAATTTTCAACATCTAAAGTTCAACTAATATAATAACTCACAATAAATGTGTGTTGAAAAAGAATTATATTTTGCATAGGGCCGATTTGAGAAATTAATAGTTCTAAGCTGCTAACATCATAAAACTTTGGCGGCGATTAATATTTTCACACAAAAACCTTTAGGGATGTCAATGATATTACGCAACCTTGAAGATACTTATACAATAAATATTGACTTTTGAAGTTTCAAAATGAAAAATCTAATGACCACCACCATAACTTCAAAGCCATCATACATATGCTTGGAATTTATTATGCGTATTCAAAAATTTAATATGGGTGTGGTTGGATTTGTTAGAAAATTTAGTTTTGGCTTTTAAAGCTGTTGAGCCTTTCTTGTATTGTTGTATTGGGACTTTGATCTTCTAATATCATTATAATGTTACAAGAGCAAATCACCGGTGATGATATGTTTATGTAGAGATTCAATAATAATGATATACCATATAGTAATATATGTACAATAATTTGGTCATATTATTGTACTTAGATTCTTTCGTAATATTATATACTATGAGAAGATCCGAATTTATCGTGTTAATCTTTACACACACACATACACATACTCACACCGACTCTATAAGCAATGAATGAAGGCCTCGCTGCACTTAAGTGTAATAGCAATATTTACTCCAATTTTCCCTTTTCTGCAACCATCTTGGGATTTTTTCCAACAATTAATACATTTCCTGCCCCTCAATTTACACTCTCTCGTCTTCTACCTTTCCTCCAATTCAATTCAATTCAATTCATTACCCCCTCTCTCTCACTCTCTCTCTCTCTCTCTCTCTATACCCTCCACCTCTCACCATAATTTAATTAAGCTTTAAAGCAATCCCATCTCTCTCTTCTTGACTCCTCTTATATATAATGGCCTTAAGAGTTCAAAACCAACAACCACAGCCACTTCAACTAGTCCTTGTTAGCGTTGTTGCTGCTAATGGTGGTAATGATCATTATACAATTAGTTCTCTGAGCCTAACCAGTCTTCGCATAGCTTTTCCGATCACCCCCTCCCTCGGACCCTTGCCGGTCTTCGCATAGCTTTTCCGATCACCCCCTCCCTCCCTCAAAGCCTAGCTGGTCTTCACGTAGCTTTTCCAGTTACCCCCTCTCCCTCTTCTATAATATCCACCCTTCCTCCTCGTCTTCCTCGCTCTCTTTAGGTTGGCTAAGAACTCTTGATCTCAAGGTACTTAATACATGTTTTTCGTCTATTAGCATGTCGTGATTTTTCATTTCTTTTGATCAAGATCGTTGTTTTGAATTCATCTTTTCTGTTGTTTACTTATTTGGCTATTGTGTTTTTGTTGTTGAATCAGACTGGTGAGATTTCATACACAAAAGATCCTCAGAAGAAGCAACCATGAGTCGTAGAAATGGAAATGCTCCAAAACTTGACTTGAAGCTGAACTTATCTCCACCAAGGATGAACCCTCGGCTGGAATCCCCCACCCGATCGTCGACGGTCTCACCGACATCCCCGCAGAGCTCTTGTGTCTCCTCCGAGCTCAACCAGGATGATTGCCTTCGATACTCTAACAGCCCGGAGGCAACCTCCATGATGCTCGTGGGGTGCCCGCGCTGCCTCATGTTCGTGATGCTAGCAGAAGAGAACCCTAGATGCCCCAAATGCAAGAGCACTGTTTTGCTAGATGTGATCCATGTTAAGAACAATAACACCAGCTAGAAGAGTAGGCACCTTCCATTTCAGTCCTGCAGCTATCTTTAGGATTCTATCATCTTTCCTTTTTTGGCTTCCTTAAGTAGCACTATTTGCCCTTCACTTTCATTTTTTTTTTAAAAAAAAAAAGAAGAAAAGAAAAAAAAAACCTCATCATGCACATGAAGAGTGAAGCTTGAATAGTGCTACTTCCTTTCTTCTTCTCATTCTTTCTCTTTTACTTTTATTTTGTCACGGGACAGCAGTTATCGGGTGATGCTACCTTGTTTCTCCCGTTATAGCCATAGGGTTGTGGGCAAAAAATGGTATAGCAGTGGTCTTAGTCGGAAAAAGAACTTCTGCCTACCTCACCAGACGGCAAATGTAAATGGGCAAACTACAACTGCCCAAATTTTCTATATCAAACTGTTAGGTAATTTTTCTTGCAGGGTTTCCATTGCATTTTAGATTATTTTACATCCAATCGCAGCATGACACGTCAGCAATCTCGGAGCAAATAGTAAATCAATCCAAATAAATACGTTAATTACTAGCCCAATATATCAAGAATTTTTCCCCCCAGTACACCAAAATATGGTAAGCTCTACACCAAACTATACTTGAGATGTATGACTACCCCACGTAATATTTCAGTATAATTTAACTTAGCCTCCAAAAAAAAAAAAAAAAACAGAAAAACTATACTTAAGGGCCAGTTATGGAAAAGGGTTATATATGCTTCAACAGTTGCCTAGAGGCCCACCAGTGGCTGGGTTTGCATGACAAAATTATCGTGTTTTTTTTACAAGGAGGCGAAGCCCAAAAAAAAAAAAAGAACAAAATGCCAATAATGGTTACACTGTAACATACTTCTCATTACACTCCAAATTCATAGACCATAACCACAGATTAGCAGCAAAATCTAACGGCTAGGGAACACGAATCAAGCTTATATTATGATAACGTCGTGCCAATACATTATTTTTACTGAATGAATATTTTACACGGAATTAAATCTTCCTCATAATGTTATAACCAATAAAACGAATTGCACAGTTTGCCACCATGCATTACACATGAATAAAGATGAAAAGCACCTTCTAACTAAACTTCGCCGAGAACATGGAACGAAGAATTTAATAATTTTGCCGTATTGGCACCATCAAGACATAAATGTTTTTCTCAAGTAGTTCAATGTCAATATTATAATTAATCAAGATAATCAATGAAACCACATCATTCATCGTATGAGCAATGTCAAAGAACGTTAGTTAATATAAACCTAATAAGGGGGCAATGAGATAAATATAGGGAGAGGAGTGGGTTGGGTAGTTCGAAGCATTGAAGAAGAAAAGAAAAAAAAAAAAAGAGTTTTTTTTTTAAAAAATTTGAGGAGGTTAGGGACACTCGAACTCGCAACTACTCGCATACTATATTTAATTTGAAAGAAATCATTAAAATCAAAATTAAATGCAAAGAGTAATTGAGGCGGTTGAGAATAATGAGGCTATTGCGTCATATGATAAGTACATATTCAATTCACAGCTATTTGCCAATGTTCATCTACTATCTTTTATATTATTAATATTTATTATCTGTTTTTTTTTTTTTTTTTTAAACTCTTAGGTCACTAAATGCCATCTCGTATTGTGTTCTCTATTCATATTCCTCCCTCTCTTTCATGTTTTCCTATTGAATTCAGTTATTACTACTCTCCTTACTCTTCTCCAGCCTTTAACTCCATCCACATGTATCTGTGTGTGTTGGTGGGTGGGGGCGTGTGTGTGGGCGTGCATGGACGTATGCATATTTTCTCTTTTTCTGCTATGTGTTAGTATTTCTGTTTAAGGGTAACGCGGTCCACGTTACTCCTACTAAGCATAGGGTGCGGGAAAGGTTCAAACTTATTTTGACACTATTATACGAGTTTCTATCTTCTATTTTTCAAACGGTTATTTCCATGACTCGAACTCATGATTGTGGATAAAAAACATAAGGGAAAATCTAACATTTAATCCCCTATTATTTGTAAAAAAAAAATCAGTTTAGTCCATATAGTTTTTCCAAAAGTTTCAATTTCATCCTCTGACCTTATTATTTGTCAAAAAGTTTCAGTTTCGTCCCTATTGTTTTCAAAATGTTTCAAATTAATCTTCATTATTTCTCAAAAAATTTCAATTTAGTCCTTGAATAATATGGACGAAATTAAAACTTTTAAAAAATAATAGAGACGAAATTAAAACTTTTTAAAAATAATAGGGATAAAATTAAAACTTTTTGAAAAACAATAAAGACAAAATTGAGAAATTTTAAACAATAGAGACAAAATTAAAACTTTTGGTGAAATAATAGAGACTATTGAGACATTTTAAACAATAAGGACCAAACTAAAATTTTTTGCAAACAATAAGAACTAATGTGAAATCTTCCCGAAACATAACACCAAAAAGATGGATATCCCAGTTTATGACAAGAAAGCCTGACATCTGCTGAAAATGTTGTAAGTATATAACCTACAAGGCAGAGGCATATTCATGCAGTTTTCCTCCTACAATTTTAAAGAGAGGTACAGGCTGGGACCTCGTGTCTAGCGTAGGCGCATGAAATGTTCTAGCATGGAGGGGCCACATTCAGGCTTATATGCACATTAATATATATTCGGTTGTGCTATATTCACTCTTGAGTGCTGGAGAGGGGGTGGGGGAGGGGGCCAAGAAAACTCATGAACATCACTTATCATATGATGGATTCCTAGGATGGAGCACATAGTCACATATTTCTTTTCATTTGTACTGTTATTGGTAATAAACGCTCGGAAATTCTTCCATTACAAGGAAAATGCTTCACTCAAGACCAAAATCTAGAAAAACGAAATAGGGCGTCTAACAACACAACCCCTAGAAAAGAGATCTAACATAGTTTTCAAGGCTCCTGCAAAAAATCAGGTGATTGTAGAACTTTTACTTAGAATTTCTGATTAAGTGAAATCAATACCATAATTCAAGATTTTACAATTACTACAGAAATTTCTGTACACAAATCGTGCAATGAACTATTTACAAATGGTGCAATGAACTATTTACAAATCGTGCAATGAACTATTTACAAATCATCGAGAAGTAACTTGTTAAACATCGCCTATGACAACTAGCAGAAATTTTAAAGTGGAAAACAGCAGGATGAGAAACAATTTAATGAAAAACCTTACAAGGAAGATCACCTAGCATGTAACAATTGGCCAGAGTAAAACTGAAGATAAGACGCAAATTTATTTTTCTCAGCATACGGCCAAACTCCAGCTAGACAACCTTCACAATATCCCTAAGATCTTTAAAGTGAAAAAAATAACAAAAGAAAACCAAACCTGGGATCAGTTACACCACCATTATACATGACGCAAGACATTTATTAGCTGATGTAAAAGCTTTTTATAGAGCATTCCTAAAGCACCCCTTAGTTTCACATTTCAGCCAACAGGAATTAATAACCCTGTAAATGAGCTTCATCCAATGAAAATTAATATTGTTATGTAATAGGCCAGAGAAATCATAGAAATGTCAAGAGAAGTGATGACTGCACTTTTAAGGAGCATACCGTGTACTGCTAAAACTTAGAAGTTTTAGCGCCTTATATTTCTGCTCTTTGGTTTCTAACAGCTCCAACAGCGGTAGTATAACAAGCTGCATGGGAAACTTAAATGTTCAGACACTATCTCAGAATGCCTCATGTGGATTTTGACAAGTTTAGCTGTAAATCTGTAGTCCTTCTCACTCTATTTCTTAATTTTTCTGCACATTATTAAGTAGGATATGGCCTCATCCATCAGCCAAATTAGCAAGGAAATCTGGCTTCAAGATATCAGTATGCAAGCACAAATAAACCAAATTAGAATTATTGGCTCCTTTAAGTTAAACAACAGTTCAATGATGGACCACTTTAGAAAATATGAAATTTAACTAAATGAGTTGAAGAAATTATCTTGCAACAATAAGGTACTAGAAAACGAACATGCGAACGATTTTATTTGATGCCGAGGAAAATGATGCAAAAGAAGGATGAAGAATCAATTCATTGTTTACCATACTGTAAATTTGCTGTTGAAACTGTAGAATTTTCTTTCTTGTTTTCTTTGATAAAAACTTTATCCAAATAAATGAGCTAGAGCAGGGGCAACCATATCAAAAAGTACCTATAACTAATTACAACAGAGGATCCACTTAGACTCATTACGACAATATTAGTTTCTCTTGTGCTCTAACATGTACCGCAGAATGCCTCTTAGGCCATTCAGTTACAGTTTTTGTTAGATCTCGAGCAACCTAAGACCCAACTGCCTGTTCTTACGATGTATATCTATCCAAACCCTTGACTGAAAACAGTAGATGTTTAACATGACATGAACTTTTGCTCCACGTACTTTAAGACAGAGTGGCCAGCATATATCATCTTTAAACTAAATTATTTGCACTCAACTGGATGACTTGAGTACTTCACAAAGATTAGTGCTGATATCATGTCCCAGAGCTCAAAAAAAACCCAAAAGTATTTAAGATAATTTGCTTCCCTCCCTTTGAACTTTCTTCTCGATTCCGTAATCAAGCTTTGGCAATATTAACTAAAGCTCCACCTATTTTTTAGTTTCATGCTTTCTATCTAATAAGAGAAATGATCCTTTAAAAGTGACAAAAATGAGGAAGGTCGCATTACAAGTAATTCGAAAACCTTTTGATGTTTCATACATGGTACTATGGTAGTAGGATGTCCCATTATGGTTGGGCAGTCGCTAAGTCTGTAATATGTGCCAAATGCAAGGGCAAGAACTGCCATCTATTACCTTAAATCAAGGAATGTGATGTCAATCAAGTTCTATTTGATGTCCACAGAATCCTTAAATAGACTTTCCGTTCATATTTAAAGTTCTAAGAACAAGAGTAGCATATACAGAAATGTTATTTGCCATTCCCAGACTACCTCCCATCCATTGCCCCCAAAAAACTAATAACTTAGTCATAAAGAATAGCAATTTTTATAGTAATAATAATCATAACAACAACAACAACAACAACAATAACCATAATTTAGTACTTCATTTTTCATCATCATCATCCTCCTCGGTATCATTATCGTATTCATTGCCATGATTATTATCATTATTAAAAAAGGAAAAGAAAAGGTTTATCCTGCTCCATCTTTTATTTCAGAAGACTTGCTTCACAAGATTTCCAGTTTGATAATCAAACCTTTCAAACAAAAAGATCTCCAATTTAAAATGTTTCACACCATTTATGTTCCTTACATCAGTTGTTTTCATATAATATAGCAAAATGATTTGTGGTTGCTTCTCCTTTTTTCCTTTTCCCCTTCTCTCTTTCATGGGAAGGGGGAAGGGGTCAATGCAGCATAAGGATTTCCCTTTCTCATATTGGTCATTTGCCTTTTGGGGAAGGTGTTTCTTTTTCTTTTACTATAACTTTTTTCGGGCAAGAATGGGGGAGTGCATGACAGAGCCTTAAGGGATTGTTAAGCTTGTTAAACCTTATTTTCTTTTCAAGGCATCTCACGTAGCATTTCTACCAAGACATCCATGTATCACAGTCTTCCATTAACACACATGTTTTTGGAAACATAATTTACAAGCTTGCCAGACCCAAAAACCTGAACAGAAAAGTAATTTCCTAGAAGCTGCAGTTATACTCCCAATCTTAAGGAGTCAAATATTTGAAAGGCCGTTATGAATTGGAGTAACCACTTAACTGGTTATGATATGCATTGGACTGACAAAAAAAAGTTGGCTAAGGAGAAAATTTACTTGACAGTTTGTACTGCAAATTCTTTTGCCTCTCAACCGGGACATTCTTTACATCTTGAAGATTATATCAAAAGCAAAGCAAATAATTGAAGAAAAAAAAAACACATTCTTGCTATACAATCCAACCAACTATTTGATCATAAGAACCAAAAATTTTGCCTATCAATTCGACCAGGGAATATTTTTACTGTAAATATGTGATATGAGTCATATGACTATGCTAATGTCCAACAACTCAGCAATCATTAAAGAATGCATCTAATGTTTTTTTACAATTTTCAAGAAACTATGGATCACTGCAGACTGAATGCCTGTTTTTATTAGTATTTCATACTCCTGTTCCAATTTGGATGCCCGATTGGACTTTTATAGGTACCATGAATGCAGAACATGACATTAAGATAAACCACATCACACATACTATATCTGTTCTAACTGCAGATAGAGAAACACAAAGCTGATTTGGTCTAAATATATCAGTTAGGACCAAACCAAAAGAATAACAATTGTCAGTACCTGATGAAAGTGCAAGGGCAAATTGCAATAGCACCAGAAGCAAATGGACCGAAAATGAGGTGAAACAGTAAAAGAAAAGCTGTTAGAAAGTGCATATACTCTGATCAAGAGTCTTCTCTGCTCAGTTCTCCCCAATCACAGCTGCTTCTTATGTATTTATATACAATGTAAAACTCTCTACTTTGAGCTACCACTGAGCATAGTTCTCAGTTGAAAATCGGCCCTTCTGGGTCTCCTGTAGTAAATAATCTCCCATGGCCACAAATCCAGGCAGAACGAAAGTAAGTCTCCACTAGGAAATCCTATTCATCGTCCTAAGGGTGCTCAAGGCCATAAAGCTTTAGGTACATGTATACTTTTCCCCCGGGAACATGTTTATTGAATTAGCAGCATCAGGCCTCCCAGAAACTTCCAACTCAGAATTCCTAGCTGATATTGAAGCATTTTCTGTAACGAGATCATTTTTTTGAAATTCCATTACCATGCTGAAATTCTAAGGTGACAAGGCCCCTGCAGTGCAATCACCAATATCTGCCTTTAGGGTACAGGAATCTCTTACTTCACATGAACTACTGATGGTAGCTGGTCATGCGCATCATCTCTACTCTGATTGCCATTTACACCCTCTCGAACTTTTCATAACAACTTTCATATTTTCAAATTTGGCGATATCAGATCTTTCATCACCTCTAACCACTGGCTTCACTTCAACCAAAACCTTTATTTCACGACTAGCATCATTCGCCAAAGACTCTTTCTGTTCTCTGTGTACCTTATTTGGAGAGGAAGGCAACAGCCAACCTAGAAATAGAGATGAAGCCAATGATGTAGGAGAGCTAGACCTCAACACTGACGGGAACATGGGAACTCTGGATCTGAGTGATGTGATACTGAACCAACACCTTGAATTGCAAGGAGAACTCTTTCTGGAGTGCAGATATTTTGACCTTGAATGTGAACTAGACCTGGACAAAGGCCTTAATGATCCTGATTGTGATCCAGATGCAATCACAATGAATGAAAGCTGAAATAGGGCTCCTCACTTGCTTTGGATGATACTTCTCTAGTCTTTTGTGCAGCCTGATTGAGATGGCATCACTACCTAAGCGCAGTCTTCCTTGGACCTGGGTGCAAGCCGCTTCAGCTCTCATGGACACTTGAACTTGGTGACCCACTTCCCAACAGATGTAGCGCGCCTTTTGCAGTTTTTCTCTATTCAGAAGTTTGAAGTCACCTGATCGATCGCTCCATACCTTTCTTCTCTTCACGCTTTCTTGAAACAACCAAATGGAGCATGTTAAATTGTTGCTCTCATTCCTTTCTGTCATCACCATAGTAATGGTCATATCTATCAAAGTCAAGTCAATATCTGCCTTTTTTTTATCCAGAAGCTTGAGCTTCCCACCCATCATCTTCGATAACCTTTGTCCCAGCACCATTGCCTTCATTGGAGAAATCAACTGCAAATGTATGATGTTTTTCTCTGACAAAAGAATTTGTGTTGTTTGAAAGGAAGTTTGTTGCATCATCGGCCTGGCGAGCAGAACCAAGCCTCCAACTAATATCATCCCCTTCCTCGAAGCTCCATTCATAATCTCTCCATCCACTTGAACGCATCTTTTGATAAATGTTAGAGAATGCTTCTAATGTAGTGGCTATAGGATCTACCACCTCGAGCATATCTCTGAAAAGGTATAGGCTGCCTGTTCAACCAAGAACGAGTTATAGGCTTTCAGCAGATACTCTTCCCTCGAAGTGTTTTCAGGGCTTTTCTGCACTAACTGGACAATCATAAACTACAAAATCTATATCTGTCTTTCACTTGCACATTACACCAGCCAAATCTCCCAAAAACACAATCCAGTTTACCTCTGCCGACACAAGATGATAAATTACCAAGGTGCAAGGAAATCTGCAAACATAATTATATAGTTACCTCAGAAACAGGAGTAAACTTTCATGTAGATACTGTGGTTTCAAAAGATCCATCAAAATGTAGGCATGGACGTGTACTTTTCATTAACATAATCATGAATGTGTCCATGTCAGGAAAATTTTACATGTAGACTAGGTTACTAAATTTCCAGAGAGCCATCCTAGCGCTTATAGAAAGTGAGGACGTATGCGGTGACCAATATAATCCAATGACGCAGATTCGAGAAAGCTTATAAAACCTGTTGCATTTAGAAGAATGAATTAATATATGCTATGTCGATTGTTAAAATTTGCTTCATAGTTCTCATAATAAAGACAAAAGAAAATATTCTAGGTTTCATCACTAAGAAAAAATTTAATTAAACCATGCTGCATAAGTATAACGTCATTCCACATTCTTCCTGCTCATTAATGTAATATCAGAAACGATAAACTACAAACAACCCTTCTGTGTTTTGCCGAAATTACACGTTACACTTTGTACTCCTGTAGTACCTTCATAATCTTAGGTGGGGCATGAGCCACATTCTTATAAATCAGAATAGATAATTTATTAAATTATTCCATTAATTTAGTTCTAACATGCAACTTTAACAAAACATCGGAGAACGTGCAACTGAACAAAACAAAAAGCGATTTTGCACATTGCCGAACCAGAAACGAAGAAATGTGATTTAGTGGCTACACAATAACTCCCTACTCCTTTCATCCCTTTGTTCATTTATCATATGGCATTACTCACTACTATAGAGATTCAATTGCCATCAACCAGTGAAACAAAAGAAATGGATATACAATTTAGCTATATCACCAATTAATTAATTTCCTCCAAGTAAAAAACTTAAAACCCAAAAAGAATAAACTATACACAGCATTAAGTAAATCAAACTTTTGCTCAGAAAGTAAAAAAATAATTAACTATTGGATTAGCAACATTTTGTATATATAGACGTGTTGAAAAAATGAAACAAATTTTGAGACCCCATGTCATGCCATGCATGTATGCAATATGGGTTTGGGGTGGTTGTTTGGAAATTGGAATAATACCTTGAATCGAAGATAGCAATGGCGATTTGAGAGCCTATTCTTTCTCTTCTCTGCTTTGTGTCTAATGCTGTTTTTGTGCTTTGCTTCTCTTCTTTCCTTCTTTTCTTTCTCTTTTTTCTCCTATTCTAAATATTTATTTTTAATTATAACTAAAGTTTAGGACGCTTTTTTTTTTTTGGGATCTAATGGATGCTATTTGCTACAATTTATGAAAATAGTCAGTGCAAAACTAAATTAATAAATGCTAGAAATAAAGTATTTGTACTTCTTATTATATATTTAAGGTCTTTGAGTAAAATGATAGACGTACACTTGATTGTAGTATGATTTTTTAAAATCATCATAAAGTTTAATTTAAAAGAATTGAATTAATGATCTTAAATGTTTAGCAGTACTTTTCTTTTCCATTTTCCTTTGTTTACAAGACTCCTTTAGTACAAACAAACAAAAAAAGACTACTTCTCTCCTTTCTTTCTTTCTTTCTTTCTTTCTTTATTTTACAAGTTTGATGGTAGTCTTTGAACAACACCATAACATGGCTTTTTATAAAATTAATTAATGTATTTCATGGGATATGGTGAAATGAAAAAAAAAAGCATTTTTACCATTTTCTTTCTAATGTAAACTTTGTAATTTTAGGGTTGTCTATTTTAAGTCGTAAATTAAAATAGGAATGATTATGTTTATCTTACTAGATGTAAATATATACAAGTTACCAATTTTTATTTTTAATTTCTATCAAAAACAAAGAATCAAAGTAGAGTTTTTTAGTTTTAACGCACGTATGACATAAAATGAAACGAGTATTATTCTTTGTTGTATTATTTTCCTTTGCTTTCTCACAGTCCAATAAGTCACGCAATTGGAAATATAGTCAAAAAAAGCTAAGTCTACATTCATGCTCTATGTCTTTGGCACATTTTTTATCTAATATTGAAATTAGTAAGACTTTTGCCACTAGGGTCGATGCCTGATTAGGTGGGGATGGTGTAACGACCCGTCTATTTTTATATAGTTTCTTTCATTTTGTATTAGATTGTATAGTTGGTAGGCATGATGTAATAAATTATGTAAGTTGCTAGCTAGTGTAAGAGAATGTTAGATAACTAGTTTAGTGGAATATAAAGTGCAATCTTGACCCTTCAACTGAGATGATCCTCACCTTTTATTTTGAATTTAACCCTTATAAAATAAGGGAAAGATATCTCATTGTATCCATCTCATATTTTCTAAGTTATAGAGCAATATACATCTTTCTCCCAAACTCTTGCTTATATTTTTGTTTTCAAGTTCATATATTCAAGGCTTAGCTTAATCAAGTCCCTTATTAGCCTGGTTAAGTGCCGCACGGCGGTCAAGTTTCGGTCTCAACCTCTGATCCCGTGACTCATTTAGTGGTAATGTTACTCGTTGTATATGCGAGAAGTTGCAAGTTCGAATCTCGCTAATTAATTTATATAGCTTTAGACCTTCACTGAATTAAAAAGAAAAAAAAAGTAGTAAGACTTTTTATAAAAATATATGAGAAACCCATTATAAAAAATACAATTGTTTCTTACTTAGGAATTGGATGGTAACTAATAACACAAAATATGTTCTTTTTTTTTTCAATAGATAAGAAAATAATAAACCCATAGGATCCACTAATTATTATTTATGAAAATAAATTACATATTACAAAGCTTGAACTTGGGATTTTTTTAACGAATGTCTTGTCGACAATAACAACAAATAGCATCCATTAGAAAAAAAAAATTGAAATTTAGGTTGAGGCAATGACATTAACAGCATTTTTCTATAAGAACATCAATTACCCCATGTTTGATTGATTTTCTACATGTACTTGAAGTTACACTCGATTGATATCGAATATTTGAGAACACAATCACTATACCAATTAAATAAATAAGTAATTTTAGTTGCCCCTTTGAATGATAGTCACATGGAGAATATGTTTTGATCTTTATTCTTAGAAACATAACTCCGTTGACTAGAATATGATTTTATTAAATTAAAATCATAAAAGAAACTAAAGTATAGTGAAATAGAATTTTTTTTTTTTTTTTGGGATTTAAAGAGAGGTCTAAGGTCATATATGTATATATATTCGGAATTGCGACAAACACTACGAGTGCCATGCTGTTAGACCTAAAGAATCAAGTAACATTAGATTTTTTACCAACACACAATTCGATTTTCACAACAAAAAGAAATATATACTATATCAATGGAGGTAGTGCGGTTTCAAGGACTCAATAGGGTCGAATTGCCATAAGAAATTGTTGCTCTCCTTGAAAAGAATACATAAATTCCAATGATGTAAAAAGTTGCGATATGAGGTCCTTCAACAACATCGAAGAAGGATCATCAGTGATAATTAAAGGGATGGCTGCGATATTAAGGTTGTTGCGAGAGATAGAAATAGGGTATGTTCAAAGTTCTCAAGTAAGAGATGCTAGAAAGATTGTGGAGAGCATACACCATTGTGTAGGATGTTAGAAAAATTGTGACGGGAAATTTAAGGCTGAGATTTCAGTGCATAAGAACGGCGTCCAACCAAATGTAACTGAATAGCAAAGTAAAAGTGTAGGAATAAATTATCTGTGAATTGGTTTTCTTGTATTCTTTTTCGTTTGCTATATGTCCTTTTCATTGACTTTTATTCTTTTTCGTTTGCTATATCTCCTTTTCATTGATTTCCACCCCACTGGGGTTGATTGACTTGTATTCTGGTTTATGTTTAATTTATCTTATTTGACCAAAAACGAAAAATGCTAATAATAAAGTCAATTTGAAATCACAATCTCAAAATAGTCACAGGTAAAATATATCGTGAGGATGAGGGAGAGAAAGAAGAAAAAGAAAAAGAAAACCAGAAAAGAAATGGTAGATTATTTCACTATAATTGATATATATATATATATATATATTATTTTGTTGCTAACAATTGTCTGAAATTGTTTAATCTTTAAACACTTGGATATTTTTACAGAGTCATCCCAAAGCTGCAATCTGAAAAACCAAAGCCTTTCCTTTTTGGGATGAGTTGATAGAGGTTTGTTTCTGCCCAAAAGAAGAAAAAGAGAAATAGTAAAGATCATGTGACGACTATGATGGATGGAATACATTAATATACAATTTCTGTAATTGGGAATGAAATAGCTAAAGCAACAAAAGTTTTTAGCAAAGCAATTAGGGTTGACACCATAATTTCATAAAAAAAGAGAAAAAATTCATTTGAAAGTGCGCAAGGTACGACATCTTGCTCCTAGTGATGTTATTAAAGTTTTATATTATATCGCACGTGACCACGAGCTAAATGATGTGCTTGAAGAAGGCAACGAAGGAAGAAGAAATAATAATATTTTATTATTGTTATTATTGTGTTTACTATGTTCATGTTTATTCTTATTTTTAAGATGATAACATGTGTAAAATAATAAAAATCCTGTCATACTAAACCGGTGATTCTCGTTACTAATCTTCGATACTAACTACCAAACATGGGTTTGAAATCAATATATTTGTTCTTATCTTTATTCTTAGATCATACCAAGTATGTCATTCTCTTTTATAACTTACAATTTCACATTGCGTCTCCACGATCACAATCTAGAAATTTGCAACAATCAAGAACAGCAAGAATAAGGTAATGCATATTCTTTTACAAGCTACTGAAACTAATATACATATTTCAATATTAGTATTAATTTAAGCAATCATCCGAGTATAAAGACTAGACAGAAATTGCACATCAGAAAACCAAAATCCCCACCAACCAGGCAGTAAGGGGGACTGTGAGGTTATCATCTAGCTCACTGCTCAGAGGGTGCGATTCAGCCAGTGTAGTGGCAAGAGACACGACCAAGAACCCCAAGACCATCTCCCAGCTTTGCCTGATATAACCGAATGAGGAGAAATAGTGCATGTATCTGCCAAAACAATTTTTGTCAGCAAATAACCATCTTTAAGGCAAGGAAGATCCTTTAAACAAACAAAGCGAAAAGTTACCCAATCGATGCTAGGAAACCAGCAATTGCCATTCCCACACTGCCAGCAATTGACTTGTTTCTGTTATAGGGAAGTTTCTGGCTTCCAAACTGCCTACCCACAATGTCAGCTAAGCCTGTAGGATTGGTTAACAGAGACCACTTGGACTAAGCATGGTCCAAAATGGACTTGAATAAGCAGCAAGATAGCAAATTGTATAAAAGAACTTTACCATCTCCTGCACAGAGATTGCAAATCACAGCAATTGCAATAGGAGAATATCTCCAAAAAATAGCACAAGACAAAGTAATTGTAGCAGCATAATATAGTGGCCCCTTGAGAAGTTCCCTGATACAACAAAAAAGCTACTAAGAGAAAAAGATTAAAAGAAAATCATGAAATAAATTCCCATATTCCCATATTTGGGCCCCAACAAGAGGCCACCTTCGCTTAGAATGACTAAACATCATGTGAACTTGGTAACATAGGATTGCAGACAATGGAGTAGAGAAAAAAAAAACACAAGTTAACATTTGCAAAGTGGCGAAATCAGAATAATATGTGCCAGTCTTCAAAGCTACATAATGAAGCCCTTGAGCTTGTTCTAGAGGAACACATTACTCGCTAAGCTTTGAAGTAGTATTTAGCAGTACGTTTAACTTTATATTAGAGTATAGCATGTAATGATAGCACATGAACTTATCCTATTCTCCTTTCCTCCTTTTCCACTTAAAAGTTTCTTCTTTCCAAGTTTCTATTCATTGCTAACGCTTACAATGACGATATAAACAAATAATTTGTTCTTCTTTTTCCTCATATCAAGTAGAGATTGTATAAGCAACCCATGCAACTTTCACAAACACCACACCTCCTCCTTGAGTGACCAAAAAGTCAACTAAATGGTAATGTCAAGCTAATTTGAAATGCTTGTTGTTGTTGAAGGCCAAACTTTTTAAGAAAGGATGCATCAGCAAACAAAGATAATAAGCATGCTAGTGGATGCACAAATAACTTCTGCATAGCTGCAACCTATGGTCTCCAAATCTGCTCATAGACTTGACAGTTGCCTCATCTTTCAAAATTCCAAGTCCCAAAAGGAGCATCTTTACTACATTAACACCAGGAATCAAAGCTGCCAAGATTGCTCCGCAGCGGCCAGAACTGGAACAATTTAATAGCTCAATCAGCAGTACAACATAAGAAAATGATAAAATACTGATTTCCTTGTCATGTTTAGATTTACCTGAACATTGGCCAGCAAAGCATGAAAGCTAGTCCAATGCTAATATGCACAAGCTTCCTATTTAGTCTCTAAACAGGAAGAATGTATATCAAATAAGATGGAAGTCATAGCCACATGAATATAAATGAAATCAAGACACAATGGGTTTCTACTGCATCTGCTTAATGGGAAAACAGGTATATAGATATATAGAATGAAACAGAATCCAAAATATAAAACGATGATTTCTCCATGCTTTCTTTTTCTTAGTACAATACAATTTATACTTATAGCCAAATTCATGAGCCAATACATCGGGAATGTACAAGATTGATTTGCAATTTAATGTCCTCATCTTCAATGGACAGATACCCAAAGTGCTTTATAATTTTCAATTATGGAGAGAGACATGAAGATATCGATTATATATAGCTATCCTGGAAGAAACAAGCTCTCCATCTCTATAACGTAAGAGAAAGTGTTTCACGGAAGATGCAAGTCAAACTAAAGAATAAAAAAAAGAGCTGCCCATTGTTTTTGTTTGAATGGAGATAATAAGTAGTTACTAGATGAATTTTGCAGAGATAAATGATTCCATCAAAATGTTGTGCTTTTTGTAGGGCAAGAAAACAGGAGAAAGCTTGTTCCCTGGAGAGATATTCCAACAACATTTTTGCTTATCATAACACACACGAAATGTAGAATATACTAGCTTTATTTTGGATAGGTGAATATACTAGCTTGCTAAAACGGAAATAACGCAGCCAACATTGTGGATAGAATGAAATGACGAGAAAAGTGTTATATTAACTAGGGGTGGGGTGTGCGGGTAAAATCTCATAGCCCAGTGCAGCTTACACTAAGTCAAAGAAGTAAACAAGACATCTGGATAAACAAATAATGATGTCTCGGATTCAGAACAAAATAGAAATCTCCATAAAGGAATTTTATTCCAAATATGCCTTTGCAATTCCAATTACAAGTGTTATTGTGCTGCTGCATTGAACCTTCTTTCAAGCCTCCCTTTCTTGCTTTCGAGCCCTATTATCAGCAGAACTACCCTATAAACTGGGTGGGCCTCCATATAGGGTATGGTAGTGACAGGATTTTGTCTTTCATCTAGCATTTAAATCTCACCTTTGCCCTTCTTTTTGTGATTTATTTTAGTGTACAAGGACGGACAAAAAACTGGTTGTTAGAATGTAATTGAATTCCTCTTTTTCAAGCTTAAACAGCCCCTTCCCTGGGTGCTCTTCTCAACTCATATCAATCTGGTGATTACTGGTATGTTTAGTCAGGTGGTGGCCGTTAGATCGCCTATTTTGAGTTATAATCAGCAACACCAAAGCATACAGTAATTGAATCCCCTGGGTCTGCACCCATTTTTTTTTTTTTTCTGATCCTTGGAGAAACTTACAAATTTTGAGTACACCCCATGTACAGGGCATAGCTAGCTTACGAGCAAACAGTCGTGTGTGAAGCTCCCACTATGGATGGCGTTCCGGGAAGAGGCATGGCTAGCTTAATAGCCACAAAAGAAGGCATTAATATTCCCATAAGAAGGCATTTCTACAACTAGAACCAAATTTACTAGCCAAACTATACAATTTAATCAAGTCACAAGATGACAAGGCGGCAACTTTAATACCCACAAAGTTCAATCCAGCCAAAATATACAACTTTATCAAGTCACACCGCGACAAATTTACAAGCCAAAAAATACAATTTGCAAAGATTAATCTAAAAGATTTTTATGGAGAAGACCCACCTGGTCAAAGATGTCTCTCTTGGCGGTCTCTTCCCAGAACCGAAGAATGGAGAGAGCGATGCCACCAGATAATACGGTGGCAACTATATCCCCAACAAATGGGTTTTCTGAAAACATCGAAAGAGGAAGCGCCGTCACGGAAGACGTCAGCTGTCGGCGGAGCTTTAGCCGTAATCGGTTATTATGGACCACAGGGGTTGAGAAGGCAGGAAAACAAGGTTGACAACTTATAGTAGAAGAGAAATGCAGGTGAAGAAGATGTGAAGTTGGATTCACTGGAGTGAACAGCTGATAACTAATCGTACACACTACCATTGCTGCCTAATTTTTGTCGACTTGCCCGTAGGCATTGCTGGTTTTCAAGTTCAACTGTTAAAAACTTCACCCACTTTCTTTTAACGGCAAATTGCACAAATAGTACCTATAGTTTGTAGGATTTGGACAAATAATCGTTATTGTTTTAAAAGTCACGTAATTAATTCTTATTATTTGTAAAAGTCAAATAAGTAATCTTTATTGGTGAGACATTTACAAACATTAAAGACTAATTGTGATATATTTGCAAACAATAGAGATTAATGGTGAGAATTTCAAAAATAATGGTGACTAACTGTATGATATTTAAAATAATAAGAATTAATAGTGAGATTTTTATAAATAATAAAGATTAATCACGTGCCTTATGAAATAATAAGGACTAATTATTTAAAACATGTAAACAATAGAGAGTAATTGTGAGATTTGTCTTTTTTTTTAATGCAGGCAGTTGGTATGCCTACGTGCTCAAGGAAATAAATAGGCTCGTAATATTGATTACGTTATTACCTTACAATAACAAATTAGTAATACAGTAATAATTATTTATAGTTACTAATTTTTTTCATAATATAATTATAAATAATTCTTTTTTTTAAAGAAGAAAATTATGATATTAATAGCGGCTACATGATGATCGTTTAAGTAGCTGAATTTGTTAGATTTAATGGTGAAGTCATTCTTTAATTGTTGTTTATGTATTTGGGTGGAGTCAATGAATCAGAAGGATTTATTTATTTATTTGGTCATAAATCAGAAAGGCTTGTTCAAATTGCGTGTAAGTTGACTTTTTACACTCAATTTTTTTATTTTTTTTTTTGTCTTTTTTTAATATAAGCAAGTGCCACTGTTTATTAAGGGCCAAAACCCAGGCATGAACGTACAAAATATCTTAGTGGGTATAGGGCTCGTCCGTCAAAGAAAGGCTACAAATTTGTATGAAAAATTAAACTGATCTATTAAAATAATAACTATTGAACTGTGCTACGTGATAGAGATAGTGAGAAGTGAGTACAAAAGAGCACAAGTTGAAGGTTACCTAAAAAGTTATTTATTTATTTATTTATCAAAAATATATTTTTATACCAAAATAAAATATACATTAGTCAATTTATTCTATTTTTAATTTTATTTTATTCTTTAACTCATTCTCTTTCTGTCCCAATAATTTACCGTATACTAATCACTACTTTAGTGTTTAGTCACTTGATAAAACAACATTTGGTTGTCTTGATTGTAATGGTTGGCTTATCTTTTATTGCTGTATTTTGGCAGATAATTTAAGTTCCTGGCGAATCAACCCCTTGGCAACATTTGAACTATTTTGGTGGCCTAAGGAGTTGTACTTAGTTTCTTAGCCAAGATTATTAGTCTTTCAAACAACAAATGAACCCCTCTGAAACCCACGTTGCATGTGGGAAAAGATTGTGCTGCTCCTATTGTGAAACATCTTTTCAAATGGCTGCCATTTTGAAAAAAAGGTGAGACCATGAAAACAACCCTCATTATCTCAGAGCATAGATAGAAACTGAAATAGACACCTTCCTATTTTAAAAAAGGCGTAACACATGATTAATTTAAACTTTACATGTAATTGGTAGTTATAGGTGAGACAAGGAAACACACATTGATCAAGATTATATACCCATCAAAGTTCATTTGCTACCTATATCTGAATGGATAAAATTAAAAACAATTTCTCCAACGAGTTAGTTTAATAGTGGAGTATTAATTTGGAGTGTGAATGTAAAATTTGTTCGTCTTAATTTTGAATTAATCAAGAGGCAATTGTTTTCGGACCAATTCTAATAGGACTTATACTTAACTAATTCGAATCATATTTCTCATTATCCTATATTATTGTCAAGTTAGTGGGTTCATAGAAGGTCATATAACATATAGTGCAATATAAGTTTTTGATAGGTGGACTTGATATATGTGTGCTTTATAAAAGACTCTTGGTCCCTCTCTCCACTCAACCATCCCTAATGTTTGTGTTAGCCTAAAGACTTTAAGTACTTATTTTGATGGTAACTAAATCTTGATTATACACTTATCTTGTGACTAATTTTGCATTGTATAATTTCTCAATTTATGAGATTAGTCAAAGATTGAAGGATGATCAAAAGCAAGCACATGAAGAATGAATGTTGATCAAGCTCAAGAAATTCAATTATGAACATCAAATGAAGAACTCAACACGATCAAGCTCAAGATTTCTTTGTCAAGATCTCTAAAGCTTCAAGATATAAATATTCAAGTCAAGAAGATCTTGGAAGATGAAGAGGGAGTCATAAGAGGAGATTTGACGACATAAGGGGTAACGGCTTGAAAATGTCGTTTGCTTTAGGTATGTATTTTTATAATTCAAGCTCTTGGTAAACTTTCAAAAATGCCCTTAAATTTTTCCTCGAGAGTTTTGAAATGATTTTAAAAGGTTAATTGGGTTGAAACATCTTTTAAAAAAGTGCTCTTAAAAGGTCCAAATGATTTATCTTCAAAAGATTGAATTCTAGGGTGAAAATGTGTTTTAAACTCTTGACTACAAAAGCAATTTTAATTTTTACACAAGAGTTTAGAAAATGTTTTGAAGTGTTAAAAAGGTTAGAAACACTTTAGAAAAATCATTTTTGAAGTACCCAAGTATAGCCTTCGAAAAAATGGATTTCAGACTCAATTTCGTAAAATTGAAAAACTGGCACTATTCAAGTCGGACGAGCCGACTCATCCGACTATTCATCCGACTTTTACAGATTGTGCAAGTTTTCAAGTCGGACGAATGACTCGACAAACTACTCATTCGACTACTCGTCCTACTTTGTTGGAAATTTAAAAAATAGCTTTTAAAGAGTCGTTGCAACATTTTCTTTAAATACCAAACCAATCCATTTCATCAAACACCTCTTCCAACATCTCCAAAACATCTCATATTGATTCTAAGCTTCAAATTTCATATATTTCAATCAATATACATCAAGCTTGAGCTAAAACTTTCAAATCATTGAGTATTCAAGAGTTTTATTTGTATTATCCAACTCATAGAGGAATTATTGCTTTGTATCTTTCAAATATACACATTCTTGGTTGTATTGCTCTCTAGACTAGGATTGGGATAATCTTAGAAGAGAAGAGAGTGTTGTAAAATCCTTTGTGGATTCAAAGGAAGAAATGTCGTAGGTCTTAACTTCACCTACTTGTGAAAGAAGCTTGGGTGATCTCTTGTGGGCTCAAGAGATTGTTGTAATTACTCTTGTAAATTCAAAAAGGGTACTCTTGTGGATTTAAGAGGGAGTTGCTCTTGTGGGTTCAAGGGTAGACTTGTGTGTTGGTCCATACTTTATCAACTTGTGAAAAAGCATTACTAGTGGAGCTAGAAGAAATCCTAAGGGAAGAAAGACCTTAGGTGGTAGATTAAATTAGCGAACCACCTAAAAATTGACAGCATCATCTCTTTCTCTCTTCATCCTTATCTCTTTTATATTGTGCAAGCATTGTGTTTGATAAATTGCATAAGAGAAATCACTAGTTGTTATCATATCCAAAAAAATAGTATACTTGTCTCCCTATCCTAATTCACCCCCCTCTCTTAAGATAATTTGGGCTAACAGTTTGTTATTCCTATCAATTGACAAACATAAAACTGCATAAAGTAAGGGAGAGAATATTAAGTTATACACCAGTAAAATTTGTCTATATTAAATTTATATGTTATTTTGTATATCTCCAAAGTGATTCAAGAATATCAAGGTATATTTTGTTCTTGGTTATTTTATGATATTATTAAATATGAGCTAAAAATCCAATTTTATTCTCTCTCTCTCCAAATCTTCATCCACTTATATTCATTAAGCTTGAACTTACTATTATTTGATCACTAATTTGATCGTATTCCTACAGGTTAGCTATGCTCACATCCAAGCCAAATATTCATATTTCTCCCTTATCATAATCTTTTGTATGAACTTGAAAAGTTTTTCGAGAGTGTTTTTCATTAAAAAAGAATAATAAAAGGCAACCCATACTAAATTATTCTTCTGTGTTCATTGTCTTTGTCACAATGAAGGAAAAAGCAAAACAATGCACGAACTCTATTATATGTTCAATCAATGAGCAAGGAACAAAAGTAAAATTTGATGAGCACTCGGATTTTCTTCTTTTATATGTTCAATCAATGAGTAGGGAACAAAAATAAAATTTGATGAGCACTCTGTTATATGTTCAATCAATGAGCAAGGAACTCATACAAAATTATTCTTCTGTTATTGATTAGAACACGGATATCATGCTTGGTTTTCCAATAAAGGGCTGACAAATAAACAAATCAGTTGCTTATAACGTAGTCTTTTCTGTTCTGAGTCAATGAAGAAATGCTAGGACAATTGGACAAACATTCACGTCACATTCTTAGCAATTAGCATAGGGCCGGAGATGATTGATTGCCATGTTCTTTTCCTTTGGTTAATTGAAGAGTGAAGCTTACTATTATAACTAAATAAATGGGGTGAAATATCGGATTCTAAATGAATCATGTGTACCGAAAGTAAATATGTATGCAGATTAATTTAGTTAATCATGGTCTAAATCGTGTTTTGAAAAATTTTATTGTGGATTGGATTTTATTCGTATTACTCCTTCTACTGGAGAAGGATAAATGGGATAAACATTTTTTAAGATGATTTTCGATTAATCCTTTTGGATTTCTTTTTTTTTTTTTTGGATGACGAGAAATTCACTTTAAATAGGATTATGTAGGATTCAACTCAAGACAATACTTTTCAATTCATGTTTTAGGCTGGTTAAGGGCCAAACGATATTGATGATGGGAAGATATATATTTAAACTTATTAAAATTTTTAATTTTAATAAATTATTATCTGACTATTCTACTCTATCATTGCTATCTGACTACTTTACCCTATCTTTTGAGGCAATTCTTTTGGACTTCTTGTGTTTCGTTTGCTGTTTCTTATCATTATCTCCTTTTATACAAAATAAATTATAATGAAATATGCAACTTTTTACTTGTGTGGTTTTGTACATATAAATGGGGTAAAAAGTTGTAAGCTTTTCCGAGTCCATATCTCCAATTAAATAAAAATTAGAAACTGAACCCATTGTATGTACCAAAACTGGAAAAAATACAAACCCATTGAGGGTTGGTCTTCACAATATCCAAATTTACTTATATTTTTCATTTTTTCTCATACTGGCTCATCACATATTTTATTTTTTTCTTACCTTGGGTCTACTCACACTCTAATCTTTTTTTTTTCTCACCTTAATCTCACTTACACATCTCATTTCTCTTTCACCTCGATCACCCATCTCGACAAATATGAATTCGGGATTGAAACGTTTCAAAAAGTCCAAAAAAATTGAAATTTTGAAGAATTTTCCACCCATTGAAAGCCACTGGCCACTACTCAGCACCCACCACCATTCTTTTTACATGCAACTTAAAAAGCTTCACCTTTACAACAAATCAACATACATCAGCACCCAAAAAAGCCTTAATTATCAAGCCATTTACAAAATCAGAAAGTAATGCTCCGTTACCACTTCTAATTGAAGACTACAAAGTCATTTTGCTATAGAATTGTGAATTCAAAGTAAGACATATTTATAGTGAACCAAGGCGGACTCAAGTGTTTAAGTTTAAAGTGTGTAATTGTATAGCGAAAGATGTAAATATATGTCATTCATATAATAAAAATATTTAATATAATAATTTTTCAAAAAAATAATTTTTTTGTTTTCAAATCACACCCTTAACTTAACATAAGTCTGTCACTAATCATAAAGTAAGTTATTGTACAAATAAGTTGATAAATTCATACCTCAAATAACCTTTAGGCAGTGTCACTTTTGACCAACCACCAATTGAACTTCTTCAACTTTTAGATAGAAGACGTGAGATATCGCTTAGAATTATACATGAGCAACTTGTATGGTATGTTTATAAATAGGGAAAATTTCACATATAGTCCCTAATATTTACAAAAATATTCAATTTGGTCCTTATTGTTTAAAATATTTTAATTTAGTTCTTATTATTTCACTAAAAGTTTCAATTTCATTCCTATTATTTAAAATTTCTCATTTTTGTCCATATTATTTTCTAAAAGTTTCAATTTTATCCTTATTATTTTTAAAATTTTTTAATTTCGTCCCTATTATTTTGTTAAAGTTTCAAATTCGTCCCTATTATTCAATGACTAAATTAAAATTTTTTGAGAAACAATAGGGACGAATTTGAAACTTTTTGAAAATAATAGTGACAAAATTAAAATTTTTTTACAAATAATAAGGACAAAATTGAGAAATTTTAAACAATAGGCATAAAATTAAAACTTTTAAAAAAATAATAGGGACTAAATTGAGACATTTTAAACAATAGGGACCAAACTGATTTTTTTTTACAAATAATAGGGACTAAATGTGAGATTTTTCATTTATAAATATTATGTAATTAAACTGGCATTGCTTCTTTCTAAATTAAGAAAAGGGTAAATATCATTTCGCCCCCCTATGTCATATGAAACTATCACGCTACCCATTGTGTTTACAAAATTATCACAAACCCCCCTGTATTTTTAGAAAAACCTTACACTACCCCTCTCTATGATATTTTTATCCTTTTATAATATATATATATATATATATATATATATATTATTTTTTTCCTTTTTTCCTCTTCATTTTCAATTTTTTTTATTTATTACTAAATAAAAAAATTTATTTATCTTCTCCAACCCCACCCTCCACCCCTTCCCTCTCGCTGTTGCTGTGCCGATGGTAGCAGCATCGAACACTAGCTACTGCTACCGTCGACAACAGTAGCGAGAAATAAGGTGGGGTGAGCGGGGGAGGGGGGGGGAAGAGGGTGTTGATATATGTCAATATCCACCTCTTCATAATAAGTATCGTTAATTATATGGTAGCATAAATTAATGATTCCGACTTAAACGTCGATGAGGTCAAAAAAGATCGCGATGGCTACAAGAAAGAAGTTCGGGAATTCGGAATTACCTAAGATGACGTCGGGATGATGCAATGCTAAAGTTAGCCAATTTGACCAAATGAAACTTCCTAGAAATTGACTTGGATGCTAGCTACCCATGTGGCCAATTGTAGCCACCCATGTGATAAATATGGGTGGCTAATACTTTGAACATGGTTGGTAAAGCCAACCAAGATTGAAATGTTTGATAGGAAAGTCTCATGTGGCGGGCTAGCTGAATTCTATAAATAGGCATGCATTACTTTATCATTTTATCCACGACACAACTCCAAACACAATCCTAAGTTAGTCTTTCTTTCTTGTATTCTTCTTGTAAGTCCAGAAGCCATTGAAGCTCTAATCTTGAGAGCGCACGGTGGGACAATTATATTGTAAATGTTATATTGAATTGTTATAACGAGTAGTGTTGTCTTTCTACTTGATTGTTGTTAAGACGTTTCTGGGAAATTGGTTATATTCTTACATGGTATCAGAGCTTAAGGGGCTCTTAACAACAATCTTGTCTAGTAAAGCTCAACAACTATGACTACTCAAGGTGCTAGTTCTTCTTCTACCAGTTCTAGTTTCGGTTTAGTACCAACAATTCGTATCCGTCCCCCTACCTTCACAGAAGGAAAGCTTGATGGCACAAACTATCTTTTGTGGAAGTTCAAAATCACTACAGTTTTAGACTCCTACGAACTGTTTGATACAATGTTAGGCACAGATGCAGAACCAGTTGCAGTCCGTGCTGAAGATGACACAAAAAAGGTCACACCTCCAAATCCTCAGCTTGTCAAAGAATGGAGGAGACGAAATGCTGATGCACTTTGTGCAATTGTCACAAGTGTTCAGGATTCCGTCCTCACTCTTATTCAACACACAACCAAGGCATCTGAAGCTTGGAACATACTGAAAAATCAGTATGAAACAAGGAACCAGACTCACATTCAGAACTTGGAGAATCAGTTAGCTGTTGAGAGATTAAGTGAAGATGAAGCAGCTGAGTCATTTATCAGTAGGATGAAAAACCTACGTGATCAAATGGCTGCAGTTGGTATTGCCAAATCAACCGAGGAATTAGCTCGAAGGTGCATTAGAGTGTTGCCTCCAAAATTTGATGGTCTTGTGACAGCACTCAATACACAAGTTCGCATTCATCCTTTGACGTTTGAAGAATTCACTGCCATGTTGATGGAGGAGGAGATGAGGCTGAGGAGCAGAGAAAATCAACTTGACTCTGCCTTTACAGCCAAGGCGAGGAGTAACCAAGAAGAAAATAAGAAAGCAAAAAAGAAGACGTTCTCTGGATCGTGCTACTACTGCAATAAGAAAGGTCATGCTATCAAAGATTGCAGGAAACGAATTCATGACGAGAAGAACGGAACTTTAAAGCGAAATTGGATAAATAAAGAATCTGCCAATACGGCTGAAACGGAAGTGCATCTGTTTACTGTAACAGATGTATCGGAGGAAACATGTACTAGCGCACATGTACATCAAACAAGTGCATGGGTGTTAGATAGTGGAGCTTCCCGACACATGACCAGCAAGAAGGAGTTATATGACTCCATAAAACCTCTACAAGAACCAATGAATATTATCGTCGGGAATAATGCAAGGTGTCCCGTTGAGGGCACTGGAACCATCTCGCTCGTGTCTCAAGATGGAGGAAGCAAGAAGCTGTCCAACGTACTCTTTGTACCCTAGATCACCAGAAATTTGCTATCTGTAGCTGCTATTACAGATAATGATCTAGAAGTGTGGTTCAAGAAGACGGAAGTTTTGATTCTTGACAAGGATCAAAATATCATAAATAAAGGTATTCGTAAAAATAATCTTTACGAAATCAGCTCTCTTTCTGCTGTCGTGGATGCCAAAACAAGTCAACTTTGGCATGAAAAGTTCGGACACATTTCCTATCTTGTGTTAAAGGAAATGTAAAAGAAGAAGATGGTGGCCGACTTGCCTTCAATTGAAGAAATTGAAGGACCATGTGAAGCTTGTATGCTGGGCAAGCAACATAGACAGTCATTTCCCAAAGAGAGTCATAACCGATCAAAGGCTCCTCTAGAGTTGGTACATGCTGACCTCTGCGGAAAAATGACTACGACGGCGTTGGGAGGATCTTCCTACTTTATGCTATTAGTCAACGATTATAGTAGGAAGATGTGGGTGTACTTCCTTCGGGACAAGGCTGATGCTCTTGAAAAGTTTAAAGTGTGGCACAAACTTATGACAAATGAGAACACAACTCAGTTGAAGAAACTTCGTACCGATCGTGGGGGGGAATTCTGTTCTACAGAGTTCACCAACTACTGCAACAAGCTTGGGATTAAGCGCCAATTGACTGCTTCATACACACCACAATAAAATGGAGTTGTGGAACGAAGAAATCGAACAATTATAGAAATGGCTTGATGCATGTTGAAAGGTGCTGGCCTACTTGACACATTCTGGGCTGAAGCAGTCAACACAGTGGTATACATCCTCAATCGGTGCTCAACCAGGTCACTCAACGATAAGACTCCTAATGAGGCTTATTATGGTACGAAACCTTCTGTGTCTCATTTAAGAAAATTTGGGTGTGAGTGTTTTGTACACATTCCAAATGAAAATCGAAAGAAATTGGATGACAAGAGCAAGAAGGGCATTTTCTTGGGATATAGTGAAGAGTCTAAAGCATACAGACTCTATGATGTAGAGGCCAAGAAGGTGATCATAAGCCGAGATGTGGTGTTTAATGAGCGACCACACTCAATGGAGGATAGCGGTCCTGCCATTTCGTCATCAACCGATGAAGTAATCCACCAAGTACCTGAACAACGACCGTTGAACAATGAAGAAGTCTCTAATGATGAGGAGACTAAAGACCAACCTGTTGTACCCACAAGGAAGCCACAACCGAAGTGGTTCCAACAGCTATTTGATGGAAGAAATCTAGGAATTACTGATGATAGTCCACGTCCTGATGGACTAAGACGATCAAAGAGAATAGAGGAGCAGAACAGATCAGGACAACAACTAGTAAACATGGCTTTGATGACCCAAATCATCAAGACGGTAAAAGAACCGGTAACTGTGGAGGAAGTCATGTCAGATCCAAATTGGAGAGCAGCTATGCAAGCCGAGTATGATAGTATCATGAAAAATGATACTTGGGAGATCGTTGAAAAGCCACCGAACAGAAAAATTATCCGCACCAAATGGATCTGGAAAGTGAAGTACAAGACAGATGGAAGTCTTGAAAAATACAAGGCACGCCTTGTAGTACAAGGATTTTTGCAAGTCGAAGGTTTCGATGTATATGAAACCTTTGCTCCAACAGCAAAAATGTCAACAATCAGGCTAGTTGTTGCAACTGCCGCGCATTATGAATGGATTGTACATCAAATGGATGTCAAGTCAGCTTTTCTTAATGGGCAACTTGAGGAAGAAGTCTACGTTGCACAACCCCCTGACTTCCAAATACCAAGTGAAGAAGAAAAAGTCTGCAAATTGAAAAAGGCTTTATATGGGTTAAAGCAAGTACCACGAGCTTGGTACAAACGTATAGACTCTTTCTTCTTGCAACATGGTTTCTGTAGAAGCAAATCAGAGGCCAACTTGTATGTTCTAAGTGAACAAGGAAATAAGGTAATTGTAGTCCTATATGTGGATGATCTTGTAATCACTGGTGACCATGAAGATAATATTCGGAAGACGCAAGAATGGTTGAGCCAATAATTTGAAATGACAAATCTTGGCCTTCTTCATTATTGCTTGGGAATCGAGGTATGACAAAAACCTCATACTATCTTCATCTCGCAGCAACGATATGTTCGTGAGCTTCTGACTGCATTTGGTATGTCCGAGTGCAAACCAGTTGTCACCCCGATGGAAGTGAATACAAAGTTATCAATTGACGATCCTTCAGAACAAGTTGATAACAAGCTCTACAGAAGGTTGGTGGGAAGTTTAATCTTCCTTTGTAACACAATACCTGATATTAGTTATGCTGTGGGAGTTCTCAGTCGGTTTTCAAATAAACCAAAACAAAGTCACTGGCAAGCAGGGATGCGGATCCTCAAATATCTCAAAGGCACGTTGGAGTATGGGATATCATACAAGTCTGGGGATACTTTATCTGGGTACTGTGACTCAGACTGAGCTGGTGATATTGACTCAAGAAAATCTGTTACAGGTTACGTATTCACATTCGGTGGTGGAGTCATCTCATGGGCTAGTAAGAAGCAACCCGCCGTTGGACTTTCATCAACGGAGGCAGAATACAAGGTTGCTTGTATAGCATCCTGTGAAGCTGTTTGGCTACGACACATCATGACTGATATTGGCATTCCAATAGAGGAAGCAATAATGTTGAAATGTGACAGTCAGAGTTGTATAGCCATGTCAAAGAATCCGGTATTTCATGCTAGAACAAAACACATAGAGATTCAGTATCACTATGTGAGGGAATTGATCGAGGAAGGTAAAATCTACATGGAGTACTGCCCTACAGAAGATAATTGTGCAGATATATTCACTAAAGCATTAGGGAGCTTCCAATTGAGCAAGCATCTTCAAACGTTGGGTGTTGGCCCAATAGCTTAGTCAACATGAGGTGTACATTGAGGGAGGGGTGTTGATATATGTCAATATCCACCTCTTCATAATAAGTATCGTTAATTATATGGTAGCATAAATTAATGATTCCGACTTAAACGTCGATGAGGTCAAAAGAGATCGCGATGGCTACAAGAAAGAAGTTCGGGAATTTGGAATTACCTAAGATGAAGTCGGGATGATGCAATGCTAAAGTTAGCCAATTTGACCAAAGGAAACTTCCTAGAAGTTGACTTGGATGCTAGCCACCCATGTGGTCAATTGTAGCCACCCATGTGATAAATATGGGTGGCTAATACTTTGAACTTGGTTGGCTGGTAAAGCCAACCAAGATTGAAATGTTTGATAGGAAAGTCTCCTGTAGCGGGCTAGCTGAATTCTATAAATAGGCATGTATTAGTTCATCATTTTATCCACAACACAACTCCAAACACAATCCTAAGTTAGTCTTTCTTTCTTGTATTCTTCTTGTAAGTCCAGAAGCCATTGAAGCTCTAATCTTGAGAGCACACGGTGGGACAATTATCTTGTAAATGTTATATTGAATTGTTATAACGAATAGTGTTGTCTTTCTACTTGATTGTTGTTAAGACGTTTCTGAAAAATTGGTTATATTCTTACAGAGGGGGGGTTGGACAAGATGAACAATGTTTTTATTATTTAGTAATAAATAAAAAAATTGGTGAAAAAAAGAGAATATATATATATATATACATATTATAAAGGGTAAAAATGTCATAGAAGAGAATAGTGTGAGGCTTTTCTAAAAATATAAAAAGGTTTGAGATAATTTTATAAATACAGGAGAGTAACGTAATAGTTTCGTATAACATAAGGGCGGAGTGATATTCACCCTTAAAAAAAGGAAAATCAAAAGCACATGCAAGGGCCTTTTTGTAATTTCGAGAGAAAAAAAAAACCCAAAAAACAAATAAAAAACCATGGGCTTGCCCTGCAATCCTAACCGTAGCCCACCATAATCATACCACGTTTATTCTCTCTCACCATAATACATACATCTAATACACACACGTATATACATATATATATATATATATAGAAGGTGTATATATATATATATATAGTGTAGATTTTTTCAAAGCCCTAACCTTTGCTGAACCATTGCTATCAATCGGACCGATCTGGAGACGAAAGATCCGAGATGTCCTCATCCGACTCACCACCGCCGTCGCCTCCGCCTCTGCCTCCGCCACCGCCTCGGCCTCCTCCGGCGTCAGTTTCAGAAAAGCCGATCGTGATTCGCTCCGTGTGGGCGAGCAATTTGGAATCGGAGTTCGACCTGATCCGACACCTCGTCGACCGGTACCACTTCGTCTCGATGGACACAGAGTTCCCCGGAATTATTTTTCGGCAGGATTTCCGGTACCGGAACCCTAGCGACCATTACAAAACCCTAAAATCTAACGTCGACGTTTTGAAACTCATCCAGGTTGGACTCACCCTGACCGACACCGCCGGAAACCTACCTGACCTAGGAACCCCTCAGCGCTTCATCTGGGAGTTCAACTTCTCCGACTTTGACCTGGAGCGTGACGACCACGCGCCGGGCTCGATCGAGCTTCTCCGACAGCAGGGCATCGATTTCGACGAGACCAGGAAGAGCGGTGTTGAATGTACGCGCTTCGCCGAGCTGATGATGTCATCAGGCCTCGTCTGCAACGACTGTGTCACCTACATTACCTTCCACAGCGCCTACGATTTCGGGTACCTCATCAAGGCCTTAACGGGTCGGACGCTGCCCTCCAGCCTGGATGAATTCATTCAGCTCCTGAAAACCTTCTTCGGTGAAAGGGTTTATGATGTGAAGCACTTGATGAGGTTCTGTCAGAGCCTCCACGGAGGCCTGGACCGCGTGGCGAGGACTCTTGAGGTGGACAGAGCGGCAGGCAAGTGCCACCAGGCCGGTTCAGATAGCCTGCTGACGTGGCATGCCTTCCAGAGGATCAGAGAGGTCTACTTCAACGGGGATGATGAGGTGGGGAAGAAGTATGCCGGCGTTCTCTATGGGTTAGAGGTCCTCCCCGATTGAAATCTCACTCTGTTTCTCATTAAAAGTAGTTATTATGTATGTAGAGTAATCTTTCAATCTCCAGTTAATCTGTACAATCGTTTCGCGTAATTTAAAAAGCTAGTTTGAATTAATTAGTCGCTTATTCTCTCAATCAATTTTGCTTTCAGTTTAAATTTACAGGGGCATGTTTATGTTTGTATATATTCGTACTTCTTTGCCGAGAATTTAACTTGCAGTTCACTTGCATTCTTGCTAAATTGACAGTCCCATTACCTAGAAAACTGCATGTTATGCACTTATTATAGATTTTAGTATCATCATAAAGTCTTTGTTTAGTAGATTAATTGCAAATTAAAAAAAGAAAAGAAAAATGCATATGCTATTACCTAGATAAATTGAATGCTGCGATAGAGATTAGTATGTTTTGAAGTGATTGAACAGTAGCATCAGATGTTTGGTCAGACTTGGAGTTAATATCGGATTTTACGTGCAGTGATGCAGCTGGTTTCACTTTTGTAACGGTTGGTAGGATTAGTGGTTTCGGTATTAAATGTCTTGGGAAGCGATGGAGATGAACTGTTTTAATGGCCTTTTAAGTGTCATATATGACGTTTTGTTGTGCTTTAGGAATTGTATCAATGAAGCAGTTCAGAACTGGGACTGCCTCGTCAAGTCTGAAATTCTTTTTGGAAGATGAAGATAAAACTTCTTGTTTGGAGGTAACTTGAATTATGGTTTCAAAGATGTGGATAAATTTCATATTTATTGGTAGTTTCATGTTCATTGGCCTGAGTTTAATTGATGTAGACTGTGCAAAATATCTATTTCTCATCCTTCCCTATTTCACTGTCTGATGACACTTGCTGGGTAGAGCTGTCGGGTGTGAAGAGTGTTCATAACTTTTGTCTATAGTAGCATTCTCATAAAGGGTCACTCGTATACTGTGCATGTACTAGTGCTGTTGGTTCATTACAGTGACATTTTTCCATTCTAATACCATGTAGGTTTAGCAACTCCATTATTCAGAGACCTCCTCTTGCTCCTTTGAAATTAATAGGGCACTAGATACAGAACATAGTGTGGGAAAAATATTGCCAAACCAAACCAAACTAAACTTTGTCTCACTAGGTGGGGTCAGCTATATGGATCATGCGACACTATTTATTTTTGTGGAGAGCCATATCTTCTATTAGCTCCATACACACAAGGTCTCGTCTAAATGTCTCCATCCAAGTCATCTTTTGAGCAGGTGACTGATTGGATTTTGCCACTGGGTTGTGAATTTGGCACATAATTGGATCCCTATTTCCACATGCTTGTATATGTAATTCTTCGCTGCAAGGACCTAATGCTAAAATACTAATGCGGTGGAGAACATCATATTAATGTATAACCTATGGCCCCCTACAGAAGAATAGGGAATTGCATGCAGTTTTAAAACAAACCTGACCCACGAATTGTCATTTATACTTCTAAAAAGAAAGAACTTTTGTCATTTATAAATTTCATCAATATTTGAGGATTTTGATGGGTTATCAAGAGTTCAGTTTCTGAAAGTCTGAAACATATTAAAGCTTTCATCACTATTTGAGGATGTTTTTAAAAACAATGCATACCTAGGCGGTTCCAATTCATATCCAATGGGCGTTGTAGTCCCCACTGGATCCAAAAGTTTTTTTGTCTATGTATTTTTCTCATTGGACAAATATTTGTTTTAGTCTAAAAATTGATTAGCCCCCACTGGGAAAAAAAAATACTAGTACAATTGCGAAATTATGTGTTATAGCCCCAATTGAGAAACAATTCTAAATCCGCCTTTGCATGTACCTTTGTAAAAGTGGAGTTACGGTGAAAATATGTTCTCCTTTGCAATCAAATATTCAATCAGTTGTCATCTTGACTATTTGGCTATTTGAATCTTTCCAAATGCACATAATAAAATATTTAGTAGAAAGGATTTTTATGTGAACTTTGCATAAATGTAAACTAAAGGAGACTCCACCTTTTCTCAAGGAACTCTTTTAAAAGAAATACATGTACATTTGTCGAAAGGATAGTTGTGTTGTTTGTTAGGTAGGAAATATGTCTAGAATACCTGCCAAAACCGGAAATGAAAACTAGATATTACTCAGATAGAAAATGTGATTTGCTTTCTATTTCCTTGTTTCAAATTGAATATAGTAGTTTGACTTGTGGTGATGTTTAAAGTGCGAGATGTGAATTGTAAGTGGGTAGTTTAACATAAAATTTTGAATTTTAAACGAATGGGCAGGTTCAGCCACGGTTTTAACTTTTATGAGTAAGAACATAAATAAGGAAAAAGTATTTTGAAAAGTGATCTATAGTACAATACTATTTAGAAAGTTGGACATTATTTCTAAAGGCCTAAAGTAGAAAGTAAGACATTCAATTTGAAACAGAGTGAGTACTTTATTATTCTTTTGTTTCATTTCATATGGATGTGGACGTTTTGGGTCTGAAGTTGGTTATAATTTGTCTCTTGGATCAGGTGAATGAATGTAGGAGCTTAGTGCACGGAGATATTTTACAATTAAATAAATGTCACTTAATCATCATGGAAAAAGAATGATAAGATGTTTGAAGTCTAAACATGAAAGCTTAGCCTCTCATAAGGTGGACTTTTCACTTAACTGTATGTAGGGATGATTAGATCTGCCGAGTCTATCTCTCTCATGTTTTATTTGATTAGATCTGCCGAGTGTATCTCCCTCATGTTTTATTTGTGTTATTGGAACTTCATACTCCCGTAGAATTGTAGAGGCTTTAGGTGAGATGTTTGTGAATTTTGATATTTTTGACTATACATTAAATATGGCATGTCGGCAGACGAGGAATTTTGTAGTGGCTGAATGTTCGTTTCACAACATGACATTTCTTCAAGAATTGGGAAAAAGGAGTAAGAAATTTGATTATATTTACAATGCTAAGCAGCTTTTTTGAAAATCTTGTAAGCTTTAGGTAGAGTGGGCTAATGAATAAAATGAAGAAAAAGAAAAGTAGTAGCTGCATTAAGTGTGAGCATGTTCATCTATGAGAAAATTGAAAGTTCAAATGTATAAGTTTGATATTCTCAGGAAAAGTGTTCTGGAATTTTTTTTCCACTTGAAAATCTAAAACTCCTTATGTGGATATTAAATGTGTCAGACGAGTGAGTGATTGTTATTCTCCATTATGTTCTTACAAATCTGGAGTGGTATCCTTTAGGCAGAAGTCAACCTTGATTGCTCACATTTACGAAACTCTCGTATTACAGAAATAAAGAAAGGCAATGTGTACAGTTCTACTTGTCCCGTTTACCTACAAAAAGATGAGTTTGACCCAAATAATGTGCTGCTGAAGCAATCACTACTACTGATTAGTTTGTGAACGTTTACATGGATCTTGTATTGGTCAGTCAATATGATTCAAGTGGCTGCTAAAATCTGACATACAAGACAAATTAGTAGTTATAAGCTGCCCATACATGACTAGAATTCAATGCTCAAAACTCATATGATATGATCATTCTATATGAGTAATTTTCCTTTACCTGTTTATATTTAGTAGCACACGTGGTATGAGAGATTATCATTATTCTCATTACTTTTTGACTAGAAGGGTATCATTATGTCATGTTATTGAAAGTATAATTGTTTCTTTCCCAGCAGTTAGTACCATATTTCTGTTTATTATTTCTTATATGACGTTTTCCATATAAATGTTATCATTTAATTTATAATATATATTTTTATGTGAGCTTTTCAACACTATGGAGACTCTTACTGAAAAGGTTTTGAAGCATGTGTTTAGTCAGTTACTTATTGTTCATTAGCGTTCTGTTCGATTTGCAGACAAAATATGTCACGCAATAAACATTTGGTAGCACTTGGACTTGAGTTCATAGGTTCACCTCCTAATGAGGAGCTTGGCATGAATTTTGATGGGGTTGCTTAATTTTTTAATTTTTTTATGGGAAAATGTAATTATACATGCTTCAAATGCAAATTGCTATTACCGTCTGTCATCCACTTGGCTCCCCTCTGTAACTGTTGCTTTAGAGAACTTTGAAATCTTGTTGGAACTTGCAATCTGAAATTTGCTTTAGCTGATCTGAGATTAGATATGTAATAGATGAGATAATTCCAAATTCTAAGTCGATGGTAAACTTTCTTTGAAAGTTTTACTCTCAAAAGTTCATTTTGCTGCTTTTTCCTTGTTGCTATATAGACTGTTCTTCGGAAAAATGTCTCCAGTGAAGAGTAAAAAGATGTCGGTATCGGCTTCACAGTGATAAAAAAGAAAAGATTTCGGTATCAAGGTAGGTTTGTCTTCTGTGCATGTACAAAGCTCTCCCTCTCTCTCTGGTTGGAGACAGTAAAGAACTGCTAGAAGACAGAAACATAGTGGTGGAAGGGAGAACAGCAAGCTAATCAAGTCAGATAACTGATTTGGAATTACAAGAAAATCATTGAAATGAATTTGTTTTGTTCCGTTTCTGATGCTCCAGTTTACTACTGTAAGTATCAAGATTTCAAGAAGAAATGAGTAGGAAAATCTTGGTGTTAAAAATTTCAGAAATGAGACTTCTTTCTAGCCTTTCAAGTTGGTTGGCGTGGTTGTAGTTTCCTTTGCTTGTTGGAAAAGTGCCGATGGTTTTGACTTTAACTGTGATGATAGGCTTCTTATCTGATGCATACAGACCCTACTGGCTCCAAATCAAAGTTTTCCTCTCTTGGTGATTTTTACTACTGGAATTGCTAACTCATCTTTGAAGTTGATGATGAGTAATATTAGCAGTCTGATGTTTTTTATTGGAAATTTAATGATCATATCCCAAATGTACTCCCGAGTCATTTTGAATTTCTACTTGTCGAAGAAGTACATGTGAAATTCATTTACACTCGTGTATGCTATATAATTATTACCAGATCTATTCCAAGCAAAATTTGTAATACACTTTACATTATTGATATTCTTCTTCATTTTAGTGAAAAGGGTAGGAGCTGGTTAGAGGTAATCTCTTGTACATGACCATAGCACACCGACCTGCTGAGGCGTCAAACACTAGAACAACATGACTAGATTCCTTTCATTAAATTTACTCTCGTGCTCATGATTAACTCTTTATTCTGTAGGTGGACTCACTTACCTTTATCAATTGTTGTTTCTTTGTTATTTTAGATTTGTTGGAAGTGGTAGATCTTCTTGTAAGACTTCACTTTAGTTATTCTGAACGTATCATTGATTGAGTGGATTGTAACTTCCCTTATCTTGCTGCTTTAGGTCTGTGTCACCGTTCTAGGTTCGCTTCCCTCTGTCCCTCATTGATTGAGTGGATTGTAACTTCCCTTATCTTGCTGCTTTAGGTCTGTGTCACCGTTCTAGGTTCGCTTCCCTCTGTCCCTAATAGGTGTTCCCCAGCTGTTTCAAGAGCAATGTGACTACCCTTACTTGTGCGGTCCGTCTATTAACTAGTTATATCTGCTTTTTCATGATCTAAAGCAGATGGATTGAATTGCATGGAGATCCAGAGTTTCTTTCTACAAAAAATGCGTCTTTAGTGAACGTTGATTCCTGTTGTATAGATTTAGCATTTGGTAACACAGACGAGTATCGCATCTTGTAATATCATTGCATTTTACTGAAAGCTATAACGTTGGCATGTAAAGGGGCAAGATAACTCTTCTTAAGACATCTCTGTTGTTGTTTGGTCGCACGTTGTTTCTGGAGTTCATTAGTGTCTTGATTTTCACTTTGTTTGGACTATTTGAGTATGACGCGGGACTGTTGCAAAGTCCTAACAATGTATAAAGGTCAAGTGAAGTTGGAAAGCTGCATAGGTTCGTTATGTTTCATGTATTTTTTTAGAATCATTGCCTTGATTCACGAATTAGCTAGTTAGTTCCTAGTTTGTTTTTTTTCGGTGTGTAACATCTCAAGTGATGTAAAATGTCTTAAATTTTTTTAATAAATAAATAAATAAAAAACTAGCAAATTTCAGAGTTAGGAGGGTTTTCTTTTCTAATTTTTTCGTATCCTGTTGGTGGATATCTTAAGAGTAATGACTTTCATGTCTTGGATCGCTATTTTTGTCCATCGGACGTTTTGATGGGGTGGTGAAAAAACCTCTGTAATGAAAATATGGAGAGAGAAAAATTTGCTCTTTACAATCATTTTTGTTTGACTAGGTAAGTAACCATTTTATTTCACTTAAAAAAATGTCTCAATAATTTACAAGTTGTATAAAATTAATGAAGCATGAAGCTGATTTGCCAACTGATGCACAAAAATCTGTTTTTCAAGATTTATATTGTACGGCTAATTTTGACAGTCTCTTTATTTTTTTTTTCTACATCTAGGGAGTTTGAAGTTAATTCCTTATTTTGAGGTATTTTCTATTTTAGTTTTACTCTAACAGTCTTCTTATTTTTAATTAATTCCTAATTTTAGAAACCCTATATTCTAGTTTCACTTAAATAGTTTTTCTATTTTAGACACTTTGTTTTTGTTTCAATCCAATATCAAATTTTGTCTCGGGTTGCAGTATGAACATTTATCAAATTGAATATTCTTGCATCAGTAAACCTACATAAAAAAAGGTGTTGAAGAGATTTAACATGGATAAAGCTTATCCATTAAGTGAAAATGGTTGTTCGTTCTCTCGACACAAAGAAGGACCTCTTTCGCTCCAAAGAAGATGGTGAAAAAATTCATGTCCTAAAAGTACCGTATCTTAGTGCAACGACACTAAGAAGGACCTTTTTCGCCCCAAAGAAGATGATGAAGAAATTCTTGACCCAAAAATATCATATCTTAGTGCAATTCAAGCACTAATGTATCTTGCTATTAACACACGACCTAATATTGCTTTCTTTTTCAACTTACTTCCAATGCCTCCATGTTAGTGTTGAAGTATATCTTGTTAGTAACACATGACCTGATATTGCTTTCTCTTTCAACTTACTAGCAAGATATAATTCAGCATCAACACGGAGGTATTGGAGTTGTGTAAAACACATTTTTTGTTACCTTCGTGGAATAACTAATATGAGATTATTGTATTCTATGCACAAACAACCACATTTGATTGGATATGCAGATGCAGGATATATGTCCGACCCGCATAAAGTAAGATCACAAATTAGATATCTATTCACATATGGTGGTACTGCTATCTCTTGGCGATCTACCAAGCAAACTATTGTCGGAAATTCCTCAAATCATGCCGAGATTCTAGCACTTTATGAGGCAAGTCAAGAATGCATTTAGTTAAGGTTTTTGATTTATCATATTCGAGATGAATGCAACCTTTCACTACGTAAAATGGATTCAACAATATTATATTAAGATAATGCTGCATGTATTGCACAAGTGAAAGAAGGATATATCAAAGGTGATAGGACTAAGCATATTTTACCAAAATTTATTTTCACACATGAACTACAAAAAAATAAAAAAGGTGAGATAGGTGTTCTTCAAATTCGTTCAAGTGAAAATCTAGCATATTTATTCACGAAATCATTAGCTACAACAATGTTTGAGAAATTGGTATGTATAATTGGCATGTGCCAACTTCGTGATCAATGTTGATATGCTCAGAAGAGCGGGAGTCATATACCCGTTGTACTCTTTTTCTCTTAGCATAGATTTTATCTCACTGGGTTTTCCTAGCAAGGTCTTTAATGAGGTAGTTCAATAAGCGTATACTAAGGATATTGTACTCTTTTTCCTTCATTAGGATTTTTATCCCACTGAGTTTCTCCTAGTAAAATTTTAACGAAACATATTCTTAAAAAATAATTATCCAAAGGGGAGTGTTATGAAAATATGATATTGTGGATATTTATCATTATGTAGTTATCAAGATGAAGAAATTCTTTTATAGGAGTCTTGACTAAGTGGAAAATAACTACAATTAAATGGTCAAAAGATGCTTATAGGATTCTTATATAATAAAATATGATTATATGTATATGGAATGTGATGTAATGTGTGATGTTATCAAGGAGGTGAATAACTCTATAAATAGAGGAAGTTTGTGTGAAGAAATCTACACTTGAAGAGATCAAAAGCTTTACTCTCTCAATTCTTTAGTTTTAGTTTATAATAGAGAGACAATTCATTTGGTGAAGTAAAGGCATCTAACAAAACTGAATTGTGTTTAGTTATTGACATGAGTAACTATCCTGACCAGAGAATCGTATAAGGGACGACCTACCTACAATTTATGATCAGAAGCGAACTCAAGCATTTGGCTCAACCAGCTAAGGTTTCGAGATCTCATCCACCTCTCATCTAATCTAGGTGTTTTATATGAGTGAAGCCGCTAAATCTGGAGTCTTGACAGGGAAAGATTCCCTCTTCCATATAGGGAAGCGAGCTATGTACAACCTTAGATGATTATTTAGACTTTTATTCATCTCAGATTAATATACCCTAGAGTTTGTTAGGCAAACTATTTATCTAAAAGAATTAGATTGTATTTTCTTTTTTTTATTTCTTCATTAAAAAAGATTTTATACATTCGAAAGGCTTTTAGTCGTTGGTTTAAAAACTCAAAACTCGAATCTAAGGTAGTTAAAGTAGATAACTAAACTTGGGGGAATATTTTCCGAAGTTGTACAAATATTTTATTTCCACACCTAGTTAAAGGTAACCTTGTTTAAACACTAATAAATATTTTTATATTCATCCACATCAAATTTATATATTTATATTTAACTGTTATTGATGTGAACATTAGAGCTTATTACACAAAATTAAACCTCTTTATTTACTACAGGCTAATTTGGAAGTTCACCAGACCTACAAATATTGCACTCCGCAAGCATGGATTGTTAGCGCAAGTCCCACCAATACAACCCTTCCAATGAAAAATCAAACAGTAAGCCTTCTCTCGTAATGTCTTCAACTACTACTTTAGAGTCTCCTGTATATCTTTAATGCTCATAAATTTTGAAATGACCTTAGTTGAATCTCCTCCATAGCTAGATATCGACAAAATACAATCCTATATCAAAATATCACCTTTTCTTGCAGGCTTCATTTAGAAATTATTTAGATGAACATAGTAAAATTACATCTAGGATATTGAAAGAGAAAATTAAAATATCTTAATGTTTTTATGATATCGCAGTGTTTTAATTGAATAAATTAAGAATAAATATACAAAATACGTCAAATTTTCTTTCTACATAAGTAATATACACGTAAAAAGTTGATAGAAAGAAATAAGGATAAGTTTCACACTTGGTCCCTAATGTTCATACTTTTTTCAAGTTAGTCTTCAATATTTCAAAAAAATCATATTAGTCTTTAATGTTTACAGAGTGATTCAAATTGGTCCTTATTGTTCAAAATTAGCCAATTTAGTCCCCAAACATAGGCTGCATGTAGGGACTGAATTGAATTTTTCAACGAAACAATAGGGACTGATATAGGGATATCCCGAGTTGAGAGGCGCGTAAGCGGGTTTTCCCGACCTTAGCTTCAAGACCCGGTTACTACTTGACTCGAATGGTTGCCTTCCAGCCTGGCTGTCACGCCCCAACTCGACCCCACCTACAATCAGTCAGGATGCAACGGAATTTCGGCAGCGTAACGACAGTAAATAGATTTCCGAGGTTCTAAACCAACCTCATTAATAACATTAAACATCCAATTCTATAATCATACAAACAACAACTCCTCAACAGCATAACAAAACACAACATAACCATAATATACAATAATCAGTCTTCGTTATCTGCCTCCGTTCCAACATAACATACAATACCTCAACCTTATCATACATTTCAAAAATAAGTTGAGACACATCTACAACTTAACCATAGACAAAAGAAAACCACTAAGTTAACATCATTTGGATCATCATCTTTCAACATCTATTACAATAAGAACCATAAAGCATATAAAAGTCTATTAATCTAATATACATGACATTAAACAATATAGAATCATGGATAAGACTCAGGAACATATGACTCGTCCACGTAAGGCACATTTTCCTCCTCAGGAGGCACGTACCCGTAATCCGGCTCTGCAACACCTGTAAGCATGCAATAATAGAGAGTGAGCTTATATACATAAGCCCAGTGAGGATCCGATAGATCTCGACAGTATTCACTATGCTCCTTGGATTTAGTCCTTTGAGCAAGTAAACACACAACAACAATAATAACATTATCATCACATAACTATATAACCAATCAATAAAGGATACTCTATTTGGTGTAGCTCCAAACGCCATCACGATCTTAACCGTTCTTCTTATAACTCCCCATTACTCACGCACCCGAGGTACCTCACTAGCCCCTCCCTCCATGACACCTCCGTCATGCGAGCTGGGGGTAGCCTATGGCAGTCATGCCGTTATCAACCCGACAGCCCAACGCTGCCCGAGAGGTGGCACACACATACCAAGACTCCATAATCATCATCAATCATCAATCAATCATCAATCAATTAATTGGGAGATCAGCAACGAAAGTGCCCGATTCCCGAACTCAATAATAATCAATCAATAACATCAATATAACATCAATATTTAATTAAACAACAAACAACGAAGTTAGATGACAAAGTAGGCTATCTAACCGGACATGCATTATATACACAATTAAACCCTAAATTACTCATCAACAACTCACCATTCAACACTCAAACACAACCCAATCATCTAAAGGCATCGTTCAAGAAATTAAAGAATGACAACCTAAACTTCTAAAATTCATAACTTACAATCTACTAATCCAAACATTGCCAAACCAGTTTCTATCACTCACCCATTCAACCTACTACATTAGCCCTCTCGGAAATCCACCATAACACCTCCAAATCATGCCCGATAACCCTAAAACCCTAGGATGTCTTGGCTGGATTTTCCGGATTTTCACACGAACAATGTAATCGAAAATTCAGCATTACAACAGCGCTAACACGTAATTATCAAGTATTTAGAAATCGACGGCAATCAATTTCGATCAACACAACTCATTTAATTCAACTTTGAACATTTTAATCAAAATTAAATACCCGGAAAATAAAAATTATGCTACATCCGACAGAAATTCGTAGTATTGCATCAAAATGATCCCTAGCATGCAAGGAGCAATAATCTATCATCAGATTTCAATTCTAACGGTTAAATTTTCATTTATGAGCAAAAGTATAAAAATGATATTTTGAGATCTAGAATTTTTCTCTCACCTTTGATGCGATATAAGCCTAGGAATACGTGCTATGCATGCCCAACAAGCAGAATCCAAGTCGGTGCGAAGTTCTACGGACAAAAACTAGGTTTTTCTTTGAAAAAAATGATTGAAAAGCTTGAGTTTTTCTCTTTCTTTTTCTCCCTCAACCTCTCGGCCCTTTGTGTGTGTGTGGAGTGTGTTTTGTGTTGTGTTGAGTGTGTGTTGATGACAATATATAATTAAAAGCTTAGTCAATTAAAAAAAATGCAAAGTCAAAGTAGTTTAAGTTAGTATTTTTGTGTTTTAATGACTTTAAATGCATTTTCTTGATCACCAAAGTTCAAAACAATTATTCAACACCAAATCTAGCTCAAGTAAATTATTTTTAGGTGACAAGAAGTTTTACAATCAAACAATTTCACCCGAGTCGGCTTAAAACTCGTTTTTCGCAAAAGTCGGTGTAAAAACCCTAATAAATTCTTAAGCCGATTTTAAAACTGTTTTCATCAAACACAGGTCTATTAAAGTCCGTTGACTAGGTCTAGAAGGGTTAAAAAGACCAGTTTCAAAATTTTAGCGGACGTGTTTCGAAAATACTATTCACTAAAAATCGACGATAAAATTTCTGACTCCGTTTTTTATGAAAATTTCATGAATGCACATTTAGCACGTATTAGGAGTATTGACATCAAAATTATAACTTTCTAGGTCCTATAGCACATAAACAGATCATATGCACGCAAAATGAGGTATAACACGTAAAACGAGATAAGCAGGAAAGTGGGGTTTCACACTGGCCAAACTACTAGATGCAACGTGAGAGTAGACCTTCTACTCAGACCAAAGGATGAGAGCTCGGGTAGTTGGTTGCGTGTTGGGCACCATTAGGCATTAATTGTTGCCCAGACCCCAGATTAGTATAAATAGAGGCATTCCTCGCATTTATGAGGTAACTATTCTTATTTGTTGCTTTCAACTACCTATTATCTAGCTTAGATATACTAATAATTCTCATACTCGAGGGAAAACACAGGCTGCTACCCCCGCGATTCCTTATCTTGTTTTGCAAGTTAGACTATTGAGGTTAGAAGTACTGAGCTCAAGCGGACACACATTTTCCACCCTCATCAGTTGGCGCTGTCTGTGGAACGTAGTTCCCTTACTTTCCCACCAACCTACTGAGAAAAACTACTATGGTGAACACTAGAAGCCATAACCGCAGGGCTGAGGATCCCCCACCTGCGGACGGGGTATCTGAAACCGCCCTCGGCATAAACCTAACCTAAGCCCTCGCTGGGCCAAGACAGCGTATACACTTAACCACCAATACATCCCTACCTGAAGTGTAGATCCAACGGCTTCTATGAGTCCTGAGGTAAAACTATTGTACCACATGTTTAGAGAGCTCCAAGATACAGTGACCTGTCTTGCAGCGAATCAGGCGGCTCCACCCCGGCATCGACCCTAGGTTCATATGGTAGATTTGGGGCATGGAAGGACCGCGCAAGAGCAAGCGTGAGGAGTTCAGACCGAAGCAGACGATCGGGGTTCCTCTGGGCCGGTCAACCGTCCTGAGGTGATAAAGGGGAAGAGAGCGGTTAGTGTAGAGCTTGAACCGATCAAGACTGCTGCGGCAATTGCCAAAGTTGTCCATCTGCTAAGGGTTAGCCTGTTAAACACGAACATTCTGGCTATTTCTTTGCCTATTGATAACCAAATGCCCAATCTGGCCATGTACAATGGAGAGGGAGATCCGACCAGTCATCTCAAAAACTTTGATCATCACATGACCCTTCATAATAGATATATGTAGAAATGTTATGTATATGTATGCCACATAATAGATATAGTTATATATATGTATATGTTGTTGTTTTATTATTATTTAAGTTTTTTTTTTTTTACTTTTCAAGTTTTTAATTTTTTTAATTGTTGATTTCCTTTCATATATGTATATATGTTGTATATATGAATATATAACTAATAGATTTAGGTAAATAATATAGTTTGTGTAATTTTATCACGATTTTAGATTTTTTTTTAAAAAAATTCAGATTTATTTTTATTTATTAATTTTTAATTTCCTTTCATATATGTATATATGTTATATTTATATATATGTATAAGTAATAGATTTAGGTAAATAATATAGTTTGTGTAGTTTTATCATAATTTTAGATTTTTTATAAAAAAAATTTAATATTTTTTTTTTAATTTTTTATTTCCTTTCATATTTGTATATATGTTATATTTATATATATGTATTAGTAATAGATTTAGGTAAATAATATAGTATGTGTAGTTTTATAATGGTTTTAGTTTTTTTCTAAAAATTTCAGATTTATTTTTATTTTTTAAATGTTGATTTCCTTTAATATATGCATATATGTTGTATATATGTATGTATAGGTAATAGATTTAGGTAAATAATATAGTTTGTGTAGTTTTCTCATGATTTTAGATTTGTTTTTATAAAAAAAATCAGATTTATTTTTGTTTTTGATTTTTAATTTTCTTTCATATATGTGTATATATATATATATATATGTATGTATATATATGTATAAGTAATAGATTTAGGTAAATAATATAGTTTGTGTAGTTTTATTATGGTTTAAAATTTTTTGTAAACAAATTTAGATTTATTTTTGTGTTTTAATTTTTGATTTCCTTTCATATATGTTTTAACATGTTTTTTTTTAAGGACATCAATTACAGATTATTATCGTCAGGCGACAGAACAAAGAGTGCAAGAGACACAACAACAATTAGATGTTGTGCGATAAGAGAACGTAGAAATGAGAGAAATGCCGTAGAAGCAAGGAGAGAAGATGAGAATAATGCAACAATTGAATGCAGAACATATAAAACTAATGATGGAGCGCATTGCTACTTTAAATGATAAGATGCCCAACTATTAACATCAATAGCGAGAACACATAAGGATGATGAAAATTAGAACAATTTTAGTTAGTTATGAAACTATTGTAGTTTGTGTAATGTAAATATTATTTATGAATTAGTATAATATAATATTTTTTTATTTTCATTTATTATTATTTTTATTTAAAAATAAAAAATTAATCTTAAGAAACATTAATAAATTGAATTAAAACTTTTATTCAGCGACACTTTTGTAGTCGATAAAAAGCAATGGATTAGTGACTGAATGACTTTTGTCGCTATTTAGTGACATATTCAGTGATCGTAATAGTATGTCGCTATTTAGTGACGACTCTAGTGACTGGAACCGTCTGTCGCTATTCAGTGACGCCTCTAGTAACTGTTACTATCTGTAGCTATTTATTGATGATTTTAGCGACTGTATTATTTTTGTCGCAATCCGTCACTATTCAGCAACGAACTTGGTGACAAATCCTTACTGTTGTTATTTAGTGACGGATTTATCAACTGTACTATTTCCGTCATAAGCCGTCGCTATAGGGCGATGAACCAATTCTATCGCGAAAAAGAGATGGATTTAGTGATGGAAACCCAATTTAGTGACGACCTAATTTGTGATCGTCATTTTGTGATAGGAATCCGTCGCTAATTAAATTAATTAAACGACAAAATAGTGAGGGAAAATGTCTGTCGTTTGTTTCTGGTTTTTTTTTTTGCAGTGGAATATAAAGACAACCCGACAAATATTGCATTCAATATGCATTCTGTTAAATAAAAGCATCGTTAGATAATGCATCATAGGAAAGTGGGAACTTTTACATAATACAAGGATGGCTCGTCGGCATGAGTCACGCTAATACAACTTCTACAATGTAATCGAGTGAAACATGTGTACCAGAAAGTCAATCATTGTCCAAATTAGTTGGTTAAAATTGAGTTTAATAAATCTTTGGATTTTTACACTCTTGATAAACCTTTTAGTGTTCTTAGAAAAGGATAAGAGAAGTGAAATATTTTTCAAGATAATTGTAATTTAGTTGACTTAGCCTTCTGTAAAGGAAAAAAAAAAAAATCTACAATGAAAAATCACACACTAGGTCTTCCACTGGTCTATTATCGTCTTCAGCAGCTAAATCTCTTCTATAGTTTATAAAACGATCAAGAATCACCTCCTTTATGAAAATATATAAGCTTCTAGTGTCATGCTTCATTTTAAAACGTAGATTGAAAGGTTAGGGTCTCCTAAGCATATATATATATAATAATATTTATTATTTTCATTGAATTCCTAAAGTAATGTAATAATTACAAAAGTTATGTTATAGATCCCTATTAATTTATAAAAGTTCTCCAATTAATTATTTTTATTATCAATTCGTGAAAAATGGATAGAAAAATTTTCATGTGATTGAAAAACATCATTTCACGCGTGGTTACGAAATTCAAAACTTATTTGTATGATGCAAGTCAAGTCAAGCAATGTCTGAATCTTTAATAAAAGCTTGCCTGGTGGCCCAAACTGTTGCCAAAGCAATCATTTTTGCTTCCCTACGGACTCCGTGTGAATACCATTCTGTTGGGTAAATTCCATACTTTTTTTTTAATTATTATTATTTATATTTTAAAGTTGATTTTTAATATTTAAAAAAATTATATTAGTCTTTAATATTTATAAATTAATTTAAATTTATTTTTATTATTTAAAATTATCAAATTTAATCCTTATTATTTCTCATAAAATTTGATTTAGTCCTTAAATAAAAGTCCCGTGTAGGGACTGAAGTAAATTTATTTAAAAAACAATAAGGATTAAATTAATTTTTTTTAAAAAGTTTAAATAATATGAATCATTTTAAATAATTTTTATAAATATTAAGAATTATCATAAATTGTTTAAAATATTATAAATTATATTTAAAATATATGTAAACAATAAAAATTAAGTGTGAAATTAAATAATCTTGGATGTGCTGTCGATCCCAAGGGGTCTGTAAACGCGGGTCCCGTACAGTGCATGCATGTCCCCATACTTTGACAAATTTTGTTACCTAGTCGTCGTGTCGTGTTGTTGCACTCAAATACAGCTTGTAATAATATCTAATGGTTGCTCAATAATTTGCCTTCAGTTATATCAAAGCAAAGAACTACTTCTCATAAATTAATTAGCCACCAAAAAAAAAAAAAAAAAAAACTACTTCTCATTCGTGAACCAAAAACCATATTGAAGCAAATCTTTTTACATGAATGGCGGAAGCAATAGTTTCCGGAGCGTTGAAGAATTTAGGTGAACTCATATCCACGCCGGCGAAAGAAAAGTTTGATCTGTTGACAGGTCTGGAAACAGAGATCCACAATCTGTCCAATACACTGAAAAGAATTCAAGCGGTTCTAGATGATGCAGAGAAAAGAAAGTTCAAGGATAAAATTGTGGAACTTTGGCTGCACGATCTCGAAGATATATCATATGAAATTGATGACGTGATAGACGAATGGAATTACTTAATTCGTAAAGAAGAAATTGAAGGGCCTAGCTGGCTTACTAGGGTATGTTCCTTCATCCCTTTCTCTTGTTTTTTCAAGGTCCGTTTTGTGCGTCCTGATATTGCCGTAAATGTTAAGAAACTAAATGAAAGATTGGACTCCATTGAGAGAGAACAGAACCAATTTCGTTTTATCACTAGCAGCCCTATTGCTTCTAGTTCACAAGAATTTACACCAATCCAAAGTACCTCATTGCTTAATGTTTCCCAAGTGATTGGTCGTGATTCTGAGAAGGAGACCCTAGTAAGCCAGCTGTTGTATGAGCGTCATGAAGAAGAAAAAAATATCATCAAAGTTTTGTCCATAGTGGGGACGGGAGGAATTGGGAAGACGACACTTGCCCAGTTAGCATATAATGATGCTCGAGGAAATGGTCAGTTTGAGAAAAAAGGATGGGTTTGTGTCTCAGACACTTTTGATGAGATCAGGGTCGCAAAAGCAATTGTAGAATCTCTGGAGTCAAGTCAAGTACAAAATTTGGGTGAACTGGACTCCCTACTACAATTAGTGAAAAAATCTACTTCTGGGAAAAGATTTCTTCTTGTTTTAGATGACGTATGGTTAGAGGACCAAATGGTGTGGGAACCATTTAAGAACTCTCTAAATTACGGTGCTCCAGGAAGTAGAATCTTACTGACAACTAGGAAAAAAACGGTGGCAACAAATGCAGGTGCAATTTCCATGATTGACTTGGATATAATGTCTCCTTCAGACAGTTGGTCATTGTTTCATCAAATAGCTTTTGTTGGTCCAAATGCAACGGGATGTGAGAGATTAGAAAATATGGGCAAGGAAATAGCAGAAAAATGTAAGGGATTGCCTCTAGCTATAAAAGTCATAGCCAGTTTCTTAAGTTCTAAAAATGTTGAGTACTGGCTGAATGTTAAGGATAGTGAATTGTGGAAATTGAAAGTAACAAATGTTGAGATTTTCCCTCACTTATATCTAAGTTACAATGACTTGTCCCCTGTATTAAGACGCTGCTTCTCATATTGTGCAGTCTTTCGCAAAGGTCAGTTGATACGTGTTGATGACCTAATTGGAAGTTGGATAAAGCAAGGTTATCTCGAGTCGAGCGAAATTGAGGATGAGATGGAAGTTGAAGGCAGGGAGTACTTTGAGATCTTAGCATCACGTTTGTTTTTTGTACAGTGTACAAAATATAACGATGGGAGAATAATGTCCTGTAGAATGCATGATATGGTGCACGATTTTGCACTACATATCACGAAAAGGGAGCTCTTAGTAATCGAAGGGTCAAAGGTAGTGACATTTTGTGAAAAGCCACGCCATGTAATCTGGTTACGTGATTATCGAAAAGCTATTGATACTCTTCCTGAGTGCAATATGGGACAAGCTCGTAGCTTTGTCCGGGAGTCGTTTAGTTCCGCCACATTGGAGACAGTTGCCACGAAAAGTTTGATGAATAGCCTAAAACTTGTTAGGCTGTTAGATCTGAGTGGGTGCGATTTAGAACTCCCAACGGAAATAGGAAATTTAATTCACTTGAGGTACCTGAGCTTGAGCTGGAATAATAGACTCAAGGAATTGCCCGCCACTGTTTATAACTTGTATAATTTGCACACCTTGAAGTTAAACGGTTGTGATCGGCTTAGAGAGCTTCCACCAGGAATTGAAAAGTTGAAGAAACTAAGACACCTCATTGTTGGCAGAGTGAAATTTCCTATGGGAATTGAGGAGTTAACATGTTTACAGACATTGCCTTACTTTTTGATTGGAAGAGAATACAACAAGTTAGGACATCTGAAAAATCTAAACCAAGTTCGAGGATCATTAGTAGTTTGGATAATGGATGATTTGAAAGATGCAAAAGATGCACAGAATGCAGATCTCAAATCTAAGAATCACATCCAAAATTTGGAGTTTAGAATTGAAAACTCGTCAAGGGTGACAAAAGATGTAATGAAAGCTCTCGAACCACATCCAAAGTTGCAAAAGTTAAAGTTTTACTCTTATGGTGAAACCGAACTCCCTCCATGGATGACATCCCTCAATGATCTTGTAGAACTGGGACTTTACAATTGCATCAGATTGACAGCTCTGCCGCCTTTGGGAATTCTACCCTCTCTTGAAACACTACACATTGACACTCAACCTCGATCGAAGTTTGAAGATTGCGCATTTTGGGCAAGAAGAGAATCATTTCCATCACCAGCAATGGCATTCCCAAAGTTGAAGGTGTTACAATTCGGGCATGGTTATTTTTCAGATAGTAATTGTAAAGAAGAAGCAGAATGGGAGAAGTGGGAAGCTCATGAACCACCTCTGAACTTGCAAATTTTAACATTTAAACGTTATGGAAGAAGTCAACTACCTATGTGGATGACATCACTCAATAATCTTAAAAAGTTGTCTCTCAATGATTGCTTCAATTTGATATCTCTGCTTCCTTTAGGAATACTACCCTCCCTTGAAAGGCTTGAGTTTCGTCGATGTGCGCAATTGAAGTTTGTAGGTGCCGCATTTTTGGGAATAAGAGAATCATTGCCGTCGCCAGCAATTGGGTTCCCAAAATTGGAGGAGTTAACGTTTTATTGCTGCGAAAGTTTGGAGGAGTGGGAAGACATAAGTGCTGAAGATGTTGAAGATAATACCGTCTCATTAATGCCATGTCTTCAACAGCTAATTATAGAAAATTGCCCAAATCTCCAAACTCTACCACATCGACTCTTGCAGAAGGCATCATCGCTGAGTTGCATTATGCTTGATGAGGAAGAATATAATCCATCTATTTTCTTGCTCATAGCATCGACACTAGCAGAAGTAAAAGCAAGAGAACCGAACCATCAGAGCACGAGCACAGAAGAGGGCCCCCAGGTATAATTTACTTTTTCCTCTTCTTGTTTTGGTTTCTTTATTTCTTTGTTTGTTACATTTTCAGTGAAGAAATAAACAACTACTGTCATGGAAACGGAATAGGTACCTCATCCAATTATTGCTACTTATTCCCTTAATTTCCCCATCTTTGAACTTCTAATCAATTCAGTGACCCAATAAAACAAAAACAAGTCTAGTTCAATTCACATGAACATGAAAAAGCCTTTGATCCCGGGAGATGCCTCGTGGCCTGGTCGAATTTCTGAAGAGGCAAACAATAGTCTTAGTTCAAGCACGATGCTTGGTTATATGTGTTTTCTTACCATAATATTTTTTCTTTAGATTGCATCTTCTAAATAATTCATCACATATTTGATAATAATGCTGTCATGTAAAGGTAAAGCCAATACATCCAGCGCTACGTCCTCTTATTTATTCAAATGACGAAGGGGTACTTAAGGATGGATGCTTGGCTCTCTCCTATTTTGTCTCTCATGTTACATATGGCAAAGCAATGATTGAGGCTGGTGTTTGTCAAGGAATTGTGGAGCTCCTACGGTGAGTGCAAATTTACCATTCTTTTGTGTTGATCTTTACCCATCATATTGTCGGTGACTATAAAATTAGAATTTTATTTATTTATTTTTCACAGTCATCGATCTCCTCATGTGCTCATTCCCGCACTGAACCTGGTTGAGTATATTCTGAACGAAAATGATGCCCTAATTCAGGTATGAGCTCTAACAAGCGACTTCAAGTGCCTTAGTTGTTTTCTTAGTAAAATTTTGTCCATATGTCAATTGCTCTTCTTGGAGACTCAAGAGCTATGTACATATTGTAGCAACCAGATTCCTCACGGGATGGAGTCCTCGATCCAAAATCCCAAAGCACGAAAAACGAAAAAAAACGGACTAAGTCTTCCCTGATTTTAGGATTAACCAAAACTTGGACATAGAAGAAAACACACAAACAACATTCACAGTATATATAATTATACATCCTTGGTCCTCAAGACGATTCTAGCCCTGCCTTTCCCTCGAGTTACATGCCTACTCAGCTAGGTGCTAAAGGAAACTAAGCAATTACCTAGTTCTATTACATAACCCGAAAGTTTAATTCATCAATACACTGATCATACCACTCACTCTAACTATAGCTCATTACATTTAATAGTTGCATACAAACCCAAAATATCAATACACTTCTTATTAATACAATACGTAAAGCTTTCAACTTCTATTATACACTTGAAACTTGCTTATCTACTCCTTGCTATGCAATCTTTGCCTTGCCTGAAAGGTGTTAGAAATGAGGGGTGAGCATACAATACATGTATACTCAGTGAGGGAAGAAACAATTAATCGGGATGTTTTTGAAAATGGTTTTATGCAATGCAATAATCAACAATAAATCAATTTAACTATGCTAGACAACATATAAAAGACAGTTAACTATTATTCATTCGAGAAGGTAAACAATCACGATAGAACAATACAATCAATAACTTTAAGAAAACAATAACAACATAAAGCAATAGTAACTCTCCAAGGACTTAGGGCCTAAGCGAGAGTTACTTTATAAAAGGATACAATGTTGCCCCTAAGCACAAATCACAAATCACGAACCACGATCTCGATCAGTGTGCCAGCATAACCCCAAACACTTCAATGGGTATACTTCGAATGTACCCCAAATTCTACAACCCAACTCTCCGAGGACATAGGGTCCAAGCGAGAGAGGGATTGAGAAATATGGTACCCGAGGTATACCGGCAAGCTCGATGCCGCCCGGCTTTCTTGACACTACTATGCCCAAATAGTTGCGCAACCACTATGCAATGCACTCAAGATAATGATGACAATATAATTCAATAACCACATAAATAAGGAACAGCAAAGCAGGTTGCCCTCGCATACAATTACAATCAATAGGTAATACAATCAATGTAAAACTAATGCATTCTAGTTGATACATAAACGAGCACATAACAATACAAGTAAGATAAATAAACAATATATCGGAAATTCAACTATAATCATTCAATATAAGCTAAGCAGGCATGCATTTCACTTAATATTGACCCTTTATATTTTCTAACACATGAACAACTTATTAAGTATCGAGGTGACACTACTTCCTAGCTATGTTCCAATCATATTTTAGCTCATTTAAGTACTAATCTACACGGTTAAACACTTATGACATCTAGTACAGTTATTAAAACACATTGGACCATAAAACACAACCTAGGCATAAAGGCACCATTCATTACGCATAAGTCTTATTCCTATAATACTAACATAGCACATAGACATTAACATATCATATAAACATTACATTCTTTAATAGACATGCCTAGGCATTACATTCTATTCTTTAGTATTCACTTAGGCACTTAACAAACAACTCAACTACATCTCTGTACGATCATTCAAGACAATTAACATTACATGCAAGAACAATCCATATTTTATACGCTTACTCTATTACAATTCACATATTAGCAAGATAATCAACTAGAATGCATATATGGATGAATCCCTCACCTCAAAAAGCTACGAACTCTTTCAATCTCCCCTCGCGCTCAAAACTAGCAATTCACATAGAATTCATAATTTAGTTCAACACAACACTTTATAACAAGTAACAATATAACATTTGATATTAAAGCAAGGTCATATACAAGTAGCATACCATATCCTAAACCCCCTAATCCTCAATTCAACCATACTAATCACTTCCAAACACTTCATGACATCTCTCAACCATGTGAAACCACATTTTAACCCAAGTCTAACTTTAAACTCCAAGTAGCCCCTTAGTCCAATTCAAGCTCACTCTAAACCAAGGCCATGCAAACCAAAACCAACCACTCAATCACCCTAAGAACACTCTATGAACCCCTTTTCAACCAAAAATATCCACTTTTAACCATTTCCACCACAAAAGCCCTTTATACAAAATCAACTATTTTCAAGTCCTAGCCACATTCTAGCCATTCCAAACATTAATCTACTCATTCTAATACCTATGGTACCTACTACAAGCATCAAATGAGCATTTAACAATCAATTCACTAAAATACTATTCATTTTTCTAACCTTCACAAGCTACCACACGCAAACGAACTACGAGACTTGAAATTTGATTTCACCACTCAATCCTAGTCACTTTATGGCACAAGTAAACCCCATGAAAACACACTTTTACACTCGTCCACCTAAAAATCCAAATTTGCCTCTTAGCACGTTTAAACTACAACTATATAAACTGATCATCCAATCAAGATTAGAATTGCACCGCACTTACTTCCTAGCATATCTAAGGCCATCCAATCACTTAAAACGCGCCCAGTCCACACTTTGTGCAAACGTCCTCTTTTGGCTCCAAACTAAATTTACCTATTCTATCAATGTAAAATTCATTTAAATGCTACATTTAGGCTTCTAAATACTTATGGTATCTAACTAAACCATTAGAACGCAATTTGGATTGAAACCCCAAAATTCAACGTTTTACTATTTATGTTACTATTCATCTCCTCCTCCAATGCTCCAACTCCATTTTCAACCATTGAAATCTCTAAATAACCCTAAAAGAATGTCCTACGAACTTATTAACGAGTAACATGAGCAATTTGAACCAAGTTTAACATCAATTAAAGCAATTTAGGCATAACCCAGTTACTATTCACTCCAAAAATAAAATACATTAAAATTAAATTCTAAAACATTAGAAAGATGTTATAACATGTAGAAAACAAGGAAAAAATACTAATTTAGACATACAATGCAAGAATCATGAGATTTAAAGCGATTTTAGAAAGGGCCCTCACAAATTTTTTGTTCCAAAACATGAAAAACAATTGGTAGAAAGATGGAGCACGTCAAGACGAGTCCGAACGTGTTTGAGTTGGCCTGAGCAACCTTTGTTTCGACCTTGAAAGAACAATTTTTGCAAGAAAAATACTATTCCAGTATGTCCTATTTTTTGGCTGATTTGAGGATTTTTTTGGCCGAATTTTGGCATTTTGGGATATTTTTAGTCTTTATATATTATTTGAAAAGTCAACAAGGTACTTGGTTGAGGTTTTTCTTACTCTTTCGCTTTAAAATGTTGCTTTTTATCTTGAAAAGTCTACTTAAACTTTTTGGTTTGTTACTAAATTAATTTTACAAAGTCATGAATCAATAAATAATAATAGACTAAATTTTAAAATATTTAGAAGATTAGTTTTACAAATTAAAAAAAAAGTCAATAAATGAAATTTAAAAATCCTTTAAATACTATTTTCACTCAAAAATATTTATGAAATAATATGAATGCACATTTATTATATACAAAAATAAATAATTAATTAATTTTGCGAATAGAAGTTAATTGAATATCTAATTGTACGTAAAAATCAAATAATCACATATTTGCACATTTTATGCCAAAAGTCTACTAATCAACACTATAATTTGTTACACAAATAAATTTATTAATGCATGTTTCCGAAATGCTATGCACCTAATTTTAATTTTCTCATGCTTCCTAAATGTCAAGTATCATGGAAAAAATGCAAAATTAGAAAAATAAGACGGTTGAAAATGTTTGTTAATAATAACTATTTTAAGAAAACCTTTAAATAGGCAAAAGATATATTTTTAATAAAAGAATGTAATTTTATTAATGTAAATAATCATTTACATACAAATACTTAATTAAATATACAAATGTATGCAAATGAAAAGTATGGTCTATATACTAAGTTTGGGGTGCCACACATATGATTTCATCTTTGGTGTAATTTGGTGCATAACACTTACTAAGTAATTATTGATTGTGAAAGATGTGGGAATCAATGTGGACTTTTCACTTGTTAGTTTGGAGTTTTTCATAATGATGAGAGTGTTGCCATAAACTTTTCATAGGATTAATTGTGTTAGGAAATCAGGGTGAAAACGTGATTTGGAACAAAGATAGCAATTTATAGTGCAATATTTTTCAATAATTTTCTCTTAAAACTTAGCTGGTGAAAGAATGGGTGGAGAAAGAAGAAAATGTATTTGATTAAGGGTTTTTTTGTCTAAACAATTAATGATCTAGTATAGCTCCACCATAAAAAACACGAATAGTTGCATTTGAGGCGTAAGCATCATCCTTGTCGTCGGAGTCGGTGGACGAAAGATATAGGGTTGATACAAGGCCTTCGTCACTTTTAGCTTTCTAACTGATTTGTTCTGTAATTTTATCATTTCACCGTTACCTTCGATATCTACTAAGATGAGGTTTAAAGTCACATAACTCAACACTATATATAGGATTTTTTTAGTAGTGATTAAATTGAATTTTCAGTATAAGATACAATAAAAATAAAAATATTTTTTAACCAAAAAACAAGGTTTCGGTTTAAATTTCATGCTAGTGTGGCTCCACCATTGATTTGGAATGTAGTTTAATAAGTCCCTTTCAACTGCAGTGTATTATTGACACCGATATACTTCCTCGCTTGCTGAGCTTGTTGACCAAAAATAGTGAAGAGAGTAGTTCAAATATGAACGCTAGAGAAAAGGTTACGATACAGGTAATGTTGTTCCGCAATTCCTTATTTAAATATCCTATGTGTGCCAATTGTCTACATCGCACCTTCTTCTTCTCCATCTATTTTCCTTGTCCTTTTGGTGAGTGGTATTCTTCCATTTCACTCGTTAAGGTTTTTGATTGACTAGCGTATGGTGTGTTGTTGAATTTAAATTTTTTCATATTATAATATTATATATTATGTGAGAGATTCAATTGTAATGAATTGTCTGAATATTTCATCATCTAGGTGCACGTTTTTATTTCTTAGAATTTTATTATGTTCACCTTGTTTTTCTCTCATCTAGGTGCGTACCTTTTAGTATCGTAGATATCTTTTGCTTAATCTTCTATATCTTTTGCAGTTTCATGCTGCTCAAGCACTTAGAATCATTGCTCCTAGAATCTCGGAGAAAAGAAAGGTGTTAATTGATCTTGGAGTAGTACCAATTTTGGTAAATCTTCTTCGCTCTCCTACTGATGATGTTCGTGAGCAGGTAGTACATATTAGTTGCATCGTCGTTCTAGCCATTTTCTCGTGTTGAAATTATACAGAGCAAAAATAGTTTATTTGCATTGTCATTGAATGTGCAGGTAGTCAAAAACAGTCCAAACTATTGTAGGACAAAGTAAAGTAGTCAAAACCAATTTGAAATAAGGTAGAATCATAATTTATTTATTCTTCATGTCCTTGTGTCGAATCATTGTTTTGGAGGGCAAAGTACAATGTTAGTCTCTATTTATCATGATTATGTCCACAACAATCGGTATGTAATTAATGATTGATTGTGAAAGAAGTAGGAATCATCTTGGGCCTTTTGCTTGCAGTTTGTGGTACTTTGCACTGAAGAATATCTACAATGTTTTATTGTTCTTGAGTGCCATTTCTTCTTCTCGTGTATGTAGGAGTCATTGGGCGAAAAATATGACTTGATACAACGCCTTGGTGACTTTTCGCTTTATAGTGGATATGTTTGGTCATTCCCATCATGTCATCATTACCTTTGTTGTCAATTTGTATAATTTTGGACGGATCTAAGATTTGCATTCAGTGAGGTTTAAAGTCATATAACTCGACACTATATATTGGTAGTTTTTTCAGTAGTGATTAAATAAAATTTTCAGTATGAGACACCTTAAAAATAAAAATATTTTTTAAGAAAAAAAAAAGTTTGGGTCTGAATTTTATGCTAGTACGACTCTACCATTGATTTGGAATGTAGTTTAATGAGTCTCTTTCAACTGCAATGTATTATTGACAACGACATACTTCCTCGCCTGCTGAGCTTGTTGACCAATAATAGTGAAGAGAGTTGTTCAAATATGACCGTTAGAGAAAGGGAAAAGATACTGGTAATGTTGTAGTGTTGTTCCGCAATTCCTTATTTAAATATCCTATGTGTGCCAATTGTCTACGTCGCACCTTTTCATTCTCCTTTCATTTTTTTTGTCCTTTTGGTAAGTGGCATTCTTCCATTCCACTCGTTAAGGTTTTTGATTGATTAGCATATAGTGTGCTGCTAGATTTTAATTTTCTAATATCATTATATCATATATTATTTGAGAGATTCAATTTTGATGAATTGTCTGGATATTTCATCATCTAGGTGCACCTTTTTAATTTTTAAAGTTTTATTGTGTTCACCTTGTCTTTTTCTTATCTAGGTGCGCACTTTTTAGTATCGTAGATTTCTTTTGCATAATGTTCTATATCTTTTACAGTTTGATGCTGCTCAAGCATTTAGATTCATTGCTCCTAGAATCTCAGAGAAAATAAACGTGTTAATTGATCTTGGAGTAGTACCAATTTTGGCCTTTTGCAACAAAATCATCTGGCTACATCATAGATCGCTATGTTATCCCCTAAGTATCTAGATTAAGTGCTTATTAGCACTTTATACTCCTTAGACTGACAACAGATCCCATCTTTTGTTCCTTTAGGATAACTGCCTCTGAACTAGCACATTTTAGCTCTTGGTTCTTATTTCGTAGAATTGCTACTCAGTACATAAGCTGAACAACCCCAAACATAGAGGCACCTCAAATTGGGTTTGCGGCTTGTTCACATCTCCAGTGATGTTCTAGGTAATGACTTGAAGGAAACCAAATTCAAAATGTATACTGTTGTTTCTAGTACATATTCCCAAAATGATATGAGTCGTGTCACATGACTCATCATGGATCTTACCATATCAAAGAGTGTTTTGTTTCTTCTCTTAGCTATACCATTTTGCAAGGGTGTCCCAAGTGTAATTAATTGAGTTATTGTACCGTGTTCTATGAGGCAATGCTGGAACTCACCCGAGAGCTATTTGTCTTTTGGATCGAACCAAAAAGCTTTGATATGTCTTTCTAATTATTGCTCCGCTTCACCCTTAAACTTTGATCTTGTCAAAGGCCTCTGATTTGCGTTGCATTAGAAATACACATCTATTTATATAGCAATCATCTATAGAAACTGATAAAGTACTCACAACCTCTACGAGCTAGTGTGAAAATTGTGCAGATTTAGCAACTGCATCGACAAATAATAGAATAAAGCACAAAAAGTAGCAAAGAATAAATTGACCTTATTAGTAGAAATCAAATTATTGAATACTTGGAATAAATGTCGAAATTTGAAACTACTAGTTATCAATAAAAACCTAAAATTCCTAATAATAACCAAAACTCCCTACACGATTAGTTACAAATGCCTTTTGCTCATAGTACCACACATATCTGTGTGTACCAATTTCTAATACTTTGTTGGCTTCTATGTCCTTTAGAGGAAAATGGTTTTTTGGTCATCTTTCCCTTAAGACATTATTTACACTGAGGTAACTGATCAATAACTAATGATCTTATATACCCATCCTTAATCAACCTTTGAATCATGTTCAGGCTAATATGGCTTAAACATAAGTGCTACAAATGAGTATCATTGGTTGAAGTAATCTTTCTCTTATTACTATGCTCTATATTGTGTAGTGTAAATGTCTTTGAATATAAATAGAACAAGTTATTATGTAAACTAGCGAAACAAATTTTGCTACCATTTCTATTGACGTTCATATTAAAATGGAATAAAACTGCATAATTTTTAATTTTAAAAAATTTATAAAACAGAAAACTAAATTTTTTGAAAAAAACTAGAATATAATAACAATTGTTTATAACTAATATCTCCCACTATAACAACCCATACTTTTGCTCCATTACCAACTCGTAGAACAAATTCTCATTTCTTAAGTATTCGCATTATTTGAAACACTTGCATCGATTTGTAGGTCTGGTTGGTGGTCCTAATTCTACTATCCAAGATTCTGTAGAATCAACCACCAAGCACGTTTTAATGTGAAAAGCTAAAGAAAGTACCTATCTTGGTAGTAACAAGGTACTTAGGATAGTTTTTCGTCTAGTGCCCTTTCTCTTTGGACTTGAAACACTCTTATATGGGCTTGTCACCTATACCTTCTTGTTCTTACTAACTTCCCTACCTTGTTGTCTCTTGCCCATCTTTTGCTTCCACCTGTTCGTATACTTATTCCCTTGCGGGTTAAAACTTTAAGTGGAAGGCTGAGCTATATGGGCTTGTCTCCTGTACCTTCTTGCTCTTACTAGCTTCCCTACCTTGTTGTCCCTTGCTTATCTTTTGCCTCCACTTGTTCCTAGACTTCTTTCCTCGCAGGTTAAAGCCTTAAGTGGAAGGTTGAGCTATATGGGCTTGACCTTCGAGCTTTGGAATAGTCTTTGTTGCTTGAAGTTCCTTCATTAACTTTGGGGCATCACGTTTAAGTTGCTCATGTTGAGCTTGAATAGCCTGAAAGATTCTAGCAAACTCTACAAGATCATCTATACTTGCCTAACAAGCTTGATCTTTGCTCCAAGGATTCTAGCAGTGTTAGGGAGGTTCATCATCTAAGCACATGATGCTTGATGGATGTCCTTCCTACCATCCTTGCTTGTTAATATCTGACTTACAGTAATCAATGAGGTTAAAATCTTAGCAGCAATATCCATGTTGTTATGCTGAGATCGCAAAATATCTGACACGGAAACCAAACGTGGCACACAACCATGTCTTTGGCTTTCTTCCAATGTCTCTTTACCTTTCAACGGTCAAGGATGGCATTAGCCAGTGCTAGATGACTACATTGGTTTAGGATACACTTGTACCCTTTAGAACTCGAGTATTATAAAACCAAACCAAACCAAACTGAATTGGGTCTTGTCCTACTAGGTGGAGTGTCCTATATAGATTACATGACACCATTCATTTCTATTGAGAGCTAATTCTTTTGTAAACTCTCCTTTAGGCTCGAGTACTATGTTCAAAAAAAAATTATTTTTCCAGTCCACAAAAAATTGGGCTAGTTAACTTATTCTCCTTGAGAATAATGGCCGAACATGACATTTCTGAATACATATCTATTGTAATTGTTAAAACATTCATGTGTAATGTAAAATTTCTACATAAATATAACATCATCATTATATCATCTTCTAACTTTATAATAATATGAGAACATTCAAATCCATGTGTTGTCGGCCCTTATTTTCTTGGTGTTAGTTATGAAATATTATTGTCAAATTTGTTCTATTAAATTAATATGCGATGTTGGAAAAACTTCGTAGTTTTATGCCCTATATTTGCCAAAGCTATTTTGAGAATATAGTTACTACTGGCCTAAGTAGAATAGGTCCTGTTGAGCCCACGAGGCTCTAAACCACAAACAATAAATAGTAAACTTTAAAAGTATTTATTGTGACAAGGCACTAAACATCGAAATTCAAATTGACATAATATAAACCAAAAGTAATATAGTATCTCCAATTACGATAAATAATCTCTAATATAACCAATAAATAAACCTTGAATTATCATGAGCAAAGGACTAAATATGATATCGTAAAATGAATTAAAGGCAGTAGTATCCAATTCGCCCATTAGAAAGTAATTTATACCAAAACACACTCTAAATGCTTTCGGTCGCTATCGATTTGCATAAGGTTTAGGACAACATGAGGAACAAAATACACAATGAATAGATTATAAGCCTCTTTTTGTTCTCTAGTATAGATCCACAAGTTGATAATTTATTTTCTCCAATGTCCATAGAGGAAAAGAATAACGAATTATAGTGTACTATCCACACATATATAATTTACGTTTTACTCAATGTATAAACCCAATCCATTGGGTCCATATAACACAACAATTACTAAATACGCTATTCTTTGTTGGTATAATGAAGGTTGATGTGTAATTCGAACTCGGAATTGCGTATTAGAAAATGTTATTACTTGACTGTTCCAACCAACTTTTTGGTTACTCAAATTGCTTTCCTTAATCAATTTTTGAAGCATTTTTTATTTTTTAAAACTTCCTTAAATTTTGAGTTCAAAACACATATATACACATTAATCTTTTTGTCTTAGTAGTTGACCCTTTAAACTACAGTGCGCATCAATGTCTCAATTTACTCACAAACCCTCCAACTTTAGAATGGCCGAGCTTGCAGTAACTTTGAGTCAAGCATTTGTTTCGTTTAGATTGTTATTTTGTATGAATAGATACTATCCAAATAAGAATCTAATCACTAAATTATTTGGCTTCTCTAGAATAGGTTTATCTTAGCTAACATACTATTTCTTCTAGAGTTGAGTGAATTACCATTCATTTGTTGATATTCCCTAGAATGTCATAGACTTTAGCTCTCTGCAGGGCAGTGACTCTCGTCTCCATCTTATAAAGTGATCTTTAGTAAAAAAAAATTTCATCGTTAAGAGGGCTGAGCCCACTTATCACCTTATCTTATGATTATGTATGTTTAATCTATCCACTAAAGTGTAAATTAAATATCACCCTTCGTAGGAAACATACCAGATGGTAAGATGAGGTGATACTAATTAATTAGTACAAACTAAAACTAGAAAGCCTTGGGGTTTTCCATTTCCCTTTCCCACTCGAATATTTATCTAAAAGGGTTTCACATATATTTTTCCTTAATACTTAAAATCTTGGTTCTATCTAAAAGGGTTCCATATATGTTCCATAAAATATTATAGGCCTTTATTTAAAATCTTTTAAGCATACTTTAAAAAATATTACCTAGTCTGGGCTTCTGTAAATAAATCATAGTTAAGGCTTACTTAGGTTATTAATTTAAAATGGGGTCCTCAAAGATAAATCTTACGTTTAACTCATTTTTAAATTATTTTCATAATAATTAATCCTTATATTAAAATAAATTAATCTTAGCTCTGACTAATTTTTAATTATCCATAACCTAAGTATATTAGGATTTTCATTCTAAATCCTAATAGTGGTAGTATTTCCATGCAATCCATAATATTTTATATATTTAATAAAGGCAATTAATATAAATACTAAAGCATAACAATAAATAATTAAATTTAATTAAATTTAATTATTCTAGCTATAATTTCTAGATAAACTTTAAAGTTCAATCAAACTCTAAATTTGACCTCAAAGAAACTTCAAAGACATGCAAGAAAACAAAAACAAAACAAATAAATTACTATGGTCAACTTTGACCATGGCTTAGGTTGGGCTTAGGTTGCCACACTTATACAAGCCATTTCAAGTACATGCGTGGATAAGAATGATAGTGGTGTGCATTTCTTTTAATCAAGTGCATGTAGTGCGAGTTGGAATTAAATGTGAGGTGTGTGATTGAGTGTTTGAAAATGTCAAGAGTGTTGGCTCATGAGTGGAGTATAGAAATGGGTAGAGTATAGTGTGTGAAATTATTGTGTGTGGTGAGATTGTGACCTGCTTAGTGAATAATATTGCGTGTGTACGGAGTCAGGTACTGAGGGTCAAGAGGTGTACTATAGTGTCGATAACTAGGATTTGGGGGAAATCATTTGTACATAAAGTTTTTTATGAAGATTGTGCAATTTTCTTATATTTTCATATCGATCGAATAAGATTAGTGTCTGATTGTTTGTTTGATGAATACTGTTGAATTTTTTCTTATTTTTTCGTCTTCAATATGTTATTTTCTCTCATTTCCCCACTCTTTCTTCCTTCAATGAAACATCATTTTTCCTCCAACCCACAATGGTTGGTCAAAAAGGAAAAGTGTAGTGAGAAAAATTGGATATTTGAATTCGATTAACATAATTTGTTGTCAAAACTAAATCCGATGTGTGTTAGTATTTTGATAATATTTATTTAACAATCTTTTATAAACCTGTCCAATTTAGACAAGAGGACAAACTTCTAAATCTCCCGAATTAATCCGTTCACACCGTTTTTGCTAGTCTAACATAGTGAAAGTTTTTATCATGCTTTAGAAGTCCAACTTTTATCCTGGAGCCTAATGTGGCTCCACCTAGCGTGTGTTGTGTATGAATGTGTTTAATAAACTTGTGAGTGGATGGAATAGTGATGATGTTCAGTTGTTAACGAATGGGGTTAATGTGTGTGCTTTTTTTTGGCATTAAATGCATGATTGATTGTCTTGTAGTGTTGTGAGATTAAAATGTGGCGTGAAGTTTTTTTTGTGTGAGACGGTGTTAGTTTAATGTGGTTGTGTTCCTGGTACGCTGCTGGTGCGAATGTGAGAATTGTGAGTCAAAATGTCAAAAATTGACTAAAATTTACATGCATGTGACGGCCAAAGCTTCTCTTAATTTTTTCCTTTTTCTTTTATATTTTTTATTATATGCAAATATATTTACAGTATAATTTTTTTAAATTAATAATCTCTTTTAATTAATAAAAATCTATGGTCTCGACTTGGGACCAGTGTAAAAAATTGATAAATTCGATAAAATTATAAAATAATACATTTAAAAAAATTTCTTTTTATTTTATTGACCTAAATATTTCATAAATTAATAACTAGCGAAAAAGTACATAATAAATTGACAATGAGATTTTCTTAAAATATGAATCAAGAGTAGCTTGTCTTTTGTTGAACTTCAAATCTATTTAAATCTCATATTTAATTATTTAAAGAAAAAAATTGAGATAATCCTACAAGGATTAGAATATAAAATTAAATAAATTATTTTTCATCTTAATCCTACAAAAAACTTGGATACGAGATTAGAGAATTTTTACAATAAAGCCAAAAAAATTATAAATGTCACTCTAAATTAATAGTTATTAATTTATTGATAAATTAATATCTCACTAAATTAATAAAATTTGCTAATCTAAATATTATTAATTTAAAGAAGTTCTAATATATATATATATATATATATATATATATATATATATATATATATATTCCTTTTTTTCCCATTTCTCTACTAATACTCCACTTTATTCTACTATACATTTAAACATAGGAATCAATCTTGCTCAAGTATTCTATAAACTAGCCACATACTGCAAACGCTAAACACTTTATACATCCAAACACATTTAAATTTGCACATAAAATAGTAACTCATCAACTATCCTCAAGCCAAGAGACATGGATAGCGTTGCCATCACGTGATTCACTACTTGCATTTTTTGAGTATGTTGCCTCTGCCATTTCCTTCTGCGTTGCACAATAATAAGGATAACATCCGAGGGTTTAGTCTTAATTTCCAAAGTTAAAAGCTGTAGTTCTTTTAAAAATAAAAATAAAAAAAACAAAAAGAAAATGTTTCACCTAAGATCATGTGTTCTGTGAGAGCTTCCTATGCCGGGGATAAAGTTGCTGTAAGAGTTTTCAAAATCATGTTGATAGTAATGACGCTGCTATTCGGCAAAAAGTTCTTGCCAAGTCTACTTTTTACTGTTGTACTCTACTTAAGGTTCCTTTAGCATGGATTAATGCTATTTTGTAGGTTACAATTTCATCATAATGGGGTAGATTTATTTCTCGCTTACTTCTTAAAGTCTTACTATGTTGCACCTTTTCTTTCTCTCAACTAGGTGCGTGCCTTTTAGTATTCTAGGTGTCTTTTGCTTCATCTTCTATATATTTTGCAGTTTGTGGCTGGTCAAGCACTTAGAATCATTGCTTCAAGAACCTCAGAGAAAGGAAAGATGCTAATTGATCTTGGAGTAGTACCAATTTTGGTAAAGCTTTTTTGTTTTCCTACTGATGATGTTCGTCAACAGGTAATACAATATTAGTTGCATCGTTCCAAGTACAGATTCTTACCATTTCCACCTGTTGAACTTATGGAGAGCAAAGATAGTTTATTTGCATTGTCTTTGAACGTGCAGGCAGTGTGGACATTAGGAACCATCGCTGGTGACACTCCCGAGTGTCGTGACCTTGTTCTAGGACATGGAGCTCTGATGCCTCTATTGCTCCAATTAAATGACCATGCCACGCTTCCGATGCAGATAAATGCTACATGGACCTTATGCGAATTCTTGAAACACAAATCGAAACCTAAGTTTGAGCAGGTTGGTCAATAATATGTTGTTCGTTTTTTTTTTCATTGCTTCTTATATATAGTTCATCACACTTTTAGCGCTAATGTTGTCAGGTAAAACCAGCACTTCCAGTGCTACAGCATCTTATTTATTCAAATGACGAAATCCTATTGAAGAATGCATGTTCTGCCCTGTTCTTTCTTTTTGATGATACGGATTTCGAAACACAAATTGTGATTGAGGCTGGTACTTGTCAACGACTTGTGGAGCTCCTCCAGTGAGTGGAAATTTACCATTCTTTGATTTAGGTCTGTATCCATCATATCGTCATTTACAGTGAAGTAAAAATTTATAAATTTAATGTTTCAGTCATCCATCTCCTTCGGTTCTCCATATTGCAATGCTCACAATTAGCAGCATTGTTAGAAGAGATCGTCTCCAGACTCAGGTATGATCTAACAAGCCATTTCAAGTACTTTTGTTTTTCTTTTCTCATGGTATACTTTTGTCCATATGTCAAATCCTCGTCTTGGAGAGTTCAATGGAATATGACTTGCTCTTCATCGTAATTTCATCCATAAATGAAAGAAGGGGGGAACAATGTGAACTTTCAACTTGTGAATATGAATTGTACATAATGATGTGGTGTTGCCTTAACCTTTTCATTGGATTTATATATTTTTGTTCTTAAGATTTTTCTTCATTTGTAATTTTGTTGTTGTTATTCCTATGTGTCTTAAGAGATGTATGGCTTTCTATTCTTATCTTCATATGCTTGCTTGCTTTCCTTTTTTTTTTTTTCCGATTTTCCAAAATGATATTTATGATTTTGTTCTTGTGTAGTATTTTTTCTTGTTTTATATATTGTTGAGGGGTTGAATGATACATATGGGGATACGGGGTCTTGTTTGTTTTAGCTATCTATCTGAAATATTTAAGATCTATTTCTTCAGTCCTATCATATTCATCATATCCATCATGTCATCTTTACCTTTATAGATAAGAAGAGGCTACGTAGGTATGTTGTGAATCAGACATACACATATGCACACAACGTAGTGAAAATGAATGCACATTATTTTAACGTGGTTTGGCTCTCTACCTATGTCTACAATCAAAAAAATTGGAAAATCTATTATTCAGCAAAACCATGACAACGCAACAGATCTTTTTGATAGAAAAAAAAATCTAAACCTTCCCCATACTCACATGCCCGCAGTTTTTAGGAAAAATTATAAAAACCCTCCCAGGACTTTATGCACGAAAAGAGCCTAAACCTTCGCTCAAGAATTTTATTTATGGCTAAAGCCTAAATCCTTCCTATAATATGCTTTTTTCTAACAAAAACATGAAAAACATTCTCAACACTCGGCTCATCCCTTACCACACTCTCATGGGGTGTGACTCTTGTGACAAATAATTACAAAGTAGAAAGTCCTATTTATAGGCAGCTAATCCTAACTCTACTAGGATTCTGATTCCTCTACTCTCAATGGACTTCTACTCATCTTCAACTTCAGCTTGGGCTTAGATTTAAGCCAAAAACCTAACAAATTCGCCCGTTTGCAAAAAGTCCAAGCTCCTTCACTGCAACTCAGATCTCTTCTTAGCCTTCATCTCTATCTCCATCTCCATTTTCAAGCTAGAGTCCGCACTAAATACCAATCAGAACAACATTGCTAAGAACCTCTATTTTAGTCTCCAATGTGCTACAGCCTCGCTCGTAGCTATCAACACATTTTTAACATTTTCCCTGTTCTCACAGTCATTACGAATATCTCACTTTCTCATTATCAGTCTCCACTCTCTAATTGTCTTCATGTCCTCCCGACATTAAACATCTTAGAAGTGGTCTTCTCCTCACAGTTTTACCACTCCTTTAATCTTACGAAACCTCTAGTAATAAATCTAAATGCCTAAAATTCTTGGCTCACCACGATCCATCAAGAATTTGAAAAAACGGACCCCAAAATAAAATTTAAGACACCAAAAAATTCCAGGAACACCCTCAGTCAATGCGATCAAATTCCCTGGTCAAACAAGCTCACCCAAAGCTCCATCCGCCCACGCACACTAGATTAGTGCCCCTCTCTTATAATAATCCAAGATCTTTTCTCCAAGTCATCATGTCATCATCTACTTTTGACCCTACATCACTAAAGTAGAATATTTCCCTTAGCCAACCCATCACTTTAGCTAACTTATCATATACTTTCAACAAGTCATCATCATGCGGACTCAACATGAACACATCTCTCTCTTCTCTACTCATTAATGATATGGACCCCACGACTGCATCATGCTCTCCTATAAACCAATGCAAGGCTTCTTCTCAATGTTAACAAAATACTATAGTGGCGTTATCCCACAATTTGGTGACATCATGAAACAACACATTATATCCCTTTTTTCTTTCTCCTGGTTTGTGCATAAGTTCCTTAAAAGAACAATTGTGCATGTCCCTCAACATAGTACGATCTCCATGGTGCATCTTCTTCGCCTCGTCATGCCCATCTTCATTTTTGGGCTTTGATACCACTTTGTTGGGAATCGGACCCATACACATATATGCACACAACGTAGAAAAAATTAACACATATCATTTCAACGTGGTTTGACCTTCTGCCTATGTCTGTGACCCAAGAAATTGGAAAATCCATTATTCAACAAAACCATGACAACGCGACAAATTTTTTTGACGGGAAAAGATCTAAACCTTCTCCATACTCAACACGCTCACAATTTTAAGACAAACTATGAAAACCCTCCTTGGACTTTATGCACAAAAAAATATAAACCCTCGCTCAAGGACTTTATCTATGGCTAAAGCCTAAACCCTCTCCATAATTAGCTTTTTTCTAGCGAAAGCATGAAAAACACTATCAACACTAGGCTTAGCCTTTACCACACCCCCGTGATGTGTGATTCTAATGATAAATAATTACAAGCTAGAAAGTCCTATTTATAGGTAACTAATCCTAACTCTATTAGAATTCTGATTCCTATCTCTAGTCTCAATGGACTTCTGCTTGTGTTCAACTTCAATTCGGGCTTTAGACTTAAGCCAAAAACCTAACTAGGTGAAACCCAGTTTGATTAGAAAAAGTGCCACAAACTTGTAAGCAATGTATCTGGACACTTTTATGAATCTTGTACTGCAAGTAACCATCATAATCCAACTATTATACCTCCTTATTTATGTACAACTCACCCACATGCTATTCTATATGTTCCACATGCCTATTGCTTCTTTTCTTGTATTAGTTTGCTAAATTAATTATCTTAGATTCCTATTTGAGCTACAAGTACAAAAATTCCAAATAGGAAATTCTTCTAAATAGGAAACCTTGTTGCAAGTGGATAATAAATTTAACAACATCTAAATACATAAAAAAAAGCTAGGAAACATCTTCATGGAAGTAGGCTAGAAGTAGGACCAGAAGATGTAAACAATTTGGTTATTGAAAAGACCAAAATATACCTGTTAATCCTTTACTGTTGTTCACAAAAGCTTGTTATACTATACATGACCTTTGTCTTTGACCTACCAAGTAGAATGACCAAAATACACCTCCACGTAACACTCACAATCAAGAAAGACTTTATTATATTATCTCTTCCTAGATTGCATCTTCTTATTGGGACATCTAATCCGTATACTAACCACCTTCAGAATATAAAACACTTGATCTAGGGATCCAACATACTCCTAGAGTACATCACTGAGCTCAGATTAAGATGATCTTCCTTGAATTATCACAAGAGAGCGATTACTCTGTCACGCGACGACATGAATTCTATATTTCATTTACACGTCCCAACTACTTACACCCATATGCCCAACACATGGAGCTATTGACCCACAACTGGTCTCACCCTTGATGCTTCATAGCATATGACTCTGCTTTCGTTAGTTTATCCTCATATGCTCAAGATTAAGAGTACTGATCACTTAGTAGCGTGATGTACATTTTTTATCTCTATCTTTGATAATACCTATTGAGAGATCATACATCTTGGGTCCGTTAAATGTGTGACACATACACTAGTGAGACTTTGTCCATAAACCAACCAATGATAAAGGCAGGTTACCCTTCACAGGAGACTATCTTACTATAACCTATACATTGATGAAGTGCCCAACTTTACTAATCGGTTATGAACTAAATCTAGAACCAAGTATCTATAACTTAAACCTTTTCTGCTCGGATGCCATGCACCTAACCAATAACTTTATATGAGCAATTACACATAAATATGATAGAAATAATATAAATGATGCTTTAATTAATACTAATGATCACAAACATTTATCCAATGTAATTGAAATGTCATGTGCCAGTAAGTTTTTGGTCATACTAATCCCAACAGATTCCCACTAGCACAAACGACCACTACACAAAGACTCTATGTGCACTAAGAGTACTTTTGTTGTAAGAGTTCTAGTAAATGGATCTACAAGGTTTCTAGCGAAGGCAATCTTGTTCTACCACTATATCTCCTTAACTGGATAAACTCCCGGATTAAATGGTATTTTTTCTTTATGTGTTTGTCTTTTTTGTGATGCCTAGGCTCCTTAAATTAAACTACAGTCCCACAAACTATTTTGTTTCACTAAGTAAAGACCTATCCAAAAGTGAACTTTCTAGAATCTCTATTCGTCTGAAATAAGTTTGTATAAGCTAGATGATAACGGATTGTTTACATGATTTTCTATCATATAGTTCTTCGTCCTCCAAATATACTTGAATATGTGCTTAACTATGACCCAATAGGCTAGTCCTGTGTTTGACTAATATTCGTTAACTATGCCCATGGCAAAGCAAATGTTTAGTCTTATACATAGCGTTACATATATGAGAGTACCAATAGTTGAAGCATATGGAACATTTTTCATGCCTTTTATCTCCTCAGGGTTCCTCTAACATTGATCCTTAGATAGAGGTACTTCATGTCTAGAAGGTAGAAAACCCTTCTTGGAATCCTACATGTTAAACTTGACAATAATCTTCTTAATAGATGAAGACTTGGATAATAGTAGTGTCTCATTTCTATGATCTCCCAGAAGCTCGACTCTAAGAATATAACTAGCTTCTCCTAGATCTTTCATTTGGAATTGAGTAGATAGCCAAACTTTTATAGATGACAACACCCTACATCTTTCCCGATTAATAGGATATCATGCACATAGAGGATTAAGAATGCTATAACATTGCTATTACCTTTCTTGTACATACATGGCTCATCAATGTCCTGATCAAAGCCAAAGGATTTGACTGCTTGATCAAATTTGATGTTCCATACACGGATGTTTGCTCAAGTCCATAAATAGACTTCTTAAGCTTACAAATCATATCTTCTTGGCCTTTTGCAACAAATTCGTTTGGTTGTTTCATATAGATGCTTTCATCTAAATTCCCATTAAGGAATCTGTCTAGACGTCCATATGCCGTATCTTGTAGTCATAGTGACACGTTATGGCCAAGAGAATCATAATGGACTTGAGCATGACTATTGGTGAAAAAGTTTTCTCATAATTGATCCATTTCTTTCTGAATATAACCTTTTACAACTAACTTATCTTTGAAAGTTTCCACTTTCCTTCCATATTTTTCTTTCAATTGTAGACTCATTTGCACCCTATGGGTTTTACCCCTTGAGTTCCCAGACCTGATTAAAGTACATGGACTCTAATTCTGATTTCATCGCTTGATATTAATGGCCAGCATCTACATCCGTAACTTCTTCATCATAACTAGTAGGGTCAACAATCTGATCTACGGAGTCTGTTTGAAAAGACTCTCCATAGTATCTATTAGGTTGTCATATTATCCTACCACTACGATGAGACTCCAGGCTACTAGTAATGATAGGTTGTTTATTCACTTCCTCATTTGGTGTAGGTGCATTTGGAAATCCGTGAGGAATCTCCTTTAGAGCAATTTTAGAATCTAGTCATGACTGGATCGCCATGCCATCCCCTAAGTATCTAGAATGAGTGCATATTAGCACTTTATACTCCTTAGAATGATAAAAGATCCCACCTTTTGTTCCTTTAGGATAATTGCCTATGAAATAGCACATTTTAGATCTTGGTTTCGATTTCATAGCATTGCTACTTAGTACATAAGCTGAACAACCCCAAACATAGAGGCACCTCAAATTGGGTTTGCGGCTTGTTCACATCTCCAGTGATGTTCTAGGTAATGACTTGAAGGAAACCAAATTCAAAATGTATACTGTTGTTTCTAGTACATATTCCCAAAATGATATGAGTCGTGTCACATGACTCATCATGGATCTTACCATATCAAAGAGTGTTTTGTTTCTTCTCTTAGCTATACCATTTTGCAAGGGTGTCCCAAGTGTAATTAATTGAGTTATTGTACCGTGTTCTATAGGCAATGCTGGAACTCACCCGAGAGCTATTTGTCTTTTGGATTGAACCAAAAAGCTTTGATATGTCTTTCTAATTATTGCTCCACTTCACCCTTAAACTTTGATCTTGTCAAAGGCCTCTGATTTGCGTTGCATTAGAAATACACATCTATTTATATAGCAATCATCTATAGAAACTGATAAAGTACTCACAACCTCTACGAGCTAGTGTGAAAATTGTGCAGATTTAGCAACTGCACCGACAAATAATAGAATAAAGCACAAAAAGTAGCAAAGAATAAATTGACCTTATTAGTAGAAATCAAATTATTGAATACTTGGAATAAATGTCGAAATTTGAAACTACTAGTTATCAATAAAAACCTAAAATTCCTAATAATAACCAAAACTCCCTACACGATTAGTTACAAATGCCTTTTGCTCATAGTATTACACATATTTGTGTGTACCAATTTCTAATACTTTGGTGGCTTCTATGTCCTTTAGAGAAAAATGGTCTTGTGGTCATCTATCCCTTAAGACATTATTTATACTGAGGTAACTGATCAATATCTAATGAGCTTATATACCCATCCTTAATCAACCTTTGAATCATGTTCAGGCTAAAATGGCTTAAATGTAAGTGCCATAAATAAGTATCATTGGTTGAAGTAACCTTTTTCTTATTATTATGCTCTATATTGTGTAGTGTAAATGTCTTTGAATATAAATAGAACAAATTATTATGTAAACAGATGAAAGAGAGATATTGAAAAATACATTTTTACAATCTCATTCATAGAAGATGATACAATAGAGTGTTTAAATGCTACAAACAAGTTGTATTACACTGCTCTAGGCAACACACTGCCCTAGATTCACATGGCTCAAGACTGATTATGACAAGCATATTGCTCAAGAAATATTACAGCATTTAGATATTTCAACACTCCCCCTCAAGCTGGGGCGAAGATATTGACAAGCCCGAGTTTGCTAAGACCTGATTGAAGAGATGACGGTCCAAGTGACTTGGTAAACATGTCTGCCGCCTGCTCAGATGATGTAACAAAGTAAGGTGTGATAACCCCTGACCGAACTTTCTCTCGAATAAAATGGATATCAACTTCAATGTGTTTTGTCCTCTCATGAAGGACTGAGTCAGAGGACAACATTATGGCAAATTTATTGTCACAGAACAGGGTAGATGAGTCGGTCACCGGAAACCCTAACTCAGACAGAAGATAGCGTAACCACGGTAGTTCACATGTTCCTTGGGCTATAGCACAATACTCAGCTTCCGCAGAAGATCGTGAGACAATTGTTTGCTTCTTACTTTTCCATGAGATAAGGTGATTGCCACGGAAGGTGCACATCCCTGAGGTAGAACGCCTATCGCTCTTGAACCCTGCATAATCCGTATCAGTATAACATGACAATCCTTTTTGTACGCCTATTGCATAAAAGATTCCAAGTCCAGGAGAAGATTTAAGATACCGAAGGATATGGTAGACAACATCCATATGAGAGGTTCGAGGTATATGCATGAATTGATTTACAATACTTACTGCATATGTAAGGTCTGGCCTTGTGTTAGTCAAATAGATAAGTCGTCCCACAAGTCTCAGATATACTGATGGCTCAGCTAACAATTCTCCTGATTCCCCTATTATCTTAAGATTGAGGTCCATAGGTGTCGTGGCAGGTCGACAACCTAGCATGCCTGTATCTTGGAGAAGATCCAATGCATATTTTCTCTGGGATAAAGATATACCATGGCGATTTCGAGCCACCTCAATACCCAAAAAATACCGAAGCTTACCTAAATCCCTAATGTCAAACATCATCCCATGGTCACGTTTTACCTGAACAATTCCATGAGTGTCATCTCCAGTAATGATAATTTCATCCACATAAACTAATATAACAATGCACCGACCTAAAGGATGGCGTCGAACAAAGCATGTATGATCAGAGTTGCACCTAATAAACCCCATAGTAAGAACCACATCACTGAAGCGGTTGAACCAAGCACGAAGGGATTGTTTAAGCCCATAAAGGGATTTACGAAGTCGGCACACTTTCCCTGAATACTCCCCTTTAGCCCGAAAACCTGGTGGATGATTCATGTAGATAGTCTCAGAGAGATCACCATTAAGAAATACATTTTTTACATCCAATTGGTGGAGAGGCCAAGAAAATGAGGCAGCCAAAGAGACAATAAGCATGACTGTAGTTAATTTGGTGACAGGAGAAAATGTGGCACCAAAGTCATTGCCTGGTACCTGAGTAAACCCTTTAGTGACAAGACAGGCCTTATATCGATCAATTGTGTCATCTGCAAGATACTTTACATTAAACACCCACTTACAGCCAACAGTCTTTTCACCAACTAGAAGATCAACAAGTTCCCACATTTGATTTTGCTGGAGGGTATCCATTTCCACTTTCATAGCAGCCACCCATAAAGGATTCTGTAGGGCCTCTGGAATTGAGCAAGGGATAGAGACCGAATCAACTTGACTAACAAAATATTTATACTGATCGGAGAGACCCTGAAATGACATAAACTGGGCAATAGGATGATGAGTACTACTTGAAAGTAAGTAACGGGAAGGGGGGCATCGGTCACGAGTGGGATAACGGAAAGGTGCAGGGACCAAAGGAAAATGAGGGTTACCTGAATTCGGAGAAAAATCGAGCAGGAGAGCGGGAGCACGAGGACGCCGGGAGTACACCTGCAAGGGAGCTAGAGAAGAGACAAGGGGAAAAACATCATTGGGCCTCGGTGGCGATATATCAAGAAGGGGAACAGGGCGATGAAGACAGGGGGGTTCCTCCGCAGATGATGTTACTAGAGGATGCTCTAAGGGCAGGGAAAGAATAGAGAAAAAAGGTATAGTCTCCAAGAATGTAACATACATCGAGTGGTGGAAGTGATGAGTCACCGGATCATAGCACCGATAGCCTTTCAATGGGGAAGAGTACCCAAGAAAGATACAACAGAGAGCTTTATCATCTAACTTAGTACGAGTAGGCTGCGATTTAGAACAAAGCATGTACAACCAAAGACTCATGGGAGAATATGAAAGAGGACAGTATTTGGCTTGAGAATATGTAGGGGTGGTTGACCTTTGAGGACATGACTAGGGGTGCGATTGATAATGTATGTAGTGGTGAGGACAGCGAGGTGCTAGAAATATCGAGGTATATTCATACCAGATAAAAGACATCGAACTGTAGACATAATGTGTCGATTTTTTAGTTCTGCCACACCATTCTGTTCAGGTGTGTAAGGACAAGTAAGCTGCTGAAGAATGCCTCTTTTATTAAGTTCAGCCCGAAAATCATTGGTTAGATATTCTCTACCATTATCAGACCGAATATTGCGGACAACAGTGTGGAATTAGGTTTTGACCATTTGAAGGAAGTTAGTGAAATAAGTGAAGACTTCATATTTTTTCTTCATAAGGTAGACCTAAGTACAACGACTATAGTCATCTATAAATGTAACATAATAACGATGGTGAGAAAGGGCCGTTCTAGGAGATGGACCCCAAATATCAGAGTGAACAAGGTCAAAGACATATGGAGCCCGATGCATGCGAGGAATATATGTAGTGCGAGTATGCTTTGACAATTCACAAGTCATACAATTGAACTTAAATCCTTACATGTTTTATTAAAATATGGAAATAACCAACATAAATATTGAAAGTTTGCATCTCCTAAACGAGCATGCCAGAAATCTAAGTTTTGAATAAAGCGAACAGGAATATCAAAAATTGGAGACACAAAGGCTTGTAGATTGGACAAGGGTACAATAGAGGTTAGAGGTTCGCCGAAGTAGTAGAATCCATCGTGCTCATACCCCCTGCCAAAAATCTTCTTCGAAGTCAGGTCCTGCAAGAAACAACTGTTAGGTAAAAAGACAACGGCACAGTGAAGACTCTTGGCAAGACGACTAACTGATAATAGATTATAAGCAAAGTTGGGGACATAGTAAACAGAGCGAAGAGTGATATCTGAGGATAAACAGGCATCTCCTTGACAATGAAATCTTCTTGACAATGGATAAGAATAGACGTTCCATTGGCAATTTGAACTGATTGATTTACAGAACTGATAGGAGAAGAAAAAAATGAAAGACTCACCAATCATATGATTATTGGCCCTGGAATCCAGAATCCAAGATGGTTGTCTTGACTTACCATAAAGGGCGGTAGGAGTACCCGTAGCAAAGGCAGCCGTGGTGCCAGATGATGAAGTGAGACCTAAGTGAAGTTGAAGTTGAACAATCTGAGCCTGAAGTTGACTATAATTTGGTTGGGGAGAAACTAGTTTTGTTGAGGCTGAAGAGGATGCCAATTCGGCCACAGCTCCAATACGAGGTCCTCCTTTTTTTTGTCCACCATCACGGTTTCTAGAATATTGTTGCTTTAATTCAAGGTGAAGAATGAAACATCGATCAATGAGGTGACCAGGTAGAGGAGATGTATTTAAAATCTGATTCCGAAGATTCTCGAACTCAGGCTTTAGTCCGACGATGATCTAGACGTTTAGTCTCAACTTCAACATCATTTGGGAAGTCACTCAAAGGCTCATATTGAGCTAGTTCTTCCTATCTGGTTTGGAGATACCCAAAATAATCCACAACCGAGAATCCCAAAGTCGTTTGAGAGGCATGAGAAATTTCATGATAAAGCTCGAAAATTCGAGAATCATGACGTGTATGGGCATATATCTTTGTCAAGGAACTCCATAGACCATGAACTGTCTCGTGATACATAAACATATTATAGATTCGGTCTTCCATAGAATTGAACATCCAACCCAAGATAACACAATTATCCGCATGCCATTGAGCAAAAGACGAAACTGTTTCTTTCGGCCTAGGCTCCGAACCTAAAATCCATCCAATTTTACATTTTCCACCAAGATAAAGTCGGAACGAACGAGACCAAGCATGAAAATTTTTTCCATTTAATAACATACTTGTGACTTGCTGTACAGGTGCATTAGGCTCATGAGATAGGTCCATACGTGGAGTAATAGATGACTGACTGGTTTCTTCAGTGCTCTTAGATTGAGTAAGTTGTTCTTTTTCTAAGTTCATAGATGACAAATCTAACGTTGTTCAAAATAGTAATAACAAATTTACTATTTTACAAAAACAAATAAGAAAGTGAAAATAAAAAGAAATAGATACTTATCAGAAAAGAGAAGAACTCTGGCAGATGAAAAAGAGAGAAGCACGCTTGCTGGTGAGGACGCCGGACACTCAGCTTTGAAAGCTCTGATGGAGATAATGTATGGGCTTAGTCATATATCACATGACCAGATCAACAAAATCATAACTACACATACAAGTCTCTTTGCCAGCTACAAGCGGGAAGGCCATTGGAGAGACGCACCAACATCAAAGACCCTTGGAGGGTTTTGTAGTTATTTAAGATCCAAAAAAAAAAAGAGAAAGAGAAGAAGATGGCTTCTCTCGATGGCAACAACAGAAGCAGTAGATGGGAAGCGGCCGGCGACAAGAACTTGAAAATGACTTGCCAGCAATGATGACGACGACAGCGACGAGGACGATGACAACGACAAGGACGACGCGTTGGCGAAGAGGACGACGATGACTATGACAACTACAATGATGATAGTGACGACGACAAGATGACGATGTCGACGCCGACGACGACGACGAGATCCGCCACGACGACCCTGACGAGGTCTGACTACAACTCAACGAATGACAATGACGCCAACGAGGCTGACGCCAACGACGAGATCTGCCATGACGACGCCGACGAGGTCCGGCTACAACTCATATAAGTTTCCTTAACTCAGATAAGTTTCTTCTCTTTTTTTTTTATGTATGTGTGTTCTGGTTGTTGTGGCTCTAGATACCAAGATGAAAGAGAGAGATTGAAAAATACATATTTACAATCTCATTCATAGAAGATGATACAATAGAGAGTTTAAATACTACAAACAAGTTGTATTACACTGCTCTAGGCAACACACTGCCCTAGATTCACATGGCTCAAGACTGATTATGACAAGCACATTGCTCAAGAAATATTACAGCATTTAGATATTTCAACATAAACTACCAGAACAAATTTTGCTACCATTTCTATATAGGTCCATATTAAAATGGAATAAAACAACATAATTTATAATTTTAAAAAATTTTCAAAATCGAAAACTAAATTTTTCGAAAAACCTAGAACATAATAACAATTGTTTATAAATAACATCTCCTACTACAACATCCCATACTTTTGCTCTATTACCAACTCGCATAGCAAATTCTCATTTCTTAAGTATTCGCATTATTTGAAACACTTGCATCGATTTGTAGGTCTGGTTGGTGGTCCTAATTCTACTATCCAAGATTCTGTAGAATCAACCACCAAGCACGTTTTAATGTGAAAAGCTAAAGAAAATACCTATCTTGGTAGTAACAAGGTACTTAGGATAGTCCTTCGTCTAGTGCCCTTTCTATTTGGAGTTGAAACACTCTTATATGGGCTTGTCACCTGTACCTTCTTGCTCTTACTAGCTTCCCTACCTTGTTGTCCCTTGCTTATCTTTTGCCTCCACTTGTTCCTAGACTTCTTTCCTCGCAGGTTAAAGCCTTAAGTGGAAGCCTGAGCTATATGGGCTTGACCTTCGAGCTTTAGAATAGTCTCTGCAGCCTTAAGTTCTTTCATTAGCTCTGGGAACACCATGGTTAACTTGCTCATGTTGAGCTTGAACTGCCTGAAGGATTCTAGCAAAGTCTACAAGATTATGTCTACTTGCCTAACAAGCTTGATCTTTGCTCCAAGGATTCTAGCAGTGTTAGGGAGGTTCATCATCTAAGCACATGATGCTTGATGGATGTCCTTCCTACCATCCTTGCTTGTTAATATCTGACTTACAGTAATCAATGAGGTTAAAATCTTAGCAGCAATATCCATGTTGTTATGCTGAGATCGCAAAATATCTGACACGGAAACCAAACGTGGCACATAACCATGTCTTTGGTTTTCTTCCATTGTCTCTTCACCTCTCAACGATCAAGGATGGGACTAGCCAGTGCTAGAGGACTACATTAGTTTAGGACACACTTGTACCCTTTAGAACTCCAGTATTATAAAACTAAACAAAATCAAACTGAGTCTTGTCCCACTAGGTGGAGTCTGCTTTATGGATTAAATGACGTCATTCATTTCTATTGAGAGCTAACTTTTTGTAAACTTTCCTTTAGGCTTGAGTACCATGTCCAAAAAATATTATTTTTCCAGTCCATAAAAATTTGGGCCAGTTAACTTATTCTCCTTGAGAATAATGGTCAATTAACTGAAGGAACATGACATTTTTGGATACATATCTATTGTAATTGTTAAAACATTCATGTATAATGAAAAATTTCTACATAAATATAACATCATCATTATATCATCGCCTAACTTTATAATAATATGAGAACAATCAAATCCATGTGTTGTCGGCTCTTATTTTCCTGGTGTTAGTTATGAAATATTATTATCAAATTTGTTCTATTATATTAATGTGCGATGTTGCGAAAACTCTCTAGTTTCACGCCTCATATTTGCCAAAGCCATTTTGAGAATACAGTTACTACTGGCCTGAGTAGAGTAGGTCCTGCAGGCTCTAAACCACAAACAATAAATAGTAAACTTTAAAAGTATTTATTGTGACAATGCACTGAACATCGAAATTCAAATGGACGTAATATAAACCAAAAGTAATACAGTATCTCCAATTATGATAAATAATCTCTAATATAACCAATAAATAAACCTTGAATTATCATGAGCAAAGGACTAAATATGATATCATAAAATGAATTAAAGGCAGTAGAATCCAATTCGCCCATTAGAAAGTAATTTCTACCAAAACACACTCTAAATTTTTTCGGTCGCTCTCGATTTGCATAAGGTTTAGGACAACGTGAGGAACAAAATACACAATGAATAGATTATAAGCCTCTTTTTGTTCTCTAGTATAGATCCACTAGTTGGTAGTTGGTAATTTATTTTCTCCAATGTCCAAAGAGGAAAAGACTAACGAATTATAGTGTATTATCCACACATATATTATTTACGTCTTACTCAATGTATAAACCCAATCAATTGGGTCCATATAACACAACAATTACTAAATACGCTATTCTTTGTTGGTATAATGAAGGTTGATGTTGTAATTTGAACTCAGAAATGCGGATTAGAAATGTTATTACTTGACTGTTCCAACCAACCTTTTGGTTGCTCAAATTGCTTTCCTCAAATCACTTTTTGAAGAATTTTTTATTTTTTAAAACTTTCTTAAATTTTGAGTTCAAAACACATATATACACATTAATCTTTTTGCCTTAATAGTTGACCCTTTAAACTACTATATGCATCAGTGGCTCAATTTACTCAAAAACCCTCCAACTTTAGAATGGACGAGCTTGCAGTAACTTTGTGTCAAGCCTTTGCTTCATTTAGATTCTTATTTTGTATGAATAGATACTATCCAAATAAGAATCTAATCACTAAATTATTTGGCTTATCTGGAATAGTTTTATCTTAGCCAAAAAACTATTTCTTCTAGAGTCGAGTGAATTACCATTCATTTGTTGAAATTCCCTAGAATGTCCTTGAGTTAAGCTCTCTGCAGGGTAGTGACTCTCGTCTACATCTTATAAAGTGATCTTTATTAAAAAAAAACTTCATCGTTAAGAGGGTTGAGCCCACTAATCACCTTGTCTTATGATTATGTATGTTTAGTCAATCCACTAAAGTGTTAATTAAATATCACCCTTCATAGGAAACATATCACATGGTAAGGCGAGGTGATACTAATTAATTAGTACAAACTATAACTAGAAAGCCTTGTGGTTTTCCATTTCCCTTTCCCACTCGAATATTTATCTAAAAAGGTTTCACATATATTTTTCCTTAATACTTAAAGTCTAGGTTCTATCTAAAAGGGTTCCATATATGTTCCATAAAATATTATAGGGCTTTATTTAAAATATTTTAAGGATAGTTTAAAAAATATTACCTAGTCTGGGCTTCAACAAATAAATCATAGTTAAAGCCTAGTTAGGTTATTGATTTAAAATGGGGCCCTAAAAGATAAATCTTACGTTTAACCTATTTTAAAATTATTTTCATAATAATTAATCCTTATATTAAAATAAATTAATCTTAGCTCTGATTAATTCTTAATTATCCATAACCTAAGTATATTAGGGTTTTCATTCTAAATCCGAAAGGTGGTAGTATTTCTATGCAATCCATAATATTTAATATATTTAATAAAGATAATTAATATAAATACTAAAGCATAACAATAAATAATTAAATAATTAAATTTAATTATTCTAGCTATAATTTCTAGATACACTTTGAAGTTCAATCAAACGCTAAATTAAACTCAAAGAAACTTCAAAGACATGCAAGAAAACACAAACAAAACAAATAAATTACTATGGTCAACTTTGACCATGGCTTAGGTTGCAATACTCATATAGGCCATTTCAAGTACATATGTGATGAGAATGATAGTGGTGTGCATTTCTTTTAATCAAGTGCATGTAGTGCGAGTTGGAATTAAATGTGAGGTGTGTATGAGTGTTTGAAAATGTCAAAGAGTCTTGGCTCATGAGTGGTGCATGCAAATGTGTAGAGTGTAATGTGTGAAATTAGTGTGTGTGGTGAGATTGTGACCTGCTTAGTGAATAAAATTGCATGTGTACGGAGCTAGGTATCGAGGGTTAGGAGGTGTACCGTAGTATCGATAATTAGGATTTGGGGGAAATCATTTGTACATAAATTTTTTTATGAAGATTGTGCCATTTTCTTATATTTTCATCTCGATCGAATAAGATCAGTGTCTGATTGTTTGTTTGATAAATACTATGCATTTTTTTCTTATTTTTTCGTCTTCAATATGTTATTTTCTCTTATTTCTCCACTATTTCTTCATTCAATGAAACATCATTTTTCCTCCAACCCACAATGGTTGGTCAAAAAGAAAAATTTTAGTGAGAAAAATAGGATATTTGAATTCAATTAACATAATTTGTTGTCAAAACCAAATCCGATATGTGTTAGTATTTTGATAATATCTATTTAACAATATTTTATAAACCTCTCTAATTTAGCTAAAAGGACAAACTTCTAAATCTCCTGAATTAATCCATTCACCCCGTTTTTGCTAGTCTAACATAGTGAAAGTTTTTCTCATGCTTTAGAAGTCCAACTTTTATCCTGGAGCCTAATGTGGCTCCGCCTAGTTTGTGTTGTGCGTGAATGTGTTTAATAAAATTATGAGTGGGTGGAATAGTGATAATGTTCAGTCTTTAGCGAATGGGGTTAATGTGTGTGCTTTTTTTTTTTTTTGGTGGAATAGTGAAAGTTTTTTTTTGTGAGATTAAAATGTGGCGTGAAGTTTTTTTGTGAGAGACAGTGTTAGTTTAATGTGGTTGTGTTCTTGGTATGCCGCTGGTGAGAATGTGAGAATTGTGAGTCAAAATGTAAAAAATTGACTAAAATTTACATGCATGTGACGGCCAAAGCTTTTCTTAGTTTTTTCCTTTTTCTTTTATATTTTTTTATTATATGCATATATATATATATATAGTAGAATCTTTTTAAATTAATACTTGATAAATATGTTTGGTCTCGATTCGGGATCAGTGTAAAAAGTTAATAAATTCAATAAAATTATAAGATAATACATTTAAACAATTTTCTTTTTATTTTATTGACCTAAATATTTCATAAATTAATAATTAGCAAAAAAGTATAGAATAAATTGACAATGAGATTTTCTTAAAATATGAATCAAAAGTAGCTCGTCTTTTGTTGAAATTCAAATCTAGTTGAATCTCATATTTAATTATTTAAATAAAAAAATTAAGATAATCCTACAAGGGTTAGGATATAAAATTAAATAAATTAGTTTTCATCCTAATCCTACAAAAACTTGGATACGAGATTAGAAAATTTTTACAATAAAGCCAAAAAAATTATAAATATCTCTCTAAATTAATAGTTATTAATTTATCGATAAATTAACATCTCACTAAATTAATAAAATTTGGTAGTCACAATATTATTAATTTAACAAGATTCTACGATATACATATTCCATTTTTTCCCATTTCTTTACTAATTCTTCACTTTATTCTACTATACATTTAAACATAGGAATCAATCTTCCTCAAGTATTCTATAAAATAGCCACATAATGCAAAAGTTAAACGCTTTATACATCAAAACACATTTAAATTTGCACATAAAATAGTAACCCATCAACTATCCTCAAGCCAAGAGACATGGATAGCGTTGCCATCACGTGATTCACTACTTGCATTTTTTGAGTATGTTGCCTCTGCCATTTCCTTCTGCGTTGCACAATAATAAGGATAACATCCGAGGGTTTAGTCTTAATTTCCAAAGTTAAAAGCTGTAGTTCTTTTAAAAATAAAAATAAAAATAAACAAAAAGAAAAGGTTTCACCTAAGATCATGTGTTCCGTGAGAGCTTCCTATGCGGGGGATAAAGTTGCTATAAGAGTTTTCAAAATCATGTTGATAGTAATGACTCTGCTATTCGGGAAAAAGTTCTTGCCAAGTCTACTTTTTACTGTTGTACTATACTTAAGGTTCCTTTAGCATGGATTAATGCTATTTTGTAGGTTACAATTTCATCATAATGGGGTAGATTTATTTCTCGCTTACTTCTTAAAGTCTTACTATGTTGCACCTTTTCTTTCTCTCAACTAGGTGCGTGCCTTTTAGTATTCTAGGTGTCTTTTGCTTCATCTTCTATATATTTTGCAGTTTGTGGCTGGTCAAACACTTAGAATCATTACTTCAAGAACCTCAGAGAAAGGAAAGATGCTAATTGATCTTGGAGTAGTACCAATTTTGGTAAAGCTTTTTTGTTTTCCTACTGATGATGTTCGTCAACAGGTAATACAATATTAGTTCCATCGTTCCAAGTACAGATTCTTGCGATTTCCACCTGTTGAACTTATGGAGAGCAAAGATAGTTTATTTGCATTGTCTTTGAACGTGCAGGCAGTGTTGACATTAGGAATTATCGCTGGTGACACTCCCGAGTGTCGTGACCTTGTTCTAGGACATGGAGCTCTGATGCCTCTATTGCTCCAATTAAATGACCATGCCAAGCTTTCGATGCAGATAAGTGCTACATGGACCTTATGTGAATTCTTGAAACACAAAACGAAACCTAAGTTTGAGCAGGTTGGTCAATGATATGTTGTTCGTTTTTTTTTTTCATTGCTTCTTATATATAGTTCATCACACTTTTAGTGCTAATGTTGTCAGGTAAAACCGGCACTTCCAGTGCTACAGCATCTTATTTATTCAAATGACGAAATCCTATTGCAGAAGGCATTTTCTGCCCTGTTCTTTCTTTTTGATGATACGGATGACGAAACACAAATTGTGATTGAGGCTGGTACTTGTCAACGACTTGTGGAGCTCCTCCAGTGAGTGAAAATTTACCATTCTTTGATTTAGGTCTGTATCCATCATATCGTCATTTACAGTGAAGTAAAAATTTATAAATTTAATGTTTCAGTCATCCATCTCCTTCGGTTCTCCATAATGCACTGCTCACAGTTAGAAACATTGTGAGAAGAGATCGTCTCCAGACTCAGGTATGATCTTAACAAGCCATTTCAAGTACTTTTGTTTTTCTCATTGTATACTTTTGTCCATATGTCAAATCATCGTCTTGGAGATTTCAATGGAATATGACTTGCTCTTCATCGTAATTTCATCCATAAACCTTGGTAAGTAATGAGTGAAAGATGAAAAAAGGGGGGAATAACGTGAACTTTCAACTTGTGAATATGAATTGTACATAATGATGTGGTGTTGTCTTAACCTTTTCATTGGATTTATATATTTTTGTTCTTAAGATTTTTCTTCATTTGTAATTTTTTTGTTGTTATTCCTATGTATTTTAAGAGATGTATGGCTTTCTATTCTTATCTTCATATGCTTGCTTGCTTTCCATTTTTTTCCCATTTTCCAAAATGATATTTATGATTTTGTTCTTGTGTAGTATTTTTTCTTGTTTTATATATTGTTGAGTGGTTGAATGATACATATGGGGATACGGTTCTTGTTTGTTTTAGCTATCTATCTGATATATTTAAGATCTATTTCTTCAGTCCTATCATATTCATCATATCCATCATGTCATCTTTACCTTTATAGATAAGAAGAGGCTAGGTAGGTATGTTGTGAATCAGACATACACATATGTACACAATGTAGCGAAAATGAATGCACATTATTTTAACGTGGTTTGGCCTTCTACCTATATCTACAACCCAAAAAATTGGGAAATCTACTATTCAGCAAAACCATGACAATGCGACAGATCTTTTTGACAGAAAAAAAAATCTAAACCCTCCCCATACTCACACGCCCACAGTTTTTAGGAAAAACTATAAAAACCCTCGCAGAATTTTATGCACAAAAAAAGTCAAAACCTTTGCTCAAGAATTTTATTTATGGGTAAAGCCTAAACCCTTCCCATAATCGGCTTTTTTCTAGCAAAAACATGAAAAACACTCTCAACACTCGGCTCACCCCTTACCACACCCTCATGGGGTATGACTCTTCTGCCAAATAATTAAAAACTAGAAAGTCCTATTTATAGGCAACTAATTCTAACTCTACTAGGATTCTGATTCCTATCTCTACTCTCAATGGACTTCTACTCATCTTCAACTTCAGCTTGGGCTTAGACTTAAGCCAAAAACCTAACAAATTCCCCCGTTTGCGAAAAGTCCAAGTTCCTTCACTGCAACTGAGATCTCTTCTCAGCCTTCATCTCCATCTCCATTTTCAAGCTAGAGTTCGTACTAAATAACAATCAGAACAACATTCCTAAGAACCTCTATTTTAGTCTCCAATGTACTACAGCCTCGCTCGTAGCTATCAACACATTTTTAACATTTTCCCAGTTCTTACAGTCATCACTAACATCTCTCTCTCTCTCATTATCAGTCTCCACTCTTTAATTCACTTCATGTCCTCTCGACATTAAACATCTTAGAAGTGGTCTTCTCCGCATAGTTTTACCACTCCCTTAATCTTACAAAGCTTCTAGTAACACTTCTAAACGCCTAAAATTCTTGGCCCATCACGATCCATCAAGAATTTGGAAAAACAGACCCCAAAATAAAATTTAAGACACCAAAAAACCCCAGGAACACCCTCAGTCAATGCGGTCACACTTCGGTCAATAACCGGTCAATGCGATCAAATTCCCTAGTCAAACAAGCTCACCCAAAGCTTCATCCGCCTACGCACACTAGATTAGTGCCCCTCTCTTATAATAATCCAAGATCTTTTTTCCAAGCCATCATGTCATCATCTACTTTTGACATACATCACAAAAGTATAATCTTTCCCTTAGCCAACCCATCACTTTAGCTAACTTATCATATACTTTCAACAAGTCATCATCATGTGGACTCAACATGAACACATCTCTCTCTTCTCTACTCATTAATGATGTGGACCCCACGATTGTATCATGCTCTCCTATAAACCAATGCAAGGCTTCCTCTCAATGTTAGCAAAACACTATAGAGGCGTTATCCCACAATTTGGTGACGTTAGGAAACAACACATAAGATCCCTTTTTTCTTTCTTTTGGTTTGTGCATAAGTTCCTCAACAGAACAATTGTGCATGTCCCTCAACATAGTACAATCTCCATGGTGCATCTTCTTCGCCTCGTCATGCCCATTTTCATTCTTGGGCTTTGATACCACTTTGTTGGGAATTAGACCCATACACACATATGCACACAACGTAGTAAAAATTAACGCATACCATTTTAACATGGTTTGACCTTCTACTTACGTTTATGACCCAAAAAATTGAAAAATCCACTATTTAACAAAACCATGACAACGCGGCAAATTTTTTTGACGGGAAAAGATCTAAACCCTCTCTGTACTCAACACGCTCACAGTTTTTAGGACAAACTTTGAAAATCCTCCCTAGACTTTATGCACCAAAAAAGTCTAAACCCTCGCTCAAGGACTTTATCTATGGCTAAAGCCTAAACCCTCTCCATAATCAGCTTTTTTCTAGCGAAAGCATGAAAAACACTGTCAACACTAGGCTCAGCCCTTACCACACCTCCCCATGAGGTGTGGCTCTAATGACAAATAATTACAAGCTAGAAAGTCCTATTTATAGGTAACTAATCATAACTCTTACTAGAATTCAGATTTCTGTCTCTAGTCTCAATGGACTTCTACTTGTGTTCAACTTCAATTTGGGCTTAGACTTAAGCCAAAAACCCAAAAAGGTGAAATCTAGTTTGATTAGAAAAAGTGCCACAAACTTGTAAGCAATGTATCTAGACACTTTTATGAATCTTGTACTGCAAGTAACCATCATAATCCAACTACTATACCTCCTTATTTATGTACAACTCACGCACATACTATTCTATATGTTCCAATAACTTTATACGAGCAATTACACATAAATATGATAGAAATAATATAAATGATGCTTTCATTAATACTAACGATCACAAACATTTATCCAATTAATTGAAATGTCATGTGCCAGTAAGTTTTTGGGCATATTAATCCCAACAGATTCCCATTAACACAAACGGTCACTACCTATATACTCTAGACTCTATGTGCACTAAGAGTACTTTCTTTGTAAGAGTTTTAGTAAATGGATCTGCAAGGTTTCTAGCTAAGGTAATCTTGTTCTACTACTATATCTCCTTACTGGATAAACTCTCGGATTAAATGGTATTTTCTCTTTATGTGTTTGCCTTTTTTGTGATGCCTAGGCTCCTTAAATTAAGCTACAGTCCCACAAACTATTTCGTTTCATGAAGTAATGACCTATCCATAAGTTAACATTCTAGAATCTCTATTCGTCTGAAATAAGTTTGTATAAGCTAGATGATAACGGATTGTTGACACGATTTTCTATCATATAGTTCTTCATTCTCTAAATATACTTGAATATGTGCTTAATCGTGACCCAATAGGCTAGTCTTGTGTTTGATTGATATCTGTTAACCATGCCTATGGCAAAGTAAATATTTAGTCTTGTACATAGCATCGCATACATGAGACTACCAATAGTTGAAGCATATAGAACCATTTTCATTCTTTCTATCTCCTCAGGTTTCCTCTGACATTGATCCTTAGATAGAGGTACTTCATGTCTAGATGGTAGAAAATCCTTCTTGGAGTCCTACATGCTAAACTTGACAATAATCTTCTTAATAGATGAGGTAATGTCAGAACTCACCCGAGAGCTATTTGTCTTTTGGATCAAACCAAAAGGCTTTGATATGTCTTTCTAATTATTGCTCTGTTTCACCCTTAAACTTTGTTCTTGTCAAAGGCCTCTAATTTGCATCACATTAGAAATACACATCTATTTCTAGAGTAATCATCTATAGAAACTTAAGTTCTATTCACAACCTCTACGAGCTAGTGTAAAAATTGTTCGGATTTAGCAACTACACCGACCAATAATAGAATAAAGCAGATAAAATAGCAAAGAATAAATTGACATCATTAGTGGATATCAAATTATTGAATACTTGGAATAAATGTCGAAATTTGAAACTACTAGTTATCAATAAAAACCTAAAATTCCTAATAATAACCAAAACTCCCTACACGATTAGTTACAAATGCCTTTTGCTCATAGTACCACACATATCTGTGTGTACCAATTTCTAATACTTTGTTGGCTTCTATGTCCTTTAGAGGAAAATGGTTTTTTGGTCATCTTTCCCTTAAGACATTATTTACACTGAGGTAACTGATCAATAACTAATGATCTTATATACCCATCCTTAATCAACATTTGAATCATGTTTGGGCTAATATGACTTAAACATAAGTGCTACAAATGAGTATCATTGGTTGAAGTAACCTTTCTCTTATTACTATGCTCTATATTGTGTAGTGTAAATGTCTTTGAATATAAATAGAACAAGTTATTATGTAAACTAGCGAAACAAATTTTGCTACCATTTCTATTGACGTTCATATTAAAATGGAATAAAACTGCATAATTTTTAATTTTAAAAAATTTATAAAACAGAAAACTAAATTTTTTGAAAAAAACTAGAATATAATAACAATTGTTTATAACTAATATCTCCCACTATAACAACCCATACTTTTGCTCCATTACCAACTCGTAGAACAAATTCTCATTTCTTAAGTATTCGCATTATTTGAAACACTTGCATCGATTTGTAGGTCTGGTTGGTGGTCCTAATTCTACTATCCAAGATTCTGTAGAATCAACCACCAAGCACGTTTTAATGTGAAAAGCTAAAGAAAGTACCTATCTTGGTAGTAACAAGGTACTTAGGATAGTCCTTTGTCAAGTGCCTTTTCTCTTTTCACTTGAAGCACTCTCCTATGGGTTTGTCACATGCACCTTCTTGCTCTTACTAGCTTCCCTACCTTGTTGTCCCTTGCTTATCTTTTGCCTCCACTTGTTCCTAGACTTCTTTCCTCGCAGGTTAAAGCCTTAAGTGGAAGCCTGAGCTATATGGGCTTGATCTTCAAGCTTTGGAATAGTCATTGTTGCTTGAAGTTCCTTAATTAACTTTGGGGCATCACATTTAAGTTGCTCATGTTGAGCTTGAACTGCCTGAAGGATTCTAGCAAAGTCTACAAGATTATGTCTACTTGCCTAACAAGCTTGATCTTTGCTCCAAGGATTCTAGCAGTGTTAGGGAGGTTCATCATCTAAGCACATGATGCTTGATGGATGTCCTTCCTACCATCCTTGCTTGTTAATATCTGACTTACAGTAATCAATGAGGTTAAAATCTTAGCAGCAATATCCATGCCATTATGCTCAGATCACAAAATATCTAACACGGAAACCAAACGTGGCACACAACCATGTCTTTGGCTTTCTTCCAATGTCTCTTTACCTTTCAACGGTCAAGGATGGCATTAGCCAGTGCTAGATGACTACATTGGTTTAGGATACACTTGTACCCTTTAGAACTCGAGTATTATAAAACCAAACCAAACCAAACTGAATTGGGTCTTGTCCTACTAGGTGGAGTGTCCTATATAGATTACATGACACCATTCATTTCTATTGAGAAAGTCCTATTTATAGGCAACTAATCCTAACTCTTTTAGGATTCTGATTCCTATCTCTAGTCTCAATGGACTTCTACTTGTGTTCAACTTCAATTTGGGCTTAAACTTAAGCCAAAACCCAAAAAGGTGAAATCTAGTTTGATTAGAAAAAGTGCCACAAACTTGTAAGCAATGTATCTGGACACTTTTATGAATCTTGTACTGCAAGTAACCATCATAATCCAACTATTATACCTCCTTATTTATGTACAACTCACCCACATGCTATTCTATATGTTCCAATAACTTTATACGAGCAATTACACATAAATATGATAGAAATAATATAAATGATGCTTTCATTAATACTAACGATCACAAACATTTATCCAGTTAATTGAAATGTTATGTGCCAGTAAGTTTTTAGGCATATTAATCCCAACATATTCCCACTAACGTAAACAGTCACTACCTATAGACTCTAGACTCTATGTGCACTAAGAGTACTTTCTTTGTAAGAGTTTTAGTAAATGGATCTGCAAGGTTTCTAGCTAAGGTAATCTTGTTCTACTACTATATCTCCTTACTGGATAAACTCTCGGATTAAATAATATTTTTTCTTTATGTGTTTGCCTTTTTTGTGATACCTAGGCTCCTTAAATTAAGCTACAGTCCCACAAACTATTTCGTTCCACTAAGTAATGACCTATCCATAAGTTAACATTCTAGAATCTCTATTCGTCTAAAATAAGTTTGCATAAGCTAGATGATAACGGATTGTTGACACGGTTTTCTATCATATAGTTCTTGATTCTCTAAATATACTTGAATATGTGCTTAATTGTGACCCAATAGGCTAGTCTTGTGTTTGATGATATCCGTTAACTATGTCCATGGCAAAACAAATGTTTAGTCTTATACATAGCATTGCATACATGAGACTACCAATAGTTGAAGCATATAGAACCATTTTCATGCTTTCTATCTCCTCAAGTTTCCTCTGACATTGATCCTTAGATAGAGGTACTTCATGTCTAGATGGTATAAAATCCTTCTTGGAGTCCTACATGATAAACTTGACAATAATCTTCTTAATAGATGAGGTAATGTCAGAACTCACCCGAGAGCTATTTGCCTTTTGGATCAAACCAAAAGGCTTTGATATGTCTTTCTAATTATTGCACTGTTTCACCCTTAAACTTTGTTCTTGTCAAAGGCCTCTAATTTGCATTACATTAGAAATACACATCTATTTCTAGAGTAATCATCTATAGAAACTTAAGATATATTCACAACCTCTTCGAGCTAGTGTAAAAATTGTTCGGATTTAGCAAATACACCGACCAATAATAGAATAAAGCAGATAAAATAGCAAAGAATAAATTGACCTTATTAGTAGAAATCAAATTATTGAATACTTGGAATAAATGTCGAAATTTGAAACTACTAGTTATCAATAAAAACCTAAAATTCCTAATAATAACAAAAACTTCCTACACGATTAGTTACAAATTCCTTTTGCTCATAGTACCACACATATCTGTGTGTACCAATTTCTAATACTTTGTTGGCTTCTATGTCCTTTAGATGAAAATGGTCTTGTGGTCATCTATCCCTTAAGACATGATTTACACTGAGGCAACTAATCAATATCTAATGAGCTTATATACCCATCCTTAATCAACCTTTGAATCATGTTCAGGCTAATATGGCTTAAATGTAAGTGCCACAAATAAGTATCATTGGTTGAAATAACCTTTCTCTTATTACTATGCTCTATATTGTGTAGTGTAAATGTCTTTGAATATAAATAGAACAAATTATTATGTAAACTACTAGAACAAATTTTGCTGCCATTTCTATATATGTCCATATTAAAATGGAATAAAATAACATAATTTATAATTTTAAAAAAATTTCAAAATAGAAAACTAAATTTTTTGAAAAAAACTAGAATATAATAACAATTGTTTATAACTAATATCTCCCACTATAACAACCCATACTTTTGCTCCATTACCAACTCGTAGAACAAATTCTCATTTCTTAAGTATTCGCATTATTTGAAACACTTGCATCGATTTGTAGGTTTGGTTGGTAGTCCTGAGTCTACTATCCAGAATTTTGTAGAATCAACTACCAAACATGTTTTAATGTGAAAAGCTAAAGGAATCACCTATCTTGGTAGTAACAAGGTACTTAGGATAGTCCTTTGTCAAGTGCCTTTTCTCTTTTCACTTGAAGCACTCTCCTATGGGTTTGTCACATGCACCTTCTTGCTCTTACTAGCTTCTCTACCTTGTTGTCCCTTGCTTATCTTTTGCCTCCACTTGTTCCTAGACTTCTTTCCTCGCAGGTTAAAGCCTTAAGTGGAAGCCTGAGCTATATGGGCTTGACCTTCGAGCTTTAGAATAGCCTTTGTTGCTTGAAGTTCCTTAATTAACTTTGGGGCATCACGTTTAAGTTGCTCATGTTGAGCTTGAACAACCTGAAAGATTCTAGCAAACTCTACAAGATCATCTCTACTTGCCTAGCAAGATTGATCTTCGCCCCAAGGATTCTAGCAGTGTTAGGGAGGTCCATCATCTAAGCACATGATGCTTGATGGATGTCCTTCCTACCATCCTTGCTTGTTAATATCTGACTTACAGTAATCAATGAGGTTAAAATCTTAGCAGCAATATCCATGCCATTATGCTGAGATCACAAAATATCTAACACGGAAACCAAATGTGGCACACAACCATGTCTTTGGCTTTGTTCGAATGTCTCTTTGCCTTTCAAGGGTCAAGGATGGCATTAGGCAGTGCTAGATGACTACATTGGTTTAGGATACACTTGTACCCTTTAGAACGCGAGTATTATAAAACCAAAGCAAACCAAACTGAGTCTTGTCCCACTAGGTGGAGTCTGCTTTATAGATTAAATGACGACGTTCATTTCTTTTGAGAGCTAACTTTTTGTAAGCTTTCCTTTAGGCTTGAGTACCATGTCCAAAAAATATTATTTTCCCAGTCCACAAAAAATTAGGCCAGTTAACTGAGTCTCCTTGAGAATAATGGTCAATTAACTGAAGGAACATGACATTTTTCGATACATATCTATTGTAATTGTTAAAACATTCATGTATAATGTAAAATTTCTACATAAATATAACATCATCATTATATCATCTCCTAACTTTATAATAATATGAGAATATTCAAATCCATGTGTTGTCGGCCCTTATTTTCTTGGTGTTAGTTATGAAATATTATTGTCAAATTTGTTCTATTATATTAATGTGCGATGTTGCAAAAACTCCGTAGTTTTATGCCCCATATTTGCCAAAGCTATTTTGAGAATGTAGTTACTACTGGCCTAAGTACAATAGGTCCTGCTGAGCCCACGAGGCTCTAAACCACAAACAATAGATAGTAAACTTTAAAAGTATTTATTGTGACAAGGCACTGAACATTGAAATTCAAATTGACGTAATATAAACCAAAAGTAATATAGTATCTCCAATTACGATAAATAATCTCTAATATAACCAATAAATAAACCTTGAATTATCAAGAGCAAATGACTAAATATGATATCATAAAATGAATTAAAGGCTGTAGTATCCAATTCGCCCATTAGAAAGTAATCTCTACCGAAACACAATCTAAATGCTTTCGGTCACTCTTGATTTGCATAAGGTTTAGGACAACATGAGGAACAAAATACACAATGAATAGATTATAAGCCTCTTTTTGCTCTCCAGTATAGATCTACTAGTTGGTAATATATTTTCTCCAATGTCCATAGAGGAAAAGGATAACGAATTATAGTGTACTATCCACACATGTATTATTTACGTCTTACTCAATGTATAAACCCAATTAATTGGGTCCATATAACACAACAATGACTAAATACGCTATTATTTGTTGGTATAATGACGGTTGATGTTGTAATTCGAACTCAGAATTGCGTATTAGAAAATGTTATTACTTGACTGTTCCAACCAACTTTTTGGTTACTCAAATTGCTTTCCTCAATCACTTTTTGAAGAATTTTTTATTTTTTAAAACTTCCTTAAATTTTGAGTTCAAAACACATATATACATATAATCTTTTTGCCTTAGTAGTTAACTCTTTAAACTACTACATGCATCAGTGTCTCAATTTACTCATAATCCCTCCATCATTAGGGTGGCCGAGCTTGCAGTAACTTTGAGTCAAGCCTTTGTTTCATTTAGATTGTTGTTTTGTATGAATAGATACTATCCAAATAAAAATCTAATCTCTAAATTATTTGGCTTCTCTAGAATAGTTTTATCACAGCCAAAAAACTATTTCTTCTAGAGTCGAGTGAATTACCATTCATTTGTTGATATTCTTTAGAATGTCCTTGACTAAGCTCTTTGTAGGGCAGTGACTCTCATTTACATCTTATAAAGTGATCTTTAGTAAAAAAAACTCCATCGTTACGAGGGCCGAGCCCATTAATCACCTTGTCTTATGATTATCTACGTTTAGTCTATCCACTAAAGTGTAAATTAAATATCACCCTTCGTAGGAAACATACCAGATGGTAAGATGAGGTGATATTAATTAATTAGTACAAACTAAAACTAGAAAGCCTTGGGGTTTTCCATTTCCCTTTCCCACTCGAATATTTATCTAAAAGGGTTTCACATATATTTTTCCTTAATACTTAAAATCTTGGTTCTATCTAAAAGGGTTCCATATATGTTCCATAAAATATTATAGGCCTTTATTTAAAATATTTTAAGCATACTTTAAAAAATATTACCTAGTCTGGGCTTCTGTAAATAAATCATAGTTAAGGCTTACTTAGGTTATCAATCAAAAATTGGGCCCTAAAAGATAAATCCTATGTTTGACTCATTTTTAAATTATTTTCATAATAATTAATCCTTATATTAAAATAAATTAATCTTAGCTCTGATTAATTCTTAATTATTCATAACCTAAGTATATTAGGGTTTTCATTCTAAATCCAAATGGTGGTAGTATTTCTATGCAATCCATAACATTTCATATATTTAATAAACACAATTAATATAAATAGTAAAGCATAACAATAAATAATTAAATAATTAAATTTAATTATTCTAGCTATAATTTCCAGATAAAATTTAAAGTTCAATCAAACGCTAAATTAAACTCAAAGAAACTTCAAAGACATGCAAGAAAACACAAACAAAACAATTAAATTACTATGGTCAACTTTGACCATGGCTTAGGTTGCAATACTCATATAGGCCATTTCAAGTACATGCGTGGATAAGAATGATAGTGGTGTGCATTTCTTTTAATCAAGTGCATGTAGTGCGAGTTGGAATTAAATGTGAGGTGTATGATTGAGTGTTTGAAAATGTCAAGAGTGTTTGCTCATGAGTGGGGTATACAAATATGTAGAGTGTAGTGTGTGAAATTATTATGTGTGGTGAGATTGTGACCTGCTTAATGAATAAAATTGCGTGTGTACGGAGCCAGGTACTGAGGGTCAAGAAGTGTATCATAGTGTCGATAACCAGGATTTGGGAGAAATCATTTGTACATAAAGTTTTTTATGAAGATTGTGCAATTTTCTTATATTTTCATATCGATCGAATAAGATCAGTGTCTGATTGTTTGTTTAATGAATACTGTGCAATTTTTTCTTATTTTTTCGTCTTCAATATGTTATTTTCTCTCATTTCCCCACTCTTTCTTCCTTCAATGAAACATCATTTTTCCTCCAACCCACAATGGTTGGTCAAAAAGGAAAAGTGTAGTGAGAAAAAATGGATATTTGAATTCGAGTAACAAAATTTGTTGTCAAAATCAAATCCGATGTGTTAGAATAAAATTATTATGTGTGGTGAGATTGTGACCTGCTTAATGAATAAAATTGCGTGTGTACGGAGCCAGGTACTGAGGGTCAGGAAGTGTATCATAGTGTCGATAACCAGGATTTGGGAGAAATCATTTGTACATAAAGTTTTTTATGAAGATTGTGCAATTTTCTTATATTTTCAGATCGATCGAATAAGATCAGTGTCTGATTGTTTGTTTGATGAATACTGTGCAATTTTTTTCTTATTTTTTCGTCTTCAATATGTTATTTTCTCTCATTTCCCCACTCTTTCTTCCTTCAATGAAACATCATTTTTCCTCCAACCCACAATGGTTGGTCAAAAAGGAAAAGTGTAGTGAGAAAAAATGGATATTTGAATTCGAGTAACAAAATTTGTTGTCAAAATCAAATCCGATGTGTTAGTATTTTGATAATATTTATTTAACAATCTTTTATAAACCTCTCCAATTTAGATAAAAGGACAAACTTCTAAATCTCCCGAATTAATCCCTTCACACCATTTTTGCTAGTCTAACATAGTGAAAGTCTTTCTCATGCTTTAGAATTCCAACTTTTATCCTTGAGCCTAATGTGGCTCCGCCTAGTGTGTGTTGTGTGTGAATGTGTTTAATAAAATTGTGAGTGGGTGGAATAGTGATGATGTTCGGTCGTTAGCGAATGGGGTTAACGTGTGTGCTTCTTTTTGGCATTAAATGCATGATTGATTGTCTTGTAGTGTTGTGAGATTAAAATGTGGCGTGAAGTTTTATTGTGAGAGACGGTGTTAGTTTAATATGGTTGTGTTCTTGGTATGCTGCAGGTGAGAATGTGAGAATTGTGAGTCAAAATGTCAAAAATTGACTAAAATTTACATGCATGTGACGGCCAAAGCTTTTGTTAGATTTTTTCTTTTTCTTTTAAATTTTTGATTATATATATATATATATATATATATATATATATATATATATATATATATATATATATATAGTATAATCTTTTTAAATTAATACTTGATAAATTAATAATCTCTTTTATTTAATAAAAATCTTTGGTCTCGACTTGGAACCAGTGTAAAAAGTTGATATATTCGATAAAATTATAAGATAATACATTTAAAAAAATTTCTTTTCATTTTATTGACCTAAATATTTCATAAATTAATAATTAGCGAAAAAGTACATAATAAATTGGCAATGAGATTTTCTTAAAATATGAATGAAGAGTAGCTTGTCATTTGTTGAACTTCAAATCTATTTAAATCTCATATTTAATTATTTAAAGAAAAAAAATTGAGATAATCCTACAAGGATTAGGATATAAAATTAGATAAATTAGTTTTCATCTTAATCCTACAAAAACTTGGATACGAGATTAGAGAATTTTTACAATAAAGCCAAAAAAATTATAAATATCTCTCTAAATTAATAGTTATTAATTTATCGATAAATTAACATCTCACTAAATTAATAAAATTTGGTAGTCACGATAATATTAATTTAAAAAGGTTCTACGATATACATATTTCCTTTTTTCCCATTTCTTTACTAATTTTTCACTTTATTCTACTATACATTTAAACCATAGGAATCAATAATCCTCAAGTATACTATAAAAATAGCCACATAATGCAAACGTTAAACGCTTTATACATCAAAACACATTTAAATTTGCACATAAAATAGTAACTCATCAACTATCCTCAAGCCAAGAGACATGGATAGCGTTGCCATCACGTGATTCACTACTTGCATTTTTTGAGTATGTTTCCTCTGCCATTTCCTTCCGAGTTGCACAATAATAAGGATAACATCCGAGGGTTTAGTCTTAATTTCCAAAGTTAAAAGCTGTAGTTCTTTTAAAAATAAAAATAAAATAAAAACAAAAAGAAAATGTTTCACCTAAGATCATGTGTTCCGTGAGAGCTTCCTATGCCGGGGATAAAGTTGCTATAAGAGTTTTCAAAATCATGTTGATAGTAATGACTCTGCTATTCGGGAAAAAGTTATTGCCAAGTCTACTTTTTACTGTTGTACTCTACTTAAGGTTCCTTTAGCATGGATTAATGCTATTTTGTAGGTTACAATTTCATCATAATGGGGTAGATTTATTTCTCGCTTACTTCTTAAAGTCTTACTATGTTGCACCTTTTCTTTCTCTCAACTAGGTGCGTGCCTTTTAGTATTCTAGGTGTCTTTTGCTTCATCTTCTATATATTTTGCAGTTTGTGGCTGGTCAAGCACTTAGAATCATTGCTTCAAGAACCTCAGAGAAAGGAAAGATGCTAATTGATCTTGGAGTAGTACCAATTTTGGTAAAGCTTTTTTGTTTTCCTACTGATAATGTTCGTCAACAGGTAATACAATATTAGTTCCATCGTTCCAAGTACAGATTCTTACCATTTCCACCTGTTGAACTTATGGAGAGCAAAGATAGTTTATTTGCATTGTCTTTGAACGTGCAGGCAGTGTTGACATTAGGAACCATCGCTGGTGACACTCCCGAGTGTCGTGACCTTGTTCTAGGACATGGAGCTCTGATGCCTCTATTGCTCCAATTAAATGACCATGCCACGCTTCCGATGCAGATAAATGCTACATGGACCTTATGCGAATTCTTGAAACACAAATCGAAACCTAAGTTTGAGCAGGTTGGTCAATAATATGTTGTTCGTTTTTTTTTTCATTGCTTCTTATATATAGTTCATCACACTTTTAGCGCTAATGTTGTCAGGTAAAACCAGCACTTCCAGTGCTACAGGATCTTATTTATTCAAATGACGAAATCCTATTGAAAAATGCATGTTTTGCCCTGTTCTTTCTTTTTGATGATACGGATAACGAAACAAAAATTGTGATTGAGGCTAGTACTTGTCAACGACTTGTGGAGCTCCTCCAGTGAGTGGAAATTTACCATTCTTTGATTTAGGTCTGTATCCATCATATCGTCAGTTACAGTGAAGTAAAAATTTATAAATTTAATGTTTCAGTCATCCATCTCCTTCGGTTCTCCATAATGCACTGCTCACAGTTAGAAACATTGTGAGAAGAGATCGTCTCCAGACTCAGGTATGATCTTAACAAGACATTTCAAGTACTTTAGTTTTTCTTTTCTCATTGTATACTTTTGTCCATATGTCAAATCCTCGTCTTGGAGAGTTCAATGGAATATGACTTGCTCTTCATCGTAATTTCATCCATAAACCTTGGTAAGTAATGAGTGAAAAATGAAAGAAGGGGGGAACAATGCGAACTTTCAACTTGTGAATATGAATTGTACATAATGATGTGGTGTTGTCTTAACCTTTTCATTGGATTTATATATTTTTGTTCTTAAGATTTGTCTTCATTTGTAATTTTGTTGTTGTTATTCCTATGTGTTTTAAGAGATGTATGGCTTTCTATTCTTATCTTCATATGCTTGCTTGCTTTCCTTTTTTTTCCGATTTTCCAAAATGATATTTATGATTTCGTTCTTGTGTAGTATTTTTTCTTGTTTTATATATTGTGGAGTGGTTGAATGATACATATGGGGATACAGGGTCTTGTTTGTTTTAGCTATCTATCTGATATATTTAAGATATATTTCTTCACTCCTATGATATTCATCATATCCATCATATCATCTTTACCTTTATTGTCAATTAATATGAATTTTAGGGTAATTTAAAGAGCTCCTTTCTGTTGTAGTGTATTATTGATCATGGTGCACTTCCTTTCCTGATGAGCCTGTTGACAAACAATCACGAAAGTCTTATCAAGAATAGAGCTTGCTGGATTATTTCATCTATAACAGCTCAGAGTAGGGACCAGATACAGGTAATATCATAGTATTCTTCTGCAGTTCCACCTTTCTGAATATATGATATGCATACCAATTGTTTGGCCTCCCACCTTCCCCTACTCCCCCTTTTCTCCTTATCCTTTGGTGGGCAGATGATATATTATTGTCACATTTGTTTTATTATTTTTGTATGCAATTAAAACAACAAAGTTGTAATGAGCAATAGATTATATTAAGGGTCGAGATGACCTTTGCTATTACAACGGAGAATAAGCAGTAGATAGCATAATGGGATTAGAGAGGAGAGAAAGGATATAGAGATAGAGGGAAATAGTACTTTAACAATATTGCCTACCTAGTGTGGTAAAATTCCACTTCTTTTATGTTTATAGAAGGTTAGTGTAACTAGATTTTAGCTCACTACATGGTCAGCTTGATGTTTTGGTTGTGATATGATGTGTTGGCTTCGTCTAATCACTGATGGTCTGTTTGAGTCAGACCTCTCTTGCTTTGACTTATAATTTGGGTTGCTCTTTGAATTGGGCTTACTTTGGGGCATAATATTGCGCTCTCCTTCTTTGGGAACCTCGTCTTCAGATTCAGCTGGGGATTTTTTTTTTTTTTTTTTGGAGAAGAGAAGAGTCTTCTCAAGTAGCGTCTGTAGGTGGGAGTCTTTCCCATTAGACTAGAACTTGGGAGATCAACCGTCCTTGGCCCTGAACCTTGCGTTGGTGGAGAATAGCCATTTGTTGTAGTATAGGAGTTGTATAGGCGGATAAGACTGACTAGGGTATGACTTGATTAGTAGGATGTCCCTTTGAAGTGCAAGAATAGTAATATAGCCCCGAATGAATTGTATGTATTAATTCGTGAAGCCCACGAAGCCTCGTAAAGGTCAAATAATCTGAAAAATGGGCTAATCCATCACGGCTTGAATTCTAAGAGGGTTCATCTATACATCTTGGCCCATCACAAAGTGCCCCAAATAATCAACCTGATATTGACTAAAAATGCATTTAAATTTTTTTACAACAAAGTGGTGTGGACGAAAGACCTACAGTACAGGGTACTTCACGAATGACTTTAAACCAATATATTATAACAAACAAAACTAAGAAGAAATGGCAAAGGAAAAGCCTAAAAATTTCATTCATCGCGGCTTGGAATGTGGAAGGGGCATTGGTGAGGTCGAATGGTATAACCAAATACTCCTAGAGGCCAGTATGAGTCCGAAATGCCGTCTTAGGCACATTATCTGGCCGAACTCAGATCTGATAATATCCTGACAATAAATCCTACTTAGAGAAAACCCAGGTACCATGTAGCTCATCAAGCAACTCCTCAACTATTGGGTACTGAAAATCGGTCCTTAATTGTTGTTACATTAAAGGCCCGATAATCCATTTAGAAACGTCAAGTACCATCCTTCTTCTTTACAAACAAAATAGGGGATGAGAATAGGCTAGTGCTAGGATGGATAATGCCATATCGTGTTAGGTAGCTTGGTAGAATGACCTAGATGCTTGTTAAACACTGACTCATATTTCTCTAGTGAAAATAATGAGAGACGTATCATACACTGAGGAAGGAACCAAAGTATCATTGTGGAGTTGCAGCTAAAAAAATGAATTAATGGCATATATTTCGGCGAGGTGTCAGAAACAATGGTATTCGATCGGACAAGCCAAACCTTCGCGAATTCCGTATAGACAAACCTTTTTGTCGTTGTGATGAAACATGAGAATAAGGTCATTATAGTCAGGCAACTGTTATGACCCAAGTAGCTATGAATTACTCTACTAATGAGAGCCCAAGTCAAGTTAACAAGTAGCCCAACCCAAGTGAAGAATATCGGATTGGAATTGGTTAGAGTATGTTCAAGAAATGTATTGAGCTGCAAGCTAGTGAGTAGTATAAATAGTTAGAGAGATATCACAGAAAAGAGGCTAAAAAATGTTGAGTTTTATCTTTTCCTTTCCTTTCAGTTCTGCCTTTAATTTTCAATCTTCAGTTTATTTACTTTATTAAATCAATTCAATCAGTTCGGTTGCGTTAAATCGAAGTTCGTCTCCATCGTAATCGTTACATTGGTGCTTTCATTGAGAGTTGAACATGGCGGAAGGAACGAGCCTCGTTGCTAATGGTGATTTTCGCCTATACTACCCTTATCAACAAAGTGATTCTCAACAATATTACCAGCAACAATACTACCCCTATCAACACTACTACCTTTCTCACCAATACTACGCATATCAACAATACTACTACTATCACCAGCCATAAATTATACCACCATCTTTTGATTCACAGCACCCCAAAACTCAACAAACGCAGTCGGCTCTAGGCGAGATGGAGATCAGGTGGAAAGCTCTGCAGCTCAAGTACTGCCCGACCCAGTCTGAAAAATGCAAAGCAGATGGCGTCGTTTCCACCATCGAGATAGAAAGTATTTCGGAAGTCGACGAGAAGAAAAACAGCGAAGAGAAAGAGAAAGCAACGGAGATTGTCATCTCTCATACAAAGAAAACAACAGCTACTGGTTTGATTGATATATCTAGCAAAATAGGTGATTTGGACAGTGCTAAAAAGGTGTTTGATAAAATGTATGTGAAGGATGTGTTGTCGTATGCTTTCAATTTGAGTGATTCGGGTGACGGTTCGTCAGCTAAGGATGAGACCTCTGCATCAACATCTAGATCTTCAAATATGGTTGTTGGTACGACAGATGAAACACATGAAGCCCAAGCTAATAAGGAAGATATGGAAAAGGAAGGGCTGATGCAAAATACTTGTATGATTGAAACCTCGGATATGTTGCCTCCTAAGGAACCTATTTCAGACTTGTCGTTGGTTCGCGCCGACAGTCATTCAAGGAAACTGCAAGACCAGGAAAAGAAAAACCATGCTCTAACTGAGGTCCTTGTTTCTAGTTTCCCAACTTCAGAAACTGCACCTCCGAGTACTGACATTGCTTTGAACAACTCTAGGGATATATCAGTGAAAGAAGATATATCATACCAAGATAGTAAAGTTTCTGCTCCATGTGATGCCCCTAGGTTGAAAAATTTCCTTGCATCAACTGAGACTTGTAGTGGGGTTGTCAAAGACCAAACTCGGGATGATACCACAACATTAGCTCTTAAATCTTCAGTTGTAGTTGATAGCATTACAAATGAAATGTATAAAGGCCAAGATAATAAGGATGATATTGTTGTGGCTGCTGACTTTAAGGTGTTTTAGAACAGTTCCAAATTGGTTAGTAATAGGAAGTTGGTTGATCCTGCGGTGTCGAAAATTCCTGCAATTCAGGGTAATTTCAGGGGGGTCTCTCGTCTGCTGTATTCCCGGACTCGTGTAGAATTGAATTGGCGGTTAAGGATGCTATGGAGCTGGAATATTTTGGCTGTATCCGTGTGTTGTCGGTTGACACTTTCATTTTGTTTTTGAATGTTATTGTGTTGATGACAACTTTTGATGAGTCCATCATGAGCTTCGATCTTATGGAAGGGTATGGAATTCAACCCAATATTTATGCTGTAAATTCCTTATTGAGTGCAATATGCAGAGGAGACAAACAAACTACAAAAGCGCGTAAGTTTTTTGAGAGAATTAAAACTAAGATTTTTCTGGATGTGGATTCTTTTGCTATATTGCTGGAGGTATTAGAAAAAGAAGAAAATGTGGCTAAAGCAAAGAATATTTGTGGGGAAATGGTGATTTGGATTGGTTGGAGTCTTCAATACATGTCTGCTTATGATTCGTTCTTGACTACGCTTGTACGTGGTTCGCAGGTTGATGAGACAATCAAGTTTTTGCAGGTGATGAAGGGGAAGAGCTACTTTCCAAATGGTAAACCTGGTGGTCCTTCTACATTGTTTGAGAGTGTATCAAAAAATGTAAAAGTGAAGAAATACAGTGAGGCTCTTAATGATCTTAATGCAGCTATAGAGGCAGATCCAACACTCTCAGAAGCATATTGGTATCAAGCATCCATCCTTCGTCAGTTATGCAGATACGAGGAATCAGAGAAAAACTACAAAAAGTTTATGGACATGAAACCACAAAACTCAGCTGCAGAAAATGAGCTTTCTCAATTACGTCAAGCTCAAAGTGCTCTTGATTCAGCTACTAATCTCTTTGAAAACTTTACAAAAGCTTTGGAATATATCAATAAGGTTGTCCTTGTTTTTGCCCCAGCATGCTCAAAGGCTAAACTTCTTAAAATTAAGTTACTGATATCAGATAAAGATTATTCAGCTGCCATATCTGAGACAAGATACATTCTTAAAGAGGATAAGGATAATCTAGAGGCATTGCTGCTACATGGTCGTGCCTACTATTACTTGGTTGATCATGATATTGCTGCAAGGAATTTAATTGGAAAAATTGCAAAGGATTACGTGAAGTTATTGAAGTATGGTGACTCTCTATATCGATGCAAATCCTTGAAGGTTACTGCTCTTGGCTGCATGTGTACTGTGATAAAGCTAGTCAGCCCTAGTTTAGCCTATCTTGAACAGATCAGGCAACATATGGCTAGGTTGCCTTCAATTGATCCAAATACTGTATTCGGTCAGTTGACTGAAGATGTAAACGTTGTTGAAGTTCACAATGATAACAAGACGCCAAAATCTCTGAGATCAAAAGCAATTGATGGTGATAATTCTGCACCTGAGGGAGAAGTTGACTTAGAGGCCAATTTGAAAGGGAAGGAAAAAGCTGATCAGAATGATAAGGAAGTCGATGAAGAAACAAGTATCTTACATTCTCTTTTTGGTGTCCAAGGAATCCATAGTGACATAAGTCATGATGTGATCATGAATGCTCACGATGAAGAGAAAATTAACTTTCTTGAGATGACCTTGTTTTTTATTGCGTTGGAGGTTTTGGCATTTGCTCTGTTTAATATGATGGTGGATGGGCACTGTGCAAAAGGAAGGCTTAAGGATGCTTTTGAGCAAGAATTTGTTGACTCGTATCAGGGGCTAAACCTTGAGGACAAGGTTCTCTTAAAAGGGGGAGGTAATGTTATAACCCAAGTAGCTATGAATTACTCTACTAATGAGAGCCCAAATCAAGTTAACAAGCAGCCCAACCCAAGTGAAGAATATTGGATTGGAGTTGGTTAGAGTATGTGCAAGAAACGTATTAAGGTGCAAGCTAGTGAGAAGTATAAATAGCTAGAGAGATATCACAAAAAAGAGGCTAAAAAAATGTTGAGTTTTGTCTTCTATTTTCCTTTCAGTCCTGCCTTTAATTTTCAATCTTCAGTTTATTTACTTTATTAAATCAATTCAATCAGTTTGGTTGCGTTAAATCGAAGTTCGTCTCTATCGTAATCGTTACATCAATACCTTTCTTAATGTGGCTATCCACTGAACCCCGAGTACTAGATATGCGCCATGTAGTGCAAGACAAACAAGTCAACAGGAAAAAGTAATCCTTGAATTTTGAGGTCAACACTTTTAATACAACCTTCACATTATAGGCACTCACAATTTCCAACTACTACCCAGAAAGATCGAGATTGCTCAATAGGTTATCCCAAGTTTCTGGCTACACGACTCTGAATAAAATTCTTGGTTGAGCCGCCGTCAACCAGAACTTGAATTGGAGAACCATCTAGAATATCTTGCAAACGAATTGTAGTGGGTGAGAACAGTCTACCCAAGGCATGGAAGGATATCTCTATGGGAGACTGAAGCTCCTCCATTTGCAACTTTTCAGATATAAATTCATCATCAATTTCATTACAGTCAGTTGCTAAATCAAGGCCGAAGAGGTAGAGGCGGGTGGGTTTTGGCATCTATGGCCCGTATTATGCTGATGGGTTGAGTAATTGTTAATTACTCTGATGTCGAATGCAATAGAGATATAGAAGGGAAAGAATCAAGAAAATAATAATGCTAGAACACACAAAAATGTGGTTTGCCTATGCCTAAATGCACAGAGCAACTGAATAAATTCACTAATGCAAAAGGGAAAGTACTACAATATCTCTGCGGAAGAAAATCTCTCAAAACCTATGCTAAATCTCTCTCGACTATAATGCTATTAGATTGCAATAATGCTAAGCAACTTTTTTTCTCTCTCTCTCATAAACTGCAAAAGAATAGCCTATTTATGGAAGAGAAACTAGTGCTAATCCTCATATGATTAGGATAGAAAATAAGGTTAATGTGAATCCTATGATAATTGGGATTCTCCTCTTTTACTCTCTTTAGACTTGTTTTTCGAAATTGGCTTAGGAAAATACGAGTCACATCTAACATTCTCCACATTGATGAGAATTTTACAAACTCTTACTGCACATGCTCCACCTCAATGCGAAATGAATTATCAACTAACTCTGCAATATGAACTTAATCCTGCTGCTCATGCGAATGCTTCTTCAAATGACTTCGATACAAGCCAAATCCAAACAATGAGAGAACTTGATTCCACAAACTACTTTGGTCAACATATCAGCTGGATTCTCTTTGATATCAATCTTCTGGAAAAAAAAATATCACCCTCATTTACTATATCTCGGGTAAAGTGAAATTGAACATCAATTTGCTTTGTCCTGGCATGATACACTTGGTTCTTTGCTAAATGAATGGCCTTTTGACTATCACAAAATACCTCCACAAATTTTTGGTGCACTCCTAAGTCAATAATCAAACCACGGATCCAAATAGCTTCTTCCAAAGCCTTTGCAATTGTCATATACTTGGCCTCTGTATTAGACAAAACAACTGTTGATTGCAATGTGGATCTCCAATGATTGGTCCTCCAGCCATGTTGAATAAATAACATGTGGTAGATCTCCTCTTGTCCAGATCTCCTGCATAATCTGAATCAACATACTCCATAACAAATTTACTAACACCATTCAAATTTCTTGCAAAATTCAGCCTCACGTCTTTGGTACCTTTGAGATACCTCAAAATCCACTTTGCAGCTTCCCAATGCTTCTTACTTGGATAATGCATATATCTGCCAACAACACCAGTAGCTTGTGGAATGTCGAGTCTAGTGCAAACCATCATATATATCAAACTCCCAACCAAGCTAGCATAAGGTACACGAAGCATATATTTTCTCTCTTCATCATTACTAGGGGATAATTGAGCTAGGAAGCTAAAGGAATACTTACAAATTTTGATTTATCATCCATACCAAATTTTGGTAGTATTCTCCTAAGTACTTCTTTTGTGTTAAGCTAACAGTGCCCTTTTTCTTGTCTCGAGAAATCTTCATTCCAAGAATTTTCTTGGCTTCGCCAAGGTCTTTCATCTTAATTTCAAATTTTGTATTAGAGACTGCCATCCTAGGTATTTGTGCGTTGGATTTGGATGTAGTACCTTTGACGGTTGTCTCTATTGATTCCGAACTTGAATCTTAGTCTCCCGTGTTTCTCTAAGTCGAAACATGTGGCCCTAGATACCACTTGTTGTGTTAATGGGTTGAGTAATTGTTAATTATTCAGATTTCAAATGCAATAAAGATATAGGAGAGAAAGAATCAAGAAAATAATAATGCTAGAAATACACAAGAATTGCGTGGTTTGGCTATGGCTAAATCTACGGAGCAACTGAATAAATTCACTAATGCAAAAGAGAAAGTACTACAATATCTCTGCGAAAGAAAATCTTTCAAAACCTATGCTAAATCTCTCTCAACTATAATGCTATGAGATTGCAATAATGCTAAGCAACTATCTCTCTCTCTCTCTCAAAAACCTGCAAAAGAATAGCCTATTTATAAAAGAGAAACTAGTGTTAATCCTAATATAATTAGGATAGAAAATAAGGTTAATGCAAATCCTATGAGAATTGGGATTCTCCTCTTTTACTCTCATTAGACTTGTTTTTCCAAATTAGCTTAGGAAAATACAAGTCACATTCAACAGCCTGGAGACCACTTGTCTTCACAATTATAAAAAATGACCAAGGGGTTTCAGCGGCATTGCATTTTTGCAGCACTAACGTTTTTTATGGGGATAGAAGAAGAATTTGGTACAGGTAAGGAAAGAAGAAGGGCATAGGGGTTGGGTAAAATGTGGGTTGGGTTATTGGTAGTGAGGTGGATTCGGTGATAGTGGGGCTACGAGGTTAGTGAGGTTCGGGTTTGCGAAATTCAGCATGATCAGGACCGTATTCAACAAATTTAGCTTCATGAGGATGGGCGAAGGCAATGGCATACCAAATAGATTTGGGGCGTAAGCCTTAATCCTCATTTCGCAAGTTCGGTTTGAGGCCAGACACGAAATAGCTAACCAAGGTTGATTCAGAAAGACCTTGGGTTCGATTGGCAAGGGCTTCAACTTGAGTTTGATACTCAGGGACAGTAGTGGTATGGTAAAGCTTAAACAAAGCCCCTTGATAGTCTTCAAACTTAGTAGGCCGAAACAAACATCTAATTGTTGACTGAATTGAGCCCAAGTGTAAAATGTGCTCGTGGAGTTTATCCACTAGAACCACTGAAAGGCTTCCTCGTCCATGTGGAGCAAAACCAATTCCAAGTGTTGATCAACAAAAACAGAGTGAAATAAGAAGCGATTGGCCTTAAAAATCCAACCAAGCAAGTCCTCGCTATCAAAACAAGGAAAATCATCACAAACATGGTAGAAGATGTTCTAATTCGTAGAGGCTCATGGAGGAGATGACGGAGCTACTGGGGCCGATAATGAGCTTCTAGTGGTGCTATCAACATGTTTTCGGTATAAAGCCTGTTGTAATCGACCGTCTATGCCTGTTAATTTGAGTGTAACATTGGGGATAGCTTGTTAGAAGTATGGTTGAAGGGAGCCAACGAATAGGGATAACAATTGGTAATGTTTAATTCCAAAACCAATTGATATTCGCCTGATTACGAAAATTGATATGTAAACTAATAAGTTTTAATTTTTATAGGTAGTAACCAATAAGTTTTGGTGTTGGACGTTAAAAAAACTGAAAACTAAAATCTGGTTATTAATTTATTACTTAAAAATATAATTAAAAATTTACTCAATAATAATATAATATAGAACAAAACAACTAAATCAAACTAGCAAGACTCGAAGTTGGAATTAGACAAATTATTTGACGAGTTCTTTACCACTTCAGCATGACGCTATTTTGAACTTAACATGCAAACAAATAAAAGATCTATCTTAAACAATGCTCTACAATTTTAACTCACAGTCCCAAAATTTGGCAAACCCTAAGGGTATGTTTAGATTGAGTGAAAAAAGTTTAATAAAGGAGAGGAAATAAGATAATTATAAAAGACAGGATAGGAGAGGAGATGATTAAATTAAATCATGTTTGAATTGAATAATTTGAGGAAGGAGGGTATCATAAGGGATTATGAGTATCTTTTATTTAGATTGAGAGGGATAAATAAATTTTATGTGTAAAATAACTTTTATATCCCTTTTATTTTATATACAATTTCATGAATATCAATAAGCATATACACGTACAACCAATACTTTAACATTTGCTAATGTTATCAAGAGTCTAAAACCAATATCTTTACGTTTTCATTCCTTTAATCTATGTTAGGTTGACTTTTCCATTTCTTATTCTTCTTCTTTACATTTTCTCATCACATACCAGCTCTTTCTTTTTTTTGTCAAAAAACACACCAGCTCCACAAAGTGATTCTAATAACAGTCCACAAAGCAATGGAGGCTTGGCCAATATCATCGACTAATGGTATAAATTGATTTTGCGCACTGTCACACAACTGATGATGAAAGAGACTGATGAATTTTGAGGGTATGTAATTAGCTTGATGGTCTATTTGGATTGAAGGGAATGTAGGCAAATGGTGGTAAGGGGAGAGATTATAAAGTTTTTTTTCTTATTTGATTTGGAAGTTTTTCAATGGAGAAGGAATGTCAAGACAACTTCTTCCAAACTCACTTTTTTTTTCCCTCAAATTTGGAGTCAAATGGAAGGGATAGAGAGTAAATCTCCTTTATAAAAATTATTTTACACATAAAATTTATTCCTCATTTTTATTTTTTTTCTAATTCAAATAAAAAGTACTCCTACTCATTTATGATAAACCCCTCCGCTCATTACTGTTCCCTTCCCCCCACTCCCCCCACTCCAACCAGGCTGTAAAATTTTCCTCCAAACTCTTCAGCCGCCTGCAGTTCTTCTCCATTTTCTTCTCTCATTTTCTCACTCTATTTTCCAAATTCTTTTCCTTATTCAATATCATCCACTTTTTACCAAGATGTCAGCTAGTCGATAACAACGAAACATTGGTGATTCCTTATGCGATATATAGTTTGTCCAGTGTAGTCCAATTCGTAGATCCGATTTCTTTGATGATTTATTTCATCTTTTATATGATCTAAATTTATTTTTTACAACTTCTTATCTATATATATATATATATATATATATATATATGTATGTATGTGTGTGTGTTTGCGTCTATTTGTGTGCTTTTTTATATTTATTTGAAGCTTGATAAAAGTGTAAAAATTTGTGATTCCATATGTAATAAATAGCTTGTGCAATTTGGTCCAATTCGTAGATCCGGTTTTGTTGATGATTTATTTGATTTCTATATTTGTTTACATCTTATTTTTTCGATGATCTATTTCATCCTTTATAGATCTTTTTTTCATTTTTACTTATTTTTGTATTTATTTTCTTAATTATTTTATTGAAATTGTTATATTATATATTGTTGAATGTTTTTGTGTTTTTTAAGTTCATTTTGTTATAATTATGTGTTTTTTAGGTTTATTTTGTTATTGAAATTAATTTTTATATTTTTTTAAAGTTATCAATTTCAGTTTGGATAATCGCGGTTTTTCCATGTTTATCGATTTTGGTTTTGGTTACTAATTTTCAAATCCATTCGGTTTTTATTTTTGGTTTTGTTAAATGAACTTTTAGTTTAAGATACTTATTTTTTTCTAGTTATCTGAACCACTGCCATCCCTATCAACGAAGCATGTGAGTAGATGAGGCATCTTGAAACTTACGAATAGTGGCATCCGTGACCTGGAAACGACTACCGGCTGCGCCATGGAGGATTGAAAGCACCCGTGAAACAACAATGTCACATTGAGTAGTAGATTATATTAAGGGTCAAAGTGACCTTAGCTATTACAATGGAAAATAAGCACTAGATAGTAGAAGGGGATTAGAGAGGAGAGACAGGATACAGAGATAGAGAGAAGGGGAGAGTATTTTAACAATATTGCCTGCCTAGTATGGTAAAATTCCATTTATTTTATCCTTATAGATAGTGTGTGTGATTGCCTCTTAGTTAATTAGATAGTTAGCGTGATATTTTGGTGTTGATATGATGTATTGGCTTCGGCTCATAACTGATGGTCTATTTGGATCAGACTCCTACTTTGCTTGATAACTTGGGCTCCTCTTTTAATTAGGCTTACTTTGCTACATAATAGTAATACTATGCTTTAAAAAATATATCTATAGATTGCGAGAGTTTCCTAGTGTTGGGAGGAAAATTGCTATGCGAGCTTTACTCTAGTGGTAGACATTCAAGATCATTTTGATAGGTCATTGTCCATCAAGCATCGAGTAATACTTATTATGGCTTTCCTCTCATTGGATGTAATTGTAAGGTAATATTTTGCCACACCTTGAAAGGTTGTTGTATTGCAATATAAATAATTGATACAGTGTTAACACTTTACAAGAGATCTATCATGGATAGGAAACTACCTATTGAATACATAGAGCAGAATTAAGTTACAATTGAAATTCAAACCAAGACAATGGGATAGAAACTGATATATGGATAAGTCCGAATGGATATGGTTAACATTAATAAGATTAGAACTTTTCATCCAACCAAACCTATGGTGGGATACTAATGGCTATGCTATTTCGGGAGGAAGTAAATGTCAAGTTCATTTTATACTGAGAAGTTATTTTTAATCTCATGATGTCCTCCGTTTATGGTTCTAATGCCATCCATTAATGATGTTTTCTAGATTATAATATTTTATCTCAGTTGGGAGATTCTTTGCTTGTTATACTTGTTTTGTGGTGCTTCGTTTTGGATTTTATTACAATATAATGCTTACTCTCTATTTGTAGGCTGTCATTGAGGCTGGATTGATTGCTCCCTTAGTCAATCTACTCCAAACAGCTGAATATAATATGAAGAATGGAGCAGCTTGGGTTATTTCAAATGCCATTCGTAGTGGTACTCATGAGCAAATAAAGTACGTTTCTTTGTTTTCTTGTCTTCCATTTTCATTTGTGATAACTTTATTTTTATGGATGTAAAATTTTGACCTTTTCTTTTGTTTTCTTTCTTTTTGCTGGCATAGGTTCATGGCAAGTGAAATCTGTATAAAGTCATTGTGTGATCATCTCGTATCTCTTGATTCGTGGGCAATCATTGCATGCTTACGCGGACTGAAAAGGATATTGGAGGTTGGGGAAGTTGAAAAGATTATGGGAAACTCTGGAGATGTTAACTACTTTGCACAACTGATAGAAAAAGCTGAAGGCTTGGAAAAGATTAAAAATCTGCAATTTCATGATGACAATAAAGTTCACGAAACGGCTACAAAAATACTGCAAACATATTGGTTAGGAGATGAGGATGAAACATTACCATAAGGAAATCAGATCGGGTTGAACTTCAAAGGCAGTGAATGATTAACAATTGTACAATGAAATTTCCACTTTTAGTATGTGGGGATAACTTTGTTTCTCTTCCGCCTTGTCTAATATGTGTTGGAGTGATTCGAAAGATTTTATTGATGCAGGGTCGTTATCTTTCTATTAGTCACTGCCATTTGAAATAACAAGTCGTTTTAATAAATTTTCCTTTCTTGTATTTGTTAAGTCACTTCACTTATTTACCTTGGAAATGTCATAATTGTTTTTGCAACTTTTGTTTAAATATCTATGTATTTTTTAGTCTAAAAATTGATTAGTCCCCACTGGGAAAAAAAATACTAATACAATTGCGAAATTATGTGTTATAGCCCCAATTGAAAAACAATTCTAAATCCGCCTTTGCATGTAACTTTGTAAAAGTGGAGTTACGGTGAAAATATGTTCTCCTTTGCAATCAAATATTCAATCAGTTGTCATCTTGACTATTTGGCTATTTGAATCTTTCCAAATGCACATAATAAAATATTTAGTAGAAAGGATTTTTATGTGAACTTTGCATAAATGTAAACTAAAGGAGACTCCACCTTTTCTCAAGGAACTCTTTTAAAAGGAATACATGTGCATATGTGGAAAGGATAGTTGTGTTGTTTGTTAGGTATGAAAGATGTCTAGAACCCTAAGAGGTTAGCTCGAATGGCAAGATTTTGACAGTAAAACTGATAGGTATTGGGTTTGAGTCCTTGAGGCCACTGGGGGCTTAACCGACGGTCAACCTCAGCGCCCGTGGGATTAGTCAAGATACGCGCAAACTGGTCCGGACACACACGTTATTAAAAAAAAAAAAAGAAAGATGTCTAGAATACTTGCCAAAAACGGAAATGAAAACTAGATATTACTCAGATAGAAAATGTGATTAGCTTTCTATTTCCTTGTTTTAAATTGAATGTATTAGTTTGACTTGGGGTGATGTTTAAAGTGCGAGATGTGAATTGTAAGTGGGTAGTTTAACATAAAATTTTGAATTTTAAACGAATGAACAGGTTCAGCCATGGTTTTAAATTTTATGAGTTCGAACATAAATAAGGAAAAAGTATTTCGAAAAGTGATCTAAGTACAATACTATTTAGAAAGTTGGACATTATTTCTGAAGGCCTAAAGTAGAAAGTAAGACATTCAATTTGAAACAGAGTGAGTACTTTATTATTCTTTTGTTTCATTTCATATGGATGTGGACGTTTTGGGTCTGAAGTTGGTTATAATTTGTCTCTTGGATCAGGTGAATGAATGTAGGAGCTTAGTGCACAGAGATATTTTACAATTAAATAAATGTCACTTAATCATCATGGAAAAAGAATGATAAGATGTTTGAAGTCTAAACATGAAAACTTAGCCTCTCATAAGGTGGACTTTTAACTTAACTACATGTAGGGATGATTAGATCTGCTGAGTCTATCTCCCTCATGTTTTATTTGATTAGATCAGCTTGAGTCTATCTCTCTCGTGTTTTATTTGTGTTATTGGAACTTCATACTTCCGTAGAATTGTAGAGGCTTTAGGTGAGATGTTTGTGAATTTTGATATCTTTGACTATACATTTAATATGACATGTCGGCAGACAAGAGGAATTTGTAGTGGCTGAATGTTCGTTTCTCAACATGACATTTCTTCAAGAACTGGGAAAAAGGAGTAAGAAATTTGATTATATTTACAATGCTAAGGAGCTTTTTTGAAAATCTTGCAAGCTTTAGGTAGAGTGGGCTAATGAATAAAATGAAGAAAAAGAAAAGTAGTAGCTGCATCAAGTGTGAGCATGTTCATCTATGAGAAAATTGAAAGTTCAAATGTATAATTTTGATATTCTCAGGAAAAGTGTTCTGGAATTTTTTTTTCACTTGAAAATCTGAAACTCCTTATGTGGATATTAAATGTGTCAGACGAGTGATTGTTATTCTCCATTATGTTCTTACAAATCTGGAGTGGTATCCTTTAGGCAGAAGTCAACCTTGATTGCTCACATTTACGAAACTCTCGTATTACAGAAATAAAGAAAGGCAACGTGTACAGTTCTACTTGTCCCGTTTACCAACAAAAAGATGAGTTTGTCCCAAATAATGTGCTGCTGAAGCAATCACTACTATTGATTAGTTTGTGAACATTTACGTGGATCTTGTATTGGTCTTTCAATGCTCAAAAGTCATATGATATGATCATTCTATATAAGTAATTTTCCTTTACCTGTTTATATTTAGTAGCACACGTGGTATGAGAGATTATCATTATTCTCATTACTTTTTGACTAGAAGGGTATCATTATGTCATGTTATTGAAAGTATAATTGTTTCTTTCCCAGCAGTTAGTTCCATATTTCTGTTTATTATTTCTTATATGACGTCCATATAAATGTTATCATTTAATTTATAATATATATTTTTATGTGAGCTTTTCAACACTATGGAGACTCTTACTGAAAAGGTTTTGAAGCATGTGTTTAGTCAGTTACTTATTGTTCATTAGCGTTCAGTTCGATTTGCAGACAAAATATGTCACGCAATAAACATTTGGTAGCACTTGGAATTGAGTTCATAGGTTCACCTCCTAATGAGGAGCCTGGCATGAATTTTGATGGGGTTGCTTAATTTTTTATGGGAAAATGTAATTAGACATGCTTCAAATGCAAATTGCTATTACCCTCTGTCATCCACTTGGCTCCCCTCTGTAACTGTTGCTTTAGAGAACTTTGAAATCTTGTTGGAACTTGCAATCTGAAATCTGCTTTAGCTGATCTGAGATTAGATATGTAATAGATGAGATAATTCCAAATTCTAAGTCGATGGTAAAATTTCTTTGAAAGTTTTACTCTCAAAGTTCATTTTGCTGCTTTTTCCTTGTTGCTATATACTGTTCTTTGGAGAAATGTCTCCAGTGAAGAGTAAAAAGATGTCGGTATCAGCTTCACAGTGATAAAAAAGAAAAGATTTCGGTATCAAGGTAGGTTTGTCTTCTGTGTATGTACAAAGCTCTCCCTCTCTCTCTGGTTGGAGACAGTAAAGAACTGCTAGAAGACAGAAACATAGTGGTGGAAGGGAGAACAGCAAGCTAATCAAGTCAGATAACTGATTTGGAATTACAAGAAAATCATTGAAATGAATTTGTTTTGTTCCGTTTCTGATGCTCCAGTTTACTGCTGTAAGTATCAAGATTTCAAGAAGAAATGAGTAGGAAAATCTTGGTGTTAAAAATTTCAGAAATGAGACTTCTTTCTAGCCTTTCAGGTTGGTTGGCGTGGTTGTAGTTTCCTTTGCTTGTTGGAAAAGTGCCGATGGTTTTGACTTTAACTGTGATGATAGGCTTCTTATCTGATGCATACAGACCCTACTGGCTCCAAATCAAAGTTTTCCTCTCTTGGTGATTTTTACTACTGGAATTGCTAACTCATCTTTGAAGTTGATGATGAGTAATATTAGCAGTCTGATGTTTTTTATTGGAAAATTAATGATCATATCCCAAATGTACTCCCGAGTCATTTTGAATTCCTACTGATCGAAGAAGTACATGTGAAATTCATTTACACTCGTGTATCCTATATAATTATTACCAGATCTATTCCAAGCCAAATTTGGAATACACTTACATTATTGATATTCTTCTTCTTCATTTTAGTGAAAAGTGTAAGAGCCAGTCAGAGGTAGTCTCTTGTTGGACATGACCATAGTGCACCAACCTGCAGAGGCGTCAAACACTAGAACAGCATGACTAGATTCCTTTCCTTAAATTTACTCTCATGATCATGATTAACTCTTTATTCTGTAGGTGGACTCGCTTACCTTTATCAATTGTTGTTTCTTTGTTATTGTAGAATTGTTGGAAGTGGTAGATCTTCTTGTAAAACTTCACTTTAGTTATTCTGAACGAATCATTGATTGAGTGGATTTTAACTTCCCTTATCTTGCTGCTTTAGGTCTGTGTCACCGTTCTAGGTTCGCTTCCCTTTGTCCCTAATAGGTGTTCCCCAGCTGTTTCAGGAGCAATGTGACTACCCTTACTTGTGTGGTCCGTGGATTAACTAGTTATATATGCTTTTTCATGATCTAAAGCAGATGGATTGAATTGCACGGAGATCCAGAGTTTCTTTCTACAAACTCAACTCTACTTTGTGAAATGCGTCTTTAGTGAACGTTGAGATTTAGCATTTGGTAGCACATACGAGTATCGTATTATCTGTGTATCTCTCTCTCTCTCTTGTAATATCATTGCATTTTACTGAAAGCTATAACGTTGGCATGTAAAAGGGCAAGATAACTCTTCATATCTGTTGTTGTTTGGTCGCACGTTGTTTCTGGAGTTCATCAGTGTCTTGATTTTCACTTTGTTTGGCCTATTTGAGCATGACGCGGGACTGTTGCAAAGTCCTAACAATGTATAAAGGTCAAGTGAAGTTGGAAAGCTGCATAGGTTCGTTATGTTTCATGTATTTTTTTAGAATCATTGCCTTGATTCACGAATTATCTAGTTAGTTCCTAGTTTGTTTTTTCTCGGTATGTAACATCTCATTTCTTCTGAGAACGCCCTGAAATTCTTTAAAATCTGTTTCAATAATAAATGGATTCTGAGCAAGATAAAACTTGAATTTTTTAATTCCCTGAATAACTGCAAGAACTTCTCTTTTGAAGGAGGGATAATTGCGTTGTGCTGGCGTGAAAGATCCTGACTTGTAACCACAAACTCGTTTGTGTCCATTGTCTTCTTCTATGAGGACTGCTGCCCAAAACTCAAGGGAAGCATCAGTCTGCATAAGAACTGGTCCTTTATATGGTGGAATCGTCTGAGAGGATGAATCCTTTTCAAACGGATCAAAGGAATCAAAGGACGAAATGACTGAGGAAATTTCACTAGCACCTTTTTTCTCGTCTTCATCACCCCACCCGGTTGGGATAATTTTCTCTTTGGAGAGATAATGAGGAGGCGGTGTGAGATCAACCCAATAAGCTTTTTCACAATTTCCACTTGGTATCCAGACTGCATGATCTGGCTTTGGATTATGTTTCCAAGGATGAGAGGACTGCTTCTTCGGCTTAGTTGGCTGTTTGAGCTTTTGAGCGAGTCGTTCTCTTTTTCTCTTGAATTCGTCTGAATCAAGATAATGCTTCTCTGAAGAAGATTTCTCCAAGTTGATCATGTTGATGTTGTTCCAAGAACGAACTTGTCCGGAAGGGTTCCGAACTGGAGCGGCCTTCTGAAGCTTTTGTGTGAGCTGGAAAGTTTGGTAATATGAGTATGGGTTTAACGGAGAGAGTTTGAAGAGTTCACCTAGTTTGGTAGATAGAGGTGTTTGGGTTATGTCTACCTCATAGTGAGATGCGGAAGGATTAAAGGAAGTGACTTCAGAGTTGTTAGCAGCAACTTCTTGTTCTGGCAGGGGAAGATCAGCCATGGTGGATACACTCGTCATGACTGGACTTACTGCGGGACTTACTGCACCTTTCATTCACTCTTTAACAACTATTGTTCTATTGCAAAAGACTCTAGTGTTCAACACACAAGTAAGTTTAAGACCTTCAATACCAGAATAAGGAAGTGCTATAGTTAACTAGGCTCTGAGACCACTAAGGGTAAGGCGGGAAGCGGGAGGCAGAAGACATAACTAAAGGCTAGGCTAGGTTTGAGAGAAGTAGAAGATGTGTTTCGGGCTCAATCTAACTCTAACTCTTTCAAAGCTTAGAAAGAGTTAGAGTTAGATTTGGATTGAAATACATCTTTCTTTCTCTCAATGGCCAGAAAGCTCATTCAAGACCAGTGCGAGTCTAAGCGACTTGGCAAACTTCTCAAAAGCAACGAGCAGAAAACAATGGATACCTTTTGAAGCTGACAGATTCAAAACTGCTTTTGTTGTTCCACAGGGTCATTGGGTTTAACGGAGAGAGTTTGAAGAGTTCACCTGGTTTGGTAGATGGAGGTGTTTGGGTTATGTCTACCTCATAGTGAGATGCGGAATAGGCATCTGGATGAGAGAAATTCTGGAAGGCGAGGAGGTGCTCATGAAAAGTAGGGCTATCAGGGAAGCGGACATGCCAAAACTCTCGTGGATCAGAAACATCTACACCATGGGCTCTAGCAGTAGTTCTTTTGACTGTAAGGCACTGTTCCCAAGAAATAAAATATTCCCATGGTTCCTGCTGGAGGTGGAAATGGTTGATTGGAATGATGGTTGGCAGAATGACGCGTTCCAAACATCTGTGAGGCGTATGATGAAAACTTGCTGGTGCTGGATAATTTGACCGGTGATGAGTGTTGGAGGGTCAAATGACTGAAACACCTGTGAGAATAGCTTGACGAAGCGGGATTCTGGGAACACACGAACATGTCTCTGAATGAGCTCTGGATCAAAAAGAATTGCCATAGGATAATAATGAAGCCAATACCAAAGATACAAGAATTGCATCTTTGAAAAGTCATAATTATTAAAATCAAGAACTGTATCCCATGGTTCCTCATGCTGGGGATTGTAACGAACAACGTCGCGCACATAATAAACAGAAGATAGTAGATCAATAATTCGTCTAAGCTTGATCTCAACGAATTCCACAAAGAAATCAGTGATTCGGCTTCTAGCGAATGATCGGAGTATCCTGATCTTGATCTCCTCAGGTAGGGCTTCAAGAAATTGAGCCTGCTGGTCTGAACTTAGCTCATAAAATGTCTGGGACTGGCCATCAGTGGGATTTGGATTTGAACTGGAACTGCCTGGAATAAGTCCTGGAACAAGGGAAGCTGGAAGCTTGCGTCCATCTGGGTTCACCATGCATACAGCTTTTTCGGATGGTGGTGTGCGAGAGAGAAAATTAGCAAGGATATTTTCTTTGCCTGGGATATGTCGCATTGTCCAATTGAATTGGGAAATCCATTCTGTCCATCGGATGAGTTGTGGATCTGGAATATCATTCTGCTTTTTTCTGAGAACGCCCTGAAATCCTTTAAAATCTGTCTCAATAATTAATGGATTCTGAGCAAGATAAAACTTGAATTTTTTAATTCCCTGAATAACTGCAAGAACTTCTCTTTTGAAGGAGGGATAATTGCGTTGTGCTGGCGTGAAAGATCCTGACTTGTAACCACAAACTCGTCTGTGTCCATTGTCTTCTTCTATGAGGACTGCTGCCCAAAACTCAAGGGAATCATCAGTCTGCAAAATGAGTTGTCCTGGACCTGGGATCTTGAGAGGAGGAAGTGCCTTGCATAATTCTTTTAGTTTCTGAACTGCAACTGTGGCTTCTGGAGATCAGTTTCCAATGTTGGATTTTTGGAGGTACTTGGAAATCTGACTTGTGTAATTGGCCAATGATGGGACATGCGATGAGGCATAATTGATGAGGCCAAAGAATTGTTGGATCTGTGTAACAGTTCTGAGTTCATCAGGAAAGTCAAGGACTTTGCTTGATATGTGGTCCTGTAAAAGAATGTGTCCTTCTCTGATCTGCAAACCAAGAAAATCAATAGCATTTAAACCAATTTTCATCTTGGATTCAGCAAGAACTAATTCATGCTGGTAGGTTAGTTCCTGGAACTGTCGGAGATGCTGATGGTGTTCTTCAGCTGTGTTACTGAATATCAAAACATCATCAATGTAGACAATATAGTGCTGCGCGAGTGGCCTAGAAACATCATCCATTCTGTGTTGGAACTCGGACGGTGCATTTTTTAGACCGAATGGCATGACATTCCATTCATAATGACCCTGTGGAACAACAAAAGCAGTTTTGAATCTGTCAGCTTCAGTAATACCAATCTGCCAAAATCCAGATATCATATCAAATTTTGAGAAGAATTTGGCTTTGGACAGCTTCTAAAGGAGTTGTTCTTTTCTCGGAAGAGGGTATCTGATATCCTGCAATTGATCATTGAGTTGGCGATAATCTATCACCAATCTTTTCTTTCCTCGAACTTGTTCAGATCTTTTGTTGACATAAAAGGCATGACTTGCCCACGGAGATCTGGATGGTCGGATGAGACCTTGCTGGAGTAGTGCTTGGATTTCAGCTTGACAAAGATCTTCATCTTTTGGCATTCCTGGATGAGAGGCGGTTTGGTGTGGTATCTGCCAATTCTCTTTGTAAGGTAGAGAGACAAAGTGTTTCTCTTTTTCCCAAAACTTGTTTAGAAGATCACCGCAACAGGAAAGGAGGAGACTTCTTTCTTCAGCAAATTCATCATCTTGAATGGCTGAAACCTGTGAGGGTAATTTCTGTAAGGATACCCAAGGGGTATACTGATTATGCAGGAATTGGAAGCCATCTGTTTGGAATGAGAATAGAGCAAGTAAGGTGAGAAAATCCATTCCTAAGAGAACGTCTTCACAGCATTGATCATACTGATAAAAGCTGTGTCGTACTGAGACATCTGGGGATAAGTGTATGGGAATGGTTATGGAATGTGCTTCACTTGCAAATCCACTACCAGAAGCAGTGGTAAAGGTTGCTCTGGAGGAAATCCAAAATTCAGGAGGAAGACACTTGGATTTCATGAAAGAAATACATGATCCTGTGTCAAGAAGTGCAGTAACAGTGATAGGAACGTATCCTGGAGGGTTTACAACAAGCTTTATGTATGGCTTATAGATTTTTCCTAGGGTAAAGGTAGCTTTGGAAGTGGTGAGGATTTGTTGTTCAGAGGTTTTGTGTATTTTGGCTATGGGGAGGTTTGGTTCTGAATCAGAGGATTCGGATTCGAAGGTGAGATCTGAGGATGAGGCTGTATCAAGGTTAAGGACGGCTTGATCTGGTTCAGAAGTCCATGTGTATAGCTGGTCATCAAAGTTTTGATTTGAGATGAACTGAACAAGCTTAGCTGGGAGCTTCTTGGTCTTTTTGAGATAACAATCCTTTGCAAAATGTCCTTTCTTTCCACAAAGAAAACACTTAGTGGAAGAAGAGGGTTTTGATCTTTTCTTCACAAATTTGAACTTCTTGAAAGGTTTTCTGGACTTGTGAAACCTTTTCTGATGTTTGTGCTTCTTGTATTTGTGTCACGAGCATGTAGAGTAGCTATGAGTGTATCAGCCAAACTTTTGGAAATCTTTTCTGCAAAAGGTATGCATTGTTTTCTTCTCGTTGCTTTTGAGAAGTTTGCCAAGTCGCTTAGACTCGCACTGGTCTTGAATGAGCTTTCTGGCCATCTGGTACAAGTGAGCAAGACTCACCTGTCTTAGGTCTGCAAGATTGGCTCGTTTGAACTCTGTTTCGAGCAATTCAGGAAGTGGTTGTGGCATGTTGAAGACAAACGCCTTCTTGATGGTTTTTGTATTTTTCCCAAAGATAAAATACAGAGCTTCCTGTCTGAGATAGTAATCTCCAAGTTTTGCAACATCACAGCATTTGTTGAGTAAGAACTCCTTTTCTGCCTTTTCAATCTCTTGGGCTGTTTGTCCTACGAAAACGTTTCGTAGACATGCTAGGAATATCTGAATAGGATCTGCACCTGTGAGGATGATCTGTCTTTCTTCTTCTATCAGCATCCTTGTCCACCAACTGCGGAGTAATCCTGTAAAAGCAGCAACAAGACGGTCAATTATATCTCTTATTTCAAGAGTAGGATTTCGGAGAGATTCTCCATTTATCCATGCATCAATTTTCTCAAGATATTTGAGTCTGTCATCAGAAAGAATTGCATCAATGTTCCAGAATTGCTTGTGATCTGGAGCATATGGGATAGAAACTTTTCCTTCAATGTTTTGTTGTCTTTGAGGTTGCTGTTGTGGAACTTATGGGACTTGTGCTTGTGGCGGCTGTTGGTTCCGGTGTTCTCCTGCTTGGGAGGTTTCTCCTTGGTCACTGGTTGTTTCTGAATCATCAGGATTGGTTTGAACAGGGTTGTGTGTTCGTGTCCTTGTGGTGTCCGTGTAGAACGGAGACACAGGGGTCTGCATAAGAACTGGTCATTTATATGGTGGAATCGTCTGAGAGGATGAATCCTTTTCAAACGGATCAAAGGAATCAAAGGACGAAATGACTGAGGAAATTTCACTAGCACCTTTTTTCTCGTCTTCATCACCCCACCCGGTTGGGATAATTTTCTCTTTGGAGAGATAATGAGGAGGCGGTGTGAGATCAACCCAATAAGCTTTTTCACACTTTCCACTTGGTATCTACTCTACATGATCTGGTTTTGGATTATGTTTCCAAGGCTGAGAGGTCTGCTTCTTCGTCTTAGCTGGTTGTTTGAGCTTTTGAGCGAGTCGTTCTCTTTTTCTCTTGAACTCGTCTGAATCAAGATAATGCTTCTCTGAAGAAGATTTCTCCAAGTTGATCATGTTGATGTTGTTCCAAGAACGAACTTGTCCGGAAGGGTTCCGAACTGGAGCGGCCTTCTGAAGCTTTTGTGTGAGTTGGGAAGTTTGGTAATATGAGTAGGGGTTTAACAGAGAGAGTTTGAAGAGTTCACCTGGTTTGGTAGATGGAGGTGTTTGGGTTATGTCTACCTCATAGTGAGATGCGGTAGGATCAAAGGAAGTGACTTCAGAGTTGTTAGCTACAACTTCTTGTTCTGGCAGGGGAAGATCAGCCATGGTGGATACACTGGTCACGACTGGACTTACTGCGGGACTTACTGCGCCTTTCATTCACTCTTTAACGGCTATTGCCCTATTGCCAAAGACTCTAGTGTTCAACACACAAGTATAGTTTAAGACCTTCAATACCAGAATAGGGAAGTGCTACAGTTAACTAGGCTCTGAGACCACTAAGGGTAAGGCGGGAAGCGGGAGGCAGAAGACATAACTAAAGGCTAGGCTAGGTTTGAGAGAAGTAGAAGATGTGTTTCGGGCTCAATCTAACTCTAACTCTTTCAAAGCTTAGAAAGAGTTAGAGTTAGATTTGGATTGAAATACATCTTTCTTTCTCTCAATGGCCAGAAAGCTCATTCAAGACCAGTGCGAGTCTAAGCGACTTGGCAAACTTCTCAAAAGCAACGAGCAGAAAACAATGGATACCTTTTGAAGCTGACAGATTCAAAACTGCTTTTGTTGTTCCACAGGGTCATTGGGTTTAACGGAGAGAGTTTGAAGAGTTCACCTGGTTTGGTAGATGGAGGTGTTTGGGTTATGTCTACCTCATAGTGAGATGCGGAATAGGCATCTGGATGAGAGAAATTCTGGAAGGCGAGGAGGTGCTCATGAAAAGTAGGGCTATCAGGGAAGCGGACATGCCAAAACTCTCGGGGATCAGAAACATCTACACCATGGGCTCTAGTAGTAGCTCTTTTGACTGTAAGGCACTGTTCCCAAGAAATAAAATATTCCCATGGTTCCTGCTGGAGGTGGAAATGGTTGATTGGAATGATGGTTGGCGGAATGACGCGATTCCAAACATCTGTGAGGCGTATGATGAAAACTTGCTGGTGCTGGATAATTTGACCGGTGATGAGTGTTGGAGGGTCAGATGACTGAAACACCTGTGAGAATAGCTTGCCGAAGCGGGATTCTGGGAACACACGAACATGTCTCTGAATGAGCTCTGGATCAAAAAGAATTGCCATAGGATAATAATTAAGCCAATACCAAAGATACAAGAATTGCATCTTTGAAAAGTCATAATTATTAAAATAAAGAACTGTATCCCATGGTTCCTCATGCTGGGGATTGTAACGAACAACGTCGCGCACATAATAAACAGAAGATAGTAGATCAATAATTCGTCTGAGCTTGATCTCAACGAATTCCTCAAAAAAATCAGTGATTCGGCTTCTAGCGAATGATCGGAGTATCTTGATCTTGATATCCTCAGGTAGGGCTTCAAGAAATTGAGCCTGCTGGTCTGAACTTAACTCATAAAATGTCTGGGACTGGCCATCAGTGGGATCTGGATTTGAACTGGAACTGCCTGGAATAAGACCTGGAACAAGGGAAGCTGGAAGCTTGCGTCCATCTGGGTTCACCATGCATACAGCTTTTTCAGATGGTGGTGTGCGAGAGAGAAAATCAGCAAGGATATTTTCTTTGCCTGGGATATATCTCATTGTCCAATTGAATTGGGAAATCCATTCTGTCCATCGGATGAGTTGAGGATCTGGAATATCATTCTGCTTTCTTCTGAGAACGCCCTGAAATCCTTTAAAATCTGTCTCAATAATTAATGGATTCTGAGCAAGATAAAACTTGAATTTTTTAATTCCCTGAATAACTGCAAGAACTTCTCTTTTGAAGGAGGGATAATTGCGTTGTGCTGGCGTGAAAGATCCTGACTTGTAACCACAAACTCGTCTGTGTCCATTGTCTTCTTCTATGAGGACTGCTGCCCAAAACTCAAGGGAATCATCAGTCTGCAAAATGAGTTGTCCTGGACCTGGGATCTTGAGAGGAGGAAGTGCCTTGCATAATTCTTTTAGTTTCTGAACTGCAACTGTGGCTTCTGGAGATCAGTTTCCAATGTTGGATTTTCGGAGGTACTTGGAAATCTGACTAGTGTAATTGGCCAATGATGGGACATGCGATGAGGCATAATTGATGAGGCCAATGAATTATTGGATCTGTGTAACAGTTCTGAGTTCATCAGGAAAGTCAAGGACCTTGCTTGATATGTGATCCTGTAAAAGAATGTGTTATTCTCTGATCTGCAAACCAAGAAAATCAATAGTATTTAGACCAATTTTTATCTTGGATTCAGCAAGAACTAATCCATGCTGGTAGGTTAGTTCCTGGAATTGTCGGAGATGCTGATGGTGTTCTTCAGCTGTGTTACTGAATATCAAAACATCATCAATGTAAACAATACAGTGCTGTGCGAGTGGCCTATAAACATCATCCATTCTGTGCTGGAACTCGAACGGTACATTTTTGAGACCGAATGGCATGACATTCCATTCATAAGGTCCCTGTGGAACAACAAAAGCAGTTTTGAATCTGTAAGCTTCAGTAATACCAATCTGCCAAAATCCAGATTTCATATCAAATTTTGAGAAGAATTTGGCTTTGGACAGCTTCTGAAGGAGTTGTTCTTTTCTCGGAAGAGGGTATCTGATATCTTGCAATTGATCATTGAGTTGGCGATAATCTATCACCAATCTTTTCTTTCCTCGAACCTGTTCAGATCTTTTGTTGACATAAAATGCATGACTTGCCCACGTAGATCTGCATGGTCTGATGAGACCTTGCTGGAGCAGTGCTTGAATTTCAGCTTGACAAAGATCTTTATCTTTTGGCATTCCTGGATGAGAGGCGGTTTGGTGTGGCATCTGCCAATTCTCTTTGTAAGGTAGAGAGACAAAGTGTTTCTCTCTTTCCCAAAACTTGTTTGGAAGATCACCGCAACAGGAAAGGAGGAGGCTTCTTTCTTCAGCAAATTCATCATCTTGAATGGCTGAAACTTGTGAGGGTAACTTCTGTAAGGATACCCAAGGGGTATACTGATTATGCAGGAATTGGAAGCCATTTGTTTGAAATGAGAATGGAGCAAGTAAGGTGAGAAAATCCATTCCTAAGAGAACGTCTTCACATCATTGATCATACTGATAAAAGCTGTGTCGTACTGAGACATCTGGGGATAAGTGTATGGGAATGGTCATGGAATGTGCTTCACTTGCAAATCCACTACCAGAAGCAGTGGTAAAGGTTGTTCTGGAGGAAATCCAAAATTCAGGAGGAAGACACTTGGATTTCATGAAAGAAATACATGATCCTGTGTCAAGAAGTGCAGTAACAGTGATAGGAACATATCCTGGAGGGTTTACAACAAGCTTTATGTATGGCTTATAGATTTGTCCTGGGGTAAAGGTAGCTTTGGAAGTGGTAAGGATTTGTTGTTCAGAGGTTTTGTGTATTTTGGCTATGGAGAGGTTTGGTTCTGAATCAGAGGATTCGGATTCGGAGGTGAGATCTGAGGATGAGGCTGTATCAAGGTTAAGGACGGCTTGATCTGGTTCAGAAGTCCATGTGTATAGCTGGTCATCAAAGTTTTGATTTGAGATGAACTGAACAAGCTTGGCTGGGAGCTTCTTGGTCTTTTTGAGATAACAATCCTTTGCAAAATGTCCTTTTTTTCCACAAAGAAAACACTTAGTGGAAGAAGAGGGTTTTGATCTTTTCTTCACAAATCTGAACTTCTTGAAAGGTTTTCTGGACTTGCGAAACCTTTTCTGATATTTGTGCTTCTTGTATTTGTGACACGAGCATGGAGAGTAGCTATGAGTGTAACAGCCAAACTTTTGGAAATCTTTTCTGCAAAAGGTATCCATTGTTTTCTGCTCGTTGCTTTTGAGAAGTTTTCCAAGTCGCTTAGACTCGCACTGGTCTTGAATGAGCTTTCTGGCCATCTGGTACAAGTGAGCAAGACTCACCTGTCTTAGATCTGCAATATTGGCTCGTTTGAACTCTGTTTCGAGCAATTCAGGAAGTGGTTGTGGCATGTTGAAGACGAACGCCTTCTTGATGGTTTATGTATTTTTTTCCAAAGATAAAATACAGAGCTTCCTGTCTGAGATAGTAATCTCCAAGTTTTGCAACATCACAGCATTTGTTGAGTAAGAACTCATTTTTTGCCTTCTCAATCTCTTGGGCTGTTTGTCCTACGAAAACGTTTCGTAGACATGCTAGGAATATCTGAATAGGATCTGCACCTGTGAGGATAATCTGCCTTTCTTCTTTTGTCAGCATCCTTGTCCACCAACTACGGAGTGATCCTGTAAAAGTAGCAACAAGACGGTCAATGATATCTCTTATCTCAAGAGTAGGATTTCGGAGAGATTCTCCATTTATCCATGCATCCATTTTCTGAAGATATTTGAGTCTGTCATCAGGAGGAATTGCATCTATGTTCCAGAATTGCTTGTGATCTGGAGCATATGGGATAGAAACTTTTCCTTCGATGTTTTGTTGTCTTTGAGGTTGCTGTTGTGGAACCTGTGGGACTTGTACTTGTGGCGGCTGTTGGTTCTGGTGTTCTCCTGCTTGGGAGGTTTCTCCTTGGTCACTGGTTGTTTCTGAATCATCAGGATTGGTTTGAACAGGGTTGTGTGTCCGTGTCCTTGTGGTGTCCGTGTAGAACGGAGTCACAGGGGTCTGCATAAGAACTGGTCCTTTATATGGTGGAATCGTCTGAGAGGATGAATCCTTTTCAAACGGATCAAAGGAATCAAAGGACGAAATGACTGAGGAAATTTCACTAGCACCTTCTTTCTCGTCTTCATCACCCCACCCGGTTGGGATCATTTTCTCTTTGGAGAGATAATGAGGAGGTGGTGTGAGATCAACCCAATAAGCTTTTTCACAATTTCCACTTGGTATCCAGACTGCATGATCTGGCTTTGGATTGTGCTTCCAAGGATGAGAGGACTGCTTCTTCGACTTAGTTGGTTGTTTAAGCTTTTGAGCGAGTCGTTCTGTTTTTCTCTTGAACTCGTCTGAATCAAGATAATGCTTCTCTGAAGAAGATTTCTCCAAGTTGATCATGTTGATGCTGTTCCAAGAACGAACTTGTCCGGAAGGGTTCCGAACTGGAGCGGCCTTCTGAAGCTTTTTCCAGTTAATAGGATTCTGCTGGTGATATCTGTGATTTCTGTGGAAAGCGTTGTGGAGGTCATTAAATTGGTCATAACAACCTTGTCTGAGATGCTCATGGGCTTCTTTTGTCCATGCAACATGTTCCCTGAGATCTGACCATATCTTCTCAATGGCAGCATTCTGGGCTTTTGCATTCATGTTGCCCCAATTGATTGCTGACTCGATTGGTCCAACATCTTGTGGTCTGGTTTTGGTAACTTGCCATTTACCAACATATGCATTGTCGACTTCTCCAGTACAGTAGAAGGCTTCAGGAAAATTCACAGAGCAGACATATCTCAAGGATCTAGATCTGGAAGCAAAGGGTTTTCTGACAGAGTGTGGACAGGAATGAAAATGTCCAGCAAGTTGGCATTTTTCACATGGTTCAGCTGGTTGGGATTCTGTTGGAAATGATATGGCGACACGACCTGGTTCTAGAGGATGTCTAGAGATTCTTGGTGAATCATGGATGATTGGTCGGTTATGGCTTCTTTTATAATCATTTTTCCAATGAGGAGGGAAAGCGAGTTCATGTTTGGTGTAGATTTTTGGTTGGGTAACATTACTATCACCTAACACGTGGACTCGAGGCTTACAGTTGTGGTCCATGGAAAAGAGATGGGTTTGGAATTTATAAGTCATGGAATGATGGAGTGCTACAACGGTTTCATTTGGGTTCATATCAGCTCCATAAAGTTGGATAAGGACCTGTATGGTTTGAGAAAGGGTAAGACGGGAAAGATCAAGGGCGAAATTTGGTTCAACCTGGATGAGAACATGACCATTGTGAATACCTGCTTCAACGGCACAGGTGAGTGCATCATCAAACTTACGCCACCTGGTATCTAGCAGAGAGACTAGACATGAAACATTTTTTTCGGCAAGAAAACTAGGCTGTAAGGCTAGACGAATGGCTCCAAGGTATAAACCTTTGTAACCTTTCTGTCTATATCTACGGAGATCAGGTTCAGAAAGTATAGGAAGATAGGTTTCTGTGCGGGAAGAGGATACGGATTGTACAGAGACCGTAGAGGATTTATACACGGCTGTAAGCGCTACTGGCTTGGTAGGTAATAGAGATTTGAACTTTTGTGTGAGTTGGGAGGTTTGGTAATATGAGTTTGGGTTTAAGGGAGAGAGTTTGAAGAGTTCACCTGGTTTGGTAGATGGAGGTGTTTGGGTTATGTCTACCTCATAGTGAGATGCGGAAGGATCAAAGGAAGTGACTTCAGAGTTGTTAGCAACAACTTCTTGTTCTGGCAGGAGAAGATCAGCCATGGTGGATACACTGGTCACGACTGGACTTACTGCGGGACTTACTGCGCCTTTCATTCACTCTTTAACGGCTATGCCCTATTGCCAAAGAATCTCGTGTTCAACACACAAGTATAGTTTAAGACCTTCAATACCAAAATAGGGAAGTGCTACAGTTAACTAGGCTCTGAGACCACTAAGTGTTTTCTTTGTGGAAAGAAAGGACATTTTGCCAAGAACGAACTTGTCCGGAAGGGTTCCGAACTGGAGCGGCCTTTTGAAGCTTTTTCCAGTTAATAGGATTCTGCTGGTGATATCTGTGATTTCTGTGGAAAGCGTTGTGGAGGTCGTTCTCCTGCTTGGGAGGTTTCTCCTTGGTCTGGGTAAGGCAGGAAGCGGGAGGCAGAAGACATAACAAAAGGCTAGGCTAGGTTTGAGAGAAGTAGAAGATGTGTTTCGGGCTCAATCTGACTCTAAATTTTTCTAAGCTTTGAGAGAAAGAAAGATGTATTTCAATCCAAATCTGTCTCTGCCCCTTTAGTCAGGGGTTCTTCATTATTTATAGGCAAACCATTACAAAGCGAATAATTACATGCGGAATATTTACTATTCCTGACAACGACTAAAGCAGCTTCCTCTGCTAAGGGAAAAGCTGTCACGACATACAATAATTCATAATAAGACAAACTTGACGCGACTAAAGCGGCTTCCTTTAATAAAGGAAACTTCACTTATTACAAACAGACAAACGAGAAATGACAAAAAGATTCTTGTCATCCTATTATTACAAAACAACAAACTTATTAACATGACACGGGAAGCTTCCTCATGGGGTCCATCCGGGATTCTTGGATCTTGTCTGCAATGAGTCACCATCTGTCATTATTGAGATCCATATCATCCCACCACTCCTGACTGTTTTGGCTACTAAAATCATCTCCCCCCCACGGGTCATAGTCAGACCCGAGGTCTGCAGTAGAATAGGTATCAGGATGAGAGAAATTCTGGAAGGCGAGGAGGTGCTCATGGAAAGTAGGGCTATCACGGAAGCGGACATGCCAAAACTCTCGGGGATCAGAAACATCTACACCATGGGCTCTAGCAGTAGCTCTTTTGACTGTAAGGCACTGTTCCCAAGAAATAAAATATTCCCATGGTTCCTGCTGGAGGTGGAAATGGTTGATTGGAATGATGGTTGGCGGAATGACGCGATTCCAAACATCTGTGAGGCGTATGATGAAAACTTGCTGGTGCTGGATAATTTGACCGGTGATGAGTGTTGGAGGGTCAAATGACTGAAACACCTGTGAGAATAGCTTGACGAAGCGGGATTCTGGGAACACACAAACATGTCTCTGAATGAGCTCTGGATCAAAAAGAATTGCCATAGGATAATAATTAAGCCAATACCAAAGATACAAGAATTGCATCTTTGAAAAGTCATAATTATTAAAATCAAGAACTGTATCCCATGGTTCCTCATGCTGGGGATTGTAACGAACAACGTCGCGCACATAATAAACAGAAGATAGTAGATCAATAATTCGTCTGAGCTTGATCTCAACGAATTCCTCAAAAAAATCAGTGATTCGGCTTCTAGCGAATGATCGGAGTATCTTGATCTTGATATCCTCAGGTAGGGCTTCAAGAAATTGAGCCTTCTGGTCTGAACTTAACTCATAAAATGTCTGGGACTGGCCATCAGTGGGATTTGGATTTGAATTGGAACTGCCTGGAATAAGACCTGGAACAAGGGAAGCTGGAAGCTTGCGTCCATCTGGGTTCACCATGCATACATCTTTCTTGGATGGTTGTATGCGAGAGAGAAAATCAGCGTGGATATTTTCTTTGCCTGGGATATGTCACATTGTCCAATTGAATTGGGAAATCCATTATGTTTGTCGAATGAGTTGTGGATCCGGAATACCATTCTGCTTTCTTTTGAGAACACCCTGGAATCCTTTAAAATCTGTTTCAATAATAAATGGATTCTGAGCAAGATAAAACTTGAATTTTTTAATTCCCTTAATAACTGCAAGAACTTCTCTTTTGAAAGAGGGATAATTGCGTTGTGCTGGCGTGAAAGATCCTGACTTGTAACCACAGACTTGTCTGTGTCCATTGTCTTCTTCAATGAGGACTACTGCCCAAAACTCAAGGGAAGCATCAGTCTGCAAAATGAGTTGTCCTGGACCTGGGATCTTGGGAGGAGGAAGTGCCTTGCATAATTCTTTTAGTTTCTGAACTGCAACTGTGGCTTCTGGAGACCAGTTTCCAATGTTGGATTTTCGGAGGTACTTGGAAATCTGACTTGTGTAATTGGCCAATGATGGGACATGCGATGAGGCATAATTGATGAGGCCAAGGAATTGTTGGATCTGTGTAACAGTTCTAAGGTTCATCAGGGAAGTCGAGGACTTTGCTTGATATGTGGTCCTGTAAAAGAATGTGTCCTTCTCTGATCTGCAAACCAAGAAAATCAATAGCATTTAAACCAATTTTCATCTTGGATTCAGCAAGAACTAATCCATGCTGGTAGGTTAGTTCCTAGAATTGTCGGAGATGCTGATGGTGTTCTTCAGCTGTGTTACTGAATATCAAAACATCATCAATGTAGACAATACAGTGCTGCGCGAGTGGCTTATAAACATCATCCATTCTGTGCTGGAACTCGGACGGTGCATTCTTGAGACCGAATGGCATGACATTCCATTCATAATGACCCTATGGAACAACAAAAGCAGTTTTGAATCTGTCAGCTTCAGTAATACCAATCTGCCAAAATCCAGATTTTATATCAAATTTTGAGAAGAATTTGGCTTTAGACAGCTTCTGAAGGAGTTGTTCTTTTCTTGGAAGAGGGTATCTGATATCCTGCAATTGATCATTGAGTTGGCGATAATCTATTACCAATCTTTTCTTTCCTCAAACTTGTTCAGATCTTTTGTTGACATAAAGGCATGACTTGCCCATGGAGATCTGGATGGTCGAATGAAACCTTGCTGGAGCAGTGCTTGAATTTCGGCTTGACAAAGATCTTCATCTTTTGGCATTCCTGGATGAGAGGCGGTTTGGTGTGGCATCTGCCAATTCTCTTTGTAAGGTAGAGAGACAAAGTGTTTCTCTTTTTCCCAAAACTTGTTTGGAAGATCACCGCAATAGGAAAGGAGGAGGCTTCTTTCTTCAGCAAATTCATCATCTTGAATGGCTGAAACTTGTGAGGGTAACTTCTGTAAGGATACCCAAGGGGTATACTGATTATGCAGGAATTGGAAGCCATCTGTTTGAAATGAGAATGGAGCAAGTAAGGTGAGAAAATCCATTCCTAAGAGAACGTCTTCACAGCATTGATCATACTGATAAAAGTTGTGTCGTATTGACACATCTGGGGATAAGTGTATGGGAATGGTCATGGAATGTGCTTTACTTGCAAATCCACTACCAGAAGCAGTGGTAAAGGTTGCTCTGGAGGAAATCCAAAATTCAGGAGGAAGACACTTGGATTTTATGAAAGAAATACATGATCCTGTGTCAAGAAGTGTAGTAACAGTGATAGGAACATATCCTGGAGGGTTTACAACAAGCTTTATGTATGGCTTATAGATTTGTCCTGGGGTAAAGGTAGCTTTGGAAGTGGTAAGGATTTGTTGTTCAGAGGTTTTGTGTATTTTGGCTATGGAGAGGTTTGGTTCTGAATCAGAGGATTCGGATTCGGAGGTGAGATCTGAGGATGAGGCTGTATCAAGGTTAAGGACGGCTTGATCTGGTTCAGAAGTCCATGTGTATAGCTGGTCATCAAAGTTTTGATTTGAGATGAACTGAACAAGCTTGGCTGGGAGCTTCTTGGTCTTTTTGAGATAACAATCTTTTGCAAAATGTCCTTTCTTTCCACAAAGAAAACACTTAGTGGAAGAAGAGGGCTTTGATCTTTTCTTCACAAATTTGAACTTCTTGAAAGGTTTTCTGGACTTGTGAAACCTTTTCTGATGTTTGTGCTTCTTGTATTTGTGACACGAGCATGGAGAGTAGCTATGAGTGTAACAGCCAAACTTTTGGAAATCTTTTCTGCAAAAGGTATCCATTGTTTTATGCTCATTGCTTTTGAGAAGTTTGCCAAGTCGCTTAGACTCGCACTGGTCTTGAATGAGCTTTCTGGCCATCTGGTACAAGTGAGCAAGACTCACCTGTCTTAGGTCTGCAAGATTGGCTCGTTTGAACTCTGTTTCGAGCAATTCAGGTAGTAGTTGTGGCATGTTGAGGACAAACGCCTTCTTGATGGTTTCTGTATTTTTTCCAAAGATAAAATACAGAGCTTCCTGTCTGAGATAGTAATCTCCAAGTTTTGCAACATCACAGCATTTGTTGAGTAAGAACTCATTTTCTGCCTTTTCAATCTCTTGGGCTGTTTGTCCTACGAAAACGTTTCGTAGACATGCTAGGAATATCTGAATAGGATCTGCACCTGTGAGGATGATCTGTCTTTCTTCTTCTGTCAGCATCCTTGTCCACCAACTACGGAGTGATCCTGTAAAAGCAGCAACAAGACGGTCAATTATATCTCTTATCTCAAGAGTAGGATTTCGGAGAGATTCTCCATTTATCCATGCATCCATTTTCTCAAGATATTTGAGTCTGTCATCAGGAGGAATTGCATCTATGTTCCAGAATTGCTTGTGATCTGGAGCATATGGGATATAAACTTTTCCTTCAATATTTTGTTGTCTTTGAGGTTGTTGTTGTGGAACCTGTGGGACTTGTGCTTGTGGCAGCTGTTGGTTCCGGTGTTCTCCTGCTTGGGAGGTTTCTCCTTGGTCACTGGTTGTTTCTGAATCATCAGGATTGGTTTGAACAGGGTTGTGTGTCCGTGTCCTTGTGGTGTCCGTGTAGAACGGAGTCACAGGGGTCTGCATAAGAACTGGTCCTTTATATGGTGGAATCGTCTGAGAGGATGAATCCTTTTCAAACAGATCAAAGGAATCAAAGGACGAAATGACTGAGGAAATTTCATTAGGACCTTCTTTCTCGTCTTCATCACCCCACCCAGTTGGGATAATTTTCTCTTTGGAGAGATAATGAGGAGGCGGTGTGAGATCAACCCAATAAGCTTTTTCACAATTTCCACTTGGTATCAAGACTGCATGATCTGGCTTTGGATTGTGCTTCCAAGGATGAGAGGACTGCTTCTTCGACTTAGTTGGCTGTTTAAGCTTTTGAGCGAGTCGTTCTCTTTTTCTCTTGAATTCGTCTGAATCAAGATAATGCTTCTCTGAAGAAGATTTCTCCAAGTTGATCATGTTGATGTTGTTCCAAGAACGAACTTGTCCGGAAGGGTTCCGAACTGGAGCGGCCTTCTGAAGCTTTTGTGTGAGTTGGGAAGTTTGGTAGTATGAGTATGGGTTTAATGGAGAAAGCTTGAAGAGTTCACCTGGTTTGGTAGATAGAGTTGTTTGGGTTATGTCTACCTTATAATGAGATGCGGAAGGATCAAAGGAAGTGACTTCAAAGTTGTTAGCAACAACTTCTTGTTCTAGCAGGGGAAGATCAGCCATGGTGGATACACTGGTCACGACTGGACTTACTGCAGGACTTTCTGCACCTTTCATTCATTCTTTAACGGCTATTGCCCTATTGCTAAAGACTCTAGTGTTCAACACACAAGTATTGTTTAAAACCTTCAATACCAGAATAGGGAAGTGCTACAGTTAACTAGGCTCTGTGACCACTAAGGGTTAGGAATGGAGCGGGAGGCGGAAGACATAACTAAAGGCTAGGCTAGGTTTGAGAGAAGTAGAAGATGTGTTTCGGGCTCAATCTAACTCTAACTATTTCTAAGCTTTGAGAGAAAGAAAGATGTATTTCAATCCAAATCTGACTCTGCCCCTTTAGTCAGGGGTTCTTCATTATTTATAGGCAAACCATTACAAAGCGAATAATTACATGCGGAATATTTACTATTCCTAACAACGACTAAAGCAGCTTCCTCTGCTAAGGGAAAAGCTGTCACGACATACAATAATTCATAATAAGACAAACTTGACGCGACTAAAGCGGCTTCCTTTAATAAAGGAAACTTCACTTGTTACAAACAGACAAACGAGAAATGACAAAAAGATTCTTGTCATCCTATTATTACAAAACAACAAACTTATTAACATGACACGGGAAGCTTCCTCATGGGGTCCATCCGGGATTCTTGGATCTTGTCTGCAATGAGTCACCATCTGTCATTATTGAGATCCATATCATCCCACCACTCCTGACTGTTTTGGCTACTAAAATCATCTCCCCCCCACGGGTCACAAAGAAAACACTTAGTGGAAGAAGAAGGTTTTGATCTTTTCTTCACAAATTTGAACTTCTTGAAAGGTTTTCTAGACTTGTGAAACCTTTTCTGATGTTTGTGCTTCTTGTATTTGTGACACGAGCATGGAGAGTAGCTATGAGTATAACAGCCAAAACTTTTGGAAATCTTTTCTGCAAAAGGTATCCATTGTTTTCTGCTCGTTGCTTTTGAGAAGTTTGCCAAGTCGCTTAGACTCGCACTGGTCTTGAATGAGCTTTCTGGCCATCTGGTACAAGTGAGCAAGACTCACCTGTCTTAGGTCTGCAAGATTGGCTCGTTTGAACTCTGTTTCGAGCAATTCATGTAGTGGTTGTGGCATGTTGAAGACAAACGCCTTCTTGATGGTTTATGTATTTTTTTCTAAAGATAAAATACAGAGCTTCCTATCTGAGATAGTAATCTCCAAGTTTTGTAATATCACAGCATTTGTTGAGTAAGAACTCATTTTTCTGCCTTTTCAATCTCTTGGGCTGTTTGTCCTACGAAAACGTTACGTAGACATGCTAGGAATATTTGAATAGGATCTGCACCTGTGTGGATGATCTGTCTTTCTTCTTCTGTCAGCATCCTTGTCCACCAACTACGGAGTGATCCTGTAAAAGCAGCAACAAGACGGTCAATTATATCTCTTATCTCAAGAGTAGGATTTCGGAGAGATTCTCCATTTATCCATGCATCCATTTTCTCAAGATATTTGAGTCTGTCATCAGGAGGAATTGCATCTATGTTCCAGAATTGCTTGTGATCTGGAGCATATGGGATAGAAACTTTTCCTTCAATGTTTTGTTGTCTTTGAGGTTGCTGTTGTGGAACCTGTGGGACTTGTGCTTGTGGCGGCTGTTGGTTCCGGTGTTCTCCTGCTTGGGAGGTTTCTCCTTGGTCACTGGTTGTTTCTGAATCATCAGGATTGGTTTGAACAGGGTTGTGTGTCCGTGTCCTTGTGGTGTCCGTGTAGAACGGAGTCACAGGGGTCTGCATAAGAACTGGTCCTTTATATGGTGGAATCGTCTGAGAGGATGAATCCTTTTCAAACGGATCAAAGGAATCAAAGGACGAAATGACTGAGGAAATTTCACTAGGACCTTCTTTCTCGTCTTCATCACCCCACCCGGTTGGGATAATTTTCTCTTTGGAGAGATAATGAGGAGGTGGTGTGAGATCAACCCAATTAGCTTTTTCGCAATTTCCACTTAGTATCCAGACTGCATGATCTGGCTTTGGATTGTGCTTCCAAGGATGAGATGACTGCTTTTTCGGCTTAGCTGGTTGTTTGAGCTTTTGAGCGAGTCGTTCTCTTTTTCTCTTGAACTCGTCTGAATCAAGATAATGCTTCTCTGAAGAAGATTTTTCCAAGTTAATCATGTTGATACTGTTTCCAGAACGAACTTGTCCGGAAGGGTTCCGAACTGGAGCGGCCTTTTGAAGCTTTTTCCAGTTAATAGGATTCTGCTGGTGATATCTGTGATTTCTATGGAAAGCCTTGTGGAGGTCATTATATTGGTCATAACAATCTTGTCTGAGATGCTCATGGGCTTCTTTTGTCCATGCAACACGTTCCCTGAGATCTGACCATATTTTCTCAATGGCAGCATTCTGGGCTTTTGCATTCATGTTGCCCCAATTGATTGCTGACTCGATTGGTCCAACATCTTGTGGTCTGGTTTTGGTAACTTGCCATTTACCAATATATGCATTGTCGGCTTCTCCAGTACAGTAGATGTCTTCAGGAAAATTCACAGAGCAGACATATCTCAAGGATCTAGATCTGGAAGCAAAGGGTTTTCTGACACAGTGTGGACAGGACTGAGGATGTCCAGCAAGTTGACATTTTTCACATGGTTCAGCTGGTTGGGATTCTGTTGGAAATGATATGGCGACACGACCTGGTTCTAGAGGATGTCTAGAGATTTTTGGTGAATCATGGATGATTGGTCGGTTATGGCTTCTTTCATAATCATTTTTCCAACGAGGAGGGAAAGTGAGTTCATGTTTGGTGTAGATTTTTGGTTGGGTAACATTACTATCACCTAACACGTGGACTCGAGGCTTACAGTTGTGGTTCATGGAAAATAGATGGATTTGGACTTTATAGGTCATAGAATGATGGAGTGCTACAACGGTTTCATTTGGGTTCATATCAGCTCCATAAAGTTGGATAAGAACCTGTATGGTTTGAGAAAGGGTAGGACGGGAAAGATCAAGGGTGAAATTTGGTTCAACCTGGATGAGGACATGACCATTATGAAGACCTGCTTCAACGGCACAGATGAGTGCATCATCAAACTTACGCCACCTGGTATCTAGTAGAGAGACTAGACATGAAACATTTTTTCCGGCAAGAAAACTAGGCTGTAAGGCTAGACGAATGGCTCCAAGGTGTAAACCTTTGTAACCTTTCTGTCTATATCTACGGAGATCAGTTTCAGAAAGTATAGGAAGATAGGTTTCTGTGCGGGAAGAGGATACGGATTGTACAGAGACCGTAGAGGATTTATACACGGCTGTAAGGGCTACTGGCTTGGTAGGTAATAGAGATTTGAACTTTTGTGTGAGTTGGGAGGTTTGGTAATATGAGTATGGGTTTAACGGAGAGAGTTTGAAGAGTTCTCCTGATTTGGTAGATGGATGTATTTGGGTTATGTCTACCTCATAGTGAGATGCGGAAGGATCAAAGGAAGTGACTTCAGAGTTGTTAGCAACAATTTCTTGTTCTGGCAGGGGAAGATCAGCCATGGTGGATACATTGGTCACAATTGGACTTACTGCGCCTTTTATTCACTCTTTAACGGCTCTTGCCCTATTGCCAAAGACTCTACTATTCAACACACAAGTATAGTTTAAGACCTTCAATACCAGAGTAGGAAAATGCTACAGTTAACTAGGCTCTAAGACCACTAACGGAAAGGCAGGAAGCGGGAGGCGGAAGACATGACTAAAGGCTAGGCTAGGTTTGAGAGAAGTAGAAGATGTGTTTCGGGCTCAATCTAACTCTAACTCTTTCTAAGCTTTGAGAGAAAGAAAGATGTATTTCAATCCAAATCTGACTCTGCCCCTTTAGTCAGGGGTTCTTCATTATTTATAGGCAAACTATTACAAAGCGAATAATTACATGCGGAATATTTACTATTCCTAACAACGACTAAAGCAGCTTCCTCTGCTAAGGGAAAAGCTGTCACGACATACAATAATTCATAATAAGACAAACTTGACGCGACTAAAGTGGCTTCCTTTAATAAAGGAAACTTCACTTATTACAAACAGACAAACGAGAAATGACAAAAAGATTCTTGTCATCCTATTATTACAAAACAACAAACTTATTAACATGACACGGGAAGCTTCCTCATGGGGTCCATCCGGGATTCTTGGATCTTGTCTGCAATGAGTCACCATCTGTCATTATTGAGATCCATATCATCCCACCACTCCTGACTGTTTTGGCTACTAAAATCATCTCCCCCCCACGGGTCATAGTCAGACCCGAGGTCTGCAGTAGAATAGGCATCAGGATGAGAGAAATTCTGGAAGGCGAGGAGGTGCTCATGGAAAGTAGGGCTATCAGGGAAGCGGACATGCCAAAACTCTCGGGGATCAGAAAATGATTTTAGTAGCCAAAACAGTCAGGAGTGGTGGGATGATATGGATCTCAATAATGACAGATGGTGACTCATTGCAGACAAGATCCAAGAATCCCGGATGGACCCCATGAGGAAGCTTCCCGTGTCATGTTAATAAGTTTGTTGTTTTGTAATAATAGGATGACAATAATCTTTTTGTCATTTCTCGTTTGTCTGTTTGTAATAAGTGAAGTTTCCTTTATTAAAGGAAGCCGCTTTAGTCACGTCAAGTTTGTCTTATTATGAATTATTGTATGTCGTGACAACTTTTCCCTTAGCAGAGGAAGCTGCTTTAGTCGTTGTCAGGAATAGTGAATATTCCGCATGTAATTATTCGCTTTGTAATGGTTTGCCTATAAATAATGAAGAACCCCTGACTAAAGGGGCAGAGTCAGATTTGGATTGAAATAGATCTTTCTTTCTCTCAAAGCTTAGAAAAAAGTTAGAGTCAGATTGAGCCCGAAACACATCTTCTACTTCTTTCAAACCTAGCCTAGCCTTTAGTTATGTTTTCTGCCTTCCGCTTCCCGCCTTACCCTTAGTGGTCTCAGAGCCTAGTTAACTGTAGCACTTCCCTATTCTGGTATTGAAGGTCTTAAACTATACTTGTGTGTTGAACACTAGAGTCTTTGGCAATAAGACAATAGCCGTTAAAGAGTGAATGAAAGGCACAGAAAGTCCCGCAATAAGTCCAGCCGTGACCAGTGTATCCACCATGGCTGATCTTCCCCTGCCAGAACAAGAAGTTGTTGCTAACAACTCTGAAGTCACTTCCTTTGATCCTTCCGCATCTCACTATGAGGTAGACATAACCCAAACACCTCCATCTACCAAACCAGGTGAACTCTTCAAACTCTCTCCGTTAAACCCATACTCATATTACCAAACCTCCCAACTCACACAAAGGTTCAAATCTCTATTACCTACCAAGCCAGCAGCCCTTACAGCCGTGTATAAATCCTCTACAGTCTCTGTACAATCCGTATCCTCTTCCCGCACAGAAACCTATCTTTCTATACTTTCTGAAACTGATCTCCGTAGATATAGACAGAAAGGCTACAAAGGTTTACACCTTGGAGCCATTCGTCTAGCCTTACAGCCTAGTTTTCTTGCCGGAAAAAATGTTTCATGTCTAGTCTCTCTACTAGATACCAGGTGGCGTAAGTTTGATGATGCACTCATCTGTGCCGTTGAAGCAGGTCTTCACAATGGCCATGTTCTCATCCAGGTTGAACCAAATTTCACCCTTGATCTTTCCCGTCCTACCCTTTCTCAAACCATACAGGTCCTTATCCAACTTTATGGAGCTGATATGAACCCAAATGAAACCGTTGTAGCACTCCATCATTCTATGACCTATAAAGTCCAAACCCATCTCTTTTCCATGGACCACAACTGTAAGCCTCGAGTCCACGTGTTAGGAGATAGTAATGTTACCCTACCAAAAATCTACACCAAACATGAACTCACTTTCCCTCCCCGTTGGAAAAATGATTATGAAAGAAGCCATAACCGACCAATCATCCATGATTCACCAAAAATCTCTAGACATCCTCTAGAACCAGGTCGTGTCGCCATATCATTTCCAACAGAATCCCAACCAGCTGAACCATGTGAAAAATGTCAACTTGCTGGACATCCTCAGTCCTGTCCACACTGTGTCAGAAAACCCTTTGCTTCCAGATCTAGATCCTTGAGATATGTCTGCTCTGTGAATTTTCCTGAAGACATCTACTGTACTGGAGAAGCCGACAATGCATATGTTGGTAAATGGCAAGTTACCAAAACCAGACCACAAGATGTTGGACCAATCGAGTCAGCAATCAATTGGGGCAACATGAATGCAAAAGCCCAGAATGCTGCCATTGAGAAGATATGGTCAGATCTCAGGGAACATGTTGCATGGACAAAAGAAGCCCATGAGCATCTCAGACAAGGTTGTTATGACCAATATAATGACCTCCACAAGGCTTTCCACAGAAATCACAGATATCACCAGCAGAATCCTATTAACTGGAAAAAGCTTCAGAAGGCCGCTCCAGTTCGGAACCCTTCCGGAAAAGTTCATTCTTGGAACAGCATCAACATGATCAACTTGGAGAAATATTCTTCAGAGAAGCATTATCTTGATTCAGACGAATTCAAGAGAAAAAGAGAACGGCTCGCTCAAAAGCTTACACAACCAACTAAGCCGAAGAAGCAGTCCTCTCATCCTTGGAAGCACAATCCAAAGCCAGATCATGCAGCCTGGATACCAAGTGGAAATTGTGAAAAAGCTTATTGGGTTGATCTCACACCGCCTCCTCATTATCTCTCCAAAGAGAAAATTATCCCAACCGGGTGGGGTGATGAAGACGAGAAAGAAGGTGCTAGTGAAATTTCCTCAGTCATTTCGTCCTTTAATTCCTTTGATCTGTTTGAAAAGGCTTCATCCTCTCAGACGATTCCACCATATAAAGGACCAGTTCTTATGCAGACCCCTGTGACTCCGTTCTACACGGACACCACAAGGACACGGACACACAACCCTGTTCAAACCAATCCTGATGATTCAGAAACAACCAGTGACCAAGGAGAAACCTCCCAAGCAGGAGAACACCGGAACCAACAGCCGCCACAAGCACAAGTCCCACAGGTTCCACAACAGCAACCTCAAAGACAACAAAACATTGAAGGAAAAGGTTCTATCCCATATGCTCCAGATCACAAGGAATTCTGGAACATAGATGCAATTCCTCCTGATGACAGACTCAAATATCTTGAGAAAATGGATGCATGGATAAATGGAGAATCTCTCTGAAATCCTACTCTTGAGATAAGAGATATCATTGACCGTCTTGTTGCTGCTTTTACAGGATCACTCCGTAGTTGGTGGACAAGGATGCTGACAGAAGAAGAAAGACAGATCATCCTCACAGGTGCAGATCCTATTCAGATATTCCTAGCATGTCTACGAAACGTTTTCGTAGGACAAACAGCCCAAGAGATTGAAAAGGCAGAAAAGGAGTTCTTACTCAACAAATGCTGTGATGTTGCAAAACTTGGAGATTACTATCTCAGACAGGAAGCTCTGTATTTTATCTTTGGAAAAAATACAGAAACCATCAAGAAGGCGTTTATCTTCAACATGCCACAACCACTACCTGAATTGCTCGAAACAGAGTTCAAACGAGCCAATCTTGCAGACCTAAGACAGGTGAGTCTTGCTCACTTGTACCAGATGGCCAGAAAGCTCATTCAAGACCAGTGCGAGTCTAAGCGACTTGGCAAACTTCTCAAAAGCAACGAGCAGAAAACAATGGATACCTTTTGCAGAAAAGATTTCCAAAAGTTTGGCTGTTATACTCATAGCTACTCTCCATGCTCGTGTCACAAATCCAAGAAGCACAAACATCAGAAAAGGTTTCGCAAGTCCATAAAACCTTTCAAGAAGTTCAAATTTGTGAAGAAAAGATCAAAACCCTCTTCTTCCACTAAGTGTTTTCTTTGTGGAAAGAAAGGACATTTTGCAAAGGATTGTTATCTCAAAAAGACCAAGAAGCTCCCAGCCAAGCTTGTTCAGTTCATCTCAAATCAAAACTTTGATGACCAGCTATACACATGGACTTCTGAACCAGATCAAGCCGTCCTTAACCTTGATACAGCCTCATCCTCAGATCTCACCTCCGAATCCGAATCCTCTGATTCAGAACCAAACCTCTCCATAGCCAAAATACACAAAACCTCTGAACAACAAATCCTTACCACTTCCAAAGCTACCTTTACCCCAGGACAAATCTATAAGCCATACAAAAAGCTTGGTGTAAACCTTCCAGGATATGTTCCTATCACTGTTACTGCACTTCCAGACATAGGTTCATGTATTTCTTTCATGAAATCCAAGTGTCTTCCTCCTGAATTTTGGATTTCCTCCAGAGCAACCTTTATCACTGCTTCTGGTAGTGGATTTGCAAGTGAAGCACATTCCATGACCATTCCCATACACTTATCCCCAGATGTCTCAGTACGACACAGCTTTTATCAGTATGATCAATGCTGTGAAAACGTTCTCTTAGGAATGGATTTTCTCACCTTACTTGCTCCATTCTCATTTCAAACAGATGGCTTCCAATTCCTGCATAATCAGTATACCCCTTGGGTATCCTTACAGAAATTACCCTCACAGGTTTCAGCCATTCAAGATGATGAATTTGCTGAAGAAAGAAGCCTCCTCCTTTCCTGTTGCGGTGATCTTCCAAACAAGTTTTGGGAAAAAGAGAAACACTTTGTCTCTCTACCTTACAAAGAGAATTGGCAGATGCCACACCAAACCGCCTCTCATCCAGGAATGCCAAAAGATGAAGATCTTTGTCAAGCTGAAATTCAAGCACTACTCGAGCAAGGTCTCATCTGACCATCCAGATCTCCGTGGGCAAGTCATGCCTTTTATGTCAACAAAAGATCTGAACAAGTTCGAGGAAAGAAAAGATTGGTGATAGATTATCGCCAACTCAATGATCAATTGCAAGATATCAGATACCCTCTTCCGAGAAAGGAACAACTCCTTCAGAAGCTGTCCAAAGCCAAATTCTTCTCAAAATTTGATATGAAATCTGGATTTTGGCAGATTGGTATTACTGAAGCTGACAGATTCAAAACTGCTTTTGTTGTTCCACAGGGTCATTATGAATGGAATGTCATGCCATTCGGTCTCAAGAATGCACCGTCCGAGTTCCAGCACAGAATGGATGATGTTTATAGGCCACTCGCGCAGCACTGTATTGTCTACATTGATGATGTTTTGATATTCAGTAACACAGCTGAAGAACACCATCAGCATCTCCGACAGTTCCAGGAACTAACCTACCAGCATGGATTAGTTCTTGCTGAATCCAAGATGAAAATTGGCTTAAATGCTATTGATTTTCTTGGTTTGCAGATCAGAGAAGGACACATTCTTTTACAGGACCACATATCAAGCAAAGTCCTCGATTTTCCTGATGAACTCAGAACTGTTACACAGATCCAACAATTCCTTGGCCTCATCAATTATGCCTCATCGCATGTCCCATCATTGGCCAATTACACCAGCCAGATTTCCAAGTACCTCCAAAAATCCAACATTGAAAATTGGTCTCCAGAAGCCACAGTTGCAGTACAGAAACTAAAAGAGTTATGCAAGGCACTTCCTCCTCTCAAGATCCCAGGTCCAGGACAACTCATTTTGCAGACTGATGCTTCCCTTGATTTTTGGGCAGCAGTCCTCATTGAAGAAGACAATGGGCACAAACGAGTTTGTGGTTACAAGTCAGGATCTTTCACGCCAGCACAACGCAATTATCCCTCCTTGAAAAGAGAAGTCCTTGCAGTCATTCAGGGAATTAAACAATTCAAGTTTTATCTTGCTCAGAACCCATTTATTATTGAAACAGATTTTAAAGGATTTCAGGGCGTTCTCAGAAGAAAGCAGAATGATATTCCAGATCCACAACTCATCCGATGGACAGAATGGATTTCCCAATTCAATTGGACAATGAGACATATCCCAGGCAAAGAAAATATCCTTGCTGATTTTCTCTCTCGCACACCACCATCCGAAAAAGTTGTATGCATGGTGAAACCAGATGGACGCAAGCTTCCAGCTTCCCTTGATCCAGGTCTTATTCCAGGCAGTTCCAGTTCAAATCCAGATCCCACTGATGGCCAGTCCCAGACATTTTATGAGTTAAGTTCAGACCAGCAAGCTCAATTTCTTGAAGCCCTACCAGAAGAGATCAAGATCAAGATACTCCGATCATTCGTCAGAAGCCGGATCACTGATTTCTTTGAAGAATTCGTTGAGATCAAGCTCAGACAAATTATTGATCTGTTATCCTCTGTTTATTATGTGTGCGACGTTGTTCGTTACAATTCCCAGCATGAAGAACCATGGGATACAGTTCTTGATTTTAATAATTATGACTTTTCAAAGATGCAATTCTTGTATCTTTGGTATTGGCTTAATTATTATCCTATGGCAATTCTTTTTGATCCAGAGCTCATTCAGAGACATGTTCGTGTGTTCCCAGAATCCCACTTCGTCAAGCTATTCTCACAGGTGTTTCAGTCATTTGACCCTCCAACACTCATCACCGGTCAAATTATCCAGCACCAGCAAGTTTCCATCATACGCCTCACAGATGTTTGGAATCGTGTCATTCCGCCAACCATCATTCCAATAAACCATTTCCACCTCTAGCAGGAACCATGGGAATATTTTATTTCTTGGGAACAGTGCCTTACAGTCAAAAGAGCTACTGCTAGAGCCCATGGTGTAGATGTTTCTGATCCCCGAGAGTTTTGGCATGTCCGCTTCCCTGATAGCCCTACTTTCCATGAGCACCTCCTCGCCTTCCAGAATTTCTCTCATCCTGATGCCTATTCTACTGCAGACCTTGGGTCTGACTATGACCCGTGGGGGGAGATGATTTTAGCAGCCAAAACAGTCAGGAGTGGTGGGATGATATGGATCTCAATAATGACAGATGGTGACTCATTGCAGACAAAATCCAAGAATCCCGGATGGACCCCATGAGGAAGCTTCCCGTGTCATGTTAATAAGTTTGTTGTTTTGTAATAATAGGATGACAAGAATCTTTTTGTCATTTCTCGTTTGTCTGTTTGTAATAAGTGAAGTTTCATTTATTAAAGGAAGCCGCTTTAATCGCGTCAAGTTTGTCTTATTATGAATTATTGTATGTCGTGACAGCTTTTCCCTTAGCAGAGGAAGCTGCTTTAGTCGTTGTCAGGAATAGTAAATATTCTGCATGTAATTATTCGCTTTGTAATGGTTTGCCTATAAATAATGAATAACCCCTGACTAAAGGGGCAGAGGCAGATTTGGATTGAAATACATCTTTCTTTCTCTCAAAGCTTAGTAGAAGTTAGAGTCAGATTGAGCCCGAAACACATCTTCTACTTCTCTCAAACCTAGCCTAGTCTTTAGTTATGGCTTCTGCCTCCCGCTTCCCGCCTTACCCTTAGATAGTAGATCAATAATTCGTCTGAGCCTGATCTCAACGAATTCCACAAAGAAATCAGTGATTCGGCTTCTAGCGAATGATCGGAGTATCTTGATCTTGATCTCCTCAGGTAGGGCATCAAGAAATTGAGCTTGCTGGTCTGAACTCAAATCATAAATTGTCTGGGTCTGGCCATCAGTGGGATCTGGATTTGAACTGGAACTGCCTGGAATAAGTCCTGGAACAAGGGAAGCTGGAAGCTTGCGTCCATCTGGGTTCACCATGCATACAGCTTTTTCAGATGGTGGTGTGCGAGAGAGAAAATCAGCAAGGATATTTTCTTTGCCTGGGATATGTCGCATTGTCCAATTGAATTGAGAAATCCATTCTGTCCATCAGATGAGTTGTGGATCTGGAATATCATTCTGCTTTCTTCTGAGAACGCCCTGAAATCCTTTAAAATCTGTCTCAATAATAAATGAATTCTGAGCAAGATAAAACTCGAATTTTTTAATTCCCTGAATGACTGCAAGAACTTCTCTTTTGAAGGAGGGATAATTGCGTTGTGCTGGCGTGAAAGATCCTGACTTATAACCACATACTTGTCTGCGTCCATTGTCTTCTTCAATGAGGACTGCTGCCCAAAAATCAAGGGAAGCATCAGTCTGCAAAATGAGTTGTCCTGGACCTGGGATCTTGAGAGGAGGAAGTGCCTTGCATAATTCTTTTAGTTTCTGAACTGCAACTGTGTCTTCTGGAGACCAGTTTCCAATGTTGGATCTTCGGAGGTACTTGGAAATCTGACTGGTGTAATTGGCCAATGATGGGACATGCGATGAGGCATAATTGATGAGGCCAAGGAATTGTTGGATCTGTGTAACAGTTCTGAGTTCATCAGGAAAGTCAAGGACTTTGCTTGATATGTGGTCCTGTAAAAGAATGTGTCATTCTCTGATCTGCAAACCAAGAAAATCAATAGCATTTAAACCAATTTTCATCTTGGATTCAGCAAGAACTAATCCATGCTGGTAGGTTAGTTCCTGGAACTGTCGGAGATGCTTATGGTGTTCTTCAGCTGTGTTACTGAATATCAACCCATCATCAATGTAGACAATCCAGTGCTGCGCGAGTGGCCTATAAACATCATCCATTCTGTGCTGAAACTCGGACGGTGCATTCTTGAGACCGACTGGCATGACATTCCATTCATAATGACCCTGTGGAACAATAAAAGCAGTTTTGAATCTGTCAGCTTCAGTAATACCAATCTGCCAAAATCCAGATTTCATATCAAATTTTGAGAAGAATTTGGCTTTGGACAGCTTCTGAAGGAGTTGTTCTTTTCTCGGAAGAGGGTATCTGATATCCTGCAATTGATCATTGAGTTGGCGATAATCTATCACCAATCTTTTATTTTCTCGAACTTGTTCAGATCTTTTGTTGACATAAAAGGCATGACTTGCCCACGGATATCTGGATGGTCTGATGAGACCTTGCTCAAGTAGTGTTAGAATTTCAACTTGACAAAGATCATCATCTTTTGGCATTCCTGGATGAAAGGCGGTTTGGTGTGGCATCTGCCAATTTTCTTTGTAAGGTAGAGAGACAAAGTGTTTCTCTATTTCCCAAAACTTGTTCGGAAGATCACCGCAACAGGAAATAAGGAGGCTTCTTTCTTCAGCAAATTCATCATGTTGAATGGTTGAAACCTGTGAGGGCAATTTCTGTAAGGATACCTAAGGGATATACTGATTATGCAAGAATTGAAAACCATATGTCTGAAATGAGAATGGAGCAAGTAAAGTGAGAAACACCATTCTTAAGAGAATATCTTCACAGCATTTATCATACTGGTAAAAGTTGTGTTGAACTGAGACATCTGGGGATAAGTGTATGGGAATGGTCATGAAATATGCTTCACTTGCAAATCCACTACCAGAAACAGTGGTAAAGGTTGCTCTAGAGGAAATCCAAAATTCAGGAGGAAGACAATTGGATTTCATGAAAGAAATACATGAACCTGTGTCAAGAAGTGTAGTAACTGTGATAGGAACATATCCTGGAGGGTTTACAACAAGCTTTATGTATGGCTTATAGATTTGTCCTGGTGTAAAGGTAGCTTTAGAAGTGGTAAGGATTTGTTGTTCAGGGGTTTTGTGTATTTTGGCTATGGAGAGGTTTGGTTCTGAATCAGAGGATTCGGATTCGGAGGTGAGATCTGAGGATGAGGCTGTATCAAGGTTAAGGACGGCTTGATCTGGTTCAGAAGTCCATGTGTATAGCTGGTCATCAAAGTTTTGATTTGAGATGAACTGAACAAGCTTGGCTGGGAGCTTCTTGGTCTTTTTGAGATAACAATCCTTTGCAAAATGTCCTTTCTTTCCACAAAGAAAACACTTAGTGGAAGAAGAGGGTTTTGGTCTTTTCTTCACAAATTTGAACTTCTTGAAAGGTTTTCTGGACTTGTGAAACCTTTTCTGATGTTTGTGCTTCTTGTATTTGTGACACGAGCATGGAGAGTAGCTATGAGTATAACAGCCAAACTTTTGGAAATCTTTTCTGCAAAAGGTATCCATTGTTTTCTGCTCGTTGCTTTTGAGAAGTTTGCCAAGTCGCTTAGACTCGCACTGGTCTTGAATGAGCTTTCTGGCCATCTGGTACAAGTGAGCAAGACTCACCTGTCTTAGGTCTGCAAGATTGGCTCGTTTGAACTCTGTTTCGAGCAATTCAGGAAGTGGTTGTGGCATGTTGAAGACAAACGCCTTCTTGATGGTTTCTGTATTTTTTCCAAAGATAAAATACAGAGCTTCCTGTCTGAGATAGTAATCTCCAAGTTTTGCAACATCACAGCATTTGTTGAGTAAGAACTCCTTTTCTGCCTTTTCAATCTCTTGGGCTGTTTGTCCTACGAAAACGTTTCGTAGACATGCTAGGAATATCTGAATAGGATCTGCACCTGTGAGGATGATCTGTCTTTCTTCTTCTGTCAGCATCCTTGTCCACCAACTACGGAGTGATCCTGTAAAAGCAGCAACAAGACGGTCAATTATATCTCTTATCTCAAGAGTAGGATTGCGGAGAGATTCTCCATTTATCCATGCATCCATTTTCTCAAGATATTTGTGTCTGTCATCAGGACGAATTGCATCTATGTTCCAAAATTGCTTGTGATCTGGAGCATATGGGGTGGAAACTTTTCCTTCAATGTTTTGTTGTCTCTGAGGTTGTTGTTGTGGAACCTGTGGGACTTGGGCTTATGGCGGATGTTGGTTCCGATGTTCTCCTGCTTGGGAAGTTTCTCTTTGGTCACTGGTTGTTTCTGAATCATCAGGATTGGTTTGAACAGGGTTGTGTGTCCGTGTCCTTGTGGTGTCCGTGTAGAACGGAGTCACAGGGGTCTGCATAAGAACTGGTCCTTTGTATGGTGGAATCGTCTGAGAGGATGAATCCTTTTCAAATGGATCAAAGGAATCAAAGGACGAAATGACTGAGGAAATTTCACTAGAACCTTCTTTCTCGTCTTCATCACCCTACCCGGTTGGGATAATTTTCTCTTTGGAGAGATAATGAGGAGGCGGTGTGAGATCAACCCAATAAGCTTTTTCACAATTTCCACTTGGTATCCAGACTGCATGATCTGGCTTTGGATTGTGCTTCCAAGGATGAGAGGACTGCTTCTTCGGCTTAGTTGGTTGTTTGAGCTTTTGAGCGAGCCGTTCTCTTTTTCTCTTGAACTCGTCTGAATCAAGATAATGCTTATCTGAAGAAGATTTCTCCAAGTTGATCATGTTGATGCTGTTCCAAGAACGAACTTGTCCGGAAGGGTTCCGAACTGGAGCGGCCTTCTGAAGCTTTTTCCAGTTAATAGGATTCTGCTGGTGATATGTGTGATTTCTGTGGAAAGCCTTGTGGAGGTCATTATATTGGTCATAACAACCTTGTCTGAGATGCTCATGGGCTTCTTTTGTCCATGCAACATGTTCCCTGAGATCTGACCATATCTTCTCAATGGCAGCATTCTGGGCTTTTGCATTCATGTTGCCCCAATTGATTGCTGACTCGATTGGTCCAACATCTTGTGGTCTGGTTTTGGTAACTTGCCATTTACCAACATATACATTGTCGGCATCTCCTGTACAGTAGATGTCTTCAAGAAAATTCACAGAACAGACATATCTCAAGGATCTAGATCTGGTAGCAAAGGGTTTTCTGACACAGTGTGGACAGGATTGAGGATGTCCAGCAAGTTGACATTTTTCACATGGTTCAGCTGGTTGGGATTCTGTTGGAAATGATATGGCGACACGACCTGGTTCTAGAGGATGTCTAGAGATTTTTGGTGAATCATGGATGATTGGTCGGTTATGGCTTCTTTCATAATCATTTTTCCAACGAGGAGGGAAAGTGAGTTCATGTTTGGTGTAGATTTTTGGTTGGGTAACATTGCTATCACCTAACACGTGGACTTGAGGCTTACAGTTGTGGTCCATGGAAAAAAGATGGGTCTGAACTTTATAGGTCCTAGAATGATGGAGTGCTACAAAATTTTCATTTGGATTCATATCAGCTCCATAAAGTTGGATAAGGACCTGTATGGTTTGAGAAAGGATAGGACGGGAAAGATCAAGGGTGAAGTTTGGTTCAACCTGGATAAGGACATGGCCATTGTGAAGACCTGCTTCGATGGCACAGATGAGTGCATCATCAAACTTACGCCACCTGGTATCTAGTAGAGAGACTAGACATGAAACATTTTTTCCGGCAAGAAAACTAGGCTGTAAGGCTAGACGAATGGCTCCAAGGTGTAAACCTTTGTAACCTTTCTGTCTATATCTACGGAGATCAGTTTCAGAAAGTATAGGAAGATAGGTTTCTGTGCGGGAAGAGGATACGGATTGTACAGAGACCGTAGAGGATTTATACACGGCTGTAAGGGCTGCTGGCTTGGTAGGTAATAGAGATTTGAACTTTTGTGTGAGTTGGGAGGTTTGGTAATATGAGTATGGGTTTAACGGAGAGAGTTTGAAGAGTTCACCTGGTTTGGTAGATGGAGGTGTTTGGGAAATGTCTACCTCATAGTGAGATGCGGAAGGATCAAAGGAAGTGACTTCAGAGTTGTTAGCTACAACTTCTTGTTCTGGCAGGGGAAGATTAGCCATGGTGGATACACTGGTCACGACTGGACTTACTGCGGGACTTACTGCGCCTTTCATTCACTCTTTAACGGCTATTGCCCTATTGCCAAAGACTCTAGTGTTCAACACACAAGTATAGTTTAAGACCTTCAATACCAGAATAGGGAAGTGCTACAGTTAACTAGGCTCTGAGACCACTAAGGGTAAGGCGGGAAGCGGGGGGCAGAAGACAGAACTAAAGGCTAGGTTTGAGAGAAGTAGAAGATGTGTTTCGGGCTCAATCTGACTCTAACTTCTACTAAGCTTTGAGAGAAAGAAAGATGTATTTCAATCCAAATCTGACTCTGCCCCTTTAGTCAGGGGTTCTTCATTATTTATAGGCAAACCATTACAAAGCGAATAATTACATGCGGAATATTCACTATTCCTGACAACGACTAAAGCAGCTTCCTCTGCTAAGGGAAAAGCTGTCACGACATACAATAATTCATAATAAAACAAACTTGACACGACTAAAGCGGCTTCCTTTAATAAAGGAAACTTCACTTATTACAAACAGACAAACGAGAAATGACAAAAAGATTCTTGTCATCCTATTATTACAAAACAACAAACTTATTAACGTGACACGGGAAGCTTCCTCATGGGGTCCATCCGGGATTCTTGGATCTTGTCTGCAATGAGTCACCATCTGTCATTATTGAGATCCATATCATCCCACCACTCCTGACTGTTTTGGTTTAGTGGAAAGAAATGACATTTTGCAAAAGATTGTTACCTCAAAAAGACCAAGAAGCTCCCAGCCAAGCTTGTTCAGTTCATCTCAACTCAAAACTTTGATGACCAACTATATACATGGACTTCCGAACCCGATCAAGCCGTCCTTAACCTTGATACAGCCTCATCCTCAGATCTCACCATCGAATCCGAATCCTCTGATTCAGAACCAAACCTCTCCATAGCCAAAATACACAAAACCTCTGAACAACAAATCCTTACCACTTCCAAAGCTAGCTTTACCCCAGGACAAATCTATAAGCCATACATAAAGCTTGTTGTAAACCCTCCAGGATATGTTCCTATCACTGTTACTGCACTTCTAGACACAGGATCATGTATTTCTTTCATGAAATCCAAGTGTCTTCCTCCTGAATTTTGGATATCTTCCAGAGCAACCTTTACCACTGCTTTTGGTAGTGGATTTGCAAGTGAAGCACATTCCATGACCATTCCCATACACTTATCCCCAGATGTCTCAGTACGACACAGCTTTTATCAGTATGATCAATGCTATGAAGACGTTCTCTTAGGAATGGATTTTCTCACCTTACTTGCTCCATTCTCATTTCAAACAGATGGCTTCCAATTCCTGCATAATCAGTATACCCCTTGGTTATCCTTACAGAAGTTACCCTCACAAGTTTCAGCCATTCAAGATGATGAATTTACTGAAGAAACAAGCCTCCTCATTTCCTGTTGCGGTGATCTTCCAAACAAGTTTTGGGAAAGAGAGAAACACTTTGTCTCTCTACCTTACAAAGAGAATTGGCAGATGCCACACCAAACCGCCTCTCATCCAGGAATGCCAAAAGATGAAGATCTTTGTCAAGCTGAAATCCAAGCGCTACTTGAGCAAGGTCTTATTTGACCATCCAGATCTCTATGGGCAAGTCATGCCTTTTATGTCAACAAAAGATCTGAACAAGTTCGAGGAAAGAAAAGATTGGTGATAGATTATCGCCAACTCAATGATCAATTGCAAGATATCAGATACCCTCTTCCGAGAAAGGAACAACTCCTTCAGAAGCTGTCCAAAGCCAAATTCTTCTCAAAATTCGATATGAAATCTGGATTTTGGCAAATTGGTATTACTGAAGCTGACAGATTCAAAACTGCTTTTGTTGTTCCACAGGGTCATTATGAATGGAATGTCATGCCATTCGGTCTCAAGAATGCACCGTCCGAGTTTCAGCACAGAATGGATGATGTTTATAGGCCACTCGCGCAGCACTGTATTGTCTACATTGATGATGTTTTGATATTCAGTAACACAGCTGAAGAACACCATAAGCATCTCCGACAGTTCCAGGAACTAACCTACCAGCATGGATTAGTTCTTGCTGAATCCAAGATGAAAATTGGTTTAAATGCTATTGATTTTCTTGGTTTGCAGATCAGAGAATGACACATTCTTTTACAGGACCACATATCAAGCAAAGTCCTTGACTTTCCTGATGAACTCAGAACTGTTACACAGATCCAACAATTCCTTGGCCTCATCAATTATGCCTCATCGCATGTCCCATCATTGGCCAATTACACCAGTCAGATTTCCAAGTACCTCCGAAGATCCAACATTGGAAACTGGTCTCCAGAAGCCACAGTTGCAGTTCAGAAGCTAAAAGAGTTATGCAAGGCACTTCCTCCTCTCAAGATCCCAGGTCCAGGACAACTCATTTTGCAGACTGATGCTTCCCTTGATTATTGGGCAGCAGTTCTCATTGAAGAAGACAATGGACACAGACAAGTCTGTGGTTACAAATCAGGATCTTTCACACCAGCACAACGCAATTATCCCTCTTTCAAAAGAGAAGTTCTTGCAGTTATTCAGGGAATCAAAAAATTCAAGTTTTATCTTGCTCAGAATCCTTTCATTATTGAAACATATTTTAAAGGATTTCAGGGTGTTCTCAAAAGAAACCATAATGATATTCCAGATCCACAACTCATCCGATGGAAAGAATGGATTTACCAGTTCAATTGGACAATGAGACACATCCCAGGGAAAGAGAATATCCTTGCTGATTTTCTCTCTCGCACACCACCATTTGCGAAAGCTGTATGCATGGTGAACCCAGATGGACGCAAGCTTCCAGCTTCCCTTGTTCCAGGTCTTATTCCAGGCAGTTCCAGTTCAAACCTAGATCCCACTGATGGCCAGTCCCAGACATTTTATGAGTTAAGTTCAGACCAGCAGGCTCAATTTCTTGAAACCCTACCTGAGGAGATCAAAATCAAGATACTCCGATCATTTGCTAGAAGCCGAATCACTGATTTTTTTGAGGAATTCGTTGAGATCAGGCTCAGACGAATTATTGATCTGTTATCCTCTGTTTATTATATGCACAACGTTGTTCGTTACAATCCCCAGCATGAGGAACCATGGGATACAGTTCTTGATTTTAATAATTATGACTTTTCAAAGATGCAATTCTTGTATCTTTGGTATTGGCTTAATTATTATCCTATGGCAATTCTTTTTGATCCAGAGCTCATTCAGAGACATGTTCGTGTGTTCCCAGAATCCCGCTTCGTCAAGCTATTCTCACAGGTGTTTCAGTCATTTGACCCTCCAACACTCATCACCGGTCAAATTATCCAGCACCAGCAAGTTTTCATCATACGCCTCACAGATGTTTGGAATCGCGTCATTCCGCCAACCATCATTCCAATCAACCATTTCCACCTCCAGCAGGAACCATGGGAATATTTTATTTCTTGGGAACAGTGCCTTACAGTCAAAAGAGCTACTGCTAGAGCCCATGGTGTAGATGTTTCTGATCCCCGAGAGTTTTGGCATGTCCGCTTCCCTGATAGCCCTACTTTCCATGAGCACCTCCTCGCCTTCCAGAATTTCTCTAATCCTGATGCGTATTCTACTGCAGACCTCGGGTCTGACTATGACCCGTGGGGGAGAGATGATTTTAGTAGCCAAAATAGTCAGGAGTGGTGGGATGATATGGATCTCAATAATGACAGATGGTGACTCATTGCAGACAAAATCCAGGAATCCCGGGTGGACCCCATGAGGAAGCTTCCCGTGTCATGTTAATAAGTTTGTTGTTTTGTAATAATTGGACATGACAAGAGTCTTTTTGTCATTTCTCGTTTGTCTGTTTGTAATAAGTGAAGTTTCCTTTATTAAAGGAAACTGCTTTAGTCGCGTCAGGTTTGTCTTATTATGAATTATTGTATGTCGTGACAGCTTTTCCTTTATCAGAGGAAGCTGCTTTAGTCGTTGTCAGGAATAGTAAATATTCCGCATGTAATTATTCGCTTTGTAATGGTTTGCCTATAAATAATGAAGAACCCCTGACTAAAGGGGCAGAGTCAGGTTTGGATTGCAATACATCTTTCTTTCTCTCAAAGCTTAGAAAGAGTTAAAGTGAGATTGAGCCCGAAACACATCTTCTACTTCTCTCAAACCTAGCCTAGCCTTTAGTTATGTCTTCTGCCTCCCGCTTCCCGCCTTACCCTTAGTGGTATCAGAGCCTAGTTAACTGTAGCACTTCCCTATTCTGGTATTGAAGGTCTTAAACTATACTTGTGTGTTGAACACTAGAGTCTTTGGCAATAGGGCAATAGCCGTTAAAGAGTGAATGAAAGGCGCAGTAAGTCCCGCAGTAAGTCCAGTCGTGACCAGTGTATCCACCATTGCTGATCTTCCCCTGCCAGAACAAGAAGTTGTAGCTAACAACTCTGAAGTCACTTCCTTTGATCCTTCTACATCTCACTATGAGGTAGACATAACCCAAACACCTCCATCTACCAAACTAGGTGAACTCTTCCAACTCTCTCCGTTAAACCCATACTCATATTACCAAACTTCCCATCTCACACAAAAGCTTCAGAAGGCCGCTCCAGTTCGGAACCCTTCCGGACAAGTTCGTTCTTGGAACAACATCAACATGATCAACTTGGAGAAATCTTCTTCAGAGAAGCATTATCTTGATTCAGACGAATTCAAGAGAAAAAGAGAACGACTCGCTCAAAAGCTTAAACAGCCAACTAAGTCGAAGAAGCAGTCCTCTCATCCTTGGAAGCACAATCCAAAGCTCTGAGTTCATCAGGAAAGTCAAGGACTTTGCTTGATATGTGGTCCTGTAAAAGAATGTGTCTTGAGAGAAAGAAAGATCTATTTCAATCCAAATCTGACTCTGCCCCTTTAGTCAGGGGTTCTTCACTATTTATAGGCAAACCATTACAAAGCGAATAATTACATGCGGAATATTTACTATTCCTGACAACGACTAGAGCAGCTTCCTCTGCTAAGGGAAAAGCTGTCACGACATATAATAATTCATAATAAGACAAACTTGACGCGACTAAAGCGGCTTCCTTTAATAAAGGAAACTTCACTTATTACAAACAGACAAATGAGAAATGACAAAAAGATTCTTGTCATCCTATTATTACAAAACAACAAACTTATTAACATGACACGGGAAGCTTCCTCATCGGGTCCATCCGGGATTCTTGGATCTTGTCTGCAATGAGTCACCATCTGTCAAGTTTGAAGAGTTCACCTGGTTTGGTAGATGGAGGTGTTTGGGTTATGTCTTGCCATTTACCAACATATGCATTGTCGGCTTCTCCAGTACAGTAGATGTTGTAAAATGTCTTAAATTTTTTTAATAAATAAATAAATAAATAACTAGCGAATTTCAGAGTTAGGAAGGTTTTCTTTTCTAAATTCTTCGAATCTTGTTGGTGGATATCTTAGAGTAATGACTTTCATGTCTTGTGTCGCTATTTTTGTCCATCGGACGTTTTGTCGGGGTGGTGAAAAAACCTCTGTAATGAAAATATAGAGAAAGAAAAATTTGCTCTTTACAATCATTTTTGTTTTCCTAGGTAAGTAACCATTTTATTTCACTTAAAAAAATGTGTCAATAATTTACAAGTTGTATAAAATTAATGAAGCATGAAGCTAATTCGCCAACTGATACACAAATATCTGTTTTTCAAGATTTATATTGTACAGCTAATTCTGACAGTTTTCTTATTTTCTTTTTTTTACATTTAGAGAGTTTGGAGTTAACTCTTTATTTTTAAAGATCTTCTATTTCAGTTTCACTCTAACAGTTTTCTTACTTTTAATCAAGTCCTAATTTTAGAAACCCGAGAAACTGATATGAGATTATTGTATTCTATGCACAAACAACTACATTTGATTGGATATGCAGATGTAGGATAAATGTCCGACCCGCATAAAGTAAGATCACAAATTAGATATCTATTCACATATGGTGGTACTGCTATCTCTTGGTGATCTAGAAAGCAAACTATTATTGAAAATTTCTCAAATCATGCCGAGATTCTAGTACTTTATGAGGTAAGTCAAGAATGCATTTAGTTAAGGTTTTTGATTTATCATATTCTAGATGAATGCAACCTTCCACTAAGTAAAATGGATCCAACAATATTATATTAAGATAATCTCGCATGCATTGCACAAGTGAAATAAGAATATATCAAAGGTGACAAGACTGAGTATATCTTACCAAAATTTATTCACACATGAACTAAAAATAAATAAAAAAGGTGAGATAGATGTTCTTCAAATTCGTTCAAGTGAAAATCTAACATATTTATTCACGAAATCATTAGCTACAACAATGTTCGAGAAATTGGTATATAAAATTGGCATGTGCCAACTTCATGATCAATGTTGATATGCTCAAAAGAGCGGCAGTTATATATTTGTTGTACTCTTTTTCTCTTAGCATAGATTTTATCCCACTAGGTTTTCCTAGCAAGGTCTTTAATGAGGCAGCTCAAAAAGTGTATACTAAGAATATTATACTCTTTTTTCTTCATTAGGATTTTTATCCCACTGAGTTTCTCCATGAGACATATTCTTAAAGAATAATTATCCAAGGGGGAGTATTATGAAAATATGATATTGTGGATATTTATCATTATGTAGTTATCAAGATGAAGAAATTATTTTATAGAAGTCTTGACTAAATGGAAAATAACTACAATTAAATGGTCAAAATATACTTATAGGATTCTTGTATAGTAAAAGATAATTATATGTATGTGGAATGTGATATAATGTGTGATGTTATCAAGGAGGTGAAAAACTCTATAAATAGAGGGAGTTTGTGTGAAGAAATGTACACTTGAAGAAATCAAAAGTTTTACTCTCTCAATTCTTTAGTTTTAGTTTATAGTAGAGACACAATTCATTTGGTGAAGTAAATGCATCTAACAAAACTGAACTGTGTTTAGTTACTGACATGAGTAACTATCCTGACCCGAGAATCGTAAAAGGAATGACCTACCTACAAATTTATGGTCAGAAGCGAACTCAAGCATTTGGCTCAACCAGCTAAGGTCCCGAGATCTCATCCACCTCTCGTCTAATCTAGGTATTTTATATGAGTGAAAGTCGCTAAATCTGGAGTCTTGACAGGGAAAGATTCCCTCTTCCATATAGGGAAGTGAGCTATGTATGACCTTAGATGATTATCTAGACTTTTATTCATCTCAGATGAATACACCTTAGAGTTTGTTAGGCAAACTATTTATCTAAAAGAATTAGATTGTATTTTCTTTTTATTTATTTCTTCATTAAAAAAGATTTTATACATTTGAAAGACTTTTAGTCGTTGGTTGAAAAACTCAAAACTCGAATCTAAGGTAGTTAAAATAGATAACTAAACTGGGGGGAATATTTTCCGAAGTTGTACAAATATTTCATTTCCACACCTAGTTAAAGGTAACAACTATTAGCACCAGGAGCAGTCTCCCCTTACTCCATTTCCAAAAGGAAATGGCCCCTGTTTAAACACTAATAAATATTTTGATATTCATCCACATCAAATTTATATATTTAACTGTTATTGACGTGAACATTAGAGCCTATTACACAAAATTAAACCTCTTTATTTACTACAGGCTAACTTGGAAGTTCACCAGACCTACAAATATACTAATTCTTTGCACTCCGCAAGCATGGATTGTTAGCGCGAGTCCCACCAATACAACCCTTCCAATGAAAAAGCAAACAGTAAGCCTTTTCTCGTAATGTCTTCAACTACTACTTTAGAGTCTCCTGTATACATTTAATGCTCATAAATTTTGAAGTGACCTCAGTTGAATCTCTTCCATAGCTAGATATCGACAAAATACAATCCTATATCAAAATATCACCTTCTATTGCAGTTTCATTTAGAAACAATTTAGATGAACATAGTAAAATTACATCTAGGATATTGAAAGATAAAATTAAAATATCCTAATGTTTTTATGATATCGTTGAGTTTTAATTGAATAAATTAAGAATAAATATACAAAATACGTCAATTTTTCTTTCTACGTAAGTAACATATACGTAAAAAGTTGATAGAAAGAAATAAGGATAAATTTCACACTTGGTCCCTAATGTTTACACTTTTTTCAAGTTGGTCTTCAATATTTCAAAAAAATTATATTGGTCTTTAATGTTTATAGAGTGATTCAAATTGGTCCCTATTGTTTAAAACTAGCCAATTTAGTCCATATTATTTCCCATAAAATTTAATTTAGTCCCCAAACAGAGGCCACATGTAGGGACTGAATTGAATTTTTTAATGAAATAATAGGGACTGATATGGGGATATCCCGAGCTGAGAGGCGCGTAAGCGGGTTTTCCCCGACCTGAGCTGCAAGACCTGGTTACTACTTGACCCGAATGGTTGCCTTTCAGCCTAGCCAACCTACCAGATGCGATGTGAGGGTAGACCCTATGCTTAGACCAAAGGATGACAACTTTGACCATTGGGTAATAGCTTTCTCCACCGAATGAGAGCTCAAGTGGTTGGTTGCGTGTCGGGCTGTATTAGGCATTAATTGCTGTCCGAACCCCGGATTAGTATAAATAGAGGCATTCCCCGCATTTATGAGGTAAGTCGTTCTTATTTGTTGCTTTCAACTACCTATTATCCAACTTGGACATACTAATCATTCTCACACTCAAGGGAAAACACGGGTTGCCACCCCCGTGATTCCTTCTCTTGTTTTGCAAATTAGGCCATTGAGGTCGGAAGTACTGAGCTCAGGCGGACGCACATTTTCCACCTTCATCAGTTAGTGCCGTATGTGGGAACGTAGTTCCTTTACTTTTCTACCAACCCACTAAGAAAAACTACTATGGTGAACACTGGAAGCCATAATCGCGGGGCTGAGGATCTCCCACTTGCGGACGGGGTATATGAAACTGCCCTCAGCATAAACCAAACCCAAGACCGCGCTGGGCCAAGCCAGCGTATACACTTAGCCACCAATACATCCCTAGCTGAAGTGTAGACCCAACGACTTCTATGAGTCCTGAGGTAAAACTATTGTACCACATGTTCAGAGAGCTCAAAGATATGGTGACCCGTCTTGCAGCGAATCAGGCGGCTCCACCCCTGCACCGACCACAGGTTCCTATGGTAGATCTGGGGCATGGAGGGACTGCACAAGAGCAAGCGCGAGGAGTTCGGACCAAAGTTGACGATTGAGGTTCATCAACCATCCTGAGGTGATAAAGGGGAATAGAGTGGTTGATATAGAGCCTGAATCGACCAAGACAACTGCGACAATTGCCAAGGTTGTCCATCGACTAAGGGTTAGCCCGTTAAGCCCGGACATTCTGGCTACTCCTTTGCCTATTGGTAACCGAATGCCCAATCTGGCCATGTACAATGGAGAGGGAGATCCGACCAGTCATCTCAGAAACTTTGATCAACATATGACCCTTCATAATAGATATATGTAGATATGTTATGTATATGTATGCCACATAATAGATATGGTTATATATATATATATATATATTTATATGTTGTTGTTTTATTATTATCTAACTTTTTTTTTTAATTGTTGATTTCCTTTCATATATGTATATATGTTGTATATATGAATGTATAACTAATAGATTTAGGTAAATAATATAGTTTGTGTAGTTTTATCATGATTTTAGATTTTTTTTAAAAAAATCAGATTTATTTTTGTTTATTAATTTTTAATTTCCTTTCATATATGTATATATGTTATACTTATATATATATGTATAAGTAATAGATTTAGGTAAATAATATAGTTTGTTATATTTATATATATGTATAAGTAATAGATTTAGGTAAATAATATGGTTTGTGTAGTTTTATCATAGTTTTAGTTTTTTTTCTATAAAAATTAGATTTATTTTTATTTTTTAATTGTTGATTTCCTTTCATATATGCATATATGTTGTATACATGTATGTATAAGTAATAGATCATGATTTTAGATTTTTTTTTATTTAAAAAATTAGATTTTTTTTTATTTTTTTATTTTTAATTTCCTTTCATTTATGTATATATGTTATATTTATATATATGTATAAGTAAGAGATTTAGGTAAATAATATAGTTTGTGTAGTTTTATAATGGTTTTAGTTTTTTTCTAAAAAATTTCAGATTTATATTTATTTTTTAAATGTTGATTTCCTTTAATATATGCATATATGTTGTATATATGTATGTATAAGTAATAGATTTAGGTAAATGATATAGTTTGTGTAGTTTTATCATGATTTTAGATATATTTTTTAAAAAATTCAGATTTATTTTTGTTTTTTGTTTTTTAATTTTTAATTTCATTTCATATATGTATATATGTTTTATATATATATATATATATATATATATATATATATATATATATATATATATGTATATGTATAAGTAATAGATTTAGGTAAATAATATAGTTTGTGTAGTTTTATCATGGTTTTAGTTTTTTTCTAAAAAAATTCAGATTTATTTTTATTTTTTAATTGTTGATTTCCTTTCATATATGCATATATGTTGTATATATGTATGTATAAGTAATAGATTTAGATAAATAATACAGTTTGTGTAGTTTTACCATGGTTTTAGTTTTTTTTTTTTTTCTAAAAAAATTCAGTTTTTTTTTTATTTTTTAAATGTTGATTTCCTTTTGTATACAATTATATGTTGTATATATGTATGTATAACAAATAGATTTAAGTAAATAATATAGTTTGTGTAGTTTTATCATGGTTTTAGTTTCTTATTTAAAAAAATTCAGATTTATTTTTGTTTTTAATTTTTAATTTCCTTTCATATATGTATCGATCAACCAACATTTCTCGAATTTGAAAAAGAGTCAGAAGAAATGGTTCGAAGAGGGCCCTATGGAGAATGTGGTCAGAAATCCATAATAGAGTCCGACCACAACGACCGAATTGATTATATATAGATAAATAAATAATATAGTTTGTGTAGTTTTATTATGGTTTTAAATTTTTGGTAAACAAATTTAGATTTATTCTTGTGTTTTAATTTTTGATTTCCTTTCATATATGTTTTAACATGTTTATTTTTTTAGGACATCAATTACAGATTATTATCGTTGGGCGACAGAACAAAGAGTGCAAGAGACACAACAACAATTGGATGTTGTGCGACAAGAGAACGTAGAAATGAGAGAAATGCAGTAGAAGCAGCGAGAGAAGATGAGACTAATGCAACAATCGAACATAGAACAAATGAAACTAATGATGGAGGGCATTGCTACTTTAAATGATAAGATGCCCAACCACTAACATCAATAGCGAGAACACATGAGGATGATGAAAATTAGATCAATTTTAGTTAGTTGTGAAATTATTGTAGTTTGTGTAATGTAAATATTATTTATGAATTAGTATAATATAATATATATATTTTTTATTATCATTTAGTATTATTTTTATTTAAAAATAAAAAATTAATCTTAAGAAACATTAATAAATTGAATTAAAACTTTTATTCAACGACAAACTTTTGTAGTCGATAAAAAATGACGGATTAGTGACTGAATGACTTCTATCGCTATTTAGTGACGGCTCTAGTGACTGTAACCGTCTGTCGCTATTTAGTGACACTTCTAATGACTGTTACTGTCTGTAGCTATTTAGTAAGGCCTATAGCGACCGTAACAGTATCTTGCTATTTTGTGACGGCTTTAGCGGTCATATTACTTTTGTCACAGTCTATCGCTAAATAGCAACAAATGTGGCGAGAAACGTAACAGACTGTTGGTATTTAATGACAGTTTTAGCGACTGTATTATTTTTGTCGCAATTCGTCCCTATTTAGCGGCGAACTTGGTGACAAACCCTTACTGTCATTATTTAGTGACGAATTTATCAACCGTACTATTTCTGTCGTAAGCCGTTGCTATAAGGCGATGAACCAATTCCGCCGCGAGAAAATGATGAATTTAGTGTCGAAAATCCAATTTAATGACGACCTAATTTGTGATCGTCATTTTATGACGGGATTCCATCACTAATTAAATTTAGTGATGAAATAGTGACGAAAAATGTCTGTCGTTTGTTTCTGTTTTTTTTTTTTTTTTGCAGTGATAATGTAAAGACAACCCGACAAATATTGCATTCAATATGCATTCTGTTAAATAAAAGCATCGTTAGATAATGCATCATAGGAAAGTGGAAACTTTTACATAATACAAGCATGGCTCGTCGGCATGAGTCACGCTAATACAACTTCTACAATGAAATCGGGTGAAACATGTGTACTGAAAAGTCAATCATTGTCCAAATTAGTTGGTTAAAATTGAGTTTAATAAATCTTTGGATTTTTACACTCTTGACAATCCTTTTAGTGTTTTTGGAAAAGGATAAGGGAGGTGAAATATTTTTCAAGATGATTGTAATTTAGCTGACTTAGTCTTCTGTGAAGAAAAAAAAAAATTACAATGAAAAATCACACACTAAGTCTTCCACTGGTCTCTTATTGTCTTCGGTAGCTGAATCTTTTCTATAGTTTATAATCCGATCAAGAATCACCTCCTTTATGAAAATATATAAGCTTCTAGCGTCATGCTTCATTTTAAAACGTAGATTGAGAGGTTAGGGTCTCCTAAGCATATATATATATATATATATATATAAAAGTAATGTAATAATTACAAAAGTTATGTTATAGATCCCTATTAATTTATAAAAGTTTTCTAATTAATTATTTTTATTATCAATTCGTGAAAAATAGATAGAAATTTTTTCATGTGATTGAAAACATCATTTCACGCGTGGTAGACTTATTTGTATGACGCAAGTCAAGTCAAGTCAAGTCAAGTAATGTCCTGCACCTTTAATAAAAGCTTGCCTGGTGGCCCAAACTTTTTGACTAGTGTTGCCAAACCAATCATTTTTGCTTCCCTACGTACTCCGTGTGAATACCATTCTGTAGGGTAAATTCCATACTTTTTTTTAATTATTATTATATATATATTTTTTAAATTGATTTTTAATATTTAAAAAAATTATATTAAAACTTAATATTTATAAAATAATTTAAATTAGTCTTTATTGTTTAAAATTATCTAATTTAATTCTTATTATTTCTCATAAAATTTGGTTTAGTCCTTAAATAGAAATTATGTGCAGAGATTGAAGTAAATTTATTTAAGAAATAATAGAAACTAAATTGAATTTTTTAAAAATTTAAACAATAAAAATTATTTTAAATAATTTTTACAAATATTAAGGATCATTATAAATCGTTTAAAATATTATAAATTATATTAAAAAAATAAGTAAACAATAAAAATTATGTGTGAAATTTAAGTAATCTGTCCATCCCAAGGGGTCTGTAAACGTGGGTCCCGTACATGTGCATGCATGTCCCCATACTTTGACAAATTTTGTTACCTTTTTTTTTTTTTTTTTTTTTTTGAACAAAACAAATTTTGTTACCTAGTCGTCGTGTTGTTGCACTCAAATACAGCTTGTAATAATATCTAATGGTTGCTCAATAATTTGCCTTCAGTTATATCAAAGCAAAGAACTACTTCTCATAAATTAATTAACCCAAAAAAAAAAAAAAAAAAAACCTACTTCTCATTCGTGAACCAAAAACCATATTGAAGCAAATCACGCGTGGTTACGAAATTCAAAACTTATTTGTATGATGCAAGTCAAGTCAAGCAATGTCCTACACCTTTAATAAAACCGCGTCTGGTGGCCCAAACTTTTTGACTAGTGTTGCCAGCCAAAGCAATCATTTTCGCTTCCCTACATTCTCCGTGTGAATACCATTCTGAAATTAGTCTTTAATATTTATAAACTAATTTAAATTAATTTTTATTGTTTAAAATTATTCAAATTAGTTTTTATTATTTTTTATAAAATTTAATTTACCTTAAATAAAAGTTATGTACAAAGACTGAAATAAATTTATTTAAAAAACAATAAGGATTAAATTAAATTTTTTAAAAACAATAAAAATTAAATTAGTTAAATTTGAATAATAAAAATTATTTTAAATAACTTTTATAAAATTGACAAAAAAAAGAATAAATTTTATAAAAATAAAGAACCATTATAAATTGTTTAAAATATAATAAATTATATTAAAAAAATATGTAAACAATAATTTAAATAATCTTGGATGTGCTGTCGATCCCAAGGGGTCTGTAAACGCGGGTCCCGTACAGTGCATGCATGTCCCCATACTTTGACAAATTTTGTTACCTAGTCGTCGTGTCGTGTTGCACTCAAATACAACTTGTAATTAAAGGAATAGACAATATTTTCTTGTATTTCTCGTGTGTAAACATATAATATATGCAAAGTATAAAGAGACTTAAATCTACACAAATTTGTACAAGACCTATTTAGAGAAAGTACATATAAATGATTTCAACAGTAAGATATAAAACAAACTAAAAGATTATCGTTATCAGTAATAATATTTAATGGTTGCTCAATAATTTGCCTTTAGTTATATATATATATATATATAAACATTTGTGGTAACTTTAAATAAAAAAAAGTCAAAATTTCATACATAATCTTTATTATTTTCATTGAATTCCTAAAGTAATGTAATAATTACAAAAGTTATGTTATAGATCCCTATTAATTTATAAAAGTTGTCCAATTGATTATTTTTATTATCAATTAGTGAAAAATGGATAGAAAAATTTTCATATGATTGAATACATCATTTTACGCGTCGTTACGAAATTCAGGACTTATTTGTATGGCGCAAGTCAAGTCAAGCAATGTCCTACACCTTTAATAAAAGCGCGTCTGGTGGCCCAAACCTTTTGACTAGTGTTGCCAGCCAAAGCAATCATTTTCGCTTCCCTACATTCTCCGTGTGAATACCATTCTGAAATTAGTCTTTAATATTTATAAACTAATTTAAATTAATTTTTATTGTTTAAAATTATTCAAATTAATCTCTATAATTTTTCATAAAATTTAGTTTAATCCTTAAATAAAAGTCATGTATAAGGACTAAAATAAATTTATTTAAGAAATAATAAAGATTAAATTAATTTTTTTAAAAATAATAAGGATTAAATTAATTTTTTTAAAAATAATAAAAATTAAATTAATTAAATTTAAATAATAAAGATTATTTTAACTAAATTTTTAAAAAAATTAAGTACCACTATAAATTATTTAAAATATAATAAATTATATTAAAAAAACATGTAAACAATAATTTAAATAATCCTGGATGTGCGATCCCAAGGGGTCTGTAAACGCGGGTCCCGTACATGTGCATGCATGTCCCCATACTTTGACAAATTTTGTTACCTTTTTTTTTTTTTTTTTTTTTTGAACAAAACAAATTTTGTTACCTAGTCGTCGTGTTGTTGCACTCAAATACAGCTTGTAATAATATCTAATGGTTGCTCAATAATTTGCCTTCAGTTATAGCAAAGCAAAGAACTACTTCTCATAAATTAATTAACCAAAAAAAAAAAAAAACCTACTTCTCATTCGTGAACCAAAAACCATATTGAAGCAAATCTTTTGACATGAATGGCGGACGCAATAGTTTCCGGAGTGTTGAATGCAGTAGTTTCCGGAGCGTTGAATAAATTAGGTGAATTCATATTCACGCAGGCGAAAGAAAAGTTTGATCTGTTTACAGGTCTGGAAACAGAGATCCACAATCTGTTCAATACATTGAAAAGGATTCAAGCCGTGCTAGATGATGCAGAGAAAAGAAAGCTCAAGGATAAAATTGTGGAACTTTGGCTGCACGATCTCGAAGATATATCATATGAAATTGATGACGTGATAGACGAATGGAATTACTTAATTCGTAAAGAAGAAATTGAAGGGCCTAGCTGGCTTACTAGGGTATGTTCCTTCATCCCTTTCTCTTGTTTTTTCAAGGTCCGTTTTGTGCGTCCTGATATTGCCGTAAATGTTAAGAAACTAAATGAAAGATTGGACTCCATTGAGAGAGAAAAGAACCGATTTAGTTTTATCACTAGCAGCGCTATTGCTTCTAGTTCACAAAAATCTAAACGATTCCAAAGTATCTCATTGCTTAATGTTTCCCAAGTGATTGGTCGTGATTCTGAATTGGATAAACTAGTAAGCCAGCTGTTGTATGAGAGTCATCAAGAAGAAAAAAATATCATCAAAATTTTGTCCATAGTGGGGCCGGGAGGAATTGGGAAGACGACGCTTGCCCAATTAGCATATAATGATGCTCGATTAAATGGTCCGTTTGAGAAAACAGGATGGGTTTGTGTCTCAAACACTTTTGATGTGATCAGGGTCGCAAAAGCAATTGTAGAATCTCTGGATTCAAGTCCAGTACAAAATTTTGGTGAACTGGACTCCCTACTACAATTAGTGAAAAATTCTACTTCTGGGAAAAGATTTCTTCTTGTTTTAGATGACGTATGGTTAGAGGACCAAATGGTGTGGGAACCATTTAAGAACTCTCTAAGTTACGGTGCTCCAGGAAGTAGAATCTTACTGACAACAAGGAACAAAAAGGTGGCAACAAATGTAGGCGCAATTTCCATGATTGAATTGGGTATAATGTCTCCTTCAGACAGTTGGTCATTGTTTCATCAAATAGTTTTTGTTGGTCCAAATGCAACGGGATGTGAGAGATTAGAAAATATTGGCAAGGAAATAGCCGAAAAATGTCAGGGATTGCCTCTAGCTATAAAAGTCATAGCCAGTTTCTTACGTTGTAAAAATAATGTTGAGGACTGGCTGAATGTTAAGGATAGTGAATTGTGGAAATTGGAAGTAACAAATGTTGAGATTTTCCCTCACTTATATCTAAGTTACAATGACTTGTCCCCTGTATTAAGACGCTGCTTCTCATTTTGTGCAGTCTTTCGCAAAGGTCAGTTGATACATGTTGATGACCTAATTAGATGTTGGATAGCGCTAGGTTATCTCGAGTCGAGCGAAAGTGAGGATAAGATGGAAGTTGAAGGCAGGGATTACTTTGAGATCTTAGCATCACGTTTGTTTTTTGTACCGAGTGGAGAATATAACCATGAGCGAATAATGTACTATAGAATGCATGATATGGTGCACGATTTTGCACTACATCTCACGAAAAGGGAGCGCTTAGTAATTGAAGGGTCAAAGGTAGTGACATGTTGTGAAAAGCCACGCCATGTAACCTGGTTACCTAGGTATCTACAACCTATTGATACTCTTCCTGAGTGCAATATGGGACAAGCTCGTAGCTTTTTCGGGAAGTTTGGTTACGCCAGGACAGTTGTCACGAAAAGTTTGATGAATAGCCTAAAACTTGTTAGGCTGTTAAATCTGAGTTGGTGCAGTTTAGAACTCCCAGCGGAAATAGGAAATTTAATTCACTTGAGGTTCCTGATCTTGGGCTATAATGACAGACTCAAGGAATTGCCCGCGACTGTTTATAACTTGTATAATTTGCACACCTTGGTGTTAGAAGGTTGTGAGGAGCTTAAAGAGCTTCCACCAGGAATTGAAAAGTTGAAGAAACTAAGACACCTCATTGTTGACAAAGTGAAATTTCCTATGGGAATTGAGGAGTTAACATGTTTACAGACATTGTCTTGCTTTTCGATTGGAAGAGAATACAACAAGTTAGGACATCTGAAAAATCTAAACCAACTTCGAGGATCATTAGAAGTTTGGATAATGGATGGTTTGGAAGATGCAATAGATGCACAGAATGCAAATCTCAAATCTAAGAAGCACATCCAAAATTTGGAGTTTAGAATTGAAAACTCGTCAAGGGTGACAGAAGGTGTAATGAAAGCTCTCGAACCACATCCGAAGTTGCAAAAGTTAAAGTTTTACTCTTATGGGGAACCCGAACTCCCTCAATGGATTACATCCCTCAATAATCTTGTAGAACTGGGACTTTACAATTGCATCAGATTGACGGCTCTGCCGCCTTTGGGAATCCTACCGTCTCTTGAAACACTACACATTGACACTCTACCTCGAAGTTTGAAGATTACGCATTTTGGGCAAGAAGAGAATCATTTCCGTCACCGGCAATGGCATTCCCAAAGTTGAAGATGTTAGAATTCGGGCATGGTGATTTTGAGGACTTAGATCTTTTATATAGTAATGAAATGGAAGAAGCAGAATGGGAGAAGTGGGAAGGTGATGAACCACCTCTGTACTTGCAAATTTTAACAGTTGAACTTTATGGAAGAAGTCAACTACCTATGTGGATGACATCACTCAATAATCTTAAAAAGTTGTCTCTCAATGATTGCTTCAATTTGATATCTCTGCTTCCTTTAGGAATACTACCCTCCCTTGAAAGGCTTGAGTTTCGTCGATGTGCGCAATTGAAGTTTGTAGGTGCCGCATTTTTGGGAATAAGAGAATCATTGCCGTCGCCAGCAATTGGGTTCCCAAAATTGGAGGAGTTAGAGTTTAATGACTGCGAAAAGTTGGAGGAGTGGGAAGACATAAGTGCTGAAGATGTTGAAGATAATACCGTCTCATAAATGCCATGTCTCCAACAGCTAATTATAGAAAATTGCCCAAATCTCCAAACTCTACCACATCGACTCTTGCAGAAGGCATCATCGCTGAGTTGCATTATGCTTGATGAGGAAGAATATAATCCATCTATTTTCTTGCTCATAGCATCGACACTAGCAGAAGTACCGAACCATCAGAGCACGAGCACAGAAGAGGGCCCCCAGGTATATTTTACTTTTTCCTCTTCTTGTTTTGGTTTCTTTATTTCTTTGTTTGTTACATTTTCAGTGAAGAAATGAACAACTACTGTCATGGAAACGGAATAGGTACCTCATCCAATTATTGCTACTTATTCCCTTAATTTCCCCATCTTTGAACTTCTAATCAATTCAGTGACCCAATAAAACAAAAACAAGTCTAGTTCAATTCACATGAACATGAAAAAGCCTTTGATCCCGGGAGATGCCTCGTGGCCTGGTCGAATTTCTAAAGAGGCAAACAATAGTCTTAGTTCGAGCACATGCTTGGTTATATGTGTTTTCTTACCATAATATTTTTTCTTTAGATTGCATCTTCTAAATAATTCATCACATATTTGATAATAATGCTGTCATGTAAAGGTGAAACCAATACATCCAGCGCTACGTCCTTTTATTTATTCAAATGACGAAGGGGTACTTAAGGATGGATGCTTGGCTCTCTCCTATTTTGTCTCTCATGTTACATATGGCAAAGCAATGATTGAGGCTGGTGTTTGTCAAGGAATTGTGGAGCTCCTACGGTGAGTGCAAATTTACCATTCTTTTTGTGTGGATCTTTACCCATCATATTGTCGGTGACTATGAAATTATAATTTTTTTTTTTCAGTCATCGATCTCCTCGTGTGCTTATTCCTGCACTGGTAGTTGAGTATATTCTGAACGAAAATGATGCCCTAATTCAGGTATGAGCTCTAACAAGCGACTTCAAGTGCCTTAGTTGTTTTCTTAGTAAAATTTTGTCCATATGTCAATTGCTCTTCTTGGGGACACTTCATCTTTGGTGTAGTTTGGTGCATAACACTTACCAAGTAATTGTTGATTGTGAAAGATGTGGGAATCAATGTGGACTTTTCACTTGTTAGTTTGGATTTTTTCATAATGATGGGAGTGTTGCCATAAACTTTTCATAGGATTAATTGTGTTAGGAAATCAAGGTAAAAACGTAATTTGGAACAAAGATAACAATTTACAGTGCAATATTTTTCAATAATTTTCTCTTAAAACTTAGTTGGTGAAAAGAATGGGTGGAGAGAGAAGAAAATGTATTTTATTAAGGGTTTTTTTGGTCTAAACAATTAATGATTTAAGCAAAAAAAAACATGAATAGTTGCATTTGAGGCGTGTGCATCATCCTTCTTGTTAAAATAGGTGGACTTTGATAGAAGTGGTATTGTGCTTAGTTTCACAAACCATAAAAGAAATGGTTGGTGGTTTTTAGATTACAGTGGTTCTGTACAATTTCAACAAAGTACAGGAGTCCTGTATAGTTCAACCAAAAAAGAAAAGGTAAATGGAATTGGAAAAAAAGTGAAAGAAAAAGGGAAAAGAAGGTAAGGACATTTTTGTCTTAAGATGTGCTTTTAGCATGAAAGTCTCCGACCACATTGTCAGTGTATGTAGCCCACCCACATTTTCTGGGACTTTTCAGACCTTTGAGGGTTTTTTTTTTTAATTCTTTTTTGGCAAACTGCTGAGACCTTTTGCATTTTAGTGTATTTTGCATTGAGGAATATCTACAATGTTTTATTGATCTTGAGTGGCATTTCTTCTTGTTGTCTATATGTTTCAGTCGGGGGATGAAATATATGGGGGTGATACAAGGCCTTGGTCACTTTTAGCTTTCTAACTAATATGTCCTATAATTTTTATCATGTTACCGGTACCTTCGTTGTCTACTAAGATGAGGTTTGAAGTCACATAACTCAACATTATATATAGATATTTTTTTTAGTAGTGATTAAATTGAATTTTCAGTATAAGATATCTTAAAAATAAAAATATTTTTTTAACCAAAAAAAAAAGGTTTCGATTTGAATTTCATGCTAGTATGGCTCCACCATTGATTTGGAATGTAGTTTAATAAGTCCCTTTCAATTGCAGTGTATTATTGACAACGATATACTTCCTTGCCTGCTGAGCTTGTTGACCAATAATAGTGAAGAGAGTGGTTCAAATATGACTGCTAGAGAAAGGGTCAAGATACAGGTGATGTTGTTATGCAATTCCTTATTTAAATATCCTATATGTGCCAATTGTCTATGTCGCACCTTTTCCTTCTCCCTCAATTTTCCTTGTCCTTTTGGTGAGTGACATTCTTCTATTTCACTCATTAAGGTTTTTGATTGATTAGCGTATAGTGTGTTGTTGGATTTGAATTTTCTCATTTCATAATATCATATATTATGTGAGAGATTCAATTGTGATAAATTGTCTGGATATTTCATCATTAAGGTGTACCTTTTTACTTCTTAGAGTTTTATTATATTCACATTGTCTTTCTCTCATCTAGGTGCGCACCTTTTAGTATCGTAGATGTCTTTTTCTTAATCTTCTTAATCTTTTGTAGTTTGATGCTGCTCAAGCACTTAGAATCATTGCTCCTAGAATCTCAGAGAAAAGAAAAGTGTTAACTGATCTTGGAGTAGTACCAATTTTGGTAAAGTTGCTTCGCTCTCCTAGTAATGATGTTCGTGAGCAGGTAATACATATTAGTCGCATCGTTCCAAGTACAGATTCTTGCCATTTTCTCGTGTTAAAATTATGCAGAGCAAAAATAGTTTATTTGCATTGTCATTGAACGTGCAGGTTGTGTTGACATTAAGAACCTTCGCTGGTGACTCTTCCGAGTGTCGTGACCTTGTTCTAGGACATGGAGCTCTATTGCCTCTGCTATTACAACTAAGTGAAGATGCGTCGCATTCGATGGGGATAAATTTTACATGGATCCTGTGCGAATTCTTCAAACACAAACTGCAGCCTCAGTTTGAGCAGGTTGATTGGTTATATGTTTTATTTGGGTTGTTTCTTACAGATCATTCATCACAAATTTGGTATAACGTTGTCAGGTCAAGCCGACACTTGTGGTGCTACGTCGTCTTATTTATTCACATGATGAAAAGGTGTTATGCTTTGCATGTTGGGCTATCTTCTATCTCATTAGTGGTACTGGTGACAAAATTCAAACTATGATTGAGGACAGTGTTTGTCAAAGATTTGCGGAACTCCTCCAGTGAGTAGAAATTCACTATTCTTTTGTTTAGTTTCTTTACCTATTATATATTCTCATCGACAATAAAATCTAATTGTGTAGTTTTAATGTTTTAGTCACCCAGCTCCTGTGCTCGATCCTGTCTTGCGGACAATTGGAGTTATTGTGAGAGGAAATAATGCTCAGACTCAGGTATGAGCTTTAACAAAACATTTCAAGTGCCTTTTTTATTTAATTTATATAGTTTTGTCCAAATATAGAACGGGAGCAATTTTAGATTCATTCAAGAATGTGCCTCGAAATAAGGGATATTTTAAAGGAAGAAAACTTTAGAATTTTAGAGCAAAATAACAATCTTTGATGAAAGGTAAATCAAATGGTCTACTATTGGCTAGTCTTGGCCACACTAAAAAGAAATAGGCACTTATTTATACTAGCTAGTCTAGGCTAAACTTAAGTCTTAGTCAAAGTAGGATAAAGTAGTCCACACTATTGTAGGACAAAGTAAAGTAGTCAAAACCAATATGAAATAAGGTAGAATCAAAATTTATTTATTCTTCATGTCCCTATGTCGAATCATTGTTTTGGAGAGCTCATTAGAATATTAGTCGCTGTTTATCCTTATTTTGTTCACAACACTCGGTAAGTAATTAATGATTGATTGTGAAAGAAATGGGAAAAAACATGGGCCCTCTACTAGCATTTTGTTGTATTTTGCACAGAAGAATATCTACAATGTTTTGTTGTTCTTGAGTGCCATTTCTTTTTCTCGTGTATGTTGGAGTCGTCGGACGAAAAATATGGGGTGATACAATGCCTTGGTCACTTTTAGCTTTCTAAATGATATGTTTGATTATTTCCATCATGTCATCGTTACCTTTGTTGTCAATTTGTATAATTTTGGCCGGATCTAAGATTTGTATTCAGCAAGGTTTAAATTCATATAACTCAACACTATATATAGGTACGTTTTTTAGTAGTGATTAAATTGAATATGCAGTATAAGATACCTTAAAAATTAAAATGTTTTTTAACAAAAAGAAAAGGTTTGGGTTTGAATTTCATACTAGTACGGCTCTACCATTGATTTGGAATGTAATTTAATAAGTCCCTTTCATCTGCAGTGTATTATTGACAACGATGTACTTCCTCGCCTGTTGAGCCTGTTGACCAATAATAGTGAAAAGAGTAGTTCAAATATGACCGCTAGGGAAAGGGTCAACATACAGGTAATATTGTAGTGTTGTTCCTTTGTGTGCCAATTGTCTACTTCGCACCTTCTCCTTCTCCCTCATTTTTCCATGTCCTTTTGGTGAGTGGCATTCTTCCATTTCATTCGTTAAGGTTTTTGATTGACTAGCGTATGGTGTGTTGTTGAATTTAAATTTTTTCATATTATAATATTATATATTATGTGAGAGATTCAATTCTAATGAATTGTGTGAATATTTCATCATCTAGGTGCACGTTTTTATTTCTTAGAATTTTATTAGGTTCACCTTGTGTTTCTCTCATCTAGGCACGCACCTTTTAGTACCGCAGATGTCTTTTGCTTAATCTTCTATATCTTTTGCAGTTTCATGCTGCTCGAGCACTTGGAATCATTGCTTCTAGAATCTCGGAGAAAAGAAAGGTGTTAATTGATCTTGGAGTAGTACCAATTTTGGTAAATCTTCTTCGCTCTCCTACTGATGATGTTCGCGGGGAGGTAGTACATATTAGTTGCATCGTTCCAAGTATAGATTATTGCCATTTTCTCGTGTTGAAATTATGCAGAGCAAAAATAGTTTATTTGCATTGTCAATGAACGTGCAGGTTGTGTTGGCATTAGGAATCTTCGCTGGTGCCTCTCCCGAGTGTCGTGACCTTCTTCTAGGACATGAAGCTCTGATGCCTCTGCTACTACAACTAAGTGAAGATGCGAAGCTTTCAATGCAGATAAATGCCACATGGACCCTATGCGAATTCTTCAAACACAAATCGCAACCTCAGTTTGAGCAGGTTGATTGGTTATATGTTTTAGAGTAAAATGCACCATATATTCTTGTGTTTTTAAAAAGTTGCATCATAAACTCTGTGTTTTAAAAAGTAATGCCACAAACCCTGTGTTTTTGAAAACGTTGCAAATAAAACCCTGTCGTCAGTTTTTTTGTTATTTTTTGTATTAAAAATAACGAAAAAACTGATGGCAGGGTTTTATTTGCAGCGTTTTCAAAACACAAAATTTGTGGCGCTACTTTTTAAAACACAGAGTTTATGACGCAACTTTTTAAAAACACAAGGGTATATGGTGCATTTTACTCTATGTTTTATTTGGATTGCTTCTTACAGATCATTCATCACAAATTTGTTATAATGTTGTCAGGTAAAGCCGGCAGTTGTGGTGCTAAGTCGTCTTATTTATTCAAATGATGAAAAGGTATTATACTTTGCATGTTGTGCTCTCTTGTGTCTCGTTAGTGGTACTTGTGACAAAATTCAAACTATGATTGAGGACAGTGTTTGTCAAAGATTTGCGGAACTCCTCCGGTGAGTAGAAATTCACTATTCTTTTGTTTAGTTTCTTTACCTATTATATATTCTCATTGACAATATAATCTAATTGTCTAGTTTTAATGTTTTAGTCATCCATCTCATGTGCTCAATCCTGTCTTGCGGACAATTGGAATTATTGCGAGAGGAGATAATGCTCAGATTCAGGTATGTGCTTTAACAAAACATTTCAAGTGCCTTTTTTATTTAATTTATATAGTTTTGTCCAAATATAGAATGGGAGCAATTTTAGATTCATTCAAGAATATGTCTCGAAACGAGGAATATTTTAAAGGAAGAAAACTTTAGAGTATTAGAGCAAAATAACAATCTTTGATGAAAGGTAAATCAAATGGTCTACTAAATAGGGTAAAGTGCCACCTATTTATATTGGCTAGTTTTGGCTAAACTAAAAAGAAATAGCTACTTATTTATGCTAGCTAGTCTTGGCTACACATAAAAGTCTTGGTCAAAATAGGATAAAGTAGTCCAAACTATTGTAGGGCAAAGTAAAGTAGTCAAAGCCAATCTGAAATAAGGTAAAGTCATAATTTATTTATTCTTCATGTCCTTGTGTCGAATTATTGTGTTGGAGAGCTGAGTAGAATATTAGTAGTTGTTTATCGTGATTATGTCCACAACACTCGATAAGTAATTAATGATTGATTGTGAAAGAAGTGGGATACCACATGGGTCTTCGACTTGCATTTTGTTGTACTTTGCACTGAAGAATATCTACAATGTTTTATTGTTCTTGAGTGCCATTTCCTCTTCTCGTGTATGTTGGAGTCGTTGGATGAAAAATATGGAGTGATACAATGCCTCAGTCTCTTTTAGCTTTCTAAATGATATGTTTTATCATTTCCATCATGTCATCGTTGCCTTTGTTTTCAATTTGTATAATTTTGTGCGAATCTAAGATTTGTATTCAGTGAGGTTTAAAGTCACATAACTAAACACTATATATAGGTAGTTTTTCTAGTAGTGATTAAATTGAATTTTCAGTATAAGATACCTAAAAAATAAAAATATTTTTTAACCAAAAAAAAAGGTTTCGGTTTGAATTTCATGCTAGCACGGCTCCACCATTGATTTGGAATGTAGTTTAATAAGTCTCTTTCAACTGCAGTGTGTTATTGACAATGATATACTTTCTCGCCTGCTGAGCTTGTTGACCAATAATAGTGAAGAGAGTAGTTCAAATATGACAGCTAGAGAAAGGGTTGACATACAGGTAATATTGTTCCGCAATTCCTTATTTAAATATCATATGTGTGCCAATTGTCTACGACGCACTTTCTTCTTCTCCTATCATTTTCCTTGTCCTTTTGGTGAGTGGCATTCTTCCATTTCACTCCTTCAGGTTTTTGATTGATTAGCGTATGGTGTATTGCTGGATTTGAATTTTCTCATATCATAATATCATATATTATGTGAGAGATTCAATTGTGATGAATTTGTCAGGATTGTTTAATCTTCTAGGCGCACCTTTTTACTTCTTAGAGTTTTATTATGTTCACCTTGTCTTTATCTTATCTAGGTGCGCACCTTTTAGTATCGTAGATGTCTTTTGCTTAATCTTCTATATCTTTTGCAGTTTCATGCTGCTCGAGCATTTGGAATCATTGCTTCTAAAATCTCGGAGAAAAGAAAGGTGTTAATTGATCTTGGAGTAGTACCAATTTTGGTAAATCTTCTTCGCTCTCCTACTGATGATGTTCGCGGGGAGGTAGTACATATTAGTTGCATCGTTCCAAGTATAGATTATTGCCATTTTCTCTTGTTGAAATTATGCAGAGCAAAAATAGTTTATTTGCATTGTCATTGAAAGTGCAGGTTGTATTAGCATTAGGAATCTTCGCTGGTGACTCTCCCGAGTGTCGTGACCTTCTTCTAGGACATGAAGCTCTGATGCCTCTGCTACTACAACTAAGTGAAGATGCGAATGCGAATCTTTCGATGCAGATAAATGTCACACGGACCCTGTGCGAATTCTTCAAACACAAACCGCAGCCTCAGTTTGAGCAGGTTGATTGGTAATATGTTTTATTTGGGTTGCTTCTTACAAATCATTCATCACAAATTTGGTATAATGTTGTCAGGTAAAGCCGGCACTTGTGGTGCTACGTCGTCTTATTTTTTCAAATGATGAAAAGGTATTATACTTTGCATGTTCGGCTCTCTTCTATCTCGTTAGGGGTATGGGTGACAATAGTCAAATTATGATTGAGGATAGTGTTTGTCAACGATTTGCGGAACTCCTCTAGTGAGTAGAAATTCACCCTTCTTTTGTTTAGTTTCTTTACATATTATATATTCTCATTGACTATAAAATCTAATTGTGTGGTTTTAATGTTTTAGTCATGCATCTCCTGTGCTCGATATTGTCTTGCAGACAATTGGATTTATTGTGAGAGGAGATAATGCTCAGACTCAGGTATGAGCTTTAACAAAACATTTCAATTGCCTTTTTTATTTAATTTATATAGTTTTGTCCAAATACGGAATAGAGCAATTTTAGATTCATTCAAGAATATGTCTCGAAACGAGGAATATTTTAAAAAAAAGAAAACTTTAGAGTATTAGAGCAAAATAACAATCTTTGATCAAAGGTAAATCAAATGGTCTACTGAATAGGGTAAAGAGCCACTTATTTATATTGGCTAGTTTTGGCTAAACTAAAAAGAAATAGCTACTTATTTATACTAGCTAGTCTGGGCTAAACTTAAAAGTCTTAGTCAAAGTAGAATAAAGTAGTCCAAACTATTGTAGGGCAAAGTAAAGTAGTCAAAACCAATATGGAACATGGTAGAATAATAATTTATTTATTCTTCATGTCCCTGTGTTGAATCATTGTTTTGGAGAGCTCAGTAGAATATTAGTCGATGTTTATCGTGGTTATGTCCACAACACTTGGTAAGTAATTAATGATTGATTGTAAAAGAAGTGGGAAACAACATGACCCTTCTACTCGCATTTTGCTGTATTTTGCACTGAAAAATGTCTGTGATGTTTTATTGTTCTTGAGTGCCATTTTTTCTTCTAGTGTATGTTGGAGTTGTTGGATGAAAAATATGGAGTGATACAATGCCTCGGTCTCTTTTAGATTTCTAAATGATATGTTTTATCATTTCCATCATGTTACCATTGCCTTTGTTTTCAATTTGTATAATTTTGTGCGGATCTAAGATTTGTATTCAGTGAGGTTTAAAGTTACATAACTCAACACTACATATATGAAGTTTTTAGTAGTAATTAAATTGAATTTTTCAGTATAAGATACTTGAAAATTAAAAAAAAAAATTTAACCAAAGAAAATGTTTCGGTTTGAATTTCATGCTAGTACGGCTCCACCATTGATTTGGAATGTAGTTTAATAAGTCTCTTTCAATTGCAGTGTGTTATTGACAACGATATACTTCCTCGTCTACTGAGCTTGTTGATCAATAATAGTGAAGAGAGTAGTTCAAATATGACCACTAGAGAAAGGGTTAACATACAGGTAATGTTGTTCCGCAATTCCTTATTTAAATATCCTATGTGTGCCAGTTGTCTACGACGCACTTTTTCCTTCTCCCATCATTTTCCTTGTCCTTTTGGTGAGTGACATTCTTCCATTTCACTCGTTAAGGTTTTTGATTGACTAGCGTATGGTGTGTTGTTGAATTTAAATTTTTTCATATTATAATATTATATATTATGTGAGAGATTCAATTGTAATGAATTTGTCAGGATGTTTAATCTTCTAGGCGCACCTTTTTACTTGTTAGAATTTTATTATGTTCACCTTGTTTTTCTCTCATCTAGGTGCGTACCTTTTAGTATCGTAGATATCTTTTGCTTAATCTTCTATATCTTTTGCAGTTTCATGCTGCTCAAGCACTTAGAATCATTGCTCCTAGAATCTCGGAGAAAAGAAAGGTGTTAATTGATCTTGGAGTAGTACCAATTTTGGTAAATCTTCTTCGCTCTCCTACTGATGATGTTCGCGGGGAGGTAGTACATATTAGTTGCATCGTTCCAAGTATAGATTATTGCCATTTTCTCGTGTTGAAATTATGCAGAGCAAAAATAGTTTATTTGCATTGTCAATGAACGTGCAGGTTGTGTTGGCATTAGGAATCTTCGCTGGTGACTCTCCCGAGTGTCGTGACCTTCTTCTAGGACATGAAGATCTGATGCCTCTGCTACTACAACTAAGTGAAGATGCGAATCTTTCGATGAAGATAAATGTCACACGGACCCTGTGCGAATTCTTCAAACACAAACCGCAGCCTCAGTTTGAGCAGGTTGATTGGTAATATGTTTTATTTGGATTGCTTCTTACAGATCATTCATCACAAATTTGTTATAATGTTGTCAGGTAAAGCCGGCAGTTGTGGTGCTAAGTCGTCTTATTTATTCAAATGATGAAGAGGTATTACGAAATGCATGTTTGGCTCTCTCCTTTCTCATTAGTGGTACCGGTGACAAAATTCAAACTATGATTAAGGATAGTATTTGTCAACGATTTGCAGAACTCCTCCAGTGAGTAGAAATTCACCATTCTTTTGTTTAGTTTCTTTACCTATTATATATTCTCATTGACTATAAAATCTAATTGTGTGGTTTTAATGTTTTAGTCATCCATCTCTTGTGCTCGATACTGTCTTGCGGAAAATTACATTTATTGTGAGAGGAGATAATGCTCAGACTCAGGTATCAGCTTTAACAAAACATTTCAATTTCCTTTTTTATTTAATTTATATAGTTTTGTCCAAATACAGAATAGAGCAATTTTAGATTCATTCAAATATGCCTCAAAAAGTGGAATATTTTAATGGAAGAAAACTTTAGAAAGTTATAGCAAAATAACAATCTTTGATGAAAGGTGTTATATCGCACAAAATATAACCAAGTCAAATACGGAAGCGTACCTTTACTGAACCAAAAACTTGTTTACTTGTTGCTATGGCTTTGCAAATCTACTCTTGATCTTGAGTTGAATTCGTCCTTCAAATGATAGACTACTAGAGCATACCAATGTTTCACACAATACAACCTATTGCTATTTCTCTCTCACTCTATGAAGTGAATGTTTGAGACAAAATTGATGGATGCAAATGGAGCCTTTGGGGGGTTTTTATAAGTGAGGGAATTCTGCAGAGAGTTGCCTATTGTGTCCTTTCCTTCAAATGGACACAACTTTTGGAAGCAATGCACCACTTGAGATAAGATACAACTATTAAAGAAGAGACATATAAACATGCCTATTCACCATGTAATGTGGCTGCAAGATTTCATTTGCCAACATCTCCCACTCAGACACATTTGGTGTAAAGATTCTAATTCCCTCATACTTACTGATACTGCTCATTTACCAAGGTTGTGCTGTGTGCGACCGACGAGCATATAAGTCACCAAGTGGGACTTGGGAGTATCATATTAAGTCTCCATCTCACTAACATGATAACATCCCTAAAACAAAAGACACCTAACTCGTTTGTGCCCTAGACATATTTAGTCACATTAGATCAAACATTTATAATCCCTCATAAGTTAAAAACTCAGAACATGTTTGATCTCTTTATGGTACCGCGCTCATTTTAAAAAACAATTCTTTAAAAGAATTTTTTTTTTTTTTTTAAGAAAACGTTTGGTGGCCACCTATAGGTACCATCTATCATCCAATGATGTGTTACTAAAATGTCTTCCCGTCACCCTCATGTCACTTAGTTTCTATCTAGGGTGAACTGCACCAGACCCCCCTGTGGTCACATATAAATGCACACGACCCCCCTGTGGTCTAAAAAGTGCACCAGACCCCCCTGTGGTCACATATAAGTGCACACGACCCCCCCGTGGTTTCAAAACTGCACCAAACCCCCCTATGGTCCGACTTTTGGTGCACATCACCCCCCTCCGTAGTCAATTTTTTTTCCAAACCACAGGGGGGTCGTGTACAATGGAGGGGGGCGGTGTGCACCAAAAATCGGACCATAGGGGGGTCTGGTGCAGTTTTGAAACCACAGGGGGGTCGTGTGCACTTATATGTGACCACAGGGGGGTCTGGTACACTTTTTAGACCACAGGGGGGTCGTGTGCATTTATATGTGACCACAGGGGGGCTGGTGCATTTCACCCTTTCTATCTAACTGTTTTCCTAGTCATGCCCCTTTAGACGGAATCAATCATTGCCATAGGTAACATGCTAAAGTAGCAAACATTAGATATCCACCTTACGACATAGTCTAAGGTCACAAAGGGAACTTGGTGGTTATTGAAAAATAACCTATAGGGCTCACACAGTAATAAAGCAGGGATTCATTCATACACTCCTTATACGGTCGCTTTACCGGCACATGTATTATAATATACATGTTATGGTAGTTACTCGTAAAGATACAAGGATGTCAATCTACCATACGAAGTACACGTCTCGATCTATTTATTCTCGAGATTAATCTTTTCGGCCTTTTACCAGGCTACATGAAGTGTGGGAGAACTTCATGCCAGTTCCATTTAAAGAACCTCATCTTGGACTAAATCCAAGGCGACATCTAAATTGAATTCTCGCGCCCCACAAATGAGAATTATATGTCTCATCTTCGACGTTACATAAGCGTCGAGGCAGGTTGCTGTGTGAGAAGCACCTCAAGCCTGTTGACATCTTCCTTATATGCGTGCATAACCAAATATCCATTTCAAGCATTATTTAATAACGAAAAAAACATAAAGCTTCCATTAATATAAATGATCATCTAATACATCTATCAGAGGTTTTACATATACATTAGTACTACAAGTATTTACATTTACCTAAGCCCAAAACTATTACCATAAGATAAGAAAGTATGCCTAGGGATAGGTTTAGTAAATGGGTCAGCCACCATATTCCTTGTAAAGACATGCTTAAGTATAACCTCTTTTTGTGCAACTCTATCTCGAATGTAGTGATAGCGAGTCTCAATATGCTTCGTCTTCCCATGATACTTGGGATCTTTGACATAGGCGAGAGCAGCCATACTATCACAATGTATGGTCACAGGATTTTGAGCATGTGGCACAATCTCTAAACTCTGCATAAATCTCTTCAACCAAACTCCTTCTTGAACAGCTGAAGCACATGCAACATACTCTGATTCCATCGTGGATAAAGATATGCAAGTATGTTTCTTACTTGACCATGAGATGACACCATTACTTAGTAAGAATATATATCCTAAGGTGGACTTTCGTTCATCTAGGTCACCTCCCCAATCTGCATCACTATAACCTTGCAATTGTATATTACCACCTTGATAACAAAGCATATAATCAGTAGTTCCACGAAGGTATCGCAAGATCCTTTTGACAGCTCTCCAATAAGCAATACCAGGATTGCTTTGGAAACGACTTACTAAGCCAACAGTAAAACAAATATCAGGTCGTGTACACATCATGGCATACATTAGACTTCCAACCGTACTAACATATGGAATACGAACCATTTCTTGCTTTTCAACATTAGTCTTAGGACATGAATCACGGCTTACACTATGATTCTTATCGACAGGGGTATCCATAGGCTTAGCATTGTGCATCCGAAATCGTTCAAGTACTTTCTTTATGTAAGTCTCTTGAGACAAACCCAAGAGTTTCTTTGAACGATCTCGTGTAATCTTTATACCAAACATATAATTAGACTCACCTAAATCTTTCATGTCAAAATTTGAATATAACCACTCCTTAGTGGTATCTATCAACCCCATGTCATTTTCTACTAGCAAGATATCGTCGACATATAAAGTTAAAATTAGAAAATTCTTTCCAGATCGCTTTATGTATACACAATGATCTTCTTCCACAGTTATGAACCCAAAAGAGGTCATAGCTTGGTGGAACTTAAGATACCATTGCCTAGATGACTGCTTTAGGCCATAAATAGAACGATTGAGCTTACATACTTTATGCTCTTGTCCTTTAATCTCAAAGCCTTTAGGTTAATCCATATAGATCTCTTCATCTAGGTCTCCATTGAGAAAAGTAGTCTTCACATCCATTTGAAAGAGTTCTAAATCAAGATGTGCGATGATGGCTAAAATAAGGCGAATGGAGGCAAACCTTACAACAGGAGAAAAAGTTTCCTCATAGTCAATGACTTCCTTTTGGGTGTAGCATTTTGCTACAAGACGGGCCTTATACTTGTCAATTGATCCATTTGCCTTGCGCTTAATCTTTAGGACCCATGTATTTCCTATAGCCTTGCGCCCAGGTGGAAGATCAACAAGCTTCCATACTTTATTCTTTTCCATAGAATCCATCTCCTGTTGCATAGAAACTAGCCATTCTTTTGTAGCAGGTGAAGATAAAGCCTCTTGATAAGATGGTTCATTGTCTTCTAAAGGCGTGCACAAGAAAAACTCATTTTCAACCACATGGAGGCGTCGAGGAATGCTTCCACGTTTACTTCTACGTAGTTGAGGACTTTGAGAGTCATTATTAGGTTCAACATATTCCCCTAATGGAGTGCTCCTACTATCCAAGATTTCTCTCCTACTATCCTCAGCGATATTATGATTATTATCATCCGGTTGAGGAATTAATCCCTCACCCTCGCTGAGAGATGGTGTAGAGATTTCATCTACCATCTCATAAAACTCTATGTCTGTTCTAAGTTCACCTCTACTAGGATAAATATCCTCTATAAAATCCACATTACGAGACTCTATTTCAGTCAATATACCATCATTTCTTTTATGTAACATCACATTGCCTTTTGAGTAGTCTGGATATCGAATAAAAGTGCACTTTTGGGCCTTAGGACCCAATTTTCCACGAGGATGTGATGTTTTTACATATGCTGCAGACCCCCAAGGTCGCAAGTGACTCAAGTCTGGTTGAAAACCAGTCCATAACTCATATGGTGTAGATTTGACTGACTTTGAGGGCACTCGGTTAAGAATGTAGGCAGCTGTTAATAAAGCATCTCCCAAAAAATGAATTGGAAGATTTGCTTGTGCCATCATCGACCTAACCATATCCAATAAAGTCCGATTCCTTCTTTCTGCAACACTATTTTGTTGCGGAGTACCGGGAATCGTCAATTGCCTAATGATGCCTTTTTCCTCACACAATTCCTTGAATTGATTAGACAAGTATTCACGACCTCTATCCGTGCGAAGAACCTTTAGGTTTTTATCCTTTTGGTTTTCCACAAGATTTAAGAAGCGTTTGAAGCAACTTAATGCCTCAGATTTATGCGTAAGCAAAAACACATAACCAAGTCGTGAATAGTCATCTATGAATGTGATGAAATAGTAAGCACTATGGCATGCCCTTACATTCACAGGTCCACAAATGTCAGAATGAACTAGTTCTAAAAGAGAAGAAGCCCGTTTACCTTTTCCAAAAGGTTTTCTAGTGGCTTTTCCAGCCAAACAAGGCTCACATGTTGGTAAATGAACCTTAGTAAGCGAGCCAAGAAGGCCTGCACTTGCCAATCTTGCCATTCTTTCATGTCCTATATGACCTAGTCTAGCATGCCATTTAATAGAACTAGATGTAATATCATTATCATTTGAAGCATAAAATGCATCATAATATAAATTATTATCAACATCTAGTACATAAAAACCATCAATAATGTGTCCACTACCATACAACAAGGAGTCTAAATAGATATCTACAGAATTTATGCTAAAATTGAAAGTAAACCCTAGGCCAACCATAGCTATTACAGATATCAAGTTATGTCGAACTCCAGGTGCATAGAGAACATCATACAAAAGTATAGAGCGACCAGTTTGCATCTTAAGTTGATAGGTCCTAATTCCTATCACCTCTTCACTAGTGCTGTTCCCCATGTAGACATGTTGGGTTCTAGTAGGAACCCGACGGTACTCGATGAACCCTATTCTGTCCTTTGCGACATGTGGTGTTGCTCCCGAAACTATAATCCAATTTGGAAAAGAATGAGCAACAAAAACATGACTACAAACAAAGCAATCATTTTGTTTGAAAGGGTTAGGTTGTACCTTCTTAGGCTCAGTGCAATTACGAGCCTTGTGTCCAGGTTTATCACAATTGTAGCATTTTCCCTTAAACTTTCCCTTCCCACACTTGCCTTTTCGGTTGTTGCCACCCTTTTTCTTTTTCTGAGCTTGTTAATCTTTTCCGTCCTTTTTTGCTTTGTCATCACGCTTACGCTTGGACTTTGAATTCTCGCGTTGACTAGGCTCAGCAATAAACATAGAGGCAAGGCCTTTTGCCTCTTGTCTTTCAGCCTCTAACTCTAGATGATGCGAGATATCAGAAAAAGTCTTAATATTTTCATTATGCGTCATAGTAAGTTTCATTTGCTCCCAGGAGTCAGGCAAAGAACGAAGGACGGCTAGAACTTGTTGCTCATCTGAGAGATTATTACCAGCTGCCTTGAGTTCACGAATCATTGTCGACATCTTTCTTATATGGTCAACCATCTTAGTGTTTGGAGCCATTTCGTAAGTCTCAAACTTAAGTGCCAAGGCTCTCAACCTAGTTGCAGATGTGCCAGCAAATTTTGTCTTCAAGGCATCCCACAATTCCTTGGCAGTTTTATAATTTTCAAACTCACCAATTAGATCATTGTGCATGTAACTCAACATAGCAAACCGTGCACTACGATCACTCTTGACCCATTTTTCATAGGTCTCCATCTCTTTCTTATTTTGGGTGGAACTACCCTCAGCGGGTTTCTCCATGCTTTGGGTTAATGTTTCCAAGACATCTCGCTCATTAAGGAGATATTGGATCTTACGATGCCATATATCATAGTTATTTCCATCCAGTTTCTCAACTTTAGCGAGGTCCGCCACAACATTGTTATTCGAAGCCATGTCACTACATTTTTATGCACATATTGGATATTTAGCACACATACATATACATAAATTTTGCTACATAATTCAAAAATCTAACAATAATAAATATTACCAAGACGTGAGATCGAAATTTTCGCTAGGCTAAAAAAATCATCACTCACATTCAAGGTTTTATTTATTATTAATTAGATAAACTGTAAGCAAAATTTTGAATAAGAAAAAAAAATATATAATTTTACTCATTCATACACCCACTCGTTATATATATATATATATAGTGCAAATATACTTTTATATGCATTTAATTAATTAAACACATATTTTTCAAATAATATAGAAAATAATTTCAATATGCACTGGAATATACATATTTATAAAACCATAATCTCAAAACATATTATTTCATATATTCCAAATATATATAAAATTAAATGTTTTACTTTCATAACCCTATCCAGAGGTATACATATATATGCATGACATTTAAGACCAAGGGATTTCCCCAGCCAAGCGGTTAAGTAGTTAAACATCTATACAATAGGTTCCAAGTTTGAAACTTGCAAGTAGTATTGCATTGTATCTTGTTGTCATCATTTTTTTTAATTAATTAATAAACATGCCGCCAAGTGTCGCGATGTCAAACAGCCATGTTTCGCAATATCATTAGGCATCCTTAACTTAATCAAACGACGACATTGATGTCGTCTTCTTCAATGCAACAATACATAAATTTCATTTTTAACAGTACAAAAACAGCCATGCAAAAACTTTTAAAAAATTCATAACTTACTCATTTCTTGTCCAAATGACATGAAATTTTCACCAATGAATTCCTTATTTCGAGTAGAATAATAATATATAAATGGTTTTCAAATTCAGAATACTTAACAAAGACCCATCAAAATATATACATACGGAATTTATGTATATATACATGCATAACATATTATTCTGATGTTAAATCATTTCACATAAACTTAAAACAAAGAAACAAGTTTCTAATGGCTCTGATACCACTGTTATATCGCGCAAAATATAACCAAGTCAAATACGGAAGCGTACCTTTACTGAACCAAAAACTTGTTTACTTGTTGCTATGGCTTTGCAAATCTACTCTTGATCTTGAGTTGAATTCGTCCTTCAAATGATAGACTACTAGAGCCTACCAATGTTTCACACAATACAACCTATTGCTATTTCTCTCTCACTCTATGAAGTGAATGTTTGAGACAAAATTGATGGATGCAAATAGAGCCTTTGGGGGGTTTTTATAAGTGAGGGAATTCTGCAGAGAGTTGCCTATTGTGTCCCTTCCTTCAAATGGACACAACTTTTGGAAGCAATGCACCACTTGAGATGAGATACAACTATTAAAGAAGAGACATATAAACATGCTTATTCACCATGTAATGTGGCTGCAAGATTTCATTTGCCAACAAAAGGTAAATCAAATGGTCTACTGAATAGGATAAAGAGCCACTTATTTATATTGGTTAGTCTTGGCTAAACTAATAAGAAATAACCACTTATTTATACTAGCTAGTCTAGGCTAAACTTAAAAGTCTTAGTCAAAGTAAGATAAATTAGTCCAAACTATTGTAGGGCAAAGTGAAGTAGTCAAAACCAATATAGAACATGGTAGAATAATAATTTATTTATTCTTCATGTCCCTGTGTTGAATCATTGTTTTGGAGAGCTCAGTAGAATATTAGTAGTTGTTTATCATGGTTATGTCCACAACACTTGGTAAGTAATTAATGATTGATTGTGAAAGAAGTGGGAAACAACATGGGCCTTCGACTTGCATTTTGTTGTACTTTGCACTAAAGAATATCTACAATGTTTTACTATTCTTGAGTGCCATTTCTTCTTCTCGTGTATGTTGGAGTCGTTGGACGAAAAATATGAAGTGATACAACACCTCGGTCTCTTTTAGCTTTCTAAATTATATGTTTTATCATTTCCATCATGTGACCGTTTCCTTTGTTTTCAATTTGTATAATTTTGTGCGGATCTAATATTTGTATTCAGTGAGGTTTAAAGTCACATAACTCAATACTATATATAGGTAGTTTTTTTAGTAGTGATTAAATTGAATTTTCAGTATAAGTTACCTGAAAAATAAAAATATTTTTTAACCAAAAAAAAGGTTTCGGTTTGAATTTCATGCTAGCACGGTTCCACCATTGATTTAGAATGTAGTTTAATAAGTCTCTTTCAACTGCAGTGTGTTATTGACAACGATATACTTCATCGCCTGCTAAGCTTGTTGACCAACAATAGTGAAGGGAGTCGTTCAAATATGACTGCTAGAGAAAGGGTTGACATACAGGTAATGTTGTTCCGCAATTACTTATTTAAATATCATATGTGTGCCAATTGTCTACGACGCACTTTCTCCTTCTCCAATCATTTTCCTTGTCCTTTTGGTGAGTGACATTCTTCCATTTCACTCGTAAAGGTTTTTGATTGTTTAACGTATGGCGTGTTGCTGGATTTGAATTTTCTCATATCATAATATCATATATTATTTGAGAGATTCAATTGTGATGAATTTGTTAGGATTGTTTAATCTTCTAGGTGCACGTTTTTATTTCTTAGAATTTTATTATGTTCACCTTGTTTTTCTCTCATCTAGGTGCGTACCTTTTAGTATCGTAGATATCTTTTGCTTAATCTTCTATATCTTTTGCAGTTTCATGCTGCTCAAGCATTTGGAATCATTGCTCATAGAATCTCGGAGAAAAGAAAGGTGTTAATTGATCTTGGAGTAGTACCAATTTTGGTAAATCTTCTTCGCTCTCCTACTGATGATGTTCGCGGGGAGGTAGTACATATTAGTTGCATCGTTCCAAGTATAGATTATTGCCATTTTCTCGTGTTGAAATTATGCAGAGCAAAAATAGTTTATTTGCATTGTCAATGAACGTGCAGGTTGTGTTGGCATTAGGAATCTTCGCTGGTGACTCTCCCGAGTGTCGTGACCTTCTTCTAGGACATGAAGCTCTGATGCCTCTGCTACTACAACTAAGTGAAGATGCGAAGCTTTCAATGCAGATACATGCCACACGGACCCTGTGCGAATTCTTCAAACACAAATCGCGACCTCAGTTTGAGCAGGTTGATTGGTTATATGTTTTATTTGGGTTGCTTCTTACAAATCATTTATCACAAATTTGGTATAATGTTGTCAGGTAAAGCCGACACTTGTAGTGCTACGTCGTCTTATTTATTCAAATGATGAAAAGGTATTATACTTTGCATGTTGGGGTCTCTTCTATCTCGTTAGGGGTATGGGTGACAATAGTCAAATTATGATTGAGGATAGTGTTTGTCAACGATTTGCGGAACTCCTCTAGTGAGTAGAAATTCACCCTTCTTTTGTTTAGTTTCTTTACATATTATATATTCTCATTGACTATAAAATCTAATTGTGTGGTTTTAATGTTTTAGTCATGCATCTCCTGTGCTCGATACTGTCTTGCAGACAATTGGATTTATTGTGAGAGGAGATAATGCTCAGACTCAAGTATGAGCTTTAACAAAACATTTCAATTGCCTTTTTTATTTAATTTATATAGTTTTTTCCAAATACAGAACAGAGCAATTTTAGATTCATTCAAAAATATGCCTCAAAACGTGGAATATTTTAAAGGAAGAAAACTTTAGAGTGTTATAGCAAAATAACGTTGTTTGATGAAAGGTAAATCAAATGGTCTACTGAATAGGATAAAGAGCCACTTATTTATATTGGTTAGTCTCGTCTAAACTAAGAAGAAATAGCCACTTATTTATACTAGCTAGTCTAGGCTAAACTTAAAAGTCTTAGTCCAAACTATTGTAGGGCAAAGTAAAGTAGTCAAAACCAATATGGAATATGGTAGAACCATAATTTATTTATTCCTCATGTCCCTGTGTTGAATCTTTGTTTTGGAGAGCTTAGTATAATATTAGTCGCTGTTTATCGTGGTTATGTCCACAACACTCGGTAAGTAGTTAATGATTGATTGTGAAAGAAGTGGGAAACAACATGGGCCTTCGACTTTGTTGTTGTACTTTGCACTGAAGAATATGTACAATGTTTTACCGTTCTTGAGTGCCATTTCTTCTTCTCGTGTATGTTGGAGTCGTTGGACGAAAAATATAGAGTGATACAACGCCTTGGTCTCTTTTAGCTTTCTAAATGATATGTTTTATCATTTCCATCATGTCACCGTTGCCTTTGTTTTCAATTTGTATAATTTTGTGCGAATCTAAGATTTGTATTCAGCGAGGTTTAAAGTCACATAACTCAACACTATATATAGGTAATTTTTTTTGTAGTGATTAAATTGAATTTTCAGTATAAGATATCTTAAAAATAAAAATATTTTTTTAACCAAAAAAAAAGGTTTCGGTTTGAATTTCATGCTAGTATGGCTCCACCATTGATTTGGAATGTAGTTTAATAAGTCCCTTTCAATTGCAGTGTATTATTGACAACGATATACTTCCTTGCCTGCTGAGCTTGTTGACCAATAATAGTGAAGAGAGTAGTTCAAATATGACCGCTAGAGAAAGGGTTGACATACAGGTAATGTTGTTCCGCAATTCCTTATTTAAATATCCTATGTGTGCCAATTGTCTATGACGCACTTTCTCCGTCTCCCATCGTTTTCCTTGTCTTTTTGGTGAGTTGCATTCTTCCATTTCACTCGTTAAGGTTTTTGATTTGTTAACGTATGGCGTGTTGCTGGATTTGAATTTTCTCATATCATAATATCATATATTATTTGAGAGATTCAATTGTGATGAATTTGTCAGGATTGTTTAATCTTCTAGGCGCACCTTTTTACTTCTTAGAGTTTTATTATGTTCACCTTGTCTTTCTCTCATCTAGGTGCGCTCCTTTTAGTATCGTAGATGTCTTTTGCTTAATCTTCTATATCTTTTGCAGTTTCATGCTGCTTGAGCACTTGGAATCATTGCTCATAGAATCTCAGAGAAAAGAAAGGTGTTAACTGATCTTAGAGTAGTACCAATTTTGGTAAAACTTCTTCGCTCTCCTACTAATGATGTTCGTGAGCAGGTAGTACATATTAGTTGCATCGTTCCAAGTATAGATTCTTTCGATTTTCTCTTGTTGAAATTATGCAGAGCAAAAATAGTTTATTTGCATTGTCATTGAACGTGCAGGCTGTGATAGCATTAGGAATCTTCGCTGGTGACTCTCTCGAGTGTCGTGACCTTGTTCTAGAACATGGAGCTCTGATGCCTCTACTACTACAACTAAGTGAAGATGCGAAGCTTTCAATGCAGATACATGCCACACGGACCCTGTGTGAATTCTTCAAACACATATCGCGACCTCAGTTTGAGCAGGTTGATTGGTAATATGTTTTATTTGGATTGCTTCTTACAGATCATTCATCACAAATTTGTTATAATGTTGTCAGGTAAAGCCGGCAGTTGTGGTGCTAAGTCGTCTTATTTATTCAAATGATGAAAAGGTATTATACTTTGCATGTTGGGGTCTCTTCTATCTCGTTAGGGGTATGGGTGACAATAGTCAAATTATGATTGAGGATAGTGTTTGTCAACGATTTGCGGAACTCCTCTAGTGAGTAGAAATTCACCCTTCTTTTGTTTAGTTTCTTTACATATTATATATTCTCATTGACTATAAAATCTAATTGTGTGGTTTTAATGTTTTAGTCATGCATCTCCTGTGCTCGATACTGTCTTGCAGACAATTGGATTTATTGTGAGAGGAGATAATGCTCAGACTCAGGTATGAGCTTTAACAAAACATTTCAATTGCCTTTTTTATTTAATTTATATAGTTTTGTCCAAATACAGAACAGAGCAATTTTAGATTCATTCAAAAATATGCCTCAAAACGTGGAATATTTTAAAGGAAGAAAACTTTAGAGTGTTATAGCAAAATAACGTTGTTTGATGAAAGGTAAATCAAATGGTCTACTGAATAGGATAAAGAGCCACTTATTTATATTGGTTAGTCTCGTCTAAACTAAGAAGAAATAGCCACTTATTTATACTAGCTAGTCTAGGCTAAACTTAAAAGTCTTAGTCCAAACTATTGTAGGGCAAAGTAAAGTAGTCAAAACCAATATGGAATATGGTAGAATCATAATTTATTTATTCTTCATGTCCCTGTGTTGAATCATTGTTTTGGAGAGCTTAGTAGAATATTAGTCGCTGTTTATCGTGGTTATGTCCACAACACTCGGTAAGTAGTTAATGATTGATTGTGAAAGAAGTGGGAAACAACATGGGCCTTCGACTTTGTTGTTGTACTTTGCACTGAAGAATATGTACAATGTTTTACCGTTCTTGAGTGCCATTTCTTCTTCTCGTGTATGTTGGAGTCGTTGGACGAAAAATATAGAGTGATACAACGCCTTGGTCTCTTTTAGCTTTCTAAATGATATGTTTTATCATTTCCATCATGTCACCGTTGCCTTTGTTTTCAATTTGTATAATTTTGTGCGAATCTAAGATTTGTATTCAGCGAGGTTTAAAGTCACATAACTCAACACTATATATAGGTAATTTTTTTTGTAGTGATTAAATTGAATTTTCAGTATAAGATACTTGAAAAATAAAAATATTTTTTAACCAAAAAAAAGGTTTCGGTTTGAATTTCATGCTAGTATGGCTCCACCATTGATTTGGAATGTAGTTTAATAAGTCCCTTTCAATTGCAGTGTATTATTGACCACGATATACTTCCTTGCCTGCTGAGCTTGTTGAACAATAATAGTGAAGAGAGTACTTCAAATATGACCGCTAGAGAAAGGGTTGACATACAGGTAATGTTGTTCCGCAATTCCTTATTTAAATATCCTATGTGTGCCAATTGTCAATGACGCACTTTCTCCGTCTCCCATCATTTTCCTTGTCCTTTTGGTGAGTGGCATTCTTCCATTTCACTCGTTAAGGTTTTTGATTTGTTAACGTATGGCGTGTTGCTGGATTTGAATTTTCTCATATCATAATATCATATATTATTTGAGAGATTCAATTGTGATGAATTTGTCAGGATTGTTTAATCTTCTAGGCGCACCTTTTTACTTCTTAGAGTTTTATTATGTTCACCTTGTCTTTCTTTCATCTAGGTGCGCTCCTTTTAGTATCATAGATGTCTTTTGCTTAATCTTCTATATCTTTTGCAGTTTCATGCTGCTCGAGCACTTGGAATCATTGCTCATAGAATCTCAGAGAAAAGAAAGGTGTTAACTGATCTTAGAGTAGTACCAATTTTGGTAAAACTTCTTCGCTCTCCTACTAATGATGTTCGTGAGCAGGTAGTACATATTAGTTGCATCGTTCCAAGTATAGATTCTTGCCATTTTCTCGTGTTGAAATTATGCAGAGCAAAAATAGTTTATTTGCATTGTCAATGAACGTGCAGGTTGTGTTGGCATTAGGAATCTTCGCTGGTGACTCTCCCGAGTGTCGTGACCTTGTTCTAGAACATAGAGCTCTGATGCCTCTACTACTACAACTAAGTGAAAATGCGAAGCTTTCAATGCAGATACATGCCACACGGACCCTGTGCGAATTCTTCAAACACAAATTGCGACCTCAGTTTGAGCAGGTTGATTGGTTATATGTTTTATTTGGATTGCTTCTTACAGATCATTCATCACAAATTTGTTATAATGTTGTCAGGTAAAGCCGGCAGTTGTGGTGCTAAGTCGTCTTATTTATTCAAATGATGAAAAGGTATTATACTTTGCATGTTGTGCTCTCTTGTGTCTCGTTAGGGGTATGGGTGAAAATAGTCAAATTATGATTGAGGATAGTGTTTGTCAAAGATTTGCGGAACTCCTCCAGTGAGTAGAAATTCACTATTCTTTTGTTTAGTTTCTTTACCTATTATATATTCTCATCGACAATAAAATCTAATTGTGTAGTTTTAATGTTTTAGTCACCCAGCTCCTGTGCTCGATCCTGTCTTGCGGACAATTGGAATGATTGTGAGAGGAAATAATGCTCAGACTCAGGTATGAGCTTTAACAAAACATTTCAAGTGCCTTTTTTATTTAATTTATATAGTTTTGTCCAAATATAGAACGGGAGCAATTTTAGATTCATTCAAGAATATGTCTCGAAACGAGGAATATTTTAAAAAAAACAAAACTTTAGAGTATTAGAGCAAAATAACAATCTTTGATGAAAGGTAAATCAGGTCTACTGAATAAGGTAAAGAGCCACTTATTTATATGGGCTAGTTTTTGCTAAATTAAATATAAATAGCCACTTATTTGTACTAGCTAATCTAGGCTAAACTTAAAAGTCTTAGTCAAAGTAGGATAAAATAGTCCAAACTAACCAATTTGAAATACGGTAGAATCATAATTTATTTATTTTTCATGTCCCTGTGTCAAATCATTGTTTTTGAGAGTACAATAGAATATTAGTCGTTGTTTATCGTGATTATGTCCACAACACTCGGTAAGTAATTAATGATTGATTGTGAAAGAAGTGGGAAACAACATGGGCCTTCTACTCGCATTTTGCTGTATTTTGCACTGAAAAATGTCTGTGATGTTTTATTGTTCTTGAGTGCCATTTCTTCTTGTTGTGCATGTTGGAGTCGTTGGACAAAAAATATAGGGGTGATAGAACGCCTTGGTCACTTTTAGCTTTTTAACTGATATGTTTTATCATTTTCATCATGTCGCTGTTACCTTTGTTGTCAATTTGTATAATTTTGGATGGATCTAAGATTTATATTGAGTGATGTTTAAAGTCACATAATTCAACACTATATATAGATAATTTTTAAGTGAAAGTTAAATTAATTTTTTAATTTAAAATATCTTAAAAATACATACATTTTTTAACATAAAGAAAAAAAGTGTTTGGGTTTGGATTTCATGCTAGCATGGCTCCACAATTGATTTTGAGTGTAATTTAATAAGTCTCTTTCAGTTGTAGTGTGTTATTGACAACGATATACTTCCTCGCATTGAGCTTGTTGACCAATAATAGTGAAGAGAGTAGTTCAAATATAACCACTAGAGAAAGGGTCAAGATACAAGTAATGTTGTAGTGTTGTTCTGCAATTCCTTATTTAAATATCCTATGTGTGCCAATTGTCTACGTCGCACCTTCTCCTTCTCCCTCCATTTTCCTTGTCCTTCTGGTGAGTGGCTTTCTTCCATTTCACTCATTAAGGTTTTTGATTGATTAGCGTATAGTGTGCTGCTAAATTTAAATTTTCTCATATTATAATATCATCATATATTATGTGAGAGATTCAATTGTGATGAATTATCTGAATATTTTATCAGAACTATATAGATATATAATCGCTGTTAAATTTCTACATAAATATAACATCAATTAGAACTATATAGATATATAATCGCTGTTAAATTTCTACATAAATATAACATCATCATTATATCATTTCCTAACTTTATTATGAGAACATTCAAATCCATGTGTTGTCGGCCCCTATTTTCTTGGTGTTAGTTATAAAATATTATTATCAAATTTGTTCTATTATATTAATGTGCGATGTTGCGAAAACTCTCTAGTTTCACGCCTCATATTTGCCAAAGCCATTTTGAGAATACAGTTACTACTGGCCTGAGTAGAGTAGGTCCTGCAGGCTCTAAACCACAAACAATAAATAGTAAACTTTAAAAGTATTTATTGTGACAAGGCACTGAACTTCGAAATTCAAATTAACGTAATATAAACCAAAAGTAATACAATATCTTCAATTACGATAAATAATCTCTAATATAACCAATAAATAAACCTTGAATTATCATGAGCAAATGACTAAATATGATATCATAAAATGAATTAAAGGCAGTAGTATCCAATTCGTCCATTAGAAAGTAATCTCTACCGACACACACTCTAAATGCTTTCGGTCGCTTTCGATCTGCAGAAGGTTTAGGACAACGTGAGGAACAAAATACACAATAAATAGATTATAAGCCTCGTTTTGTTCTCCAGTATAGATCCATTAGTTGGTAATTTATTTTCTCCAATGACCATAGAGGAAAAGAATAACGAATTATAGTGTACCATCCACACATATATTAGTCAATGTATAAACCCAATCAATTGGGTCCATATAGCACAACAATTACTAAATACACTCTTCTTTGTTGGTACAATGAAGGTTGATACTGTAATTCGAACTCGGAATCGCGTATTAGAAAATGTTATTACTTGATTGTTCCAACCAACTTTTTGATTTCTCAAATTGCTTTCCTCAATCACTTTTTGAAGCACTTTTTATTTTTTAAAACTTCCTTAAATTTTGAGTTCAAAAGATTTTTGGAATCACTGTGCGTACTTGTAAGTATTTAAAGATAAAATTATCATATGCCAAAATGTGTGAAAATGGTCTCAAGTTTACCGTATGCCATAAATCATGTAATGCACATGGAGCACTTATTCTAGTAAACACATATGTGAAAGGTGCATGCTACTTAGATATAGCTAGCTAAGGTTTTTTAAATTTTATAATGCAGCGAAAATATAATATCATACTTATCTAGGATCAAACTACATATTTCTAAGAAGAACAATTGTATAAATGCAACTCGTATGTGAATTCTAATTGTGTAAAAATAAAAATTCAGCCAGTAGTAAAGTTTGTTACCTGGATTCGTTAACTTGGAAACTTAATGAAAAATACAAGATTCAACCTCAACCTTACCCTAGGAACATCTACAAGCTTTTGAGAGAAAGAACACCTCTTGATATTCTCCACTATGACCTTCTTCCTTCTTGAAGATGATGAAGAAATGTGAAATTCTTCTTCATGTTTTTCTTCTAGCTTCTAATGTCTGGAATATAGAAGAGAGAGAGAGAGAGTTTTTATTTTTTCTCTTGCTCTTTCACGTGTAAGTGTACGTGTATGGGGGTACAGGAGCACTTATTTTATAGATAAGAAAATGGCTAGGAAGATGAAACCCAGTTAGATGAGGAAAAAGTTATACGAACCGTAAGGAATATATCTAGACCCTTCTATGAATCTTGGATTGCAAATAATCCATCATAAGCCAACTAATATACCTTCTAGAAGCTGTACACCTCATTCACATGCCTCTCTATGCTCCATATGACTATATTGCTTTTTCTTGCATCATATTGCTAAATTGATTATTTCTTAGTTTCCAAATTGAGCTCAACAACTCCAAATAGGAAATTCCAATACAAAAAAGGAAGTCTTACCTATACAAGAACCCTAGTTGCATTTGGATACTAAATTTAGTAAGCCTCTAAAAGCATAAGCAAAAGTTAGAAAACACTAACATCTTAAAGGAAGTAGGCTAGAAGAGAGATCAAAAGACATAAACAACTTAGCTACTGAAAAGACCAAAATGTCCTTGATAACCCTATAGTACATTTAGGCTTTTCAACCTTGATTTATTCCACTAAAAAGTCGTGGCTGAACTCCAAGTTGCATACTGTTGTTCACAGAAACTCATTGCACTACGTATAACCTTTGTCTTCGACCTATTAAGTAGAATGACCAAAATGCTCACATGTAATACTCACAATCAAGAAAGACTTAATTGTACTGTCTCTTTCTTGATTGCATCTTTTCGTTGAGACATCAAAATCCTTTGAGTAACCATTCTCCGGATACGGAACACTTTATCTAAGGAGCAATCTTCAAGCTAGATATTCAATATACTCTTTGAGTATTCTACTAAGCTTAGATTTGGATGATCTACTGGATAATTACAAGGAACGATTACTTTTTCACACGACACACGGATTCTATATTGCAGACCACATTCCAACTAGTTATACCCACCCAACACACGAAGATATTGACCTAAAGCTGAGGTCTCACCCATAGTGCATCAAAACACATGAATATGATTTTGTCAGTTCATCAACATATGCTTAAGATATTGATCACTTAAAACTAGTCATATCCACATATTTTTTTGACGGGAAAAGATCTAAACCCTTCCTATATTCACACGCTCACAGTTTTTAGGACAAACTTTGAAAATCCTCCCTAGACTTTATGCACCAAAAAAGTCTAAACCCTCGCTCAAGGACTTTATCTATGGCTAAAGCCTAAACCCTTCCCATAATCAGCTTTTTTTCTAGGGAAAGCACGAAAAACACTGTCAACACTAGGGTCTGAAATGCCCCAAACCCAACCCCACGTTACAGGTCAAGTCCGAACCCGTTATACGGACAGTGTCTCCTCTGTACTGTGGACTATCTGGTAACTAAAAATAGTCACATACAACTCCTGAACTACAATCAAACAACTCATACAACCCATCTTTCAATATTAACATAGTCAACCAACTCCTCAAGGCCATTCGAGCCTTGGAATTCAACAAAAGCATGACACACAAGCATGCAAGTCACCCTTTTAATCTTTGAGACATAAGTAGTAGGTTATACATATAGTCCAAGTTTAGCATTCTACCTACTTAACACACACAAGCATGCAACAAAAGAAATAAAGTTTATTATCAGTTATTAAATGCCAACTACTTTGCTATCGTACCATACAAGATTACAACTTTGTACAACTACCAACTCTAAGTCCAAATACATACAAGACCCTAAGGGTCTCAAAATAAACAACAACAGAGTCTTTCACACAAGCTGCACATAATATCCAACCTCAGCACACAGGGAATCACAGAAGTTGATCTAATTGTACTTCTTCCTCTTCCTCTACCGCTACTAGTTGGGGATTCACCTTAGCTTCTCCTGAAACATGTTAAATGAGGAGTGAGTAACAAAGTTGCCCAGCGAGGGAGATGATGCAGCATACCGGGGAGTGCTTTCATGACATGCAACAAAGATAATAACATATACAACACAAAATAACCAAGCTAATTAGACAAGTATTTAACCACATATAAAAAGGATACAGTTCCACTTCTTGTCTTCAATCTCAAATCACGAGCCACGATCTTCAAGCAAGTGCCGACAAATCCTTTATTCCTCCAAATGGGGTACTCCGGATGTACCTCGATCCTACGACCCATATCTCCCAAGGTAGGTTCATATGCCCCAACGAGGTGAACCACGCCTCTGGGTTAGGGGAGTATGCCTCAACGAGATAGGGACTAGGAAACCATGGTAGTCGAGGGAGCACATCAAACCCGATACCGCCCGTGTTACTCGATATTACTATGCCCGAATAGGTTGCGCAATCCTGAATCAAGTTCACAAGAACCAAGATTTTCAAGTAACACATAAGAGGGATGACAAAGTAGGCCGCCTTCGCAATTAGTCACAATATACACAAAGTAATGATATAAATATACAAGAGACAAATGACATATTTTCTCCAATAAACTCTCCAATTAGCTTGATTATACCTTAGACAAGCATATAAACATATACCAAGCATCTACAAATCCATACAAGCATAAAGATAGCCATTTATCACTTTTTCCCCTTTGTTAACTACGCAATTCTTCTTCCACACAAAAATTCAAGGTCCCAAATCTACAATCCAATCATTCTACATTCCTAAGAAAGCCAAAAGACACCTACCAAGGCCCTAAAAACTCACTTTGGAGCCGAAAGCTCAAGAGACCCTGAGCGGGTTTTAACTACATCTAGCCTATCCGGACCCCAATTTAACGCAACAAAAGCACCAAAAGTGTTTTCATGCCCCAAGGATACCTAATCTAAAGCCCAAATGTGCCTGGATTACGTTTCGTGAAAAACCCATTTTCAAAAGTTAGATAATTTTGCATTTTAACTCAATTTTGGCCAATTTTACTACATGTGAGCTTTTAACTAGTTTCAATAATGTCTCAAGCACCTAAATGAAGCATCAATTCATTCCAAATATTAACCTAAAGCCAAACCTTAATTTTTGTCACTATTCATCATCTTTTTCATTCAATCCAAGCATTCAACCATAGAATTTGATAACAAGTTACAAAAGAGAGTTATATAGGCTCTAGAGATTGTATATCAAGCATCCATAACAATTATTATAGCTATAATCAACAATACAAGAATTTCAAATAATTGCATAAACTTTAAACTCAAATAAATGCAAACTCCTTCACAATTTATAGATGTAGGCTAGTTGTAGATGCTCCAAAATGCTCCAAAATTCTTGCAAAGCCAAGCCAAGAGATCAATTTCAAAGTTTAATGAAGAAATTTTCTCTTTTTCTTTCTCCTATGGTCATCGGGTTTTGGGGGGGGGATATTTTTGGGATAATTTGTTTTATTTTATGAGCATTATGTGAGCATGTGTGATATATTAAGTATATATTCATGTGTAGGTGTTATTTTAAAAAAATTAATTGCTAGCTAAAACTTCGTAAAAACTTAAATTAAAAGACTAGTTAGTAAAAGCTAATGTTTTACTAATGTTACTCTATTCAACAAAACACGAAACATTTTTCAAATGTACATTCACGACCTCCAAAGTCCAAAACTACAAGTTCCCGATTCTTTTTATAAGTTATAAAATCTATGAAAAATGTTAAACCGAGCAATTTAGACAGTTAAGTTTTTTATGAATAGTGCCCACTAGTAAAATAATTAAATAAGAAAAGAAATGCACATAAAAATGCTCAAGTAAATATGCAACAGTTACGTGTGAATGTAATGAAAAATCTCTGGTGTCACAACCTCTCCCCCTTAAACTAATTGCGTCCACGCAATTCTTACATGATTCGGCAAACAGCTCAGGGTATTTATCTCTGATCTGATCCTCCCGTTCCCAAGTGGCATCCTCTACTCCGTGATGATCCTAAAGAACTTTCACCATTGGAATGCTTTTCGTTTTGAGTTCTTGAATCTTCCTAATTACAATTCGAAGGGGTCTCTCTACATAGGTCAATGACTCATCAATCTCCAATGGTTCCAGCTCTAGAATGTGCGAAGGATCTGGCTGATACTTCCTCAACAATGACACATGGAACACATCATGTATTTTGCCCAAACTTGGAGGTAATGTCAATCTATAAGCCAAATCACCTTTACGCGAAGAAACTTTCAAGAACACCTGATCACCCACTATAAACACTAAGTCACGTCAACGTCCATCATCATATCTTCTCTATTGGTTTTGAGCTGTGAGCAATCTTTTCTTTATAAGTTTTACATTATCAACCATCTTGATCATCTCAAGTAAAATAGTTAGATCAACAGTTTTTATCTCACCTACCTTGTCCCAATACAACGGAGACCTACATTTTCGCCTGTAAAGTGCCTCGTACGGCGCCATTCCAATGGTAGCCTGATAACTGTTATTATAAGCAAACTCTACAAGAGGCAAATACCTTTCCCAATTCTTACTAAAGTCAAGAATGCAAGCTCGCAACATGTCCTCTAATATCCTGATAGTCCTCTTTGATTGACCATCCGTCTGCGGGTGATATGCAGTGCTAAAACTCAAATTGGTCCCCAAAGCCTTTTGTAGTTTCTGCCATAACTGTGATGTGAACCTGGGATCTCTATCTATCTAACACTATACTAGTTGGAGCCCCATGCAATCTCACGATGTTTTCAACATATAACTCAGCCAGTTTATCAAGATTATCGGTCTTCTTTGTAGCAATAAAATATGAGGTTTTCGTCAACCTATCAACCACAACCCATACAAAATCATTGCCTCGTGGTGATCTCAGTAAATCAGATACAAAATCCATAGTAACTTGATCCCATTTTCACACAGGAATCTCCAATGGTTGCAACAAACCCGCAAGTCTCTGATGCTCAGCTTTAACCTTCTGGCAAGTCAAACATTTAGCCACATAATCAACTATTTTCCTTTTCATATTATTCCACCAGAATTTTTTCTTTAAGTCCGTGTACATCTTAGTACTACCAGGGTGGATAGTGTATTTAGTGCTATGAGCCTCAGCAAGAATTTCATTCTTCACAATTGAACCACCAGGAATGCAAATTCTATTCTTATACTTGCGTAGTCCATCATCATGTAGCTTAAAATCGGACTATCCCCCTTTTGACTTTTCTAGAATCTTCAACAGTTGAGGATCAGATTGTTGTGCTTCCCTAATTCTACACAATAACAAAAACTGAATTTGTAAGCTAGCAAATTGGATACATGTTTCTGAAGCCTCTGGTTTCCACAGATACAAATCCTCTACAGTTTCCCAGTCCTATATTATCAGGCTGGCCACAATAGCCTTTCAGCTCAAAGCATCTACAACAGTGTTGGCTTTACCTGGCAAGAAGCTAATGGTGCAATTATAGTCATTCAACAACTCTAGCCAGCGCCTTTGCCTCACATTCAAATCTTTTTGAGAAAACAGGTATTTAAACTTTTGTGATCAGTAAATATCTCAAATTTATTACCCCATAAGTAATGTCGCCATTTCTTTAAAGCAAAGACAACAGCAACAAGTTCAAGATCATGTGTAGGATAATGAAGTTCATAGGGCTTTAACTTCCTCGAGGCATAAGCAATTACCTTACCATTTTGCATAAGAACGCAACCCAAAGCTTCTTTCGGAACATCACTGTAAATTACCAAATTATCGGTCCCCTCAAGCAGTGCGAGAATAGGAGCAGTAATAAGTCTCTTTTTCAATTCCTATAAAGTTATTTCACATATGTCATCTCAGTTAAACACAGTTTTCCTTTGAGTTAAGGAAATCAACGGTCCAGCAATTTTAGAAAAATCCTCAACGAATCGCCTGTAGTAACTAGCCAACCCTAAGAAACTACGAACCTCCGTGATAGTTTCAGGTCTTTTCCATGACAGCACAACTTCAATTTTTGTAGGATCAACAGATATTCCCTTCTGTGAAATGATATGTCCTAAAAAGGCTACCTGTTTCAACCAGAATTCGCATTTGTTGAATTTGGCAAATAACTTATGTTCCTGCAATGTTTGCAACACAATTCTCAAATGTTCTTCATGCTCTGCTTCCGACTTAGAGTACACCGATATATCATTAATGAAAATTACCACAAATTGATCAAGGTAGAGCCTAAACACCCTTTGCATCAAATCTATAATGGCAGCTGGAGCATTTGTTAATCCAAATAGTAGTACAACAAATTCATAGTGGGCTGGAGCATTTGTTAATCCAAATGGTAGTACAACAAATTCATAGTGACCGTACCTGGTTCTGAAAGCAGTTTTGGGCACATCTTCTTTCTGGATTCTCAGCTGATAATAACCCCGTCTCAAATCAAACTTAGAATACACAACGACACCCTGCAACTGATCAAACAGTTCCTTAATCAAAGGTAGAGGATATTTATTTTTCATAGTCACTTGATTAAGCCCCCGATAATCGATGCACAACTGCAAATTACCATCTTTCTTCTTTATAAATAAAACGGGAGCACCCCACGGTGAAGAGCTAGACTGTATAAAACCTTTTTCAAGTAAACCCTGTAGCTGAATTTTCAATTCCTGTAACTCAGGGGGAGCCATTCTATATGGGTTCTAGATATAGGGCTAGTTCCCGGCAATAGATCAATTACAAATTCTATTTCCCAGTCAGGTGGTAACCTCGACAATTCTTCAGGAAATACCCTTGGAAAGTCTTTGACAACATACACTTCATTCAACTTTAGTTTGTCCCCATGCCGACTAATTAAATATGCTAAATATGCATCACAACATTTACTCAACATTTTAGTGGCTTTAATATAAGAAACTATGCGAGTTCCAGTAGATTTTCAACTTCCAACAAATTTAATCACTAGTTGATTAGGCATTTCTAATGTCACAATTTTTCTTCTACAATCCAAATAAGCATAGTACCAACCCAACCAGTCCATCCCCAAAATAACCTTAAAGTCTCGGAATGGCAAGATAATCAAATCAATAGGATACCTGCGCCCCTCAATACAAATATCACAGTTTTTACACACAGATTCCGTAACAAATTTTGTACCCATAGGATTACCTACTTCAATTTTATACGGTAGTTTATCAACTTTCAAAGCAATAGATTATGCACACATAGGAGTGATAAAGGAATGCGTAGCCCTGGTGTCAATCAAAACTACTACTGACTGATTATTAATAAGAAAAGTACTTTCCATTACCACTATCATATTCGGAAGCTCCTCATGGTCTAAAGCAAATACTCGCGCCTGACCTCATAGAATTGGAGCTGCACCTGAAACTCTAGTTTGAGCACTCTGGCCGGAAGTTTGTCCCTGACCCTGTTTATACCTGGTGCAATCTTTTGCCTTATGCTGGTCACTCCAACAACCAATGCATCTGCCCAACTTCTTCCAACACTCTGCCTCTGTATGGCCCTTACGATTACAGTGATTGCACTACTGGTTTTTCCTTGTAGCAGTGCCTCCCATAGGGTCTTTGTAGAAAGATGTAGCGGTGCTACCTTGCTGAGATCTAGGGGCCACTAGTCGGGTCTGACTCTGCGTCTGACTCTGAACTAGTCTTTCCTCAGACTGTGTCTGAACTGGCCCCGGGTAGCTCTGGGTCTATCTCGGCTGCTGAACCTGAATAGGCTGCTGAAACTGTCTCTGATAACCCTGACTCTGAGACTGATACTGCCGCTTACTCGGTTGACTGGACTCGGCTAACAAATCTGCCTTCCGTTTCTTAAATCTTGATACGGCCCTAACTGTTGCAGCATAATTAGGATAGTCCTGTCAAGACAAATTAAGTTGAATGTCACATCTCAGACCCCTAATGAATCTCTATATCTTCATATCCTCAGGTTATATCAAAGCTGGCATGTAGCGAGAGAGTCTAGTAAATGTAGTCTCGTATTGATCCACTGCCCTATTCCCTTGCCTCAGATTTATGAATTCTTCTTGATGCCTCTCACGAGCTACCACCGATACATATTTGTCCTTGAACTCCCGAACAAAGTCAGCCCACGAATGCTGTACCCTCTTGGCATCCCATTTTTCTTTAACAGTACGCCACCACTCCTTGGCGTCCCCCTCGAGTAAGAATTCCCCATACGCGATCTTTCTCCCCTCATTGCACTAAACTTCCATAGCTACGTTCTCAAACTTCCTCAGCCATATTTCTGCCTTCATATCATCCGACTCTCCATAAAAACTGTACGCCCCATGGTGAATAAACTTATCAAGTAGACTACTCCCTATAGTTCCGCTACCCTCGGCTCTAGAGGCTGGATTACCCCTACCAGCTCCTGGCTAACCCTACTGAGTCACAAACTGAACAATAGTATTCATAGTAGTGGTCATGGTAGCCATAATTTGTGCACTAACCGATTCCTGACCCTGAGGTACATTCCCCGCCTGTGGTACATTCCCCGCTACTCTTGCTTCCTGCCTAGGTATATCTTGCCAAGGAGCTTCATTCGGTTCCCTTCTCGGCCTACCTCTCCTCCTCTTCACGATGCTAGAAGAATCCAATGTTATAATAGACAAATATATAGAACAAAAGATAGCACATTAATGTTTCGAAACACCTTTTACACATAAGACAACATATAAAACACTTAACATGCATCAAGTACTAAACTTTTCATATTTATACTATATCATACATTAGACACTTCTTTTACATGCTAGCATGTTCTTTACTCAAATAATTATTCACTTAGGCAATTAAACAATCACATAGACATGCATTTCAACTTCCACATATGGACCTCTACACACATACCGAGGAATTTAACTCGGCTTCATGCATTCAAATAGCGCTGATACCACCTAGATGTAACGCCCCAAACCCAAACCCACGCTACTGGTCAAGTTCGGACATGTTACACGGACAAAGTCTCTTCTGTAGCGTGGACTATCTAGTACCTGTAAATAGCCACAAACAACTCCTAAACTACAATCAAACAACTCATACTACCCATCTTTCAATATTAACATAGTCAACCAACTCCTCAAGGCCATCCGAGCCTTGGAATTCAACAAAAGCATAACACACAAACATGCAAGTCACCCTTTTAAACTTTGAGACATAAGTAGTAGGTTATACATATAGTTCAAGTTTACCATTCTACCTACTTAATACACACAAACATGCAACAAAAGAAATAAAGTCTATTATCAGTTATTACATGCCAACTACTTTGCTATCGTACCATACAAGATTACAACTTTGTACAACTACCAACTCTAAGTCCAAATACATACAAGACCCCAAGGGTCTCAAAATGAACAACAACAGAATCTTTCACACAAGCTGCACATAATATCCAACCTCAACACATAGGGAATCACAGAAGTTGATGTAATTGTACTTCTTCCTATTCCTCTACTGCTACTAGCTGATGGTTCATCTCAGCTTCTCCTGAAATATGTTAAATGCGGAGTGACAACACTGTTGCCCAACGAGAGAGGTGATGCAGCATACCGGGGTATGCAATAATGAGATGCAACAAAGATAACAACATATACAACACAAAATAACAAAGCTAATTAGACAAGTATTTAACCACATATAAAAAGGATACGGTTCCACTTCTTGTCTTCAATCTCGAACCACGATCCACGATCTTCAAGCAAGTGCCGACAAATCCCTTATTCCTCCAAATGGGGTACTCCGGTTGTACCCCGATCCTACAACCCATATTTCTCAAGGTAGGTCCGTATGCCCTAACGAGGTGAACCACGCCTCTAGGGTAGGGGAGTATGCCTCAGCGAGATAGGGATTGGGAAACCATGGTAGCTGAGGGAGCACGGCAAGCCCGATGCCGCCTATGTTACTCGACACTACCATGCCCGAATAGGTTGCGCAACCCTGAATCAAGTTCACAAGAGCCAAGATTTCCAAATAACACATAAGAGAGACGACAAAGTAGGCCGCCCTCGCAATTAGTCACAATATACACAAAGTAACGATATAAATATACAAGAGATAAATGACATTTTCTCCAATAAACTCTCCAACTAGCTTGATTATACCTTAGACAAGCATATAAACATATACCAAGCATCTACAAATCCATACAAGCATAAAGATAGCCATTTATCACTTTTTCCCCTTTGTTAACTACGCAATTCTTCTTGCACACAAAAATTCAAGGTCTCAAATCTACAATCCAATCATTCTATATTCCTAAGGAAGCCAAAAGACACCTACCAAGTCCCTGAAAACCCACTTTGGAGCCGAAAGCTCGGGAATGCCCCGAGCGGGTTTTAACTACACCTACCCTATCCGGACCCCAATTTAACGCAACGAAAGCACCAAAAGTGCTCCCATGCCCGAAGGATACCTAATGTAAAGCCCAAATGTGGCCGGATTACGTTTCGTGAAAAACCCCTTTTCAAAAGTTAGCTAATTTTGCATTTTAACTCAACTTTGGCCAATTTTACTACATGTGAGCTTTTAACTAGTTTCATTAATGTCTCAAGCATCTAAATGAAGCATCAATTCATTTCAAATATCAACCTAAAGCCAAACCCTAATGTTCGTCACTATTCATTATCTTTTTCATCCAATCAAAGCATTCAATCATAGAATTTGATAACAAGCTACACAAGAGAGTTCTATAGACTCTAGAGATTGTATATTAAGCATCCATAACAATTATTATAGCTATAATCAACAATACAAGAATTTCAAATAATTGACATAAACTTTAAACTCAAATAAATGCAAACTCCCTCACAATTTATAGATGTAGGCTAGTTGTGATGCTTCAAAATGCTCCAAAATTCTTCCAAAGCCAAGCCAAGAGATCAATTTCAAAGTTTGATGAAGAAATTTTCTCCTTTTCTTTCTCTTATGGCCATCAGGTTTGGAGGGAGGTATTTTGGGGATAATTTGTTTTGTTTTATGAGCATTATGTGAGCATGTATGATATATTAAGTATATATGCATGTGTAGGTGTTATTTTAAAAAAATTAATTGCTAGCTAAAACTTAGTCAAACTAAGTAAAAACTTAAATTAAAAGACTAATTAGTAAAAGCTAATGTTTTACTAATGTTATACTATTCAACGAAACACGAAACATTTTTCAAATTCACGTTCCTGACCTCCAAAGTCCAAAACTACAAGTTTCTGATTCCTTTTATAAGTTATAAAATCTAGGAAAAATGTTAAAGCGAGCAATTTAGATAGTTAATTTTTTTTATGAATAGTACCCACTAGTAAAACAATTAAATAAGAAAAGAAATGCACATAAAAATGCTCAAGTAAATATGCAACAGTTACATGTAAATGTAGTGAAAAATCTCGGGCGTCACAGGCTCAGCCCTTACCACACCTCCCCATGAGGTGTGGCTCTAATGACAAATAATTACAAGCTAGAAAGTCCTATTTATAGGTAACTAATCATAACTCTTACTAGAATTCAGATTTCTGTCTCTAGTCTCAATGGACTTCTACTCACCCAAATGCTATTATATACGTTCCACATGCCTATTGCTTTTTTTCTTGTATTATTTTGCTAAATTAATTATCTTAGATTCCTATTTGAGCTACAAGTACAAAAATTCCAAATAGGAAATTCTTCTAAATAGGAAACCTTGTTGCAAGTGGATAATAAATTTAACAACATCTAAATACATAAAAAAAAAAAAAGCTAGGAAACATCTTCATGGAAGTAGGCTAGAAGTGGGACCAGAAGGCTTAAACAGTTTGGCCATTGAAAAGACCAAAATATACCTGTTAATCCTTTACTGTTGTTCACAAAAGCTTGTTATACTATACATGACCTTTGTCTTTGACCTACCAAGTAGAATGACCAAAATACACCTCCACGTAACACTCACAATCAAGAAAGACTTTATTATATTATCTCTTCCTAGATTGCATCTTCTTATTGGGACATCTAATCCGTATACTAACCACCTTCAGAATATAAAACACTTGATCTAGGGATCCAACATACTCCTAGAGTACATCACTGAGCTCAGATTAAGATGATCTTCCTTGAATTATCACAAGAGAGCGATTACTCTGTCACGCGACGACATGAATTCTATATTTCATTTACACGTCCCAACTACTTATACCCATATGCCCAACACATGGAGCTATTGACCCACAACTGGTCTCACCCTTGATGCATCAAAGCATATGAATCTGATTTCGTTAGTTTATCCACATATGCTCAAGATTAAGAGTACTGATCACTTAGTAGCATGATGTACATTTTTTATCTCTATCTTTGATAATACCTATTGAGAGATCATACCTCTTGGGTCCGTTCAATGTGTGACACATACACTAGTGAGGCTTAGTCCAAAAACCTACCAATGATAAAGGCAGGTTACCTTTCACAAGAGACTATCTCACTATAACCTAGACATTGATGAGGTGTCCAACTCTACCAATCGGTTATGAACTGAATCTAGAACCAAGTATCTATAATTTAAACCTTCAATGCTCGGATGCCATACACCTAAGCAATAACTCTATACGGGCAATTACACATAAATATGATAGAAAGAATATAAATGAATGCTTTTATTAATACTAACGATCATAAACATTTATCCAATGTAATTGATATGTCATGTGCCAGTGAGTTTTTGGGCATACTAATCCGAATAGATTCCCACTTGCACAAACGGTCAATACCCATAGACTCTATGTGCACTAAGAGTACTTTCTTTGTAAGAGTTTTAGTAAATGGATCTGCAAGGTTTCTAGCTAAGGTAATCTTGTTCTACTACTATATCTCCTTACTGGATAAACTCTCGGATTAAATGGTATTTTCTCTTTATGTGTTTGCTTTTTCTATGATGTCTAGGCTCTTTAAATTAAGCTACACTCCCACAAACTATTTCGTTTGACTGAATAAAGACCTATCAAGAAGTGAACTTTCTAGAATCTCTATTTGTCTGAAATAAGTTTGTATAAGCTAGATGAAATCGGATTGTCTACACGATTTTCTATCACATAGTTCTTTGTTCTAAAGATATACTTGAATATGTGCTTAATCGTGACCCAATAGGCTAGTCTTGTGTTTGATTGATATCTGTTAACCATGCCTATGGCAAAGTAAATATTTAGTCTTGTACATAGCATCGCATACATGAGACTACCAATAGTTGAAGCATATGGAACCTTCTTCATGCTTTCTATCTCCTCAGGGTTCCTCTAACATTGATCCTTAGATAGAGGTACTTCATGTCTAGAAGGTAGAAAACCCTTCTTGGAATCCTACATGTTAAACTTGACAATAATCTTCTTAATAGATGAAGACTTGGATAATAGTAGTGTCTCATTTCTATGATCTCCCAGAAGCTCGACTCTAAGAATATAACTAGCTTCTCCTAGATCTTTCATTTGAAATTGAGTAGATAGACAAACTTTTATAGATAACAACATCGTACATCTTTCCCGATTAGTAGGATATCATCCATATAGAGGATTAAGAATGCTATAGCATTGCTATTACCTTTTGTCATGCCCCAACTCGACCCAACCTACGATCAGTCAGGACGCAACGGAATTTCGGCAGTATAACGACAGGAACACGGGTACTGGGGCTCTAAACCAACCCCTTTTGTAATTCATACTACCAACTTCAATGATCAACAACAACTCCACAACCATTTCAACAACATACAACACAACCATTTCTATATATATAATAAACAACCATTCAACAGTTTATTCATAAGTTATACGCCTCTATTCCAACATCAATCCATAGGCTATATCATACATTTTCAAAATAGATTATAACTAGTCTAGCAATCTAATCATGTTCCAAAAACAAGACTACTAAGCTAGCAACATTTAAACCACTATCTTTAAAACATCTTATACAACATAAACTTCTAAATAAATACAAACCAACTAGTTTTAATATTCAAGATAACAAAAAGAGAACTACAGGTCAGATATCACGAATAAGACTCTGACACATAAGACTCGTCCACATAAGGCACATTCTCAGCTTCCTGAGGCATGTACCTATAATCCTATTCAGTAACACCTAAATGTAGATAACGAATGAGAGTGAGCTTATATAAAACAAGCTCAGTGAGGAATTCGATAGATCTTTTGAGCATGTATACCTTACCACCTTGGAAATTACCCATGAGCTACAACACGCAAATAACACTAATAACTATACAAATATAATAACAACAGTAAACACACAATAAGGATACGATACACTTGTTGATGAAGCTCCATACACCATTTAAATCCACACTAACTCCTTCAAACCCAATGACAATGTCCTAAGGTACCTTGACCTAGACCCATACCCCATGGCCTCTCCGCCCATGCGAGATAGGGAGTAGCCATGATAACTATGCTCGCAGCCCTGGATGTCTCCCGAGGTGACACAACATTATCAAAGCTTACAACAATGACAATTGACTCTATATAAATAAACCGAGAGATCAACAACGAAAGTGCTCGATTCCCGTACTCAACAATCAACATTCAATTAACAATGTAACGCCCCGGATGAACCCCGAGCGCGCTACTAAGAAGGTAATGTCCACTTTGGCTACACCCCGGATTAACCCCGAGCGTGCTCCTCACAGTTTTGTATCAACAATTAATAATCAATAATCAATTAAACCATAGTTCAACAATCAATTAAACAACATTTAACAACCAACAACTATACAATTCTAAAACAAATAGGTTAGATGACAAAGTAGGCCATCCAACTCAACATGCATTTAAACCGACATTCAATCCCGATCTCTATCAATGACAATCCAAAATCAACTACCCAAACAATTACAGACAACATTTCAACATATTAAAGAAAGACTATACAAACTTCTAAAAGTCATAACTTATAATCTAGAAATCCAATGACCTCTAAATCACTTTCTATCACTCAACCACTCATGCAACTACATTAACGCACTTGAGACCAACCAAAAGCTATCCAAAACAAGTCCAACAACCCTAATTTTGACAATGTTCTTGGCTGAATTTTTCAGGATTTTGCTACAACATTCCAATCAAAAATTCGGCATTACAACATTACTACGCCGCAATTAACAAATTTTTAGAAGCTATAAGCAATCAATTCCAACCACCACAATAACAATTATTCAACATTAAATCTATAACTCAACTTTAATACCCGAAAAATAGAAATACATGCTACTACCGATCAAAATAGTTATAAACACATATAAATGATCCTTGGCAACTACTAAGCAATAATCTAAAGACAATTTAACATTTCATCGGATAAATATGCAATTATATGAAATTGATACAAAATAACATTTTGAGATCTAGAATTTTTCTCTCACCTTTGATCCAAAACAAAGTTAGGAATGCGTGCAATAGGTGCCCAACAAGCAGAATCTAGCTCGGTTTGCAAACCTTTGAACAAAAACTAGGTTTTCTAATGAAAATTGCTTTGAAAAATAGTTGAAAAACCTCTCAAACTTGCCTATGGAGTTTCGGCCATCTAGGTGCTTTTTGAGTGTGTTTTGTGTTGTTTTGATTGTGTGTTGATGATATAAGGGTCAAGGTCAACAAAATATAAAAAGTCAAAGGTGAACACTTAGTATTTTTATTGTATTTTTAGTCTTTTAATTGTTTTCTTGACTATTTTGCTCACATACATGTATTTAACACTTAGACTATTTTAAGTAGTATATTTTTAGTTGACAACAAGTTTCACATGCATAGACTTACACCCAACTCTGTTAAAAACTTTTTTTTTTGCAAAAGAAGGTGCAAAAGCCTTTAAAATTCCTAATCCGATTTGAAATCCGTTTTAATCAAACGGGTATATTAATATCCGAGGACTAGGTTTTAAAACATTTAAAACACCCGTGTAAAAATTTTAGTGGACGTGCGTTCAAAAACTATTCACAAAAACCGACGATAAAATTTTCAATGCCGTTTTTTAATAAAAATTTTATGAATGCACACATATCATGTAATAGGAATATAAATCACAGAATTAGTGCATTTTAACTCATATAACACATAAACAGGTCAAAACACGCAATTCTATGCAAAGGTAAAATCCTTAAAACAATTGCATCCGTGCAATTCTTCCTTGATCCTTGGAGGACCTCATGTACTGTTGGCTTAAACATACGAAATGAAAGATCGAATACCAAATTCCAAATACCAACTAAGAACACTAGGTAAGAACACCGAGCAAAATCATTAATTAAGAATCCTCAAACAAGAAGCTAGAGAAGAATGCCAATTATGGTTCCTGAAATAGAGCACTAATAAAAAATACCAAGTAAGATCTTTGAACAAGATCACTGAGCAAGAACACTGAATAATAATCCCGAAATAAGAACTCCGGATAATACCTTATAAGAATTCTACATAAGAATAACGCATAGAAAATACCAAGAAGAAGTCCAAAGAAGTATACTGAATAAGAATTTTCATATAGAAATCCCGAGGAAGAATGCCAAATAAGATCACCAAATAAGAATCCCAATAGTCAACATATAGTCATAAAGCAGCTTGACCCCTAATCGGAATTTGATATGCTTCAGTGTCACATATTACTTAGTCGCCAACTGATATAATGCACGTGCTAACTTTAATCGTATAAGGCAAACTCTCTACTCATATTTTAGCACGTTGCACTCAAGGAGATATGATATCTAATTGGTTGGGAATAAGTAAGTTACCTTTCACTACTACTGTCGCCTCTGGCAATTCCTTCAAATCTACTACGTAGGCCCGAGCCTGATCTCGCTGCTGCTGAGGTGTACTGCCTGCAGATCCATCCTGATAACCCTGGACCACTGGCTGACCCGTAGAACTTTGATACCTGGGGCAATCCCTCGCCCTGTGTTGGTTGCTGCCGCAACCCAAACATGTCCCTACTTTCTTCCAACAGTCGGCCTCCAAATGGCCTGTACTTTTGCAAAAAGTACAATACGGTGTCGGAGCACTGACACTGCCTTCTGAAGACCCATAAACTAAATAAGTTGTTGTACCAGTCTGCTACTGAGGTCTCACAATACTGGGCCTATACTGACCCTGAGACTGGGCCAGACTGTACTGTGATTGTGCCGGGTAAGATCGCTGCTGAAATTGGGGCCTAAAGAAACTCTGCTGCCCCTGTGGTCTAAAACAACTCTGTTGCACTGAAGGCCTAAAACCACCCTACTGTATTGTAGGTCTATACCCAACCTGTTGACCCTGCGGCTGAAATGGCCTCTTACTGGCCTAACTTGAACTAAGTTGTTCCCCTTTCCTCTTCTCTAACCTAGAAGCCGCATCAAAGGCCTCTGAAAACACAACATACTGATTCAAGGCCATAGCATCCTGAATCTCAGACCTTAGGCCCAACACAAACCTCCGAGTCTTACGTTCTTGATCTGATACAAACTCTGGTGCATACTGGGATAGCCTGGTAAAATTGGCCTCATACTGTGTCACTGTAATATCACCCTGAACCAAGGATGTGAACTCCGCCTCCCTACGCTCACGCGCAATCCTGGGAATATACTTGGCCCGAAATGCCCGAAGTAAAGTATCCCAAACATAAGGAATACCCCGAGTCTCCCAATCTGGTCTCACGGTACGCCACCATTCCTAAGCCTCATAGTCAAGTAAATATACTGCAAAAGTAACCTTCTTCTCATCAGTATAGTCAAGAGGATCAAATATTTTCTCAAGTTTATTAATCCATGCCTCGGCCTTCTGATCATCTGGCTCCCCCTGAAACCTAGGTGGAAAATACCCCAGAAAATCCTTTAACGTACTACACCCCTGGTTATCACCTTGAACATTTTATAACTGGGTCTGTATAGTCTGTGCCTGGGCAGCTTGCCCTGCTAAGATCTGTGCTTGCCCTGCCATGACCTCTGACATTCTGTCTATAGCTGCGGCAATACGGTCATAACCTTGATCCCGGCATGGTGACGTATTACCCAGTGCCTCGTTACCATCCTCAAACCTACCTCGTGTTCTCGGACGTCCCGCCATTCTACTTTCAAAGAGTTAGCACAGGTTATAACACAAAGACAGGCTATAGACAAGTAACAACACATAGGCAACGACTCACGTAAGGCACGTAAGTTACTTAAATATTAGTCACATAAACAGTTTGATCACGTAATCACATAGTCACTTAATCACATAATCACTTAATCATATAAACACAAATTTCACTTTTCTTTCACATCATATATACTTTCATGATAAGACCACTACCCACATTTCGAGAATACCCCGGATGCCAGCTAAACATGCGTTCTGATACCATTAAATGTCACGCCTGACTCGACCCCACCTACGATTAGTCAGGACGCAACGAAATTTCGGTAGTATAACGACAGTAACACGGGTACTGGGGCTTTAAACCAACCCCTTTGTAACTCATACAACCAACTTCAAAGATCAACAACAACTCCACAACCATTTCAACAACATACAACACAACCATTTCCATATATATAATAAACAACCATTCAACAGTTCATTCATAATTTATATGCCTCCGTTCCAACATCAATCCATAGGCTATATCATACATTTTCAAAATAGATTATAACTAGTCTAGCAATCTAATCATGTTCCAAAAACATGACATTTCTGAATACATATCTATTGTAATTGTTAAAAAATTAATGTATAATGCAATTATATTATATATAATGTAAATATGAAAAAAACACACATATATACACATTAATCTTTTTTCCTTAGTAGTTGACCCTTTAAACTACTATATGTATTATTGTCTCAATTTACTCAAAAACCCTCCAACTTTAGAATGGCCGAGCTTACAGTAACTTTGAGTCAAGCCTTCGCTTTGTTTAGATTGTTATTTTGTATGAATAGATACTATCCAAAGAAGAATCTAACCACTGAATTATTTGGGTTCTCTAGAATAGTTTTGTCTTAGGTAAAAAACTATTTCTTCTAGAGTCGAGTGAATTACCATTCATTTGTTGATATTCTTTAGAATGTCCTTGACTAAGCTCTCTGTAGGGCAGTGACTCTCATTTACATCTTATAAAGTGATCTTTAGTAAAAAAAACTCCATCGTTACGAGGGCCGAGCCCATTAATCACCTTGTCTTATGATTATCTACGTTTAGTCTATCCACTAAAGTGTAAATTAAATATGGCGAGGCGATACTAACTAATTAGTACAAACTACAACTAGAAAGTGTTGGGGTTTTTCATTCCTCTTTCCCACTCAAATATTTATCTAAAAGGGTTTCACATATATTTTTCCTTAATACTTAAAATCTAGGTTCTATCTAAAAAGGTTCCACATATGTTCCCTAGAATATTATAGGCCTTTATTTAAAATATTTTAAGCATACTTTAAAAAATATTACCTAGTCTGGGCTTCTGTAAATAAATCATAGTTAAGGCTTACTTAGGTTATCAATCAAAAATTGGGCCCTAAAAGATAAATCCTATGTTTGACTCATTTTTAAATTATTTTCATAATAATTAATCCTTATATTAAAATAAATTAATCTTAGCTCTGATTAATTCTTAATTATCCATAACCTAAGTATATTAGGATTTTCATTCTAAATCTTAATAGTGGTAGTATTTCCATGCAATCCATAATATTTTATATATTTAATAAAGGCAATTAATATAAATACTAAAGCATAACAATAAATAATTAAATTTAATTATTCTTACTATAATTTCTAGATACACTTTGAAGTTCAATCAAACGCTAAATTAAACTCAAAGAAACTTCAAAGACATGCAAGAAAACACAAACAAAACAATTAAATTACTATGGTCAACTTTGACCATGGCTTAGGTTGCAATACTCATATAGGCCATTTCAAGTACATGCGTGGATAAGAATGATAGTGGTGTGCATTTCTTTTAATCAAGTGCATGTAGTGCGAGTTGGAATTAAATGTGAGGTGTGTATGAGTGTTTGAAAATGTCAAAGAGTCTTGGCTCATGAGTGGTGCATGCAAATGTGTAGAGTGTAATGTGTGAAATTAGTGTGTGTGGTGAGATTGTGAGTTGCTTAGTGAACAAAAATATGTGTGTACAGAGTCAGGTACTGTAGTGTTGATAACCAAGATTCGGGAGAAATCATTTGTACATAAATTTTTTTTATGAAGATTGTGCAATTTTCTTGTATTTTCATCTCTATCAAATAAGATCAGTGTTTGATTGTTCGTTTGATGAATACTGTGCAATTTTTTCTTATATTTCCCTCTTCAATCTGTTATTTTCTCTTATTTCCCCACTCTTTCTTCATTCAACGAAATATCATTTTTCATCCAACCCACAATAGTTGGTCAAAAAGGATAAGTGTAGTAAGAAAAATAGGATATCTGCAATTCGATCAACATAATTTATTGTCAGAACCAAATCCGATATGTGTTAGTATTTTGATAATATCTATTTAATAATTTTTTATAGACCTCTCCAAGTTAAATAAGAGGACAAACTTCTAAATCTCCCGAACTAATCCCTTCACACCATTTTTGCTAGTCTAACATAGTGAAAGTCTTTCTCATGCTTTAGAATTCCAACTTTTATCCTTGAGCCTAATGTGGCTCCGCCTAGTGTGTGTTGTGTGTGAATGTGTTTAATAAAATTGTGAGTGGGTGGAATAGTGATGATGTTCGGTCGTTAGCGAATGGGGTGGGGTTAATGTGTGCGCTGTTTTTTTTGGCATTAAATGCATGATTGATTGGCTTGTAGTGTTGCAAGATTAAAATGTGGCGTGAAGTTTTTTTGTGTGAGACGGTGTTAGTTTAATGTGGTTGTGAGAGATGTGTTCCTGGTACGCTGCTGGTGCGAATGTGAGAATTGTGAGTCAAAATGTCAAAAATTGACTAAAATTTACATGCATGTGACGGCCAAAGCTTCTCTTAATTTTTTCCTTTTTCTTTTATATTTTTTATTATATGCATATTGCATATATATATATATATATATATTCCCATTTCTTTACTAATTCTTCACTTTATTCTACTATAGCGAGGGGTTAATGTGTGCGTTTTGTTTTTGGCATTAAATGCATGATTGATTGGCTTGTAGTGTTGCGAGATTAAAATGTGGCGTGAAGGTTTTTTGTGTGAGACGGTGTTAGTTTAATGTGGTTGTGAGAGATGTGTTCCTGGTACGCTGCTGGTGCGAATGTGAGAATTGTGAGTCAAAATGTCAAAAATTGACTAAAATTTACATGCATGTGACGGCCAAAGCTTCTCCTAATTTTTTTATTATAATATATATATATATATATATATATATATATATTCCCATTTCTTTACTAATTCTTCACTTTATTCTACTATACATTTAAACATAGGAATCAATCTTCCTCAAGTATTCTATAAAATAGCCACATAATGCAAAAGTTAAACGCTTTATACATCAAAACACATTTAAATTTGCACATAAAATAGTAACTTATCAACTATCCTTCTGCGTTGCACAAGAGTATAAAACCAATATCTCTACGTTTTCAATCCTTTAATCTATGTTAGGTTGACTTTTCCATTTCTTATTCCTTTTCTTTACATTTTCTCATCACATACCAGCTCCTTTTTATTTTTCTTTCTTTTTTGTCGAAAATCACACACCAGCTCCACAAAGTGATTATGCACACACAAATACCCAGTCCACAAAGCGATAGAGGCTTGGCCAATATCATCGACTAATGGTACAAATTGATTTTGCGCACACACACCCAACTGATGATGAAGGAGACTGATAATTTTGAGGGTTTGTAATCAGCTTAATGGTCTATTTGGATTGAAGGGAATGGGGGGAAAGGGAGGTAAGGGAGAGATTAGAAAGTTTTTTCCTTTGTTTGTTTTGGAAGTTTTGTAAGGGAGAAGGAAGTGAAGGGGTCAAAGCAACCCCTTATGAGCTGACTTTTTCTTTCCCCCCAATTTGGGGTGAAATAGAGGGGAGGGAGAGCAAGTCTCCTTTATAAAAGTCATTTTATATATAAAATTTATCCCTCATTTCTATTTTCTTTTTAATTTAAACAAAAAACACCCATACTCTTTTATGATACTCTCCTTTCTCAAATTATCAAATTCAAACATGATTTAATTCTCTCATCTCCTTTCCTTTCCTTTCTTTTCCTTTATGATTTTCTTCTTTCCTCTATTAAATTTTCCCCTCTCAAGTGACAGAAACTGAAATTTTCCTCCCCCTCCATTTTACTCCGACTTGGGAGGATTACATATTAGAATTTTAAAGGAGTTAGACTCATCCCTTCTTTACCCCAACTACTCTTTATCTTCCAAACAAAACAGGGGAAAGACTAAACCCTACCCCCCATGACTGTTCCCTTCCCTCCATTCTCCCTAATCCAAATATGATGTAAAATATTCCCCCAAACTCTTTAGCCGCCTGTAGTTAAGGATGACAATGGGGATTGATTTTGTGGGTACTTACCCTGCTGCCCCCTCAAATAGGGTACTATTGGGGCAGGGGATGGGGATTGACTTTGAATCCCCTCACGGGGGCAGAGCGAGAGATGAGGATAGACATTTCTCGTCCCGCAATTCCCGCCCCGCATATTAATAAAATTATTTAAACATTTTATTTATTTATGTTAAAATGTTTTAGTTAATTGTATAGTTTTAGGAAATATTATTCTTTCCTAATTTATTAGCCTAATTTTTAGTGTTAATTAATTCCTCTCTATCTCCTTATTTGTATTAGTGTTAAAGTTATATTTTAATCTTTTATATTGTACAACACAAATTGTGTCAATGAAACTAACCTGTAAATAGTAAACTTTAAAGTTAAACCTCTTATTCTGTCCAGGGAAAAAAAAACTAAATCTCTTAGGATTATAGCTTATAAATATAAAATACATCTATCAAGACCCACCACTCCCCATTAACTCAATTTTTCTGGATTCTATCTTAGGCACTCTTTTCAAACTTCTTTTCTTTACTAAGTTATTGCAAGGAATATTTATTTTTAATTGCAAAGCTAAAACTCAATCTATAATACATATTTGATGTTGATTTAATATCTATATTTATATTTTTATGTAATTTTAGTTTACATCTTGAAATTTGTGTATTATAAATTAATGTAAGTGCGTAGTTTAAAAAAATTAAAAAAACCATGCGGGTAATCCTCATTCCGAAGGAGGATTTATTAACGGGACGAGAGCGGGGGAGGGGGACGGGGCCAAAAGATACGGGGGAGGGGCGGGGGATAAGGAGTCCTTTCAGGTGATGGGGCGGGGTATGGGGATAGGTACCTTCGCCCCTAACCCGCCTCATTACCATTCCTACCTGCAGTTCTTCTCCATTTTCTTCTCTCATTCTCTCACTCTATTTTCCAAATTCTTTTCCTTATTCAATATCATCCATTTTTTCCCAAGATGTCAATGAGTTGATAACAACGAAACATTGGTGATTCCTTATGCGATATATAGTTTTTGTAGTCTAGTCTAATTCGTACATCCGATTTTGTTGATGATTTATTTCATCTTTTATATGATCTATATTTATTTTTGGGTTAAATCCATTTACCACTAAAGGCGGAGGGAGGGGGGCCGGGAGGGGAGGTGGGGCCACGACCCCCCTTAACCTCAAAAAAAAATATTTAATGTATATTTTCTTTGAAAAATAGATTTGACCCCCCTAATAAATATTATAAAAGTTGTTAAAGTTCACAACATATGCTATAGCTCGGTAGTTTGTCATGTATGTGTTTAAACGGTTGGCCCGAGTTCGACTTACCACAACTATATGCGCTTTATTTTTTTGCTAGTCTCAAAGGCTTGGGAAGTGCCATCCTATGCCAATTGCCTTGTCGGGAAACAAAGCTTAAAAACTGTGTAATTGTGTTCCACTTTATTTATTTTTATTTTAAAAAAAAAACAAAACTATCATCAATCACCATCTTCATTTTCTTCTCAAATTCTCTTTGCAAATCTCAACTTAGTTACGCAACATCTTCCTGCAAACTCAAGTTAAAAGTTATATATGCTATGTTAAAAAAAAAAGGTATATATGCTGATTGTTGTACATTTTTTCAAACAAAATTATCATCTTCCTTTCTTATATTTTATCATATTGTATATATATGTATGTAGTATGCAGGCTTGAAAAAAAAAGCTTATGATTGCTTTTAAAGAACTTTAAGCGTTTTTTAGAATAATATGTATGCTTCTATAACTTGGGTTTAGTGTTGCATCAATCACTTTTGGTTTCTTACATTTATGTCTACTGGATGTTAGTTGAGAGTTGAGAGTTGAGAATTAATTTTAGCTTTTTAGGCTTTTGCTAATTAAGTTTAGCTTTTTAGGGGTTGTTATGTTGACAAAAAAAGAATTAAAATTAATTTTAACTTTTTTTTTCGATAACGAAAGAACTATTTTAAGTAGGATAATATTGAATTTATTTGAAGATTATATGTCTATTGATACTACTGTATGCATCAAATACATGACTTTTGGTGTATAAACCAACATCTTTTGCGCTTTATTTTTACACTTTTAGGGGCAACACGTATTCGATAGATTAGAAAATTGTTGAGTTTAAAGAAAAAAGTAACAATGAGCAGTTGAGATTTTAAAAAAGTAAATCTAATGGTTAATAATGCACCTTATCTAGTAGACGGGAAAATAATTAGAGGAGAAGATCCAAGTCTGTTTTTAACTTGTGTAGGGATTATAGAATTTGTTTTTTGGGGGTTTGAATATATCGAATGTAAATATATCATTGTGTTTGATTAAATTTTTTAGTTAATTTCTTATTATTTATTTTTCAATAATAGCTAATTAAGAATATTTATTATGAATTAACAATGACCAAGTCAAATTTATTTAGTCTTACTTTGATACTGGGTTTATTTAATTGTTTACATGACTAGCTAGCATAATCATGTTGAATGTTGTTTTAGTGCAAAACTGTACAAAAAATATTATACAACCTACAAAATATATTGAAGTAGTACTAACTAAAAAATACCGTACAAAAAAAATTATATACTAACAAAAATACTGTACAAAAAGGACAATACAAAAAAAAAAAAATTCTGCCCCTCAACATTGATTTTCTGGCTCAGCCTTGTTTACTTCCCCTATCTTTTACATTATTTGACACTTATTATCCTTAATGTATAATTTTAACCATTCATTATCCCTTAACTGAGTCGAAGTTAACGAAAGGCAAACTCTGTCAAAAACTTTTATCAAAATTACTTTTGTACCTTTTTATTTTTATCTTTTACTCATCCCCTTCTTCTTCACACCGATCCATATCTTCTTCTTAACAACACACACACACACATGATCACATCACACACACAGTATATGATATGCACATCACACATACACATACACTCACAATATCCACACCACACAGAGTCATACAATACACACAAGGCACACACACAGAGAACACAAATTCATACTAAATCACACATGACAACCACACATGACAAAGCAAATCGCATACACGGCATATACCCACCCGCCAAAAACATGTAAGAGAAAAATCATCTCGTGTACTAGAGCTATGCATTTGAAGACTGGTCTTTAAAAGCTGCGTCTTTCATGCGTATGAGTTATATGTGTGATTTTTGTGGGTTTGTGTCGTGTGTGCCATGTGATTGTATGTATGTGTGTGATCTGTGATTTTCTGATCTTGTGTTTGTTGTATGCCGTGTGTTTACAATATGTGTGCGATGTATGGGTGTCTTATGTGTATGTGTGTGATTTTGTGTATGTCGTGTGTGTGAGACGTGTACCTTGTGTGTACGTCTCTGATTTTATTTGGTGTGTGTCTCTGGTATGATGATAGGTAGAGAAGAAGAAGAACAGAGGCTAAAAGAAGAATTGGGGGAAGCCAAAAAATAAACAAAATTAAAGATGATAAAAAAAAAGAAAAGAAATAAAAGGATATAAAAATAATTTTAATAGAATTTTTTGACAGTTTATCTTCTGGTAACCTTCACTTGAGTCAAAGAATAATAAGAGAGTAAAATTATATATTAAGGGTAATAAGTGTCAAAGAAGGTAAAGAATATGGATAGTAAATGGATTTAACCTTTTTTATTTTATAACTTCTTATATATATATATATATATATATATATATATATATATATATGTATGTGTGTGTTTGCGCCTATTTGTGTGCTTTTTTATATTTATTTGAAGCTTGATAAAAGTGTAAAAATTTGTGATTCCATATGTAATAAATAGCTTGTGCAATTTGGTCTAATTCGTAGATTTGGCTTTGTTGATGATTTATTTGATTTCTATATTTGTTTACATCTTATTTTTTCGATGATCTATTTCATCCTTTATAGATCTAATTTTCTTTTTTACTTATTTTTGCATTTATTTTCTTAATTCTTTTATTGAAATTGTTATATTATATATTGTTGAATGTTTTTGTGTTTTTTAAGTTCATTTTGTTATGTTTACGTGTTTTTTAGGTTTATTTTGTTATTTAAATTAATTTTTATATTTTTTTAAAGTTGTCACTTTCAGTTCGGATAATCGCGGTTTTTCCATGTTTATCGATTTTGGTTTTGGTTACTAATTTTCAAATCCATTCGGTTTTTATTTTTGGTTTTGTTAAATGAACTTTTAGTTTAAGATACTTATTTTTTTCTAGTTATCTGAACCACTGCCATCCCTATCAACGAAGCATGTGAGTAGATGAGGCATCTTGAAACTTACGAATAGTGGCATCCGTGACCTGGAAACGACTACCGGCTGCGCCATGGAGGATTGAAAGCACCCGTGAAACAACAATGTCACATTGAGTAGTAGATTATATTAAGGGTCAAAGTGACCTTAGCTATTACAATGGAAAATAAGCACTAGATAGTAGAAGGGGATTAGAGAGGAGAGACAGGATACAGAGATAGAGAGAAGGGGAGAGTATTTTAACAATATTGCCTGCCTAGTATGGTAAAATTCCATTTATTTTATCCTTATAGATAGTGTGTGTGATTGCCTCTTAGTTAATTAGATAGTTAGCGTGATATTTTGGTGTTGATATGATGTATTGGCTTCGGCTCATAACTGATGGTCTATTTGGATCAGACTCCTACTTTGCTTGATAACTTGGGCTCCTCTTTTAATTAGGCTTACTTTGCTGCGTGATGATAATATTGTGCTTTAAAAAATATATCTGTAGTTTGCGAGAGTTTCCTAGTATTGGGAGGAAAATTGTTATACGAGCTTTACTCTAGTGGTAGACCTTCAAGATCATTTTGATAGGTCATTGTCCATCAGGCATCGAGTAATACTTATTATGGCTTTCCTCTCACCGGGTGTGATAAGATTAGAACTTTTCATCCAGCCAAGCCTATGGTGGGATACTAATGGCTATGCTATTTCGGGAGGAAGTAAATGTCAAGTTCATTTTATACTGAGAAGTTATTTTTAATCTCATGATGTCCTCCGTTTATGGTTCTAATGCCATCCATTAATGATGTTTTCTAGATTATAATATTTTATCTCAGTTGGGAGATTCTTTGCTTGTTATACTTGTTTTGTGGTGCTTCGTTTTGGATTTTATTACAATATAATGCTTACTCTCTATTTGTAGGCTGTCATTGAGGCTGGATTGATTGCTCCCTTAGTCAATCTACTCCAAACAGCTGAATATAATATGAAGAATGGAGCAGCTTGGGTTATTTCAAATGCCATTCGTAGTGGTACTCATGAGCAAATAAAGTACGTTTCTTTGTTTTCTTGTCTTCCATTTTCATTTGTGATAACTTTATTTTTATGGATGTAAAATTTTGACCTTTTCTTTTGTTTTCTTTCTTTTTGCTGGCATAGGTTCATGGCAAGTGAAATCTGTATAAAGTCATTGTGTGATCATCTCGTATCTCTTGATTCGTGGGCAATCATTGCATGCTTACGCGGACTGAAAATGATATTGGAGGTTGGGGAAGTTGAAAAGATTATGGGAAACTCTGGAGATGTTAACTACTTTGCACAACTGATAGAAAAAGCTGAAGGCTTGGAAAAGATTAAAAATCTGCAATTTCATGATGACAATGAAGTTAAATTGCTACAAAATCACTTGCAAACATATTGGTTAGGAGATGAGGATGAAACATTACCATAAGGAAATCAGATCGGGTTGAACTTCAAAGGCAGTGAATGATTAACAATTGTACAATGAAATTTCCACTTTTAGTATGTGGGGATAACTTTGTTTCTTTTTCCGCCTCGTCTATTATGTGTTGGAGTGATGAAAGAGATTATTAATTCAGGGTCGTTATCTTTCTATTAGTCACTGCCATTTGAAATAACAAGTCGTTTTAATAAATTTTCCTTTCTTGTATTGGTTAAGTCACTTCACTTATTTACCTTGGAAATGTTATAATTGTTTCTGCAACTTCTTCTAATTTATGTAAATAGTACTCCACCCTCTTGTGGTATAGTGTACGTGTAAGTTAACTCTTTGTATTTTCAAAATAGGCTTATAACTACCTATAATTTTTAATATTGAAGCTAATTCGTCCTAAACCTTAATTCCGTTTGTTTGAATTAACGGTTGTGTTAAGTGATATAAATACCCTATCATAAATTAAAAATAAAAAAAGAAAAAGGAAAAAATCTCACCCTAGCAGCCCAAGCCCAAGCTACCCAATCCAACTACCTACATCGCCACCTTCTACACACACATCCAGCCACCACAGCCGACCATCGATGACGATACCACCATCAATCAACTCTCCATAAGCTAGCAAGTCGATTGGTATGCTCAATCGGTGACTAGAGGTCTTCGATGACGGTGAAAGGCGAGACCTTGACGCGCAAATTTCACAATCTTTTCCAGTGACTTTTTGACTTCGTTGAGCTGCCTGACCACCACGATTGAACTCCTAACACTTGTCAATCAACGGTTTTGGTCAAATTTTTGGTCAGAACTATATTGGCTCAAAGCGAAAAATGTTCATCTTGATAAACATACATCTGACTTCTTAGCCAAGCACCACGCAGGGCAACAACTTAACCAAAAATTTAAGATTAAAGCATAGTTGAATCTAACTAAATCTTCGGCAACATGTATCTGTTGTATGTGATGAGATAGGCTAGTCTTTTACATGTAATTAGAAACTTTAAATTTCGATTTTGCGTTGGGCCACAAGTGTTAGGCTGGATCTTCTTTTTCGTGCCTGACAGTTACGAATTCGAACTAAATTACTTACAAAACAAGGACCTCTTGGAATGTGCCCGTGGCCCCATCTAATGCTTAAGTCAATTATAGGGGCAAAAAATTGCTTAAGAGCATTAAAGAATTACTTGAGAAAATTAGTTGCTTAAGAGCTATTAAGACAGAGAAAGAGAAAGAGAGAGTGAGAGAGGGAGTTTGCATGGGTTAGAATGACATATCTGTACCTTGGATTAGTACTGATATTTATAATTGTGAGCATTCAAAATGATTTAGACGGGATAGGGGTGAATCCCTTGATTTTAGGCATATGGAGTTATGTGTTAGGATCATGGATAATAAAATAGTTCTTTAGTTTTAGGCCAGTAGAGTTATGCGCTTGCCCTAAGTTTAGGCTCAAAGATTTATCCTTATCAATTGTCCTGTTTCTCCCAATTTCTTGAGATTCGTAGAAGGTCAGGGAATTGCTTATGTTTGATCTCCCTGGATAATCATTAACCTCTAGATTACCATGCAGACCAATGAGATAGGAGGTATTTCTTCACTATATTTCATTTTCTCATTGCCATTCCATATTATCCTGACTAACAGTCTCCTTTGTCATTCCAGTTCAATCAACCTTGAGAGAGGTCAAATGGCTTGTTTACAGAGTTCTAGTCTAGGCTTTTGTGTTTAAGCTGCAGGATCAAACGCTCAATGTTTAGGCCAATTTGTTAAAGGCCTATGGTCGAGGTATATAGGCATCGGGAAAGGGTGGAAAAAAGGTATAAAGTCCTTTTATTTAAACAAAGGATTTTCCTACTTTTGGTGGGAGCCCGACAACTCCGATGCCCTGCCTTGAATTGTCTGTGCTATTTGATGCATGCCATAGTCCCTCGCCAATTATTGCTTTTGTTTCATTGTAGTTTAATAGCTCGTGGGGGCTATTTTATTTGATGATTTATATGATCAGCCTTGTGGGATTCACTTTGATCTGTTATGACCTTCGTCTTATATAACTATATAACTTTAACACCATGGGCTCGTTTTTAGCTTTTATTTTTATGGTCGGGGCTCCATTCTTGGGTTCAGACCTCAATTGTTGCTTGGTTTTGTTTCTTTGGCACTTTTTGTGAATGAGTCATTCTTTGGGTTTGCCTTATGCTAGGGCTCGTCTAGGCCTGTTTTAGGTCTCCTCGGGCTTATCGTTACCCTTGACATGTACCTTTGTGCATTAGGCCTCAGCCTCAACTTTCTACAACTTGGTCGTGTTCATCTACAATTTGAGTTTTGACTCTTATGATTTTGAGTTTAATGATTTTGGGCTTTAATGGCCCGTGGCTTGGTTTGTTTCTTTGGCACTTTTTGTGCATGAGTCATTCTTTAGGTTTGCCTTATGCTAGGGCTTGTCTATGCCTTTTTTAGGTTTCCTTGGGCTTACCATTACCCTTGACATGTACCTTTGTGCATTAGGGTTCAGCCTCAACTTTCTACAGCTTGGTTGCATTCGTCTACGATTTGAGTTTTGACTCTTATGATTTTGAGTTTAATGATTTTGGGCTCTAATGGTCCTGAGCTTGACTTTTATGGCTTAGAATTTTGGCTTTACGACCTAGAGTCCTGCTCTAATGTCCTAGAATTGGCTCTTAATGGCCATGGGCACTATTTTTCCTTAATTTGGCTCTAATTACCTCAGTTCGAACATTCTTCGATTCTAATGAGCTCACGGTCAGATAACCCCTTCTTTAATTATAATGACCTTAAAGTCGAATGACCTTTCTTTGGTTCTAATGATTTTGGTCTCGAATGACCCTTTTTTGGTTTTAATGACCTCGCGGTTGAATGATTCCTCTTCGGTTCTAATAACCTCGGGGTTGAATGACCCTTCTTTGATTCTTATAACCATAGGGTTAGATGCCCCTTCTTTGATTCTACTAGCCTCGGGGTCGGATGATCCTTATTTGGTTCTAATGATCGGGATCGAATGACCCTTCTTTGGTTCTAATGACCTCGAGGTTGAATAACCCTTCTTTGGTTCTAATAACCTCAGGGTTTGATGACTTTTCTTTGGTTCTAATGAACTTGGGGTCAAATGACCCTTCTTTGGTTTTATTATGACCTGTAGACTTGCATGGCCAGTCGAGTATTCAAAATATGCAAATATATGTCTTGTCTAATTCTAGCCAAGTATTCAAAGCTTAGTCATTAAGCTAATGATGTGGCCAATTTTTCATCAAGCAAATGACATCTTGGATTTGGAACACTAATTACATATATATACTCTTACATATACATAATTAGACTTGAAGGATCTATTAGGGTCAAGAACATCATACAAGCATTAATCATAGCGGAAACAAGACTAAATTCCAAAAATTTTGCCATTAAAGCTCTATGTTCATACAAAACCCTAACTTTGATTTCATGCAATCAACATAATCTACACATATATATATATATATATATATATATATATATATATATAATATATGTATAATAGAGGTAATAAAGAAGAATACCTCTTGAAGACAAACCAATGAAGCCTTTAGATGCCATGGATGAACACTTGAAAATCTTGACCAGGTCTCCTACAAAAGCAAGAGGTCTAGCCATCCACACAAGCAAAGAAAAATCTTCTTCCATCTCCAAGGTGTTTGTGCTAGGCTACCATGAAATTGGAATGAGCTTGGCTAGAAGTTTTGCAAAAAAAATTTCTCTTCTTCTTTTTCCTCTCATTGCCGTGACATAGAGTGAGAAGAAAGTGAATAGTATGCTTTTTGTTTCTTTTGTTTTTATTATATGCTAGTTGGTTGCTTTGGTCAAAGAGCCTTGACTTGATTTTAAAAATCTTCCACCAACCTATACATATATATCATATATATTTGTCTTGCCAATTCAAAATTGCAAGAAAACAACTCTTGTTTAATTCTAGCCAAGTGTTCAAATCTTAGCAACTAAGTAAGTGATGTGACCAATCTTTGAATTTGAAGACTAATTATATACATATATACTTAGACATATATAATTAGTTAATCTTCCAATTGTGCAAATAATTAATTTAATCTAATCAACATTAGTTTAAATTTTTGAAACAAGTTTTCATATTTATACATTGGCCCCTACACTTGTCCGAAATTATACTTTGGTCCCTAATAACATTTAATGTTGAATTAAACCAACGTTAACACCTTAACGATTCAAGATAAACAAAAACACGATCGTTAACACCTTAACAATCAAAAGATACTAAATGCAAGCTTAATAGAAAAACCAATTACGAGTGTTTTATTGTGTGTGACTTTCTATATTCACCGCCAAATCTTAATGAAGGAATATTAAACTCTTTTAATTTATTTTGAGAATGTCTCCCATCATTCTCAAAATACCCTCAAGGTCAAGAGTGACGTTTAGCAATGTGTCAAGACAATTTATAAGGCAATGAAGTCCAATTCAAGTGAATATATTTTTGGTTGCCAATTACTGTGCAATTTAATCATTCCATTAATAGTCATGTCGAGCAAGAACCATGATACAATTAAGTTCATAGACTCGATACTATGCATAGATCCAAATGGTGGAATGAGAGATAACATTCATAGAAAAACCTCTTTCTATCATCATGCTTTGGCCAAAGACTTTCTCATTCAACAACCATGTCTAAATTGCATAGGACATCGGCTTATGCCGAAGGTTAATGGATCTTATCTTGAACACTACATGTCAATCAATATACCAAACGAATAAAACTGTGAAAAGACATATCTCATCCCATTTATTGGGACAAGCATTATCGAAATGCATAACGTGTTTGTTGATTGCATCTCTATGCTTTTATGGCATATGGCACACCATTTTTATCATTAACATCACTATGTTAATCAAAGGTAACAACACATGTGATAGTCCATAATAAATTATAGAAATCTCAATCATATAATCTAAGGAATATGAATATTTTAAGTATTTGTCATATTAAAGAAATATGCCATCATATTCTAAACCCTTTTAGAATATATTTCTTTAATGAAAATACTAAGGATTCATTCATACACATAAAGAAGGAGAATATGAATGTCATTATGTGAACAAACATATAGACACATAAATGTCATAAAGTACAAGTTAATGCCAAAATGCCCCATATTATGTCATCCAATTACGTAACATTATGGCATATCTCTAATAATTAGTTAGTCTTTCAATAGTGTAAATGCATAATTAAGCTAATCATCATTACTTAAAATTACAAAAATAACTTTTTTATATTTGCACATTAACCCCTACAACTATCATAATTATACGCTGGCCCTATTAATTTTTAATGGTTAATTATACCATTGTTAACTCCTTAACAATTCAAAAGAAACAACATACAATTGTTAACACTTTAATAATTCAAGAGAAACGAGATACAAGCTCAATAGAAAAATCATTCACCATTCTCTATTGTGTGTGACTTTCTAGATTCACTGCCATATAGCATTGAGGAAATATTGAACCATTTCAATGTCAATCAAACCCTTCGATTTGTTAAGAGAATGTCTCCTACCATTCTCAAAATACCCTTAAAGTTCTTGAGTGATGTTTAACAACATATCAAGAAAATATATAAGGAAATGTAGTCCAATTCAAGTGAACCTATTTATAGTCGCCGATTACCGTGCAATTCAATCCTTCCATTAATATGTCCCTTCAAGTAAGTACCGTGGATTGATTAAGTTCATAGACTCGATATTATGCATAAATTTAAATGGTGGATTAAGAGATGACATCCATGGAAAAACTCTTTTCCATCATTCATGCCTTGGGTAAGGACTTCTTCATTCAATCATCAAACTTACATCACATAAGACATCACCTCACAAACCGCGGTTAATGGATCATATCTTGACAACTACTTGTTAATCATTATACCAAGAGAATAAAACTGCAATAGGCCATTACTTATCTTATAGAAACAAGCGTTGTCCAAATGATAATATTAAACCCCAATACATATGAAAGTTGTAATGTCGCAAGTCAAAAAATCACTTGCACAATAACAACAAATAATAAATCATTAATCCTAAGCCATGTGATTTGTTATTCACGTGACATTCAGTAGATCTATTGTTAATCGCATCATATACTTTTATGGCACGTGGATTACCATCCTTTGTCATTAATATCCCTATGTTAATCAAGGGTAATGATGCATGTGATAGTCCATAATAGATCATTGAAGCCCTGATCTAATAATCTGAGGACTATGAACAACTTTAAGATCTAGGATAAACTAGTTATACTCTCAGGATCAAACTCTTGCAAGATTGTAGAAATAAGACACTATTATTATCCCAATCTTCATATATTGAGAAGATCCTTGTCAAGTTTAACATGTAGGATTCCAAGAAAAGTATGTTGTAGGCATAGTTAGTAGATATCAGTCAAACCTTAGACTAGCTCATTGGGTCACGCTTAAACGCAAATTCAAGTATCTTCATAGAACGAAGAACTATGTGTTAGAGTACCGCACAAACGATCTGATGTCGTTAACTTCTATAGACTTAGATTTCCAGTCTGATAAAGACTCCAAGAAGTCTAATTTTGGCTATGTTTTTACTCTGTCATGTGGAGTTGTCTAATGGAAAAGTGTCAAGCATAATTATATTGTAGGTTCAACCATGGAAGTAGAGTATGTAGTAGGGTATGAAGCTGCGAAAGAATCAATATGACTCAAATAGTTTCGTAAAGAATAAGACATAGTACATGTAGTCAATAGACCTATTGTCACATACTATGACAACAATGGTGTTGTAGCACGATGTAAAAAGCCTAGGAATCATAGAAAAGAAAAATATATAGTGAAAAAGTACCATTTAATCTGGGAGTTTATCTAACAAGGGGATATAGTGGTAGAACAGATTGACTCAGCGAATACCCTAGCAAATTCATTTATCAAAACTCTTATAGAGAAAGTATTCTCAGCGCATATAGAGTCTATGGGTCTTGAGATAGGTAGTACTGATCTTTAGTGCAAGTGGGAGTCTGTTGAGATTAGTATGCACTAAAGCTCACTAGCAAATGACACTTCAGACATATTGGATAAATATTGTGATTGTTAGTATTAAAAAGGCATTTATTTCTATTCTCTTTATTCTATTTATGTGTATTTGCTTGTATAAAGGTCTTTGATCCAAGTGGATGACTTAGGTGCACGGTGGCCGAGCATAGAAGGTCTAAGTCATAAACACTTGTTTTTAGATTTTGTTCATAAGCGAATGATGGAGTTGGGCACTTAATTAGTTTTAGGTTATAGAGAGATAGTCTCTTGTGAAGGGTGACCTATCTTGGTCATTGGTAGGTTTTAGGATATCACTCACTAGATCTGTATCATAAATTGAATGAACCACTTAGGTATGATCTCCACATAGCTACTGTCAAAGATAGAGATCAAATACACTTTATGCTACTAAGTGGCCGATACTCTTAATCTTAAGCATATGTGGATGAACTAACGAAATCAGAATCATGTGCTTTGATGCACTATAGGTGAAACCTCAAACTGTAGGTACTATGTATTGGGCATATAGTATATCTAGTTGGAACGTGCATATGTAATATAGATCCATGTCGTTGAGTGACAGAGTAATAACTCTCTTGTGATTACTCGATAGATTATTTGAATCTAAGCTTAGTAGTATACCCTAAAGGGTATATTGGATAGAGAAAGAGATACTACAGTTAAAGCCTTTCTTACAATATTCATCTTGGAGAACAACCACAACATTTTTAGTGGAATAAGTCTAGTTGAAATGCCTAAATGTGTTATAGGGTTACTAGAGGCATTTTGGTCTTTCAATACTCAAGATATTTATGTCTTTGGGTCCTCTTATAACCTACTTCATGTTAGATGCTAATATTTTATTTTGCTAGCTTTGTAATGTCTACATGTTGTTAAATATAGAGTCTCAATGAAACTAGAAATCTAAGTCAGGTAGACTTATCATTTGGTAATGGGATTTCTTGAATTGATAATTGAGCTCATTATGGATTCCTATTGTACTCGATTTAGCAAACTTCGTTCAAGAAACTAGGGACTAGGCATGTGGAGCAAGAGAATGTCGTGTAGAGAATAAAAAAGGTGTAGTAGTTGTATTATGTGTGGGCTACTTGTAGTCCAAGGTACATAGAAGTGTCCAAATACATTCCTTGTAGGCTTGTGACACTTTATCCTAATCCAGCTGGGTTTTTCTTTCCTAGCCTTTTTTTTTATCTATGAAAAGGGCTCTCTCCTACCCTATATACATACACACTTACAGGACACAACAAGAGAAAAAAAGAGAAGACTATCTCTTCTCTTCCACACATTAGGTGCAAGATTAAGTAGGAAAAATCTCACAATTCTTCAAGGCATCTTGAGCAAGGAGAAAGGTCATAGAGGAGAAGATCAAGAGGTGTTCTTCATCTCCAAAGCTTAAAGATCTTTCTTGAGCAAGTTCGAGGTTAAATTTAATGTTTTTCATTAAGTTTATAAACTAATGAATTCAGATAGCAAATTCTACTACTTGTTGAGTTTTAATTTCTACACAACTACAATTCACATGCTAGTTACATTTATCAATTGTTCTTCTTAAAGTTATGTGGTTTGATGCTAGATAACCATGCTATTATATTTATGTTGCCTTATAAATTTCAAAGCCTTAGCTATATCTAGGGAGCATGCACCTTTACTACCTTCAAGGAAGTTAACATGCATGATGCTAATGTAATCTTTTCATGTTGATATCGTAAAATGTTTGATAGGGCTCTTAGGACTATCTCAATGATCTTACCATTGGCCTAGATCCATCTTTTTTCAACCTCACAACGATGTCTATCAGAATGTTCTAGAACACTAGGACAAACTCACTTTAAGACAAACCTAAGGTTATTTCCTTCTAAGACTAGATCCAAGGTTCTCTTCCAATCCCTGAACTTTGTGCCGTACAACTTATGTCCTTAGAAAAGTTTGGCCCATGGAATAGAAGAATCCGACATTTATGGATACATATATATTGTAATTATTAGAACATTCATGTGTAATGCAAGTATAACATGTATTATACAATCATGGAAAAACACATATATATACACAAAATTTTTACTTTAGTTTTTGACCCTTTAAACTACTATATGAATCAGTGTCTCAATTTTCTCATAGTCTCTCCATCTTTAGGATGACTGACATTGCAGTACCATTGACTCAAGCCTCCACTATGTTTGGATTGTTATTTTGTCTAGATAGACACTACCCAAATAATAATCCAACACTGAATAATTCGACTTCTCTAGAATAGGTTAATCTTAGCTAAAATACTATTTATTCTAGAGTCGAACGCATTACCATTCCTTTGTGATAGTCCCTAGAATGTCCTTGACTTAAGCCCTTCCGAGGGTAGTTGTAACACCCGAGCCTAAAGGGACTTTTATTTATTATATTTAATTAACATAATTGCATAAATGCTCTATATGACCTTTATTTTCTTTTATTTGTTTAAAAATTTATGTTTACAATGAGTCCGGGTAAAATTTTATACTGCTTTATTTTCTGAATTTGATATTTTCTCCTGAATAATACTGTCTTTAATATATTCGTTCATTGTTAGAATGTACATTTCGTGTCCTGAGCGTGAGGAAAATAAATATTTTTAGTGTACCGAGTAAATAGTGATAATTTATTATTTTGGATCTTTAATATTCCTATTAGTTTCTACTTAATTTTTATAGCCCAATTGTATTTAATAGAAGCCCAAACCATTAGTAGGAAATTTATTTACTTAGCATATACATACTTATACATGATAATTAAGAAAAGAAAACAAGTGGACCGTCGGTCCAGTCCAGGAAAGAAAAAGAAATGAATCTAAGTTAGACTTTTAACTAATTGATATAAGTACTTATACAAATATAATATTATATACAAGGCAAAGCATTAGAAAAGAACAAGAAAATCAGAAATAGTAGCAGCAAGAAGCCGTGAGCCATTTTTGATCTTAGGGTTGACTTTTTCTTCATTTTCCTTCCATTTTAACCAAGATCAAATGTGGTTTTAGCTATTTTCCTTCCTTTCCTAGCTTAACCAAGGTGAGGGATCATGTTAATTGCATTATGTATGGATTATTTTGCTATATGTATGTGTATCATGTTGTAGAGATTTGATCAAGTTGTTAGAATGCATGTAAGGTTCTATATTTATTGTGTAGGGTATGATACTAGTTCTCTAATGTATGCTTATTGTGATATAGCATGCTATTATAATTGTTACCATTGTATTGCAAGTATGATCAAAGTGGAAGATTAGGTGTTTGATTTAATGCTTAAGTGAAGTGTAGAGATTATTTGCTTGCTAGACTAATGACCAAGGAAGACAAATGCAAGAAAACAAACTAAATAGACATTAGAGCAATTATGAGAATTCTGGACAATTTATGCAACGAATTTACAGAGACAATTTGAGGTAGCAAACGATGTTAAAATTAGCTGCATTTTTTTTATGTTGTAGCTAAGATCTTGAGGAACAATTTCTCTTTTGGGTGAAAGATTGAATTATGTCGTTAAGGGGTAGTTTTGGAGCCAAATCAGTGGGGTGACTGATTATCACGTAATTCAGGCCTGGTTGAACAATGATTTTCTAAAGGGAATAACTTGATGAGTTTAACTCCAAATTGGGAACCGTTTGAAGCAAAACCTATCTACACTTGACGAGCTACTTGTCTGTGAAATTCAAAAGTTTTAGAGGTCATTAAGGCTACTAACTAAACCTGTAAAATTAAGCAAATGCAATCAGAAATTTTAGTTTATATAGCTAAGTGATTAATGTTGCACTGAAGGCTAATTTGAGCTTAATAATGGTAGATTATAGGGAGTTGAAGGCTTGAGGGAAACAATTACATGTTTGGAGAGAGTGCTTTAGTAGAGTGAGGGTTAAATAAATATTAGTTGCATTGAATGTTAAATGTTTAATATGTGACTAACGTGAACTATGTGCATTGAATGTTTAAATAAGTTGAGCGTTGAGTAAATGTTTAATGTAGTGAATTATGTATAGTGATTTGCCATTTAGATAATCAAGAGTAATTAGACTCATGTATATGCTAAAGTGATGCCTAAGTAAAGGTTGAAGTTAGCCTTCTTGGATTCTTGAAATAGTTATTGGTACTACTTAAATTTCTACATTGTCTTGCTTTTATGAAAAGAATTAATGGATAAGAATTTAGTTGGTGTTTAATGAAGTGTACATAACATGTTATATGCTAGATTTTCCTTGTCTTAAATGTTGTATATGAGTATATATGATGATTCATGTGTAGTAGAGCATTAAAATTAGTTTTATAGTGAAGTAATTGCAAAAGCATGAGTTATGAAAAATCTGAAAAAATTGGATAGATTTACATGCCTGAGTTGTAGGACCCAATTTGACCTAGCAAATGTTGACGAAATTAGCTTAATTTTGGATATGTTATAGTAGACTCATAGTAGAACGAAAGTATATTTCTAAGGCTTGGCCAAATTCTAGCTCTAGGTACTCGTTTTTGGATGATTTCCAAGAAACATATGAATAGGAGTGAGCTGGACAGTTCTTGCCAGCGTTTTTTTCCCTTCCCTTTGTCCTCGTGTGTATTAGTTGCAAGTTAGTCTAGATAGTATAAACTACTTTTAGCTTTGAAGTTAAATGTATTGCTTGAAGGTGTTGAGTGAAGGACTAGACTAAAATGTACTACTATATGTCTTTGTGTAATGAAAGTTTAGAATTAGTTTGAACTATAACTAAGCTAAAGTTATTAGGCAGTGAATAAAATTAGGTGTGTTAGTAAGGCCTTGGGTAAGTTCTTGTTTGGAAATGAATTAATAATGAAGTTGAATTGTAGGAATGTTAACTAGGGAGTTTAAGGAAGGCTAGAGAATGTGGTACATGTTGGTTAGTATAACTAAATCGTAGCCTGAATAGATAACCTAACTTAATGCATGAGACTAACATACTTATGAAGAGTAGTAAACTAGGAAACCATAAGAAATATCTTGACATGTTACTTAACATTGAATTAAAGAAAGTATGTCTTGGCTTTAATGTGAAATAATGCAAACAAGTATATTAGTGACTAATGTAAAGAGTAGATAGTTATAGTTAAATTGAATTAGAAAATGATTGATTAGATTAGCTAGGAAGTTGTTAAATAGCCATGTAATGAGATGTTGTTGAATTAATTGAATTACTAACCTTAACTATGGAGAGAGAGAGAGAATGTATAAGTAGTATAAGGTACATGTAATTCATAATAAATTGGGAGATTGAATAAACATCAAGATTAAGAAATAGTTGAACTTGAATTAGCCTTAGTTGCAATAGCTAGTGAATGTTACTTGAACATTCTTTACTTGAGTTATTAATGAGTTGTGTTTATAAGAGAAGTGCAAGAGATAGTAGATCAACAAATGTTAAATGTAATTAACTTAAGTTGGACCTATCATTGACATAGAAAAATCTTGGCTCGAAAAATAGGCACTTGTTGAAATGGAAATTTAGTTATCAAATAGTTGTAGTTAGCTTATTATGAGCTATTAGTTATACTCTTTTCTATGTGCTAATGTTTAGATTATTAATAGTTGATTACGTGTACGAATAATTGAGCTTTAGTGAGCTTATAGCTTATTTGCAAAGCTAGCTTGGTCATTGAAGAGAATTAGTTGCCAATAGTTTATAGCTAAACTTTTGCTACTAGTTGCTAACTTTAGTCATTTTATATGTGCCACTGTTTCAACTTTTATATGTGCCACTGTTTCACCTACTAATGTTTGGTTACTTGTATGACTACTTGGACTATGTGATAATATGAAATATATAAGTGATTATATAACTTCTATTGTTGTGTGTTGAATTTGCATAATAGTCAAGTTGGAGTTGGTATAATCAATTGTTAAGGTGTTATGTTAATTTACTTGCATAGTATTATACTAGTTTTGATGGCTAAGTATTATACTTATATGAATAAACTAGGGTTGCACTTTGAGCTATTTCGAGGAGGATGGAATAAGTCTAAGCTATTCTCTTGCATACTTAGCCTAAACCGAGGTGAGGGAGTTTTCATCCTTATATGCATCTTAGTTATTTTATAGTTCTTAAATTATAAGAATTAATATAATTGCTTGAATTTATGTGTGCTTATTGACTGTGACATTTTGTGCGAGGGCAACCTACTTTGTTGTCCCTCCCATGTGTTATTGTTTTATACTATTGTTATATTGTCACTGGATTTAAGTGCATTGCATAGTGGTTGTGCAACCATAGTGTCAGGGGCGGATGTATTGGATATTGGTTGGGCAGCAGCGGGCTTGCCAGTGGATATTCAATCTCCGTGCTCGAGTTCCTCACTCTCCTGGTCTAGAGATTGACAAGGGTGTTGGGTCGTAGAATTTTTGGGGTACATCCGGAGTACACCCACTGGAGTGTTCGAGGTTTATACCGGCACATTGATCGAAGTTCGTGGATCGTGGTGCGAGAATTGAATAATTGGAGTGATAAGGGTTATCAATTGTATCCTTTTTAAATGTGGTATTTAATTATTTTCTATTGTTTATTGCCTATTGCTATTAATGTTTGACGTTCCAATGTTGCGTTGCACGAATCCCCTTATAAATGTTTCCTGTAACTGTTCCTCTCCCTCACTAAGTATACATCAATGAGTTATATGTAGTCAAAGTATAAGCAATGTAATTCAAGTTAATTAGATCATTAGGGTAGTTTGATTTCATAGCTTATGTAATAGGATAAGGTAGTTTATATTCAATGCATGTATGTAGTTATTTTAATGAAGAATATGTTAGTCTTTGTATTCGGAAATGTACATTTGATTGAGAACTTTTGTTGTGAACCAAGGCTCGGATGACCTTGTGGAGTTGTTGTATGTTTGGACACGGTACTAGTCCATTTATATGTTGTGTGCAGGGAAACTATTCGCCCTATAAACAGGAGAAACTCCGTCCGTTTTTCCCTAAATGTTTATGCTCGGATTTGGTATTCGGTTGAGTATAGCATGTTTTATAGAATTCTAATCTCGTGAGGGGTCAGGGTGTTACAGTTTTGACTATTGTCTACATCGTATAAAGTGATATTTAGTTAAGGACTTTGTTTTTAGGATGACCGAGCCCACTAATCACCTTGTCTTATGATTATCTATATTTAGTCTGCCTACTAATATCTAAATCAAATATCACCCTTCGTAAGGAGCATACCGCATGATAAGATAGGGTGATATTAATTTTTTAGTACAAACCGGACTTGGAAAGCTTTGGGATTTTTCATTCCCCTATCCCACTCGATTATTTATCTAAAAAGGGTTTTTACATATGGTTTGCCTTAATATTTAAAATCTAGGCTTTATCTATACAGATGTAGGCCTATAAACTTCTCGGGCATATAGGCACATCCCACATTCCTTTGAATATTATAATACTATGTTTAAAATCTTTTAAGTACACTTAAAAACATATTACCTAGTATGGACCTCAATAAAACCATAAGTAAGGCCTACTTATTGATTTAAGAATTGGGTCTCCAAAGTTAATGCCTATTCCTAGCCAATTTTTAAGTTATTTGTGTAATTAATTATTCCTTATATTATAAATTAATCTTAGCTCTAATTAGTCCTTAATTATCCATATGCTAAGTAAATTAAGATTTGCCTTTTTAAGTCCTATTGGTGGTCATATTTCCATGTGATTCTTAACATTCCATATATTTAATAAAAGCAACTAAATACTAAAAAGCTTAGAAATAAATATTTAAATTATTAAATTTAATTATACTCGCCAAAATTCTATGATTGAACCTATAGATTTGTCAAACTTCTATTTAACCCTAATCTACATCAAAATTATGCAAGAAACAAAAAATAAATAAAAAAGACCATGGTTAATACTTTTGACCATGGTTGACTGCCCCATCCCCTTTAACACCTAGGGGCATGTGCACGAGGGTAGAGGGCCAATTATTTTTAATATCTTTTGTTTATTTTCTTGCAATCCAAGGAAATAAAAACTCTTAACTTGTTTAACTCAATTAAAATTGGTTTTTCCCTTTTCTAATTCAATCTAACTAATTCATATGTCTAAAATTCGTGACAAATATTAATCTTACATATAATTTTAATCAAATTGAATTAGACATATAAAAACATGTTATCTTCCATCAATTATGGCTAGAACGTTTTTTGTACAAGAATTAATTTTGTTTCATATTAAACAATAAATTTCAGCAAACACATAATCTAAAAGCTTCCACTTTTACTACATAATTTACACATGCATGAACTACAATTTATTCTATTAATGAGGTGTGACTATTATAGCACTAAATGTGTATGTGTATCTAGGATCATACCACAACTCTAAGAAGAAAAATTGCATAAATATTAGTCGCATGTGAATTATAATTATGAAGAAATCAAAATTCAGTATGTAGTAGAATTTGTTACCTGGATTCGTTAGCTTAAGAACTTAACAAAAAACTTAAAATTCAACCACAAACTTGCTCTAAAATGATTTACACGCCTAGAAAATGAAGAACACCTCTTGATCTTCTCCTCTATGACCTTCCCCTTACTTAAAGATCATATGAAAAATTGTTAAATTCTTCCTCCTCATTTTCTAGCTTCTAACATGTCATAAAGAGAGATTCTCTTATTCTATTCTTTGCTTCTCATGTGAATGAGTGTGTGTGCGTGTATGGAAGAGGTGGAGTAATATCCTTTATATAGATGTAAAATACTAGAGCAGTTAATCCAAGTTGAAATAGGAGACATTAATTTTAGATTCCAAATAGGAAACTCTTAAAACACTTTTATGCACCTTGAACCACAAGTAGTTCATTGTAAATCAACTAAAGACATTCCAAAGCAAATCTAGCACTTCCACTGCACCTTTCCATGCATCGAAGATGGGCCACATTCCTCTCTCTCTTCTTCTTGTATCATATTGCTAAATTAATTTAGTCCTTATCGTTTCAATCGCCCGATGCTTCTTCAAAAGTTGGTGAAACACAAATCAACGCTACAACAATTTCTATATCACACAAGAAATCACCAAGTCTCGTTCAAGTGTAGGTGATACTTTAAACCTGCTCCTCCAACCAACTTTACAATCTCATCTACAAGGATTCTCCTAATCTAATGCTAAAGTCTCAAAGTGTATAACTTACAAGAATCAAACAATGCAAAAAGCATATATTTTTCTTTTTAATTTTTTGCTTCTTTATACGCTATGCTATCACTCACTATTTCTTTCTCTCCTTTTCGTATTCACCCAAAACATGTATCAAATTTATAGAATTGCAACTTTTCTTCCCATTTGGAAACTTCTTAGCATTAAAGAATAATTAACATCGAAAAAATTCATCACTTAAATTTCAATTTTGTTCCCTTTGACATAAGGCATTTTATCAATATCAAATTCACTTATTATTCTTCTTTTTTATTATCAATAAAGGATAATCATGTTTAAGAAGTAAGAAGTAAGAGTACCCACAAAGAAAAAATACAACACGAGCCAACTTATGAAGATGCAAATTTTGGTTCAAGAAATTTATCAACCGTCATGAGGGATAGTCTAGATTAGGCAATTGTAATGCCCCGATCTCTCGCAGAATCAAGACCACTAGTAACAACCCAAGCCCAACCTCGAGCATGGAAAATGAGAGAAAACGGACAGAGTTTTCCTTGTACTTAGGTCAATCCAAAATCTATACAATTAAGCAATCTTAACACAACAAGCATTCAACATCCTCTAAACTTATATCTTTTACAACCCTAGTTCATTAATATTACAAATCCCAAACTAGAAAAGTATACATTTGTTACAACTTCATGATGTTTCAAAAACTCTTCACATTTTATAGATAGTTACAAGGCAAACTCATAAACTATCATGAGCAAAATGACAATCCAAGCATAATAAGTCTAAACAACTTGTAAAGCACTTCAATTCATCTAGTTACACCTAAAATTGTTAAAGAATAGGGGTGAGCATACACTATACTTAGTGAGGGGGAAAATAAAATCGGGGAGTTTTCGAAAGCCTTTTCGTCTAATGCATATAAACAAGCTATATAATCAAAGATTAAATACACGAAGGTAAACATGAGAGACCAATATCAATACGAAATAAACATTCAAGATCATGAAGCTAGATAACACATTTTAAAAGGATACGATTCGATTAACCCTTATCACTCTAATTCGATGATGATCATGATCACGATCATAAACACGATCGCGATAATAATGCCGGCAATCCCAAACTCTAGTGGGTGTACTCCGGATGTACCCCAAATATCTCACAACCCAACACCCCAAGGCAATCTCCAAACCAAGCGGGTGAAGGAATAGGGTATGGAGGTTGAACAACCAGCCATTGACAAGCCCGATGCTGCCTAGGGAGGCCCAACACATCAATCCCGAATGATATGGTTGCACAACCAACGATACGATATGAGAACCACAAGATAGTACTTAACACATAATCCAATAAGAACATAACAAAAAATGAACAATTAATTGAGAACACACAAATGGGGGACAACAAAGTAAGTTGCCCTCGAGTACGTAAACATGATCAATCAATGTAACCAATAAAACACACACTAATCCAATCCATAGTTTAGGTACTCATGCATTTGATCACTTAAGCAACCAATATTACCTGTGAGCAAGCAAACAATACAAGAAATGAAACATTTCAATTAGAATCTCAATTACATTTACACAATAAACTGAAGCATAACTTTACTGATTCGGTTACCCATCTTAATGTTCTATAAAGCCTCTGAAATTGCATAGACATGTAGTTCATAAAGTAGAGATGGGTTTAGCCTCAAACGGATCCTAATTTGGAGTTATATTCATCACTTTATGGCCTCTAGAAGTTTATTACGAAAAACTGCCCTGCACTTAGCGAGAATCAAAAGCCTACTGTTTTGGCTCTAAAAGTGCACCTTAACGATCAATTCAGAATTTGAACCTAAAAGAAAGTTTGTTCTTCAAGGGCTTGGTCATAGCATATAAAAAACTCATCCAATTTCGACAACGTTTACTATGTCAAATAAGCTTTGTAATTCAATTGCGCAATCTGTCCAAAAACACACACTTGCACTAATACACACAAGAGTTAATACACATGCATATTACTTTGCATATTTAGTTAGCTATGTTCATTTCTTGCTATGTACCTAGTTCAATAACTTCATTAAGACCATTTATCAAACAATTTAACTACACTTTAAATCATGGTAGCAAAACACTAGCAACAACTATAACAACACACAAGAGTTAATACAAATGCATTTCAAAGCTAGTTCTTTAGTCTCTAGACAATATAATCAATCTTGCATGCTCAATCAACCATCTACACTACAACAAGCATAATACCAATAATAACGCTCACCTAAAACATGGAGAATTGCTTGAAAAATGGCTTTGCAAGGTTTAATTTCTACTATTTTCTCTTTATTTTCTCTCATTTCTCCCTTGCCCTAACTTTCTTTCTTATTCTTTTTTTTTCTTGCTATGGCCGACCATTTCAAGCTTTTCTACAGAGTTCCTTGTTTTGTTTTTATCATATATTTTGTGAAGTTAATTAAATGGGCTAAATGGGATTTGTATTATATTTTTACTTAATTAGCTAGGCACAATTGCTTATTTAATCATCCTATTGGTCCAAGAAGCCCCCTAAAAGCTCTTATATTTATTTCCCATGTATTCTACTTCTATTAGCATTAATTCTACGCTATCTAAATGCAATACAAATAATTATCGATACACGCTTATCAAGAGATATGCAAATTAATGCAAACAAATATGTACAAATAATTAAAGTGATCATATAAATATATGCAAATTAATAAAATAACTATATCCTCGGGCCGGGGTGCCACAACAACATGTTAGAACCAAATACTTAATGCAATATATGATATATAACTATCCATAAAAAAATAATATTCATTGTAAAGTAAGATAAGACCAAGTATGTTCAACAAGACAAATAATCCATCAAAGATCATGAGAGTCATTTAGTAATGTGATGGAAAGACAATTAAAAATTTTGTTTGACTTTTAAGACATGATTGAAACAAGCACATATCAATCATCAAATCGAGTCAAGAGGCAATTAGATATAATAGATTGTCAATCTTACCTTTAAATTTATTTTCATCAACCGATTTACCTTATCTCGAGGTTGGTTTATGCATCAATTAGAGTCTTAATTTTCATTCCTTCACCAAGGCCAATCTTCTTGATTGGTATTTTTGTGGATATGGCTTGATTGGTGAATTGACTTCTTGGTTTGATTGATTGAAAGTCCAAGGATGAACTTTAACTTTCTTTTCATGCTCATTTCAAATATTCTATGCAAGCTCAAAAAAATTCTTGCAAAGTGATAGATTAATTGTTCCAATGACATCAAAATTGTTCAACAAGATCCTTGTAAGGTAATTGTAATGTTTTATAATTAGTGGCCTTATTCTCTTGTCATTTTGAATAGATAGGTATTTTTTAAGATTCATGACAAACTTTATGAGTGTGTACGATAGAGAGAAGTCAAATATTTATAAATATCACAATGATCACACATCTTCAATATTTCAATGAACCATGTAAAACTTAATCTTTTATGTCATATCAATATTTATCAAAGATAATGGTTTATGGATATCCATTAAAGATTTTCATTCATCGTCAAAATCATACTAATCAATCAATAATTAAAATTTCACCATATATCACACATTTGTACAATTCCGAGAATAAGTTAATTGTTATGAGTTTGCCAAGATATATACATTATTGTATTCGATTCACTCATGTTCTTATTTATACTCATTTAGACACCCAAAGAATTTAATATAAGTCACATTTCATCTCATTTATCATGCATGTCATTCAACAATTCAACCATTCAACTTACACTTGCAACAATTATCATATTCGTTCTTTTATTTTCTCCTTTGACAATGTCAACCTCAAGAGTGATTTATTGCAATACATTAATTTTTTCTCCTCAAAACAACAAGTCATATGAAATCATATGAAACTATCACATTAAACACATTTTCAAAAAGATTTTAACATTCATCATATAATCAATTGAATTCATTCTGAAGGAAAATGATATACATTAGAATGATACATATTCAAAAAATTTCTATGAATATGACGAATCTATCATGCAGGATCTTATGCGATTAAACATGAAATAGTAAAACATAACAATTTATAGCTTAATTCAAAATTGAAATAAAGATCTATACACACCTCTTGCGAAGAACGAAGCAAGAAAAAAACTTCACATTTGATCTAGTTGAATCACACGTCTGGGACAAAGTGCTTCAACTCATCTACTTTGATCTTCCCCTCAGTGACCAAATCCATAGCCTAAGTATAATCTAGTTGTGGGACTAGATTTTGCTAAACTAAAATCAAAAGAAAACTATTTTGAGTTTCTTCAAAAAGATGAAGCTTACTCAAAGAGAGATACAAGAGGGAAATCTCGAGAGGAGATGGTGCGATTGAAGAGCTTGGGGTAGAGGCTTATTTATAGGAAAAGAATCCTGAAAAAAAATCTTGGAAAACCAATTTGGGATAGAAATGAAATTCCTTTTCCTATTGTTTTTCCTTCATCCTATTTTTCTCCCTATGGCCGAAATGCCTATGCCAAGAATGCCCGTGGACCCACGTGGCCGCCAACTAAGGTCCTGGCTTAACAAGTGTGCTCAAATTAATTGATTTGTTACTGATTAAACAGGAGTTAGTCAATGTATACATGATGCTCTGTCTTTTGACCAACTAAATGTTGTCTTGACCACTCTACCTCTCTATGTTCAGTCATAGTTAAAGGCAGGTTCCCGAAGTATATTATAACCTCCTTGACTACATCTTATCTCATTAGAACCTCGAATCCACAATCCAACCATCCTTTGGAAGTTATCAACTTGATCATGGGAACGACCCACAAGTGTAACATCCAACACAATTAGTGTTATTGTGCACACAGATTCAGGATGATCAAGCTTGGATCATTCTAAAAAAGTGATTAATGTATAGGCTCTTTATTATATATGCATGTCCATACTAATCAAGTCTTATACACCCAAACCACAGAGTAAGTGACCTAAGCATTTAGACCATATCCATAATGGCTCAAAGTGCAAGTACTCAACTTCGTCGGTTCGTCCACACATGCTCAAGATTAAGAGCAATGGCCTACTTAGATACTTGTAGGTATAAGTAGATTCTTTCTTTGATAGTACATATTTAGAGTTCACACCTACGGGGTCCGTCCAATGCATATTCATGCATAAGTGTAATAAGTCTAGAACAAATCCATGATCAAGACAGACTATCCCACTGCAAAGGGAACTTACTGCACTATAACTTCTGCCATAGTAAAGCGCCCAACTTTACCACTAAGTTATGGACTAAAAAATTCTACTTACAAGTAACCATGATTTAGACCTTCAATACATAACCACCATGTACCTAAATCAACACTTGAAGTAAGGATCTTATATTCACATATATATACCTATGCCAATCCACATAAAGAGATAATATGCTCATACAAATATGATTACACTAATTATCTTATTGCAAACCATCCAGATATAATTTTGACTAAGTTCTAGTGGTCTTTTAGGCATATCATTCCCAACAAACTCCCACTTGCAAGAAAGCACTAGCCTGACCCTCACTGATTCAATATTTACAGAAAATACTTTTTTTTTGAAAGAGTCCTAACAAGAGGATCTATCAAGAGATATCGCAAATACAATTCCATTATAAAACCCTTCTATAAAAGGATTTTTGAATTAGGTGAAATTTATCTTAATGAATCCTGCCTTTTTCCACAATTCTCTACTTAAGTGTTTTATTATTTAGTGACCTTGTCTGGGTGTTTTCCACATGTCTACTTTATAAACATGCTAAACTTAATCAATACCTTCTTAATAAATGCAACTTTGGATGATGTTGGTACCTTATTCTAGTAATCTTATATGAGGTTAAGCTCTAGAACGCAACCAATATTTCATAAGTCAACCACATAGAGTCTTTTAAGCAGTAAGTCAAAACTATTGCGAATGTTTGTTCAAACAGCTTAGCTATTCCTTTCTCTAGTATACACAAGGTCCATTAATGTCTAACAACAACTCAAAAGTTTGACTGCTACATTTGAATACCTCATAACAGATTTGTTTGGTTGTATCTTATAGATGTATTTGTCAAACTTCCAGTAAAGGAAAACAACCTTGATGTCTACTTGCCATATCCTGCAAATAATGATGGAAAAGAGAATTCTTGTGGACTACAACATGGCTACCTGTGTGAAAGTCTCCACGTGACTGATACTCTCTTCAAGAGTGTATTCTTATCACTAGCCTAACTGTACTGCCTATTGATCTTTCATTCTTGTATTCCATTACATATTAAGGGTTTCACCCTTGCCCATGTGCAACTACAATATTCCAGACTAAGTAGGAATACACAATCCCTAACCTATTATTCAGTGTCAATGACTAAGTCCGTTATTGTTTCATTGTTTCTAGTGGATAAGTCAATCTTGAATAGAAACTGTCTTAAAATACTTTCCATGTCAATCTGGATATTTCCTTATTCTCCCACTACGACAAGCCTTCGTGGTACGATAAAGAATTTGTTGTTTTGTCTAAGAATGCAGATATAGTAGAAGTCTCTCCCACTATTCAGTTTCTGAACTTAACTCCTTGATAGATCACATTATCATAACTTTCCAAGTATCTAACATGATACTCACTATGCAAATTCTACTAACTTAGACTTAGTGGAATTTTAAGACACACTCCACTAACTCACTTAATGGAATTTTATGACACACTCCACTAACTAGTTTTAGGTCATTTAATCCAATCTCAACTAGACTAGTTCATGGAAAAATAAGTTTTTCATATTTGCAAATTGATCTCCAAACTTTCGATAATTATACTTTTGGCCCATTATCGTTTAATGATCAAACACATCATCATTAACTCTTTAATGCCTTTGTATTTGTTTCAAGATTATTATAAACTCCTCATTAATGCTTTATTGTGTGTGATTCTCTAGATTCACTGCCGTATAACAATGAAGAACATTAAACACTTTTAATCTATTCCGAGAATGTCTCTGTCATTCTCAAAATACCCTCACTTTCTAGAATGACGGCTAGCAACGTATCAAGATAATTTATAATCTTGATTAATGTACGATCAAATCCTTATGTTAATATGCCCCGATTGAATAAAGAGCATGAAGTGCTTAAGTCCTTTGTCTCGATTCTATGCCTAGATCTAAACGATGGAATGAGAGATGATACACGGAAAAATACTTTTCCATCATTCATGCTTTAGCCAAGGACTTTCTTATTCAACTACCAAAATTAGCTCGCATAGGGCATCTCTTCTTACCAGAAGTTAACAAATCCTATTTTGACAATTACCTATCAATCTTTATATCAAAAGAATAAACTGCAAGATGCCGTAACTCATCTTTATCAACAAAGACAAGTATTGTCTTAACGCTAGAATTAGACCCCGATATATTTGACAACCGTAATTTCTCAAGTCAGAGGATTACTTGCATAAAACTATTAATCCAAAGTCATGTATGTCACGCCCCAACTCGACCCCTCCTACGATCAGTCAGGACGCAATGTAATTTCGATAGTATAACGACAATAACTAGGACACCGAGGCTCTAAACCAACCACTTCGAAACTCATACATCCAACTCCACAATAATTTAACAATCAATAACTCAACCACAATATACAATAAACATTCTTTACCATTGCATCCATAGGTTATATGCCTCCATTTCAACATCATACATTTACTATATAATATACATTCCCAAAATATATTATAACCAATCTAGTAGCCTAATCATATTCCAAAACAAGACCACTAAACTAGCAACATTTAATCCATTATCTTTACAACATCTTATATATCATAAACTTCTAAATAAATACAAACCAACTAGTTTTAATATACAAGATAACAAAAAATACAACATCAGATATCGAGGACAAGACTCTGACACATAGGACTCGTCCACATATGGCACATTATCTTCTTCTGGAGGAACGTACCCGCAATCTAGATCGGTAACACCTGTATGCATGCAATAATTAAGAGTGAGCTTATATAAAATAAGCCCAGTGAGGATCCGATAGATCTCTAATAGTATTTACTACTTGGAAATGGTCCTTTGAGCAGTAAACACAATAAACATCAATAACAATATAAACACATAACTATAATGACCATTCAATAAAGGATAATCTAGTTGGTGTAGCTCCAAACACCTTCACGATCTCAACCAACTTCTTATCACCCCCATGATACACACACCCAAGGTACCTCACTAGCCCTGCCCTCCATGGCATCTCCACCCATGCGAGATGAGGGTAGCCTCTGATAGCCATGCCGTTTTCAACCCGACGGCCCAATATCGCCCGAGAGGTGGCACACGCATATCAAGACTCAATCAATAACAATAATCAATCATTCACAAAAGGACAATATAGAAGAATTGTCTATCTCTCGGTTCATCAATAATCAATATTCAATAATTAATAATCAATAATCAATAATCAATAATCAATTAATCATCAATCAATTAATAACATTACAACAACACAACATCAATTAATCAATTAACAACTAAGTTAGATGACAAAGTAGGACACCCAACTTAACATGCATTAGACACACAACCAAACCCTAATCTAACCATCAACAACTGACAATTCAATCACTCAAACACCACCCAATCATCTAAAGGTATGTATCAACATTTTAAAGAAAGACAACCCAAACTTCTAATATTCATAACTTACATTCTACTAATCCAAACAACTCCAAACCAGTTCCTATCACTCACTCATTCAATCAACTACATTAGCCCTCTCGGAAACCAACCAAAATACATCCAAATCAAGCCCAACAACCCTAAAACCTCAATGCACCTAGGCTGAAATTTCCAGACTTTCACACCTACATCACAATCAAAATTTCGGCATTACAATGACACTACCTTGTATTTAACAAACTTTTACAAATCAACGACAATCGATTTCAACCACTACAACTCAAAATATTCAACAAATAGCCAACAACTCAACTTTTAATACCTGAAAATAAAAATTCACGCTACAACAGTTTAAATCTTATATAAACACATATAAACGATCCTTAGCATGCACTAAGCAATAATATAACATCAATTCAACTTTCTAACGGTTCAAAATTCAATTATACGCAAAAACATAAAAGATGACATTTGAGATCTATAATTTTTCTCTCACCTTTGATGTGTTTTGACGCAAGAAAGGTGTAGAATGGATGCCCAACAAGTGAATTCAAGCTTTGAATGAAGTGATTTGGCCTTGAAATGCAAAATCTATGTGAAAAATGCTTTGAAAAACCTTGAAAATGCCTTCTTCTTCTCCCTCATAGATTTTCGGTAATGTATGTGTAAAATGAGTATGTTTTGTGAGCTTTTAATGTGTGTTGATGATATATTAAGCAAAGGTCAAAGAAATAAAAGAAAGTCAAAGTTGAGACTTGGTTATTTTTAGTGTTTTCTTGTCTTTTAATTCCATTTTAGACTATCTCAAAACATTAATTTAACACTTGGACTATTTTAAGTAGTTTATTTTTAGGTGACAAGAGTTTTCTCATGCAAAGACTTTCACCCGACTCGGCTAAAAACGCGATTTCTGTAAAAGAAGGTGAAAAGTCATATTATTTGTTTTCAAATGTTTTTTGAATGCACAATTAATCTAAAATCATTTAATACCACATATAAATATATTTATATTAATATATACTGGGACAATGAAAGTCAATGCAAGAATCACGTTTAAAAGAAATTACTATTTGACTCAAAAATGCTACTTTTCGCCCTAAAAGTCTATTTAAATTGCTATTCCGTTTCAGAATCAATTTTTATCAAACATGGGTCTATTAATAATAGAGGACTAGGTTTTAAGACGTTTAAAACACCATTGTAAAAATTTTAGCGGATAGGTGTTCAAAATACTATTTACAAAAATCGCCGATAAAATTTCTGATTCCATTTTTGATGAAAATTTTATAAATGCACACCCTTCGTTGACTGCAAGTTGATGATCATAATTCTAAGACAATCTTCAATTCATAATTCTCTCCTACCTAACATCATATTGCATATGAAAGAATTTGCAACTCCAAGGTCTAAGCATCACACCACTCCTTATCAATCACCCCCTACTACACAAAAGAGCTCTATGAACATTCCGAGGGTTTAAAAACTCATTCACGATAACATGAATGATTACTGATCAAGGGAATATCTCAAAAGTGACATTGGTCAGAATATGGCTCTTATGAAATTTATAAGGAAATAAGGATATGGAAAGTCATATTCGAGCCAACAATCAAGTGAACAAGAGGTCAAACAGGTTAGAGAGTCAAGAGGCTAATAGATTGATAAGGAAGCATAATAACTAAGATATGGAATGTCTTAGCACCTATCAGCTAAATAAGCACGAACAAAGGACGATGATGAGTCAGAACAATGCTGAGTATGTTGAACAAACATTCCTGAACAAGTAGACATTTCAATTCTCAATGATTGTTCAAGGAACCAACAAGTAAGTTGTACTTGGGGCGAAATGAAATTAAGAAATAAGAGATGATTAATTCAATAGAAAATATGAGTGGCAATATAATGAGTATCTCAGCACGTAATAACCAAAGAAGTACAAATAAGAAAGGGCAATGCTGAGTATATTGAATGAGCAATTACAAGCAAAGTAATGACTCAATATTTAATACTAAAACAATAGGATTAATTAGGATCAACAAGAATGACAATGATGTACTTAGGTAAGGAGTACATCAAGCATGTGAGAGTCGAATAAGTAAAATGGTATACCAAAGGAGAGATTACTTTCAAATTAATAGTAATATGATGAAATGAAATATTGAAACCAATGGCTGGGGATATAGAATGAAATATAGAAGTCTCAAACCTTAATTCTAATAAGTGACATTGTTATAGGAAGCAAATATGAATGTTAAGAACAGAAGCAATGTCAAATGAGTATAGGTTCCATTAATCCAATAAGCAAACTTTCAAGAAACAATTGATAGGCTAGAAAAGTGTAACTCTCTCTCAAATAAGTGAGAATAGAGTAGAAGAGAATAATAAGACTAGTAGAATTATGAAGCACAAGAAGGGTGTCCCACCTACACACTTAAACACCATTAAATCAAATCTTACAATCTATATCTCTCCAAAACAAGACACTAAGGAGATCTAGAGAACCTAAGGAGTCATAACAATCACCAAACAAAATAAATCACTCCAAAATTTTACATTTCATACCAGACCAATCACCAAACAAGATAAATCACCAATTACCCAACAAGATTGACTAATGAAGACTCCAAAATCTGATAACACAATACAGATTCATGCTAACCCATTATAACACAAGAGAATCCCCAATCAACAATTTAGAAAGTCATACCACCTAGAACTCAAAAGCTCAATGTAGGAAAATAAATGTCCAGTCACCAAAATGCATTCTTATTTCCTCAAATAATTCTATCTCCCAACAATTACATATTCAAATAAGGTAACTTTAGTCAGGAATCACTCTAATTAGCTCCAAGGTTTAAATATTAGAACTCCAAAATATCCATTAATTATATAGCAATCCCAAATAGTAGAAATATGCACATGTTATACCACAATCTATTCAATTCACAAATATAAATCACTAATTCCTCAAATAAATTCATTCTAAAATGACCTCAAGAAAGTATAATATAAGTTGAGACTCCAAAAGTGCATGATCACATCTTCAAAAGAATCTCTACATATGACTCAACTCCAAGTAATAACAAGTTAAATAGGGCAAGAAAAGTAATTCTAATCATCAAAATACATTGTTATTTTCTCGAACAACTTTACTCTCGCTAAAGGAATATCAAGATCAATCCACTAAGCTGAAACTAAAATCCATAAGCATAACAATTAAAATCTCACTGATAAACTACTAGAATAATAATAATTCAAAATCATGGCCTACTTCTATTTCCGAGAGCTCCTTTAGTCATCCTTACCTCACCCAAAAGAATTACCCATAGTTATAGCATATATACAATTATATCTCATGAAAATAAGTACCAACATATTACATGATTATCATATATTATAACTGATGCAATCGGGTTGTACGTTAAAATGTGCACAAAATAACCAAGTTAAAATACCTGCAAGTTCACGGATCTTTGTAGTGTAATGTGCTCTGAGTGCGGAATCGTACCATAGGGAAGCTCGTTAGTTTAAATTAGTGAAGTAGTATGAAAGTGTTAAAGCACTTAAGTGACAAATCGCAAGGTGGTTTGAGTAACGTGCGAGAAATGTAAACTAAATTAAACTAACTAAATTATCTAAGTTATACTAAGTAATTAGTGGAATACGATAGGTCGTGATCTAGGGGTTTGAACATGTAAATGAGTCAATTAATATAGGTTCGATATCTATGTTATCTAATTCTGCAAGGGCTTAAGCTACAAACATACACCCGGTTAAGCTAAACGCTATAAACCTAGTTAATCTAGTTAGCTTATTTTAACCAAGTACAACAAGGCAAACTAAACTAAGGAATTAACCTTATAGATAGAAACTATGGTACAATCTATAGTTCTACGGAGTCTATGGTACAACCTATAAACTCATGATTAAAACAGTTATATGGCACTAAAGTAACACATTCATAATATTAACTACAAGTATAATATTTATGAAGCGAAAGTAAAGCAATCATAACGTCTACTTAAAAGAATTACGTATGAAATACTTAATTAAAACAAGTCATACATTGCAATATGAATTGAATAAACTATATCCGAGACCGTATATTAAAATACTATCATTTACAATATTCACCCCTGGATATCAATCTACTCAGACATAAATGAATATGAGTTATGTAAATAAAATAGAGTCAAGAAAGGCTCCCCCATATTGATGAACGCGTATTTCTGATTCCCAAAAATTGAGCAGAGGTCCGACGCAAAATAGCTATTTGGGCGGAGCTAATTTCCCCCGAATAAGAACTATTAGAGATGAGTTTCTCCCGAATAAGAGCTTTCCTATTAAAAGCTATTCGGACAGAACCTCCCCCGGATAAAAACTACTTAGGTCGGACTTCCCCCTAAAAGTAGCTATTCGGGCAAAATTTTCCCAAATAAGAGTTACCTAGGCGAAACTTCCCCCGTATTCTACAACTACTTAATTAACTAAAACTAAAATTTAAAACTAAATAGAATTAACTCGGAATTATATAAAAAATATTGATAATACTCCAGAATTCTCAAAGGGTTGAAGCTCTATTTATAGGCAAAATTCTGAAATAGTTGACTTTTTCGTTTGTTGACTTTGACCAGATTGTTGACCGCAGCATTTTCAGGCTTTTTCACTGTTTTGACCCTCCAAACAATAGAATTTGGCTAAAATCACACCGCGAGCAGGACTGTAGTCCTGTGTTATGCTTAGAAGGCTGTTTCTACCCGAAAAACTGATATGATTTGCCAAAAACAGACATGGGTCACTATTTGAGATCATCTGGGTCAATGTTCCGAGTCTGATTTCGTGCTAGTTTCAGCCAAGTTTATTTTCTATGAGCTTCATTCTTCAACCGCTTCTCATGTTTCCCGATTCTTATTTCTTGACTTGCAATTTGGATCATTTCGGGCCTGATTATTCACTTTTCAGTATTTTTCTACATTGTATCGAAAGTATCAAAGTGTTGCATTTATTCCAGAGTTAAGATGCAAATGCATTACAAATATCATGGTTTGAGTGCTGCAAATACAGTCACATCAACATCCCCAAACCTAAGCATTGCTTGTCCTCAAGCAAGACTATCTTTAAAACAGATGTGAAAGTGAATTTTTTGCAGAATTTTTACAAGTCAAAAACATATGCAAAAATCCATCCTATATTTTTGTCAAACACATTCCAAAAATTAATCATCAGAAATGCAATCTACTATCTTAAACCTTTACATAGTTTTCACAAAATAGATACTCTTCTTGGAAATCGACTATTGATTGCTTCGGAGTACTTATTTAGAAGTAAACTAAGCAAATTAAGTTCATTCAATTCCCAACATTCAAGTTATGCAAACAGATTAGACCTTGATATTCTTACCTACATTTGTAATTAAACTCTTGATCATGCCTTAACCCTTTAACATTTGCTAGAAATATAAAAGTACAACTAATAATACCTCTATATAGTGTTCAGTTTCCTTTGCTTTCTGAATATCCCATGTAGCGGGCTTTAAGGCCAACAATCCCCCGCCATTATGATTGAGGTTGCCAGGTTTCAAAGGGACCCCTACGTGCCTTAATCACCCGAGATATCAAGGCTCGAAACTTTACACTATAGCACATATCCCAAATTACAATGTCTAGGATAGTGGTGCTTAGAGATTTACAACATATTTACACCAAAAAGTTTATTCAACAGTAAATGTATGTACAACTCTCTTTTTTTATTTTTCTATTTTTCTTTTGTTTTCTTTGTTTTTTTTTTCTTTTTTTTTTTTGAGTGTACATACAAACAGAATAACATAACATACTGTACAGACATGACATAAGGGTTCAGGTTTCAATCACAAGAAATTCTTATAACAAACAGTAATCCTATCTCAGTCCTTTCATAATCACATAACTATCAATTGAAGAAAAGAATAACATCTAGGTTTACTCATGAATACAATATCCCAAAGTTTTTCTTATAGAGTTTCCTCAAAGTTTTTCACAATACATAGCTACCAACACAGGTTCTCAAATCATCTAAATCATCTTCTTTTAAACAAGTAAGGTAGCAAACTACTCTTCTCATGAACAAAAATAGTGTATTTCATGCATATTTTGAAAATGATTTTTATGAAATACATGCACTCCCACATTGAAACTTTGCTTGTCCTCAAGCAAATAGCAATGTAAGATAGTGAGAGTGTAATATGCAAGAAAGAACATAATGACAAATGCTACATCCCCAAACCTATGGTTGGCTTACTCTATAGTGTATGTTAATCAGGTATAAAGGGAAATGTAGTAAAGAAATATATCACTTGATGTAAAGTATTTCTATATTGATGTCAAAGCTTTTCTACTAACTTTTGCCCAAAAGATGTATCATTCTGCAATGAAAGATTAGTAGAAAAAGCATTTTACAGATTATCATCAACACAACAAAAATAGTTAGCTATACTAAAAATAGTCAAACAAATATATAGGGGAGAAATCAAAAAGAAAGATAGTCATGGAAAATAACTAATATATTAAGCAAATAATTTAACTACCTGGACCATTTATACTCTTTTCTGGGGTTCTAGAGTTATGACAAAAATTTAAACAAATAGTAAAGCATTAAAAAGAACACTAGGTTGCCTCCTAGTAGCGCTAAGTTTATTGTCTGGCTAAATAGTAAAGCATTAAAAAGAACACTAAGTTGCTTCCTAGTAGCGCTAAGTTTATCGTCTTTAGCCAGACTGCAAGAATCACACAGACAGAAAATAAACACACATAATAAGAAAATATTTAAAAATCTAGGTTGCTTCCTAGTAGCGCTGAGTTTTACGCCCTCAGCCAGGCACCAATGTTAGAGCCATCTATGTTTAAAGCTTTTCGGCACATATTGCCTGATAATCGTTTTAGCACGGTTCTTGAAAGGAAAATGATCATGCAACAGATGATGGTTCATTGTTCCTATAGAATATGCCTTTTCCAAGTCACTTTGAAAAAGTGACAATTCCCATCCCAATGTGATGTGTGCGGGAATGTTCATGGACAAATTGTAAATAAGGGTCATATTTTTTTGTAACACAGTATGTCCCAATTGGTCAACCCATAAGTTAAAAGATGTATGCAACATATTGTTCATAAATGGGCCAAATCCAAATTGTGCCTCCTTGGGTAAGGTTGTAAGTTGCACAGCGGAGGAAGGCACATCAAATGAAGAACTGATATTACTTTCAATAGGAGAGAGAATGGGTGTTAAAGCTTCTTTATCAGAGTTAAAACCAGTTGAAAATGATATAGAAACATTGGACTCATTCTCTTGGTCAATTTGATACAAAAGTTGGTCAATCTCGTTAACTTCTTCTTCAAGTGTCAAGAAGGATGCATGAATTAAAGTAGACTCAATAGACTCGCCCTGAAAGAGTGAAGACTCTAAGGAAATATCTACACTCATCTTCCTTGAAGAGGAATAAGAGTCGGGTTGAGTCAAAACGTTACTAAGGTCATCATGTCCTTCTAAACGAGGCATTTTATCATTTTTCTCAAATTCATTTTCCCTATCAGATGTCTCCCAAATAATCTCGCTCATATCATTAGTCTGTTCAGATGTCATTTCATAAAAGGGGTTCATAACAGACTGAATGTGTTGATCTAAAGATTGAAGCCTGTAAGCATTAGATTCGACAAGTTGAGAAAGTTGGTCATACTTGTCATTGAATTTAGGAGGAGCAGAGTCAATCAAATCATCATGTTGATCATCTTGTTTGAAAAGATTAAGGATAGGGTCAATAGAAGATTCAGATTGAAAAGATGCAGGGTCTTGACTTTCAAAACTTTGAGAAAAATTTTCTTGACTCCAAGGTGATGGTTGGTTTTGCCATTCTGGAGTATGTACCTCAAACATGTTATTTGCCTCATTCCTAGTGTTACACTCTCTACCCTGATTATCCCCATTAAACACTTCAATTTCCTCAACAACCTGGTTTTGGATAGGTTCGTGATGAACGAAACAATATTGGTCTGGTGAACTCAGAACAGGTTGATAGGATGCTCGTCTTTTTCCCACCCATTTATGCTCTCGGCTAATTGACCGATTTGGTCTTGTAGCCTATCTATGGATTGGTGGTTGGATTCGGCGAGTTAGACAAGTTGGCCGAACTTGTCGTCGAAATTTGGTTCAGGGGAAGAAAATTCAACCGAGTTGGGATAGCAAAAGTTTTGTTTGAAAGAATTACTTTGAAAACTTTCGCAAAACTCGGAAGAATTAGGGTTTTGAAATGTAAAATTTTCAAAATCTTGAGGCAGAAAAGATGCATTATTTTGATCCCAAAAAGAATTTTGATGATTCTGCCATTCCGGATTATATGCATTTGAGTACAAATCATTGTTTGAAAAATAACACTGAGTAGTAGAATCACGACTATGTAAAAACTTGGGATAATAGGGACAATTTACAAAAGTATGCTCAAATTGAAAACAAACTTTACATTTATTTGGGATAGAGAGTTGGGTTGTTTCATTAAAAGCCCATTGATCAGATGAACCATTAAAATGACTCATTTCCCAATCTTTAAAATTTTTAATTAATTTTTTTTAGCAAATTTTAATTTTTAATTTTTTTTAAATTTTATTTTATTTTATTTATTTATTTATTTATTTTAATTTTTAATTTTTAATTTTTAATTTTTTTATTTAATTTTTTATTTTTTAAATAAAACGGATAAAATAAACACTTTAAAAAAGTTCACAAATACTTTTATCAAAAACTAAATTATACCGTGCTTCCCCGGCAACGGCGCCAAAAAATTGATGCGATCGGGTTGTGCGTTAAAATGTGCGCAAAATAACCAATTAAAAATACCCGCAAGTGCACGGATCTTTGTAGTGTAGTGTGCTCTGAGTGTGGAATCGTACCACAGGAAAGCTCGCTAGTTTAAGTTAATGAAGTAGTGTGAAAATGTTAAAGCGCTTAAGTGACAAATCGCAAGGTGGTTTGAGTAACATGCGAGAAATGTAAACTAAATTAAACTAACTAAATTATCTAAGTTATACTAATTATTAGTGGAATACGATAGGTGGTGATCTAGGGGTTTGAACATGTAAATGAGTCAATTAATATAGGTTCGATATCTAGTTTATCTAATTCTGCAAGGTCTTAAGCTATAAGCATACACCCGGTTAAGCTAAAAGCTATAGACCTAATTAATCTACTTAGCTTATTTTAACCAAGTACAACAAAACAAACTAAACTAAGGAATTAACCTTACAGATAGAAACTATGGTACAACCTATAGTTTTATGGAGTCTATAGTACAACCCATAGACTCATGATTAAATAATTATATGGCACTAAAGTAACGCATTCATAATATTAACTACAAGTATAATATTTATGAAGCGAAAGTAAAGTAATCATAACGTCTACTTAAAAGCATTACGTATGAAATACTGAATTAAAACAAGTCATACATTGCAATATGAATTGAATAAACTATATCCGAGACCATATATTAAAATACTATCATTTACAATATTCACTCCTAGATATCAATCTACTCAGACATAAATAAATACGAGTTATGTAAATAAAAGAGAGTCAAGAAAGGCTCTCCCATATTAACGAACGCGTATTTTTGATTCCCAAAATTTGAGCAGAGGTCCGACTCAAAATAGCTATTCGGGCGGAGCTAATTTCCCCCGAATAAGAACTATTAGAGATGAGTTTCCCCCGAATAAGAGTTTTCCTATTAAAAGCTATTCGGGTAGAACCTTCCCCGGATAATAACTACTTGGGTCGGACTTCCCCCTAAAAGTAGCTATTCGGGCAAAATTTTCCAGAATAAGAGCTACCTAGGCGGGACTTCCCCCGTATTCTACTACTACTTAATTAACTAAAACTAAAATTTAAAACTAAATAAAATTAACTCGGAATTATATAAAAAATATTGATAATACTCCAAAATTAACTCAAGAATTCTCAAAGGGTTGAAGCTCTATTTATAAGCAAAAATTCTGAAATAGTTGACTTTTTTCGTTTATTGACTTTGACCAGATTGTTGACCGCAGCATTTTCGGGCTTTTTTTACTATTTTGACCCTCCAAACAATAGAATTTGGCTAAAATCACGCCGCGCGTAGGACTATAGTCATACGTTGTGCTCAGAAGGCTGTTTCTACCCGAAAAACTAATATGATTTGCGAAAAACGGACATGGGTCACTATTTGAGATCATCTGGGTCAATGTTCCGAGTCTAATTTCGTGCTAGTTTCAGCCAAGTTTATTTTCTATGAGCTTCATTCTTCAACCGCATCTCGTGCTTCCCGATTCTTATTTCTTGACTTGCAATTTGGATCATTTCGGGCCTAATTCTTCACTTTTCAGTATTTTCCTACATTGTATCGAAAGTATCAAAGTGTTGCATTTATTCCAAAGCTAAGATGCAAATGCAGTACAAATATCATGATTTGAGTTATCACATAACACACAATTCAACACATAGAAAGCCAATATCACATAAACAGGTTATATTACGGAAGTAAGTTATAAACAATTAAAGTCACATAAGCAACAAACTTCACATAAGACAAGTTGATCACGTAACTCAGATTGGTCACTTAAAGTACATTGAGCACCTAAAGGACGTTGTTTCACATAAGCTAGTTATAAACAATTAAAACCACATAAACAACTAATTTCACACAGACACTTCAATCACATAAAACACATTTGTCACATAATACACATTAATCACAAAATGCATATTAACTACAACATATTGAGTACGTAAGACACGTTATCACATAAAACATATTGACCACATTAGTTCACTTAACACATAAAGCATATTGATCACATAAAAAGTCAAACACATAAGTAAATTAATCACATAAACATATTAACATATGTTTCACTTTTCTTTCACTTAATACATACTTGCATGCTTTAGACTACTACCCACATTCCGAGGATACCCCGGCTGACAGCTAAACATGCTCTCTGATACCCCTTAATGTCACGCCCCAACTCGACCCCCTTTAAGATTAGTCAGGACGCAACAGAATTTCGGCAGTATAACAACAGTAATTAGGACACCGAGGCTCTAAACCAACCTTTTCGAAACTCATACATCCAACTCCACAATAATTCAACAATTAACAACACAACCACAATATACAATAAACATTCTTTACCGTAGCATCCATAGGTTATACGCCTCCGTTCCAACATCATACATTTACTATATAACATACATACCCAAAATAGATTATAACCAATCTAGTAGCCTAATCATATTCCAAAACAAGATCACTAAACTAGCAACTTTTACTCCATTATCTTTACAACATCTTATATACCATAAACTTCTCGAAAAATACAAACCAACTAGTTTTAATATACAATATAACAAAAGGTACAACATCAGATATCGAGGACAAGACTCTGGCACATAGGACTCGTCCACATATGACACATTATCGTTTTCTAGAGGCACGTACCCGGAATCTGGATTGGTAACACCGGTATGCATGCAATAATTGAGAGTGAGCTTATATAAAACAAGCCCAGTGAGCATTCGATAGATCTCTAACATTATTTACTATACTCATTGGAAATCATCCTTTGAGCAGTAAACACACAATAATCATCAAAAACAATATAAATACATAAACTATAATGATCATTCAAAATAGGATACTCTAGTTGGTGTAGCTCCAAACGCCATCACGGTTTCAACCAACTTCTTATCACCCTCATGACATACACACCCGAGGTACCTCACTAGCCCTACCCTTCATGGCATCTCTGTCCATGCGAGATGAGGGTAGCCTCTGATAGCCATGACGTTTTCAACCCGACCGCCCGATACCGTCCGAGAGGTGGCACACGCATATCAAGACTCAATCAATAACAATAATCAATCATTCACAGGATGACAATCTAGAAGAATTGCCTATCTCCCGGTTCATCAATAATCAATATTCAATAATCAATAATCAATAATCAATAATCAATAATCAATACTCAATTAATCATCAATCAATTAATAACATTACAACAACACAACATCAATTAATCAATTAACAACTAAACAACTAAGTTAGATGACAAAGTAAGCCACCCAACTTAACATGCATTAGACACACAACCAAACCCTAATCTAACCATCAACAACTCACAATTCAATCACTCAAACACCACCAGATCATCTAAAGGCATATATCAACATTTTTAAGAAAGACAACCTAAACTTCTAATAATCATAACTTACATTCAACTAATCCAAACAACTCCAAACCTGTTCCTATCACTCACTCACTCAATAAACTAGATTAGCCCCCTCGGAAACAAACCAAAATACATCCAAATCAAGCCCAACAACCCTTTACCTCAATGCACCTAGGCTGAAATTTCTGGCCTTTCGCACCAACATCACAATCAAAATTTTGGCATTACAACGACACTACCCCGTATTTACAAACTTTTACAAATTGACTGCAATCGATTTCAATCACTATAACTCAAAATATTCAACAAATAGCCAACAACTCAACTTTTAATACCCAAAAATAAAAATTAATACTACAACGGTTCAGATCTTATATAAACACATATAAACGATCCTTAGCATGCACTGAGCAATAATATAACATCAATTCAACTTTCTAACAGTTGAAAATTCAATTATATGCAAAAACATAAAAGATGACATTTGAGATCTAGAATTTTTCTCTCACCTTTGATATGTTTTGATGCAAGAAAGATGTATAATGGATGCCCAATTCAAGCTTTGAATGAAGTTATTTGGACTTGAATTGCAAAATCTATGTGAAAAATGCTTTGAAAAACCTTAAAAATTCCTTCTTTCTTCTCTCTCATGGATTTTCGGTAATGTGTATGTAAAATGAGTGTGTTTTGTGAGCTTTTAATGTGTGTTGATGATATATTAAGCAAAGGTCAAACAAATAAAAGAAAGTCAAAGTTGACACTTAGTTATTTTTAGGGTTTTCTTGTCTTTTAATTCCATTTTAGACTATGTCTTGCTCAGAACATTAATTCAACAGTTAGACTATTTTAAGTAGCTGATTTTTAGGTGACAAGAGTTTTCTCATGCAAAGACTTTCACCCGACTCGGCTAAAAACGCGATTTCTGCAAAAGAAGTTGAAAAGTCATATTATTTGTTTTCAAATGTCTTTTGAATGCACAATTAATCTAAAATCATGTATATATTAATATAAATGCATTTATATTAATATATACTAGGTCAACAAAAGTCAATGCAAGAATCGGGTTTAGAAGAAATTACTATTTGACTCAAAAACGCTACTTTTTGCCCGAAAAGTCTATTTAAATTACTATTCCGTTTCAGAATCAATTTTTATCAAACATGGGTCTATTAATAATAGAGGACTAGGTTTTAATACGTTTAAAACACCCTTGTAAAAATTTTAGCAGACAAGTTCAAAATATTATTCACAAAAATCGTCGATAAAATCTCTAATGCCGTTTTTTATGAAAATTTTATAAATGCACACATAGCATGTATTAGGAATATAAATCACATATTTAGCACATTCTAACTCATATAACACATAAACGGGTCAAATCACACAAATCGAGGCAAATGCACGCAAATCGAGGTAAAGACAAAAACTGGAGTTTCACAATGTAGTTTTTTATTCACATCACATTCAATGAACTATTCAACTAATATTCATTTATATGTATGTTAATTGCATCATATGCAGTAATATCATAGTTTTCTAAACTTAGATAGACTGAGAGTTATGTAGTGTTGGGTAAGTTTCAACATCACTGCATGTAAACCAGTTTCTAAAATATTTTTTTTTCATTTTTTATTATTTTACATCGGCATTAACATATAAATTTGTAAAACCGTTGAGAGAGAGAGAATCAAGACTTTTGAAGGTTTTCTTTGTTTAACAATTTGGAGTGCTCCTATTGCTAGAATTCCACTAGTGAATCCTAGAGGCAATCTCTAAGAGTCCGTAAGCCCTATAGTGGGGTGATATTGTCTGAAGGCTGAAGTAAAAGTAGATGAAAGCTTGGCTAGAGCGAATAGAAAGAGTGGGTGAAACTCACATCTCGGTCTAATCCTATTTTTCCCTGATGCTTATCTAGAAGCTAAAGCTAGTCATTGGGTGGAGTCGCTACCTAAGATTGAGTATGGAAAAACCTTATGATTTATTCTATAAAATGATTTTTTGTTTGAGAAGTAACTCCATATTAGGAGTGAGTCCAACTAATTAGTTTTAACCAAAGAAAGGCAGGTTAAGTTTGGGGGTTCAGTACCAGCGACATTTCTTCCATAAAGCTTTGGGACTAGGGAAGGAGATTCAAAACCAGTGATACCACTATCTCTGTTCAATCTTGTTCAAAGGTAATGGACTGAAAGGTTTAGGAGAGATCGTCTAATTCAAGAGTGGCAGAATTGTTGACACCAGATGCTTGGGCACCGAGAGGAAAGCTTTTGAGAATATAGGTTTTGAGGGGGAAGTCCACTTTTTCATCCAACGGGCAAGCAGGCTCCAGGGGTTAGGAAGCTGCCTTTAAGTGATAGAGGCCCTAAAAAAAGCAAAAATAATTCTCAACACCCTTACGAGGTAGTGATGGGTTAAACTACTCGTGTTGGCATAGAATTCAGCCCGGTAAACTGATTCTATTCTGCTATTAGGGTTCCAAACTTTCCCCTTAGCTCTATAACAGTAGATACCACTAGAGAAAATGTAGATGAAAGATATGCTTAGACAAAATAATTTGATCTTAGGTCATATTGCTTTTTCAAAAAATTTTATATAGAAAAGTAAAGTAAATAAGGCTCTCAAGTCGATGAAGGTCAGGCGCCACCCTTTGACAACAATAGAAAGAGATAGCATACTTTCTTTTCTTTTTTAGTCTTTCTACCAGTAGATGATTAAATTGTCTTTCCTTTCGAACTGAACATCTCGTTGGGCACCGGGCGAAATATGGCTCAGCCAGCCCAGCCCTAGTGCACTCAACTCAAGCAACAAAAGAACAGGAAAATTCTTTAACTTCTACATCCCACTACCACAACTTTTGGTACTGCTAGAAAGCGTTCAACTAACTGGATCTATTGAATCAATAGAGTCGACTAAATGAAGATCATAATCTGAATCATCTCTGACTTTTGTTGAACTCTTCCTTTACATTCAGGGAATGAATGCCTTAATGGAATTGAATCTAGGGGGATGGATAAAATTACCAATGGTATCGAACTAGTTTCTATGATTGTTTTCACATAACTAGAGTAAATGACAGCTTGGAGTCCATTTGGGTTTATATAATCGCTTGATTCATCATTTACTAGGAACCATAATTACTTGAACATTTAAAACTTCAGATTTGTCTTTATGGCTAGTTCGATCTCTGGACTTGCATCGGTGAGCCCCCATGCTTTTGGTTCCAATGTCTCGGTTCTTTTTTCATTGATCTTAGTTTTTGCTTATATTTCTCTCCCTATCGGTCGATCATCTTCAAACCATTCGTCTACGTATAGGTTATTATACAAGCAATCCTCCTTCTATGGTGTTAGGCCCAGTTTCTTTCAACTAACAACTAAGTGCTTCGCCCATTAGTTTTTCCACTAATTTTTGTTTTTAGGAATGTTAATGCTTTCATCAACGTCCTATTCATCTCAAAATGAAGTCGTAACAAGGTAGTTGTAGGGACACCTGTGGTTAGGTTGATTCCTTCACTTTATTATAATGTAGAGTGCTTTGAAATTGAGTGGCATTCATACCCTCTTTTCTATGCTTCGAGGGTCTTTTGTTACTGAATTCCCTGAAACACGAAATTGCTCCTAGTCTTTACCCCAGAGATGTACCTTCGCACTGTCAAAAGGAAATTGTCTTTTGCCCAGCCCATGATTAAGTTTGGAATAGAACACTACCCCCTATTTGAGTAAGGCCAAAAGTATCAGTTAACACCACGAGGTGTGAAGCAATCTTATACTAAATGAAACTACTTTCACATTTCTTAATCAAAATGAAAGAGAGTCAACCTATTCCTGCAATTGTGGCTTTCTCCATGGTTCACTTGATCTTTCCCCTATGTTACTATAAATGGAATGAAGAAGGCAGAGCTGACTGCTGGAGGAGACAGAGGTAGCTAAGGAATAGTAGCACATGCAGTTGACGCGGGACCCATTCCAACATCTATTCATGTCTCTCCAGATCTGAAGTATCATACAAATCCAAATGTTAATAAAACACTTACCTCTATGGAATTGCCGAAGAGTGACCGATAGATAACTGAGATTCTAAATCTGAGTTGGCTTCTTTCTATTCCCTCATCTGATTCATAAAGGGTTGCTCCTCGAAGTCAAACTCGGGCTGTAGAGCTTCTTGATGACTGAGAAAGTGATACCGAATCAATGAGAGAATTGGATCAATAACTAGAAGATATCTGAGATCCTCTCCTAACTCATGAATAAACTATTTTTGGCGGAGGTTCTGTAGCACGTCATGAGCACCGAGCTAAGGGGTGATTGAGCAACTCAAGCGAATCGCCCGACCTTATTACAACATAGGGACAAAAGGGAGAAGGTTGTGAAGGTGGCCTCGTTATCCACACCTTCGGTCAGATGAATAAAGGACCGACTGACCTAGGTTTTCACGAGTGTTGGCAGGTTTTAGAGTGCCTATCAAGGGTTCTAGCGCATACCCCAATGTGATCATCACCTCCTGCACCTCACATCTCGGTATTGTAGAACATGAAACCCACCTGTTGTTCCATTCAACTACATTTGTTATTGTAATCCATAACTTAACAAAATGCAGGTTCAAAAAGTAGACTGGTTCATGGATACGTGACCCCAGGCTATAAACTCTGCTAATGGGTCCCTTTCTTATGATAGATAACTTCCAGCCCCCTTTTCGTCCACTTTTCTATAACTCTATCTTATGACAGGTTGAGAGTAAGAAAACTACCTTCATTCAACATATTTGTGGTGAATTCATTTTCCTTTTCTGCAATTTTTCAAGTAAGTTATAGAATCAGTTTCCTAAAAAGGGGATGCGCTCAAGTATGCGAAGAAAGCTCTTCGAGCTTCTCTTATATTATAGAGAGGTTTGTAGTATATATAATATTAGATCGATTTTTCTTCTTAAGTACTTTCAAAATAGTGAATCAGAAAAGGTTGTTAGTTCGACTGCCACGGAAAGATGGGTAAATACTATTGAATGGCTTGTTCAAGAATAAGTTACATTTGTTTGTGACTAGGTGCCTTAAGCAGAAATGGATGTTGAATTAATAATAAGAGAATAGACATCGAATGCATAGTTAGCCTTAGAAAGAATGCACGAAGAGGCTGAACGAGGTGCAAGAAGAAGGGCAATGGTGGAACTATTTTTCATAATAAGAATTTCTTATACCAGTTGTACTGATTATTTTTTGATAGACACCCACCCCCAAACTAGTGTCCATCTTCATGAAATATCATTGGTAGACAAGTGGCTACGAAGAAGAATACAGGCAGTGGAAATGTAAAAGAGAAAAACAAAGATTCCCAACCCAAAGCATGTTATTGACTCAACCACAAATATGTTGAATGAAGGTAGCTTTCTTACTCTCAACCTATCATGAGATAGAGTTATAGAAAAGTAGACAAAAAGGGGGTTGAAAGTTATCTATCATAGGAAAGGGACCCATTAGCAGAGTTTATAGCCTGGGGTCAGGTATCCATTGACCAGTCTATTTTTTGAACCTGCGTTTTGTTAAGCTATGGATTATATAACAAATGTAGTTGAATGGAACAGCAAGTGGGTTTCATGTTCCACTATGCCAAGATGTGAGGTATAAATGGTGATGACACCTTGGGGTATGCGCTAGCGCCCTTTATAGGCACTCTAGAACCTGCCAACGCTCGTGAAAACCTAGGTCAGTCGGTCCTTCATTCATCTGACCGAATGTGTGGATAACGAGGCCACCTTCACAACCTTCTCCCTTTTGTCCCTATATTGTAATAAGGTCGGGCGGTTCGCTTGAGTTGCTCAATCACCCCTTAGCTCGGTGCTCATGACGTGCTATGGAACCTCTACCAAAAACAGTCTATTCATGAGTTAGGATAGGATCTCAGATATCTTCTAGCTTATTGATCCAATTCTCTCATCGATTCAGTATCACCTTCTTAGTCATCAAGAAGCTCCACAACCCGAGTTTGACTTCGAGGAGCAACTCTTTATGAATCAGATGAGGGAATAGAAAGAAGCCAACACAAATTTAGAATCTCAGTTATCTATCGGTCGCTTTTCAAAAATTCCAGGGAGGCAGACGCTTCATTAACATTTGAATTCGTATGATGCTTCAAATCTGGAGACACATGAATAGATGTTGGAATGGGTCCCGTGTCAACTGCATGTGCTACTACTGCCTCCCTAGCAGTTACCTCTGCCTTGTCCAGCGGTCACCTCTGCCTTTTCCATTCCATTTCTAATAAAATAGCGAAAAGATCAAGTGAACCATGGTAAAAGCTACGATTGCAGGAATAGGTTGACTCTCTTTCATTTTGATTATGGAAAGTGAAAGTAGTTTCATTTAGTATGAGATCGCTTCACACCTCGCGGTGTTAACTGATGCTTTCAGCCTTACTTAAATAAGGGGTGACATTTTATTCCAAACTTAATTATGGGCTGGGCAAAAAGACAATTTCATTTTGATAGTGCGATGGTACATCTCTGGAAAAAAGACTAGGAACAATTTCATGTTTCAGGGAATTCACTGAGAAAAGACCCACAAAGCATAGAAGGGAGGGTATGAATGCCACTCAATTTCAAAGCATTTTATATCATAATAAAGTGAAGGATTCAACCCAGCTACAGGTATCCCTACGGCTACCTTGTTATGACTTCATTTTGAGATGAATGGGGCGCTGATGAAAGTATTAACATTCTTAAAATACACGAATTAGCGGAAAGACTAATGGGCGTAGCACTTAGTTGTTAGTTGAAAGAAACTAGGCCTAACACCATAGAAGGAGGATTGCTTATATAATAACCTATACATAGACGAATGGTTTGAAGATGTTCAACTGATAGGGAGAAGAATAGAAGCAAAAACTAAGATCAATGAAAAAAGAACTGAGATATTGGAACCAAAAGCATGGGGGGTCGCCAGTGCACGTCCAGAGATCAAACTAGTGACAAAGACAAATCTCAATTTTCTTTTATTTCTTCTAATACACAATCCATATTATATGGGTAAATACATGATCTAGATTGTGTTTGCGATTTTCCTCTAATTCTGGTTACATATGTAATTACATGACTTGGTCAACTTTTATTTGTTTCTATTAAATCATGACTACATGTGTAATTACATGGTCAAGATCACTTTGTGTTTTATATTCGGTTCTTTCTTACACTTTAATTGATTATGGGTTATTTACAACAATCTTTTCCTAATTCTTCTAACAATCTTGAGACAATATAGGACTTAACAAATAATTTGGTAACATAACTCAAGTATAAGGGAACAAAATAAAAAGGAATTTCAATTTGGATTCAAACAAAATTAATCACTAAAATTTTTAAAGTTCATATTTAGTCTGACTTAATTAATTTTTGGTTAATATGCATTTTATTTTGAAATTTCTAAAGTTCAAATTGTAAGTCCGACTTAGTTAATTTATGATTTGAATTTGTTGGAAAAATATTTATTCAATTTGTACCAATTTTCTCAATTGACGTTCTTGTGTATTTATAAAAGTCACGTTTGGATTTTAATCTCGAGATTTTTGTAATAATTTTCAAATTTTGGAATTTAATTACTAGTTGTGATTTCATTCAATTTATTTGTAGAAAAATCTATGTCTACTGAAATGACTACTAATACTATTGCTGAGACCGGACAAAACTCTATATTTGAGAAAGTGGTACATCACATTGCTTCTAACAAGCTATTTATGGTGTCTTCATTTTTTAGATATGTTTTTAGAGCCATTGGAGATGGTGAGAGGCTGAAGAAGTTCAATCGGAGTGATTTTAAGTGGTGGCAACAAAAGATGTTGGTCTATGGACTACCTTGAGCCTAGCAAGGTTTTTGTAAGAAGATGGATCGAAAAAAGGTAAAAATCCCGATAAAGAGAATTATGTTACTGTCAAAGACTGGAAGCATGTGGATTTTCTTTGCAAAGAGTATACCCTCAATGGATTAGACAACAATCTATATAACGTGTATAGTCCAATCAAGACTGCTAAAGAACTGTGGGAATCTTTAAAAAAGAAATACAATACTGAAGTTGTTGGCACGAAAAATTCATTGTGGGTAAATTTCTTGATTTCAAGATGTTAGATTCCAAGAAAATCGGGAGCCAAGTTCAATATTTCAACTAATATTTCATGAACTTGACATTGAGGCCATGAAACTACCTGAGTCATTTCATGTGGTTGCAATAGTTGAAAATTTACCTCCAGTGTGCAAAGACTTAAAGAATTACTTGAAGCACAAACGCAAGAAGATGAATATAGAGGACTTGATCGTCAATTTGAGGATTAAAAAAAATAACCATATTTTTTTAGAGAAATATCGAGAACTGTTATAGTGAGAACAAGGCCAATGTTGTGGAGCAAAGTAAGCCCAATAACAACAAAAGATGAAAGCACAATAGTTAGAATGGTGGCGATAATAAGAAAAACAAGTTCATGGGGAATTGTTATCGTAAAACTCAAGACAATTCCCAAAAAGGAAAGCAAGGCCAAGTCCAAGTGACTGAGGTAAACTATCTTGTTAGTGATATGGAAGATATAAACCTAGCAGAGGTTGTATCTGAGGAGAATTTGATTGAAAATCCCAAACAATGGTGGGTGAACATTGGGGCTACTCATCACGTATGTTCAAAGAGGAGGATGTTTAGCACCTATAAGACAATAACTCCTTAAGAAAAATTGTTTGTGGGTAATTCTTCTACATCTAAAGTGCTTAGAACTACGAAGGTTAACCTAAAGATGGCTTCAGGAAAAGAACTGAGTCTCAACAATGTTCTACATGTGTTTGACATTAGAAAAAACATTATGTTAGGTTCATTGTTGAGTAAAAATAGATTCAGGGTAGTATTTGAGTCTAACAAATTTTTACTCACTAAGAGTAGGATATTTGTTCGAAAAATGTACCTTTGTGACGGTCTTTTAAAACTAAATAAAAATGACCGTGGTAACCATGTTGGGAATATTACGCTATAAAGACCACTAGTACTAAGACATCTCATGTAAATAAAAATAATTTGGTTATAAGATCAGTCTATTCATTATGAGCATGTTATATTCTCTCTCTTATTTGATATATACGTATGCAAAAAGGCTCCTTGATACAAGTGAATCGCATAGGTGCGCAGTGATCTGCATAGATGGTTTATGCTATGAGGCTTAGATTGAAACTATTAGTTCATAACCGAATAGTGAAGCTAGGCATTTCCTTGTGCTAAGGTTATAATAAGAGAGTCTCATATTTGGTAGGGTGACATACCTTGGTCATTGGAGGTGTAAAACCCTAGATTTCCATTAATGTGTTTATAACTATCTTAATTGCTATTTGAACCAATATGTGCATCTAACTAAATTTAACATTGAAAACTACTTGTGCATTTGGATTTGCATTTAATTTCAATTTGAATTGCATTTCAACCATTTTTGCCTAGGATGGTAAACTTGTAAAATATACATGATTTGAGGGGTAAGGTGGTCATTATATTTTTAAATATCTCCTAGCTTGGTATAATTGCAATTAAAACATGTTAACAACGACAATTTAGTCATTTTAGCTTGTAGGATGTTTTGACTCATTTTAACCTAGCTTTGACCACCCTTTGACCCTATATAAACTAAAATTCAGCAAATCCAAGAGGGAGGCAAGGTTTGGGCATCCAAATAGAGAGAGAAGAGAAAAAACTATAGCATTTTTTAGAGTTAGTATTTTGGAGATTAAATCTTGCATTTTGGAGCACTTGGAGTTGGATTTTGACCAAGTTTCTTTCAACCTTTCTTATTCCTTGCATCTCTAAGCTTCCATAAACATCTAAGGTGAGGGAGTTCTTGCATGCTATACGAAGATCATGAGTTAAATGCTAGAAATCTTATTTATGCTTTGAAAGTGTTCTTGATGCATGAAGTGTTAGAATAGAGCTTGTTTATATGCTTTGTATAGAATGAAATGGTTATGAGCTATGCTGATGATTTGGAAATGTTTCCATGGTTAATTTATCATGTTTTGCTAGCATCTAAAGGACTTGAATTGGTTCAATAATCTTGGATTTTTGATGTTTTACGTGCCTATCCGGTTGTGATACCTGGTCGTGATCAACACGACCAGACATCACGTCTGGATTCCCCGTTTTTGTTGAATACGCCTTGCATTGTTTTGATCATAACTTTGTCAATTTAACTCCGAATTAAAATTTGTTTGATTCTAGAGTTATCTACTTTCGAAGATATTTAATTCTATACCAAAATGAGATTATTTGAAGGTAAGAAGGATAGGTAATAAAATTGATTAAGTTGGACTATTGCATGAGCTACATGAAAGTGATAATGTCTAAGTATGCGGTTTAGGGCTTTGGTCAAGCATGCTATAAATTGTTATTATTTGGTGGGGTAGCCTACTTTGTTACCCAAATATGAACTATTAATTGAAGAACATGTTGCTCTTATATGCGAACGTATGGTTGTGTCGAAATGTATTGAGGGGAAACCTACTTTGTTGTCCTCTCAAGTTGGTACGAATGTGTGATAAATGGTTGTATACTTATGTGAAAGCGTTGGGTGGATTCCCTTATTACGAATGGTTGCAACCATATGCGGGGGTTGGTAGCGTCATGTCATGCCAGGCAACATAGGGCTTGTGGGTAATTGCTCGACTACCATAGTCTGAAACCATTCTCATGTGATCAGTGAAGGCCATGGGGAATGGGGTATCTAAGTGGGTACATCCGGAGTACCCAAAATGCAAAGGCGAGTCGAGGTTGTGATGAGTTCGTGAAGGGGCTATAAGTGTTGGCATCAACAAAGTAATAAGAAGTATCATTGCAACGTGGTTTGAAGCTATATTGTACAAGTTATATGTTGTTCTAACGTGTTTTAACTGGTTCATATGTTATTAAAAGGTCCCCTTTAACTGATGACCTTCCCACTGAGCTTTGTTATATATAAGCTCATCCCTTGGTGTGCGTGATTGCAGGTGTGCATGATGTTGATTATGTGCACGAGGAAGTTGTAGAGGAACCATGGAACATGAACTACGTGTAGCTTGTGTTGAAATGAATACAATGTTTTAATGGATTCTATTAGTGTCATAATGTAGTGGTGGTTATGTTTTTGGAGTACTTGCTAGCCATACTATTTTGATGTCTAGCTCATTCTAATTGTATATAGGGTGGATCATGGTTGGATTCATGATCACGTTTTGGGTTTTGTATGCTTTGAGTGAGCTTTATGTTTACTTGGACGTAGACTTTATATAAATGTTTGTGGGTGTATTCTGTTTCTTATTGAATGTTCAATTACAGCTGTTATAATGTCTGTGTGTCGTCGTGTCCTAAACTTGGTTCCCTAAGGACTGGGTTCGGGGTATGACCGGAGGGGCTTTTCGGACTTCTCTTATTAGCACATGTAAATCGATTGAATGAGATCACAATAGATGTTAAAACATCTTAAGCTACTAAGTGACCAATGCTCTATACCATGAGCATATGTGGATGTATCAGTGGATACTAGGTCATATGTTTTGAATCACTATGGGTGAGATCTTATAATGGGTCAATAGCTTGATGTTTTAGACATATGGACTAGATTAATTAAATGGCATGCATATGAGTCATGATTCTATTCTATGTTAGGTGATAATGAGCTACTCGCTTGGAGTTATTTATATATAGTCATCCAAATCTAAGCACTTAGTAATATAACTCGAGCTATATTGGATACTAAACTTGTAGGTTGCTCCTAGAAATAGGGAAATAGTATCTGGGTGGTAATTATATGAAAGATAAAGGTCTAAGGTGTAGACGTAATCAAGATAGGATGATAGTTTGAATGCAAGACCTATTCTTGATTGCAGTTAAAACATAAAAGTGTATTTCGATCATTTTACTTAGTGGGTTTGTCTCTCTCAAAAGTTTATTCATTGTTATGGAGTGTAACCCTAAATCTTTAGTGGAATGAGAAGGGTAAAATGGTCAAAACACAGCCAGTGTCTAATAAGGGTATTTTGGTCATTTTGAAGTCACAATAATTATGTCCTCAGGTCCCTCTCCCAGTCACTTTTCTTTACGGTGTACTACTTCTTTCTTAGCTTGGCATTTGTGTGTTAATTGAGTATGGTTTCCTATTTAGGAGCATGCAACTCAATTTTGAAAGTTAAGGCATTAAGACAAAAGACACTCTTAAGACAATAATGTTTGTCCAAGTAGATATTATCTTAATAGCGTGTGGCAGGCATATTCCTGCATGTGGAACAAGTGTGTAGGCATATGGGGCTGAGTTGGTTGGTAAATGATAAGTTTTGATTATTTGAGTAAAGAATATAATTTATTTTATCTTCAAATAAATTCAAAAGGAAAATCAAAATGCAGTTGCCTATGCAAACTAAAACTTTTCACTCTCTATCCTTCTCTGATACACGCAATTACTAGCCTACACGTACACAATCACATGATACAACACACATATTGCTATATATGGCCAAGAGAGGAAAAGAAAAGGGCAGAAAGAAATTTCCACCAATTTCAATCACCATATGCAAGGATTAAGGAATAAGGGAGAAGATTCATGGAATCGTTCCTTTGGGGTTTTCTCGAGCCTTGGACGGATTTTCCAGCCTTCACACAGTCCACTTATTGCTTGTTTGTTGAGATTTTAAGCCAACACAAAAGGTAAAAATCGCATACTATTAAATCTAGCACTAGATGATCAATTTCGGTGATATTCTATGCATGATTACATCTTTATTCCGCTTATGGATTAATGGCTATCTATTTATGTTTATAAACTTATAAAATAGCTCTAGAATGCCTTTGATTCCATAACCTTCAACCCAAAGCTGTATCTTTTGTAACTGAGAACAACAATAATAATTTTTCTACTTCTACTTACATGGTTGAGTCTCTTATTATTTGGCATAATAGGTTGGGTTATGTAAATTATAGTTCATTACATAAACTTGCAGATTTGGAGTTATTGCCTAAATTTCCTTATAATTATGAAATATGCGTGGAAGCCAAAATGGCTTCAATTTCTTTCAAGTCAATTGAAAGAAGTTCTGAACCTTTGGACTTAGTTCACAGTGATATTTGTGACTTGAATCTTTTGCAAATAAGAGGCAGTAAAAAATGCTTCATTACTTTTATCGATAATTGCACAAGGTGTCGCTATGTGTTTTTACTCCGAAGTAAGGATAAGGCTTTAGAAGTACTTAAGAAATACAAGTCTGAGGTTGAAAATCAACTTAGCAAAAAGATCAAACTACTAAGGAGTGATAGAGGATGAGAGAATGTATTTCCTTTCGAGAGCAAATCTGAGATTGATGGCATTCATGTAAATATAATCTTAGAATCAAGGAATGTGATTTTCTTCAAAGAGATATTTCCTTATAAAAGTGGACAAGGATAAACCTCTTTGAAAAAAAATCATGATGTCTCGAGCAATCATGATAATGAGAAAGACCAAAAGTCTATAAATGAAGATGAACCGAGACATAGCAAGAGAGCTATAATGTCAAAAGCTTTCGGTCCAAATTTTTTAACTTATATGTTAGAAGACGAGCCTTATACTTTCAGGGAGGCAATGTCAACGCCTGAAGCTTTCTCTAGAAAAAGGCTGTAAATAGCAAAATTGAATCAATTATGCAAAATCATATATGGGAACTAGTAGATCTTCCTCCTGGAAAAAAAACCCTTAGGTTGAAAATAAATTTTCAAAAGGAAGATGAACGCAAATGAATCAATCAATAAGTACAAGACAAGAATTATAGTCAAAGGCTATAGACAAAAGGAAGGCCTTGATTACTTTGTCACATATTCGCCAACTTTGAGGATAACATCAATTCCGATATTTATAGTAATTGCTGCTATAAATAACCTCAAAATACATCAAAAAGATGTGAAGACAAGCTTCTTAAATGGAGATTTGGATGAATAAATCTACATGGAACAACCCGAGAGTTTTATGGCTCCTGGAAAAGAGTAGAAGGTCTATAAACTTGTAAAGTCACTTTATGATCTTAAACAAGCATAGAAACATGAGAAATTCGATAAAGTCATAATGGAAGGTGGCTTTAGAATTAAGGAGTGTGATAAGTGCATTTATGTGAAACGCATTGAAAATGAGTATGTCATTGTTTTCCTCTATATGGATGATATGTTGATTATTGGGAGTAATAATAATATCATTAAATCCACGAAGAAAATGTTCACTAATAAGTTTGACTTGAAGGATCTAGGTGTTATAGATGTAACTTTAGGTATTAAAATTATCAAAACGGCTACATACTTGTATTATCTTAGTCTCCCTATATTGAGAAAGTACTTGGCTATTTTCTTAAAGGTGATAAAGAACAAGCAAAACCACCTGTAGACATTAGTCTACCTTTGGTCAAAAATACTGGTGAGGGAATATCTCAATTAGAATATTCTAAAATTATTGGTGGTCTAGTGTACATCATAAATTGTACACGACATGATATACCTTATTAAGTAAGTAAATTGAGCAGGTATACTAGCAATCTTAAACAGTCACTGGAAAGCTATTATACGAGTTCTTAGGTATTTGAGATATACCTTGAACTACGAACTATAGTACATTAGATATCCAACTCTGTTGCGAACTGGATGTTTGATACTAAAGATTTGAAATCCACGAGTGGATATATCTTTACCTTGGAAGGTGCAGCGATTTCATTAATCCTCAAAATAAACTTGCATAACAATATCCATTATGGAGACAGAGTTCATAGCATTGGAAAAAGCTTGAGAGAAAACGGAATGGCTCTGTCACTTCCTAGAGGATATTTCGAGTTGGCCAAAACTTGTGCTGCCTATCTGCATTCATTGCGGTAGTCAATCTGTGATTGAAAGGGCATAGAGTAGCATATACAATGGTAAGTCAAGACATTACGCCATAGATATAATACCGTAAGACAATTACTCTCCAATGAGATTATCTCAATCAAATATGTGAAGTGACAAGATAACATCAGGGATCCGCTCACAAAAGGTTTAACTAGAGAGAAAGTTGCAAATTCGTCGGGGGAATGGGTCTTAAAGCCTACAATTAAAAAGAGTACTCATAATAGGAACCCAACCTATATGATTGGGGATCCTAAAAATTAGGTTCAAAGGGAAACCCAATTATATAATTGCGACTCAATTAAAGTACTGTGGGTGTTTGAACCTCTTATTCATTCCTATGACAAGCAAACAGTGCTACCTGCAAAAGTTCAGGTTAAGTGTTACATTTAATGGTTCTTATATCTTGGAAATCCAAGCGGGGTATCGCAAGATATTCTTAATAAGAGACCACCTATATGAGTAAGGAGTGGGACCGCTCCTATGAGAATACCCAAGGCAAAATTCTTTGAGAGTATCATAAAAACTGAGAGTTATGGGACAAAATGAACACAACAAAGAACTAACAAAAGTCCTTAGGGATACTATGTAAGTTCTATTATCTTGATATACACGAAAGTCGAACAGTTAAAGAAATAGTGTTTACTGGTTGGTAAATATATTCAATAGTTCTAACTAGGGAAAGTTCAAAGCCTAGAAAGCTACCTATCTCAACGTAGTGTCTTTCAATTTGATCTTTCTCTGAAGTCAAGATGTCATGAGCATAAGAGTTGGTCAATTTTCATTCATGTAGGGGATTGTTGGTTTGGGTTAACTAATCCAGGACAAGTGTGAATGTCAAATTGATATAAAAGTGAAATTGTTGATTTGAACGGAAAATTGAATTGTTGGAAAGACAGTTAAGCGATTGGAAATCGTTGAACAAACCGGTCAAGTCTATAACAATCCAAACCCAGCATGTAGCACATCGTACATATTTGCATGCCAATATGTGTTATTTTAAGTGTTTATATGTATATATGTGTTTGTTTTTAACATTTAGACTTATGTAGTAGATTTATTTTTCTTCTACTTTTTTTATTTTCTTTAAAAGGGGACACTAGTATTTATTAATTCAAATAAAAATGTTTTAGCTATTGTTTTGTAATTTGAACTATACGGGATTTATCCAAATACGTAGTAGACTTATTTTAATCATTTTGAAATGAGCCCTAAGCACGGGATAAAAATTAAAGTATTTTAGTTTGCAAATCTTGTATTTTTCCCTTAATATATAAGTGATTTTGGGTATACGTTCATAATTTTTATTTGGATAGCACATCGGGAGAGTGCACTAAGAAAATGATTTTCGAATCGGGTAAATAGTAAAACATTGAAAAAGATTGTTTTGTATAGGCTAGCTAAATTAATTGCATTTTTGGGCCTAAAATAACTTTTTATTGCAATCTTCTTAAGCCCAATTTATTATACACTTAATAAATATATCATATATTATACATATACATATAATACTTGGCAAAAACACAAAATAAAAGCTTCAACACCACCACCAAACTCGTGAGCTTCTCTAGGGCCAAGGGGGAAAAATCTTCTTTAAATCTTGCTCTTGTGTACTCAACTAAGCAATTGTGAAGTAGTTTCAAGCATCTACAATCCTTCTACAAGCATTTTTGGTGAGGGATTTGCATATATGTGCATTTTTAAGATTATGCCAAGTTTGTTAGTTTTCTAGATTTGTTGATTTAAGCTTATGTGATGCTTAGATATTATATAATATAATGTTTACATGCTATAAGGACTTGTATTGTGCTATTAGCTAGCTTGGATTGTGGTTAATTGCATATGGTTGAATGAAGATAATGCCAAGTTTGTTAGTTTTCTAGATTTGTTGATTTAAGCTTATGTGATGCTTGAATATTGTATAATATAATGCTTACATACTATAAGGATTTGTATTGTGTTGTTAGCTTGAATTGGATTGAAGGGATTAGTTTATAGAAACGGAAATAATGGTTGGTAATTGTCTTATAATTGATTAGTAAGCGTTTAAATACATTTGTATAGCATGTGTATTCTATTAGTGAAATTTGTGAATTGAGATGCTTGTTTACTTTGTTGGAATATGAATATAACTGGTGTACATTGTTATTTTGTTTATATTGTTATCGTGCTTATATTATTTATAAATTACCTTGCGTGGCTATCGAATTGGTTTTCCTTGGATTCATAGATATCATCGAGTGAAAACTATTATCGTTTGTTATCGTCTCATGGTTGTGCAACCATTCGCATGGATGTGGGGTGGCATCGGGCTTACCAATGGTTGTCCATCTTCTGTTGCTATTCCCTCTCTTGTTATGGATGTTACCCTAGGAGAGTTGGGTCGTAGGATTAATGGGGTATTATATTTGGAACACTAGGTTTGGTGTACAAGGTTATGCCGGTTTATTAATATCGAAATTATTAATGTCTATTTGATTTCGTAGCTTGTGGTTCGTGGCTCATAATAGCTTATTTTCTTGTTCATGGATTGTGTGATTGTGTGATTAAGTATAATTGTTAAAGTAGTGTGTGCTTATTGATTACTATATTGTGTGTGAGGGCAACCTACTTTGTTATCCCTCGATTATGTGTTTATTGATTTATTTTATCCATTATTATTTAAGTGTATTGCATCGTGGTTGTGCAACTATTTAGGCATGGTAGTGTCGGGAAGCTGGGCGACATCGGGCTTACCAGTATACCTCGGATACCTAGGTTGCCCAGTCCCTCTCTCGCTTGGGATGTTGCCTAGGGAGAGTTTGGTCGTAGGATTGGGGGGGTACATCTGGAATACACCCATTGGAGTTATAAAGGGGTATGCCGGTTTATCCTTATCATTATCACTACTATATCGGGATTTCTGTTTGAGGTTCGTGGTTTTTGGATCAAGGTTCGTGGTTCGTGGAACAAGTTCAAGGTCAACCGGTATTCCTTATTGTGTAACTCTCGCTTGGGACCTAAGTCCTTAAAGAGTTACCTGATATCCTTTTTATTATGTGACTCTCGCTTGGGCCCTAAGTCCTTGGAGAGTTACCATTGATTGTGTACCTTATATGTGTTGTTTAATTTTGCATACTTGAATATTGCTTTGTATTGATACTGTATTTTCATGGTTACTTTACATACTTCTCTTATTATGTTTGTTTCTCTTCTTTGATGAGTAATGCTTAGTTTGTTAATTGTATATTAATCTCGCATTGTTAATTTACCTTACTGTTGTTTGTTGCATTACACGAAAACCCTTTTCAAAAACTCATCGACTATATGTTCCCTCCCTCACTGGGCTTACGTGTTTAGGATGTTCATTTCTCTTTCTAACCATTTCAGGTTCAGTTCTTTCAAAGGTTGTCATAGTGAAGGCTTGAGAGTTTCCTTGAGTGGATGCCTTAGTTATTTGATTGCACCAATATAAATTATGTGTATTTTATGTATTCTCTGAGGCCTGTGTGCCTTACTTATATTAATTGGTTGTATTGAATATAATCAAGATAGGCTCCCTAGAGATAGCGGTTTGTAATATTCCTTAATGTTTTACTTTTATTGCTTACTTCACTGCCTAAGGGCTTGCATGCTTGTGTGGTTTAGATAATGGTGGGTGGAGGACTTAAATTATAATAAAGTTAAGTGGATAGGATTAGAGTGGTATGATAACTGGTTTTATAACATAGTATTTCAATAACTTATGGGAATACTTGTCTGTGTGTTGTATATTATTGAAAATAGAAAGGCTTAGATGACCTTATAGTCTTTGGAAATTAATAAATGAATGTTGTAAATTGTATTGTGGCTATTTCTTTTGAATACAGGTTGTGTATAGTCCTATAAACAGGGGAGACTCTACCTGTTTTTTCTCATTTTCTATGCCCGGGGTTGGGGTCGGGTTATGTTTAGTGGAATGAATAGAGGCTCTGATCTCGTTAGGGATCGGGGTGTTACAACTTGTCCTATCGTGGTTGTGTACCTTTCTTTGATATGTATTACTTAGCTTGTTTATTTGTATAAAGTATACTAGTTTCGTATTGTTAATTTACTTTATTGTTGGTTGTTGTATTGCAAGAAGGGCTTTCAAAATTCCCCAGATAGCTGTTTCCCCTCCCTCACTGAGCAACTGTGTTTGCTCACTCCCTCTTTCTAACCATTTCAGGTTCGGTGTCTTCAGAGCTTGAGAAAAAGAAGGATCAAGAATCATCTTGAGTAGGTGATAGCTCTAGTTAGTTGTATTATATGTGAACTTATTTAAAGTAATGAATGGCTTGGCTTGTAATTTATTTTGAGACCATATGGTCTTGTATGTATTTGTGCTTTCTGGAAGATTGTAATGTGAGTTTAAAGTCTTGTATGATTAGATAAGTAGTAGTGGGCTTGTAATAACTTTTATTGTTTTACCTTATTACCTAGATAGTTTGCATGCTTGTATGGTTTGAATGGAGAATGGTGAGTTGACTTAATATATAAGAAAGTTAAATAGAGTATATTAGATTGGTATGATAATCAGAATTATAATCATAGGTTTTCAACAGATAACAAAAAGGCATGCTTGATTGTTTAATTTTGTCAAAATAGAAAGGCTTAGGTAGCCTTAGAGGCTTGGGGAAAGTTATGTTCAGTGAAGCTGTGGTTATATATGAGTGTTGTGTTTTGTGTTGTGGTTATTCTTTTGAGTGTAGGTATGTGGATAGGCCTAAAAATAGGAAAAACTCCGTTCATTTTTCCTCGTTGTTCGTGACCTTGGGTTTTTGGATCGGGGGCTCCGATCTCATGAGAGATCTGGTGTTACAGATGGTATCAGAGCATAGTTAGCTCATAGCTGGGATAGGGTCCTCGGTCTGTTAGGTATTGAACCCTGAATGCGTGCATGTATAATATGCTCTAAGTAGTGTTGTGCTTGCATGTGAGACTCGTGTTACTTGAATGAAAATGTGTTCCTATGTGACTTGCTTAAGTGAAATATGAAGAATGTGTAATATGTGTAACTATGTGATCAAATGTGCACCTATGTGACTCTGTGTGCCTGTGTGTAATATATTTGTTAATATATGTACTTAATATGCTTTCCACTGCATGCATACATATATTACCCTTTCAACTGGTAAGTAATCTCTTCCCTTATAGAAAGATGGCCAGCAACGGATGCTCCAGAGATAAGAATCAACAAGAAGAGGGGGCAGTTAGTTAGACATCGGCAATGGAACAGGCATTGTTAAAGGTGGCAAATACTTTGACTAGATTGGCACAAATATTTGATCAACAAGTTGAGTATGAGACTTTGGTATTGCCACCTAGGGTTGAGAAGAGGAAAGATGAGGTTGAGGCAGGACTGAGTCAAAGAGGTAAAAGACCCCATCAACTTCAAATATGCACTTTTTGCAACCGTGGGGGTCACGATGTCATCAACTGTTGGAGAAGGACTAGCAGATGTACGGGGTGCGACAGTGACAAACATAGGGTCAAGGAATGTCTTAGGTTTAAGAATGCTTGGAGATGGGCTTCTGGTCAGAGTAGTCAACCTGGAGTTGCAGATGATGTCCCTGCACAGCAGGTTGGCCAGCAGGGAGAACTTCACAGAACAAGTAAGGATAAGAATGAATTCATTTATGTCACTGCAACTGATATTCTTATGTGATTATATTTGTATTTCTGAGATTAAGGCATCTAGAATCATCTATATATATATATGACTTATGACCTACGGGGAGATGTTAAATATGATTGAGCTTCTTGAGGAGTATTCACTTTGGCATTCTTGATGGGAGCTATTTGACGACAATGGTCTTTAGTGGCATTTCTATTAGTAGTATCATCTCGGAATCTCAAATGGATCTTTTGGATCTTTTATTTGACATCATATATGGAATTCTTATTTGGTACTTTTATTTAGAGGAGTTTACATTTAAAGATGTTATGCCAGTATTCTTAACATGCCTCCTTATTCGGAATTCTTATTCGGGACTTAACTTATGGTATTTCTCTGATATTTCTATTTGGCATTTCTCGGTGACATTCGTATGCGAGGATTATTATCGGGCCCTACTTAGCTTTGATTCTAGTATTCATATATAGACTTCCTATTGGTATTCCTTGGCACTACTGGATGGAATTCTCATATGATATTCATATTTGGACTTCTAATTGGTATTCCCATTTAAGCCTTTGTTTGGCTACTTTAATCGGATTCTTTTGTGGGGTTCGGATCTTCTGGTATTCTTATTGAATTTATCCGTAGTATTATTGTGGGTATTCTTGTCAGTATTCTCGGGTAGTGTACTTCTTTGGTCACAGTTCCGACTAGAGTTGCTACAATTGACGCGATAAGCTTCTGAGAATAAGGAATTGCGAGGACATAATTTTCTTAAAATGAGGATAGTATAACAACCTAGACCCAGCATGTAGCACATTGTACATATTTGCATTCCAATATGTGTTATTTTAAGTGTTTATATGTATATATGTGTTTATTTTAACATTTAAATTTATGTAGTAGATCTATTTTTCTTCTACTTTTCTTATTTTCTTTCAAATAGAACACTAATATTTATTAATTCAAATAAAAATGTTTTAGCTATTGTTTTATAATTTAAACTATATGAGATTGATCCTAATACCTAGTAGACTTATTTTCATGATTTTAAAACGAGCCCTGAACTCGGAGTAAAAATTAAAGTATTTTATTTTACAAATCTTGTATTTTTTCCTTAATATATAAGTGATTTTAGGAATAAATTCATAATTTTTATTTGCATAACGCGTCAGAAGAGTGCACTAAAAAAATGATTTTCGAACTGGGTGAGTAGTAAAAATATTGGAAAACATTGTTTTGTGTAGGATAGCTAATTGAATTGCATTTCTGGGCCTAAAATAACTTTGTCTCGCAATCTTCTTAATCCCAATCTATTATACACTTAATAAATATATTGTATATTATACATATACGTATAATACTTGGCAAAAAACACAAAATAAAAGCTTCAATACTACCACCAAACCCGTGAGCTTCTCTAAGGCCAAGGGAGGAAAAATCTTCTCCAAATCTTGCTCTTGTGTGCTCAACTAAGCAATTGTGAAGTAGTTTCAAGCATCTACAATCCTTCTACAAGCATTTTTGGTGAGGGATTTACATATATGTGCATTTTCAAGATTATGCCAAGTTTTTAATTTTCTAGATTTGTTGATTTAAGCTTATGTAATGCTTGGAAATTGTATAAAAGATTGTTTACATGCTATAAGGACTTGTATTGTGTTGTTAGTTAGCTTGGATTGTGGTTAATTGCATATGGTTGATTGAAGAAGATAATGAATAGGTAAATTCTAGGGTTTTGTTAAATTTTGATATTTAACTTGAATCTATGTTATCTAAAGATGTTTTGGGTGTTATTGAACCTAAGTTAGTGATTAGAATGGGTATAATTTGATTAAAATTGAAAGAATTGGTAAAATTGGTTTGAATTCAAAAGGGGTTTTGCGTGGTTTGGTTGCTCGGGGGTGTTTGAACGATATAGTTGGTATTTATTTTGTTAGGTAGTATCTAAAATGCTTTTATGGCATTGAATTGAGGGGTGGTTTTGGTAGTTGTAGTTCAAAGTGACTATGGGGCAATCGGGGCTTTTGTGATAAAGAGATAGTTAAAAACGGGTTTTCATAGCTTATAAGTGGGTCATAAAATGTCCTTAGAAAGTTAGAATGGATGGATTGTGGTTTGCTTTAGTTTTATTGTGTATGAGCTTGAATTGGATTGAAGGGATTAGTTTATAGGAATGGAAATAATGGTTGATAATTGTCTTATAATTGCTTAGTAAGTGTTTAAATACATTTGTATAGCATGTGTATTCTATTAGTGAAATTCATGAATTGCGTTGCTTGTTTACTTTGTTGGAATATGAATATAACTGGTGTACATTGTTATTTTGCTTATATTGTATTCGTGCTTATATTATTTATAAATTACCTTGTGTGGCTATCGAATTGGTTCTCCTTGGAATCATAGATATCATCGAGTGAAAACTCTTATCGTTTGTTATCTTCTCGTGGTTGTGTAACCATTCGCACAGATGTGATGGTAACCCGCTGGGCGGCATCGGGCTTGCTAGTGGTTGCCTATCCTCCATAGCTATTCTCTCTCTCGCTAGGAATATCGCCCTAGGAGAGTTGGGTTGTAGGATTAACGGGGTGTTATATCCAGAGCACCCCGTTTGGTGTACAGGGTTATGTCGGCTTATCGATATCAAAATTATTAATGTCTATTTGAGTTCGTGGCTCGTGGTTTGTGATTCGTGCTCGTGGTCAGTATTGTATCCTTTTAATTAGTAACTCTCGCTTGGGCCCTAAGTCCTTAGAGAGTTACCATTACTTGTGTTCTTTTATTTATGTTAATTAGCTTGTATATTAGAATTGTGTGTTATATTATTATTGTTTCCTCTAAGTTACTTGTGGTACTTGTCCTATTGTGGTTGTGTACCTTTCTTTGATGTGTATTAATTAGCTTGTTTATTTGTATAAAGTATACTAGTTTCATATTGTTAATTTACTTTATTGTTGGTTGTTGCATTGCACGAAGGGTTTTCAAAACTCTTCGGATAGTTGTTTCCCCTTCCTCACTGGGCAACTGTGTTTGTTCACTCCCTCTTTCTAACCATTTCATGTTCAGTGTCTTCAAAGCTTAAGAAAGAGAAGGCTCGGGTTTCATCTTGAGTGGGTGATAGCTCTAGTTAGTTGTATTATATGTGAACTTATGTAAAGTAATGAATGGCTTGGCTTGTAATTTATTTTGAGACCTTATGGACTTGTATGTGTTTGTGCTTTCTGGAGGATTGTAATGTGAGTTTAAAGTATTGTATGATTAGATAGGTAGTAGTGGGCTTGTAATAACTTTTACTGTTTTACCTTATTACCTAGATAATTTGCATGTTTGTATGGTTTGAATGGATAATGGTGAGTTGACTTAATATATAAGAAAGATAAATATAGAATATTAGAGTGGTATGATAATCAGAATTATAATCATAGGTTTTTAACAGCTAACGGAAATACATGCTTGAATGTTTTATTTTGTCAAAATAGAAGGGCTCGGGTGGCCTTAGAAGCTTGGAGAAAGTTATGTTTAGTAATGTTGTGGTTATATATGAGTGTTGTGTTTTGTGTTATGGTTATTCTTTTGAGTGTAGGTATGTGGATAGGCCTAGAATTCTCGTTTTTTATGACCTTGGGTTTTTGGATTAGGGATTCCAGTCTCGTGAGAGATCGAGGCGTTACAAAATCAGTTGATCGAATAAGTCGACTGGCTAATTGGGATAATAGTCGGATGAGCCAACTGGACAAGTTGATCATCCGACTAGCTCGATCAACTCTTACAGAGGGGCACAGATGAACAAGCTGAACGAGTTGATCATCTGGCTAGTTCGCCCAACTCATGTGTACAGAACTCCAACGAAAGTTTTCTTCCAAGCTTCATGTCTCTTCATGAATAGATTATTTGGCATCTCTTAATTTCTATAATTACCAGTCCTACAGACCTATTTTTAAAATATTTTTTTTCAGTTTGCATAGTTTTGTTACTGTATTAACATATCAAAGTTTATAAAACCGTTGAGAGAGAGAATCAAGACTTTTAAAGGGTTGCTTTTTCTAGCAATTTGAAGTGATCCTATTACTAAAATTCCATCATTGAATCCTGAGAAATAATCGTTAAGAGTCTGAAAGTACCATTTATTCTAATACATAATCTAGATTACATGTGTAAATACATGATTTAGATTTTGTTTGCTTTTTTCCTCTGATTCTCTTTACATGTACATGACTTGATCAACTTCTATTCATTTCTATTAAATCTTGATTACATGTGTAATTACATGATCTAGACCACTTTGTGTTTTATATTCTGGGTTTTCTTACATTTCAATTTATTACACGTTTTTTACAGTGATCTTTTCCCAATTCTCCTAACATCATGATCATGGGTCTCTCTATTCGCCGATTCTCTACTCTTTGGGACAAGCTCACGGTTCGTGATCCAATTTTGCTTGAGGGGGGTATGATATGTTAATTTCCTTAATTCTAGGTCAATTTAATTGATTGTAAATTGAATTCAATCTTTAATTACGGGGTTGATTGATTTTCTATAATTAATTCGCTACTCTAATTTTTAGTAAGCCTTGTAGTATTTAAGTTGATGTACATTGTACCATTATTTCTCAAGAGAATACAACACTCCCAATTCCTTCAATATAAATAAAAATCCTTATTCTCTCTTTTATATTCATTTTTTTCCTTTCTATTGGTCTCTTTCTCTGGATTATTTTATAACAAATTCCCTATTCCCTTCCCATCTTGTCATTTCCTCTACAAATGCGAATCAAAACAAAGCGTTAATCTTTCAACCAAGTTTAAAAACGGATACCAGGTATCATAAAGATTGTGGCTGCAAATCGAATCTGACCTTTGAAACCAAATTTATATGAAACATGCATTCGTTTGCGAATCTAGCCACCCTATTTGGATTCATTAATTTTGGCAAATAAGATATGAATGTGCGGATATAGTACATCCTACAGAAGATTAGGAGGACCACCCAACAAACCTCAGCCGTAGCATGGCCCCTTCTTTCAAGTATAACCTAGACATAGATATTTAGTACATGTCAAAACCAAATCCTGTATGCTTAAAATATTGTAAATTTGCGGACATGAGCGTTCTCATCATAACATGTTCACTTGTGTTCCTTGTAGTTGTGACCTCAGAATCAAATGAGACTTTAATTCATTTTGGTTTTGCTTGATCTTGAAACCACTGAAAATAACAAATATTACTGAATAAAACCATACGTAGTCATGCGTTGGCTTGATGGTATACCCACTTGCTGGTACCATAACTTGCTAGTACCAAGTATATATATATATTCTTTTTTCATAATAACCGAATCATCCTAAATAGAATTATATTAAATTCACCTTAAAAATACAAATTTTGTGGTGTATTGATGCGCTTCAATGTACACTCAAATTAGTCAAAAATCGGGTAATATTTTTGATTAAAAGGGATAAGTCGAATCAGAATTTTGATTGTTAAGAGTCTCTTCCAAACATTCAAAAATTAACTTATATTTTATCAAATTGAAATTATAAATGTGAGTCCCACTTTCTCGTTTCTCGTCGCAATCTTTTCCCAATTTCCCTCTACAATGTATATGAACTTTACGTGTGACAGAGACTTCCATTTTAAATACTTCACACGATCATCCTCTCCGCTTGCTCGCTCTTTCCCTTCTCCAGATTTGGATCGATCAATCTCACAATCTTATAATATTATAAAAAATATCTAATAATAGTGAATTGAAAACATAATTATGATAAAATAATTTAAATAATTAACCATTACTAAATTTCCTTCACAATGTTACATAATATTATAAGAGGGTTCGAGTCCTTCCTTAGATTTTTCCTTTTCATTTATGATGTGCTCTTTTCCTCCATGTTCATCCTTGCGGTAGATGTCTCAGAAGTATTGCCATAGCTTCTAAAGGTTAAGTAGTTGAAGGATCCTTCTTGCTAGTATAAAACTAGGCATGTTTGTTAGAATATAATACTTGTCCCTCATCGGAAAATCAGAAACTCTAAGACCAACTTATAAGATCCTACACTACTCTACTTGGCTCTAATTGATTTCAATATAAAAACTCAGTTATCTTCACATGGTATCAGAGCTACCATTCTGGTAGTCTATGCCACTGTCATTGCGTCCTATTCCTTATTGTTATCATAGCAAAATTTCGTAAAGCCTCAAAACCCACCTCAACAACCTTCTGCTCCAGGCATTTTTAATATTTTTCGGCCACCGATCAATGTTAATCAGGCATGGCATTGATGTGTGACTAATTCTTTGGTGATGCTAATGAAAAGTTAGAAGAAATACGGCCCAACGGGTATTTATCTAGTAACGGTAGCTTGCTGAGTTTTGAGGGCCGTGGGGATGGACAATATTATTCTCTCGTTTCCTGTATTCCCCCCCCCCCCCCCCCCCCCCCCCCCCCCCCCCCCCGCCCGTCGTCACCTCAAAATGTAATATCAAGTTTCGCCTCAATCTTGTCTCCCGTCCCTTATTCTTCGCTCCAGCTATGTTCCTAAATCCATATTGATGACGTCTACCACTTGTTGGGCGTGAATATCTCATTTCTAAGCGTAAATAAAACACAAAAAAATTCTAAGCGTAAATAAAACAAGCCATGTGATTATTAAAGTAAAAGAATAAAATATCCTTGGAAATGTAATAACTAAGTAGAGAACTAAGGGTATAAAAGGTAAATTCATATCTATGCAAGATAAGGAATGCCTATTTCTACTCCCATCCCATGCCCCATTGCTTGAATGAAATGGATACTCGATATAAATTTATCATCACTGGCGGCAAGCTCAAATTTTTCTTAAAAGATATATGTCTTTTAACCCTAAATTTTTCTTTCAAAATACGTGAAATTTTAGTGTAAAATAAATATCATATTATTATTCTCACTAAATCAAAACTCCAGATTCGTCCCTGTTTATCACCATCACCACCCTTAATAGTATCGTTAAATGTAGACATAGCGTCTAATTGCATGATAGTCCAATTAATAAAATTTGGCAGATACAGTTTCCAGAGAGAGGGAAATAGATTCTCCTGATCAAATATTAATTTTGAACAAAAAAGAAAATCAGATAGTAATTTTTGTTTTTATCAAGTACATTTTTCATCTAAAGTAAATGTAGACCATTTTTCTTACATTAATGCCTAACCTCACTCACCTCTAACCCATTCCTCATTTCTCGACAATTTATTAACATTATTAAATTCATTTAAAATTATGAGAGGACGTAAGTGGTCATGAACAAGAACATAAAGTAGTGATTGGTATGTAATAATGTGTTAGGAATGGAATGGTATTTTCAATTCTATTACAATTCCCACGCTTCAAACAAAGGAATGAACTTAAGAATCTCATTCCCTCAGCAATCTCATTCTCACGAACATAGAAATACCCATAACAAAATGCATGGAAATAGTCCATTCCCATGTATTTTGGAATGAACTTATTCCTCAAGTGGCCAAAATACCCTTAAAAAATATATTACACACTATACAAATAATAATATTATTAATATAATTATTTTCACTTTTATTTATTAGTATTATTTTTTATTATTATAACCACTATTATTACTGTAAAAATATATAATAATAATAATAATATATAAATAATATAATAAAACAAAAATAAATAACAATAATAATAACGAACAATAAAATAAAAAAATGATAAATAAATAAATATAACTTGAAAACAAAATGTAATAAAATAACATATAATAATAATAACAATATATAATCTAAAAATAAAATATATAATAATAAAATAAATATTGATAACGAATACGGATTATAATGATAAAATTGATAAATAAGTACATATAAAATAAATATAATATATATAAATATGAAATAAAATTGAAATATCACAATGAAAAAAAAAATAATATATGTAATACATATTCTAATAAATATAATAATGTTTATTGTACTAAATAATAATAATTATTATTATAATAAATAATAATTGTTATTATTATTATAAATAATAATAATTGTTATTATTATTACAAATAACGTATATAAAATAATAAAATAAATATATTCAAAGCATATATTCTATATAAATACAAATATAAAATAATAAAAAATGATGCAATTAAAAATAATAATAATAATAATTTAAATTTAATAGAAAATATAATATCATAATAATAGAACATAAATAATAAGAAGAATAAAAATAAATAACATAATAATAGTAATAATATGTCTCATATTATTATTAATAAACCAAATTAAGATTTGTCCTACTAGGTGGGGTCGGTTTTATGGATTATGCGATGTCATTCGTTCCTGTCGAGAGTCATTTTCTTTATAAGCTTCATACACACAAGATCTCGTCTAATTGTCTTCGTCCAAGTTATCTTTAGTCTACCTCTGCCCTTCTTTTGGTGTATTATTTCTAAATTTTCGCACCTTCTAACAGGCGCCTCGACAGGTCGTCTCTTGACATGGCCAAACCATCTCAAACGATTTTCTCTCATCTTATCCTCAATCGAGGCCACTCCTACTCTTTCACGTATCACCTTATTCCTAATTTTGTCCTTCCTAGTTTTTCCACACATCTATCTCAACATTCTCATCTCAACCACCGACATTTTATGAACATGTTGATATTTCACCGCCTAACACTCCAAACCATATAATATAGCAGGCCTAATGGCTATCTTATAGAACTTCTCTTTTAGCTTAACTAGTATTTTTTTATCACACAAGATTGCTAGCGCATTTATCCACTTCGTCCATCCTGCTTTGATTCTGTGATCAACGTCTGCATTAATCTTCCCATCTTATTGAACCATAGAACCCAAGTATCTAAAACTCTTTTTTTCTTGTATTCTTTCTGAGTCTAATCTTACATATATCTCATTTATTGATTTATTTTTGTTAAACATACATTTCAAATACTCTGTCTTTGATTTGCTTAACTTAAAGCCCTTAAATTCTAAAGTTGATCTCCATAATTCTAGCTTAATATTTACACATTCTCTAGACTCATCTATCAAAACAATATCATCCGCAAATAACATGCACCACGGTACTGCATCTTGGATTTGGCTAGTGCGTTCATCTATGACTAGTGCAAAAAGGTATGAGCTTAAGGCAGATCCTTGATGTAGTCCTATTGTAATCGAGAAAAGACTTGACTCTCCTCTCCTCGTCCTTACGCTAGTCATCGTTCTATCGTACATATCTTTTATCACCTCAATGTACGCTACATATACACCTTTTTCTCCAACACTCTCCTCAGAACTTTCCTAAGAACTCGGTCATATGCTTTCTTCAAGTCAATAAACACCATGTGTAAGTCTTTTAGGCTCCCTCGATATTGTTCTATTAACCTCCTTAGTAAAAAGATAGCTTCCATTGTTGATCTCCCAGACATAAAACCAAATTGATTTTCTAACACCCTTGTATTTCTCCTTATTCTCCTTTCAATCCTCTTTCCCAAAGTTTTATAGTATGGCTCATTAATTTAATTCATCGATAATTGGTGTAATTATGGATGTCTCCTTTATTTTTGTATATAGGAACTAAGGTACTCTTTTGCCAGGCTTCAAACATCCTCTTACTCCTCAAAACTACGTTAAAAAGTCTTGTTAGCCACATTATACCCTCATCGCCCATGCACCTCCATACTTCAATTGGGATACCATTTGCACTTACAGCCTTTCCAACTTTCATCTTTTTGAGTGGCCCCTTAACCTATTCTCTTCCCATCCGCCAGTAAAATATGCAATTTAACTATTCTTCTGATCTATTTAGTTGTCCCCAGTTTATGTTACTAGAATGACCCTTATTAAAGATCTTGTAAAAATAGTTTTTCCACCATTCCTTTATCTCATCTTCTTTGAATAGTACCTTATTATCTTCATCCTTAATACATTTCACCTGATTTAGGTCCCTAGTTTTCATTTCTCAAGCTTTTGTAAGCTTAAATACCTCTTTTTCTACTTCTTTTGTATTAAGTCGCCTTTAAAGTTCCTCATATGATTTTGCTTTAGCTTCGCTAATTGCCTTCTTTGCTTCCTTTTTTGCTACTTTGTATCTCTCTAAATTTTTATGATTACAATCTTTTTGACACGCTTTGTAACACTCTCTCTTGGCCTTAACTTTATCTTGAACTTTGTTACTCCACCCCCAAGCCTCCTTTTGGGCTGGTGCGACATCTTTAGATTCTCCTACAATATCCTTTATTACCCTTTTTATACACTTTGACATTTGTTCCCACATATCAATTGTGTTTCCATTTGTCTCCCATACGGATTCTTTTAAAGCTTTTGACTTAAATATTATTTGTTTCTCTCCTTTTAGGTTCCACTATCTAATCCTCGAACACTTATAGACCCTCTTTTTCCTTGTCCATTTTTTAACATTTATATCTAAAACTAGTAATCTATGTTGGGTAGTTAAACTCTCTCCTGGGATTACCTTACAATCCTTACAAACCAAGCAATCTTTATTCCTTTCTAGAAAGAAATCTATTTGTGTTCTTGAAAAACCATTCTTATATGTGACCAAGTCTTCATCTTTCTTCTTAAAGAGAGTATTGGTAACAATTAGGTCATATACTAGTGAAAAGTCTAGTACAACCTTACCCTCTTCATTTCTATCCCTATAGTCTTACCCCCCGTGCACACTCGTGTATCCATTGTTGTCTTTTCCTACATGCCTATTCAAGTCTCCTCCTATAAAAATCATTTCACCTAGTGGTATTTCGTCCACCAATCCTTCTAATTCATCCCAAAACTTCTCTTTAATTTGGGTTCCCAAACCGACTTGAGGGGCATAAGCACTAATAATATTTAAAGTCACTCCACCTAATACTTCCTTAAGTGTCATTATTCTATCCCCACATCTATTTACATTTACTACATTTTCCTTTAGGTTCTTGCTTACAATTAGGGGTGTTCATGGGTCAGTTTGGACGATTTAAAGTATATTTTTTGACCCGAACCAACATATTGGTTTGAAAAAATTAAAACTATAACCAACCCATATACCTCTCAAAATCACCCAAACCAAACCAATACATTTGAAAAAGCCAAACCACCCAAACCAAGCCAAATCATACATTCGATTTAACTTATAATTACATTTGAATAAAGCAATTGTATTGTAGAAATCTAAAATATAAAAGAGTTACTCATAATATCTTTTATTTTTTTCAATGAAAAGGGAGATAGATTGAAAAAATGTAGAGGAAAGTGAAAAGTTCTCTATATATATATACATATATATATGTATATATATATACATATATATATGTATATATATATACATATATATATGTACAGGTCGGTTTGGGTTTATAGTTTTGATAGTAAAAATCATAAATCAAACCATGTAGTCGATTTATATGAAAATTTAAGCCATAACTAACCAAACTTTTAAAAAACCGCTAAAAATGGGTTGGGTTGGGTTGGGTTGGGTTAGGCAGTTTGGGCGGGTTGGTTGTTTCGTTGCACACCCCTACTTACAACTATACCTACCCCATTTCTTGACCTATATTTACTCGAGTACTAAAGTTTAAACCATGTCCTTTCAATCTCTCGAGCTTTCTCGCAAACCCACTTTGTTTCCTATAAGCATAGTATATCAATCATTCTCATTTCCATAGTATCAACTACCTCCATAAGCTTTCCTGTTAGACTCCCGATATTCCAAGTCCTTAGTCTTATTTTCCTATTTTGGACTAGCTTCTTTACTCGCCCCCGTCCATAAGGGTACGAGAACATTTTCCCATTTATCATTACATTCAGGCGCTGATGCAACGGTCATTGCTCACTTAAAACTGTACTCAAACAATACAACACGTCGCAGGTAGGGGACATCCTAATAGTAATTTTATTTTGTCACAAATCCATGTGAAAGATCTGACTTGTTTTACGTTGGTTGTCAGCTACCTAATGCAACCCTTCTTCTTTATCCAAGCTTGGGACCGACAGTGTCAGGGAGAGACCCCTAACACAGGCAGAGTTATTAATTATTAATATGATACTTATTTTTATTCTTAAAACTATAATATATCTATAGCAACAAAAAGTGTATTATTGTCAATTTATGTAAGTCATTCACATTACTACTCTACTATATGACTACCAAACATGGGCTTAGAATAAATATTTCTATTACTATTTTCATTTCTAGAGCATGACATATCCCTTCCTAACTTCATTCAATTCCTAGGATCATTCCATTTTATAATTCATTCTATTTCTGTCCAAAATCATTCTAAGATACCAATCTCTACTTAATGGGTTTTAGCAAAATTCACCACCCTTGCTAACTTGGGAAGTATCTTTAGGTGGTATCAAAGGATATCAGTCAAGTACGAAAAACTGATTATCATTTAATTTTGGAAGCCTATAATGTATGCAAACATTAAAGACCTCAATGGTTTATTCTTACGCCTTTTCTCACACACTCTCTCTCTCTCTCTCTTATATATATATATATCTTTTCTCACTACACGGAGGCCAAGTGTTGAGAAAAGAAAAAGTTATGAATAATTAAATGCAGACATAGCATCTAATTACATGACACTTGACTAGCTTTGGCAGATATTGCTTCCAAATAGGAAAATTAATTCTCCTTTTTTATATTAGTTTTTGGATTAATTCTATTGTTTCTTTGTTTTTTTATGACAAAGAGTTCACGCAAGACCACATTTTTTTTTCTTCACAAATCATGCGGTATAGTGACAAACTTCTACGTCAATCAAGGGCCAAATAATTGTTCTTATTTTCTTGGTCACACAAATAATTGTTCTAATTGAAGGACAATTCAAATTAGAAACCTTTGTTCACAACAAGTTTCTACTAAACTAGTCTATTTAATCTTTGGAGACACTACTTCATACATAATGGACTACCAATTTTCTTTTAGCCCTCTATCCAACCTAAAGTTGCAACTTGGTCCTCCCTGAAATATTTCTTTGATTGTAATAAAGGTTACAATTTACATTGTCTTTGATACATGTATTTATACATAAAGAGAAAGCTACATTACAAAGATATGAATATCTAAATCTGTACATTGACCCTATGATAGTGGATCAGCAACGGGAATTGAGCAAAAAATCAATTAAGATGATTTGTTGTTTTTGCTCTTGATTCTAGCATCTCCAACGATTGCGAGAATTGTTTGATCTTGTGTATCATATAATATCTCATTCCTTGTAGTAAAACATTCCTTATCATACCCCCCTCAAGTTGGAGAGGGAATGTAAATGAAGTCCCAACTTGGTTCAAAGAAAAGTGAAGGCCGCTCATGGTAAGGACTTAGTGAAAAGATCAGCAAGTTGAAGTGAGGATGGCACATACCGAGTAATAAGAGTACCTATAGCAACCTTCTCACAAACAAAATGATAATCTAGTTCGATATTTTTGTTCAAGCATGAAATAAGGGGTTAACAAACATATACAAAGCACTGAGATTGCCACAAAATAGTTGAGGAGGCTAGTGCAAAGGCACTCCAATGTAACAAAGTAAAAAAGTGAGCCAAGTAAGTTCCGTTGTTGTATAAGCCATAGAACGATACTCGGGTTCCAAACTTAAACGAGCAACTATGGGTTGCTTTTTAGAACACCATGAGATGCAATTAGCCCCTAAAAACACGCAAAAACCAGTGGTGCTCCTCTGTGCCATAGGATAACCTACCCAGTCAATATTGGAAAAACCTTATGAAGACATAGGACTTTTAGAAATAAACTATAGACCATAGTCTTGTGTGCCATTGAGATAACGGAGGATCCTCTTAACAACTTTGAGATGCAACATGGTAGGATTATTGAAAAATTGACATACCTAGTTCACAGCATAAATGATATCCGGCCGAGTGAAGGTAAGGTATTAAATAGCACCTACGATACTCCGATAGTCAGTGGCATCCATAGGGGTATCATCGAAAACATGGGGCTTGGCTTTCAGGGACATCGGAGTTGCATTAAGCATACTATCAACCATTCTTGTTAGGGACAACAAATCTTTGATATATTTTGCTTGTAAGAGAAACACCCCTCTATTAAATGGTTTAATTTCAACCCCCAAGAAGTAACGCAATGTTCCTAAGTCTTTAATCGCAAACTCAAACCCCAATTGTTGAATCAGACCCCAATTGTTGAATCAGGGTATTGACAAAAGGAATATTATTGCCTGTGACTAAAATATCATCAACGTAAATGAGAAACAACACAGTGGTTGAATGTTGATGATAAATAAAAAAGAGAAGAATCTACCTTACTACAATAAAACCCAAAATGGAGCAAGAATTGAGAAAGTCGATCAAACTATGCGCGAGGAGCCTGTTTAAGGGCATAAAGAGATTTGTGAAGGAGACACACATAATTTGGCTTCTAAGGATCAACAAAATCGGGAGGTTGTTCCATATACACCATTTCTTTGTGATTGTCATGTAAAACGGCATTTTTCACATCAAGTTGCCACATATGCCAATTAAGAGATGTGGAGAGAACAATTACCAAATGAATTGTGGTATGACGGATAACGGGGCTATAAGTCTCGTCATAGTCGACACATGAAACTTGAGTGAAACCATGAGCAACAAGGCGAGCTTTAAAAGGATTTATGGAGTCGTCTTCCCATTGTTTTATCTGATATACCCATTTGGAGCCAACTATATTGACGTTAAGTGGACGAGGCACTAAAGACCAAGTGTTATTAGTTTGAAGAGCTTGAACCTCCTCATTCATACCATCTATCCAACGAGAATCCTTGAGAGCAGAACAAAGAGTCCGAGGCTCAACAGGAATTTCAACTTGAGCAAGATTACATATATAATCTTTTAGATAGGCAGGGGGTCGACAATCTCATTGAGGATATAATAAGATAGAATTGTCATTGTTATCTTGGTCTTGTGTGAAAATGGTCTTATCGTTGTCGTGGATGGTTGCAGATACATTATTTGAAGACTCGACCTCATTGGATATTACAACATTAGATGGAGAAGCTAGGTTCTCATTGTGGAATGTAGTAGTTGCATTATTTGAGAGTGTAATATTGGTGTTTGATAGCTCGACATGGTGATTTTGTGACTGATTATCATGAGATTCATCAATGGCATCTGCATCACAACAAGAATTAGTATTTAAAATAGATTGTTGTGGAACATATTAGCATTTGAATTTTTTTCTGAAGAAGTAGCTCTTGTTGACTTCCCAATCCATTCATCGAGTGATTGAAATTCTGTAAGCTCCGGAGAAAATGAAGTCAATTCTTGTTGGGTTGGCCTGAAGGGAAATCTTCCCTCATCAAAGATGACGTGTCTGGATATATATACTCATTTTGTTGAAGGATCTAAGCACTGATGGCCCCTATGGATTGGGCTATAGCCAACAAAGACACACGAATATGATTTCTTGACAAACTTGTTGCCCTTTTTGATTTCGGACTGGAGGAAAACAAAAACACCCTAACACCCGCAAGCCAGTATAATCAGGTTCCTTTTGATACAATTTTGAATAAGGAGTTTCGTTACACAAGACCAAAGAAGGCATTCTGTTGATTAAGTAAGTAGCAGCAATAAAAGATTCAGTCTACAAAGGTAATGGTAAATTGCATGAAATACCATGGTAAGACCTGTTTCAACTATATGCTGATATTTCCGCTCCACAACTCCATTCTGTTCAGGCGTACCAGGACAAGAAATTTGCAACTAAATCCCACAATTTTCGACATGATTAAGAAAGTCACAAGAGTTGAATTCACTACCTCCGTCACATTGAAAAATCATGATTTTCCTGTCAAACTGAGTTTCTGAGCCTTTGAAATTTGATGAAGCAAGAATAAAAATCTGACTTTTTCCGTAAGGGGTAAAACCAAGTAAATCGGGAAAAATCATTATAAAGACAATATAAAATCTGAAAGCTTGATTTGAGGGAACTGAGGTAGGTCCCCAAAGATCCCAGTGTACTTTTACAAGAGGCGAATCTGATATCTTATTATTCAAATTAAATGGTAGCTTACAACTTTTTCCCGATTGACAACTAACACAAATAGATGGTTTAGTATTCCAATTAATGACATCAATAACTTTCCTTCCTTTTAACAAAGATAAGATCCTTGAACTTGGATGTCCAAGGCATTAGTGCCACAATGAGAAAGAGTCACCACTTCTTATTGTTGTTGACGCCTCTTGAGACTCGAATCTAGTGCATAGAGTTGTCCTTGTTTATTCCCTTTCACCATTATTTCTGGTGTTGGTCCTTAACAATAAAATTAGAGGATGTGAATTCAACATTGAATGCATTATCTGAAGTAAACTTGTTGACTGATATTAAATTCTTTTTCAATTGTGGAACTACAAAAACATCTTTTAATTCCAATTTCCTAACTTGAGCATCTACAATATGTGTAATAAGAAATTTATTTCCATTTCCAACATAAATAACATCGTCTCCTTGAAAAGGTTTTAGAGAAGATAATATACATGCATCATTTGTCATATGTGCAATTGCACCCGAGTCCACATAAAAGGAATGATCTTCCTTATTTAAAGTGAGGGCTGCCAGAGCTTGTGGAAAGTCCTTTGATTGATGTGAATAATCGAACATTTGCCAACAATCAAGTGCAATATGATTCATTTTGCCACAAATTTAACAAGTTACCTTATCACTTTATTTAGACATTTGATTCTTTCCAGTCTCATTCCCTTCCTTTTTAGGAAAATTTGAAGAGGATCCTGAGTTGTAGTTGGCATTGTTTCGAGTAGGCTTGAGCATGTTCAATATAGACTTCTTTTTCCTTTTTCTGAATAACAAGAGTTTGTTCATGCCCTCGGAGAGCAAGAACAAACTGATTAAAGGTAGGATATGGCGGTTTCGTAATCATGGCTAGCCAAAAATTCTCATATCTCGATCCTAGACCACGAGCAAATTGGAACACCTTGTCAAGGTCAGAAATAGGCTTCTTTATGGCTGCGAGATTCTCACAGATCGACTTGAATTCCTTGATATATTATTCCAAGGGACGTGACCTTTTCTTGATGGTCATAAGCATATTTTTAAATAGCCCCTCTTTCTCAATAGTTGTTGGAAGCAATTATTGTCACGCCCCCAAAAACTCATCAGGTTAAACTCAAGGACGTGATGTCGCGAGTCTAAGAAAATTACATCTCCTAAACTCGCAAGGCGCTAATACCACAGTACATAAACCTAAATCCATGAATTAATTCATCAGAGTGACTACAACTCTTAATTAAATCAAATGACATTTCTAAATATCTATTACATGATTTACATATGGTATTTCTTCTACGCTATCCTTCCCATAATACCATTTAAGTGCAAGGACTGATCTCATAGGGTGGCCTCTAACTCATGTAGCTTGGACAGCTCAATAACCCCTGACTCTGCCAAAAATAATAAAATAAGCAAAGAAAGCTCATTAAGTAGAATACCTGAAAAACTTAAGAGACATCAATGAAGCATTTGGTAGAAAAAGGAGGTAATAAGCATACAAAATAGAATCTGAGTACAACTGCACAGCTGTGATAAACAATTGATACATATAATTAATAATTGCGGAGTTTGGCCGGCCACTGATACAATTGCTGATACAATTGCCTAACAGATATGTTTAACAATTGATGCATTCCTGGCATCGATGCGTATGCCTAACAATTGATGCACAACTGAATCATTTGAACAATTGATACATACATATATAATAGAGTAGGCCTAAAAGCCAAGACGGCTATATATTTCACCTTGCCGTCTGGGTGTCACAGCGTACATTTATTAAAGGCAAGTGCTTTACTCAAAGAATGAAGATCAAAGAGTCAAAAGTGAATCAATTTGAAGAGGAAAGAAGGCGCAAAGCTCAAACTGAAACAAAGTATAAATGCGTGCAATAAATAAGGGCAATTGCTTTATTCAGGTGATAAAGAACAAAGAGTCAAAAGCGAATCAACTTGAATAAGAAAAAGAGTGCATAGCCCGAACTGAAACAAAGTAGACGTGTATGTGTGACAGGTATTCTACTTACCTCGATACGAGCTTTAAATCAATTCAATCTCAAGCTTGTAACCTCGAATTAATTTGTCACTGCAGACATAATAACTTAAACTAAAATATCAAGTCATTCCTAATTACTGCATCATAAGTATAAATTTAACCATCTTTGTTAATTTATCTTAGTGTTGAATTTTCTTTTCTTGTCTTTATCTTAAACTTATTCTTTCCTTCTCTTATGTTTTCCTTCTCTTACGTTTTCCTTCTTTCCTTTGTAACTCGCATAGCTGATTTCACCATCCACCATCCTATTCATTTTACATTCCTAAACTCTCTCATGGTTTTTCTTACTACAACACACATTCATACCCTGGTAAATAAATACACATGCTCACACTCTTTCACATGTTATCCTGTCTGCACACCCCCAAGGCTACACACGAGGACATTATTTACAACGAACACATGCATACATACACACACCTAGAACGTACATATACATGCAAATATAGTAGTAGTTTTAGACCCATATACACTTTACAGTTGAAGTTAAATTCTTTCAATCTCTTTTGCTTCTTTGCTTATCACTCTTCCCAAACCCAACAATAAAACCATACTGACGAGGGGTCACCGAGCTGGGGTGAGTTGCCAACGCCGAGGTGAGACGGGCTAATTCGAGTCGAGCTCAGCGCATTCAGCTAAATGCCCAACCTGGATACTGATCCGACCCCGGAAAACCCCGACCTCAGTGCCAGTTGTTCCGATGGGACATAAAATGTTGATGGGACATAAAGCTGCACCGCATTAAATGCTATCAGACCTGAATTTAGTATAAATAAAGCTCTACCCTCTTCATTTTGGGGGAACTGCTCATTAAATGCTCTCAGCTACTTCACCAGCTCGGACTTACTAATCATTCGCACGCCTGAGGGGAAAATCCGGGTCATCACAACGCCTTTTCCTTCTTTTCCTTGTGCAGGTCTGGTAGCCGACCAGGAAAGTACAGCTCGGAGGCCAACCTGAAAAGTTCAGCTCGGCGCAAGTAGCTCCCAACCTCAACTGTGAGATCTCCAACCTCGACAGTTTGGCGCCGTCTATGGGAAACGACGAGTTCTTTTGTCACTCTCTTCACCACTCATTGAGAAACCATTATGGTGCAAACTAGAAGCCACAGCACACCGGTAGAGGATTCGCCCAACCCGGAAGGGGACCTCGAAACCACGCAGGTGCCTGGCCAAAACCCCACCCAAGCCAACGTTGGAACGAGCCAATGTATACACTTAGCCACTCAAACCAACCCCACAGCAGAAGGAGACCTCAACTCCAGCCTATCACCGGAGATAAGGATGATGCCGAGGATGTTCGAGGAACTTAAGGAGCAAGTAGCCCGGCTAGCTGGGGGCCCCCTGGCTCCACAAGAAGCTATGCCGTGGCCCTCGCATCCGCAATTCCACATCCCAGAATCAAGGAGGAAACGGACGCAGGACGAGGAGGGCTTCCTAGAGCCGATGGCGAGACCCGACGCGGCGAGAGGTAAAAGGGCGGCTCAAGCCGACCCCGAGCAGGCCAAGACCGCAGCTGCCATAGCCAAGGTCATAAACCAGCTCGGCGTAAGCCCACTCTCCCCCAAGATACTGGCCACGCCACTACCTACCGGCAACCGTATGCCCAACCTGGCCGTCTACAACAGAGATAGAGACCCAGCCAGCCACCTGCTCAATTTTGACCACCACATGACTCTGCATGACATGCCAGATCTCATAAAGACAAAGACGTTCCCGACCACCCTGGTTGGCAATGCCTTGGATTGGTTCCAAAAACTTCATCCCGGTTCAATTGTAAGTTTTTACCAGTTGGCTGAGGCTTTCCTATCCCGCTTCGCGGGAAGCCGGCGCACCACTCGCCATACTTCTACATTGCTGCTGGTGAAGCAACATAGAAGGGAAAGTTTGAGGGCTTACACGGCCAGATTCAATGAAAAGTCCCTCCGAATTCCCAACCTGGAGGACTCCATGGCGTTGATGGCTTACCAAAGTGGGCTCAGGTCGGGCCCCCTTACATTCTCCCTGGAAATCGACCCCGTGGACACTGTATCCGAGCTGATGGTACGAGCAGAAGGGTACATACACTCAAAAGAAATCCATCAGGCGAAGAGGGATGATGACAAGCAGAATGAAGCCAGCAAGAAGGGAGAGACCTTCCGAGCCCAACTTGGGGGTAAAGTCCAAAACGACCGAGGCAAGCAGCCTCAACAGCCAAAGTAGAACCCCCGGTTCACTATGTTCACTCCCCTTAACACCACGAGGGAGCAGATCCTGATGGAAATCCAGCACCAGAACCACCTGCCTCCAGCTCCGAGGATGAAAGGCCGACCCAAGAAGTGCAATAGAACCAAATATTGCTGCTACCATATGGACTACGGCCATACCACCGAAGAGTGCAAAAACTTGAAACAGGAGATTGAGGCACTGATAGCCCGAGGCCACCTCCGGAGGTACGTAGATCCACAGCCAACCCGGAATCCTGACCAAAGGGATAGAGAGAGGAGTCCACCCAGGAGCCAGGCCGGGGGCGGACGTTTGGCTGTGATTGAAACCATTGTAGGAAGATTGGCATCAGGAGGGGAGACCTCGGCTGGCAGGAAGGGTTATGTTCAGGCTAGGAGGGAGTATGGACCAGTGCGGGGACCGGTCCCGGAGATGCAGGAGCTCACCTTCTCCTCAGAAGACTTGGAGGGGGTGATATTGCCTCATGACGACCTACTGGTGATCAGCACTGAAATAGCCAACTTCACCGTCAAAAGGTTGATAGTAGACACCGGGAGCTCGGCAGAAGTCTTATTCCTCAGCGCTTTTGAGCAAATGGGGTTGGACATGAGTCGACTCAGGCCATTGAGGGGTACTTTAGCTGGTTTAACCGTGCAATCCCACCGAGCCGAAGGGGTCATCAACCTTCCGCTGAAGTTAGAAGATAGGGATAAGTAGGTGTCGATGCAAGCCAACTTCATTGTGATGGATTGTAACTCCACTTACAATGGGATCTTGGGGCGGGTGGCACTCAACCACTTCAGGGCCGTCCCCTCAACTTACCACCAGGCTCTGAAATTCCCAACCCCGGCCGGCACGACCACTATTCGCGGAGCCCAGCTCTCAGCTCGAGAATGTTATGAAAACTCACTCCGACCCAAATATCAGGTCGGCTGGGGACCAAATCTACCCGAAGAAAAGAGAGATGCTAAGAGAGAAAGCCCGACTGAAGACCTTCAAGAGGTGGAGCTCTCTGATGAAACCAAGAGAGCAAAGATTGGGAGTGAACTCTCTGCCAACCTCAAGAAAGGTATAAGCCAATTTCTTTTAAAGAATGAACACATATTTGCCTGGTTGGCCTTGGGCGAAAGCCGACTTGCCCTGGTTCATGTGGAAGAAGTATCCGAACCCAGTATTCAGTCGGGGGTGCAAGCCGTAGCCGAGCTCAATCTAAGCCCAGATTGGACCAAACCAATCATGGACTACCTGGAGGGGGGTATGACCCCAGAGGATGAAAAAGCATCTTGAAAACTCATGAAACAGGCCTCAAGGTTTGTCATAATTGCCGGGTAACTCTATAAGAGAGCCTACACTTGGCCTCTCTTGAAATGTGTTGGACCCGAAGAGGGAAACTATGTACTCCGGGAGATTCATGAAGGGGTATGTGGAAACCACTTGGGAGGCAAAGCTCTGGCTCGGAAGGCATTGAGGCAAGGCTATTTTTGGCCAACCTTAGAGCAAGATGCCAAAGAGTATGTAAAAAAGTGCGACACATGCAAAAGGTTCACCAATGTACAGAGAAAGCCTGCTGTAGACCTCACAGTGATGATAAGCCCATGGCCATTCTATCAGTGGGGTCTAGACATCATCGGCCCATTGCCGACGGGTGTCGGCCAAAAGAAGCACGCTTTCATAGTTGTAGACTACTTCACCAAATGGCCTGAGGCTGAAGGTGTTGCTAGAGTAACAGAAAAGGCAGCCTGAGATTTCGTATGGAAAAACATCATTTGCCGATTTGGGGTGCCAAAGGTCATCATCACTGACCACGGCAAGCAATTCGACAGTGCATACTTTCGAGGTAAATGTGTTAAGATCGGGATCGACCTCAGATTCTCATCTATTGCTCATCCTCAAAGTAATGGCCAAGTTGAAAGGACTAACCAAATCATTTTGCAGGGCCTGAAAACCAAGATGGAGGAAGCGGAGGGCCAATGGGCATCAATTCTTCCCGAGGTGTTGTGGGCTCAGCGGACCAACACCAGCTCGACAACGGGAGAATCGCCCTCCGAACTGACCTTCGGCACTCAAGCGGTGCTGCCAGTGGAGATCAGGTCTCCGACTAGTAGAACCCTCTACTATGATCCAGAAATAAACGGAGCACGGATCCGGGAAGAGCTCGACCTCGCTGAAGAGTTTCGAGCTAAAGCTCAAACCAGAATGCTGGCCAGCAAAGCTGCCATGCAAAGAGCCTTTGCCAAACAGGTCAAGCCTAAGCCTATTAAGGTTAGCGATCTCGTACTCAGAAAGGCCATCTTTTTGCCACGCTCCGATAACAAGCTCTCCCCGACCTGGGAGGGACCCTATGAAGTCGTGAAAGAAGTCCAACCCGGGACCTTCTACCTCCGCGACAAGAACGAGAAACTATTGAAGAATGCATGGCACTCAGAACACCTGAAGCGGTATTTTGTCTAGTGGCCCCAAGCCGAAATCATTTGTAACAGCCACGAGTTGAAACTTTTGTTTAAGGCCCCGAGCCAAAACATTGCTTGTAATCGGCTCCCGAGCCCAAGTACTTCATGTACAAATTCAATACAACACATTTTGTAAACTGTTGCAAAGCCCGATCCGGGCCCAAGCAACCAAATCAGCACAGCGCCCGACCTAGGCCTAAATTGCCTCAGCTACAAAGTTACTACCAACTCGGATTAACGCGGTGGCCACGCTTAATCACGAGCTAATGGTCAAGTAAACCAGCTCGGACAAGGTTCCAGCTCGGTTATAATCGATAAAAATTTGATTAGTTTTGCCAGTTCGGATTGAGTTCCAACTCGGTATAATCCGGCTTCAGGTCGGCATGTTAGTTTGGGGTCCAAACTCAATCTCAACATTTGTCAACATTAGTTTGACCAATTTTAAATCGGACTGACGAGTCCAGATCGGCGACAATTATATAGTTGCCCAGTTAACCAGCTCGGACTAGGATGATAAATCATTAATCGCGTCCAGCTCGGTTCCCTATATTTTAATTAAGTCTGAAAGGCCTACTTAAAATTAGTCCGACCCCACTTACTTAAGAAAGTTGCGAAGAGAAAAATGCAATCGTACAAACTCAAATAAAATGCAAAACAATCATTTTATTTAACTTGAGAAGGCAAAGATTACAAAAAGCCCAACTCGGGCGAAATTACAAAGCCCGACCTGGGCAATTACAAAAATTACTTAGGAGCAGCGATAGATGTGGTGGCCTCGGCTACGTCGCCGACCTGGTCCATACCCTTCTGGACAAATTCCATTACCTCCTTGGCCTGGGACGTCAGGTCGGCCGGTAGCTCAGGAATCTCTCAAAATTCCTGAGGCGGGGCCTCCAAGATCTCGATATAATCGTTCTTGGAGGCAGGGAAAAAGGTCTTCGCTCTCTCACGAGCTGCAACTTGGCCTCTGAAATAGTATTCCAACTCGGCGTACCGAGCCATCGCCCCACCCTCCGTGGCTAGCTAGTCTACAGCCTCTTGGCTGGACTTAAAGGCTTCCACTGCCTTCTTCCCTCGTGGGTCGACCTGATCCAAGAGGTCCTTAAGCTTCGCCTCGGCCGCGCTTATCCTTCTTGAAATGGTCGACATCCACGGCCGCGGCCTCGCGCCGGGACTTCTCAGCCTCGAGCTTCTTCTTTAGCCGGGCGATCTCTATCGCATCCGCTTTTTGCCTCTGGGCCGCATCCACCCTAATGGCCTCCAGCTCAGCTCAGGAATCTGTGTAGCACTGCTCGAGCTTGACACAGCAAGTCTGGGCCCGGGCAAGTAGGCCAGGTACTGTAAGGATGTGGGACTCGGCCTGCGCGGAAGGAAGCAAAGTGGTCAGTCAAAATAATCAACAAAATAGACCATGTCAGCACGTCCAGATATGCCTTACCGTAACTATGGCCGTCCTCAGGTCGAGAGAAAGCTGCTCCGCCGGGACTGACGCCAACTTGGGATCACGGGCGACCTTTGCAGCCTCCACAAAATTCCTATTGGGAGGGCTCACCTCCGTGGCCTTGCCCTTCCCGGAGTACTCGGGCCGGGGCCGCTTCCTGTTGTCAGGACGGGATGCTGAGCGCTCGGGGATCGCCACACCCGAGCTCGCTCTCTTGGGCAAAGGAGACCCCGACGAGACCTCAGCACCAACCTCCCGCACATGGCCCCCGCACCGCTGCCTCTGCTCCTGAGGGACGGATCCCAAGCCGGACCAAGCCGAGGCTTCGCCACTGGCGTCGGGCTTTCTCCTTCTCTGGATGTACGCGAGCTTTACCGTATCTGCCATGACTACAAAAACAAAGGAAAAGAGATGTGAAAAATGGCCAAGTACCAATCGAGAAGAGCAACGATAAACAAGGAGACGAGGAGGTCGGGCATTGATCCTGCGAACTGACCCTCTTTTGAGTTGGAATGAGCATTCTCTTCGAGCTTGGGAAGTAAGTGGGGGTGCTCCTTGCTCAGGTCGGGTTCTCTCCCGAATAACTTGGATTTCCAGATCCTGTCCCACCTGAGGACACTGTCGATGTCAATCAACATACCCGGCTCGGGCCTCAGCACCCTGACCTCGGCGAGTTCCTCTTCTGAAAGCTTGGGGTCGTCATTCAAAGTCTTTTTTAAGGAAAGATTCCAATCCATCCTGCACCCCGGTTCACGGCCGACTCAACCCAATAGTAGGCGTTGTGCCAGCCCTTGTTAGAGGAGTGCCACTTGGTGAATATGGCGTTGTTGACCCGAGCTACGAAGTGGAACCAGCCTGGCTGCTTCTGGTTGGGCTTGCAAATGAAAAACTGCCTGAAGCGCCGCAAGGTCGGCTCAATCTTCCTTTCAAGGCAGAACACGTAGAATGCCACCATTATGGCCCAACCGTTTGGTGACATTTGACCCGGGCTAAGCTCAAAGTAATTCAAAATGTCGACAATGAAACTGGGAAGTGGAAGCCGGACGACATCAAAGGCGAGGTCATAAATAGTAAAGTGATCGGGCGGAGGATAGCAGGCAGATTCATTCTGACCTGGGACCTTCAGTTTGTGGTGTCGGTCCACCGACCAGTCTCTCAACCTAGCGTTAGCCATCTCGATGGTAGAATGACACTCGCGCTTACAACAAGCAAATAGCTGTTCTATCCTCTTCCCCCGAACCGATGAACCACTGGCTGTAGCTGAGCTCCGGGGTCGGACTGCCCTAATCGGGACCGCTTCAGTCGGCTCCGATGCGGAAACTCCAGCTAAGTACTCATGTGGTATCTCGACCCCTTCCAACTGGTTCAATGGCTCGTCATCCTCCCTATCTCCCAAGTCTCCCAAGTCAGCCAAAGGATCAGTCTCGGCCTCTTCTTGCGCCAATCTGACCCCAATAACTTGGCAATCATCATCGCTCTCCCGGGGCCCAGATTTCTGAGCCGACCCTGAAGACGAACTGGTGCTCTCTCCACCATGGTCCCTATTTGAGGTAGATTCCGAGCTCGACGGACTCTCATCTCCACCGTAGGACCTTACTTCCATAGCCTGGGAATCTTCCGACTCTGACCTCCCCATCCTGTCTACAGACTAAATATAAATATACAGGAATGACTAAAGGGAGTGGGGACGTACCTACTGCTCTTGACTGCAGAATGCGACCGACCAAGCTGGCTCCGAGCTAAAAATCCCGAGAAGGTTCTTTCCGAGCTAAATGCGTCTGACCACTCTGATGTCTGACCTAAAGCTCTTGAAGGTTGAAAGCAAAATGTGGAATGAATCTCGGATGTCAAAGCCCTATTTATAGACGCTTCTGAAAATCGCCTCGGGAAGCCCAAACGTCGCGTCCTATCAGAACCGCCAGGTGACGTGTCAGCCATCCGAAGGGCATGCACCACTGACGTGGCCATCCTTACTCTGTCGGGGTCGGGCACCTCGAGCTCGGAAAAACACCCAATTCTAGATCTCACCCCCTCAATCTCGACTTAGGGGGAGGATTGACGAGAGGTCACCGAGCTGGGGTAAGTTGCCCACGCCGAGCTGAGACGGGCTAATTAGAGCCGAGCCCAACGCATTCAACTAAATGCCCAACCTGGATACTGATCGACCCCGAAAAACCCCGACCTCAGTGTCAGTTGTTCCGATGGGACATAAAGCGTTGATGAGACATAAAGGTGCACCGCATTAAATGCTGTCAAACCTGAATTTAGTATAAATAGAGCTCCACCCTCTTCATTTTGGGGGAACTGCTCATTAAATGCTCTCAGCTACTTCACCAACTCGGACTTATTAATCATTCGCACGCCCGAGGGGAAAATCCGGGTCATCACCCCGCCTTTTCCTTCTTTTCCTTGTGCAGGTCTGGTAGCCGACCAGGAAAGTACAGCTCGGAGGCCAACCTGAAAAGTTCAGCTCGGCGCAAGTAGCTCCCAACCTCAACTATGAGATCTCCAACCTCGATCCATATAATGTTCAGTGTGCACTCATATACCTCACACCCATAATCTAGCTCACGTATTATATACATATATAACTAATATATATATATACACACACATCATATATTACACACATGCACGGCTATATCATGCACTCACACATATCCAACTACACATACACAGCTGCGCACAACATCACAACTCACCCTTACACACCCACACGGCACACTATACATACAACTACACGGCTAACTTATGGACCCCCAAGCTTCCTACTTCTTACTCAATTTTACTTTTCATTCTCATGTTTTATAATTGTTGTTGCTGTATCCCCTCCATACATGTACTCCACACAATCCAATTATATTCACATCAATAATCCTTTACTGAGCCAGCTATTAATGTTTCAGATGGAATTAACATGAATAATTAAATAGTTCCAATAATATATATCTATATATATATATATCTATACTTATTATAAACACTTGTACATATTCATTTGAGGATATTAAACTCATATCGGACTTACCTAGGTTTGTAGATTCTTGAAGCCTTCAAGTTTATTTGCCAAATCGAGAAAAATAAGTTGAAAACCGATTGAATAAAAGGAGCAAGGCTTCGGTTGATGAGAGTTGTTTTTGGCCTAAAAGAAAATTTGATTCTTATCTTTGAATACTCCTCTCTTAGCAACTTCCCCGTCCTTGTCACCCTTTGGAAACCAATTCAATGACAGCAGCAGCTTTGGGAACTATGACAAGCTGATTCATTACTTTGCTTCTATTTCTTTTTCTTTTGAACCGTGAGTGCATGCATACTTATCATATTACTACATTGTTCATGGGTCCCATGTTCTGGTCATATTAAAATGAGCCTAATCAGATTTGGAAACAAGCTAAAATTGTAGTAAAATCACGTCAAAAATTTGATTTATCCTCCATAAATAGTTCAGAGATACATTTTATAAAAATAGACATAACTTTTTTTAATAAATTTCGAAGTTTAACTTATTTGCTTAAACGTACATATCTAAATAGTCTGACATTACTTTTTTTTTTGCCATACTAGATTACATATTAGCTCATATGTGTTAACATGCTATAGAACAATTATCGTTAACTAATCTTTCTTTAACGATTTAATAATTTATTATTAACTCGCATTTATTAGGGGTATTACAATTATTCTTACAATGAACTCCAGAGAAGGTAGGTTGTTGCATCCTCATCAATGGATGGTTGAGCTTCTTCTTTTATTGTACCAAGAAGCTATGAAATAAGTAACCCGTTATTGGTTTCCCACAAGGTATAGGCTAGATTCACACTCTTATCTTCCAAAGAAGCTTCTGGTTTTCCACCATCTTTTTCGAGGTGATGGAGAACTCCGAGACTACGAGCAAGATGAAGGATTTGCGAACGCCACATGAGATAATTATTGGAGCCTAGTTTGATTGACACTAGACTTGCGCATTGGTGGAATGACTGGATTGTAAGTTTGGGTTCTCCCATTTTTGGCTTAGATGAAAACAAAGAATAGCCACTGCTTAGAAGACTTGTGTGTCTAAAAAAATTAGTTGTTTAGGCGCCATGATAAAAAGCTCTAGGTTAAGTCTTTACTCCTGAGTAAGAGTCAAACTATGCGGGTACTCTTGAATTGAACTCCGGATTAGTCGGGCCCAATGTGATTCTGAACACCGAGAGCTCTAACCAAAAAAAAAAAATAGTTGTTTAAGCTTGCGAGTTTACTGGCTCTCGATACCATGAAACACTTCTTTGTCTGTGATAAAGGTTACAATTTACATTGTCTTTGATACATGAATTTATACATAAAGAGAAAGCTACATTACAAAGATATGAAGATGTAAATTTGTACATTGACCCTATGATAGTGGATCGGCAACGGGAATTGAGCGAAAAATCAATTAAGATGATTTTGCTATTTCTGCTCCTGATTCTTTGGTCAGCATCTCCAACGATTGCAAGATTTGTTTGATCTTGGGTATCATATGATATCTCCTTCCTTGTAGTAAAACATTCCTTATCACTCCCAACTATAACAGAAATTTTCGATCAACTTATGTTGTAGTAGTCTGGGAAACGAAGCATGGATTAATTTTACTTTTTGTCCATACCACAACGGACATAAACAACACGAGGATAGAAACAACAAAACCCGAAAATTCAAATTTTCATTAAATGACAGCCGTTAAATTGATAAAATAATGGTTCACTGACAATTCGCAGTCTGATTGGCGAAGTTTTAGTGATATAATAAGAATTAGATTTTCTTTGAACATTATTTTATTGTATTTTGTATATTTTTATATACATTCATTTCACCAAATAAAATTACACGTTTTAAAACTGTTTTATAAGATTTTAAATTATTTTTTTTAACACTAATTAATTTTGAAATATAATCTAATAAATCTTAACATGATATCGTAACAAAACATTCATTATCATGTAATCTATCTAGCTGTCTATTTCACTTTCGCTTAACTCGTTCCTTGTTCACCTCATATCAACACTTGATTCTCGATTCTCATTTAAATTTAAGGATCCCACCAGTCCCCTAGTCTTGATCCAACTTCTCTCACCACACCATTAAATTCTCCCATTAAAACTTCTCTGCATAGCTTTTAATGCTACCCATAAAGAAATTCACATTTACAATCCAAGCTGCAAACAAACCACAAGAAAAAGATACACTTGCATTCAAACCATTGTTCATCTCATTCAAGCCCCATCTTTGACTATCAAAAATGAGCAAGAAAATGAAGCTTCCTTTCCTCTTCAAACCACCCACAGAAGCCAACTCTTCTTCTTCATCTTCATGGCCATGGAATATCACTTGTGCCAACCCTAAAACTCTTTCTTTTCGAGCCACCAATGACATTTTCAAGACAGCAGATTCAAGTTTTGGAAATTCTACTGAGTCTGAAAGCTTCTCAAGTGCATCAGAAGCCATTGATGATGGTGAGTCCATAGAGACAGTTATTAAAGGGCTAAGATCAGAGAGGCTATTCTTTGAGCCAGGTGAGACTAGTTCGATTCTTGAAGAGGCTGCAGCTAAGGCTGATGATGATGATGAACCTTTGTTCAAAGAAAGTATAGTGATGGTAATGGATTCCAGGGACCCTTTTGCTGATTTCAGAACATCAATGGAGGAAATGGTGGAAGCACATGGCTTGAAGGATTGGGATTGTCTTGAGGAGATGTTAGCTTGCTATTTAAGAGTCAATGGCAAAAGCAATCATGGGTATATAGTTGGTGCCTTTGTTGACTTGTTGGTTGGTCTTGCTTTTGCCTCATCATCTAGTGATGATCATTGTTCTTCTAGTACTACTCATTCTTTTACCTCTCCATTATCGTTTTCTTCTTCCACTTCTTCTACTAGTCCATGTTTGTCTTCGTTAGAAGCCGAGGATGAGATTGAGAAATCCATAGACAATGCTTCATCATCATCGTTGTCTAATGTTTCATCTTCTGATATTTGATGTAATTCTATGGTGAAAGAAATGTATACTATTAATTAGTTTTGGAAATGACAATTTTATATTCCTTGACGACCTGCCCTCTCTCTTTGCTTTACTTTTTCTTCGTCTTGTGTGGATGTGTTTGTAATCATGTTTTCTAGAATAAGAAAGGAAAAATCTCACATTTAGTCTTTATTGTTTATAAAAAAAATTAGTTTGGTCTTTATTATTTAAAATATTTTAATTTAATTTTTATTATTTTTTTAAAAGTTTTAATTTCATCCTTATTGTTTAAAGTTTTTTAATTTTATCCTTAATGTTTTTCAAAAGATTTAGTTTCGTCCTTATTGTTTTCAAAAAAAATAAAATTCGTCCCTATTATTTTTTCAAAAATTTTAATTTAGTCCTTGAATAATAGGAACAAATTTGAAACTTTAAGAAAATAATAGAGACGAAATTGAAACTTTTTAAAAATAATAAGGATAAAATTAAAACTTTTTTAAAACAATAAGGACGAAATTAAAAAATTTTAAATAATAAAAATGAAATTGTAATTTTTTTGTAAATAATAAGGACTAAATTGAGATAATTAGATAACAATAGGGACTATTTGTGAAATTTTCCCAATTAAGGAACATGAGGTAAACAAATCCAACCAAGCTCTGTCGATATCTCGCTACTCATTCTTATTAACAACGTACAGCCACCCCTAAAAAATGCTATCTTCATTCTTGCCATGGCTGGAATCCTTTTTGTTGCTGCTGTTGTGAACGTAACTGCTTCTATATGAGTTTAAAGTAATTTTGATGGAAACACATCAAAATAATTGAGCTTATGGTTGTTTGAGTAAAAAGGTTGAAAAGAGCTTGCTTTAGCGGCAATCTTGCTATCAATGCCATGCTGAATTCCGAGTGGTTACGTGTTGAATTATCACACTGAAAATTAGACCAACACTTAACTATAAAAAGTGTTTGTCCGGTGCTTACAAAAAGTGCACTGCATTAAGGCTCCGTTTGTTTGTCGTAAAATATTTTTTCGAAAAATATTTTTCGGATTTTACGGTGTTTGGTAACACTGAAAAATTGGTCAATCGTAAAATATTTTCCGATCAAAAATTGTGGCTGTTTTTTCTTAATTTTACGGTGTTTGGTAACACCGAAAAATTGGTCAACCCTAAAATATTTTTCGGTGAACAATTGCGGCTAGTACAAAATTATGTAAAATGTTTTCATGTCCTTTGAGATAAGAAAACATTTTACGGAACTTACGGTACATCCAAACACCAGAAAATATTTTTCAGTATTCTATTTTCTAATAAAATATTTTCTTCAACAAGTTATTTTATGGCAAACAAACGGAGCCATGTAAAATATTTTATTTTCTAGAAAAATACTTTCCACAGAAAATATTTTACACAAGTAAGTTATTTTACGACAAACAAACAGACCCTAAATACCTATTATTTACAACTTTTTTAAAGTTAATCTTTAATGTTTTAAAAAAATTATATTAATCTTTAATATTTATAAAAGTGATTTAAAATAGTTTTTATTATTTAAATTTAATCAATTTAATTTTTATTATTTAAAAAAAAAATCAATTTAGTCTTAATTATTTTTTAAAAAAATTTAATTTAGTCCGTGCATGTGACCTTTATTTGGGGGTTAAATTAAATTTTTTTAGAAAATAATAGAGATTAAATTGGTTAAGTTTGAACAATATAGATCATTTTGAATTACTTTTGAAAACATTAAAAATTAATATGATTTTTTTGAAACATAAGGACCAAGTTAAAAAAAAGTGTAACAATAGGGACTATATGCATAATTTACCCCTTACAAAAAAGTGATTGTATTTAGTCACTACGGCTTTGGTCCGGTAATAAGGTTACTCATTATATGTAAGAAGTTATGTTTTCTAATCTTATTGATTACGTTGTACGGCCTTAAATTTTTTTTAAATCAAAAAAAAAAAAAAAGGTGAGTGTATTTTAAAATAAATTACTAAGACAGTAAACGTAATTTACTTTACATGGTCGGTTAATAAAGAGAATAAATTTACTCATAATATTATGATATTATGAATAAAATTTAATGATATAAATAATTCATATAATCATAATAAAATTATATAAATAATTTATGATCGTCCAATTCTATTCATGCTCATAATATTATTATGTAAAATGAGAATCTTCACTCGTTAATGAAGCACTTACTATATTGACATGATGGCTGATCACGACCATTGATTCAAATTGGTTAGTCATTATCATATGATAGCTACAATACTGGGCAGAGGTTTGGCGTGGTTCTGCCCCCTCATATCTCCATGCCTGCACCATTAACAGAAACCAAGAAATTTACAAATTACATGAATATGCCTCTATTTGTTACCTGTTGCAAGGTATAAATATTTCCAAAAGTGAGAAAAAAAAAACACTATAATAGAACAAAACAAAACAACTGCCATTCAACTTTTTGATTTGGAAAAAGATTTCTCAGATGAAAACTGAACAAAATATGATCGTGGATTTAATACTTTACACTTTTTTAAAATTTTACTCTTAACTGACTTGATATATGTATTGGGGCGCACCACTACATTCAGGGATTTCCCTTTTAGTAGTTGGACTCTATTGGATAATCTGGTGATTAAGTTTCGCTAACTGAATTTTCACGTCATTCAAAACTGAACAAAAAACAAAAGGCATAAAATACAAAGGGAACAAAACTTTTATTGGAGATTCTTTTGTAGGGCACCTTATCACCTCAATCCTCACTGGCTAAAATGGATTCGAGTCTTTTTCTGTCTCTCAAAGGGACCTAATGTTGGAGGGGCAAAAAACAAAAAGATGGAAAAGTATTCGTGTGGGTGGGAGATCAGAATGTCACTGCCAGTTGAACTTGCATGTGATCATGGTGGTCCTATAGATGTACACTTGTGCATTTTGAATCTGATGTTTGATATGTGAAAACAGGCAGCTTAGATAAGGATGATGTGATTATTTCTCATTGTCAAATGAAGTTAGTCCATTCATGGATGACAAATATCTTACCTATTTTTTTTACACCAATCTGTCACGTTCTACAATTAAAATTTAAGAATAATTCACGTAACAATGATTAACTATTCCTCTACTCAACAATGCATCACAATTATTGATAATATTTCTTTGGATTAGGTAATCTTCTAATACAATGAATCGTGCCATAAAAGTCGGCCATTCAAGTTTAGTACATGCCGATTTCTTTGGGTCAACATATCGCCATATTTTCTTGCTAAATATGGTTTTTGTCTTGAATGTCATGTATCACAACTAGCTAGTAGTACATATGGTCTGTTCGACCATGACTACTCGTGCCCCAATAGGTACTAAGATTGCGAGCAAATTGTTTGAAACTGTCAGTTAGTATAGCCGAAACTAGGTTTGCATGAAAAAGCACCCAAATCAAATATGTAGGTTTGCATCCCAAGTTGGTCCCTAGGGAATTAGGACAAGTTCAGAACAAGAAAAAAGACAATCTCATAAACTTTTGTTGCCCACTTGAGCACTATCTTTCACTAGAAAGAATTTGTGCATAGTTGTACTTGTATTATATATGGATTTTTTCCAAAAATACAAGCTTAAAGATATAGCTTAAAATCCTATAATTGACATGTATAAAATGTGTTAATTAGGAAGCTAAACAAAAGTCTGACAACAGATTGACCAAAGGTCATTTTCCACTTCAAGGGAGACGGATCTAAAATAGTTGATTAATCTAAGTGATTTTGAAGATCAAAATTAATGATATTGTGGGATTTAAGTGACTTTTTACATAAAAAAATCTTAAAGTATTTTATGAGATCAGTATTAAAATTGTGACTCATATTCTTGATGGACTTATATGTTTTAGTTCTAGCCTGACATATTAAGTTGTGTGAGACAAAAAGATGAGAGAGGAAAGACAAGAGTTATAGAGGTTTATCTTGTGTATTTGTTTATCAGCATAATAAAATCTTTTCGTATATGTCGTGAATATAAACACTTTGTCGAATCACATTAAATATTGTATTCATGTTATTTCTCGTTTTATTACTCATTCAAACACTCTGATTCCCAACCGTCAATACAATTCTACGACCTCAAGAGTGAATCGTCCATATTGATCCTCCAGTGTGTGTATATATATATATATATATATATATATATATATATATCTACGTATCACTGTCAACCATTCTTACCATTAGGCCGCAGGTCATGCCACAAAGGGACCACGAAAACATCCTGGCACAATATGCTCCATTATTCGTGCTATCTCTCACAACAATCGATTAAGCTTCTGAAAAATGGATCGAATAGAACATATTTAATGTAAACTAATTAATTATTTTAAGGTGTCTATGTTCAAAATTTTTTGGCTTCATATAACCACCTCGATTCAATCTCGGAGATTCTTGTCTCAGTTGCCGAACCTTCTAAACCTCGTGCTTCAACATTTTTTTAATGTGAGTATGCAAGAAACTTTAGTAATAAAATTCCAAGGCTAATTAGGTTAGGTGAATATCTATGAAGTCTTGCAAGTGAAAGCTTTCTAGCGTCCAAAAGCAAGTTGCAGGTTACTTGTTGATTTCATGCTAAATTAAATAAAATTCATCTTAATGTTCGTCTCATCTGATGTTAATCCTTGTTTTTAGTCGAAATTGGTTATAATGTAATATGGTACCAAAACTCAAATTATTAAATCGTTTTGAATTCAAGTATAGTTGTCACCTATTTTAAGAACAATAAAAAATATTCACATGCAAATTCAAAATCGAATCCCGCTTGCATGTAGTTCATCTCTAACAACTTAAGATTTAGATGAGCTGTTAAGGTAGTAATTTAATATAGGTAGTAAAGTGAAATTTTAATATGATATCAACGTTTAGGTTACTAAAAGGTCTTGAATTTAGGTTTTGTTGCCACATATTTAAAACCAAAAATGTTGTCCAAGTCTTGCCACCCTTCATTTCAAAACGAAAACACCGTCCACTTACAAAGATAAAAAAATGAATCCTACCTGAAAGGGAGAGATTTGTTGAAAACAATAAATAAAATATAAACACCACTCTAAGAAATTAAAGTTTTAGATTATGTTGTAATTTAATAATTGACAAATTATAGTATCTTATATTGCAACTTTTATTTCTTTTTTATTACCAACATAACAAATGTCAATAGATAGGAAAGGATTTTATCCCAAAAAACAAAAAATGGAAAAAAGAATGAGAAAGCACAAAGGGTACTTTTTAATTTTTCGCTTTTAAGTAGGAAAAAAATGAAACAGTATATTCTTTTACATCTTTTATTAGCAACATAACGAATGTCAATAGAATAAGAAATGATTTTACCCAAAAAAGGAAAAGGAAAAAGAATAAGAAAGCAGTAAAACTAATACTTTACACTTGTGATTAGCAATTAATCAAAACCTACTTTCATTTGTGATCTTTTTCAACCGCCTTGACATCTTACTATCCTTGTTTGTCTTTACGAAAAATTCGTTCTTAGATGATAATTATAATTTATGTGGCGTAAATTACCATATAAATTGCATGGTAAAGAACGCAATAAAATAGATTTGATGTTATAGATCTCAGAGAAAACAAACAAACAAACCCTATAGGGCTTTGCTCTGCAGGCTTTAACTTGTCAATGCGTGTATAAATCCAACAAGTGTGTCTTATATTTTGGTTATGGGTCATCTTCCCACTAATGAACAATTAATGAGATCTATTTCCAAGAAAATTATTTCTTTTCCTGAAAATTGTAACCTAACAGTATAGGAGTTTGTGTCCTCTCGCTTATCTTTTCTATGTTTGGGGTCTTGCATTAAATAATTTGCAGATAATTCAAAGGCCCAAGAAACGCTTCTCAATGTTCTAAGCTTGACTTGAACATATAGAACATTTAAAAAGAGAAAAAAAAAAAAAAAAAAAAATATGGTACCATCATTCTCTCTTTTTTTTTTTTTTTTTTTCTCTTGTGATGATTTTTTTTTTTTTTTAGAAGACTTTTGACCTCACTCACATTAAGTTTTAAATTTTGAAACACATAATCGGTTTGAAAGAGGCATAGTTTAAGTTAGTTAAATACTAGACTAATCAGAATTTGTCACAAATAAATTACTTCATGACTTATTCGAATTTGATATATAAACAAACCTTCTAATTACGCCCAAAGCGCTCCAACATTAAATTAACCCTTGAAATTTAGAAATAACCTCCCTTCAACATTTCCTTTTGGTATGTGCCATGTTCGTTATTGCAATTTCAGGTGACTGATGTTTAATAACGTTGAAATAATAATTGTAAACTTGATTTCATCACTACACCTTCACCATTGGAATTCGTTAAGGAGTTCCAAGATGTGGTTGAATTGGAGCACTAAGTTTGAGCTTTCCTTCTCTTTTCTTTTCTATTTTGGGCATAATGTTTGAGCTTTCATTTGTTGCTTTTTTGAATGGAATTCGAATTTAAAATATTTTTATATAACAAATTACTATTTAATTATTTTATCGAACCTATGAGTTTATTTGTTAAATTTTGACATTACAACTTTCAATTGAGGGCAAGTTGCAATAAAAAATAGGATAAATGTCATCAGTGGTTCTTTATTTTTTAGAGTTGTGACACTTTGGTCCTATATCTTTCGAACTGAACCTTTTGGTCTTAAATGTATTACAAATTTGATACCATTGACCTAACTTACTTATTTTGTTAGTTTGTTAACATTTTTTGCATGTGATTGGCACATAATTTGATTTTTTTCTTTTTTAACCTAACCCACCACACATGTATAAGAATTGTCCAATTTAATCCTAAAAAATACGTGTCAATCATGTGTAAAAAAAAATGTTAACAAACTAACGCAATAAACAAATTGGATCAACAATGTCAAATTTATAATACATTTAAGACTAAAAAATTCATTTTAAAATATATAAGATCAAAATATCACAACTCCAAAAATAAAAGACCACTGGTGACATTACCCTAAAAATACAAGTAGAATACAAGGACAGTTCATTTAAATTGCATTCAACTCGCTGTCATTCTCATAAGTAAATGTTTTAATGCCGCTCTTTATGAAAATTTAATGGAGGCCTGAAGGCGCCAATCAGTTTTTACCGTTCTCCTATGGCTGAAGAGTTGCTTATTTTAGATTGCTTTCGACCACTACCTCTTTAATGTATGGGCAAAAACTATTTTGGTCTTTGAGATTTAGTATAAAGCTCAAATTAATTTTTAAAGTTTGTAAAAAAATTAAATAGGTTCCTCCTATTATCTATGACCTAATAGTCAAAAATTTGACCAAATGAAAAGACTTAAATGCCCTTGTTTTAGTGGTTGGAAATTTGGAAGAAAGAAAAAAAAAAAAAGATTGAGACCATGCAGCAAGCACAACTATTTAAGCACCCAAGACATTTTTTTTTTGTTTTTCACTTTCAATTCATGCTCTTTCTCACCCAAAAAAAAAAAAAAGAACAACGACAACAACAAAATTCTTGCTACTTAGAAGAGTTTGGCTCTTAATTTTTTTAGAATACACCTTTTTTTTTATTTCTTTCTTTGGTAATGTTGATTGGGTTGTTATTTGATCAACTATGTAATTTCTTTCATCATTTTCAGATTATAGAAATATTATGACTGAATAGTCTGTAATTTTTAATATTTATAATAGTGTAAAATTAAATATAAATTAAAGAGAAAGTCAAGTATATCTATAACCACTACCTTGTCCTCGAAAGTTGAATTTAGTATCGGGTAGCCACTAATTGTGGCTTTTAAAGTCTTAAATTTTGAATATATGTCCTCCAATTACAAATGTTGTTTGACTTTTAACTGACTTGAAAAATATATTGAGGTACAATATTAGACAATAGAATGTATAACCTTGTAATAAATTCACTATAATTCACATGTAATTAATTCCTCGTCATTTGAAAACAAAAAGAAAAAATAATAATAGATGAGGAATTCGTTACATGTGAATTATTTTTTCACATTTAATATTTGTATTTTTTTCATCTATTATTTTTTTTTTTTCAAATGACGAGAAAAAATGGCTTGGGTGCTTAAATAGTTGTGTTTGTTGTATGGTCCCAATTTTTTTGTCCTTCCCTCCAAATCTCCAACCACTAAAGTAAGGGCATTTAAGTCTTTTTATTTAGTCAAATCTTTGACTATTAAGTCATAGATAATGAGAGGGACCTATTTGGTCTTTTTGCAAATCTCAGGAACCAGTTTGGGCTTTATACCAAACTTCATGGACCAAAATGATTTTTGCCCTTTAATGAATGGTTTCATATTCTTTCATCATAAACGTATTAATATTTCACAAAAATTAAATTTTACTTTTAATATTATAGTAGATTTATTTCCTGCAAAAGATGGATTACACACTAATCAAATTAATTACTAGTAATCTCTTGGACACGAACATATGCTTGTTCTTTTATCAACTCTCTCTCTCTATACAATTATGAATATTTTTCAAAACTATCACAGTTGGTACTACCCCATATAAAGACAAGGGAAAAATGCAGCAGTAGTCCCCATTATTTACTCAAAAGTCAATTTAATTCCTATTATTTCAAAATATTCAAAAAGGTCTCCAATGTTTGAAAACATGCTCATTGTGGTCCTTACCGTTAAAATTTTGATTAGTTTTAACAGATATAAATAGTATTTCAAGGGTAAATTTGAAAAATCACAAAAAACACAAAATCTCACACAAAAATACCAAAAAACACACACTAACACACCTACAAACACCCACACTCACCAAAAAACACACACTAACACACCCACAAACACACACACTCACAGAAACACCAAAAAATACACTAATACACACACATTAATACACCACAAACACACACTAACACCAAAAAATATACATTAACACCAAAAAATACACATTAATACACACCTATAAACATACACTAACACCAAAACATACACTAATACACAAGGAGGGGGGTGGGGCTGTTCGCGCAGCAGGGGAGGGGTGGGTGACGCTGTTCGCGCAAGGGGGTGGGGGGGCGCTGTCGCGCGCAGGGGAGGGGGGGCGCTGTCGCGCGCAGGGGAGTGGGTGGTGGGTGGTGGTGGTGCTTGGTGGTGCTTGTGGTGGTGGGTTGAGGGGTTGGAAGAGGAAGAAGAAGATAGGGATATTTTGGGTATTTTATTTTTAAGTAAGGGTAGTTTAGTTATTTTATAAATTTTCTGTTAGATTTTTAACGGTAGGGACCACAATGAGCATGTTTACAAATATTGGGGACCTTTTTGAGCATTTTGAAACAATGAGGACTAAATTGACTTTTGAGTAAACAATAGGGACTACTGCTGCATTTTTTCCTAAAGACAACACCAAATATTATAAGAATTAACTTTAAATGTTTTGAAGATAATACCAAACTTGTAAAGTAAACTTTCAATTTTATAAGGATTATTCTTTTAAAGACGAGCCCTATTATCAAACTAAATTAAACTTTTAAGTGTATCTAGAATTAAATCAAATTACCAATAATTTATAGTATTCGAAAGCTTGTCCTTTTCTCAAATCTTTCCCTCTGGATTATCAAATCAAATTGGATTTTTGCGTGTAGCTATTATCAAATCAAACATGAATGCTACTGCTAGACACAGAGTGGAGTAAATATAATTTGAAAGTACAAGCAATTGACTTAACACACTAGCATGAATATAGGTTGTTACTTGAGAAGGCACTTGTAAGTGGGTCCTCGAAATTGTTTTCTGAAAAAAATTGAATTCGAAAATGATTCTTGTTTCGGGAATTGGCGAGGAAAGTGACTCATGAATGGGAGTTTCACTTTCAGATTAATTGGCTTATTCAGAGGTGTCCAACCTATAGATAAGGTAGACTTCTATATATGTCTCCTTTTGTTGCTCTATTCAGATTTGCATTCAATGCTTTCGCTATCCCTTGGTCTACACTGATCTAGTGGAAGGGAAAAATCATAGTACTAGTAACGTTTGCGTGCTTGTTTTAGCACGGATTCAAGATTCATGGTGTTCCTAGCTTATATTGTTTTATGCTAGGGAAGAGTGTTATAGTTTAGGAGAAACTATTCTATCATTCTAAATTGATATTAATTCGTAAAAGATGAAGTAAGTTTCACATATATGCGTGGCTCATTTCATGTAAAAAGACTAATGTCAGTCCAGATCGATTGAATAACAGCCCATAGTTTAGAAGATTATTTGGTATGTATAACATGCTCTCAACCTGTTCCTGAGAGAGAATAAATTGTAAAAGTATTGGTTTGTGGATCACAGGTCCGTAAATGTTGAAAATATCAAACTAATTAAATATACATTATCTAATAATTTAACTTTTAGATCAAGTCGTTAAACTTTTTTTCTTGACTAATTTGAGATATGTATTTCAGATATATCACTATACTATGAGATTTATAAACTTGATACAGATCTAATATCATTCTACCTAATATGAGTTCGTTATCATTTGAAAAAAATGACTGGCGATCCCAATTGAAAAGTTACTAAATGTTTCAATTGAGGATCCCAATTGAAAAGTTATGCGGCGTACTATTTATGTCTCATTAATATATTAAGTAATGGGTTCTAATGCATATTGTAAAACTAGAGAAATTTCTCTGCGTATTATGTATCACAATCTTCTTGTCAATCTGGGTGTGGATTTTCGTTTTAGTGGCCTTATTTTTAACAGGCCGAAATACAGTCAGGCCGTCGTAATAGTCTCCAAATTGTGGATGTATATATTTGTTCAATGGTGAGAAAGCTAAGGAAAACAATACTATCTCCCATATACATATAGAGGAGCAAGTCAAATCGAACTAGTCTATCTATATATTACATAGTAGTTTGGGTAATTCTTTTTTTATTTTATTTATAGTTTGGGTAATTCGCACGACATTTTCCTGTCATGTACCGAAGTTTGCACCCATTTCTCGTGTTAGTATAAGTATTATTATAGTGGCCCATGTGTTTAGTCAAACTTTGCACGTTACCTTTTCGGTTAATATGTGTTAGTCTTATATGCATGATTTTGATAATAATAAATTTTAATTATTTATTTATGCCAAGCGTGATTGATTTAATGTGTTCATATAATTAAATTCACGTTTGTGACTCTTATGGATAGACTGTATATATTTATTTGAGTCAAATATTGATTGGTGACATATCTTGCATAGAGAAAATAATGGTGTTTATTAAATGAAGAATTCAAGTATGATTGAATTTATCAAGTATGTTTGTGTTAATATGTTTATATACTTAAACACACACTTGTTGATTTTTGTGCATTAAATGTATATATGGTATTTGAATGTTTGACATTTGTGGATTACATTGTATCTATGTTATTATGTGTCAAATATATCATGAATGTTTGGTGTTTAAAGAGGAATAGAATCTTGCATGATAGAAGATAATGTCATTAATCAAAGAAGAAATGCAAGATTGACAAGATACAATCGTGTGGCCATTGAGAAGAATTGAAGAGAGCAGTTTTCTAGCACACCACAAGCTTATGAAGTCTTCAAGAGTTGAAGAAGTGAAGATCTTAAAGATCAAGACTTAAAGACTTGAAGATGATGTGATGACATAAGGTGGAGAAGAAGCAACATAAGGGATAACGACTTGAAATTGTCGTTTACCTTTGATATGCATTTGTGTCGCTTAAACTCTTAGTAATTTTTCAAAATAATTTTTAATCTTTCCTCAAGAGCTTTTGAAAAGGATTTGAGGTTAATTGGTCAAAATATCTTTTGAAAAATTGTTCATAAAAGGCTCAAATATTTTTATCTTTAAAAGATTGAATTTCGAGTGAAAATTTATTTTAAACTCTTGAAATTAAAAAAATCAATTTTTATCTTTCATCAAGAGTTTAGAAAATGCATTGAGGTGTTAAAAAGGTTGAAACCTCTTTTGAAGAAGTGGTCTTGAGGTGTCTAAACATTTTACGTTGGAAAAATTAAATTTCGGGTCAAATTTTCACAAAATAGTATTTTCCGGAAAAGGTAGATGAAACAAGACGGACGAAGGTCTCATCCGACTTTCTCGACCGACATTGGCATAGATTTGAAAAACTAGACATTTTTATCCATTGAAACATTGCCTATTTGTACCAAATCTCACCTATTTCATCGCAGACGTCTTCCACATAATCTCCATTGATATTAAGCTTATATTATTGATCCAAAACATCAAACTACACCAAGTTTGACCTTACATTTGTAAATCTATTGAGCATTCAAGTTTTTTAAATTGTATTATCTACTCATAGAGGAGTTTGAGTTGTTCTTAATTGTATTATCATTCAAACACTCAATTATTTGTATTGTATATACTCTTGGGGCCCTAGATTAGGATTGAGAGAATCTTTGTAAAAAGAAGAATATGAAAAAATCTTTTGTGGACTCAAAGGATAGAGGTTATAGTACGTTTGAGTTTTACCTACATTTGAAGGAGATTGATTTCTTGTGGACTCAAGAGATTGTTGTAGTTGGTATGTGTTTCACCAATATTTGAAACAGCCTCATCATAGTAGAGTGTTTGAAAAGTCAAAGGGGAGAAGACCTTAGGTAGTGAATATAGGCTTAGTGCCGAACCACCATAAAATCCTTGTGTTTGATCTTTCTTATTCTTCTCTCTTTACTTTCAAGCTTATTTCATATTTTGTGTTAAATTTGTTGTTGAACTCATAAGTATTATATATAGTGCATACAAGGTGTTTGATATTTTGTCATTAAGAAAGTTTTTCAAGCATTTATGCTTAAGCTACACCATAACTTGTGTTGCACATTAGATGTTTGATAAATTGACTAAGTGACTATTGTAATTCAATTTCATAATTTTCTAAAGTAGTGATTTGTTTCTATAAGCCTCATTCACCTCCTCTTAGACTAATTTGGGCTAACAGCATATCCATTAGTATTGAGTTGCATGCGCTTAAAATGCTTTTTTTGTGTTTTTGCTTAAATAAATTCTTTTTGGACAAAATTATCCCTTAGTAGTTATTAGAAAGTAGGGGTTACTTGCGAATTTAATTAGAACACAGGGAGCATTTTGCAATATACTTATTCCATCCATCTCCACCTCTTCAGTCCATTTCCACCTCCACAGCTAGGGGTGTGCATGGGTCAGTTTGGGCGATTTAAAACATATTTTTTGACTCGAACCAACACATTCGGTTTGAAAATTTTAAAACCATAACCAACTCATACACCTCTCAAAACCACTCAAACCAAACCAATACATTTGAAGAAACCAAACCACCCAAACCAAGCCAAATCATACATTCGGTTTAACTTATAATTACATTTGAATAAAGTAATTGTATTGTAGAAATCTAAAATATAAAAGAGTTACTCATAATATCTTTTGTTTTTTTAATGAAAGGGGAGATAGATTGAAAAAATGTGGAGGGAAGTAAAAAGTTCTCTAGATATATATGTAATATATGTACGGGTCGATTTGAGTTTATGGTTTTGATTGTAAAAATTAAAAATTAAATCATGTAGTCAGTTCATATGAAAATTTAAACTATAATCAACTCAACTTTTAAAAAATTGTTAAAAATGGATTGGGTTGGGTTGGGTTAGGCGATTTGAGCGGGTTGGCGGTTTCGTTGCACATCCCTATCCACAGCTACAACAAAAATCAGCACCACCATGGTCATTTTCATTTTTCATTTTTTCTTTTTTCTTTCTTTTTCATCTTTTTTCTTCTTTCCCAACTTCCTCAACCTTAACCCAATAACCACCACCATCACCATCTCCACCTCCTCCTTCCACCATCACAACCATGATATACCACATAAACTCATAGATAGACCCCATTTACATGCATATCCATTGCAATCGTCATTCTCAACTGTAATTGATTTTGAAAATAAGAGAACTAAGAAAAGAGAAGATCGTATAGCACCCAATTGATAAGATGTTGAAAAGCCACATGTCTAAGGCTCTGTTTGTTTGTCGTAAAATATTTTTTTGAAAAATATTTTTTCGATTTTTTAGTATTTGATAACATCGAAAAATTAATTAATTAAAAAATATTTTTTAGTCAACAATTACGGCTGCTTTTATTTAATTTTATAGTGTTTGGTAACACTAAAAAATAAGTCAATTGTAAAATATTTTTCGATCAACAATTACGACTAATATAAAATTCTAAAATATGTTTTTATGTTTTTTAGGAGAAAAAAATATTTTATAAAATTTAATATTTTCTAATGAAAATATTTTTCACAAATAAATTATTTTACAGCAAACAAACGGAGCCTGAAAAATGAAAAGACAGAAACCGAAAAAGAAAAGAGAAACAAATAATGGTTGATCATGTTCGGATGTGATGTAAGACGAATTTTGAATTTCCTTATACCCAATTCTTGGTCGGCATCCTTTCTTGATCCTAAGTTTGCAAAGTTCACTGTGCCCTACAATTAATCCATGTTATAAAGTAGTATTGACCCCAAGACAACTTTAATTACGAATTTGAACAATGGATTTTTTTTTTCTTGTACACTAATCGTGAAATGACAAGGGGAAATGGAAACTTTTAAAAAGTGTTGCACCGTACTTTTTTATGGTCAATTATAAGTGTGCATAATTTTTTTGTGGTTCAAAAATTTCCATCAAATCTCACTGTGATCGTATAAAAGTACATGACTTCTTGCTATCAAATTTTCATTTATATAAATGACAAAAAATATGAAAAGACTTTTATACTCTTGAGGGTTTGGGGAGGTAAGGGTGGGATGACGATCTTTGTGTTGGGTGGGGGGTGGAACAAGATGGGTTTTTTTTGTTTTTTATTTTTATTTTTTAATGAAAGAGGTAATTTGGTCAATTATTATAATTATTTTATTGTAAAATTAGTTAAAAATTAATAAAAATCTCACTTTCGTTAAATTTGACTGATTATTTGACGACAGATGGGTCATATGCATTTTTAAATGATCACGAGGGGTCTAAAAGAAATTTTTGAACCATATAAGAATAATGCGCACTTACATTTAACTATAAAGCGGTCTTAAACAAATCTCCTTTTTTAAGAATAATGACTTTGACGCACCATCATCCCAAGGTGGGGGAATAGCTCATCTCGTGGAAGATATTAGGAACCTTACCTTTGATTCATCAAGATTTAGCATGCATTGATTAAAAGATCCGCTAATTGAATTTCTGATCACGTCGTTAAATTGGTTAGGGTTTTTTCTCTTTATCAAAATGGATTTATAATTAATCGTTTCTTGGCTCTCCATACCCTTCTAAAGGACGATTTTGTCCAGAAGGTGTGCGATGATGTGTTTATGACTTTTGATTTTAATAATACACAAATTGACCAAAAAAGAAATAAAAAGACTTTGAAGCCCTTGAAGTTTGTCAGTTTTTATAATATGTGACTCTCAAGATTTTTCCATTCCATATTTCCGTTTGAGGTCTAATCTTTATCGAATAAGATGAGATGACATATGTGGAGTTATACGTCATCTCTATATTTCCTTTTCGTTTGACGTTGATTAGAGATATGGATCGATCAGTTTCCAGGTGAAGAGAATCATATTTGATATGTATAAAATCCCTAAATTTTTACAAAATTGCAAATCAATCCCTCAGTCAAAAAGAAGTATCTTCGTTCGGGGTCCGCGAGACCTCGGACAGAGGGACGTGGCAACGTCCGAGGTCCAAGGACCTCGGACATCTACAGTCCGAGGTCCAGGACCTCGGACACAACTTGTCCGAGGTCCAGGACCTCGGACACATACTGTCCGAGGGCCAAGGACCTCGGACATCTACAGTCCGAGGTCCAAGGACCTCGGACAGCTCAGGCCCAGGTCCAAGGACCTCGGACATCTACAGTCCGAGGTCCAGGACCTCGGACACAGTATTCCGAGGTCTACGGACCTCGGACGTTTATTTTCCGAGGTCCTGTTGACCTCGAACAGGTTCTCAGAGACAAGTTTAAGTTTTCGGACTTTGATCATCGTGCGCAAAAGGACTCTTTCTGGAGCTAAGTGAGGTAGGACTGTCTGAGTTACCTTTTTTGCACTGGAATGCTTTGTTCTATAAACTCAGAGAATCTTCAGCTAATCTCTCACTAAGCCATCTAAATAATTATCCACTGGCCTTTTAATAATCCACACATGTTTGTAATGATGATCCACTACTGCACCTTTAATCTTTTGACTCAGCTGCAATGATGACATCTCCTTTGTGACTCAGCAACCATGTGACTTGTCTTTTAAACCAGAAGCCAAGGTGCCTATAAAAGGCAGAAGATGGAGCAAGGAAAAGAGGGGGTACATCTGATACTTACACTTATACACATATATACATTTCCTTCTCCGCTGAAGCAGGAAGCTAACTTAAACATCGGAGTGCTAATACGGGCTAGAGCCGACAAGCTCTCTTTGTCTTTGCAGGCAGAGAGGCGGAGCGTGAGGACTGCTTGCGGCACGTCATTTTTCTACCTTAACAGGTTGGCGCCCACCGTGGGGCCGATTCTAAATCCCCCACTGAGAACTCACAAGATCGCACCATGGTAACTACCCGAAGTCATAATGTTGCAAGCATACATGAAGAAGAGGCTGTAGAACAGCCAAATGTGCAGTTCTGTCCCGGAGAGCCCTCCAACCTCGGACAGACTGATCTACCGCCTCCAAGGGTAGAAATACCTACAGGAAACCATCCACCCTACACCAATCCATACACAAATCCATACCCCAGTTACCTACCTACATATCCGCAAAACTATTCGCAAGGACCTACTTGGTACCCAGGGTGGCAGTATCCCACTGCCACAACGCAAGCTCCACAAACTAACCAGCCTGTAGATCTTGGATATATCCTACAAACCCTGGAGGAGTTGAAAAAAGCCATAAATAACCCAACACCTCAGCCAGCACAGCACTTCTCAGAAAACCAACCGCGTCAAGCATCGCAGCAAAGTCCCACACACCAAAAAACCCAACCAACCAAAAGCGCAGCCAACCCAAGAGAATCAGTGCAGCAGATTCATACTGGGAGGCAACACAGAGAAGCAATAAACTCCACCGGATCTTCACAGGGCTCAGATACAGCAGAACGAGGCCCATCTAGAAGTGGCCAAAGAGAAGGCACTACTTGTACTGTCTCGGTAGCAGGAGCTTTCAGGGGCCCAAACCCATTCAATCGTACTATCAACGAAGTTCCAAAGCCCGCGCGATACAAATTTCCATATTTGCCCACCTATGATGGGCATGGGGACCCCAAAGATCACTTGGCAATTTTCAGACACAAGATGGAGTTCACGGAGTTTCCGGAGGCCTGGGTGTGTAAGGCTTTTGCAGGAACATTGGTGGAGGCAGCTAGAGTGTGGTACGACGAATTGAAAGAAGGATCGATCGATTCTTACTCACAATTGACAGAATTGTTTGTAGGAAGATTTTCTTCGGCTATCAAACCGACACGTCATACTACCTCGTTGCTCGGTCTAAAGCAAAGAAAGGGAGAAACCCTCCGGCAGTATGCAACCCGTTTTAATGAGGCTACCCTACAATGTACGCAATTTGATCAGAAATTTGCAATACAGGCGTTTACGAAAGGGGTAACAAATGAATTGCTCCAAGCTTCTCTGGCTAAAAAGACTCCACAAAATATGACAGAATTAATGACTAGAGCAGAGAAGTACATCAAAGTAGAAGAGGTGGCGATGGCAGAAAAGGAGGAAGACCCTAGGAGAAAAGGGCAGAGCAGTCAAGCTCATATAACCCAGAAAGAAAGAAAGGTTGAGGAGGGCCGACAAGAGCAGAGAGGAAGGGAAAGAAGGGAGCCACCTAGATGGCGGGGGTTCAACAACTATACTCCTTTGATGAAACCCAGATCTCAGATATTGGCTGAAATCCGAACACGGATGAATCTTCCAGATCCGCCAAAGATGAAAACGGAAAAGGAGCGCCGTAAGGGCAGAGGGCAATATTGCAGGTATCACAAAGATTTTGGGCACGATACTGAGGCCTGCAGAAATTTGAAAGATGAGATTGAAGCCCTAATCAGGCGTGGACACCTGCAAGCCTACGTCAGGAGGGACAACCAGGAGGGGAGACAGAGGGAGAGAAGCCCGAGACACGCTCAAGCAGCACGTGCTCAGGTGGAGGTTGATATGATAACAGGAGGTATGGCTTCGGGAGGGGAAAACCTTCAGGCCAGAAAGGGTTACCGTAGAGCAGGTCGCGGAGATCCCCCGATGAAGAGACCAAGGGTGGAAGAAGATATCACCTTTGGAGATGAAGATTTGAATGGTCTAGTATTGCCCCATGATGACCCTCTGGTGATTGCAGCAGACATCGCTGGGATCGTGGTGCGCAAGATCATGATTGATACAGGAAGCTCGGCGGAGGTTCTTTTCCTAAGCACATTTGAGAAGATAGGTTTGAAAAGAGAACACATGAGTATGATGAAGGGGACATTATCAGGTTTCAATGGCAGAGAGGTAAGGCCCGAGGGTATGATAACACTAAAGATGATCCTCGGGCGAAATGAACAGAGCCGTAGTGAGATGCTCGATTTCATTGTGATAGATTGTGAATCACCATACAATGGGATACTGGGGAGAGTAGCATTGGGAAAATTCAGAGCGGTGGTGTCCACCTATCACCTGGCTATGAAGTTCCCGTCTGAGGCTGGAATAGTGACGGTTAAAGGTGACCAGAGAAGAGCCCAGGAATGCTACGCAGCTTGTCTGAGGCTGCAAAAAGAGGAGAAGGAACTAATTGAAATCCCGGAGAAGAAGGTTAAGAAGGGACACGAATTGAAGAAAGGAGAACCCGCGGAAGAATTGCAGAAAGTAGAACTAACAACTGGAAAGGAGGTTCAGCTCGGAGCAGAGCTTCCTCAAAACCTGGCGGAAGGTATAACTCATTTCCTATCTTGTAATAAAGATGTATTTGCTTGGTCTGTACATGATATGACAGGAATAGGCCCATGAATAGCCGTGCATCGGCTAAACATAGACCCAGCATTCAGGCCGGTAAAGCAGAAAAGGCGAGTCTTCCATGCAGAAAAAAATCAAGCAGTCAGAGAAGAAGTAAGTAAATTGTTGAGGGCTGGGCATATACGAGAAGTGGAGTACCCTACCTGGTTGGCAAACGTGGTGATGGTTCCAAAGGCATCTGGGGCTTGGAGGATGTGTATAGACTTTACAGATTTGAACAGGAGTTGCCCGAAAGACTGCTACCCATTGCCTAGGATAGATCAAATGGTGGATGCTACCTCAGGTTTCGAGATGCTGTCATTCATGGATGCCTTCAAAGGGTACAACCAGATTAGGATGGCACCAGAAGATGAGGAGAAAACCGCGTTCATAACAGACCGAGGGGTGTTTTGCTATATGGTAATGCCATTCGGTTTGAAGAACGCAGGAGCTTGTTACCAGCGCATGATGGACAAGGTTTTCAAGGAGCAGTTGGGGCGAAATATGGAGGTGTATGTTGATGACATGTTGGTGAAAAGTAAGAAGGCAGAGACTCACATCGAGGATCTGTCCGAGGCATTCTCGGTAATGAGGAAAGTCGGCATCAAACTAAATCCTGAGAAATGTGCTTTTGGGGTTCAGGCAGGGAAATTTTTGGGTTTCATGGTTACTCGAAGAGGCATCGAAGCTAATCCAGAAAAGGTGCAAGCCATTTTGGACCTTGAGCCACCCAGAAGTGTTAAGGATGTTCAGAAATTGACGGGAAAGATAGCAGCCTTAAGCAGATTCATGGCTAAGTCAGCAGACAAGTGTGCTCCTCTGTTCAAAATCCTGCGTAAACCAAAGAATTTTCAGTGGACGGTAGAATGTCAAGAAGCTTTTGAAAAATTGAAGGAGTACCTAAGCTCGGCACCTTTGATGTCCAGACCAGAGCCCAGTGAGACTTTGTACGTATATTTGGCAGTATCCCCAGTAGCTGTGGCGGCAGCACTAGTACGACAGGATGGAAAACAGCAGAGGCCAGTTTACTATATCAGCCAAATACTTAAAGGAGCTGAGCTGAGGTATCCTCCTGTAGAGCGAATGACATTAGCTCTACTGGTGGCCTCAAGAAAGCTTAGACATTACTTTGAGGCACACCCCATATGTGTTATGACAGATATGCCGTTTAAACAGATGCTGCAAAAACCAGAAGCATCAGGAAGGCTCCTAAAGTGGTCTGTGGAGTTGAGCCAATTTGACATCACATTCAGACCAAGGACTGCGATAAAAGCTCAAGCTGTGGCAGATTTCATAGTGGAATTCACAGAAGAGCCATCTACGGCTAATCCAAGGCCGTGGAAAATTTGGGTAGATGGAGCCTCAGGAAAAAGCGGCAGTGGAGCTGGAGTCATACTTCGAGATCCAGATGGCGGCGAATTACAGTTCGCTTTGAAGTTCCGCTTCTCAGCCTCAAATAATGAGGCTGAATATGAAGCCCTTATTGCAGGTATTAAAACAGCTTAAGCGATGGGGGCTGATGCAATAGAAGCTCACACAGACTCACAATTGGTGGCAAGCCAAATAGAAGGAGAGTACGAAGCCAAAGATGAAACCATGGCGGCTTACTTAGCCAAAGTAAAAAGTATAGTGGCAGGATTGAATCAATTCAAAAACAGCCAAACACCCCGGACGGAGAAAGAGAAAGGAGATGTTCGCTCGAAGCTTGCAGTAGGAGTAACGGGGCCAATAACGATAGAGGTGGAGGAGGTTTTTGAGCCAAGCATAGTCCGGGAGCGCGAGGAGGTAGCCCAGGTGGAACACAGTGAGTCATGGATGTTGCCTATGGTCGATTTTCTTGAAAAGGGGATCTTACCGGAAAATAGTGAAGAGGCAAGAAAGGTAAAAAATCGAGCTCCAAGATATGTAATGCTCGGAAAGCAACTGTATCGAAAAGCATTTACTTGGCCCATGCTGAAGTGTGTAGATAAAGGTGAGGGCGATTATATACTCAGAGAAATGCACGAGGGGATTTGCGGTAATCACATAGGCCACAGAGCTTTGGCTCGAAAGATATTGAGATATGGGTATTTCTGGCCAACCCTGAATGAGGACGCTCGGCGCTTGGTGCAAAAATGCGATACATGCCAGAGATTCTCAAGAATTCCACGACAACCTGCAGTGGAGTTGACTGTGATGGTAAGCCCCTGCCCATTCGCTCAGTGGGGTCTGGATATATTAGGACCTTTCCCAATGAGCACAGGTCAGAGGGTCAAATGTTTTGTGATGGTGGATTACTTTACCAAATGGGTGGAAGCCGAGCCCGTCGCCAAGACTACAGATAGGAATGCTTGGAATTTTGTGTGAAAACATGTTGTATGCAGATTTGGAATTCCAAGGGTGATAGTTACAGATCACGGAACCCAGTTCGATTGCCACTATTTTAGGAAACAATGCTCGGAGTTAGGCGTTTCCCTTAGATTTGCTTCTGTAGCACATCCGCAAACTAATGGTCAAGTAGAGAATGCTAACAGATCTATTTTGCAGGGTCTGAAAAAGAAGCTGGCAGCCGCCAAAGGCCTCTGGGCCGAAGTTTTGCCAGAAGTGCTATGGGGACACAGAACAACGCCAAACGAGTCGACAGGCGAAACCCCTTTCAGCCTAACATTCGGGGTAGATGCTGTCCTGCCTGTAGAAATTGGCTCGACAAGCCAAAGAGTCGCTGAGTATGAAGAAGAAGTTAATAACCAGGCCCTACGAGAAGACTTGGATTTGGTGGAAGAATTCAGAGAGAAAGCTAGAATAAAGATGCTCGAAGGCAAGAGGGCTATGGCTAGGAATTTCAAAAAGAGAGTAAGGAACAGAGAACTTAAAGAGGGGGATCTAGTCCTCAGAAGAGCAATCTTCAAACCTGATTCAAATCAGGGAAAACTCAGACCAAACTGGGAAGGCCCATACACGATAATTAAAGAGGTCAAACCCGGAACTTACAGGCTCAAAGACCTCGATGGCAAGGAGCTAAGAAATGCGTGGCATGTGGAGCATCTAAGAAAATATTGCATGTAATCATTTTCCTTGAATATTTGGGTACTATTTATGATTATTTCTTCTTTTCGTCCAAAGTTTCCGTTAGTGATTGTAGAAGAAGAAAATTAAGTCCCAATAGAGGGAAGCCGAGGGTCAAGGCAATGGGGCACGACTCCCAAGATTTAGACCAAGGAGCACGATCCTCGAGGTCTAAGGCTGGGGGCACGACCCCTCCCGAAGACATCAAATTATCCTTCAATCAGATAAAGAGTTTTGAAAAGGCATGACCTAACAAAACCAAATACGAAAAAAGGAAACAATAAATCAACAAAAAGAGAAACTCTTTTCATTAAAGACGAAAGTCTTCATTACAAAAGGCAAAAAAAAAAAAAATAATACTTTACATACAATGCCTATCACTCATCCTCAGAGCTCGAAGAGTCATCAAAAAGTACATTCTCCCTAAGAATTAAACCATGCCTTTTGGCATAACGATCAAGCTTTTTCTGAAGCACAGCAGTGACGTCATCCGTGGTGTCAGCAACAGATTGAGCATAAAGACTCCTCAAATCATCTTTGTATCCCTGCCCATAACGGAAATCCTCTACTGCCTGTTCCTTTATATCCTCTAGAGAAGCTTGCAGATCTCTGAATTGAATTTCCACGGAACCACAAGCTGTCTCTGATACCTCTAACTCAGACTGAAGTCTCTTATACTCAGACTGAAGCCTCTTACACTCAGCCTTGGCCTCCTCTTGAGCCCGCAGGGAGGCCATCCAGTCAGTCCGAAGCTGACGACCCTCAGAGGCTGCTGAAGCAGCCTCTTCTCGAGCTATTCTGGTTGTCTCGCGAGTAGCAATAACCTCGGCCTGGATTGCAGCCTCCGAGCTCCTGGAACGCTCCTCAAATTCCTTAAAAGCAGCCTCAGCCCCAGCAAGTCGCCGCTCATATTGTCCCACAAAGCGGTAGGCCACACTGAGACCCACGGACATCTGTGACAATCAAAGCAAGGTCGGAAAAGCGCAACTCAGATAAAAAAAAAATAAATAAATAAAAAAAAAGAAAAATAAAAATAAAAATAAAAATAAAAAAAAAGAAAAGGGATACCTTGTGGCGGGCCTTTTCGAAAGCCTCTTGAGCGATGAAGTGTAACTGATCCCTCTGAAGATCATCCAGGGAACTCACCACAGTATCAGGATCCTCAGGAACAAGGGGAGACCTTGGACGAGGCTGAGTCGAGCCCTCAGAAGCAGGTCGAGATTTCGGATGAAGCGGGTCAGAAGATCTGGCAAGAGAAAGAGGTGCGTCCTTAACCAAACCACTGCCCTCGGGCATGACACCAAGCACCTCTCCGTAAGCGGGATTTTTACGAACGTCAGCAACCTCTTTAAAGGCCTCAAATCTGCGAGCATTGCTTTCAGGAGTAGGCAAAGAGAAATCCTGCAGGACAAAGGGCTCAATCGGAGTATACTCGGATGAACTATCTGACTGAATTACTTTCCTTCGTGGCCGAGCAACCTTCTTTAGTTTCTTGCTGGGACTACCTTTAACCTTCTTCTTTTCAGCTCGTTCAGCAGCGCGGGCTCTTTGTGCCTCAGCTCGAGATTCCAGAGCAACCGCTTTAACCGGATCGAGTCTACCAGCCCTGGTGGATCGAGCCCCGGAAGCGCCAAGAGGCATTTGCTGCTGAGCCTCTGGGATAGCGGTACCTGCAACGGCAAAATAAAGAGTCAGCTATGCAAAAAGAGAAGCTTAAAAATACATGTACGAAAATTTTAATTACCTTCATGGATCAGAACATCAGCCTGGAACCCAGTAACTGGAGAAGATGGAACCGCAGCAACAGGGCATCCATGTAATGGAGAGTGAGCAGCAGCCGAAAGTCCCACCTCGGCATTAACATACCTCAACTGACCATAAATGCCAGAAGCTAGAATAGCTTCACGCGTTAAATAGGGGATGCCGCACACAGGCCGAGCTCGACGAAGAATGAAAGAAGTCATAAGCCTCTCGGCTGGGGTCAGGAGAGGAGACTCGCGATAAGCATCAAGCTCAGCGCGTGGTAAATGCCTGAAAAGTCTTCTGACTGGGCATTTGAAAGGATGAGTGACGAATACAAACTTGTTATGCCATCCTCGGTTGCTAGAAGGCCAATTTAAAAATAAACGATGACTGGGCCTAGCGGAGAAAGAGTAGACACCAAAATTCTTGGAGTCATGTATCAATTGATGAAAGTGTCGGAAGAGGTTAAGGCTCGGAGTAAGACCAAGCGACTTGACCCAAACATAATAACCTACTACCTCCCTCCAGCCGTTAGGAGCAAGTTGACAAGGAGCAATGTCAAAGAAATTAAAGATGCGAACGATAAAGGCCGGGAGAGGAAGATGAAGAAACTGAAGAGCGAGATAGGGTAAGGCCACTTCCCCTACCCCGGGTCGACATGCCACATCCTTATGGCGAGGAATTCTGATTTCGTAATCATGAGGAAAGACACCTTCGTTGCAAAGCTCGTGCAATTCGGCTTCGCCAAAGGTACAATTGTAATGCAAGGCAGAAAAATCAGTTTGGGCGTCAGGGTCAAAATCAGGTGTTACGGCCCTAGAAGGAGGAGAAGACGGCTCGGGTATTTCAGGAATCATCTCTAGAGTAATGTAAGGAAGAAAAGGATTCGGATCACATTGAGGGATAGTTTGAGAAGTTTTGGACTCAGTAGGGTTAGAAGGACTAGACTCCGAAGGCCCGACCCTATCAGTCCTAAAAGACCTAAGTGGTCGAGCGGGAACAGGAACCCCAAGGGGTGGAGGTGAAAAAGATGGGGGAATAGCTGAGACTAAAGGATCAGTGTGAGTAACCCCCTGAAGGCCGAGGCCTTGAGTCGCAGCGGGAAGAGCAACAGTAACCCCCATAATTTTCGAAGAAGAAATCGAAGAGGAAGACGCCATAAAATTATATATATATGAATGATGAATGTAAAAAGAGGTCAAATGGTAGAGGAAAGGGTACCGGAAAGATAGAGGTGGTTGGCGTCGACGAGGTGGTGGTGCCGAGGTGTTGGAGGCGGCGCCGCGGTGGTTGGCGTCGACGAGGTGGCGGCGTCGAGTTGGTTGGCGTCGACTGGGTGGTGGCGCCGAGATGTTGGCGGCGGCGCCGAGGTGGTTGGCGTCGGCTGAGTGGTGGTGCCGAGGTGTTGGCGGCGGCGCCGAGGTGGTTGGCGTCGACGAGGTGGTGGTGCCGAGGTGTTGGAGGCGGCGCCGCGGTGGTTGGCGTCGACGAGGTGGCGGCGTCAAGATGGTTGGCGTCGACTGGGTGGTGGCGCCGAGGTGTTGGCGGCGGCGCCGAGGTGGTTCCCGTCGACGAGATGATGGCGGCGGCACCGAGGTGGTTGGTGTTGACGAGGTGTTGTACCGAGAATAATAAAACTAGCTTAAGATATATGAGCCTTGGAGAGAGGGAGAGGAGAGAATGAGAGAGAGGAGTGTTTGAAAATAAGGTGAAGTGTTTGAATGTTGGAAAGGGGTATTTATAGGAGTGAGTGGGAGGGAAACCAAGAGTTTCAAAATTGAAAATGGGAGGGAAACCAAGAGTTTCAAATTTGAAAATGGGAGGGAAACCAAGAGTTTCAAATCCTCACCATTCATTTAAAAGTCATTGCACCAAATCTTGACAAGTGGCAAGACAACATTAATGGTAGTAGGTGGCAAATTGCACATATGACAAGGTGATTTTAGAATGATTTGTCGACTAGATTCGACATAGCCATGGCATCACAATCAGTTCTCGAACCTATTTAATAGCTCCAAGAACTGAGGGGGCATCATGATATGTATAAAATCCCTAAATTTTTACAAAATTGCAAATCAATCCCTCAGTCAAAAAGAAGTATCTTCGTTCGGGGTCCGCGAGACCTCGGACAGAGGGACGTGGCAACGTCCGAGGTCCAAGGACCTCGGACATCTACAGTCCGAGGTCCAGGACCTCGGACACACGCTGTCCGAGGTCCAAGGACCTCGGACACAACTTGTCCGAGGTCCAGGACCTCGGACACAACTTGTCCGAGGTCCAGGACCTCGGACACATGCTGTCCGAGGTCCAAGGGCCTCGGACATCTACAGTCCGAGGTCCAAGGACCTCGGACAGCTCAGTCCGAGGTCCAAGGACCTCGGACATCTACAGTCCGAGGTCCAGGACCTCGGACACAACTTGTCCGAGGTCCAGGACCTCGGACACATGCTGTGCGGGGTCCAAGGACCTCGGACCTCTACAGTCCGAGGTCCAAGGACCCCGGACAAGAAGAGTCGGAGGTCCAAGGACCTCGGACAAGAAGAGTCCGAGGTCTTGGACCTCGGACATCAACAGTCCGAGGTCCAAGGACCTCGGACACAGTATTCCGAGGTCTACGGACCTCGGACGTTTATTTTCCGAGGTCCTGTTGACCTCGAACAGGTTCTCAGAGACAAGTTTAATTTTTCGGACTTTGATCATCGTGCGCAAAAGGACTCTTTCTGGAGCTAAGTGAGGTGGGACTGTCTGAGTTACCCTTTTTTTTGCACTGGAATGCTTTGTTCTATAAACTCAGAGAATCTTCAGCTAATCTCTCACTAAGCCATCTAAATAATTATCCACTGGCCTTTTAATAATCCACACATGTTTGTAATGATGATCCACTACTGCACCTTTAATCTTTTGACTCAGCTGCAATGATGACATCTCCTTTGTGACTCAGCAACCATGTGACTTGTCTTTTAAACCAGAAGCCAAGGTGCCTATAAAAGGCAGAAGATGGAGCAAGGAAAAGAGGGGGTACATCTGATACTTACACTTATACACATATATACATTTCCTTCTCCGCAGAAGCAGGAAGCTAACTTAAGCATCGGAGTGCTAATACGGGCTAGACCCGTCAAGCTCTCTTTGTTTTTGCAGGCATAGAGGCGGAGCGTGAGGACTACTTGCGGCACGTCATTTTTCTACCTTAACAATATTGAAGAATGAAGAATGAAGAATGAAGAATGAAGAATGAAGAATATTTATTCTTTCCCTGTTTCTTCACACTGCCAATTGGAAGACATCTGCTCTTCCAGAAAAAATTATTCAATATCTCACATAATTAATAAAAATTATACATGTAAATCTCACTAATCATGTGAGAAATTAATGAATTAAGATTGGTCTAAGCATTTTAATTTCCTCTTCTAAAGTAGGCTGACGTCGTGATCCTTTCGTGTATTGTTTTTTGACCCATGTGCATACTTTTGTGAATACCGATTTACTTGCTAACTTAGAAAAATACAATCTGCTCATCGTGTTCAAGTTATAAAGATCTTAGGTCGTAGATTACTCAATGTGGTAATCAAACAACTCAATAATCGAAAAAACTATGGTCAATGTCACACATTATTAAGACTGTATTTAGCAATTGATTATTTATCAAGTTAAAGAAAATAGTGTGACCATGTTTGTGCTAATTGCGCCTGGATTAAAAGACATTCCTTCTTTGCGTCAACAAAAAGTTTGTCCTCCTCAAGTAATCTAAGAAGAGTTATTTAACCCCTTGGTCTCTTTGTGCGCATGCCATGAGCGATTATCGACATTTAGGTATCTTTTTACCTTTTTCGGTGTTATTTGAGAGGGACAAAGGTGGAAGTAATCGCTTGTATAGTGTAATGTCCTATCAGTGAGATATATGATTAGTAAAAAGTTTATAAGTGTGTATTATGAATTTAAATAATAATTTGAATTAATTATTTTGGATTAATTGATACTTAAGTCTATAACAATTGTCTCATTTACAGGTCTGAGTTCTAAGCTTGAGATAAAACTTATAAGGATTTGTATTCCCCCTTAACATAAAAGATTACAAACTTTCAAGGAGTTTTGTGTTTGGGTCATGATATATTGCCTCTACAAACTATATTTACAGGGATTTTGATTTTTTCATAACATATAATATTACCATTTTTTTTTTTTTTGGTCAAAAGTAATGTTTCATTAAAACAGGAAAAGATCACAGACAAATAAGTCCTGGCCCAAAAGTGACTAGACGAAGAGAATGAGCGAAAGCCCATAACAACAAACAGAAATTATGAAAATAACAGAATGGGCTAAAGCCCTACAGACAAAATTCAGAAAATCAAGGAAAAACCCTAATATAGATAAGCTCCTAAGGTAAAATCCAGTAAGCAAGAGGGTAGAAATCCATCCGCACTGTAGCGCAAGAAACCAATCCATTTCTTCTCCGATCATCATATTTAAAACCCATACAAAAGGTCTTGAAAGTCTTGC